>LR990653.1:26607731-29007731 GCA_905147715.2 Xestia xanthographa | reverse complement strand
TTTTAAATCTAAATGCTTTATATAGTCGCAGAAAAAATGAAAACCGAAACTTATTTTTTCACATTTTATTCTCTTCTGAATGAATCTTAATCGATTGCGTTAGGGGTTATTTTATTTTTGATACCCGTCTTGATTTATTGCAAAGTATTTCGAATGAAACTAGTCCGCGCGCGACCCCCGTCGAGAGTGGACACGTATCGCCTGTTTGGAGCGCCTCGAGTTGAAAAAGATCGCTGTACAAACACAAAATATTCGATAAACCAAATTTGATACTTCACAGGGTAGATTTTTATTCTATTTTATTTCGCTATAAAAATTATGTAAGTAGGGTTTCTAAAAGCCTATTCGTCCTGGACTTGGAGTGATCTAAAGGTGTACTTCGGTGACTGCTACTGGAACTCCTTGATGTGTTGTACTAGGTGAGCCGAGTTTGGGCTCGTTTTGTTAGTTATGATGAGACCTTACCTCCGGACTTGATGAAGTGACCTGCAGGTGTACTTCGGTGACTGCTACTGGATCTCCTTGACGTTTTGTACTAGGTGAGCCGAGTTTGGGCTCGTTTTGTTATTATGATAAGACCTTTCCTCCGCAGCTGATGGAGTGACCTGAAGGTGTACTTTGGTGAGCTACTAGAACTCCTCGACGTGTTGTACTAGGTGAGCCGAGTTTGGGCTCGTTTTGTTAGTTATGATGAGACCTTACCTCCGGAGCTGATGGAGTGACCTGCAGATGTACTTCGGTGACTGCTACTGGATCTCCTTGACGTGTTGTACTAGGTGAGCCGAGTTTCCGGCCCAGCCGGCTCACCTAGCACAACACGTCAAGGAGTTCCAGTAGCTCACCGAAGTGCACCTTCAGGTCACTCCATCAGGTCCGGAGGCAAGGTCTCATCATAACTAACAAAACGAGCCCAAACTCGGCTCACCTAGTACAACACGTCAAGGAGTTCCAGCACCACACCGAAGTACACATTCAGGTCACTCCATCAGGTCCGGAGGCAAGGTCTCATCATAACTAACAAAACGAGCCCAAACTCGGCTCACCTAGTACAACACGTCAAGGAGTTCCAGCACCACACCGAAGTACACATTCAGGTCACTCCATCAGGTCCGGAGGCAAGGTCTCATCATAACTAACAAAACGAGCCCAAACTCGGCTCACCTAGTACAACACGTCAAGGAGTTCCAGTACCTCGTCGAAGTACATATTCAGGTCACTCCATCAGGTCCGGAGGTAAGGTCTCATCATAACTAACAAAACGAGCCCAAACTCGGCTCACCTAGTACAACACGTCAAGAAGTTCCAGTAGTAGTCACCAAAGTACACCTGCAGGTCACTTCATCAGGTCCGGTGGTAAGGTCTCATCATAACTAACAAAACGAGTAGAAACTCAGCTCACCTAGTACAACACGTCAAGAAGTTCCAGTAGTAGTCACCAAAGTACACCTGCAGGTTACTCCATCAAGTTCGGAGGTAATTCGTAAAAATATAAAGAGCAAAAATATTTTTTTTGTAGGTACCTAACATAATTTTATTACAAAGAAATACGTAAAAAAAAATATGAATCATTCAAAGTATCGAAATGTGTTCACTTGACTACTATTCTCGCAGTTAGTCGTGCGTACACTTGTGTGTATGACCCGTGTCAATGTAGTAGTTCGATTCTGTACCTATCAATTTTGCAAACGCGTCCTTAACGTCTAATAACTTTGTTTTCAACTGCAACCCTTTTTTTTTTTTTTTTTTTCGGATGGGAAATCATCAAATAACTCCTCCCGCTCTGGGCGGAGCAGGAGGGAGTGTCAGACTTTTACTGACTAAAACCCATCCATGTTCCTTCATCGCCCTTTGTGTTCCGGGGCCACGGTATCTCTTTCGAATAGTCCCGCAACCCCGGCAGGCATCGGTCCTTACGGACCCCTTCCCTTTTGCTGACTCTCTTTGAGGCGCGCGTGGAACACGAACGCGCCGTCGACACGGCCTGTCGTCATGAGACGGATGGACGGCGAGCTAGCCCATAGCCCACCGTCCACAGGCCCGCGCCTACGGTGGCCGGGGGCCACGTTGTGGTGGCCCCCGACGCCCGGGGCGTCTCCCGCGGCGGCCGGGACGTTGAGAGGTTCTCTCCCTCTCACGTTCCGCCACCTCCTTTTCTAGCATTACTGCTTCGCAGAAGGAGGTGACGGCGTCCCATTCCGTCTCGTTCAACTGCACAACCCAAACTTTGGATTATAGGTATAAATAAAACGAATTGCTCTTTCTAGCAATACTTTAGTAAATAAAATCCATTCAATATATTTAATCGAATTCAGACGAATCCTGCTTTGCCCAGCAGTGGGATGACGCAGGCTAACAGTATCAGTATCAGACGAATCCCTAAAACCAAGCATTACACGTTTAGAGTCTAACGAAAACAATCAGAAGTAATGATCATAATCACAACGCTTAGTAGGTTCAAGCTTAAGTTATTGAGTTGCGGTATAGCATAATTGGTCACAAAAACAAATCTTATTCTCAAAACCTATCGATAACAACCCACTACGTGCCACATCCCTCCAGCATCCCGATTTTGCATAATAAACGTGAGATATTAGCATAAAATCACTCGGCGGAGTCGCCTCTAACCACCGTCCTATTTGACTTGCAAAGAATTGCCCCCAGCACAACATCGATTGGTTTTCATTGCAAATTAGGTGCAATCCTGTAAACTGTGGTGACGGGAGAGGTGGATATTTTTATGAAACGTGTGATAAATAGAGAGCAGAGCAATTTATTTGCATAAATCGTGGTGATAGAAACCAAGTATTTAGTAGAAGTACCGCTGAAAGTCCTCCAATGAGAGTATTCCGAAGAACTGTCTTGAGATCTGTCCGAAGCCACTAGTGGAAGAGTTTTGGAGTTTTGGTCGAAATTCATGTAATGACTCTTCATCGACACGACGAAGGAAGAAGTCATCGCTTTTTTTTGCCTATTCGAGGCCAAATAGGACGTCATTGGGAGAAAACCTGACGAGGGTAAAGAAAGCGGAAAGTTTAGGGAGTTACGTAAAGACGAAATATTGAACAAAAGATGTAGGTAATCTGTGATTTGAATGTAACATTCGGCATCCTAAGCCTTAGCTAAGGACAAAGTCGAGTCAAAGAAGATAAGTAGCGGTAAGGTTAATTTAGAACAAAATGAACTTGAAATCAAATTAGCGCCAAAAACAGAAGCTTGTTTTTGCGGTGGCTTAAAAACTAGCGAAGTTGGGTTTTTACATACATGCAAAAACACTCTAATCACACCTAGTTTTTCAGCCACCCATCCATCAATAACGGCGCCACGGAACATTGCGCTCTAACCCACATACAACCTATAATTTCCTTCTTTTTTCCTCAACGCCCAACTACCCGTAGTTATTTCTAAACGGTGTACATTAAACGTAATTAAAATGGGTCTAAATAACATGCCAGTAACCGCTAAACGTTGGTTCTACTCCTAATTTGTGCCTAGAACGATGAAACGGCTTGTTATAATAATTTTTGATCGATTCCTTTATGTTTTTTCTAGAGTTTTGAGTGATTGGGGCCAATCAGAGGTCGTAACTATTCATCATTGAGGTTTCTGTCTGGTTTCGTGTTTTAATATTTATGGAAATAATTTGTTATTGAA
Organism: Xestia xanthographa; assembly: GCA_905147715.2. NCBI lineage: Eukaryota > Metazoa > Arthropoda > Insecta > Lepidoptera > Noctuidae > Xestia > Xestia xanthographa. The sequence goes on along the minus strand of LR990653.1, from coordinate 29,004,080 downwards.
TTATAGTTATTTGATTGACGTCTGGTAAATATAGGGTTATAATTTTTCGATGTGATGTTTATAAAGTTACATTGTACGTTTCTATGTCCTCTACAGAAATAATGTTCGTTTTTAAATCAACAGTGTAAAACTCCTGAATCTGAAACTCTATTAATTAATGGCTTGAATGTAATAACTAATAAGCAGGTCTTCTCCTTAACTACGCCATATTAAGCGTCTTAAAATATTATGTCTTTCTTTACATCCAAACATGTGTTTTTGTATGTGCATACCAGCCATTTTTATAAAATGCTTCAGTCCAGTCAAAGACCGATGTAGTTAGTCTATTCTTATTCTATTATGCACACAAAAAAAAGACAAATAAACATATAAATTGCAATAACATAGCTTCATCTTTGTGCTTGCTTCTTGCGTCTACCATGCAAAAATAAAAAAAAATCCACGCAACACTACATAACAGTTGTCACTCAATAATTCCTTTATCATCATCATACAACAGCTGTTCTAATCTCACAAAGCCAATTTAACCTCACATCAGACCCACTTCAGCTCACTCATATTTCCATTCAATTCGACAGTAATAATAATGTATACTCTTTGCAATAATTACTATACGTTCTACTCTTAAGTCATTGTCATAAGGTTTGAATTGCAATGATTCGTGAAATGTAACAAGCACAGTGACGCCCTCAAACACGCGAGTAGTATTACAAATGAGGATAATGCTGCCAATAACAGACTGACTCAGAGAACTGTGAGTGTTGCGACTGCCGCACAAAGGGTCTGGTAGCCGATATTTGGACAATGTCGGTTTGGGATTGGGGCTGTGATTCTGTGGGGTGCGTTGGCGAATAAATATAGCATAGCTTTAGGCTTATCTTTTTAAAAAACAATGCCTAAAGCTATGCTATATTCATTCGCCATCGCGCCCCACAGGATTGAAATCCCAACCACCAGAAACGAACATGATTCTCCAATGATAGAAGAGACCAATCAAACGAAGGTCAAAACACCAATGCTCATTCCTATGAATTGTACCTGTCTTTACCACTATTCCTATATTGGCTCTAGGCTGCATAGTCGGCTGATTGTGCCCGACTGACTGCGGTTCGTCGGGCTTCCTCTCCCATCCCAGAGCATGTCTTTCCTTACAAAATAGTGCCCCCTGGTGTATCCGGCATGTCCGGGTCAGGCTTGCTCCTGGTTGGGTGTGGTGCCCAATCATCATCAATCATAGATTTAGGCTTTTGTTTGTTTTAAAAAAATGTTTTTACCCGACTACGTCGAAGCCAAAAGGAAGATTTATGAATTTAGAAGTCCATGTATGTATGTTAGTATGTTCCTCCGTAGAGCACAAACTATTTATCCGATTTTGATGAATAAGATGTCAATTGATTCGTTATTATAGCCCGGGTAACATAGGCTACATTTTGACCGACTTCAACAATAGGAGGTATCGATTTTACCTTGTAAACCCTGAACTTAATTAGAGCGTGATTTTTTAGTAGTCGGGTTTTTTAGTTGTTATTTACCATACAAATTCTTGTTACCAATTTGGTTCTTTGTGCCCACTGTCCAATAGAAGGTATTAATAATTTCATGCTTCTTGACCCAGCGGCTCAAGTGGTGATTGGTCTGCTCTTGAATATAAGAATGCTATGAGGTAAACTTTATTTGATATTCAGCAAACTGGTAGTACATACTTAGCTGGACACGTGTGTACTAAATAAAAACAATGCTTGATTGTCTCTCGTCCTTCCTTTGATAAATTCTCATCAAATACAGTGAAATGAATGATAGTTGCGCTAAACGAGACGATAGAGTGAAATTGATGATTGTGACGTTATAATGCAAGTTTGATCATAATTGGACCTAATTTATTACACACTAACTGTGCACGTGGTAATGATAGTCACTTCCAAGAACTAATCTAATACTAAAGACCCTATGAAACTATGTTACAAAATAATACTTTTAATAAATATGATAAAAATGATTGTTGCCTGTTAGTTAATAACTTATTCAAAATCTGTCAAACATAGAATCTGTCGATTGTAGGATCGGTCAAACAGAATCTGTCGATTGTAGAATCTGTCAAATATAGAATCTGTCGATTGTAGAATCTGTCAAATGTACCTAGACTAAACGACCAAAAACATACCATACACAAATAAAACCATCGTACTTAATGAAAATAACCCAAAAACAGGTTTATTTCACATTCAAAGTTTTCAAGTTGTATTACTTCGTAATTATTGTATAAAACTTAAATAAATAATGAAATAATCGGAACAAAAACACACCTAAACACAACATCACGCCCGTAATCCCCGAAGGGTTGGGCAGAAGTGTACCCATTTCGCCAGTTATGTTTAAATCTCATGGGAGCGAGCCTATTGCCATCAACCGGGCACAACTATTTTTGGTTTTATAAAAATACGAAATATGTTTGGTTGACCGTACTTTCCCAAGACATAACTTTGTTTTTTTTTCTTGTGGTCCCAAAATACCACGCAAAAACATTTAGGGGGGATCCTGGACCACGGTCCTGGTCCCAAAAGCACCCCGACCCAAATCAAGACACCGTGGCTGCACTGAGAAATTCCTCATCATTGAAACAATTCAAAACAAAAGAGGACTCAAAGAATGACTAATCTACCACAAAAACATACATTATAACTTGTTATCAAAGTCATCAACAACCCAATTACTCGAATAAAGACATACATTTCAATCTCCCCAAGCGTAAATGGGCAACAAACATAAATTAATCTACCTAAATAAAAAATTTGGTTGCAAAGTGCCGAAAGAAGGTCATTCGTTACTGTTGATTTACACATTGCGTGACTGTAATAAATATGATTAAGGCTACCTTTATAATGTTAAAACTACACCAGAAAATTATATAATTTGACAAGAGCCCCTAAAAGTTTATGTTATTTAAATTAAGGGTATCATGATGATTATTTTGGACATGGGTTTTACTCAGAAACTATTTGAGGAATTATAATGATTATTGTAGATTTCGGAGAATTTTAAATTTTGGCTGGAAGTACTTAGTAGTTAGTTATGCAGTTCTAATAATCCCAAAATCGAATCTATTACACCTTGCTATGGTATTTCATAACATGGTGTAAGAAAAAAATTGAGCCACATGGAAAACTTGACAAAAATATCAGTGAAAAAGTTTACATTACCTTTACTACATTTGTGTGTTGAGGAAAAGAAAGATAAAACTGAATTAATTGAATACCAGACCCACCCTTCAACTTTTTAATACGAAAGCTACATTGACATTATAGCATAGCAAAGGAATTTCATACACCACGGACCTCAAAACCCAAAAAAAAGTACCCAGAAGTTCATATTTGCCTAACACCCATACAATAAGCATACTCCATATTGGCTACTAAACACCCTATTATTCTGCCCACCCCCTATCAATACAAAAGTCTCGTCATCCGACTCTCCTATTGTCACCCATCACAGATTACCTGACATGGCATTTATTCTTTAAAAACCAACTTAATATTTACAACTTTAAAACCTTTTGCCAAAGGAAACCCAACCTTAGCACCTACTGATGCCCAGCAACGTAACAGATTTGATGGGTTTTCGGATGGTCTTTGTAAGTTTGCCTGCCATAAGCCCGTGGACAGCCAGTGATGGTCATTTGAGCCGAAATGCTCAGATTACGTGTTTACAAATAGGATTTTCCTGATTCTAATAAGCCCCTGGCATAATAGGGATGTTTTTTTCTGATTTTCTGGTATAAGGTACTTGTGCAATAATGTTTTTTGTGATTTTCTGACAGAAACTTGAGACAGATTGGCTTAAATGTGAATGGGAAAATAAAACTGTGGTTTATGGATATACGATTTCTATGTGGAGAATTCCAAGTAACTTTTGGATTTTGAGATTTACTGATGATAGGAATTTGAAGCTACTATATATTAATCAATTAAAAAAAAGGAATTGTTGAAAATTTTATATTTTTTGTAATATTTTTACATGCGATGTTTTTGTTGGTCCCGGCTGTCATTTGTAGATCTTTGACAGTCGTTAGGTAGTCAGAGGCCTAAAAAGTCTGACAACCAGTCTTACCAAGGGGTATCGTTTTACCCGGTACTAACTGGGTTGTGGAGGTCAGATAGGCAGTCGCTCCATGTAAAACACTGGTATTCAGCTGCATCCGGTTAGACTGGAAGCCGATCCCAACAAAGTTGGGAAAAGGCTAAGCAGATGATGATGATTTTTACATGCGAAGTTTTTCTTTCTTTCAATAATAATGTACATAATTTCAACACAAACTAAAACAATTATTCTAATTACGTGCTTGAGTTTTTTTAATAGGTAAGTATAAGTTTTGTTTATTCTTTTGCAGAATGAACAAAAAGTATAAAAACATACATAGCTTAATAAATGTTCGTGAGTTATGTTCTTTTATTAATTACAACATTTATATTCCCTTCATTGCGACTTTTATACCACATTTTGTGACATGCAAGCTTTTGTATCGTGCTTAACAAAAGCGAGGCGATGACAAGCTATACGATACTCAAATACAATGGAAGATTGTTGTTTGTGGTGTATATAAAAAAACCGGCCAAGTGCGAGTCGGACTCGCGCACGAAGGGTTCCGTACCATTATTATCAAAAAAAGGGCAAAAACATCACGTTTGTTGTACGGGAGCCCCCCTTAAATATTTTATTCTGTTTTTAGTATTTGTTGTTATAGCGGCAACAGAAATACACCATCTGTGAAAATTTCAACTGTCTAGCTGTCACGGTTCATGAGATACAGCCTGGTGACAGACAGACGGACAGACGGACAGACAGCGAAGTCTTAGTAATAGGGTTCCGTTTTTACCCTTTGGGTACGGAACCCTAAAAAGTAATAAAAATCTATCCAAAAAAATCTTAATATAAGAGTGACTTAACATAAAACGATAACAGCAAAACCCAGAATGAACGATAAACAAGCTGCAATGTTAGCTGACCAAGTTACTAAATACGTGTTACGTGGTAACTGAATTCCCCCATAAATCATCATAATGAGAGGTTTTCCTTTTGAGGTTTTAAAAAAAAAACTTAGTTTCCAAGAACTCTGTAGATGGCGTTGAACTTACTATGATAGTTGGTGCCAAAACCAAAACGCTTGAAAAAAAAAACATTGTGTCACGTCACATACTCTCGTTGACTGACACTTTCATTTTCTTATCCTTCCGAATATAACCAAAATTTTTCGCGCTTTGTTCAAATCAGTTTTTTTAGGTTCCGTTCCTTGCATTATCTTACTTACTCCTAGCGCCATCTATCCAGCGACTAGGGAAGAGCTGAAAAGAAAATCCCTCATTATTCATTGACGGCCTTGTATCACCTGCTGCTGAGTATATGCCTCCTCACTTTTGTGCCATGCTTTCTTACCAATAAATAACTAGATTGCATAAACTCTAGCATTGCTTTACATAGCATCCGCACAACCCTTATAAAAACATAACCTTAAACGGCATAGAAACAAAAACGCGTCAATAAAAAAAATATATCACGTTTATAAATTAGTACGATTACATCAGTTGCGGGTTAAGATCGGATCCGATAACCAAACAAGCGTATTTTGTGACGGACAACCCTTGCTTTACAATTACTAAACAAACTTACATTGGATTTTCAACCTTATGACGTAAGTTTTAAGGTTGACGTTGGAAGTTTTCGGGGACCAAAATCAGGGTTGCCAACTGAGTAACAATAACAAAGTCTGCTACATGTCAGTGAGCTGTCAAGCGGCATTCAGCCGCGTAATTATCACTCGTCAACGGCGAAAAGATTTCTTTGACAATACATGGCATTGTGAGACAACCCTAATCCTTTTTGAAAAGAGGGTGTTGTATTTATACAGCGCTGTTGGATTCAATTTTTGTTGAAAGAAAAATCCGGTTGTGCAATAATGTGTTGTTTAATTCTGGTTGATGTTGTCATTACATTTGTATTACTGAAGTGGAATACTATTGTATTCTCTGATCCGGAATTACAGAAACTTATTTCATTGTGAAATACCTTGAAGACTGCGTTTTGAGACTTAAGAATCAGGTATGGCCATACTAGAGGAAAAAATGCATAAAACTCGAGTAAACCCCTCATCATTCCGGAACTCACGCAGCTCTCAGAGTGTCAAGTATTTAATGTAAGCTCTAAGTGCATGCAGTCCTTATATTTCCCGCAAACCCTCTAACTTGTTGACTTCAAGAGGCTTCAAGGCTTTCATTTTATTAATTGTAGGGCTTTGAAAAGTTAGTCAAGTATAACAATTTTTAAGGCCTAGCTCACACTCAACGGAAGTTAGGTTAACGTCGCAGTAAATCCTTTAGGTAGTGAACATTGCAGTCGCAATAGGATATTCGATATTGCCATCATCTGTCACTTTAAGTCCCAATCCCATGTAATAGGGGGCGATCCTATTGCCATCAACCGGGCATATATCCAGACTCCGTGGCTACTTAGAAAATTCCTGATGGAAAAACCCGATAACACTTTGCCCAACCCGAGAATCGAACCCATAATCTCATGCTCAACAGTCGCGCTTCCGACCACTTAACCAACCAGGCAGTCTATCAACCGCCTTTTTACTATTTTATAAACCTATAAATGCAAAGGTACCTATAAAAGTATTCGACACACATATTCCTATAGCAGTAAGTCACCAGCCAAACAGGCCTATTACCCAGTATTTAGGACCGCCCCAACCCCAAACCGCAAACAACGAGTAATACGACATTTCCTGCCCTTACCCCCAAACGTGTTTGAAGCACCGAGATGTTATCGGACTGTTCACAATAGTACAGGGTTTCCTCTTACTAACTGTTGGCCTGACAATAGACGGATTAGGAGGCTATAGAACTAGCGGAGATCATAGGCGGCAGATGGTGCGACTACTTGTTAGTGAATGTAAAAAAGAAGCAAAGAGAATTACGAAATCTTTGGTTAGAAGTAGAAAAAGTGTGGGGCTACTTATTGCATACTCGTAAGTATTGTACGCAAAATACGCGCTTTGGGTGTGGAGTTGCAAATGCCAGTCCGATATTCAATACAATGCAAGGTAAGAATATGAAAAGGATTACGTTATTCAAAGTGATATAATCTTAGGATGAAGATTAAGTTGAAAACGGATTGTGGTGGACGCTTGTCTCTTCAATCGTGCCGTCATTTTGGAGGATTTGTCACGAAGAAATGAGCTTCGTCTTCTCATAAAGATTTAAATGTTCAAATAATACATGTTTGAATTATTCATGGAGTTGCGGACACAATCCCATTATTCAATATTGCATGTTTTTGTTTAGAGAATGACAGTTAGCTATTAATATTAGCAATTTGATTCAGATGTATCATTTCTGTTTACACCTGTTTAAATCTAAGTAGATATCTAAAGATCTATCTTAATAAGATAAACCCAGCAGAAAAACTGTAAAGTAAATAATTGAAAAAAACTTGCAAAAATAACAAACATAAGTACGGAAGACTAAGCTATTTAGTATTTGCATTTTAACATGCAAATTTCATTTTAAAGTCTAAACCAAAATAGCTTGGTCGACCGTACATTTCGTAACAATCCGCGTAGCGCTACGCTACACTGCCCGCTTACTTGGGATCCCTACACAACTTATAATTCCTCGCATCACATCACCAACATCAATGTGATCGTCATAGTTCTGAAATAATAATACAATAATGTGCTAATCTAATTTGTTATCGGCTGTACCATCTGATAGTTGATGCGTGAAATTGATTTTTGACAAAGACTTCATTCATTTTGTTTAGGGCAACGAAGTGCCAAGAAAGGGTAATGTTTTTCGCGCGTATATTGTATGTTCCTTTGTAAATTTCTTTTCATCCCACCTATTCGAAAAGGACGACTTGGTTCGCCTTTAAGTGCACCCAAAGGTGGTGTTTTCTATAATAAACTTTTAGCGGGCAGTAATGAGTTTTTATTCCTCTTTATAAGTGCGCCGCAATTATCTTTGCGGCGCACTTTTTGAATTTGGAACATCTTAGTGTTCAGCGCCGAAAGAAATCGAACGCAAATATTGTTTGAATAAAGACTGGCTGGTCGACGGCCCATAGTCGCGCCCGCCGCCGCGCTGGCTGATTAAAAAAAAAAACGCGCGAACTACAGACCGCGTTTTCGTCAATTTTCATGAATTGTTAGAAATTCATGGTTTTGTTTTGAAAAATTAGTTTTTCAAGTGACAGTGAATAAAAAACACAATAAAGTGAAAAATAACTTTAGATCTTCAGAAGTCGGTGACCTTTGTTTGATTCATTTAGTTTTTTTTTTGTCACCGAATTCTGAAGCTAAAGTTATTTTTAACGTTTTTGTGTTTTGTAAAGTCGGTTTTATATTTTGCAAAAAAGATTTTTTTATCCAAATATTAGATATGCATTTATTTTACGTTGAAATTAAACGACACGACTGAAGTAAAAATGTTCATAAAATGAAAACTACTGAGCCAACCTATGTTAAATTTTTATAGGACCAAATGGCAACTATTCCGCATCAAACTAAAGAATAATCACGTCAATCGGCTCATTAATATCAGCGTAATCGGTGTAAATACATTAAAAAAAAACAGTAGAATTGAGAACCTTCTCCTTTTTGAAGTCGGTTAAAATTATGAGGCGCCTTTTATTTTCTCATAGTGGGTGATGAAAAGTAGAGTGTATCATTCGGGCGCAAAATATATTTTTGGCTCGGGCGACGTACTTTGAATCCCTCGCTACGTTCAGGATTCTATTAAAGAATCCCTCGCTACGCTCGGGATTCTACTCTAGAATCCCTCACTTCGCTCTGGATTCAAAAAAGCGCCCTCGCCGTAAAAATATTAATTTGCTCCCTTATGATACAATCTACTATTTCATCCCATCTATTCGAAAAGGACGACTTGGTTCGCCTTTAGGTGCACCCAAAGGTGGTGTTTTCTATAAGAAACTTTTAGCGGGCAGTAATGAGTTTTTAATCCTCTTTATAGATGTTCCAAATTCAAAAAGTGCGCCGCAAAGATAATTGCGGCGCACTTTTTGAATTTGGAACATCTTAGTGTTCAGCGCCTAAAGAAATCGAACGCAAATATTGTTTGAATAAAGACTGGCTGGTACGACGGCCCAGTCGCGCCGCCGGCCGCCGCGCTGACTGAATAAAAAAAAGAAATCAAATTAAAAACGCGCGAACTACAGACCGCGTTTTCGTCAATTTTCATGAATTGTTCGAAATTCATGGTTTTGTTTTGAAAACTGAGTTCTTCAAGTGACAGTGAATAAAAAACACAATAAAGTGAAAAATAACTTTAGATCTTCAGAAGTCGGTGACCTTTGTTTGATTCATTTAGTTTTTTTTGTCACCGACATCTGAAGCTAAAGTTATTTTTAACGTTTTTGTGTTTTGTGAAGTCAGTTTTATTTTTTGCAAAAAAGTTTTTTTATTTTTCCATTTTTAGTTGTAATATCCTATCCAAATATTAGATATGCATTTATTTTACATGTTGAAATAAGACCACACGACTGAAGTAAAAATGTTCATAAAATGAAAACTACTGGGCCAAACTATGTTACATTTTTATAGGACCAAATGGCAACTATTTCGCATCAAACTAAAGAATAATCACGTCAATCGGCTCATAAATATCAGCGTAATCGGTGTAAATACATAAAAAAACAGTCGAATTACCTCCTCCTTTTAGAAGTCGGTTAAAATTATGAGGCGCCTTTTATTTTCTCATAGTGGGTGATGAAAAGTAGAGTGTATCACTCGGGCGCAAAATATATTTTTGGCTCGGGCAACGTACTTTGAATCCCTCGCTACGTTCAGGATTCTATTAAAGAATCCCTCGCTACGCTCGGGATTCTACTCTAGAATCCCTCACTTCGCTCTGGATTCAAAAAAGCGTCCTCGCCGTAAAAATATTATTTTGCTCCCTTATGATACAATCTACTATTTCATCCCATCTATTCGAAAAGGACGACTTGGTTCGCCTTTAAGTGCACCCAAAGGTGGTGTTTTCTATAAGAAACATTTAGCGGGCAGTAATGAGTTTTTAATCCTCTTTATAGATGTTCCAAATTCAAAAAGTGCGCCGCAAAGATAATTGCGGCGCACTTTTTGAATTTGGAACATCTTAGTGTTCAGCGCCGAAAGAAATCGAACGCAAATATTGTTTGAATAAAGACTGGCTGGTACGACGGCCCAGTCGCGCCGCGCCGGTCGCCGCGCTGACTGAATAAAAAGAAGAAATCAAATTAAAAACGCGCGAACTACAGACCGCGTTTTCGTCAATTTTCATGAATTGTTAGAAATTCATAGTTTTGTTTTGAAAAATGAGTTCTTCAAGCGACAGTGAATAAAAAACACAATAAAGTGAAAAATAACTTTAGATCTTCAGAAGTCGGTGACCTTTGTTTGATTCGTTTAGTTTTTTTTTTTTTACCGACCTCTGAAGCTAAAGTTATTTCTAACGTTTTTGTGTTTTGTGAAGTCGGTTTTATTTTTTGCAAAAAAGTTTTTTTATTATTCCATTTTTAGTTGTAATATCCTATCCAAATATTAGATATGCATTTATTTTACATGTTGAAATTAGACCACACGACTGAAGTAAAAATGTTCATAAAATGAAAACTACTGGGCCAAACTATGTTACATTTTTATAGGACCAAATGGCAACTATTCCGCATCAAACTAAAGAATAATCACGTCAATCGGCTCATACATATCAGCGTAATCGGTGTAAATACATAAAAAAAACAGTCGAATTACCTTCTCCTTTTTGAAGTCGGTTAAAATTATGAGGCGCCTTTTATTTTCTCATAGTGGGTGATGAAAAGTAGAGTGTATCACTCGGGCGCAAAATATATTTTTGGCTCGGGCGACGTACTTTGAATCCCTCGCTACGTTCAGGATTCTATTAAAGAATCCCTCGCTACGCTCGGGATTCTACTCTAGAATCCCTCACTTCGCTCTGGATTCAAAAAAGCGCCCTCGCCGTAAAAATATTATTTTGCTCCCTTTTTTTTTTTTTTTTTTTTTTCGGATGGGAAATCATCAAATAACCCCTCCCGCTCTGGGCGGAGCAGGAGGGAGTGTCAGACTTTTACTGACTAAAACCCATCCATGTTCCTTCATCGCCCTTTGTGTTCCGGGGCCACGGTATCTCTTTCGAATAGTCCCGCAACCCCGGCAGGCATCGGTCCTTACGGACCCCTTCCTTTTTGCTGACTCTCTTTGAGGCGCGCGTGGAACACGAACGCGCCGTCGACACGGCCTGTCGTCATGAGACGGACGGACGGCGAGCTAGCCCATAGCTCACCGTCCACAGGCCCGCGCCTACGGTGGCCGGGGGCCACGTGGTGGTGGCCCCCGACGCCCGGGGCGTCTCCCGCGGCCGGGACGTTGAGAGGTTTTCTCCCTCTCACGTTCCGCCACCTCCTTCTCTAGCATTACTGCTTCGCAGAAGGAGGTGACGGCGTCCCATTCCGTCTCGCTCCGGACCATGGCTTGCACCAGGGCCGGACGCGAGAGGTCGCCGCCGCCGATCGCCGCTTCGAGGACACGGCGGTGCTCCGCCCACGCGGGGCACACCTCCACCGTGTGCTGCACCGTGTCCTCCGGTCGATCCTCACAGTGGAAGCACCCGGACGTTTCCTCCCGCCCGATTCGGTGCAGGAACCTCCCGAACACCCCGTGTCCGGTGAGGACCTGCGTCAGGCGGAAGGTGAGGACGCCGTGGCGTCGCTCAAGCCACTCCTCAAAGAGGGGACTTATCGCCACTATCGTGGCGTGCCCTGCACGAGGTTGCGACAGTCGCTCTCTCCATGTCGCCATGAGATCCCGCCGGAAGTCTGTCCGCTGAGCGACAATTTGCCGCGGCAGCGGAGTTTCCCCCCGGCGTAGCGCCTCCGCGCGCCATTCATGTAGGCGCGCGAGGACTATTGCCTCCAGATCCCATGGCGGCAATCCGGCAAGGAGGCTCGCCGCCTCGCGGGAGATCGTGCGGTAGCCCCGGGCCAGCCTTACGGCTACCACCTTTTGGGGCGCGTTCAGGTAGTGGGCGGCTCGCCGCCTCAATGAACGCGCCCACACCGGGGCCCCGTAAAGGGCCATTGACCGCACGACTCCCGCGTAGAGCCTCCGGCAGGAGGCGTTTGGCCCCCCCAGATTGGGCAGGAGCCGCCTGAAGGCAGCCCCAGTCCGCTCCAGTTTGGGGGCCAAACGTCGGAAATGTTCCACGAAGTTCCACCGGCTGTCAAGGACAAGTCCCAGGTACTTTAACGTCGACTCGACGCCGATGGATACCCCTCCTACCGTCAGTGTGGATCCCGGAGGTGGCGCATTCCGAGGCCCATGAAAGCACATGGCCTCGGACTTGTGCAGTGCCACCTCGAGACCCAGTTGCCGGATCCTCTCAACGACTATCGCAACCCCGCGTGTCATCGCTTCGGCCGCCGCCTCGTGCGACCCCCCCTGTGCCAGCACCAGCGTGTCGTCTGCGTAGCAAACCACGCTGACACCGCTAGGGAGGTCGGCGCGCAGCACCCAGTCGTAACCGATGTTCCACAAGGACGGCCCCAGAACCGATCCCTGCGGAACACCGCACGACATCTCTCGCCGGTTCCATTCTCCGCTGCGACCGGGGTAGATGACGGCTCTGTCCGTCAGATAGTCCCCGACCACTCGACGGAGGTAGGTCGGCACCCGGTGATAACGGAGTGCCTCCCTAATGCAGCTCCAGGGCATGGAGTTGAAGGCGTTGGCGATGTCGAGAGACACCGCCAAGACAACCCCACCCCTGGACACCGCATCCCCCGTCGTGAGGGCTCTCACGCGCATGATGGCGTCCACCGTAGAGCGCCCCTTGCGAAAACCAAACTGGTGTTCCGCAAGGTCCGGCCCAGTCCCCGCAAGGTGCTCGGCGAGGCGGTTTGCAATTACTCTTTCAAAGAGCTTGCCCACCTCGTCGAGCAGCACCACGGGCCGGTATGCGGACGGAGAGTCCGCAGGGCGCCCCGGCTTCCGGATGAGGACCAGCTTCCCCGTCTTCCAACGAAGCGGGAACTGGCCTCTCTCCAAGCATGCGCTTAGGAGCCCCTCCAGTCGGGGCCCAAGAGCCTCCGAGGCCAGGACCCAGGCTTTGCCAGGCAAGCCATCGGGTCCCGGGGCGGTATTTTTGGCACTGAGCCTGCGTACCGCCACTCTCAGGTCTACCCCAGTCACCTCCGGAGTGTCGTCATCGTCGTCCTGATGATCCGCTTCCAGCACCGCAGGCGGCGGAGCCATAGGCGGGGGTGGGTGTTCCCCTCGCGAAGGGAACAGAGTGCTCACCACGTCCTCCACGAGCTCAGGCCGGAGACTCTGCTTCAGCGGGGGGGCCCAGGGGCGGAGTTTGTCCCGCACCAACTTGTAAGGGCGCCCCCACGGATCTCTGTCGAGAGTCCCCAGCATCTCCTCGCGGGCCAGATCCCTGGCCCGCAGGACAGCCTCGCGGAGAGCGGTCTTCGCCGCTCTGTACCCCTCATATAGCTCCGCCTCAATGGCTGCCGCATCCGGTGGGCGGATGCGGAGCCTGCGATGCCTGGCGTACAGGTGCCGTGCAGCGACGCACGCTTTGCGCAGAGACGTTAGCTCTCGCGACCACCAGTACACCTGACGCCGGGCGCTTCTTGGCCGAACGCGGGGCATTGCCACGTCGCAGATGTCGGACATGGCCTCCTGGAACCACCCTGCCTCATTATTTATGTCGGCAGGCCTGTCCGGTGATGTCACCCAGGCCTGCACGATTGAGGCTTCCAGGAGGAGCTCCCGGTCCAGCTGCTTCAGCGCCCAACGCGGACCACTCGGGGCCTGTTGGACCGGCGCGCTTGAGGTCTGGGTGGAGACGTCGAACCGGATGTACCGGTGGTCGGAATAGGTCTCCACCCCCTCCATGACACGCCAGTCAACGACACGCGGCGACAGAGCGGGGCTAGCGAACGAAATGTCCACCACCGACTCGCCCCGCATCCGCACACACGTGGGCACAGAACCCCGATTTAGGACGACCAGGCCCTTCTCCAGGGCCCAGTCTTCCACCATCCTTCCCCGCACGTCTGTGCAACGAGAACCCCAAGCCAAGTTCTTGGCATTGAAGTCCCCGAGGACAAGCACAGGGAGGGAATGGTTTCCGACGACGACACTCAACTCTGCGAGAGAGTTGTGGAACTCGGCGAGAGTTCGGCTCGGGGAGAAGTAGACTCCCACCACGACGATCTCCCCGAACCGGGCTGCTACGCACCCCCGACCCCTCCTGACACCTTCAAGGGTCGGGGTACCGGCGGCGGCCGACGACACTATGGTCACTGAGCCGCTAAGGTCCGCCACCCAGTCTTCCCTGGGGAGGACAAAATACGGCTCAGCGACCACAGCAATGTTAATCAACCACTGCGCCATGCTCTGGAGCAACAGATCCTGAGCGCAGGCGCAGTGGTTGATGTTCGCTTGGAGGAAGCGTAATGGGGCCGTTATTGGCACTCCATTACCGCTTCCTCCCTAGCCCCCTGCGAGGGCCCCTCTGTGGCAGCGACAGTGGCAGCGGCAACGGTGGCAGTTGCGGCTGCGGCAGCGACGGTGGTGGTGGTGGCGGCGGAGGGCCTCCCCTTGCCTCTGGTGGCCTTGGTGGGTGCAGCGCAGGCCTTGCTTCCAGCCCGGTGGTCGGCTGGCTTGCCAGCCGCCGCACAGGCACCGCAGTGCGGCGTGGCACAGCAAGCCGCGGATACGTGACCGGGCTGGCTGCAACGGAAGCAGAGTCCGCTGCGGTCAACCTCCGAGGCGCACTGTACTGACACGTGGTGTCCCACGTGGCAGCGATAGCACCTCAGAGGTCTGGGCTCTAGCAGCTTCACCTGCGCTGAGACCCAGCCCACCAGTAGCCTTCGGCCCTCCGTTATGGCTTTAGCCGCCGTCACCGGGCAGCATACCGTAACGGTATGCATACCCGTGGAGTCCGGGCGAATGGCGCCTGCCCTGACCTGATCGGCAGGGCACCCTCCGGACCTGGCGACGGCGGCCACCACCTCCTCCTCGGTAACCGAGTCGTCCAGACCCAGGATGCGCAGGTCTGCGCATCTGACGGGCCTGGACACTCGGGCCTCGTCCGCGTTTAGGGACGCTCTAAGCTTTTCAGCCAGAGCGTCGGCGGACGAGCCGCTGGTTTCGCCGGGGATCTCCAGCAATCGAGCCCCTGTCGCGGTGACTTTAAGCCGGAGGCCCCCGGCGATCCCAAGCTCACCGAGGTTCACCGCCTCTTTCGCCTTCGCCAGAAGGTCGCGGTAGGTCACGCCCCTCTTTTCCGCGTCCGGCTGTAGTGTGATCACTACAGCCGCGGTCTTCGGGGCGCGCAACCTGGCCGCGAGCTTTCGCGCCCTGAACTGGCGCTGCCGCTCCACATTTCGAGCCTTTTTGGCCGCCTTCCTCCCCTTCTTCTTCTCCCCGACCACCTGCCATCCGGCTTCAGCCGCAGGTGTCGGGGGCTGGGGGGGCGGTGGTGGCGGCGGCAGCTGGCCTGCCGCAGGCACTGGCCCGCTCGCCGCTGGCACTGGCGCCGGCACTGTCACCGCCTGTGCAGCTGCCTTGCCCTTCCTCATCCTTGGCGCCTTCTTAGCTGGCGCTGGTTTCGCCGGAGCTTGCGTTCCAGGGGGAGGCGCCACAGCCCTGCTGGAGGGCTGACTCGCTGGCCCCGGTCCGGGTGCCGCAGCCGCAGCGGCAGCCGCGTACGACACCGTGCTCGGGCCCGCGGCTGCCCTGTTTGCACCCAGGGGGGGGCGCAGGACCCTTCCCTCCAGGACGGAGAACCGCTGCTCGAAGGCAGCCAGCTCCTTCCGAACCAGATTTAGGATCTGGTTCTCCGCCGGTTCGGGCTGAGTAGGCCGCTGGGTCTGGCCCCCCTTTTGAGAGCCCGGCCCCCGCAGGCTGGCCAGATCTGCCCGGAGCTTCGCATTCTCCTGTTGGAGAAGCTCCGTGGTGGCCGTCAGGCGGGCCACCTCCTCCTGCAGCTTGGCCAGTTCCTCTCCGCCTACCGGAGGCGGAGGAGGGGAAGGCACCGCAAAATTGGCCTCCGCTGCCGCCAAGATGGAGGCGGAAGCCGCGGGTATGGCCTTCAGTTTCGTGCCTGTCTTCACCTTATAGGCCACGCCCCTTATCGCGGCTTCCACCGCCTTTGTGAACCTGGCCTTACGCTCCGCCTCGGAGCCGCCAGTTTCACCCGCCTCGTCGCCAGGCCCGGGAACAGTAGTGCCCGGGAGGCGCACCTCCTCGGCCGGTCTCGCCAACCTCTCGGAGGCAACAGGCCCCCCCCCTCTTGCCTCGGATCCCACCGCGCTTGCTAGTGGGGATCTTGCGGGCCGAGGCCATCTCTCCCTCGGATGACGAGACTTGGTCGCCATCCTTTCTAGACCGCTTGCGGAAAAACTTGGTGTTCTCCGCGAGCGTCCCACCCGTCACGCGCCGGGAGCTCTGTGAGCCTCCCGCGCTCACGTCGCTGGATGCAGCGTCAGACTCCGACTCCGCATCTCTCCTCTCCTCTCCTTTGCCGTTGCCGGCGGTGTTGTTTTTTGTTTTTTGGTTTAAAGTTTCCATATCTGAACCCACGAGTATGGGGGAAATAAGATACAATCTAGGCAGAGACCCAGATTTAAGTATTTAAGTATTTTTTTAGATTTAAGTATTTATTACTCGTCATGGGGGTCTGCAGGTACCCTGGCGAGGAGTGCACTAGCGACTGATTTGTTCCATGGAACACCCGTCAGCCATACATCCCCTCGCGGTGCGTCGCCACTTGGGATTCGGGGTAACTTTTTATAGAGGTTTTCTACCTCGCGGTCCGGGCGGTTAAGCCAAGACCCTCGGTCCCCTATCGAAACCGCGAGACGTGATCCACAGCGCTTCGATAGCCAGATTACGAGATTGGCGGTGACAGAGGAGGACGGATCCTTCTCTGTCTGCTCGGAGGCAGGGTGAGTGCACACCAAGCCCGCCCTCATTCCTCAGCTGTGCCCTCTGCTTTACAGAGGGTCACGCAGAGGAACGCACCGTTGGTCCTGAAAGGACCCTACCTTTGTCAGATTCATTAGCCGCGGCGGTCACATTCCCCGGGGGATAAAAGAAAACTCTCATTTCCTCTCATTCCCCGGAGAAGGATACCGCCGCGTCCAGGGTGCACCGGCCCAGCAGCTGCTCTTCCCTCCAGACGTATCGAGAGGGACCAGCAGCCGCCAGACACACGTGGAGGACTTCTGACATCGCACCCCATTATTTTGCTCCCTTATGATACAATCTACTATTATTACCTCGTATCTTCCAAACGGCTCGATGAATTTCGACAGTTAAGGTATCGCGTGTTATATTCACCTTAAAAACCCAAGTGATTAACAAAATGGCAGATTTTAGGCGACTCATAGTAATACGTTAATAAAAAAACCATACCTGTCGAGTAACGTACCAAAATAAAGGAAATTAAAAGAGGATTCCAAAAATATACCTGAATTATGTTTAAATTTAATTAGGAACAATATAATACTAACATTTGCAGTCGGGTTTTTGATTTTTCTAATTATGTAACTTGTCATATTCTCACCTAAAACGCTGTATTATAGATTTTATTTTCAGATCCACTGTATCATACTTACACAATAAATGTTCAAGTTGCATTAGCGCATTGTCTGAAAATCCTTTTACAAGTATTTGGTAACATCGTATTGTGATATACCTAATGGAAAAGTCAACAGCTTTCAAGGTGCGAAAGTAATCTTTTCAATCCTTAATGGACTACCTGTCACTTGAAACAAAGCTTTATCATGGCTATTTTTTATTAAGGTACCTACACTATGTTAATGTTGACAGAGGGCGCTGTTGCTAAACACTTAATTTGTGAAACATGTGTATATGCATATATGCTTAAATCTTTAAAACCACGCAATGGATTTTGATGCGGGTTTTTTTTAATAAATAGAGTGATTCAAGAGGAAGGTTGTAGTATATAATTTGAGGGTAGGCGAAGCCGCGGGCATCAGCTAGTGGGATATCAATTAGCTAATTTAAATGTATAGGTAATTATTAAAAAGGGACATTGATCGTTTAGGTTTTGATTATAACTCCCAATGTATTGGAACATCGATAATTGGAAAAGTTGAAGAGTAACTAGTGTAAGTTCGTTCTTTTCTGTATAAAACAAGCTCCTTACTATGTCCAACCAATAACGGTCCGTTAGTCTTAGAAACTGAACATAAACTTGCTAGAACTAGACATCAAAATTACCATCGTAATATCACCCATCAATCAGTCTGCCAAGCACATGATGTCCATTACGACACATCCAACAAAAAAAAAACGATTTCCCAATACCAAAACTCCTTAATCAGTACTTTGGAATTCAGTTCCTATTCAGCAAAACCCATCAATAGAGCGTGATTCTATGTGCGTTGCCCCACAAAAACATGCGATAGCCTTGCAACTAAAGTACCATCAAGTACCAATTAAGAGCAGATCCGCATGCA
Source organism: Xestia xanthographa (assembly GCA_905147715.2). NCBI lineage: Eukaryota > Metazoa > Arthropoda > Insecta > Lepidoptera > Noctuidae > Xestia > Xestia xanthographa. The sequence goes on along the minus strand of LR990653.1, from coordinate 28,985,513 downwards.
AAGTGCCGCAAACTATATGGTAATAGTGCATACAAGACCACATCCATCTTTACTGACAGGCTTCCAGACTGATGGTATATATTAGCTATAAATTATGTATAATTACCATTATTTATTGCTTGGTGCAACCTGTGGGTTTGTCTGCTTTTAATATTGTTTGTCCATAGATAGACATCAGTGTGAAAGGGTTGTAAAAATCACAAATCCTCTAACGTGTGTATACGATTGGTACCTACATTAATTTGATCAATTTGGCAATTGTTGTTCACTGGGCTATGGAAAACTCGGTGTAGTCTAGTTAATTCATGTCTAAATTAAAGCCGTGTTATCGCGCTCCTCACGTTTAATGTACGGAAGTCATCATGGATGCGCAAATGACTACGGAAGGCAGGAAATACTCGGACTCTTAAAACATTTTTCGATTTACACGGGGTGGTCACAGCACATCTCAGAATATGTTTGTCTAGTGCTTATATTGGAATTATTAATGTTTATATGACATTATAATAAAATGAGTGAACAGACAAACCATTCATATTAGCTTGTAAGTTAAGGATTAGTAAGATTTAACATAATTTTCCATTATCCATTACATTGTATCGTTTGTTCTACATCACTACGCAACGGGAGACGTTTTTGTACGATTGATTTTATGTTTATTTTGTTCCCTGAAGAGGTCGATATTATAGGCCTAAAAACATTTAAAGTGTTTTGTTTATCCTGGCTTAGTGTGTGGTCTGGAAAACCACTTGTTTTTCTTCGTCTGTAAAAACTAGAGATACGCAAACGCTACTATATTAAACTGTAGGGTCTGAAGCCACCACCTATTGAAGGCTCCCATTAACAGGAACATGGCCTTGAAAGACGGACTGCCCAGTTTTTTCAAAAACATCAGGTCTTAGAGAAAACTGCAAAATAAAAACCACTTACCCACAGTGCATAATTATCGCCCTTTGGCATAATAATATGGTATAATCTGAGAAGCCTTTTCTAACCTATGTTGAGATTGGTACCCAATCTAACTGAATGCAGCTGAATACCAGTATTTAATATGGAGCGACTGCCTATCTGACCGTGACAACCCCGTGACTGGGTTACAGGATACCCTTTGGTATGACTGGTATTCAGACTTTCAGACGTCTAACTACCCGTTACGGCTGTCAAAGATCTATAAAACGTGACATCATAACTACAAATACACTTCCCGTAGTCCAGCTCATATCAATAGCACCACTGTATAATTACAGTCAGCTCACCTCACCATTAAAACTCAATTATCGACATGACACGCTCGTCAGAGCCGCTATAATTACTCGAATAGAAACGAAGCTATTCCTTTTGTCACTAATTACCATCGAATTAACACTACAAATTGTACAATCGATTTTTAGCTGCTATACAGGAGGTACTTATCGTCAGATATGACTCCCAATATTGACATCTTCGAAATGTATTGAGTGAGTTTATGTAACATAGCGGACGTCCCGCGGTTTCACCCGCGTAGTTCCCGTTCCCGTGGGAGTACGGGGATAAAATATAGCCTATGTTACTCGTGGATAATGTAGCTTTCGAATGGTGAAAGAATTTTTTAAATCGGTCCAGTAGTTTTTGAGCCTATTCATTACAAACAAACAAACAAAGTTTTCCTCTTTATAATATTAGTATAGATGGAGTGGCTATCTAGAGTTGGGTAATTTTGTAGTTGCTTTACCTACATGAGGTAATAATGATAATATAAAGAGTAATAGTACATTAGTACTATTACTACTTATGTCATGGTGTAGAATCAATTATTTATTTTGTTTGTTTTAAAGTTGGAGAGGAGGAGGTTCTCAATTCGACATGTATATTTTTTTGGACTAATTGATTTAAATGAATTGACTTTGTATCGTAAGATATAACAAACAATTCTGATATCTTGTATAACCATGGGATATTTGGATCTTTCCTCCACATATTTTCTACACTTTTGATATTCGATATCTTTATCTTATTTTCTAATTTCTTTTTACAATTTAAAAGTTATAATGTATAATAATGCACTTGGATTAGACTCTAAGAAAATAAATCTTATCTTAAATCCAGTACCTACTTCACTCAGTGTCCTTTAGTTTTTTCACGAGTATCATTTTGTAGTGACTATTGTAGTAAATCTCAACATTCTAATTATATACTCACAAAGGATTGCATTCTACATAAAACTAAGAATACGTAGAACTCACTACAAATCAATATTCCAAGTCCGATTTAGAAATCAACATAACTGACAGAACAATATGACCAATCGTTTGAAACATACAATTTCTTAGTACCGCTAGTTAAAGGTAATTTTCTCGTTATTATGTCTCAATTAGCTATAATCAAAGGTGATGGTGTTTTACAGGGTAAGTATTTGTCATCATTTATTAATGTTTTAATTGTTACTGTGAAAGACTTGAAGTGGAATAGATAAGTAGATAATTATTGCTAGTTATGTACTTATTGATCAAAGACGGGGAATTTACATACATTTTGACAGATAATTTTTGTTGACTTGGCTTGACCCACGGTTTGCTAGGCAAAGGTCTTCCCCATAGCTTTCCACTTCTCTGTGTGTGGCAATCTCCAGCCATTCTTCCACAAATATCTCTAGAGTCTAGATCAGGGGTCACCAATTAGTTTCACTCGGGGTCCGTTTTAAGAAATTAAGTTATTTTAGACTCTAGATCATCACTCAGAATAGTTAACTTTGAAATAAGAATAATTGCCCGTCCCCTAAGCTCACAACGCGAACGGTACATTTAACCGTACTTAAAAAGCATTAAAATAAAAGTATACTCGCCCTAAAAGTGATAGCAAAGCGATAAACGTCAAGTTATTGCTTCTTCTTTTTAGTAGGCGCTTAAAATATTGCTAAGTGAATTTTAACAGGCGTTATCGTCCTCATGTTTGTGCGCGCATAATTTATGATTAGGTATAGAATGTCGTTAGGATATTATTTAGTGGAGCTTACATGTCTTGGTTATAGTTAGAGAATACAAGCGTATGTATGCGGCTTCGCCCACGTAAGGTTCGAAAAATTTCCTACTATTATGGATCGTACTACTGGAATTAAACCTATTGCATGTCCTAACCTAGGCCAGAGCTAACCAGGTGTGTGGCGAATTTCCACGACATCTATTCAGCTATTTATGTGTAAAAAAAGGGAACAGACAGATAGACAGATAAGTAACTTACGCATTTATAATATTACCATGGTCATGATGCAACATTAATTATGTACCTAGCCCATTCAAGTGTCAGCCTTTAACATAGTTTTACTTACCAAATCCATCAAACTAACTTCGTCAAAACACAACACATAAACTGACATACCACTTCAACATCTCTACAGACCACGAAAACTGTCCAATTCACAAAGGCCACAGCTCTCAGAGGCGGGCCATTTCATCAGGTAATAAAACACTCGCAGAGGTTACTTTTCAGGGTGAGTTATAGGGTTAGGTCGCCGGGGCAGGGTTGGGGTCGGTCATACATCACCCGGGGTGGAACGAGGATTACTCCAACATAGACTTTGGCTTGTTAATGCCCGCTAAAGTTTTCCTTTGCGTGATTTTTGGCGAGTTTTTTTTTTCTGTGGTTTTTTTGTGTTCGAAGTTGGATGAAGTTGTAAAATGTCGTATTCTTAAGACTTGCTACACTGTGTAGGTTGAATTGAATTGTGTGTAATGTTCTGCATGTTTTTAACACTTGTAATTAATGAGATACTGCGTTGTTTTAAAGGGAAGAAGAAAGAGAGAGAGAAACGAGAAATTAGAAAAATAAAGTAATTTATCTGCGTGCCAAGAAATAAGTGTGGTGGCAATCTTCCCTACTTATAATATTTTTTGTCCATTGACAAACCTCTTAACCTGCTTACACCCAAAAATCTTCAGCACCATATTCCACAGATAATATAAAAGAGAAACAACAAAGAAACGTCGCAGTTAACAGCCCGACTGAATATTCATAAAGATAAAAGTGAATTTATGCGATCATAAAGACCGGGACGAATGATAAAGACTGGGACCGAGAACGAATGATAAAGAAACTTGTGTTGCTGGAATACTGCCCTATTTTTTGTTACTTATAGTTTTTCTTTTTTTTCGTGAAGCTGAAATTGTCTGTTTGGAGCTACAAAGCTTTTGTACCTGCAGTGGAAAGTAACCAACATAGTAGACAAAGAACGTTTTTCTATTGTTTTTCAACGTGTAGGTCGGTAAATAAGAGCTACCTATGAGTCCAAAACAATGAAACTAGTCGGGTTATCCATGTGAATAGTATGTATACCCTTTTTTTTTTTTTTTTTTTCGGATGGGAAATCATCAAATAACTCCTCCCGCTCTGGGCGGAGCAGGAGGGAGTGTCAGACTTTTACTGACTAAAACCCATCCATGTTCCTTCATCGCCCTTTGTGTTCCGGGCCCACGGTATCTCTTTCGAACAGTCCCGCAACCCCGGCAGACATCGGTCCCTACGGACCCCTTCCCTTTTGCTGACTCTCTTTGAGGCGCGCGTGGAACACGAACGCGCCGTCGGTCGACACGGCCTGTCGTCATGAGACGGACGGACGGCGAGCTAGCCCATAGCCCACCGTCCACAGGCCCGCGCCTACGGTGGCCGGGGGCCACGTGGTGGTGGCCCCCGACGCCCGGAGCGTCTCCCGCGGCGGCCGGGACGTTGAGAGGTTCTCTCCCTCTCACGTTCCGCCACCTCCTTCTCTAGCATTACTGCTTCGCAGAAGGAGGTGACGGCGTCCCATTCCGTCTCGCTCCGGACCATGGCTTGCACCAGGACCGGACGCGAGAGGTCGCCGCCGCCGATCGCCGCTTCGAGGACACGGCGGTGCTCCGCCCACGCGGGGCACACCTCCACCGTGTGTTCCACCGTGTCCTCCGGTCGATCCTCACAATGGAAGCACCCGGGCGTTTCCTCCCGCCCGATTCGGTGCAGGAACCTCCCGAACACTCCGTGTCCGGTGAGGACCTGCGTCAGGCGGAAGGTGAGGACGCCGTGGCGTCTCTCAAGCCACTCCTCAAAGAGGGGACTTATCGCCACTATCGTGGCGTGCCCTGCACGGGGTTGCGACAGTCGCTCTCTCCATGTCGCCATGAGATCCCGCCGGAAGTCTGTCCGCTGAGCGACAATTTGCCGCGGCAGCGGAGTTTCCCCCCGGCGTAGCGCCTCCGCGCGCCATTCATGTAGGCGCGCGAGGACTATTGCCTCCAGATCCCATGGCGGCAATCCGGCAAGGAGGCTCGCCGCCTCGCGGGAGATCGTGCGGTAGCCCCGGGCCAGCCTTACGGCTACCACCTTTTGGGGCGCGTTCAGATAGTGGGCGGCTCACCGCCTCAATGAACGCGCCTACACCGGGGCACCGTAAAGGGCCATGGACCGCACGACTCCCGCGTAGAGCCTCCGGCAAGAGGCGTTCGGCCCCCCCAGGTTGGGCAGGAGCCGCCTGAAGGCAGCCCCAGTCCGTTCCAGTTTGGGGGCCAAACGTCGGAAGTGCTCCACGAAGTTCCACCGGCTGTCGAGGACGAGTCCTAGGTACTTCAAAGTCGACTCGACACCGATGGATACCCCTCCTACCGTGAGTAAGGATCCCGGAGGTGGCGCATTCCGAGGCCCATGAAAGCACATACCTCGCACATGCCTCCCTAATGCAGCTCCAGGGCATGGAGTTGAAGGCGTTGGCGATGTCGAGAGACACCGCCAAGACAACTCCACCCCTGGACACCGCATCCCCCGTCGTGAGGGCTCTCACGCGCATGATGGCGTCCACCGTAGAGCGCCCCCTGCGTAAACCAAACTGGTGTTCCGCAAGGTCCGGCCCAGTCCCCGCAAGGTGCTCGGCGAGGCGGTTTGCAATTACTCTTTCAAAGAGCTTGCCCACCTCGTCGAGCAGCACCACGGGCCGGTATGCGGACGGAGAGTCCGCAGGGCGCCCCGGCTTCCGGATGAGGACCAGCTTCCCCGTCTTCCAACGAAGCGGGAACTGGCCTCTCTCCAAGCATGCGCTTAGGAGCCCCTCCAGTCGGGGCCCGAGAGCCTCCAAGGCCAGGACCCAGGCTTTGCCAGGCAAGCCGTCGGGTCCCGGGGCGGTATTTTTGGCACTGAGCCTGCGTACCGCCACTCTCAGGTCTACCCCAGTCACCTCCGGAGTGTCGTCGTCGTCGTCCTGATGATCTGCTTCCAGCACCGCAGGCGGCGGAGCCATAGGCGGGGGTGAGTGTTCCCCTCGCGAAGGGAACACGTCCTCCACGAGCTCAGGCCAGAGACTCTGCGTCAGTGGGGGGGCCCAGGGGCGGAGTTTGTCCCGCACCAACTTGTAAGGGCGCCCCCACGGATCTCTGTCGAGAGTCCCCAGCAACTCCTCGCGGGCCTGATCCCTGGCCCGCAGGACCGCTTCGCGGAGGGCGGTCTTCGCCGCTCTGTACCCCTCATAAAGCTCCGCCTCAATGGCTGCCGCATCCGGTGGGCGGATGCGGAGCCTGCGATGCCTGGCGTACAGGTGTCGTGCAGCCACGCACACCTCGCGCCGAGATGTCAGCTCACGCGACCACCAGTACACCTGACGCCGGGCGCTTCTTGGCCGAACACGGGGCATTGCCACGTCGCAGATGTCAGACATGGCCTCCTGGAACCACCCTGCCTCATTGTTAACGTCGGCAGGCCTGTCCGGTGATGTCAACCAGGCCTGCACGATCGAGGCTTCCAGGAGGAGCTCCCGGTCCAGCTGCATCAGCGCCCAGCGCGGACCACTCGAGGCCTGTTGGACCGGCGCGCTTGAGTTCTGGGTGGAGACGTCGAACCGGATGTACCGGTGGTCGGAATAGGTCTCCACCCCCTCCATGACACGCCAGTCAACGACACGCGGCGACAGAGCGGGGCTAGCGAACGAAATGTCCACCACCGACTCGCCCCGCATCCGCACACACGTGGGGACAGAACCCCGATTTAGGACGACCAGGCCCTTCTCCAGGGCCCAGTCTTCCGCCATCCTTCCCCGCACGTCTGTACAACGAGAACCCCAAGCCAAATTCTTGGCATTGAAGTCCCCGAGGACAACCACAGGGAGGGAATGGTTTCCGACGACAACACTCAACTCTGCGAGAAAGTTGTGGAACTCGACGAGAGTTCGGCTCGGGGAGAAGTAGACTCCCACCACTACGATCTCCCCGAACCGGGCTGCTACGCACCCCCGACCCCTCCTGACACCTTCAAGGGTCGGGGTACCGGCGGCGGCCGACGACACTATGGTCACTGAGCCGCTAAGGTCCGCCACCCAGTCTTCCCTGGGCAGGACAAAATACGGCTCAGCGACCACAGCGATGTTAATCAACCACTGCGCCATGCTCTGGAGCAACAGATCCTGAGCGCAGGCGCAGTGGTTGATATTCGCTTGGAGGAAGCGTAATGGGGCCGTTATTGGCACTCCATTATAATAATAATAATAATAAATTTTATTTTCACTTCATTACCGCTTCCTCCTCCCTGCCCCCCCCCGTCTGTGGCGGCGACAGCGGCTGTGGCGGCAGCGGCGGCGACAGCGGCAGTGGCGGCAGCGGCGGCAGTTGCGGCTGCGGCGGTGGCGACGGTGGTGGTGGTGGCGGAGGGCCATCCCCTGCCTCTGGTGGCCTTGGTGGGCGGAGCGCAGGCCTTGCTCCCAGCCCGGTCGTCGGCCGGCTTGCCAGCCGCCGCACATGCACTGCAGTGCGGCGTGGCGCAGCACGCGGCGCGGCGCGGACACGTGCCCGGGCTGACTGCAGCGGAAACAAAGGCCGCTGCGGTCGACCTCCGAGGCGCACTGAACAGACACGTGGTGTCCCACGTGGCAGCGATAACACCTCAGAGGTCTGGGCTCCAGCAGTTTCACCTGCGCTGAAACCCAGCCCACCAGTAGCCTTCGGCCCTCCACTATATTTTTAGCCGCCGTCACTGGGCAGCATACCGTAACGGTATGCATACCCGTAGTATGTATACCCTTACGTTAGAAACTAACCTGCTAAAAATGATGGTGTACTAAAATGATTCAGATTTATGAACGTAGAGTAGGTATGTAAAGTGGCGTTCTATAGTTTTTGCTTACCCCCATGGGAAAAAGGTGTGAAATTATTTATTAAAAGGAGAACCAACAGCTGAAATAAGTGAGTAACAATTGTATAATTGACACAGAGCCAATTACAGGTTCACATGAGTAGACAGAGATGGTAGTAGAAACCTTAGGTTCACCAAATAGCAAGCACGATAATAATACATATAAAAGGAATTAAAATAAGCAATAAGCACTAAATACACTCAGACACTAGGTTAGGTAATGTTGACATGGGGAAAAAATAAAATTAAAATAAAGCACTACGCACTTTTTAAAAAGTTTGCATTCAGCCGAGTGCGTACAGAATAGGCTTTGATGGATATTATGCATGTTCGGCTAATGATCTGGAATACATACATCAGCAATTTGGTATTTCTCTATTACCATCCATTACAACGCTCTGGGACACCTACGTCCAACATCTGTCTGTAAGACAATTAATGCTGCATGGAATAGAGTGCCGGATCTCCTCGCATCCCGAGGGTGTAGTACAGGTCCCTCCTACCCATTCACTCCTCTATTGGATAGGAAGTATCCCACTAATTGTTTTCTGAAAACATGCGAAGATTCTGATTTCCCTGAGGGTTGTAAAGCTGAGGTCAAAACTAACAAGATTTTTATAGAACAGTTTATGAAGATTTATTTATTCTCTGAATTTCCTTAAACAATATATAATACATAGTATCTATCGGCTGTTTTTGACCAATTTACTCAAATTTGAAATTCGACGGCATTTTTTTTTTAATTTTAAGAGCGGGACCAATCTACTAAAGAAAATGACATAAAGATAATAATTTAGTAAATTGATCCCGCGGGATCCAAATGAGCGGGATGAATTTACTAAAGAGCCCTTTAAACTTCCTCAGATGTTGAAAAAAAATTAACAATCTAGAGTCTAGTCTGTACAGCATTTCGTCAGAATTTCCTCACGATTATCTTTACCGAAAACTGTGATAATGTGCAATGCATTGCTTGGCCACAAACTACAAGCGACACACATGTTGTGGTGCAACTGCGGAAAAAACAAGTTAGGGTTGAACCCGTTGAACTAAATCTCGGAATTTTCAATGCTCCTATGCTGCCGCGTGCCATAGCATTCCCACTCTGTTTCTCGCTCTAGCAAATGTCGGTTGTGACCGACAGAAAAGGGTAGGAGTATGGAAAATTGCGATCCCGTTGTGAGATTGGTTCAACCCGTGAATTGATTAGAGCTGCGTAACCTTACTCACGTGAAGGAAACAAATTGCTAGACGCACGAGTCGCAAGTCGCAACTCAAATAGCCCGAGGACATGGAGGAAGCGTTATGATACAAACCAAGGTCACCATGACCTTCCACATTATAAACATGTCACCCCTAATTCAACTCCCAATTACTTTCACGAAAAAAACCAAGAACGAAAAAAAAAAAACAAAAGAGGAACGCCAAACTGCGATACGTCACAAAAAGCTGAGAGGAACATTACGCATGAAAAATTCATGCTGTTACAGAGATTAGCAAGACAATCCCCCCACTTGTAGAGGGGGTGGAAATATACAGAGCAAGGTGTCAAGAGGAGAATGAATTTGTCAGCGTGTGATTCGTAGCGGCCCGCCCTGCGATATATCACCCGGGTGATACGGCACAATGTGCGAGCACCCTTAATAATGTATGTGATTTAATATTTAGAAAGGTTTTCTTCTTGTTTTGATTTGTTGTTTTGTAACCATGTTTGTTGGTCGAATGTCTTCAAGAGCGTTGTTTGAATATGTATGGTTTACGGAGGGTATAGTCGCACAGGTCAAAAATTTAAAAATTGGGGTCTACTTTGTACTGTCATGCGACCCAGTTTTCGACACCCAAAGGTGCATTTAACTTTCTTTCAATGTACTTATTTATTATTCAAGTTTGTCTGCTCTCAATACATCGTTTAACCCTTTCACAGCCGCCTCATAGACAAGAAGACAAGAACAAGAAACATTCTCCAACGGGTACAAAAGTACCCCTCCATTCCCGGTGTCCCCCGATCCTGTGCCCCATTTTCCCGAGGCGTCCTTCTGATTTATAGTGCGATGAACAACTTCCTTCATAAAATACGGCCAGCCCGCTGACACATCGCGTACACCCTTGTTTTTCTACTGAAAACTTATTTTTATTTATACTTGGTGTTATTTTTTTGGTTGGTGGTTGATGGAGTGGGAGCTCACATAGGCACCTCATAAGCTATGTTATGCAAGCCTGACACTAGTTTGACCATTGATCTGATTTATTTTTTACCAGGCTGAAATATTACCATTTTAAAAAACTGCAATCGAGTGAGGATTTCTTTTGAGCCAAAAACGACTCAATTAACTGAAAACTCCATTAAAATATACTAAAATCAAATCAAGAGCCAAATCCAACAAGAAAAATGGTTCATTTACCTAACCACCTGAAACACCTAAAGTAAAGAGGAAATTGTAGCCATTTGTCATAATAAAAAAATAAAACCGTAAAAGTTCTACGCAATAAGAAAAGTATTTTTAATTGCTTTTTCTTATTTACCTTGCTCGTGGTTCACAAGACAAACTCTTGTAATAAAAGGTGCCTAAGTATGAAAAACGTTAATTTAAAGACTTTTTTTCTTAAAGTTCACACTGTTCATCTTTGTTCAACATTGTTCAATTTCTTTGCTTATGATAATAGATTGAGATTGGTCATTGAGTAAAGTTGGAAGTCAGACTGACTGCCCATGTTTCACAAGGGGTATTTTTCCGCACCATACGTACCTTAGTAGGTAAGTGTATGACCAGATGAAGAAGAAGCAAAAGAAGTATGTGAGTATTGTAGCAGATGGCGTTCATAATGTCTGCCCACCCTGATGAGAAAAAGGTGTATTTTTATGTATGTAGTCTAGTAGCATCTTAAGATATCAAAACTCAATATCTCCCGACTCAGTCCAATCAGAAATCAAGACAAACAGTAAACCAACACTCAGTCAAACACTCCAATAAAAACTATCAGGAAATCGTCCGGATAAATCGCGAGTCATCGAGCTCACAACGCGTCATTTCTCTCAAAATATATGGAACGAATAAAAACCAGTGAAATCTTTAGAGAGTCCACATTTTTTCCGTCAGAGGCGTCGTAAATCTTCCAGACAGCGGTGGAAAGGACCGGAGAGCGCGAGGGGGTTGAAATATGGCGGGCGGGGCAGCCATCCGTCACTGTAGAATCACCTTCACGACAAATACGTGTTAGTCGGAGATGTGTTACTTTTTAGTGCCTGTACTTGTGGGATAACAGGCTGTCGAGAACTTTCAAGGCTGTGTTATTTCCAAGGGCAGGTTAGATGGTCCGCTAATGTAAGACGAAAAGTTAGTTTCTAGCATCCTCCGAAAACAAAGTCAACTCTTACATGCTATTATGTCAATTTCTGTCCACTGTACCTTGAATAATTTTTGACAGTCGTCTTTTTGAACTGATATTATGATTGAAATACATGGATCGTCGTAGGTTGTCTTTAAAAGACCGGTTTTAGCGATAAGACCGTCCATTGGTCACCCCTTGTAAAATATTCTACATTTGTATCTGTAATTTTTATGGTGTACATAATAAAGAGTATCTATTCTATTCTATTGTTTGGCGAATCGCCTAAATCGGAACTCACTCCGCCATCTCCTTGTATCACTACAAATTCATTAAATACACACAAATGTTTACCAAAACCACCCCCCTGTCGGTCAATGTAACAAGCGCCAATAGATCAATGTCGCTATATGTTAATCCATTACCTATAAAAGTAAGATGGTTCTTAAACCTCGTCCTATTTCTTGTTTACCCGTATCCAATAGTGTTAATCAAGGACAAATCTCCAAGGTTGGTTTCTTCGATTTAACTGCAGGATATATATAGTCCAAGAGGTTTCTCAGAACTCCATCATGACAAGACGCTTTTACTATCTGACTTACTAAATTGGTAAGTGAATTACATGCTCGGCCTGTGTTGCCGTCTTGGAGATAGTACCGTTTACTGTTAGATTGCACCTTACAGGTAAAGCTTGTTTTGGTAATACCTTGATGTGCTCGGGAAATATAAGAGGTTTATTGCGATCTATCTTAATTTTCTATCTTGATCTTTGTTTATCAAACATTGCACGAAGTGTTTTCGCTAGTCCTTTAAAATTTCATGTGATAATGACGCCATCTAGGTCACCCCACTCCACATTTTCTAAATTCATTTTTTCATTTTTGTGACTTGCTTTCCTGAGAAAGCAGGTGATGAAAATCAAACAAGTTTTGGGATGTTGTTACGTGTTGTTGTGTTGAATTGACCAACTGATCCAGTGTGTGGTTTAAGAATCACAACAGATCTCTCAATTCTCAAAATATACTCATTCCCCACAAAATATGACGCAGAACCACCATCATCCTCCACACCAATACATCACAGCATACTGCATTAGCAACGCTAAGCCAACGCTCTTAATCGGGCGCAATCGTATAAAAACGTCGTCCCGCTCTGATATATCGCCTCTGAGCAGGAGAGCAGATTAGCCGACGGTTTGCGAACTCTGGAAGTGATGTACGATGATTGATACGCTTGGTCTGGTGGGGGATGGCTTATTAAGTTGATTGTTTACGGTTTTCACTTCGATGTAGGGGGAGGGGATTTGCCACTATGCTAGTGCCTTGAGTGCTATAGGTATTTATGGCATATGATCGTTGTTTTAGGGAGTATGGTGTTCTTTTTGGGGTAGGTTAATTCTGCCATCTTAACACTTGTGGTGCTCCAGACACATCTGACACCTGTAAGGACAGAGAGATGTCGACGTACTTCGTCATCTCTGCGTGTTTCAACGGCAGGTACTTTTTCTAGCAGTCTTAAGACTCAAAAGAAGAAAGAGTTACTTAGGTAGGAATTATCGGCAATAAAACGTAGACACGACAACTTCCACATATTCCTGACTCCAGCTTCGTTGGTTTCAAGTTACAAACACAAAAGTTTTTTTTCTTATTAAAAGCATACAATTCTCCTTAAAAACTTCACAGCCACTACTGTGACGGTTACAAAGATAAACAAATAAGAGTTGGGAGTCGGCAGGACGTCTCCGCGTCGCAGCGGTCGTTCGCAGCTAATAAAACAGATAACAGCGAGATAATTTACATTTCAACGATAAAGTATCTTTGCTACAACCAGCCGAAATGAGCCATCCCGACGACGCGAGAGCTACAATTTAGAGTTCTTTTTTGGTGGTCTAATTTAAGAGCGCTAGCAGGATGCGAGTTTTTTGTTAGTTATATAAATATTACACTAAGTTCGAGTAAATGATTTATGATGCCAAGACATCTTCACGAACATCTTCAGAAGTACTACTACTACTAAATTTGGTTTTCCAATGTAAAACCAAATTTAGTAGCAGACAATTTAACCATCTCTCAGCTCAAATATATAACAGAATTAATAAAAACATATATGTACACAATAAAAACAATCACGACTGTAAAATAATGATAACAAACTGGATTAAGTATCTTAGTTATGAGGATACGGAAGCTCTTCTGGTTTACCATGAGTAATATAATCACACATCATAACGATACACACCTCATTCTACTCCACACACTACACTACTCAACACACCTCATCACACCACACTACACCATACCACACCACACAATACACCACACCGCATCACACACCACACTGCACATCACATCTGATCACATCAAACCACACTACATCTCACACACGCGCCACACCTAATTAAAGCACACCATGCTACTTGATACATACTTAATGATGTTAGATTAAATAATAACAATATGCTGTAAATATGTAACATATATCTAAGATATGGAGGAGCGGAGTCTCCTAATACAGGCATTGTTTGCCTAAAAGGAGGCTCCAAACACAATTCATTGTATATGAAGCATTTTGTTTAAATAATAAATATTTTTCATTTTCATTTTTTTCATTTTCAGAAGTATTTTACAAAACAGCATATTATCGGCTTAAAGAAACCTAATGGCTTCAAGAAAGCTTATACCTAATGAAAGTTACTATATTTAATGTAAATCACATAGATTGAATTTCTACCACCACGTCCACCACCATGATACCGCGTGGTTTTCTTCTCCATCTCACGAGATGCACAGCGATAGATGACAGGATGATATCTACAGTGAACATGCTATGCAGCTATGTGATCCACAACCTAGCTCATCTCTGGTGGAAACAAAGCCTTAGTCTCTGGCTCCGGGCCTGAACTAAATCGTTCACACTTCTCACCAATGTCTTTATATGAAATATGCAATTCCACGCGCGGGGTGTCTCTTAACCTCAAAGCGGCGTTTGTCCAAAAGCACTAACTATCCCGGGTAAATCAGTCAGTCTAGCCCTATTATAAGTTTTTTTGAAATCGCTTCAGCTTGTGACTTACGCCACCCAGCTAGTTACAATATTTCACAGCAAACGGACATTTTTATAGGTATTTAGCGAAAACGTCGTTCCAGCGGACCAATTTGCAACTTGTTTGCGTCGCCAATAAATTGTCGCCTACATTTCCTAAATTACACCGTTATTCGTGACGTATTGTCGCTGGAGGTACCTACTCGTATATTGTTGTTGTAACTGATGTTATGATTATTGTTGGTTGGTTTTCTTTTGTTTTTAGGGTTCCGTACCCAAAGGGTAAAAACGGAACCCTATTACTAAGACTTCGCTGTCTGTCCGTCTGTCCGTCTGTCCGTCTGTCCGTCTGTCTGTCACCAGGCTGTATCTCATGAACCGTGACAGCTAGACAGTTGAAATTTTCACAGATGATGTATTTCTGTTGCCGCTATAACAACAAATACTAAAAACAGAATAAAATTAATATTTAAGGGGGGCTCCCATACAACAAACGTGATTTTTTTGCCGTTTTGTCTAATGTATAGATAATGGTACGGAACCCTTCGTGCGCGAGTCTGACTCGCACATGGCCGGTTTTATTTAGCAACTTGTTTTGCTATGGTATTGTGTAGTTGGACTATCATTTGTTAAGATGAGGTTAAAAAAGGTTGAAGCCTTCTGAATTTTCTTTTCCTTTGATTATGAGTAATGTGGCAGCATTCTACTAATTTAATAATGATGTTTTTTAATTTAACAATGACTTTTGTTTCCTATGTACCAAAGCGATCGATTTATTTTTATACAAGGTCGTTTTACTAAACACCCGTTAAACCATTTTCCTTCGATGCCCATCACGTCTTTCTTATTTCGCTAACTAATTTAATTTCACTCAATGGTGGGAGGGAACTGTTTCAACTTATCTTTTCCAAAGTAAGGTTACTTTACGACATCGTAAATATTTGTATGCCCCAAAGGCCGAACATGATGGATCTTTTTTTTTATGAACAACCTGCATATTATCTTGTATGTATACTCATGTTTCTACAAATAAATGTCTTGTCTTGTAACATTAAATCTAAATCTATAGTTTCTGCCTACTCCATGGAATAAATATGCGTAAGTTTATACCAACATAAGATCACACCTGTAATCCTCCCAGGGTTAGGCAGAGGTATACCTAAATGCTGCGTGGACTAAGAAATCTCTGATGGAAAAACCCAATAGCACTTTGCCCGACTCGGGAATCGAACCCATGACCTCATGCTCAGTAGTCGCGCTTACAACCACTCGACCAACGAGACAGTCTACATTTATTACAACAATACAACATCCCAGAACTGAGAAAACACTTGATTGATTATTTTTATACAAGGTTGTTCAGGTGAATACTCCAGGGTAGCCCGCGAAATTCAAATTTTCTTTCGTTTTTTAGGGTTCCGTACCCAAAGGGTAAAAACGGAACCCTATTACTAAGACTTGGCTGTATGTCCGTCTGTCTGTCCGTCTGTCCGTCTGTCCGTCTGTCTGTCACCAGGCTGTATCTCATGAACCGTGACAGCTAGACAGTCAAAATTTTCACAGATGATGTATTTCTGTTGCCGCTATAACAACAAATACTAAAAACAGAATAAAATTAATATTTAAGGGGGGCTCCCATACAACAAACGTGATTTTTTTGCCCTTTTTAGGGTTCCGTACCCAAAGGGTAAAAACGGAACCCTATTACTAAGACTTCGCTGTCTGTCCGTCTGTCCGTCTATCCGTCTGTCCGTCTGTCTGTCACCAGGCTGTATCTCATGAACCGTGACAGCTAGACAGTTGAAATTTTCACAGATGATGTATTTCTGTTGCCGCTACAACAAAAAATACTAAAAACAGAATAAAATTAATATTTAAGAGGGGCTCCCATACAACAAACGTGATTTTTTTATAATAATTGGTACGGAACCCTTCGTGCGCGAGTCCGACTCGCACTTGGCCGGTTTTTTGATAATAATGGTACGGAACCCTTCGTGCGCGAGTCCGACTCGCACTTGGCCGGTTTTTGCAATTTGCAGGCCAGTGCTAGGTTGTATGTTGATTAGAATTTTATTCGCGACTGTAAGACGTATGTACTTAGTTACAGAATTATCCAAGTTCATTAAGGTGCAGAAATGACTTTGAACTTGAAATAGTCATTTTTCCACATTTATGAACTTTGAGGATTGTATTGATGATTTTGATGAATACAATTCCGTAACTACATACGTCTTACAACCGCGAATAATATTTTAATCAACATACAACCTAGCACTGGCCTGCAAATTGCAAAAAACGTATGAAAAATTTAATTTCGCGGGCTGGTTGGAGCATTCACCTTAAACCATTTTTCTTCGATGCCCATCACGTCTCTCGAATTACGCAAACTAATTTAATGTCACTCAATGGTGGGAGGGAACTGTTTCAACTTATCTTTTTCAAAGTAAGGTTACTTTACGACATCGCTTTAACATATTTTCACCCACCTAAAAATTGCCTCCAAAAAAATTGAAATTCATGTTCTATTCCCTCGAGCCCTGTAACTGACACTGTAATACAAGGGATCCAGCGAGAGCCCCTTCAAACTTTCTACATAAAAATACGATGCCTCTCAAAGGGAACCGAACATGATAAAAAAAAAAACTATTTTATACATCAAACATTCTAAAAGAATAGACACATGATGAAGTGACATATTTTGTAATACAAAAACCAACTTTCCGAAAACCTTCTTCAGACTTTGCCAAGAGAATTTCAACCCTAACATGTAGAACTTAGAATGTATGTCTTTTGAAGTGAAGGTAAGATGTAAGTGATATTTTGATGTCACAAAGAATATTGGAGAAGATACATGATTGAATTTGATTTGAATTTATTACCTTGAGCCTTCGACATGTTGTTTGTTGTTAAAAGTATTCAATATGTCACGGTTTATTCTAGCAATATTATTGACACGTCGATGGATTTGAGTGAGTTTGAGTTTAACTTTGATGTGTTTGTTTAAACAAATAGAATATTGAGACATTTATATGAAGCCTATAAAACTACCTACCCGTAAAGTATCTAATGCCGTAACAATAGGGATGATGACTGACTAAAAAAATGTGATTATGTTTAGTCCGTCAGTTAGATTATCGAAAAATGTTGGGTATGTACGTGTTTTTTGTTTTATCAAATGAATAAAAAAAGTACGAAAATAAAACGTGTCTCATGAGGGGGGCTTGTGACGTCACATTTGAGTAAAAAAGTACTCAAATGTGACGTCACACGAGTTTTCGACGCACTGGATACAGTGCGTCGAAAACTCGTGTGACGCAAACAAAAAATTAAGACGATAGTCTTAATTTTTTGTTTGCGTGAAAAAAGAAAAAATATGTATCCAATATTTTTTAGAAGTCTATCTGACGGACTAATTAGTTTTTTTTTTGTCATCTACCCTATTGACTGAATGGCCATTTACGCACAGACTAGGCTTAAGCTTCCTCGCATTGAGAGGGATTAGGCTGTACTCCTCCACGTGAGGCCAGTCTGTCCAGCATGTCCTAAAACGGAAAATCTATACTAATATTATAAAGAGGTAACATTTGTTTGTAAGTTTGTATGTTTGTAAGTTTGTAAGTTTGTATGTAGAGGGTAATCTCCGGAAATAATGAACCAATTTTAAAAATTGTTTTACTGTTAGAAAGCTACATTATTCGTGAGTGCTATAGGCTATATTTTATTGCTGTACTCCCACGGGAACGGGAACTACGCGGGTGAAACCGCGGGACGTCAGCTAGTACTAAATAAAGGACATGTGCCTCTTCGATTAGGTTCCTCTGAGCTTAATCCTGTACCTTTCTCGTTAATAGAAATTGACTCGTGAAGTTCATACTTTCTTATAGCACTAAAAAATACTCACTCTTCACTTCAAAAGCCGTTAACTCACAAGGTATTCCCAGTACGGCTGTCTCGTTTGGAAGCTGTCATCATATTTTTTGGCAATATCGCATTATTAGCCCCCTCGAGACGACTACGGCATTCGATACTTCGACGCCTAGCTCTTAACGTGTCATGCTAGCAGGATGCTTTGGAAAAACCTCATGTGACTTTTATTGGCGCTGTTCAGGAGACTTTACGATCAGCCTCAGGTAGGTAGGTCTTTTCAGATGATAAATAAGTATTAGTCAACACTGGCAAAGGCTCCTGGCAATATGATAACAGACGCGGAGGTCGATTTTCAAAATTAAGCTATGCTATGTCTTAGTCTATGTTTACTGTGTTCTTTTTATGTTGACTGATATGACAAGTATGCATAATACTTGCGATCAAACAATTTCACATGTTACATAATAAACGGTGTTTTATTTAACTTACACCCCATATCAATCCCAACAGTAAAACAGACCGGTACCAAAGTGATCATTAACAACATTAAAGGGTAAACCACAATACCTTTGCTCAACAGAAAAAAATATTCCAACAAAAAAAACACGTTTCCACCACCCGCCGACAGACGGCGTTGCGGAAGACTTTACTACTTCCGGTGACAAGATGGCCAGGCGTTCAGAGCAGCCGGAAACTGCGGCGAGAGAGCCCAAAAACACGATAAAACCTCCATCTCTACACGACCTAACAACCAGCACCGACCCTTAAAAAACCTATCTTACTCTACCACACATAAAGTCCACTGCCCCTTGCTACAAATTTGTACATAAGCCCTTTCAAAATGCCAAAGGAAAGCAATAAGTAAGAGCGTACCCGTCAAGTGCGATCGCTTATTTCCCGCATTGAATATGATGTAAGTTTTCCGGAGTGGCGATAACACGTAATGGTATCGTTCGCCCTTTCATAGGGTAAAGCAAGCTTTGTTGTTGCTTCATGGTTACGGCGTCGCTGGCTGGTGACAAAGTTGGATAGCCGCGTAATGATGGTTTGAATCAGAGGAGGGATAAACGAGGTTTTTGATATCTGCGTGTTGAACATAGCTGGTTAAATAGAGATGTGTTTTTTAAATGACCAGATGGATGGATATTGGATAGATATGGATGGATAGACCAGATGGATAAAAAGTAAAAATCAGGATGTTAGAACAGGTGATGATACAGGTTACAACTAAAGTGTGGCCGATTGTACTGAACAGTAGGTTCCGGAGTTAGTCCTGGTCGAAGCTAATGTGACTCAAATATTTATGGGAATCATCGACACGACGAAGACATAGGTTCGGACCTCCTAAAAGTCCATGTCTATTAAGTAGACCACATTTCATGGCCAACTAGAGCCAAAAATAAATCATTATTTAGGTTATATATGAAACTTATTAGGTTGTTAAGTGTGTCGAATTATTTATTTTGAATTTATTTCTCAAAATTTACAATGTCCAAGGACTTTTATTTTCACAAGTGGAGAGACGCTTTGAAACATCTGAAAGAATTAGTTGATTTTGATATTGAGTATCAGGTACAGTAGTATATGTTCACCAACCTAGTAACATTCTGTAATATACTTTTCACCCTATTAGGGTTATCTGAGACATAGCAGTAAATACCATTTAGTTATCATTGTCATCCAAGAGATCCACGAAACGCGGTGTCTGATGGTATGACAAGTAAAGTAATAGAGAAGTATGACAGAAAAAGACATACGGCGACGACCACAAATGAATTGGATCAAGGACAAGAGAATGATCAACCCTCTGCTGACCATAGACCTCTCTACTCATAATTTGTTCACCATCATCATCTACAACAGTCATCTGCTAGACATTGGCCTCTCCGAACACACGTCATTCAACTCGATTCTCGGCAGCTCTCATCCAGCCACTGATGATGATGCCATCTAGCCGATTTTGACCACAGCGACTGCATTCGATGGCTTTCTAGTGTGTTTGTAGAGAGCTTTGGTGTGCTGCTCTTTCATGTGCTCTCAAGTGGCTAGCATATCCAACTTTGGCCGAAAAATTCCGAGCACAAATCGGACATGTCAGAACAACATTGACGAAATTGTAGGGTACTCGTATAGCTGTAGGTGGTCTAGCTTTAAGTTCATCACGCTTTAAGAGCCCTATTACATTTTTTACGCAAATTTTTGATTTTTACTTCCTGGATCAAATTATTTCGGTCGGCGTACACGAGTCGATAATAACAGCGATCTCCGGATGATTGTCGATTGATACTGACGAAAATTAGAAACGAGGCTGACATGAGACTGAGGAGCGACCTGAATTGAAGCAGAATTATAGTACTTTAATTTTATTTATTGTAATTTTGTCTTATTATATTGACAAACGAAAACTAATGAAACTTATTCATTGTAGATTGAAGCTTTATATCATATTAATTTATTTGATAAAATTTAGTTTATTTGGAATATAATGGACGCTGAATCAAGACATTTATGGCTTAAATTACGCTTTCTTTACGATTTTTTCCGTAAAAATTCAAGGAATTTAAAGAAATTCTAAAACTCTAATAAACAAGTAAAGCATTCAGCTTATTTTTCAGTAATTTTAGCTTTTATAAGAATTGCATGTAACAATGTGAATTTGAGCGTCAAAATACCATCGCCGACGGTTTTTCTTGCAAACTGAGTTCGTAAAATATTTATAGTAAATTACACGAAAAGAAAAATGAAAATGTGTAACTCCAACTTACAAGAAAGAGAATGGCACTATTGCTATTTACAAGCTAATCATTAAAATATCTAACTGATGCTGAAAATTACTGCGTCAAATATCATGAATTTGCGTAAAAAATGTAATAGGACTCTTTAAGTCCAGCTGCGACCTTCTTCTCTCTTCAAAGGCGTTGACCTGCCGATGCACACGACGTCTCCAGCCACTACCAGCCCAGCCACCCTGCGAAATTCGTCGCAGGCGTGTGACTGTTGGCCTGCGCGATCCCACTTCTGGGAAGGCCACTCCACTTGACTTCCAATTTTTTCGATCTAGGCCTAATTGTTGGATTGATCTAGCTCATCCCGCCATGTCCTACGAAGTCTAACACCTTCAGCGGCGAGGTGTCTAAGCCATCTGTTACCAGGTACATTTCTTTTTTTCAAGGTGACAAAAGTCCATGACCCAACACTCCCGCAAGCAGTTCTTAGATTGACTTCAATCCTCGGACAGTACATGCTCATCTACAATGAAGTTATAGAATGCTTTCAGCAGAACTTACAAGTACAGAAAACTGTGTATTATGATAATGTTGTCAAGGCTGTGGTTTCTAGGTGAGTTTGCTCAAGAAGGTTTTTGGTAGATGAGTCTGTTTCTATAAGTCTCAAAGTAAAAAGAAAAAAGATTGAGGATAATTTGGGCAGAGCTATTAGAATTTTTATATTTGGTTCTTCGAAATAGCTAATAGTAATGACATTCGACCTAACTAAGGCATAGTATGGTTCCTGCCGGGGTTGCGGGACTGTTCGAAAGAGATACCGTGGCTCCGGAATACAAAGGGTGATGAAGGAACATGGATGGGTTTTAGTCAGTAAAAGTCTGACTCCCTCCTGCTCCGCCCAGAGCGAGAGGAGTCATTTGATGATTTTACATCCGAAAAAAAAAAAAGGCATTGTATGGTTTTAAATCCTTGTTTTTGCCTTGTTAGTCTAGACCCCTAGGTCATAAACGCAAAAATACGATATCGGACGGAAACGTCTATGTTCACCTCTGATTTCAGAATACTAGAACTGAAAGCAGAACTGGAGAAGTTGGAAGGCAGTCGCTTCCAATTTATAGGCCATGGTTTGATCGAAGTCCATCACACAGTATGTGACATAGATGTGAATGCAATACCAAAGGAGCCAGGCAGACCGGAACATATACAGAATGCACTTGATGAAATATTGGCTAGAGTAAAGGAAAAGAAAGAAGCTGTGGTTACAATAGGTAAAATGATGCAACACTATCAACACATAAATAATTAACTAGCACGTAACTCATTCACACAATTCTATCCCTAGCTAGTGCTAGCCATTCCTTTCAGTATAAAAATAAATGAACATAAGACTTCGCACAACATTAACAAAGCATTCATTCATCGAATAATTCAAGAAATTTCTTCATTGATTTCAGTCGAAGAACATGAAGAATCAACTAATAAACTAAATGACTTATGGGGTTTAGACTTATGGAGTTTAGAAGAAACTAAAGAAGAGGAGCCGAAGGTAAAAGTTGTTGAAGTACCAGAAGCAATAAGCAAGACAAGGGAATATTTAGCTATGATACTGGCACAGGAGAAAACTAGGTATGAAATAGTAAGATCGGTTAACTTTTCAGAAAACAAAGCTATTCATTCTCTTTCATAAACAGTTACATAGAGTAAAACCAGGATTTTTCTAAAATACATAATTATGTTATTTTGGGCACGACGATAACTGTAATCAGATAAGATAATGTTCTATAGAACCATAGAACTTGAAAATAACGATATTTTTCAAAATAATTATAGACAAGTGATAAAATCAGTAACATATGGCAAGCTTAAACGAGAGATTTGGGAAAAGGAACTGACTGGAAGTTTGAAACCTCCGGCTAGATATGAAATAAGAGTAAGAAGTGCCGAACTTATACGTAAAGTATTCAGGTATTTAGATTTATAATAATTTTAAACAAATAATGCAAATGGATAGCAGTGCAGCAGTGTTTTTCTGGTGAAATTTCAGAGCGTATTTGGAATTAAAAAGAGAACGCATTAAAGACTGCAAACGAGACGAATTACTGGGATTAAATATTTGTGATAGTAAAAATGTAAACATACAAAGAATAAAAGCAGAAGAGGTATGTATATCTATTCAACTTCATAAAGTAGTTAGGTATAATGCCATAAGAATGTCTTCTCCCCAGACATTTAACATACCGTACCATTTTTCTGGTCAGATGCTGCAAAATCGCTCAAAGTTACAACAAAAATACGAAAAGGAATGGCTTGCACGACGCGAGGATTTAAAACAAGAGTTTCTTAAAAAGAAAAGAGCCACACTATGTGATGAATTTCGTGATCAAATTAGGGAGTGGTTTATCGAATGGTAATTTTAGTCATTTAGACATTACCTCAGTCTCAAGAACGATTGTAAAGTCATTGTGGGTCACGGTAACGATGCAGCCTGTATGTAATAACCCTTTTTCTTTTCCTACATTTATTTGAGTAAGCAGATAATTAGCAAACACTACTATGGTAATTATTACAAATACAGCAAGTAACAGTAGAACTACCTAAAGCTATTTTTACTAAAGTAAACCAGTAACACCCAATACATTCATTATTTCAAGGTTTGAATCGGCACGATTTTTTTTCGACATACCTAAAGATGGTTCTGCAGCAATTTTCAGAGCTGAAGTCCCAAGTCCTGAAGAATGGCTTGAAGAAAATAAAGCACATGTAATTAAAAAGGGGGCGAACAAATATAAAAATTCACAAGCGGTAAGTCAATTCAATTATGCAGAATTTTGATGGATGAATAACTTTCTATGATTTTCGGATTAAATAATCATTTTCTGCAGCTGAAATTCGAGAAAAAGGAAGCCAAGAGACAAGAAATATTACTTAAAAGAGAAGAACAAATGAAAGTAAAGGCAGAAGCACTATTACAGAAGAAAATGATGAAAAATCCAACGATGCATCCTGGATATAACTTCCCGATTTCAAAGCAAACTGACCAACTTTTACAAGTAAGAAATAACTCTATAGCAGAGAAAACGCGACTCTCCGACAATTTTTAGGTACAGGCCAAGTGCCCGATGGGTTTTACCAACGGTTAGTAATGGCAAGCATACTCATTCCCTATAATTTCATGCTTCTAGACTCATCAGTTTAAGCTGTACGTTGTATGTAAGTGAATTTTCAAATTTTGATTAGCGTCTTTTTCAGGTTATTGATTATTATCACAAATCCTGGGACAGGTATGACGAACACGAAACTTTGGACGTGAAAGTAAAATATGTTGATCGAATTGATGTAGAAGATGTAAGAATGGAAGTGAAACTTGAAGTTCTGCCAGAAGCTGACGAATGTATGCGGTAAGCAAAACCAATATTTTTTATTAACTTGTATAATTTAACAACCAATTAACATTTCTGTATCAGGTTAGTATTTAAATAATAAAATAAATTCTGTGTGATTGTGTAGCCAAGAACTGAAGCAACTGAAAAATGCTCTAAAAGAAGACTACACAGCACAAGAAGAAGAAATGCCAGTTAATTTTATGAAACCTATGAGGAAAGGTGATAGGAGAAGGAAGAAAATTAAAAATTTAAAAGTTAAGAATAATTTAAGTAAGCAAGTTGTTGAAATGATTGAGGTAAGATCATAGGAAGTAGTGATGTTTTGAATAGGAGTAGACATTCAGTAGAATAGATGTCTCATACGTCTTCAGAACAAACTTCAGTTGAAGAGAAGAAGTATTAGGACTCAAGAGACCATCGGTAGCCTTCAGCAGTTTCTGCGAATGATTTACTTTTCCTTTCAATAAACTTAGAATTAAGCAGAAGATACACATAAACCCACACCTTTTCCCAAGGTGTAACGCATAAACTATGGAACAGTTCCTGCTTCTATCCTTACAAGCTCCTAACAATGTTGTTTATAATTTTTGTTTCCATCAGGAACTGGCTTATCAAGATTTCATGATCGAATATCCTAGAAGAAAAATAGAAGACTTCACAGGAGATGCTGATTTTGGGGGTGAGGATCTTCGTAGTCAAATCTTGTAAGTAATACTCGGCTAATTAGAAGTCATCTTGAAATTAATATATCCTTTTCACTACCCTACTAGCAAACGTGATGCAGGGTAATGACCCGGCGTCTCCGCCACATTTATTATACGCATGGCCGAAGTGTAAATCTTTTTGTTCTTACACCTTTAATTTTTTTCGTCTGATATCGAAAATAAAGCTCTCTGCCTTCATTTGTTTCGGTTTACACTGGGGCCGCCTCCACGAGCGAGAGAATCGCGGCGATAATTTAGTATAGAAATACGTTGAATCGCCGCAATTCGCCCGCAGTAGCTCGTGGAGACAACAGAAAAGAGAGTGTATTGAAAAACGAGGCCAGGACGATAATATCGCCGCGATTCTCTCGCTTGTGGAGTCGGCCCCTTATGGTCTTAAGTTTAGACTCTAACCTTATTGCTTATTACCTTTAGGCCTGCGTTCCCATTCAACTTTGAAATACGTGCGTATTGGTGGGAGAGGTGTCGTGAAGTGTGTCTTGGTTTCCACAGAATATTATTGGTCGGACCCAAAATTAGTGGAAAGACTACATTGGTCCAAGCTATGGCTTCTATCAATGGTAAGTATAATTGACCATTATTTGGGGAAGTTATACTGTACACCTACATAGGAAATGATGTCTAACTTTACCCTTGCCAAAACATGGTCAAACTAAGTAAAATAGCGAAACTCCGAAGACCAAGTATATCGATATCTAGGGAGGGGGGTGTAATGATCAAAGCCTTTAATATCAAGTAACTACAGCTGACGATTCTGCCGCGTGATTACAGAAGCAGTGTTGTTTGAATTAGACCCCTACAAAGTGCAAGGAGACATGCAATCGCCGGAGTTCTTGAAACGTTTAGTGCACATGGTGGTCACATGTGCCAGAGCGTTGCAACCTTCTGTTATACATGTCAAACATGTTCAGAAACTTTTTTACATTAAGGTACTACAAATGTTAATAAAAATAGTGTAAGAAAGAAAAGTATTTATTGAACTCATGTAGGTACTCATGTACATGAACTCGTGTAGATACCTACTTAATACCTATTAACCATGAAATCAGTATTTATTTTCTCTTTTCATTTCCTTAGCTTTTACAATAGAAGCTGTTTTAATACGACGGTCTAAATATTTGTCGTAACAGATACCACCAGGAGAAGCAGAAATGAATCTACCTCTCTTAAGAAAATTCTTTGTTCAGAAGTTGATGAACAAAATCCTCAAGACTGATAAAATAACAGTTGTAGGTAGGTGATCATAAACCTTTTTCTGCTTCATTCATTGACTCACCAACCTAATTTTCTGTCAACATTTGCAGAACACTTGGGTCAAATAGTCTGGTGGGACACAGGCCTGCTCCCTGAGTGAGAGGGAATGGCTATAGTCCACCACAAGTGTGCCCAGTGCGGTTTGGGACAACCTACTTTCCTCATATTTTTTTCTTGTAATGCTTTGAGAAATTCAGAGCAGTGTGGTGACACAGTAAAGAGCCTGCTTCGGCTCGAACCCACGACCTACGCCTGATAACACTGCGCCACCATTACTAAAGTGAGTCTGATAGTTAAATATGCTCATTGAAAATGTTGTTTTGCTTACAGGCGCTTGCACCGATCCATGGTTGGCAAAAGCCAATACTCTGTTGAGGCAGTTTCCAGTTGTACTTGTTCTGCCAGACTGTACGTACTCTATGGTCGTGCAGATATTGAAGGAATGGGTCGATAAGTTAGTATTCTTATTTTTACGGAGCTTTTTTTCAACTCAGCCTGTGGTAGGTTACTGCTGGATATATGATTTCCTCAAGTTGCGCCACAGCAAGTGGTCCTCTATCTTTCACAAAACAGTTTGTCTTACTCACCGACGCGATTTGTCACACTCGTGACATCCTGCACTTCGCTTGAGCGCTATCTGTCACACTTGTTGCACGCGCACCCGCCTCCAAAAAACTGCATTAAAAACCGTCTAAAACTGTCTACTCCACAGTTTATTATATAGAAACTTTCATTTCACATTAAACGACTGACATTGAACACTCAACACAATTTACCTGCGCAGCAAATGTCGTGATTACTCTGGTATTTTTAATGGTAGCTGAAACTATTATCATCATCAGCCTATTAATGTTCCCACTGCTGGGACACAGGCCTCCTCTCTATGAGATACTATTATATATCAAAATTATTCTTGTGAACTGTGCTTCATTATTTTGTCAACGTAAATTCGTTTTGAAATCTCGAAGTTGCAGTATTTCGCCCGTGAAAAAGTAGTTATTTCCGTTGTGAACGATGGCGGCGTAACTATTTTTTAGCTGTACATCATGATTTGGAGTATATAATTAAACTAGATAACTAACTAGATAAGTAGATTCCTTATCTAATCAGCTTGACAACAGTATTTTTGAAATTGCTCTAGGACTTGTAGTTTTTGAGCTACAGGTGTTTTTATCGGAACGGGCAGAAAATGTTTAAAAAATAGCCACAATTGTTGCATGTGCGCGCTTGAGGGATTTGCATCCCGCGCGTCGCGCGTGGAGAAGTTAAGCAACTTTTTCAAGTATTCAATACATCCAGCTGGGGGTGTTCTGCGCTACGCTTGGCTGGATTTGTGTCCTTCATTGGCCATCGATCCTTTAGTGACATGGGCAGCCCGCTGTCACTTCATTTTACTAATTTACAAGCTTTATCGATCTTTTGCTGCTTGAACAAATCAATACCGCATTTCTTTCTAGTCAAAATCCTCACCTTGTTTTAAAGTTGTTATTTTTTGTTTTTAACATAACACTTTATATAGCAATACATTTTCCCAAGACCACTGGGATCGATTATAGTATAATTTGAACCATTACTTATTCCAGGCACAGAGTAATACCAGCGACCTTCGACGTATCCAACTTGGCTCATGCGTTGCAAGGGTACAGCTTCGGATATCTGAAAGATGCGCTTGAAAAGTTCTTGTCGGCTGATAGAATTGTCAAGTAAGAGTTTATAACTACATAAACTAATAAAAAATAACTACACAAGTCCATTTTGGCTCTCTTTTTAATAAACCTAAAAATGATGTAGCTGTTTCTAGGCATGACTCGTAATATTTCAAATAATGTTGCAGGTTTGAAGTTCGAATATAAAATAGTTAAATTTTGATTCCCAGAATAGCAGCCTTTGGAATTCAGCCTATGGAAGTGTATGAATTTATATTAGAAGATGGCAAGGAAACTAAAGTAGTAAGTTATTTCTAATTTTAGGTTATTTTTTATCTTTACATAATATGACCAATCTCTTAGGTATACTAATATGCATATGCATAGTAAATACGCAATACATACTACGACTAATTCAAACGAGTGTACAAACCCACTTTTTGCCGTTGTCTCATATTTATAATTTGAGACTGTAACAAGCTCCTAACTGCTACAGGAATACGACAAATACCTCAAATGGTACACTGAGAAAACAAGTCCGGGTATAAAAGAGATGCGTCACCTGAAAGAGCAGAGAGAGTTCAAGGCAGCAGTGGAGAAGTTCGCAGAGAAGAACAAGAAGAAGGCTAAGTCGGCCGCGAGCACTACCTTGAGTTCCACGGACCTATAATAAACTAGTAGATCTTTTACAAATTTGTTTTGTGTTGATAGAAATCTTTATTTTACTAGTTAAATTAACCATAACCTAACCTAACCACAAATGCATAACCAATCGCATGGCCACCATCTAAACGCTAGGCATATTATAATAGGAGTTACGACGTAATTCTACTGCAAGCATTGTACAGCAGAATTAATTGTTATCTTATGGAGCAACTCATGAATAAAGTCTGCATGGCGAGTTTCATAAAGCTGTTGTTTCATGAAATTGTTGTAAGAGTGCTACGACAACGCCGCGTAACTAACTGCTACGCCGGGCCGGGCGTAGCGCTCGTAGCACATACAATTGAATTGCATTGCTACGACAGAGTTACTTTGCTACACGTCTAGTTGCTACGAGAAATTATTTTTTATGCATTGATAGATGTGTGTGTGCTGTTTTTAACGTTGATATCATCGTGGAAAAGCAAAATAATACAGAGCAAAATAAACGGATAACGAAACGACAAGAGGTGTATCCAATCGTAGATAACGTCACCATTCCCCATAAACACCTATTCAAATCACCATAAAAAGCCATGAGCCATACACCCAAAACACACCACATTCATAACATAACGCCAAATTAAAAACATCACTAAGCCAGCAATTTGGCGTAAAATAAACACGATTTTTATTCTGCGTTGCAAAGATAAGGGGCTGGGAGCAAATAAAGGGGCTACTGTCGATATAGAGGGGCTGATGTTTATCTTAACATAACGTGTCCGGACGAACGCTGACGGTGCGGATTTTATTTCTTTATTGCACAAAAATGCTAACTTTCACTGTGAGAATAGGGTGGCTGTATTGAAAGGGGTTTTGGAGGAATCCGCTTTTATATTCCAAAGAAACCGATGACCATTGGCCGTCTTCTTGAGTGAAGACCGCGAATCCGCAAGCGTAAGGTGGGACAGGACGCCCTTAGGCTAGGTGGAGCGATGATCTTCGCAAGATTGCAGGGTGGCTGGTAGCAGATGTATGAGAGATGAATGTTCAGCAGTAGACTTCTGTACCTAGGCCGATGATGAAGATGGATAGGTCCTAGGTATTGACTAACGGCCGTTTTCTATAATTTACTTACGTATAGCTGTTGGTTAATGTGCCTTCTTCCATAGCTATCAGTTTTTCTATAAACAAAGAATATCCTATCCGTGTCACCAACCTGTCACTTCAAAAATCAAAGAAAGTTTTTCTGTGCCTTCTTGTTTCTAACCGTCCAGTAAGCAAAATGTCAAACAGACAGAGATAGCAACCCACCGAAACCAGCTAGTTAGTTATTTAAAATGGCCATTAATCATTCATGTGATAACGTTGTGTAATAAGATGATGGTGGTTATTTATGATTCGTTAAGCAAGCAGCTTAAGCAGCAGCAAGGACAGGCTTGATGACTCGTTAAACAACTGGCTGAAAAAAGAGAAAATTAAAATCAGTTTCATAATAATTCATGACAAAAATATGTTTCGTTCTCTTAATTTATTTCTTGAAAAGTGTATTGAAAAACGTCGTTTGATACTCGTGGACATTTGTTATTGCAGTTCTTCTAAAACACCCTCGCCTACGGCTCGAGAGTTAATTCCACCTCGGATGCAATAACAAACTTTCTCCACTTGGATCAAAATGTACCTACTGTTGTAGTGCTAGCCTGAGCAGCAGCGAACCTAGCAACTCGTTCACCTCTGATTTTCTACTGCGTACCACTACACTACACTTCACGGCTACGCTACAAAAATACCGAACTGTGGTCACCCTACAATCCACCCTTTTAATATTCAAGCGGTGTATTTGGAATTAATTTCAGTCGTTTAAATATTTTCTGGGGCGACCGCAGCGGCCAGTAATTATTGTTTGAACATCACTTCTAGTTAGCTGCTGTTGACTTTCAGCTTTTTGCCAACTTTTTATAAAGAGTGGTAATAGCCTAGCCTTTGTTGTTTAAATGTATCTCGATGGGGTAGGCAGAGAACATTGCATAAATGGCAGAATCGGCAAGTAATGGATACTTCCCAAACATAGTACCTAGTATCTGTGGGAAACATCCATTACACAAACAATTATAACACACACAATTATACATGAACGCTCGGTGTCATAGTGCAAAAGTGAAGTGTCTAACGTAGTTCTAAGGTCCTTTATATTAGCACACTTTGTATTTTATCACATGTATGTTAGTCTATAAGGTAGTTATCTATGGGCCAAAGTTGCCTGAAAATAAATGTTTTATTATCATCATTACACCAGATGTTTATTATCATTATCAAGCCTAGACTCGGATTCTGTCACTGAAGAATTCCTGAAGGAATACCTACTGCTCAACATTGCAATCGAAGCCAGGACCCCACAATAAATGAAAACCTCACATTGAGTTGCCCGCCATATGCCCTGTCTGTGGTAAGTGGTAACCTTGGTAAGACCTCACACAGAGATCTGCTTATGCTGCCAAACAGCAAGAATTGATGTGCCGTTCGAATCGCACTAGCATTTACCTAGCTATGGACTACTAACAACATCGCCTACCTAGCCTTAACATTTTGGGTTGAGCAGCTACTGGTTGAACCGGATGCAACAGTATTTTATTTAAGGCAACAGCCTATTAGATTTTCACACAATAGGCTTGTTGCCACCATCAATAAATTGCAAATCTATTTAGTCCGTCAGATAGATTTCCAAAAAATAATGAACACGTAATTTTTGTTTTTGTACCTCAAATCTTTTTTTGTAAATCAATGAATATTGACAAAGATAAAAGCATCGAAAGCACGAGTCTATATCATTCAGTTCCGAATATAGTCCAACTAAATCAGGTGTTCCACAGGGAAGCATACTAGGCCCATTACTTTTCCTGATTTATATCAATGATTTGCCCTCTGCTTTACAACAGTGCATACTTTTTGCTGACGACATTGACATTTTCGACATTGTTGCAAATGAAAATAAATCAGACTTAAATCACGAAACAAACCTTAACACAATAGTACATCAAGTTTTAAAATGGCTAGAAAATAATTATCTCTGTGCAAACCAAACCAAATACATAAATTTTCAAAATTACAATTCAAAACCAAAAACTTTCAAAGTTAATTGTCAAGGACAACAAATTAACGAAGTTAGCGAATACAAATTTCTTGGACTCATTCTTGATCAGCACTGTAACTGGAAATTACACATAGAACACGTTTCCAAGAAACTCAACCAATTTGTGTTTGCTCTTAAACGTTTAAGACGTACCGCTAGTGAAGCAATCGCCCTGACTGCTTACCATGGATATGTATCCTCTTTACTCAGATGGACTCCTACTCTAGGGGAACTCCACAAAATAATGTAAATGAAGCATTTCTTGTTCAAAAAAAATGCCTAAGAGCAATTTGCAGTATCAGCCCATTAACATCCTGTAGGTGGTCTACATATTTAAAAAATTAAAACTTATTAACTTTAACAGGACTTTTCATAATGCAGGCCGGTATTTTTGTGAAGGAACACTCTAAATTCTTTAAAGCATGTGACCTGCATTCGAAATACACTCGTCGAGATCCCACAAGATTGCGAATACCTTCACATCAAAGCACATTATGCCAAAAAAATTGTTTAACACTGCAAAAAAAAAATACAATATACCAAAACCATTAAGAGAACTCCCTTTAAAATATTTCAAATCCAAATTACCTAGATGGCTTACTGACAATTGTTTTTATAGTGTAAAAGAATTCCTTGAAAAAAAGTATCCGATATATATAGCTACTGAGTTTACAAAGTATTTTAAGTTGATATATAAAAAAAATAAAAATAAAAATTGTTTATTTTCAGACAAATCAGTCCATAAAGAGGTATAAACTATGTTAGTAGGTACCAAAAAATAAAATAACAAATGTGAATGGTTATTATAACAGATATCTTACACACTATGTTAGTACAATAAAAATAACAATCACAATGGGAATAAATTATATAATTCTTCACTTAACCTGCACCTGTCACATGCAGGTTAGTGAAGCGACGCATGACCGCCGAGTCCAATCTATCAGCTATCATTCTCAGGATACCGTTACGGCTCCCCCTCATACTGTGCACCACAGACATGGTTTTCCTACGCATAATTGCATAGAAATCATCTATGTGCGCATCTGCAAACGTGCCTGAAGCACTACAGTACCGCGGAAGCCGCACCAGAGTCCTGAAAATGTTATTATATTGCACTCTGAGTGCATTATAGGTCCGCTGTTTCAAACTGGCCCATAGACCACCTGTGTAGAAACTTTGACATTAATTTAACGTCAACTGTACAACGAGCGAATCTATGAGCCAGCATATTTCCACGGACTGATAATGCCCTCCGCTCTCTTTCAATATCCTGGTCATCTGTTAATGTTTCTGTCACTATATGACCAAGGTACTTAATTAAACTGAGCCACCTGTCTCAAATGAACTCCATTAAGGCACAGCGTAGGAACACTATTGAGTTTTTTGTTTTTACCAACAAAAACCGTAAACTCGCTCTTGAGTTCATTGTACTTTAAACCATGTTGTTCAGCATAAGTCTCACAGCATTTCAAAAGTTTCCTGAGTCCGCCGATTGAAGGGCTCAACAGCACCATATCATCTGCATAACTTATGTTATTAACACTTACATCATCTATGCGGCAACCGACATGCATGCTGCTCAGCCCTTCAATCAGCTGATTCACATACAAGTTGAACAACCTTGGGGATGTTAAACCCCCTTGTCTCACACCCGAGTCTAGTCTGTATTCGTCCGAATAAACATTTGCCCATTTTATTACATTTTTCTGATTACTGTACCAATATGAGAAAATGCCTATTATTTCTGGAGAGATACCTACTTCACCTAACTTATTCCAGAGCCTGTCATAGGATACTAGATCAAACGCCTTAGACAGATCCAAGAAACATGCATATATTGGTGTTCTTCTTTTGAGGTAGTAGTCAACAGTATGTTTGAGCGTCAAAATGGCACTTTCTGTTGATAGACCTGGTCTAAAACCGAACTGCGCCTGCTCCTGTATATCTATACACTGGCCAAGGCGTTCGTCCAGCACCCTATCCAGAACTTTAGCTACAATTGTTGCTAGTGATATGGGTCTCTAATTTGTTTTATCAGCTATATCTCCTGTATGGTTCTTAACTAGAGGTACTACTACAGTTTTAATTAATTCAGGTGGTAAGTATGAGTGTCTAATACATAAAGTGTACAGCATTGCCAGGAGTCTATTTATGTGAGTTCCTGCATACCTTAGGTGCTCCACACTCAGCCCATCATGGCCTGGTGACTTTCCCCGTTTCATATTGGCAATAGCTCTACCCACCTCCTTACTGTTATAATATATGTTTTAGTTTTTTCGTTAATTATAAGAGTCTATTTAATTACTGTTAAGATTTCAAATAGAAATGAATCCTGAATTGTAAGTGCTATTCTTATAATATTTACACCAATTTATGTTGTGTTAAAATTTTTAATTTAAGATGTTCTAATATTTGCATGCCATTCTATGGAGAAACATGTAAGTTCACAACCCTATTTATAAGACCTTAATGTACCATGTTTTTACACAAATAAATAATTCTATTCTATTCTATTCCATTCATCAAAAATCGGGACTGGGGGGCTCGTGACGTCACAACGCACTGAAAATTATACTACGTCGTGACGTACTATCGGGGTCTTTTCCGCCTGACCATTTTAATTTTTTTTTCGCTTAAATCATGCGGAGGCGCCGGAGCCACAGGCCTAAGGGCCTATTAGGGAAGCGTCAACTTTGGCGCGCAAAATAACAATAACTCTCGTTTGGCGTGCGTCGTCAATACGCTCGGCCGATTCGGTATCTTTTCATTCATTTTTTCTACACAAAGTCAACGGGGCGGGGCTAGAGAGCGTTTTTATGTTGCAAGTGCAAGCAAAAATGAGCTTATTGGTGGTCAGGCGGGAGTGTCATCGATAGTACCTATTGAGAATTTTAGAAGCGTCGTATCTTCGTCAATTTTGGTTAACGTAACAAATGAAAAAATACGTGTCCAATATTTTCGGGAAATCTGTCTGACGGACTAATTCGATTTTTTAGCCATCCGACCTTTTTTTATTTTTTTCGGATGTGAAATCATCTTAATAATGATTCCTCCCGCTCTGGGCGGAGTAGGAGGGAGTGTCAGAATTTTACTGACTAAAACCTCTCCATGTTCCTTCATCGCCCTTTGTGTTCCGGGGCCGCGGTATTTCTCGACCTTACTTATTTTCTGAGTAACAAAATGTGCGGGATCGAATAGTGTTTGTGCATATCTGCTAGCTTGGGCCAAATTTGTGCTAAAGTTCCGTAAAAAGAAAAATAAGTAATGTCTGGTGGCCTTGGGATCTTGCTCTATGACCAGAATGATACCCCTTGGTAAGACTGACTGTCAGACTATCAGGCTACTTCTACCGGAAACGATTATGAAAATCAAAACCTCTACGGTTGACAGCCAGATTGGTGTTTACGCGCCTACGTCCACATTCCAGCAACATTCCAGCTCCATTTCCCTTGATACCTGACCACACACACAAAATCACAAAAGCTTCACCACACACACAAAACCACAAAATCATCGATTCAGTTTCGATCTCGCTCGTTTGTGTCCCTCCTCGTCGTGCCACCAATGCTGCCAAAAAAAATGAAAGACTTACTTCTCAACACGGGGCTGCATTCGCTCTGAAGTTTGTGGGTGCGATGAGTTCACGCGAAACGATATGCAGCTCGTACCTTATATGAGACGAAGAGTGTAAAATGTGTTGTAAGTTGTAAACCAGCATTCTCCCCGCATGGCGCATAGCTTCTTTTAAATGCTTGATTGTACTTCGGCTATTTTGAGAATATGATACTTAGCGAATCTAATATTATGCGAATAAAGGGTAGATACCTACACCCTAGCTCCTAAGCATGTATCTCTTCGCACATCTCCGCTTTAGTGGAGTCCGGCCCTAAAACGTACTTCCCGAGACATCAAATGCCCGATCCAGACTCGCGAGGCGCCTCCTAGAGGCTCCCGGCACGAGTCTTGGCCAGTGGAGGCTACACGAGTGCTAGCAATCCACACTCGATTATTCACTTGCCCGCTACGTCTACTACAAGATGGATGTGATTGAAGTGACTGCGCTCGGCACTCCTGATCCTTCATATATAATGGTTCATTCGATAAGTTAATAATAAGATAAGTTGCCTCATCTTTTAGTTGTCTACGATGGAGATAGCAATGTACAGCGAAACTGAAGTGGGGGCAATGACTTCTTGCCTCCGGTGGCAATCCCCGCGGGGGCGACTGGGAATATACGATTTTATGTGCCTACCAATATTATTATGTCTCGCGTCAGTATCACCTAAATTAAAAAAAAGTCAAAACGGAGAAGATGGTGGATATGGATTTTTTGGATTCCAAATGATTGGTTCCATTTGATAAAGTTCCTTAAAAGTGTAACACAAATCGTTACTCCACTCCGTCATTATAAAAAAAACGCGCGCAGTTACAACAAAGTGAGCGAGCGCGAAAATGTGGATGATTCCCTCGCCTCGCCCCTCGCGTCCTTTGACTCGCGTCCGAAAAACCGGTTTTGCGGAGCGACATACAGCGAGGCGAGGCGAGGGAAGACGAGAGGACACGAGCTCCACCGTCCACACTCTCGTACTCGTGTTCCCTCGTGTAGCCTTTCGGAGAGTCTGGATCGGGCATAAGGGTTTGCTTATGCCTTCTGTTGCATTTGTTGCAGTCGCAGAGCTCGTCGTCGATGCTGCCGCGTGCGATAGCACTGCCAATCTATTTCTCACTCTAGTAAATGACAGTTCAGAGCGACGGAAAAGGATAGGAGAATGATGCGATTCTGTGCTGGTAGATCAAGAGGCTCAACTCTTAATTAGCCATCCGACTACTGACACCACTTAAAGTGATAAATGAAAAAACACATGATTAGCCTGTTAATCAAATTATTTATTTAATATTCTTAGAAAATAATACAGAATAAAAATGGCAAACATTTTGTTAATCACAATAGTCAGTCTTTTAAGTTTTTATTAATATCTAAAGCATACGTATTCATTAGTATTATTCACAGAATAATCACTTTTGTTCAAACCAATAAGTTTGATGGAGACCGAATATAATATAACGTTACTTATTAAATGTCATTTAATTGCTTCCATTTTAAAACACAAATTAAAAGATCAAACGCTAATACGGGTTGCAGACCGAGAAAACTAAACCAACTTTGTTCAGCTATGCGAGATTACGATTACGAAACATAAAACACCAATCAATACAAACGTTAATTATTATAGTGCCACCAACTTATCTGTCGCGGACAAAATTCAGTGATGCCACATTTGGAATATTAAATCACCCTTAAAGAGATACCGTGGCCTCGGAACACAAAGGGCGATGAAGGAACATGGATGGGTTTTAGTCAGTAAAAGTCTGACACTCCAATCAGCAGATGGCTCGATATTGGATATTGTAGTCTATGTATATTTAGTCTATGATAGAATAAGTGGCAACACACTCTTCCGGTGAAGCTAATAGTGAGTAATGGCCTGGTAATGTTTTGTTATAATGAAAAATAATTTATCTGATTTGATTCATGGTGCCGCTTTTATTCCACTGCATACTCTATAGGTTATGGGCCCAGTGAACCAAGGGCAAAGTAAAACAAGGGCACACAGTGAACCCAGAGCACCACGATTAGGATTGAAGTCAGTCAGATTGACAAAGGATATCGTAAGGAAAGTAAAATGGCTACAAGCACGATTTATACCAATCCAATATTAAAGGATGGCTCAAGCTTTTCAAACTGGAAGTTTCGAGTTAAAACGTTATTAGAAGAACGAGATCTAAAAGAAGCCATAAACAAGGACAAACAATTAGACGAAAATGTGAAGAACGAACTTGATGCTAAAGCGAAAAGCGTCATTGTTCAATGTGTCTCCGACAAGTTTATAGACATACATAAAAATGTAATACAGCATTAGAAATGCTAACAAAACTAGAGGAAATATTTGAAAAGAAATCAGTTTTCAACCAGCTATACTTACGAAGAAAACTACTGTCATTGAAATGTAATGAAAGATTGACTAATCACTTTATTAAATTCGAGAATGTAATTTCGGAACTGGAGTCGTCAGGAACAGAGATGAAAGAAAATGACAAGGTATGTCACCTATTGTTGACACTACCAGACCAATACAATACAGTCATAACAACGTTAGAGACGATGGACAAAGATTTGACGATTGATTTTATAAAGTCAAGAATGTTAGATGCTGAATTAAAAGTAATAGGTGATCAAAGCAACTCGAGCAAGGAAGCCGATGCTCACAGCTTCCTCACATGTTTTAAATGTAGAAAAGAGGGCCACAAATCTTTTCAATGTAAAAGTAACCAAGCTAACAGAAGCAACACAAGAGGTCAAAGAGGAGGAAATTATAGAGGCAGAGGAAAACAAAATACAGGACAAGCTACCAGCTCAGCAAATACTGCAGAACAGCAGGAGAATAATGAGAACACCTCAGTAACATTCTTCGCACAAGCATTCTCTACTAAAACGAATGACATGAATACAGAAATAGAATTTGTGATAGACTCAGGAGCGACCTACCACATGATTAATGAAAAATATGAGAAACACATACAAAATGTAAGTGAAATACCTGAAATTAAAATTCAAGTAGTGAATGAAAATATCCTATCAGCAACAAGGAAAGGAAAAATAATTGGAATGAGCAAAGAAAATCTAAAAATAGAAATGGAATGCCTAATAGTCAAAAATTTAGCTCACA
This sequence comes from Xestia xanthographa, assembly GCA_905147715.2. Lineage (NCBI taxonomy): Eukaryota > Metazoa > Arthropoda > Insecta > Lepidoptera > Noctuidae > Xestia > Xestia xanthographa. The sequence goes on along the minus strand of LR990653.1, from coordinate 28,946,925 downwards.
ACCTAGATATCTGTACTAAAATTAAATGAAAAAGGATATAAAGTAACATTTGAACGAACAAGAACAGTAATTAGCAATCAAAGTCATGAAATAATATGTGAAAATAATGGAATGTTGACAAACAAAACAGATGAAAATCTATAGCACAGAAGAATGGGTCATTTAAACTATGGAAGCATGAAGGTACCAGGATTACCACTGTCCAATGAACGCTGCTCCATATGTATACAAGCCAAAGGTACGCGGCAACCATTCAGTCCAACTCCAAAGCCAAGAACAAAACAAATAGGAGAACTTATTTATTGTGATCTCGGAGGACCTGTCTCACGCATAAGTAGAAGAGAAGAAAGATACTATTTAACAATAATTGATGACTACTCACACTTTATGGAAGTCTACCTACTAAAATCAAAAGATGAAGCGAAAGGCTATATAATTAATCACATAAGAAGAATGAAAAACAATGGTACAAATGTTAGAAGAATAAGAACTGATAGAGGTACTGAATTTGTAAATGAAGAATTAAAAGTATTTTATAATGAAAATGGTATAAAGCAAGAAACCTCATGTGCCTATACACCCCAGCAAAATTCAGTATGTGAAAGAATGAATCGAACATTAGCTGACAAAGTGAGAGCTATGTTATTGGAAACAAATCTACCAAAGAAATTATGGGGCGAAGCCATCAGATCTGCAGCATTTATGTTATAAATAGATCCCCAACAAAAGCATTACATGGTGATACACCAGCCAACATGTGGTAGAAAGAAAACAAACTTGATAAAATAAGAGTATTTGGCTCAAAAGCATGAAATGTCATATTACCTAAGCTGTGGTATTGGATATTGTAGTCTATGATAGATTAAGTGGCAACACACTCTTCCGGTGAAGCTAATAGTGAGTAATGGCGTGGTAACGTTTTGTTATAATGAAAAATAAATTATCTGATTTGATTCATGGTGCCACTTTTATTCAACTACATACTCTATACTCGAGAACATCGATTACGACAGGCATTCCTTTAGTGCGGCTGCTCGTTCTTAGAGAGTAGAGACCATGATAACATTATTTCTACCAAATATAAAATTGAATGCACTTTTTGTTTTATTTATTCACTTACTAAAATACATAGTAAGTGAACTAATAATAAATCACTCGTATTTTAATATTATATTCTAATGATATTTAAAAACGGACTTGAAAGACTGCCTCATGTTTTACTTCCCTTTTTTCTTGTTGAATTTTTAAAATGGCAATACCAAAATCACTACTAGCGACACCCTCAGATAAACAGATAAGTAGGTGGCACTGTAGTTAATTGGCAAATAACGTCAACATAAGGGCCTGCACAGACGACGGACTTCTTGTGCGATTGAGTCTGTGGCACACAAAATGTCTGCATGGCATATGCGTCATAGTACATTACATCCCCCACTAACGAGTGCAGATTGCATACTAAAAGTGTGCGCCGTCTGCGTTACCACGTGTTGGAGTCATATTTTGATTTAACCTCTCAAGTGCCCGCGCGCGATAACGGTAAACTCCTCCCCGCCCCGCCGTCGCAGCCGCATTACGTCATCGCATGCGTCATCCGATCCCACTTGGTAAAACCACTTAGAGCTCGAGTTCTATGAATGCCTTTCTTGTGCCGTAAACATTGTTGCAATCGTTAGTTAACAGACGTGTTTTATTATATAAACAGCACTTGTGAAACCACTTCAGTATTATAAACAAAGGATATGAGTTAGATGACATATGAGAATTTGCCGCTCTAAGACCTGTGGCCGTATTTTATTTATTTTTGGCAAAACGACTGATTCAATTTACACGAAACTTTAGAACCAATGTAACAAATGCACAAGTAACCTAATACATAATTCATATAAGAGTCTTACTGATACATTCTAATCAGATTTCAACTAGATTGTAACAAAAAACTCGTATACGGCGAACTGTCATTTTACTGTCATTGACCTCGATTTGAAAACACTTGAAATCTATATAAATATGAATATGTATGCTTATTCTTATAGTAAATAATGAATTATGATTATTACTTACCTTGTTTTTGCTGTTTCCAAGACCATATTTCATTTTATAACAGTCAAATTCACATTTTCAATTGTTCACTGCACGTTGACAAAAAAATCGTTCTACGAAAATTTTGTTGGCTCACAAAATAATTTTGGTTCATTGTTCTATCTAAGTATCTTGCTACAAAGTAGCATTATACAATAATAAGGTAATAAACATTCACTTCACAACGTTTTCAAGCACATAACTAAACAAAAACATAATAAATCACTCGCGTGGCACTAAATGTTTACCTAAACTGACGTTTCAACGACTAACGCGCTTCTATATTTTTTTTTTTAAAGTTGCCCGTTATAAGTTACTAGTGTTTGGCATCGTTCGAATCGACTACTGTCAGGCACCAGAGGTAAAAATTGCCTAACGATTTAGAACCGTATGTTAAGTAAAAATAAGGTTTTAATTTGCTGATACGAGGTGGGACGTTTTCGTCCCGGCGGGACTCAACGGAGTTTTCCGATCGGTTGGAATTCCACCCGGTCGGGACTTTAGAGAAGAGTGTCTATGGAGTTTCTTGCCCGTTCTTCTCCATAGAGATCTACGCTAGGGAATGGGCAACTACAGTACTTTCACAGTTTTCATGTCTTGTGACTGGGACTGTAGCTACGTTTAATTTTCATCTTTTGTTTCGACAGTTTAAAAGTGTCTGTAACTGGCCTACTTGAAATAAATGCTTTGATTTTGTTTGCAATTTCATCCAAATTCGTTCAGTAGTTTCTGCGCGAAAGAATAACAAAAATCGATCCTTACAAACTTTTACATTTATAATAGTAGTAAGAAGATTGCTAGCCCACATACTTGTTTTGTTGACTATGCATACAATTTAGACCCGTAGGAAAATTATATATCTAATAGTCCAATCAACGAGGATATTTGTTGTATGGAGACTTCTAAAAAAATCTCTCACGATTCATGGTGAGTAAATTAAAGTGCATTACATTGTTGCAGTAACACTATGTTGTGTAGCTAGAAACATATCACCGATCGCCTGCGCACGTGTACAGCTAGCTGGTACTGTGTACAGTACAGCTAGCTGGTACAGTACAGTACAGCTAGCTGGTACAGTACAGTACAGCTCGCACAGTACAGCTGGCGAGCGAGACAACGGCTGTAGGCCGGAACATAACCTAATATCATACAAGTGTCAAGCGTTTGTTTTACATGCCTCGCTTTAATGAGGGCAGGAAGATATGAGCAAAGCTTCGGATCGTATTCATTAGGAAACATACTCGTAGTTGCGTAACATTATTACAGCAAAAAAATAACATCAATAAGCAGGTGTGAAATTTTGAATCACTAGTTTTTCGGATCGAACGAATGTCGTCACCGCAGTTGCTACTAGCTCACGGTCGTCGGTAGGCTAAATGTTTTAGTCCACATATACGACTCCGCTCTCACCCGGCAAAAAGACTATAATTCAAATATGGGCTTTATGTATTGCTTTTTAGATATACTTTACATTGGCATTCACGGCGGTCAGCCCGCTGACAGCGAGCTGTCTGCTAATTTGTGTTGTTAAGAGGGCTATTACAAATTTTCTTGTTTTTGAGTGTTTTAAGAGTCTAGCACTCAAATATAAGAAAAATTTTGATTTTTATTTTGAGCACTCCATAGAGAATTAATCAAACTTTCTCGGGCATATATCTTTTTTAATTTTGTGGCCATATCTAAACCATAATCACACTTCTAAAATTTTAGAAGTGTTTGAATTTTAGTACTTATAAAAGTTTAGAAATCAAAATTTTTCTTATATTTGAGTGCTAGACTCTTAAAACACTCAAAAACAAGAAAATTTGTAATAGCCCTCTTAATGTAAAATATATCTAAAGAGCAATACATAAAGCCCATATTCGAATTATAGTCTTTTTGCCGGGTGGGAGCGGAGTCGTTTATGTGGACTAAGAGACCTTGTATGTGTATATTCTAACATCGAGAATAACTCTGTTCGTGCTATGTGGAGTCGTAGATGACGAAGTAACGAGTAATTGCTGATAAAAATGTTTCCCATGTTGAAGATTTAATCTTTTGAACGCCATCGTCGCAAATACGTGACAAGCAAGTGTGTGCTCTGTACGCCTCACCACACAAATATGTGAAATAATGGTGGGTGGAATTGTGGTTCGTCGCGGAGGGTACATGTGTGCGTTTATGGTCTGACGTTCAAAAGCTTAATAGTCCTTGATTTTGATACACTGTGCGTTACACTTAGTGAAGCGGCGCGGCCTGCTGGAGCCGGGCGCGCCCTGCACGTGCAGCGCCCGCAGCTCCGGGCAGCTCAGGTCTGCGCGCTGCAGCACGCCGGCCTGCAGGTAGCCCACGAGCCCAGGGACGTGCTCCGAGATCATCTGCTCGCGCTCCTGTGACACTTCCTCGCGCCTGGAAACGATATATTTATTTATTCATAAAGGTTCACCAACAGCTTCTGTGTATAGCATTTAGGTATACAAAGGTTTTACAGTCTTACACAGTCGCCAATTACAGGTTAACCAGCATTCACAAAAATAAGTGTTAGCATAAAAGAAAATAAAATTAAAAATTAAAATGAGTGGCTATAGACATGAAATACAATAGTAGATTACACATTTAACAGTACATTTAAGAGATTATCTAAATATATAAAAGAAGAAACTGACTGATTGACTGACTGACTGACTGACTGACTGACTGACTGACTGACTGACTCATCTATCAACGCACAGCCCAAACCGCTGGGTCTACAGATTCCAAATTTGGCAAGTAGGTTCCTTATGTGGTCTAGGGGTGCACTAAGAAAGGATTTTTCAAAATTCACCCCCTAAGGGGGTTAAACGGGGCTCCAAAGTTTGTATGGGGAAACAAGATTAGTTAGACTATTTTGTTCGAAACTTCACACGAGTGCTCCTATTGATAAATGAGTAGAAACGGGTTTCAGGGTTTTTCAGAATTCAACCCCTAAGAGGGGGAAATGGGGTGGCAAAGTATAAAAATCAATGAACAGCCCAAACCGCTGAGTCTAGAGATCTCAAATTTGGCACATTGGTTCCTTATGTGGTCTAGGGGTGCACTAAGAAAGGATTTTTCAATATTCACCCCCTAAGGGGGTTAAACGGGGCTCCAAAGTTTGTATGAGGAAACCAAATTAGTTACTATTTTATTCGAAACTTCACAGGAGTGCTCCTATTGATAAGTAAGTAGAAACGAGTTTCAGGTTTTTTCAGAATTCAACCCCCAAGAGGGGGAAATGGGGTGACAAAGTCTAGAAATCAATGCACAGCCCAAACCGCTGAGTCCAGAGATTTTAAATTTGGCACATAGGTTCTTTATGAAGTTAAGGGGTGCATTTAGAAAGGATTTTTCAAAATTTACCCCCTAAGGGGTTGAAACGGGGGTCCAAAGATTACATGGGAAAATAAGATTGGTTAGACTATTCGAAACTTAACAGGAGTACTCCTATCGCTAAATGAGTTAACATTTGTGTTTCAGGTTTTTTCAGAATTCAACCCCTAAAGGGGGAAATGGGGTAACCAAACCTGAAATTCAACATAGGTATTGTTTGTATGGTGAATTGGGTCAGGTATATTACAAAACAACGATTTTAAGATTTAATGTGGCGGACCTGAAATACCATCATTCCCTGTTGGGGTCTTGGGGTGCGATTGGGTTGAAATGTCTAAAAATCAATATGGGTGTCGATACCGAGATTATCAGGGGTGCTGATTACGAAAATGGCATTTATTTTGAGATCCAGAAGATGGCGGATTCGACTTCTGTACAGGGTTATTGTTGATTTATTGTGATGATTGTGATAACGATGATGATGATTGTGATAATGATGATGATGATTGTGATGATGATGATTTTGATTGTGATTACGATGATATTGATTGTGATTACGATGATTGTGATAACGATGATAGTGATTGTGATTGGGATTGTGACAGTGATGGTGATTGTGATGGCGATTGTGATGGTGATTGTGATGGTGATTGTGATGGTGATAGCAATGTGATTGTGATTGTGACAGTGATGGTGATTGTGATAATGATGAAGATGATTTTGATTGTGATTACGATGATATTGATTGTGATTACGATGATTGTGATAGTGATGATGATGATTGTGATGATGATGATTTTGATAACGATGATAATGATTGTGATTACAATGATAATAAGTGTGTTAACGATGATTGTGATTGGGATTGTGACAGTGATAGTGATTGTGACGGTGATTGTGATTGTGATAGCAATGGTTATGATCAGTGATAGGAATAGGTAGTGCTTATTAGCCTAAACTTCGAAGAACAGAGACAAGAATCGGAGACTTCCTTAGACTATATTTTTTTCCGGGACATCACGTAAGTACATCAAAAATTAATGTTATTTGGAATAAGTAATTGGTCTATGTTTACCTAAAGTTTGCGACTAGACATAACATAACACAGTCGTTACAACCATCAAAATTTCTGAAAGTTTTCTTTTTAAGAACATTTTGGAAACGACTTCTTCATCATAAAACTATGATACGCTCTCTTAGGTACGCACTCTTAGAATTTACAAAAAAAAACTCGCCGTGGTCGCATAATAAAATAATAGTCTAAGGAAGTCTCCGATTCTTTTCTCTGTTCTTCTTCGAAGTTTAGGCTAATAAGCACTACCTATTCCTATCACTGGTTATGATAACGAGGATGGCGATTGTGATGATGATGATAATGATTGTGATGACGATGATAATGATTGTGATAACGATTATGGTGATTGTGATAGTGATTTTGATGGTGATTGTGATGGTGATTGTGATAGTGACGGTGATTGTGATGGTGATAGCTATGGTAATGGTGATTGTGTTTGTGACAGTGATGGTGATTGTGATAATGATGAAGATGATTGTGATTACGATGAAAATTATTGTGATAACGAGGATAGTGATTGTGATGGTGATGGTGATAATGATTGTGGTTGTGATAGTGATAGCGATTGTGTTCATGTTGATTGTGATTAAGATGATAATGATTGTGATTACGATGATAATGATTGTGATTACGATGATAATGATTGTGATTACGATGATAATGATTGTGATTGTGATGGCGATGGTGATTGTGATGGTGATTGTGATGGTGATTGTGATGGTGATTGTGATGGTGATTGTGATGGTAATTGTGATGGTGATAGCGATTGTGATAGTGACGATGATTGTGATGGTGATAGCGATGGTGATGGGGATTGTGATTGTGATAATGATGAAGATGATTTTGATTACGATGAAAATGATTGTGATAACGAGGAGAGTGATTGTGATAGTGATTGTGATTGTGATGGTGATGGTGATTGTGATAATGATTGTGGTTGTGATAGTGATGGCAATTGTGATCATGTTGATTGTGTTTAAGATGATAATGATTGTGATTACGATGATAATGATTGTGATTGTGTTTGTGATGGTGATTGTGATTGTGTTTGTGATGGTGATTGTGATTGTGATGGTGATTGTGATGGTCATTGTGATGGCGATTGTGATGGTGATTGTGTTGGTGATTGTGATGGTGATTGTGTTGGTGATTGTGTTGGTGATTGTGATAGTGATTGTGATTGTGATAGTGATTGTGATGGTGATTGTAATGGTGATGGTGATTGTGTTGGTGATTGTGATGGTGATTGTGTTGGTGATTGTGTTGGTGATTGTGATAGTGATTGTGATTGTGATAGTGTTTGTGATGGTGATTGTGATTGTGATGGTGATTGTGATGGTCATTGTGATGGTGATTGTGATGGTAATTGGGTTGGTGATTGTGATAGTGATTGTGATTGTGATTGTGATGGTGATGGTGATTGTGATGGTGATTATAATAATGATTGTGGTTGTGATAGTGATGGCGATTGTGATCATGGTGATTGTGATTAAGATGATAATGATTGTGTTTATGATAATAATTATTGTGATTACGATGATAATGATTGTGATTGTGATTGTGATGGCGATGGTGATTGTGATGGTGATTGTGATGGTGATTGTGATGGTGATTGTGATGGTGATTGTGATGGTGATTGTGATGGTGATTGTGATGGTGATTGTGATGGTAATTGTGCTGGTGATAGCGATTGTGATAGTGACGATGATTGTGATTGTGATAATGATGGTGGTTGCGATAGTGATGGTGATTGTGATAGTAATAATAAATTGTGATGATTATGAAATATGGCACATAGATATTTTATAACCAGGATTTGCATGTAGGATACTATATCCCTTTAGTATGATTCAGTGGGACAGTTACCGAACTATACGCGGGCGAAGCCGCGGGCAACAGCTAGTTTAGTATATAATACAAAGAAAAAGTTATAGTTTTATGGATGAAAACGTGACACTCCGACCCCATATGCCCAGAAATAGGAGAATCGACCAATATTTTGTTCATCTGTCATTTTGTCGATTTAATAACAGATGAACAAAAGATTTGTCGATTCTCTTTCGTTTCTACGGCAGTCATGCTACACGGGATGGAACGACGATAGGAAAATGATGATTTGTCAGTGTAGAGAAGTAAAATTTTACTCTCTAAACAAAGCCAGCACAACCCGAGCGACATGCAGTTAACGTTCCATGCACATTATACTACATTTCTACATTACCCTACTCAGAGAACACGACCGTTTTTGTAGCCAAAATCCTTTATAAGTCTGTGGAACTAGATGCAAAGTTTCTCATCTTTCATAAAACTTTAGGGGTATAAAAAACGGGGTGGAAAATTCTTCATCGCTCTTAAAAAAAGAGGAACCTCCGACCAGACGGGTGTTATGTCTAGTGGGCTACTGCCCAACAGTTGTTGTCGCAGTTCTTTTAACGACCGTTTTCTAAAACTTACTTACGTATAACTGTTAGTTAATATACATCTCGTAGTTATCGATGTTTCTATAAACAAAGTTAGCTTAAAATATCCTATCCGCGTCACCTGTTACTTGATTCATAGAAGAATCAAAGAAAGCTTTTCTGTGATGTTTTGTTTTTAACGGTTTGTCAGCTAACAACCTTCCGTTACCTTTTAGAAGTTATTGAAAATGGCCGATAGTTTTCAAGTCAAGAAACTAATTTACTGATAATTTTTGGTTTCCAGTTAGGGGAGGGCTTGTATTTATGCTTTCGCGGTTGCACAACGACATGCGTTGCTTGCGCTTTGCTTGGTAGTATAGATGCAGGCCTACCTTACTGCCTCCCTCAGAGGCGGTAAGGTGGCGGGGTCTTGAGGGGGAGCGCTACAGTCGTGTAGATCCTCAAGGCAAGTCTGGTGTGTTCTCCTTCACGTGGTTGCCGCCCTGCTTTTGGTCTATTTCCGTAAGAAATAGACGCAACGAAAATCACCAGGCGCATTTTAACCTCACCACGACCCTCCGTGACCGAGCGGGCGTGGGCTCGGCCGCCACTAAACCCAGCTGGCGTCGAGTAGGTAATCTGGTCACCTGCGCTAGGACCTGCGCAGTTGAGCGCCGTAAGCGGGGATGAAGGAGTCCTGGAGGGTTGAGCCGATCGGCGCTGGTGGTAATGCGTCCGTGAGGCAACACAACTTCTTCTTCTTCTTTGGTCTGGATTTCAAGCGAAACGGTGGCCCTACCCAATAGCCATGGGTTGGGAAATGGTCAGTGTCCCGTCAGAGGGTCACGGCGAGGGGTGGGAGGTCGCGGATGTCGTCCTCGGATGGCCGAAGCGGTTGGTGAAGGTCATACTGAAGGTGTAAGTGAAGGTTTGATTAGTCGTCAACCCGATCAAGCGTCCGATGTCGCACTGTAAACCAGCCTCACGCCCCTATATCTCGAAGGTACTCCTACCGGTTGAGCTAGTTTGTAGCGAGACGTTCCCAGGTGCGGGCTCCATGGAGGGTGGGAAGCCGGAGAGATGATTTTTTTTATACTATACTATGAATACTCAAAGACCATACGACACCACACACACACACCACACACAATAACCACGCAAACTCACAAACCTCACACACATTCACACGCACATACTGCACAAACACACACCGGAGAGGAGGCAAAAACCAAGGATTCTCCCAAGAGGCGTGCTTGCAGCACCTCTCTAGCCTCCGGATGCTCCGCTGCTAACGTAGCGAGCTCCAGTGCGGGTACAGGTCCGGCAGTGGCGAGAACCGCTGCTAGGACCAAAACCAGGCGCTGCTCGGGACCAGTACCGCTCCTCCCTCTTTTTCAGGCGTGGAGCCCGCCACGACGGTTAATTCCTCTGGCCGCGCTCCCCTCATACATCCTCCCCCGCCTACTGCTCCCTCCCGGTGGCCGTCACTGGTCAACCGGCGGAGACCAGGGGGCCTAGACAAAATCCCTTTTCTGTAAGCGTTAACGCCAACAGAAAGATCAAATTGTATGGAGTTGACATTAGCTTTAGAAATGTCACGTGACTGACGCTAAATTGGTAGACAAAGTCATTATTCCTCATGCGGAAAGGAACGTCGAAGAGAGTGTGACCTCGAAACGCCAAACATATTCATCAAAACCTATCAAAATGGTAGACAAGTGCCAGTTTTGACAGCCGTAAATGCTATTTTGACGTTTCCGCAACACGCTAGAACAGCGGGAACTCGAACCCTGACGCTAACAGTAAACAGTGATAAATTTATTTCAAATTAATCTAATAAAATGCATACTTTGAGATTATTATGGGCAGTTAATAATGAAGGAGCATTGCAAAGACGTCAAACTTAATGCTATGCAATAAGTATTAAGGTATGAATTCGAGTTTACCTATAGAAGAATAACAAATGTACGAACCACAATCATATAAGTACACCATTGTGAGCCCTTTGTTTATATTATTTATTCCTTAATCTCAAGTACTTCTAAAACCAGTTAAAATGGGAATGAATTTAGGAATAAGTAACAAAATATCGAGATAAACCTACCTTTCCATAAATTCTATCATTAAACTAAATTGCTCAGGACTAGCACGTAGTCTAGATTCCATCTAAAATAAAAATAAAATCACACATCAGCTTAAACACACGTATTACACACCATACTGTATTTTTTTTAATAATTTTAGGTTTATTCAAGTTTTTCAAAGATACTAACTAAATCACAGTTCTTACACTAACTTATGTAATTATTTTAAAGCCACTTACTTTCTTCTTAAATTATAACACTTTAATTACTTTCAACACCACCAAACTTTTAAATTGATAGCGCGCTATTGCGTTTGACACATGTCATATTACATTTGACAACTGCTATACACTATGCCGTAGACAAATTATAGAGTTTTCCGTGCGACGCTGCGGAATAGGCGTTTCGCGTTCCATGTGTGACTTGTCCACCATTTTGGTCACGCTAACGTTAAGTCCTTAGCGTTAAAGGAATAAGCGTGAACGGAAAACGCTTGGATTTTGTCTAGGCCCCCAGCACCACAGGCGACGCGTTCGCGCTCACCTGGCAGGTGCACAGGAGCAGGCGCAAAGGCAGGAAGGACGATTCCGGCAAACAACGCCACTGCGCTGAACCTTCAGTGCAGGCTGCCCCGGTCCCTTCGACGGGTAAACCGAGAAGGAAGAACAGGTCGTCCCTGAGGCAGCGGCAGACACTGAGGACGGGTAAGTCCCCTCAATCTATACAGGCTAACGCCACGGGCCGGGTTAAACCGAGCCATGGCAATGTCAACTTCTCCGCAGGCAAGCGGTCGCAGGCCGCGGCCGGCACCAGCCGACCGGGACCCAGCCAACCAGCAGCCAGCGGCGCGAGTGGACCAGCCACACAAACGACACCGCAACCCGTTCGGATGGATCAGGCCGCGGCCAAGCGAGCCCTCAACGAGACTTTAACACCTCGAGGAGAGCGCAAGCGGCTGCGTCTTGATAAATCCATACGGGACGCAAAGCGTAGCTACGCCCAAGCTGTAAGCTCCGACCACAAATTTCCTACCTGGCAATACCGCGTTTTCTGTCAAACTCGGCAATGTCATTGGCTTGTCACTGCTCAGGGTTGCCAGAAAATCGCTAACAACGCCCTCATTTTTACCATGCTCTATTTAGAAAAACTGTAACTTAAATAATACGATGTAGGATAAGTCACGTCAATCCGTTTCTGTCGTAAGGTATACTCACCACTAACGAAGGGGTCCGTAAGGGCCGATGCCTGCCGGGGTTGCGGGACTGTTCGAAAGAGATACCGTGGCCCCGGAACACAAAGGGCGATGAAGGAACATGGATCGGTTTTAGTCAGTAAAAGTCTGACACTCCCTCCTGCTCCGCCCAGAGCGGGAGGAGTCATTTGATGATTTCCCATCCAAAAAAATAAAAAGGTATACTCACCACTTCTTATCGCACTGGAACACATGTACGGCGCGCCTATCTTCCAGCTCCCGGTCGATCTGCCTCCTGCGAGCGTTATCCTGTATCTGCTTCAACAACTCCTGAGAGTAAAGCCTCCCTTTCTCTTTCAGTTTCTGATTATTCTCCCGTTCTTTGGCTAAGTCCTTCGCTATCTTTTCTTCGGTCTATAAAGTGATAATAATTAAAATGAATTTAGTTATCTAATCTCAGATAAATAGTCAGCAAAGTCCAGGAAGTTCAAACTCCATTGCAACCAACAAATTTTAAGGAACTTTTTGTAACAAATGGTCACTCTGAAATCAACTCAAAGTACGGTCGACCGACCTTACATTTTTACATGCAATTACATTGTAAAATATAAACCAAATAGCTTGGTCGACCGTACATCACGCTACAGTAGAACTTTATAAAGGGAAAAAAGACCCTTAACGAAGTCGAAGGGTACTTTTTCTCCCCGTCATTGCGAACTTTTTTTTTTCTATCATATTATAAATACCACGTTTTACGGTAAAACTCAATGTATCTCAAAGCACTCAAAACATTGTGCTGGTGGATGGATAAAATAATGTGGGGGTCGTGGAAGTGTTTAAAGTTAAATTAAAAACATGTATTTACAATAAAACACTTGTGAAAAAGTTGGAACTTTGACCCCCAATATCTCCGTAACTAGAAGGTTCCCAGGTATGGTGTAGAACAAAAAAATGATCGCAATGACGGGGAAAACAAGTGCCTTTCGGCTTCGTTAAGGGTCTATTTACACCCTTTATAGTGTGTAGTGTAATGCTGAGTTTTCGCTGGCGGTGTGAACAGTCAGCAATCAACTAATTAAATTAAGAGAATGCAAGAGCCTGCGAAGCAAGTTTTAAAATTGTTTTCACCGGCTTCGGATAGTATTGGCTGTTCATGTGTATATACATCTCTTTTACTGACAAGGGACATCTATTGAATGTTTGTTATAGTTAGGCAATAGGTAGTCACTTCACCGTCAGTGGTTGGGCATCAAATAATTTAGGTTTAAAGAAACTTTATTCTCAATAAAGAAAAAAATCTCTCACTTACTAACGACGAGAACAATACAAAAAGCAAACATATAAATAATAAAAAGTTCGTCGTCATCTGTTACAAACCAGACTACACCCATTAAATGCTTTCATTTCTCTAGAAGTGCTCGATCCGCCATATACTGACTAAGTTGAGTTTTTAATGCATTGAAAGAGTGCAGATGTCTTATACTAGCTTGGGTTATTACTTATTCAAAAGTAAGCATTTTTTTGCCATAGTTAGTTCTAGTTTTGGGTAAAACTACCAAGCTAGCTCGCCGTGTGCCACGTTGACTGACTTGTTTATATTGGGTGAGTGTTATAATAGTTATTTATGCAACTGTTGTATAATGAGGGGTATTAAAACACGAATGTGGGTTTCACACTCATGTGATAATAGTATCACATGAGTGTTTTAATACCTAATTATGTACAGTTGCATACAAGACTTTATCTACATCCATGATATGAATCCTCCATATAAAAGTTTCTGAAACCATAGGGTGTCGTAGTGTTGTCAGAAGTCGTCTGTAAATTCATGGAAAGTTTAATTGCTGAGTATTTAATACAAACAAACCATATAAAGGTAATAATATAATTATTTATATTTTGGATTGTACAATCATTAAAACGCACAAAGCTTGTATCACTCATTTTTGTAAACAACAAAGTACATAATTGCAATACTAATATCGAACAGAAATGGCGGGATACGACGTGAATTCGAATTAACCTATAAGTTTTTTTTATTACGGCGCTGTGGTAGTGAATCGCACGTGCTAGACAATGTTCTTTTTTTAAAACGGGTTGCATAATGAAATTTATTACAACATTATAATACCCGTTTGGATGTTATAATGGTTATTACGACACTGGCTGTTTTAATGTTGGCCATAAGCTAACTGTTTCAGACACTTTTATAGAGGATTTATAGCATGGGTGTAGATAAAGGTTATAAAACACCTCTTAAGGTTGCACAAGTCAGTCATTCTTCCATACAAACGTAGTCTGGTGATTATTCGTTTGTTTGACGGTGTAGGTTCAAAATTAAAAATTGTATCAACTGGTCTTTTCATTATCTAGCCCTGTATGGAAGCAGAATGGTGCAGATAGTGTTTGGAAGTTATGAGCGTCGAAACTTTCATATTTCAACACTAATTTTAACTCATCTTTGGGCGTAAATAAATGACCTAAGTAGTATGAAAATGGAAAAACTAAAACCATTCAAGAATAGATAATTTATTCAAAAGTTAAAATAATTTTATTTTGAACAGATACATCCAATAGATTTTTCATGATATCCATACTCCCAAAGGTCTACATAAAAAAATTCGCGCGCCCGTTTTCGTTGTAAATCATATTGCATTTCGCTACAAGTTGTCGCTGCGCGCTTCCCCGTTCTCCACTGACCGGGGGGTCAGTGGAGAACGGGGAAGCGCGCAGCGCGTGTGTGTGCGCAGTGTGTGTGGGTGCACACAGTCATGCTCACTTGGTTAGCTGCCGCCCGGCACGTGCTGTCGTACTTACGAGTATACTATTTTATAACATTGAACTCTGGCTTGAATTTTGGATACCGATAATTCTTTATTGATAATAATAATAAATAATAAAATTTTTATTCAAAAAATGTAAGGTAAAAGTTTACAGTTTTTCTTAAATCTATGTCAAGTTCACTCATGCTTTGAGCCTGAACTAGGTAATCCTGTGTTTCAGGCGATTTGAGGTAACATTAATTTATTAAATAATCATATATCATATTAATATTATTGGTACCAATGTAAAAAGGTATATAAAATAATACTATTTTAACTTAGCTAATTTAAAACTAACAATAATATGGACTATATTTACTTTTGCACAAGTAATAACTTCTCTGTATCTTCATAGGACATAGTTTGAAGAGCTTCCTTAAGGATTTTCTTGCAGTTATTGTGATTTAAGGGGTAGATGCTTCCTTTTTCATTCAGCCTGTTATAGAGTAGCGGTCCGAGGTACATATAAAACTTGGCTGTGAAAGCATGTTTTGTACTTTTTTGAGGGCAAACTATACCTTTCCGTCTTTTTTTAGTGAAATCAGTGCTGTATGGAAGTGCTGCGTGTTGTTTTAGTACAGTGCTCATAATAAATAACTGTCGAACTGTTAGTACTTCACAAGATTTATACAGGAGGTTAGTGGGGAAAAGGAAAGGGCGGCAATTAGCCACCTTGAGAATAGCTCTTTGAGCTCTTTCAATGGGCAATAACAGAGTTTTACTCGCCCCACCCCATGAAGTGATGCAGTAAGTCAGAATTGACTGACATAGCGCAAAATATACTTGCCTAAGTATTTTCGGATCTGTTATAAATCGTAGTTTTTTGAATACGAATATCAGCTTACGAATTCTATTATTTAGAGCTTCCATATGTTGTTTGAATGAAAGGGTTTCGTCTATTATAATACCCAGGTATTTTATTTTGTTAGTCTTCTTAATATTGGGACACTGACACTGGCTATCTGCAGGGACTGGGCAACAATGAGCATGCAACGCTGAGGGGATATTGGATACATGCTTGCGCATCGAAAACTTAATGTAGTTTGTCTTCTTTGCATTTAGAGTTAGTGAGTTAGTTTGAAGTCATTTATTTACAATATTAAATCCGTGTTGCGCAAGCTTGTAGACTTCATTTTCTGAGTCAGCCGAAAAAAGTAAAGCAGTATCGTCAGCGTAAGTTATGATAGTACCATGCTCTAGCTTTAGATTGCAAAGGTCATTTATGTAGATCAAAAACAAGGTGGGCCCTAGAATACTTCCTTGGGGAACACCAAAAAATGTGTTTTTTTGAACAGCGCTGAGTACATCACCAATCTTTACGCACTGGGAACGATCTTCTAAATAACTTTTGAATATTTTCAATTGGGTGCCTCTTACACCCATGATCTTAAGCTTGCGCAATAGAATTGGAATGGAAACTGTGTCAAAAGCTTTGGCGAGGTCCAGGAAAATTCCTACTGTGTGGTTACCCTTGTCAAGTTCTTGCGCTAGATAGTCAGTCAGATGATGTACCGCATCGGCAGTTGAAACTTTAGGTCTAAATCCAAACTGCCTTTTAGACAGAATAGATTTATCTTCCAAATATTTCAACAACCTTTTGTTTATTATTTTCTCCAATATTTTTGACATAGAAGGTAGTAAAGAAATAGGTCTATAATTTGTCACTTGCTCTTTGCCGCCTGATTTATATACAGGGATAATTACAGCTTTTTTGAGACACTCTGGGAAATGCCCTGAAGATAAACACATGCGGAAAATATAGATCAGTGGTGGTACCAGAATGTCCTTGAATCTTTTAAGAATTTTATTCGAAATGTTGTCCCAGCCAACTGCACAGTCTTCTTTCAAGGTCATGATCATACTATCTACCTCAGTCTCGTCAGTATCTAGCAGCGCAAAGGAAGTTAAAGCAGTGTTAGAAGTTACAGGAATGTTCGTCAGGTTTTGGGATTGACCCAGATTTTTTTCTGCTAGAGACTTACCCACATTAATAAAGAAATTATTTGCTATGTTAGCGGATTCCACTGGTGACGAGTGTGCTTGTAATAAACTTGAAGATGACTCACATTGTTTTGTAGTATACGTTGCGTCTTTAATATATTTCCAGATCTTTTTACTATTTGTTCCAGCCTTTTCCAATGCCACTTTGTCGTAGTTGCTTTTAATTTTCCTAAGAAGATCATTACAGAAATTTCGATATCTTTTGTACGAAAGTTGCAATACAACATTTTCTGGATTAGATTTAGCTTTCATATGCAGTTTATCCCTATGTTTCATACAGCGAATAAGACCTGATGTGATCCATGGTTTTATGTTGTGATTTTTGTTGGTCAACTGCGATATGCCTGTGTTTTTCTGAATTGCATTTCGTAAGTTTTCAATTACAAACAACATGCAAAACTGCGGGTCAGCGGAATTATAGACTGGAGCAAAATCGATGACGCGTAAATCTTCTTCAAGTCTATTTATATTCAGTTTAGAAATTTTGCGAGTGCCTTGTTTAGGTAATTTGCAATTTAGGGTTTGTAGGGCAGCATTGTGATCGGTTATCGTTGAGTTAACAACAAGTGCAAGTGAAGGGAAATTCGATTTAAGCATAATATGATCCAAACAGGAGCCACTGTGATGTGTAGGAAAGCTGTGTGCTGGGAGCAGGCCATGAAAGGCGCATAGGTTGAGGTAGTCCTGAGCAGAAGCATCAGCACTTCCTGGAAGAATATTGATATTAATATCACCAATTACCAATCGTGTTTTTGATGGATGACAGGTTCTGCAAGGTCTCATTCAGAGAGTCAGTAAAATTGCTAGTATTTTTAAAAGACGGAGGTCGATATAATGCTAATATCGCAAAATCTGATCCAATTTTAACTAACAATCTGTTACAGTCGTGCATATCAGGTTCCTCAACTGAAACGTTCAGATGATTTCTTGCATAAACTATCACACCATCATTTTGGTTGTAATTTAGGGTACTTCTATACATATTATATCCCGGGATTAGTGGAATGTTATATTGTTTGGCAAGCCAGCATTCGGTTAAAACAATAACGTCACAATTTATGTTTAGCCGTTGCTGAAATGTACTAAAGCTATCAAAATTCTTAAAAACACTGCGAATATTTTGTGTTAATATGGTTAGTGGAGATTTGTAGCCGGATAGATATTGTTTGCAGTTTTCAGCTTCACAGACTTTGGACTCGGATATAGAGAAATTATCTAAATCATTAATTAAACTATTTATCATAATGGTAGTCTTAATAAGAATATAAAATAAAATACGTCAGAAAAATACCTAATTAACGGCGCTCTTAGGCGCCTCCATAATCTACAGAATTGATGTACCTTTTTTCAGCCATTATTTTCGCCGGGCAGTCAGCAGCACCTGTGTTATGCTTGTCTGGCTTTTTGAAATGCAAGCAAGTAGCGCATTTTGGTTCGTCAGCCTTTTTTGGACATTCTTTTACTGAGTGACCTTGATCACCACAGTGACCGCAGGTATACGATGTCTGTCGACATGACTTGGCCGCATGTCCATACTGCTGACACTTGTAGCATCTTGTGACTAAAGTGAAGTCTCTCACAGGGCATGATGACCAATTTACAAAAACTCGGTCTTGTGATATCAGGGCTTTGCGTATGACTGCAGATACCTCAACAATGTAATTACATGTGTCCGAATCTTTCTTACCTGACTTATGACTTAATTTAATAAGGCTCAAAAACGTCTCAAGGCTGCAATCCTGAAGTTTTTCGGCTAGGTTCTGGTTGTACACACAGGTAAAAACCTCATTTTCTTGCATAGACGTCGGCACTCCTATAATTACAACCCTAGGCTTTCTTTTATGGGGCTCGTCGACTGTTAGGCCTGATTTGGTAAGCTGCGCCGATTGTCTCAACTTCTCAATGTCATCCTTCGTCTCGGTGCTGATGATGACACCGCCGTTCTTCGTCTTGCGCAGGCCTCTCACGTGGAGCTTCATTTGTTCAGGGCTGATCATTTTCTGGACAAGAGTTTTCGTCTCATCGCTGGTCTTCAATTTGTCACTCGGATAGATGGCCACAGAACTTACGTGACTTGGCTGGATAAAATTGTTGGCACCTTTCTTTACCATGTCAGCAAAGGAAGATCCCTGGGCAGGTTTCGTCGACTCTTCTATACTCAGCTTAAGGTTCTGTAGCTGCTGCGAAAGATCGAGTTGATTTTCCAGAGTTCTGACGGCATATTGCGATTGGAGGGCCTTAGTTTTGACGGACTGGTACATGACGGCCATCTGCGAGGTCCCGTAACTAACCTTCCGGGTTAGATTAATGATGCGCGTTTTCTGCTCCACATTCAGCTTTCCCTCATTTGCAATAGCGCACACCTCCTTTAAGTTCTGTTCGATAATCGCCATCCAGTTCTGAAGTTCTGCCGTCGAGACAACTGCAGGGGCATCGTTCCTTTGGATAGGCGCTTGAGGAGTAGAGGCGGGTACGGCAACGGGCACAGGTGTACAGGTGGGTACGGCAACAGGCACAGGGGAAGAGCTGGGTACGGCCACGGGCAGAGGTGCACAGGTGCCGGGCACAGGTGTAGAAGGCGGGGAGCGAACGCATTTACTACTCCGGTTGAATGGACTGTCCTCCATCATGAACCAGGATAATATATTGTTCCTGTTAAACACCGGTCATTTCTACTAATAATACACCTTACACAAATGTACTATACAAGTATGCGTTACTACTGGCTATTTGTAACTAGGTCACAATTTCGCAAGTGATTATTTGTTTATTGCAATAATTGTTCGATACGTCTGTTCACTACGACCGGCAAATATGCAATGATATATGAGGCCATGAGAACCATAGTGGCCTAACTCATTTTTTTACAATATTGAGTTCATGATTTTTTCCAGTTCAAATTGATCATTTTCATAGAACCAGAGTGGCCTAAAAATGATACCAACGAATTTTCACTAGATGGCAGCATAATCATTGTTATGGTTTTTAGTCTGTGATCTAAATTTGAGGTGCCATACTAGCCTAAGTAAGATAGGCCACTATGGTTTAAGCAGTCTTTAACTTCACTGTCATGATGACATTAGTTAGGCTACTTTTTGACAGTCTGTGGATGACAAACGTCATTATTTTCGCGCTCATACGTGCTTGCTTTATCGTTCAGTAAATTATTTTTAATCTATACTAATATTATAAAGCTGAAGTTTGTTTGTTTGTTTGTTTGTTTGTTTGTTTGAACGCGCTAATCTCTGGAACTACTGGTCCGATTTGAATGATTCTTTCAGTGTTGGGTAGTCCATTTATTGAGGAAGGCTATAGGTTATATAACATCACGCTGCGACCAAAAGGAGCGGAGCATAAATGAAAAATATTGCAAAAACGGGGAAAAATGTATTCCTTTTGTGAGCTGTTTCTCTTTTATGTGACGCAGACGAAGTTGCGTGGGTCAGCTAGTTGTTAATAAGTGGCTATTTGACAATATGGAAAACGACCGACAAGAATACAATGTGGATAACGAACTTCGAGGTATGTATTACAATATTCCATTGTATTGTATTGCAATAAACATGAAGTGTTATTTGTTAATAGTCTTCTAAGAGTTTTCATTGTTTACAGAAATCTTTGGGTCTGAAGCAGAAGAAGATCCATTTCAAGACTCTGGTTCAGAATACCAGCCATCTGGACGTAATTCGACAGCATCTACTACTGATTTAATTGAGATTTTAGGTGACGAAAACCCATCCAATACTGCCTGGGAATTCATAATGCTAATAATGATGAAGTAACCATGTATGTGTGGGATGAAACTATAGCTTCCAGGGGTCCTCAGGAGATTGGTTCCTGCTTATTGCGTTTTATCAAATAGAAAGTCAAGACTAAAAATTTAATTATGTACTCAGACCAGTGCGGTGGTCAAAACAGAAATATTAAAATGGCTACTCTTTGCCAGTATATTGTTGCCCATCCAGATTACACAGTAGATAACATAGACCATAAGTTCTATGTCAGTGGGCACTCATACTTAGCATGTTACCAAGATTTTGGATTAGTGGAGAAAAAGAAAAAGTTTTTCAAAAATATTTACTTATCGGATGACTGGACTATTGTTATTAAAGCAGCTAGGGACAGGAACCCATTTGATCGAGTTGTATCGAGAGTATCAAAGATAATGTGTCGGTAAGAAATGTCATAGATGTTGAGGATGACATTGATAGTGACTAAGAATACCTTTATTGTTATTGCTGTTGATGTTGCTTTTTTTATTAAGTGTTTTTTAATAAACAATTGGCCTAACAACCATTTTTTTTTCTAACCTTTTGCCAAAAACCTACTGCCAAAGTGGCCTATCTGTGTATAAAATGTAGAAAAATAGCAAAAAGCTATTTTCTCACTATTAAAATCATAAAATTGGAACATTAGTAGGTCAAATAAAACATAAAAGTAATAAAAAGTATGTATTCTTAAGAGTGCTAATTGATTAAAAAAATACTGTTTCTATTTTCTATGGTACTCAAAAAGCTTGTCCATTGAATTAGGTCACTATGGTTCTCATGGCCTCATATATAGTTTGTTTATTATTATTTTGAATTTGTTTCAAATTTTACTGACCCTGGCACTTTGCGATTCCGATTTGATAGTGATTTACGCTTGGATTTTTTTTGTTTATGACGTAACATCACGCCTGTATGCTTTGAGGGGGTACGCAGATTTGTACAATACACCCAGATTTCGAAAGTTAGGTACCTATGTTTGCGGATGGATGGACAAAGATTTTGTTGGCACGTCAGAAGTATTGTGAGAGGAATTTATGAATGTGTGAACCTTTACTTTGTTATTTTGTATATTTTAATTTTATGTTATCTCTTACTCTTTTAGTTCTAGTTTTAGTTACAATAATAATTGGTTTATAAATACAACCGTTGTAAGTAGATAAATAAATGTTATGTTTATAGTGGATAAGCCTATTACCATGACATGTATTGTTAATAATGTAGGTATAATAAATATTTATGGCGACTTGTTTGGGAACGACTCATCATCTGCCACCATCAGCCTTTTCCCAACTATGTTGGGGTCGGCTTCCAGTTTTACCGGAAGCAGTTGAATACCAGTACCTATACATGGAGCGACTGCCTATTTGACCACCACAACCCAGTTAGTACCGTGTAATACGATACCCCTTGGTAAGACTGGCTGTCAGACTTTTGGGGCCTCTGACGGGTCGGGTGGCTTTCGGGACCAGGACCGCGGTCCCGGATTCCCCTTAAAAAATTTTGAGTGGTATTTTGGGACCACAAGAAAACAAAAGTTAGAGTACAGTAAGCTGAAATAATATCGTGATCAACAATTACATGAATTTATTATTGAAGTGAAACTTCTCTAAAGACGGGTATTAGAAAAACAAAAAAAAAAAACTTTCTCTACTTGTATCAAAATGTACTATTTTTCATCAACTCGTCCTACAAGCCCACGGCCCATTTGGAACGAGTTGACAAAAATCAAAATAGATAATATTTTCGTTCTGCAACTCGTACCACGTTTCTTTTTGCGTGGAACTTTAAACTTTATCAACGTTAGGTATAGTTAGGACGACAAGATTATAACAATATTCTTTTAAGAATTTTTAATTCAAACAAATTGATAAGTTACCTTAGAAAAAGTACTAGGTTAACATAAAGAAGGTAATTCCATCTTCTACGAAATTTTTTGGTTTTTCCATCATGGGTGTCGTTTCCATGGTTTTTGGAGTCGCTGATAACGAAAATGAGGTCAAAATGAAAATAATACTTTCTTGGATTCATGCACGCCTAGTACTTTTCGTAAGGTTACTAACTAGGCCTATAATTAGCATCTAGACAATGTTGTGATGATTAATAGTTATTTATGCAACTGTTGTATAATGAGGGGTATTAAAACACGAATGTGGGTTTATCACACGAGGCGAAGCCGAGTGTGATAATAGTATCACATGAGTGTTTTAATACCTAATTATGTACAGTTGCATACAAGACTTTATCTACATCCATATGAATCCTTCATAAAAGGTTCTGAAACCATAGGGTGTTGCAGTGTTGTAAGAAGTCTATGTAAATTCATGGAAAGTTTAATTGCTGAGTATTTAATACAAACAAACCATGTATAGGTAATAATATAATTATTTACATTTTGGATTGTACAATTATTAAAATGCACAAAGCTTGTATCACTCATTTTTGTAAACAACAAAGTACTTAGTGCAATACTAATATCTAAATATCGAACGAAGATGGCGGGATACGACGTGAATTCGAATTAACCTATAAGTTTTTTTTTTAATTACGTCGCTGTGGTAGTGAATCGCACGTGCTAGACAATGTTCTTTTTTTAAAACGAGTTGCATAATGAAATTCAGTACAACATTATAACACCCGTTTGGATGTTATAATGGTTATTATGTCACTGGCTGTTTTAATGTTGGCCATAAGCTAACTGTTTCAGATACTTTTATAGAGGATTTATAGCATGGGTGTAGATAAAATATTTTATAGGCAATAATTTTTCCACACTAACACTTTTACTACTGATTATACTTTTTTCATACGTGGGACGAGTTGCAGAACGAAAATATTACTCATTTTGATTTTCATCAACTCGTCCTAAATGGGCCCGGCATGTGGGACCAATTGATGAACGACTCAATACGAAATATGTTTGGTTGACCGTACTTTCCCAAGACATAACTTTGTTTTGTTTTCTTGTGGTCCCAAAATACCACTAAAAAATATTTAGGGGGAATCCGGGACCGTGGTCCTGGTCCCGAAAGCCCCCTAACGACTGTCAAAGATCTACAAATGACAGCCGGGACCAACGGCTTTATCGTGCTTTCCGAGGTACGGAGGAAACTCGATATGTAATGGGTGGTCACCCATCCACAGACCAACCTAGGCAAGCACGGCTTAACCTAACGATCTACCCGAGCGGCTGTTATTATTTAGCCACGAGCTCCGCTTGTTTGGGAACGATTATAAATGGAAAAATAAATATAAATATTTTTTGCAAAAAATAAAACATTCTTAAAAAAAACACAAACATAAAAAACACTGATTGATTTGGTGTTTTTGTCACCGGCTTCTGAAGCTAAAGTTATTTTTCACTTTTTTGTGTTTTTTTTTTGTTATTGTGATAACTTCTAAACTATTCAATCAAATGTTAAGCTGTAAAAGACAATTTTAATCTAAATTCAATTGTCAAGATAATGGACATATTTATTTGGATAAGGATTAATACTGCAAATAAGGTACCTACGTCATATTTTTAAATAAATTTTCAAAGATAAAAATGGTTACTTACCTACTTTACTCTTTGTCTGGATAGAAGGTCTACCTATTCATACACGAAATATTTTCAGAGAATCATCCAACAGCTATAATGAAGCCATAGCAACGAATTTTTTGAGTAGGTAGGTACCTAAATTTAAAAAATCTTTACTTGACCCACAAAATAAATACTGGCTCCATGATTATTTTAACAACATCCATTACGCTAGTTTACTACGTCGTATTTAGCTGAGCGGCACAATGCCTATTGTTGATAAATGTAAGACAATATTACAGACCACTATTGTAAATAAATAAACAGCCAATAAACAATTTACAAAATAACATATTTTTTTATTTGATGAATCAACAACAAGCCTCAGACTCACAGTCACATCAGTCACGCTGCACAGACGAGTATTTCATCTAAAAACCCGATCAAAAGTCGAAAAGTCGAAATTTGTTATATTGCTTTACAACTATTGTATCGTGAGAGCCCAATAGCTATTACGTCACTTAACGGCCAATTTGGCCATACACCGCCTCTCCACCAACCGTAGCAGCAGTCGGAACTCAGTCCTTGCATGAATCGTATGTCTTTGTTCTCGGCACCACAGTTAAAACGTGATCTTTAAATTGCATTTAATCTGTGTTTGGTGAAATTAAGTGATAACCAATAAGGATATTTTAGAAGAAGGTATGTCGTTACTTTATAAAAGCATGTTTATTTTGATTTTACACTTTATTTAAGTGACATTTTGCACCTTAAATGCACTCCATAAAAAATGCAACTTTTTTTTAGTAAACTCTGCAATTAAAGGTGTTTTTGTTTATAAGTTAAGCCGAGTTAACTTATGATTTTGGATGTAACATTTATAGTTTCATTATTCTAGATAAGGATTTTAAAGGAAAATGTCCCGCATATTCACGACATTTTTTTATTTTTATTTTCTACAAAATTAGTCGAAATCAGCTTCCTTAGAACAGTGTTTTATTTTTATTTTTCTATTCCAGAATCTCCAATGACGCCGATAGAGATGACTAGAAAATCACTCTATGAAGTCATACAAGAATCTTCAGACAGATAAAATGACCAAAAGTTTGAGTTTTTAGAAAATCGTCTTAAAATAATAAAAAAAAAAAAATGGCAGGCAAGAACTCAAAAAGATAAAAATATAGTGGCAGAAAGGAAGAAGAATATTCAAGAAGCTTTTAAAGAGGAAATGGGGCTGCTAGTGGATATTCCGAAGGCAGGGTTTGGGAACACCAATATGATGGGAACACTTCAAGGAGGTTTTTCTCAAATCCCGAAACTTCTTCCCGCATTACTGGGATTGACATCAATTTAATTTAAAAAAATGCAGTGTCATATTGGAGACTTTGTTAAGTGGGCTCAAAATTGATACGCAGAAATTTGAAAACTTTACTGAACAAACTGCAAAGCTATATGTAGATTTGTATGAGTGGCACCCCATGTCGCCTACAATGCACAACATTTTAGACATGGGGCCACAGTAATTGATCACGCTATTCTGCCTATTGGCCAGTTGTCGGAAGAGGCGGCTGAGGCCAGAAACCTTACCAGAAACAAACACTTCCGCATGTATAGGCAGAATTATTCCAGAAAGACAAAGACAAACAACACAAAGATGTGCTAAACAGACTTCTGCTAATTTCGAATCTTTTTTTGAGCAGTACCAGAGGCAAAGGCAACGAAAAAAAAGTAAGCCATTTTCCGTTGAAGCATTAGAACTCTTGCTCCCGCCTCGTCTACAGAGTTTGACAAAGAGCAGGACGATGGATCTAGTGAAGGTGATCCTGACTAGAAGATTTTTATGTAAAAACTGTTTATTTAAACTTCATGTACAGTAGTGGTACATAGGCGCACTTAATGCAACAAGGAATTCATTACCAGTCAACCATTCTCTACTTTTATGTAAAATTGTACATGTGTCTGGTGTCTTAAATACAAAATTATCATCTTAAACCACTTTTTATTTTATATCCAATCTATAATTATCACAAAATAATTTTGATCGACTTTTTAAGTCAAATACTCCTCTGTGCGCTGTCGAAAAAGCAATTATCCTGACTCTGGCTGTACTAATGAGGAGTCGCCTGTGGGTTAATTATCTTAGGTAACTAGCTAGGCTAAGTATAAGTAGTAACATAGTTGCACAACCTATAAAAACAAAGGTAGGTAAGTATAGAAAAAAAGTCATATTATTTTTTTTTTTTTTTTTTTATTAAATAACAATATCTACCTACATTACTACCTACCTACATTGTTCTACTTATATTCACATTTTCGCCAACGAACTCGTTGCCACGTCTCGCAAAGTCGCGGGTAAGTACCTACCTATTAGGAATATTATAGGATGTAGGAGCTTGTCCTTTCATAATAACAACTAAATTGGGTGCATAATAATTGCGTTTCACTAAGTGATTGTCCTATGTTGTAAACGAAGCCGAAAAGCACTTGTTCATCGTCATTGCGATATTTTCTTTGATCTACACCATACCTGGGAACCTTCTAGTTACGGAGATATTGGGGGTCAAAGTTCAACTTTTTGACAAGTTTCTTTTTTTTAAAAACAAGTTTTTAATGTTAGATTTTTACTTTAAACACCTCCACGACCCCCGTACTATTCAATCCATCCATCAGCACAATGTTTTGAGTGCGTTACATTGAGTTCTACCACAAAACATAAAAAGTCGTTTCCCAGCCATAATTTTTGCATCAAGTTACTTAGTTTAATGTACAGAATGCTTGGTTCACGGCTTCGTGATGAGGTCTTTACACCCTGTATGTTCATGTGAATAGTTTTGATAAGTTTTTTTTTATGATAATTCATGACGTCATGTGGGTTGCATAAAAAAAAACAAAACTTTTCTGAGCAAATTTCAAAAGAACAACGTACAAATCAACAAAGTTTAAAATAACGATGGTCATTTGATCAAAAGTTCAGTTGACCAAAGTCTGGTATATCAATGTTTATATTATTTATTACACTATTGACCAAATCGTTTAAAGGTCAAAATGGATTACTGGATAAATTAATACAAAAAATATAGGCGTTATACTAATGCGGGTAGAACTTAGATAATAAAATTATATAGGCGTCATACTAATGCGGGTAGAACTTAGATAATACATGTTTTAATTGAATGCATGTTACAAACTGTTTGAAGCGTTTTTGTTTTCACTCGTGTTCGATTAATTAACCTACTAAAAACAATCTCTTTTTTTGTATTAATGCAAGTCGTTTCAGGTCACAGTTTTAACCTACCTAAATGGGTAGGCCCATTTTGTTTAAAGAAGAAATTAACCTAACTTTTGATCAGTCGTTCATTTGATGTCACATACATTGGGATTCTAAAATTTTTCTAAATAAAACATTTGGTCATTTAAATTTTGTTATTTCGTTTATTGTTCTTTTGAAATTTGCTCGAGAAAGTTTTGATTTTTTAATATGACATTTGTGTGTTGTTTGATATTCATTATTTTTGTATCTATATAAATTTCACTGGTTGATGTTACATATAGATAGTTGAATAGTATGTTTATGAGTTTATTTTGAGTTATTTGAAGTTCTGGCTATTTATTTTTTGCAGCACTGCCCCAAATTTCAATCAAATAAAGTAGATGCGTCTTCACTAGGGAATAGGGTATATGCATGTTTTTTTTTTATCACTCTAAACAAAGCGTATTAACATCAGAAATAGCAAAGTGAAATTATTTTTTTATTATCTATAAAAAATACTAAGTTATAAGCATTTGAAACTGCTGATTAGACAGAGAGATCCGATAAAGCGCATGACGTCATTCTCTGCATCGACGTACAAACTCCATACTAAATTCAGTTTATCTAGAAAGAGATAGAAACAAAAGTAACTTTTGTGTTGTTTGGCCGATTTATGTCTTGTTTTCGCTTTTTAGGGTTCCGTAGTCAACTAGGAACCCTTATAGTTTCGCTATGTCTGTCCGTCCGTCTGTCCGTCCTCGCTTAATCTCTGTGACCGTTAGCACTAGAAAGCTGAAATTTGGTACCAATATGTATATCAATCACGCCGACAAAGTGGTAAAATAAAAATTGGAAAAAAATGTTTTATTAGGGTAGCCCCCCCACCATAAGTAAATATAAGTGTTATATAATAATATAAGTGGGAAGTGATTATTTTTTTTATTTCAACCCTAACGTGTGATATATTGTTGGAAAGGTATTTAAAAATGAATAGGGGTTTCCTAAAATGATTTTTTGATAATGTCAATAATTTCGGAAATAATCGCTCCAAAAGTAAAAAACAATGTGTCCCCCCCCCCCCTCTAACTTTTGAACCATAAGTTTAGAAAATATGAAAAAATCGGAAAAGTAGAACTTTATAAGGACTTTCTAGGAAAATCATTTTGAACTTGATGGAAACAACAGTTTTTGTACAAAAAAGACAAAAAGTTGTACAAAATAATTTCTGGACTAAGTTTGTAGTATATTCGTATATGCAAGCATTTTTTTTAACTTCGTTTACATATTTTATTTTTTAATACGTCAAATCGTAAACCGCAATTTACCTTTGTACGGAACCCTTCGTGCGCGAGTCAGACTCGCACTTGGCCGGTTTTTGACATTATTTTTATAGTACTTTCGTAGCGGCACTACAAAAAAGCAACATCAACAAAAAGTACTACAGCGCCATCTATGACACGAACGATGAACTAAAAACTGACAATTCCTACATCGCGCAAGCAGAGTTATCCGCGACTTAAGACTATATACGAGAACCCGACAACAACTGTCGGGCAGTAGCCCACCAGACATAGCACCCGTCTGGTCGGAGGATCCTCCCTTTTCTATGGGAGATGAAGAGCTTTACACCCTGTTCTTCAAACCCCCAAACTTTAACATTCCGTATCGAACTACAGTACTTTCTCAAGTTATTATGTCTTGTGACTGGGACTGTAGCTTTGTTTTTTTTATGTATTTTTGACATTCAAAAGTGCCGTAATGGTCTAATTGAAATAAATGCTTTGAGTTTGAGTTTGAAATAAAAAAAATAAAATTTATGCATATTCCCTATTGTAGATGGTGTGTAATTCAGCAACACAACATGAGCGACTCTGGCTAGTACAAAAGCAAGGTCTCACCTCCTTTCTAAACCTGGCCTCAGCCTCCCTCTGGTCCTGCGCAGCCTTCTTGTGTTCCGCGATCTGTCCGCCGATACCTTCCAGAGTATCCCTCTTCACCTTCTCTTGCTTCCTCTTCAGTTCCAGGTCATCCTGGAAGTTCTTCTCCAACAACTCCTGTTCTTGCAGCAGCTTTATCATGTCCATTCGCTCTTGACGGGCGGCCTGTGGAATGTGGATATTCATTAATAAATAAATATCGCTGGATATTGCACAACCCGCCATCTAGTGCCACACTAAGCAACGAGGCTTGTGTCGTGGACACCATATAGTCAGTAGCGGCGTTAGGGGGGGGGCGAGGGTGAGCGACCGCCCAGGGCGCCGGATATCCCCTCCCAAGGCCTAATTACTCGTAAATATCCTAAATTAGATGACCCACCTTAGCCGTGTGGTATCCGGCAGATAGCCGTGTTGTATCCGGCAGAGTAGAATAGAACCAACCCATTACATTCACGAGTGTCGTTAAAGGCGACTAATGTCTGAGGCAGAAGACCTTGCGCTTCCGTAGACCAGAGAATGGGCAGCAGCGTTTTCTGTTAGTCTTTCATTACTGCGATCTCCAATCCGCCTGCCAAGCGTGGAGATTACGGCAAATTCCTCCCATCATGGGAGAGGCTTATGTCCAGCAGTGGACGTGATGGGCTGTTGTAGTAGCTGACCCACCCAACTTCATCTGCGTCACATAGGAGAGAGAAGCTCACAAAAGGACTCCCGCCACACCTCCGCCGTCGCCTCTTGTATTTGTATACAGGTCGGCGCGAGGAGCGGGCGTGGCGCTAACGGTGTCGGAGAGGCGAGGCGCGGGTGCACACAGGGAGTATATTATAAATGTGAGGGTATCACTGTTTATTACCTTTTCACGCCTTGAAGTGGTATATGGAGCAACATAAACGATAGACCGGAATTCCGGCAACATGTCTGGGGGATAATTCGGACTGCCACGTGGGCGAAGCACCCGGCAACATATGGACCACCGTAGTAACGGGTTTTGTCGACGGAAGACTCGACAAAATGACAGATTTCTATTGTTGAGTTTCTATGGTGGTCATGTTACGCGTAGGTACAGTTAACGCGTAGGTACAGGTACAGTTAAAGAAAAAGATATCACTGAACAGCTGTGTGTTAATAACTAATGTATATTTTTACCTCATCTGCTAATATTTTAGCCGACATTCTTTCATTATGCTCCATTTTGATCTTATTTTTTCTCTCTCTTTCAGCAATACTGAAATAACAATAACAAAGCTAACAAAATAGAACCCAAACATAAAAACTAGAAGACCATAAATGTATATGAATGCTGTACATTCCCAAAGGCGAAACATTCACTTAAAACATGTTGAATTATTTATTTTTCATTCAATCGTATTTTTTTATAATTTACATATTTTATCTCAGGAGACAACTTGTTCTTATGTGAATATTTCGGCAAAGGGAACGCACGATGATAATAATAGGCAAAGACACTCAAAATGGGACATTGTAATGTTGCGCGGCGGTAGCTACCCCTAGCTCCTTACTATTATGACAAGGAATCATTATCAGACAATGTGTTGCCACTACTAAGACAGAGATTTCTTCTTTTCAACCCTCCGCTGTTCGTTTCTGATTCATCATTATAATCAGCCTATTAATGTTCCCACTGCTGGGACACCAACCTCATCTCTATGAGAGGGAATGTGCTATAATCCACCACGCGGGCCCAGTGCGGGTTGGTAGATATCACATGTCTTCGATTTTTTTTTGGTTCTAGGACATGCCGGTTTCCTCACGATGTTTTCCTTCACCATTTTGAGAGCAGTGGTGATGAAATAAATTACACAAAGTAATGCGAGAGAGCCTGCCTGGGTTCGAACCCACGACTTACTGTTCGTAAGTCGGGGCCGCAACCACTAGGCCACCGCTGCGTTACTGATTAAATTGTCGAAAGCATTTGAATATTTCTCTGGTACTTGCCTCGGTGCTTTTCTGGTGGACGCTACTGCTGATTCTTGTTATCAGAATGATGTTTTCAGAGGTTGGGAATAGTATGTTAGGTCAATAAAACAAGGACTCCACTATCTGTGTGATGTGAGTGGTCCGTAGTCACTGTAGTCAACCACGCAGGTCTAATACGGTTCGTGAGGAGTGGTGTACCGGTCCTAGTACCACCCCCACTCCCACACTTCACCAGTCATATACATATAAGTCCCATGTAATAGCGGCAAGCAGAATGGAACGAAGCATGATGGGGAAAAGAAAATTAGATAAAATCAAGCACAGCAAAATTAGGAAAGCTACAAAGACCCAAGATGTGGTGGGCTGGCCATGTAATTAGAGAAGAGAAATGGAACAAAGTAGTAACATTGTGGTACCCAAGAGAGGGAAAGAAAAAAAGGGGAAACCATTCAGAAGATGGGAAGATGATGTGGTTAAAACAGCTGGAAAAACGTGGACTAGAATGGCGCGGGAGAGAGAGGATTGGAAAGTGGTGGAGGAGAATTTGCCAAAGGGCACACAGAACAAAAGCAAAGTTATATATAAAAACAATTGTTTAAAAAAAAGAAAAAAAATTGTATTCTTTTGTCTGAAAAAGGGCTATAAATAAATAAATAAATAATAGCGGCAAGCCTTCTTCTAAATACTTGTAATAAAATGCTACTTACACAACAGCGCTCCTATCGGCCAACATCTTGCACTGCTCCTCGATCTGCCGTTCCTCAATGATGACCATCTCCTTCTGCTTCAATCTCCACGCTTCGCGAGCTTGCATGAACGTCTTCATCTCATGGCGCATCTTGTCAGTCAGATCGCGTTTCTGTTTTAGTTCTCTGGAATGGAGCGTTCATTGACATCCTGGACTTACTTTTAAAGTTTCGTGTGACTAATGATTGATAAGTCACTTGTTTGTGATTGTGACTTATCAATCATCATCATCATTTTTAATATTTTTATTTCAATCATGATTGAAATTTATATACAAACAGCTAAATAAAAAAATTAAGTACACTTCAGTCGTCTTGTTTTGCTAAAATAAACAAAGTAATATGTTATGTTAAAACTTGGGCTTACTAGGTCTAACTACATAAAATTACAGATTTGCATATTAAAATCAGTGTTTAGTGTATTTATTTGAAAAGACACGCTTGTGTGGTGCCCGCCAACTGTAATTGCTTTTTCTGCAATTCAAGTCATGATTGATACACGATTGATTTTTTTTTTATTTGTTTTTTTTTTATTGATCAATTCATGACAAATGATCATGATTAAATTAGTCATGATTACATTACGCTTCGCTCGCTCTCTTACTTTCTCTTAACGAACCAGTGACTGCTGAAGCTGTATATGAGTCATGATGCTATTTTAATAATTTTGCAAAAATCATTACCATCTTTCAGAGCTTCGCCACGCTCACCCCCTTTAGGGACTAGGTACAGCTACAGTAGCAACGCCTCTGACTGTAATCAACGAGATTCCGACTCTTGCGAACGACCGGGCGCGACTTACCACACTTTGCTTCTAGAGAAGCCAGATCGAAAATAATGAATGGTTGAATGATGAGGTGACGAGTAATGCCATGCTGTACATTAAGACATGCTAAGCCGAACCCAAATAAATTGGGATAAGGTCAGGCGTAGGGCAAGGGTAAGTAGTGATTAATTGTTGATGTTGCGTTTTGCAGATAATTAATAGATATTAAAGTTTCTTTAATTATTATTTGACGTGATAACGTCCATACAAATCAATGAACACCGGTTGCACGCACGAAAAAGTGTGACACTGTTACGCGCGCCGCGATCAACGCCCAGCCCAAACCCTTGAACCTAGTAAACTGAAATCTTGCACAGTGGTTCCACCCCAAAGGGAGTTAAATAGGGGGATTAAAGTTTGTATGAAAGTCCGTCAGTTTTAAAGTTACGATCTTAAAATTTTGTGTTTAGGCTGACGATTGAAAATAAATTTATACGTGTCTCAGCGTTTTTGATAATTCCACCCCTAAAGAGTTAAAATTACAAAATTTATTATCTAGGCGTATGGTTGGAAGCTAACGCAACGGTGTTGTTAGAATTTCAATCCTTAAGGGGGTGAAAAGGGGGATGAAATAATCCCTAATATCATGAAAAATGACGTTATCACGTAAAATTATAGTCCGTAAACCGACTTTACAGACTGTTGTTCTACCCACTTTTCGATAATCGTCGACACAGGTACAGGTGCTAAGGTAATGCACCCAAATTTAGAACAGTCAAACTATTGCTATGAATACATCAACAATCACCCACCTGTTATCCTCATCAGACATAGTCCGCATAACCTCCTCCAGCATCTTCTTCTCGATCAATGTTTCTTCGTACTGGCACTGCTTCTGAAGCTGTCTGTTCACGAGCTGCTGTTGCAATTCCTTGCAGTACTGTGTTGTGCGTTCTATCTTTTCTTTCTCTGCATGCTCTGCCGCATCCTTGTTGTCATATAAAGCACGGAGGAGTACGTTGTTTGCACGCATATCTTCAGCCTGGAAGGTAATCCATCTTACTACTGCTTTTTTTTTTTTTTTGTTAGCCTTGAATGTCCCACTGCTGTTATAAATTCGAAATATTGGATGAACGGATCTCGATGAAATTCGGCACTGAAGTAGATTATAGTATGGAATAGGCAATGATATTCTAACAAACAGCTAAGTTATACACCTACAAAACCACCGAAAAAAGTGTGCCGCGGGGGAGAGCCAGCTCACATACACGCAGTGACGCAGAATAAAGGAAAAACAGGCCAATTGACACGTTTTCGAGTCTTCACGATTGCGCGCTCATAACATATCTGTTTAATTAAATATCATTGGGAATAGGCCATTTTTTTATGGTCTAATATATTTCCTTTCGCTTTCCTGCAATCTATGGGACTGATTTCTCGAAAAAGGACGGAAGTGTAAACTAGGAAGCCGTAAGTTTATTTAATTTAATCAATGAGCGCGCACGGTAGTAAAGTTGGCCGTCAGTTGGTACCAACCCATTTTCCGAGGTTGGTGCTGTCCAAGGAATAATACAAACAGCATTCAGAAACTTCCTTAGTATGAGAACCAGTGTTACCAAACTCCTACATTTGCAAATTAAGGTGAAACCGATAGAGTAGCCCGCGAAGTTCCAGGTCAACAACGGTTGAGTCACCCTAGGGCTAGTTAGTAATAGAGACAGACAAGACAAGACATTATAATACGGAAGCAACGCCATTAAGAACAACGCGAGTGGAGTGAGGGTAAAATTCCATAATTCTGTTCTGGGTAAGCCAACCAACAGAACCAAGACAACTAACTTATTGACCAGGATACAATGTTTCAAACTGGGACTTGTTCCAGTGTACCAGTATGTATGGCAGGGCTATTCTAGACTTAAGTTTGGGCTATGGTTTTTGTTGTTTTCCATCAGGAATTTCGCAGTAGCAGCCACGAAGTCTGGATTTGTGCCCGGTTGATGGCAATAGTGGTTCTGTATGGTGTCGAACGTAAAGAATAGCACCATCCGATATCTTCCGGTGAGTGTCGTAAGAGGCGACTAAGAGACTTAACAGAGAATGGGCAGCAGTGTTCTCTGTGCTTTTGTAACTACCGCACTGCGATCGCCAACCCGCCTGCCATGCGTGGCGATTATGGCCAAAACCCCCCTTTGGGGGAGGCCTATGTCCAGCAGTGGACGCCTTTCGGCTGAAATGATGATGATGATGATGGCAATAGGCTCGCCCCGTATTACATGAGACACAAAACGCAACTGGTGAAATGTGGGTGTACTATACTCCTCTGCCTAACCCTTCAAGGATTACAGGTGTGAGTAGAATGTATTCATACCTTTTCCTGCAGTCTCTTATATTCATTATGTAGTATTTGTTGCTGCAAATCCCTGCAGACATATCCAGCTTGCAGTTTCTTGGATAGTTCTCTTAGACTGGGATCCCGTTCTCTCAAGTAATGTCTTCTGAGCAGCTTGCAGACCTCCTCACGCCGAACCTTTGCTATTTCGATGCCTAATTTTGTTTCTTTTTCAGCTCTGGCATTTACAATAGCTGCATGATCGGTTCTCTAAAATGAAAAAGACAAGTACAGTGAGAATGTTTGTCTTTTACTGTGTACAGGTGAAATATTTACTTAAGTAGGTAATTAACATGTTGAAATGTCTATTCAAAACCACTCTATTCAGGCTGTTGTAATATTGGGTTAATAGAATTTTATGTCTTTGATTTACTGGCAGCTTTTAAAGTCTATGGTCGTTGAAAAAGAAAAATGTTGTTAAGAAGCTGTTTTGAATAAAAAATGACATAGTATAATTGTACAAGATCAGAAAGAATGTAGACGAGTAAAAAGAGAGTATTTTCGATATGATGATTTTATTTGTAGTTATTTATTTAATATGTGAGTTTAAAAATTAAAGTGTAGCCATGGTGTATAACTGAGTATTATTTAAAGAAGAAGGATCCCCCCTCTCACAATATGACGGTATGAATTTTTAACATCTAACAACAGGTTATGGGCCCAGAACCCTTCAGATTTTAATCGATTATGGGCTGCCCCCGGGCAAATTGAACTGATATTGTGAGGAGGTCGAGGAAGTAAGAGCCTGAAAAATATTTTGGAGTTCAAGTTAAAATTATTGGAAATAACATTTTTGGAAAATGACTGACGATCAAAAATTGACAAAACTGACAAGCGAGTCAGAGTATGTTCTATGGAAACAAAAATTAATGTTATTTTTGACGGCAAGGGAGCTGGATTCTGTTTTGGAAGATGATACAAATTTAAAGAAAGATTTTATTAAAAGAGATGTCAAAGCAAGATTGCTAATAATATGTGCTATTAGTGATAAGTATATGGTTTACGCAATAAATTGCAAAACTTCAAAGGAAATTTTGGAAAAATTCGACACACTATTTCTTGGACATCAGGATACTCAAATTTCTCGCCTATTAGAAGAATACTATAAATATAAATTTGAAAATAAAGATTTAATGACAGACATAGCAGAAATTGAGAATAAAGCAACGAGGATAAGAGGTTTAGGATACAAAATACTTTCGAATCTACCGGAAAAATATATTCATTTTAGAACAGCTTGGGAATCAACATCATTAGCAGATAAAACAAGGCTTAATTTAGAAATAAAGATGAGGCAAGAAAATACAGATAGACATGAAGATTCAAAACCGACAACATCTGTTGAGAATGACACTGTCAAACAAATAGAAAACAGTTTTCATGTAAGGAGTTGCTTCAAATGTGGGAAGAAAGGACACATTGCAAGATTCTGCAGAACATTAAATGGTGACGGTAAAGCATACAACAACATAGCTCAATGCTATAAATGCATGAAGAGTGGACACAGACATGCAGATTGCAATTTAAAGTTTAACTGTGTGAACTGTAAGGAAAACTCACATTATACAAGGTTTTGCCTAAAACAAAATGTAAGTAACTTCTATACAACTAATACAACAGAAGCAGAGATTGAATTCATAATAGATTCAGGTACCAGCAGTCATATTGTTACATCAGAAAGTTACCTTAAAGATAAGAAGAAGATTAATTATAAAATCATGACTGCAGACGGTAATATTCATCATGTCAACATAATGGGCAACATTTACACTAAAAATATTGTTTTTAAAGATGTATTATGTGTTCCCCAACTCAAAAAGAACATAATATCTGTATCTAGATTAGCTGATGATAATTATTTGTTAAAATTTTTCAGAACGAGTTGTCAAATCGAAAGTGAGGACTCTGAATGCATAGAGGTTGGTGAACTGAAGCAAGATGGTCTGTATTATTTGAACGTTAATGCAAAGCCAGTCGTACTTTCAAGGTCAGTGAACTTCTATCATATAAATGCTAATTTCTGGCATCGTGCTTTAGGTCATGTACCTATTAACAGGACAAAAGATCTTGTTCGAGGTATAGATAGAGGCCTGGTAAAGGAGATTGACATCTGTGAAGTCTGCACACAATCGAAATTATGTAGAAAACCTTTTAAAACAAATAGACACAGAGCTAGTAAGCCACTTGAAATAATTCATAGTGATATTTGTGGTCCTATTGAAACGGAAACATGGGATGGTTACAAATATTTTATCACATTTTTGGATGATTACACTCATTTTGTTAAAGTTTTTCTAATCAAAAATAAAAACGAAGCGTTTTCAAAAATAATTAACTATATTAATTTGGTGGAAAATCATTTTGAAACATCAGTTAAAACATTCAGATGCGATAATGGGGGTGAATATACTAGCAAACAATTTAAAATGTACTGTAATAACAAAGGTATTAATATTGATTACACTATTCCCTATACTCCACAGCTGAATGGTACAGCTGAATGATTAAACAGGTCATTAATGGAACGAACAAGAGCATTGCTTTTTGATATGCAGCTACCACATGAATTATGGGGTGAAGCCGTTTTAACTTCTGCTTATTTATTGAACAGGAGTGCAAATAAAATACTGTTAAAACACCAGCTGAAATGTGGTTTAATAGAATACCTAATTTAAAACATTTAAACATTTTTGGATCTTTAGCAAATAAAATAAATGTTAAAACACCAGCTGCAATGTGGTTTAATAGAATACCTAATTTAAAACATTTAAACATTTTTGGATCTTTAGCAAATAAAATAAATGTTAAAACACCAGCTGAAATGTGGTTTAATAGAATACCTAATTTAAAACATTTAAACATTTTTGGATCTTTAGTATATTATAAAAATAATTTTCAGTTACATAAACTTGACTCCAGGAGTAGCAAAGGGCTTTTAGTAGGGTATACTAACAATGGTTATAAGATATGGGATCCTTCGAGTTTTAGAATTGTTTATTCAAGAGATGTGGTGTTTAATAATAATAAGAGTGACGTTGCAGATTATTTGAAAATGTGTAATTGTAGTGTGAAACAATGCGATTTAGAAAATTTATTTAAACAGGTTAGTGTTGATATTGGTGGTGATAGTTTTTGTGGTTCACCAGTGGTTCACCACCTTCAGGTGGTAATAGTTTTCGTGGTTAAGGTGGTAATGGTTTTCGTAGTGAAAGTGGTGATGGAGTTGTTGGTGATGAAGAAGTTTTAGAAAATAGAGCTGTTAGTAATGAAGATGCTGAGATTTTTGAAGGCAGTATTGAAGATGTTGAAGTTGGAGTTAGTGGTGAAGATGTTGAAGTTAGAGGAGTTGGTGTTGAAGATAATGAGATTTTTGAAGATAGCGTTGAAGACATTGGAGTTGGTGTTGAAGAAAATAATAGTTTGAGAGGGGAAGTTAGAGATGATACAGGAGTTGTAATTAGTGATGAGTTTGAGGATGCAATTGAACCAGTTATTAATGATGGATTGCGGATTTTACCGAATAGAGAAAGGAAATTGCCATTTAGGCTGAAAGATTATGATTTGGAGACTTCGTTTTTAACTTATACAGATGTTTTTAATAGTTTTGATAAAGATTTATGGAAAAGATCAATGGATGAGGAAAAAGATTCCTTAGAGAAAAACAAAACTTGGGAAATTGTTAACAAGTGTGAAGCAAAAAATAGGAAAATAATTTCGAGTAAATGGATATTTACTATAAAGCCTGGTGGAAGATATAAGGCTAGATTAGTGGCGAGAGGTTTTCTACAAAAATACAATATTGATTATAAGGAGACATATAGTCCAGTGGTAAATACTACTAGTGTTAGATTGTTGTTGGCGCTTACAGCTCAAAAAGGTTTTAAAATTAAGCAATTTGATGTAAAGACAGCATTTTTATATGGAGAATTAGATGAAGAAATATTTATGGAAGTACCTTTATGATATGATATAAAAGACAAAGAGAATAAAGTATGTAAATTAAAGAAGAGTTTGTATGGATTGAAACAAGCACCACTTATGTGGAACAAGAGATTAACGGTGTTTTTGAAAAAATTGGGTTTTTTACAATTAAAATCAGATCCATGTGTGTTTGTAAATAAAGATAAAGAAATATATTTGGCTATTTATGTAGATGATGGTATTTTAATTGGTGAAAATGAGTTTGATTTAAATAAAATTATTAATAAATTAGAAAAAGAGTTTGAAATGCGGAAATTTGATAAGACTGAAAAGTTTATAGGGTTTGATGTTAAAGTAGAACGAAACTTTATTAAGATTTATCAGGAAAGTTATATGAATCAAATTTTAGAAAAGTTTAAATATGAAAACTTAAAAGATAGTAGTCATCCAGATATTTTAGTTGATACACATCAAGAGGGGAAAATGGGAGTTGATGATGTGCATCGATATAGACAATTGATTGGTTCATTGTTGTATTTGGTTAATAAAACAAGACTGGATCTGGCTTTTCATGTTGGTTATTGTAGTAGACATCAAGAACATCCTAACTTGAATGATTTTGCAAATATTAAGAACCTTTTTAGATATATTAAAAATACAGTCAGCAGTGGTATACAGTATGTTCGTGGTAACGATTTAACTTTAAAAGCGTATTGTGATGCAGACTTTGCAGGTGATCCTGATACTAGGAAAAGTACGACCGGCTTTGTAATATTTTATGGTGGTGGTCCAATTCATTGGTGTTCACGTAAACAGTCAGTCACTGCTCTTTCCAGTACTGAGGCTGAATATATTTCTGCAGCCGAATGTATAAAAGACCACACAGATACATTCAGAGTTTGATCTACGAGTTGACAAATAAATTACCAAAAACACAGTTGTTTGTTGATAATCAAGCAGCTATAGTATTGATTAAAAATGGAATTTTGAATAGAAGAAGCAAACATATTGACGTTAAATATCATTTCATTAAGGAAAAAATAGATAAGAATTTGTTGGAAATTCATTATTGTTCGACTAAAAATAATTTGGCAGATATATTAACTAAACCACTGGACAGAACAAAGTTTTAGAGATTGAGACAGTGTATAGTGAGTGATACGTGAAGGACATTCTGTAATGTGATGAGTTATGTAGGTTTATTAGGATTTAAGGTTGTTTGAAAATTAATTTGAAATTTTAATGTTTAAGTTAGTTATGTAAGGTGTTTAGATTAGTTAATTCAAAAGTTTGTTTGTTTTATTTAGTTAAGTTGGGTGGGTTAGTTAAGTTGGGTTTTAAATGAGTTGATGGGAGTTATCTATGAGATGTTATTGTAATTGTAATAAACATAAAATTCAGAGGGGATGTTGTAATATTGGGTTAATAGAATTTTATGTCTTTGATTTACTGGCAGCTTTTAAAGTCTATGGTCGTTGAAAAAGAAAAATGTTGTTAAGAAGCTGTTTTGAATAAAAAATGACATAGTATAATTGTACAAGATCAGAAAGAATGTAGACGAGTAAAAAGAGAGTATTTTCGATATGATGATTTTATTTGGAGTTATTTATTTAATATATGTGAGTTTAAAAATTAAAGTGTAGCCATGGTGTATAACTGAGTATTATTTAAAGAAGAAGGATCCCCCCTCTCACAATATGACGGTATGAATTTTTAACATCTAACAACACAGGCAACGTGTTATAAGTGAATTTTCTTTGTTGTGTCGATTATTCCTTTACTTCACGTTTACGAATAATCAACACATGAACACAACAAATTTTATTTTATTTAATTTACAGTCAGCACAGCTAACATCATAATCATAACTAATTACGAATTAATAAGAGTCAGCTTTTTTTTAAATTAATGGGACGAAAGATAGGGGTAGAATAGTCCAATCACAATACCATAAAATTAAATTTACCGTCTGAAAATCTTTTTCCATTGCAGCTTCCCGGTGTATGAGCGCCAGACACCGGTTCATACGGCCATCCTCCATGCGGCTGTTCAGCCATTGGATATCCTGCGCTCGCTGGTATGTTTCCAATTCCTTACGACGACTTTCAGAAAGTAAATTACGCTGAAGCTCTGTCTTTGGCTCCTAAAAACAAAGTTCAGCATTATGCTAACAACTGCAACCAATATTTGCAAATACAATTAGAAAGTAATCGTAATTACCATGATTTTGTGAAAAATAGGTTTTTGTCAAGGTAATAAAATAAATTCAAAAGCAATCAATACAATCAAATCAAATATTTAATAAAATAAACCAAGCGTAACGCCATATATTTTTGAGTTTTGATTGAATAATTGACTCTATTCAAAATTCGAAGGTGATTCGAAGTGAAGTAGCAGTGTTGCCAACTTTTTTTTTAGATGATCGTTGGAAAAGATCGTATTTTGCTAACATTTTAAAAAATAGTACCATAGTACCTATAAATCACAAGAAAAACAATTAGAACGGAACGTTATTATCATTTTGGTTAGGTGTCATTTCCATAGATATAATTAATTTAAAATCTCGAATTAGTATACAGATAAAAGTTGTCCTCTTCCTTGAGTATGTAAGCTCTGATGCTAACAATTCTCAATTACAGTTGATTGAAACCGTAACTTTTGCGATTATGTATGTACAATTTGACAGGTAGTTAAATAGGATTCATTCATAAAAATACAAAAAAGTTTAACTCGTTCATGTCTTCTAGTTGTTTTTTATAATATAAAAAAATAATTTTATTTGTCATCTATTTTTACTTAGCTAAGATGATGAGTATGATTTGAAAAGATCGTATATTTTGGTACGATTTCGAATACTCGATCGTACATCGTACAAGAGCCAAAAAGGTCGTATAAATACGATTTAAATCGTCCGGTTGGCAACACTGGACTGAAGTGTCAATGTCAAATTTTTTTTTCTCTTTTTCAGTTCTGGAACCTAATGAGCCATGTTTCATAAAATGAAAGTAAATTATTAATCTAATTTTTTTGAAAAACATGTATTTCACACAAATATTTATTTTGTTTTATGTTTTAGTGGAACGTGCACAACGACGGTGCTGCCAACTGGCGTCGCCAATCCGAATCTTGTGCTCTATTAATGCTTGACATTGACTTTTCTAACAAGTAAACAGAATTAATTTTATAGTGAAAATTAATTAACTAATCATAATGCATTGTTGCATTTCTGGATGTACCAATACATCCACAAAAATGAAAATAAATCAATTAGCGTAAAATTCTATTACTTTCCAAAGAAT
This sequence comes from Xestia xanthographa, assembly GCA_905147715.2. NCBI lineage: Eukaryota > Metazoa > Arthropoda > Insecta > Lepidoptera > Noctuidae > Xestia > Xestia xanthographa. The sequence continues at coordinate 28,904,413 of LR990653.1, read as the reverse complement.
ACTACTAACATACCATGTTTTGGTGAAAAACGCAAAAAATGGATAAACGCAGTAAAGAAAAATATTTGAAAACAACTTGTTTTTGTTACACTCTGCATTGAAAAGGCCCTCAAAATCAACCGTCCATGCAAACATACCAGAACCATTTACTTCACTAGACGTGTTCCCGCACTAAAGTTCACACCGAATATCCCTCAACAGTTAATCAAAGACTCCACATGTAGGTACTCAGATTAAAAACATGGTTATACCCACAATCATGTTTTTAGTTGGCTGCACTCCTTTGGTTTTTTAAGTTTTGTATCTAAATGCTACGGACTGCATTTTATTGATTGCTTCATCAAATGATTGTGAACTAATTGATTAATTAGAGCCTGGAGATACTGTTCTCGCTGATAAAGGATTCCCTTCCATTATAACATGTGTTGAAAATAAGAAAGCTATCTTAGTTATGCCAGCCACCATGTCTTCATACACCACAATTTTCATCAGATAGTAAACGAAAGATTTAAAATTCATATTACTAAACATTTATGTATGCATTTATGCATGTCCAGCAATATATATTTTTTTTTTTTTTATTTATATTACGCTGACGTACGTTTTTGATAGACCGGAACTCATAATTTATACCTTTTAGCATAGGTATTCAAAAATAATATAATTGAAGAGACAATTTTGTCTAAATTGAAAGCACGATGAGAAGTGATAAGTTTCCTTTTCTGTCCGCATAGTGTCTCTTTTGTCGATTAGTGCTGCCACCTATCGTTCCTGCACGTTCCCTATAATTTGTCTGCCATCTGTTGACACATATAGTTGAATGCTCACAAACTGCTCATTTAAATGATAAATAAAAAATCTGCTAGATGGCAGGGCAATAAAATTATTAAAATCCAAATTTTGAAATTATAAGTTATTATTTTCACATAACTTTCTGTAGTTTCTACATTATTGTTATTCAAATAGCAGACAAAAACAAAATGGGCTTGCTTTGGCAAACAACTTTGTGAAAGTTCAATCCTATTTTTACGCCATCTATTGTTTTAGTTTCGAACTAACAACAGTAACTTACGATGCAGAGGCGCTAGGGTGACAATTTTCTCTCATTCGCGGCAGTACAATACGGCGACAGCACGCATTTGGATTTTGACGTGTGACAGCAAACAGCTGCAGCCAGATTCGGTTGTAGATTGATAGTGTATCGAAATATAGACGTTTTGTAATGAAACAGTGATTGAAATGGCTGAAAGTAAAGGTGCGTTGATCGCGAAAACAGTGCAAAAACATGCCGGACGTGCGAAGGAAAAGGTATTTATTGTTTTATTCACCTTACGTGGAAAGAGTGATGTTAGTAGGTGATGGTGATTTTTTATGTATTTAGCTGCCGATGTGTTGTGAAAGTATATTTTTGAGAAGATCTGCGGCACGCCAGGGCAGGTTTCTTGCGACTAGACCGTAAGACGATTTCCTTGTGCATCGAATTTCACCTGTTGCTTGCCTGATAGTCGATATAGGAAACACCTGTGTTTTACCTCATATTTGTTTACGTACATAATGAACGTACACGTATGGTATTGTATCAGACAGTATCGTCGGAGAGCTGCAATTTTGCAATTTCCAGGGCATTTAATTTTCTATTTATAGTTGTGAGCAGATGTGATCATTTTGGATTGGAACAGTTAGTTGAATAGGATACGACAAGTTCAGTTTGCGAAGAAGCATAGCACTCGATTGGTGCACATTCATTTAATAAACCTATTTATTACACAAGACAGTTCTAGGGAATTGGGACCATTTTAAAAATAACACAGTGTGTTGGGAGAGGACTGAGACGGCCGATCTGTCGTGCTGGTGTGGCAAAAATAATGTGGATATTTCAACTCATCTATTTTTATGTGGACGGTCTCACTCTGACTGTGAATTAGAATTGAACTATTATCTTGAAACCTTTCTGTAACATTGTTTAAATGTCAAATTATTTAATGAATATTTTCACTTGATAAAATAAATGACCTTTTTTTTCAATTAATTGTGAAGGCATGATAATTTTAATTCAATTTCAAAGAAGGATTAAAAAAAATATATAAGTATTTAAAAAAATCAACTTGAAAAAAATTTCTTCAAAAGTTTACCTTAATTTAAATGGAAAAGTTAATAGTTGCTATTCCCTTTATTTATTCCTGTACCTACATATTAATAACATTTTTAATAAATATTTCAATAAAAGTATGTTTTGAAAATTCTTCTGCATATTTTTCACAATTTACTTTAATTTTGCATTATCTGATACATAAACTTTACCTAGTCACCTAGAAAAAAAACTTGATTTGCTTACCATAGACAGTCGGTTATTGACCCAGTCTGGCAGATGGCCCAGCCGCATCATCATTTACTATGGTATATTGCCAACAATTAGTATTTACTACAGCACATCCTATCTTACTAATAATAAATAAATGAGAAAGTTTGTAAGTATAGATGTATGTGTTTGTTACTCTTTCACGCAAAAACTACTGAACGGATTTGGATGAAATTTTGCACACTGATAGTTTATAACCTGGATTAACACATAGGATACTTTTTATCCCCGTAATAAGATCCCATGGGGCAATTATCAAACATCACACACTCGAAGACGCTGGCAGAAGCTAGTATCAAATAAAATATAGAATGTCTTTGATTAAATAATATTTAAAATACTTTGTACCACTTTCTTTTAATTTATTAAGATGAGCTTAATAATATGGATGGTTTTAGAAATCAGTTTAATTCATTATGATTATATTTTGCATATTTAAAATCGAGTTATTTCAATGTCAAGTTTTATATATTGGCTTTTGAATCAAGAAATTACTTTATTCTCCATACATAAGTGAAATGATACATTGATGAATGTATCACTGTACTGAACAAAAAGGGTAGTGCTGCATGGCAAATAATAGGTCGAAAAACTTGGAAGTATGCTACTAAAATTGTTATAAATTTAAATAATAATATTATTTAATTTACCTCAGTTCATTTGATAAAGCTTACTAACTCTACTAGCCTATTAAATCTGCAAGTGCCAATTTATTAGTCCTGAAACACTGTGCCACACACAATTTTGCATAATGATCTACATGTTCTAAAATTAACAGCTTGATATGCCATTCAGTCCTATTATCTATTCATTGTTTATGATTATTTGACACAAATGCTGATTATGAAACTTGATAAAATGCACACATATTCTGCTATGAAAGCAATGTACCTACTTGACCTGAAATCAACCAATTGTGCAAAAAATCTGTATCAAATATTAAAATATTTTTCCAACATCGATTCGAAAATCAACCACTCTGAAATACAATGTTCTAAATATAGGTCACGGACAAAAGGCACAGCTAGCAGACACAATATAAAACCTGATAAACATTAATGTAATATTAATTACAGTTTTAAATTAATTGTAAGTATTGAAATAAACAACACAACCTCTGCACTATCAATTATTGTTACTCAATCAATGTAATTAGTCATACCAAGGAGTCGTAAGTAAGTTCATTCAACCCGACGACTCTTACCTCTAGGTCGCCGTACGACGAGACATGGAAATGTACGATTAAAGTAAAACCCCTGATGACGTCATTTGAATAGGTACTTACTATAATTCACCCCTTGGGCATTGAATAGGTGAACGAACTGTCCTACAATTTTGACCCTTCAAAAGTCGGACAAGCGTAAACTTAGTAGGTTTCTTTGATTTGGTCTTGTGAATGAATCTTAATTCGAGCGAAAAAGTATCTACTACACATACCGAACAAGTGTACCTAATTCTAATTGACGCGGACGTCTTCGGGAATTTGCAGCAAAAAATTTGCAAGCTCCCAAGTTCTACCGTTAAATGTTACTTGAAAAGGTTGTACTACTACTAAGCTGTCTTAAACCGACGTTGTTACTAAAGTTCTTTTCGAGGAGTAACGAAACTGATCTTTTCTATTATCACATAGCAGTTTAAATCACATCCAAGCATGCTGCTCAATCCTCTTCGATTTGCAATCACTAGATGAACGATCGATCCTCATTTAGTACAGAGCATAGAAAATTTAATTTCCAGCCAAGTATTGGCTCAAACCAGAACTTATCGGAAGTGCCCTTGTGTCAAGTCGAAGTCCGAGTGCTCCTTGAATCACCGGTGGCCATGCAAGTGGCATGAAGTAGCCATCCGAATGTTCTTCAGATGAGCATGCTTGTGACTTGAAGACGTTGCTAAACGGACTCACACGTGCTACGTCAGGACTTAGACAGGTCCAAATTCCACAGATTACAGCTTATCCATATTTAATTTGACTAACGATGGATGGATTGAGTGAAAGAAGGTACGGCTAGAAAGGGCCGGCTTCTGATATGACGAATTGACGACTATAGAGTAGTATGGTAGAAGCAGACAATAGCATGATAATAATGATGACTACCTATGTTTAATTGGTCACATTCTCGTCTATAATGTTATGTAGGTATTTGGCCGTCAAATAGGGAGAGATTTGGAAGAGACCTACACTCGGCATTGGGTGGCCAAAGATTGAATAAGAGAGAGGTATTGGGCGAAAAATTACAATACTTATTTCAAAATCCTCATGAATATGAGAGTCTCCCAAAATACTTACAAAGCAATATTATGTCCTTCTTTTTATCGAATAATATTCCAGAAATTCGCTTATGAACCTGCTATGCTTCCCGAACAGCTTTATCGGCCATCACAGCATATTATTCCTGTAAAATATAAACGGTAATTTACCAATTAACGGCGGAACACCAGCCGCGTAGCCACACAAAACGCGTAAAACGTGACCCAGAGGTATTCGGCAATCTGGATATTTTACTATCAACCGGTTTTGTTCTGCCCTTTACTTCATTCTCGGCTTCACAAAGATCAATGTGCAGTTGATGTGTGCTCAACGGTTTTTAAACAGAAGCTTTGTTGAGAAAGATTTTTTCTCCTACGATTGGACGAATGATTAGTATATTCAATCAGAAGCAACAATCCAATAATGATTTATGTCACACTGTATTAGTAATTAGGTAATCATGTTTTTTAAATTAAACAAGTTTACTTTCGAGGAAAATGTCAAGAAATTAGGTATAGATCTATGAGGCTAAATGATGTCAGTGCTTTATTTACTGCTTCTATGTCTAATAATAAAAGCCAACTCTAACTCATTAAACTGTCAATCTTTTAGAAGCTGTGAAACCCCGTAAGACACTAAACCTGTAAATGACCGGCCTCACATATTTCCCTCAGCTTTCTCTTATTCGAAAACAAAAACCTGACCCAGCAAGACCCCAAAAACTGTACGATATTGAGTAAGGCATACGATATTGCACGTGCCATGATAAAAAGCGATTTGTCTTCTCGCTTCCCGCTTTAATAACTGCTAGTAAGTAATTAAACCTATCTATCACGTTACGCACGCCACTGAGATAACTAGTCTATATTATGTCAGATTTAAATATTCCATCGGGATTTTCCAAGTCTGGCGTCTGATTTAAGGGTCATTGGTTTATAAAAATAGGCTGAACGTTCGGTGATATTAAATGAATCCGTGTTGAAGGTAGGGCCGATTGTAGTCCTAAATGTCAGCTAAATAGAGACATTGTACGGGCTCACCGCGGGCTGCAATTATATCATTTCAATAGCAATTGAGGCGATTTCAGTTTGATCAACAATGAGGAAGTTTCAAATGTCAAATTACATCGTTCTCCATTACGGACAAATTATATGCCGCGTGTGCAAAAAGCTAAGTAGGTACAAAATATATTCTGAAGTTAGATTTCTTTCAGTTTTGGTTGGCATGAGTCTTGTGGAATCGGGGCACAGCACAGCAAAAAAAATAAAAGCCTCTGGTTTTCTATAAATAGATGATGTGGCTTGTACTGTTATGGAATTAGAGGACTGCGTCATCAATCTTGATCAGTTAAAAACCAGCAATATTGAGCAAGCTACACATGCATCATGCACCTAATACACGTCAGTCTAAAAGTTTTTTAAAGTCTGAACGAATGCAGCAAAAGGCAACTAGACATTCTGTCATGGACATGGCACACAATGGGCGCGAAATTGCCAATCTTCATGTTAGGCCAGACCGTTGTACGGAAAACGTGGACATGAGAGAAATGGCAGTAGATGTAGCTTTGGGGTATATTTCAATTTATTGTAATGTGATCAATAAGATGAGCTGCGTCGGTGATCACGGTTGTGAACTAAGCTTATGATTTTCATCTAATTAATCGTCTGTCTTCGCGCTGCGAACACCTTTGGTTTGGGAACGTTAGATTGTTCTAAAATAATTGGAGTTTGAATAAGTTTGTTTGCTTTATTAGATTTTTCTTCATTGTTCATACTGTGATGATTTTAATTGTTCAAATAATATTGTGCAACGCAAAAGCATTTTGACAAGAGTTCTAACTAACTCAAAACGCTCAGTTGTGAATCTGCATCAGCTATAGTGAATTCGAAATATTTGAATGTATGCCCTCGTAAAATATACGGGAGAAACTAAATGGTAAGTGAACATTCTTCAAGCGCTAAATTGGCTTACGAGTCCAGGCTTAGTTTCTTTATGCTATTTTGTTACAACGCTTCTTTATCGGTCGTCATCTTCACACAAAACCAATCAAATCATGAGAAAATTTCTATCACCACTTATTTATGCATTCCGCTTGCAAACAGCAGTCGCCAACCCTTTGCTATTCCAATAACTTGAAACGTATCATACAAAATCATCTTTACTTCCTCCGTACCTTTTATTGCGTAGGGCATAGGGATTCATTTCGTGGATACTACCAAGTAAGCATATTTTGCAAAGGTCGATACGTGACAATGCTTAATGCTAACTGTTGGGTTAACTGTGAACTCTGCAGCCGTCATGGGAACGTCAGTCGACGCCCACAACTCGAGAGTTTTTATTATCTGTTAGAGACGTTTCTGTACGTCGTATGTTTTGGAATTTAAATGAGTGAGAGTTTGAAGAGATAACATCAATTAGGCGACAATTGTTATATTGTTCGCGTGATTTTTAATTTTTGCTGCAAATCTTCCTCAATCTACGCACGTAGCTGTATGAGTCGAACTATTGTTTGCATTACATTATTATCGACTCTATTAGCATCTGCAGCTTACGTCAAACTGAGAGCATTTTCCTGCTACGATATTTTTGTTTCATAGTTAAAATTATTCCCGAAACTAAACCTACCTGTGGTTTGGTTTCGGGGATAATTTTGACACAGACATTTCAAATACACACATCAAAAGTATCTAGGGATCAACATATATTTTTGCAATAACTTTTCTCCTGATTAATATTAATTAAAATTTTCTTTAAGGATTCATCAAATAAAGTGTTTTCGTTTGTCACAGTAACGATAAACCAAGTCACCTTTGCATTAATAAAGAAATTTGCCATTTTCCTAATAAAGGGATTTTTGACATTTGAACCACTAACATTAAAGTTCGAAAAAATGACTGAAAACACAGTTTTCTTTAAAATTTTATTGGGTAACTTAAACAATTAATAATCCGTGTTTCTACCGCGAACACTAACAACACAAGAACATCGGTTTGGCATACTCAAAATGAGTTCATACAAATCACGCTGTGGAATGGCCGCCCATGTTCGTTGCAAGGTCTTCTTGCGACTGGATACCCTCCATATTCGGCAGAGCTCTTCTCTGTAGCATATCCCATGCATGCTCAATCGGGTTCAAGTCTGGCGACTGAGCAGGCCAGGGCAGGACATTGATGTTAGCTGCGGCGAGAGTCTGTCTTACAACTCTTGCGGTGTGCGGTCGTGCATTATCATGCATTAACTGAAATAAGGGACCGATTTGCACTTGTAGAGGAACGATGACGTCTGATACAATCGTCTCAGCATAAATTTGAGCGTTGAGGTTGCCTCTGATCCAAATCAACTCAGTTCTTCCGCCGATCCAAATACCCGCCCATACCATGATGGTTCCACCACTATAAGGATGGACTTCCTGGCAGGATTTTAATCGCTGTTGGCGTCCAGGGGTTCTCCAGTGTCGTATACGTCTTGTATCCGGTCTCATACCAAAACGAGACTCATTAGAAAAGCACACGAAACGCCATTGTTCTTCTGCCCAATTTCTGTGTTCAAGAGCCCATTGATATCGAATCCTACGATTGTGCATTGCTATAGGTGGTACCCGTAGCGGTCTTCGGGAATGAAGGTTCACTTCATGCAAGCGGTTTCTGACTGTTTGGTCGCTAATTAAGTTCCCTGAAGAGTGATGAAGCCTCACGGCTAACATCATGGCGGTTATTGTTGGAGCTCTTCGAGTTAAGATTTGAATGTATCGGTCTTGTCTCCGTGTGGTGCAGCGATACCGTCCTCCATGGCGCTCAGCCACGGTACCAGTGCTTCGGTAACGTGTCCAAAGTCGACTGATAACACTCTGACTTGTATTCAGAGCTAAAGCTACAGTACGTTGCCGGGAACCAGCTTCTATCATTCCCACGGCTCTGAGCATTTCTTCCCTGCCTTAAATGACGTCGCCGCTCCATAATAACGTTGGTTTTAATCAGTAGTAGGGAAACAGTAGCACTAATAATGTCTTCAATGCGTTGTATGTTTTTATAGGGAAAATATTGACAGCTTATTTTCATCTTTTACTCGAATTTGATTGAGAGTTCCTGATTCAAATTATGAAATGCACCAAAAAGGATCCATATAAATTTATAAAATCATAAATTTATTACAAAGCCACATCTCAATCTCAAGAAATCCGCATAAAAATGCTTGATCCCTAGACACTTTTGATGTGTGCAACCGCCGCCAAATACTCGTAGCTTCTGATAAGTTTGGACGGTTACCAAATAATGTCGTGTCGAAAGTGACCATTCTAATAGTTGTATTCTAATATTTGTAATGCAAATCCACACCTAAACAGCTTGTGTATGGTCAATTTCAGCTTTGTCAAGATGAAGAACTTTCTATGGCCCCGATGTAGACGAGACTCGACTGTCAATCGTTGAGCAAATACCTCACATATGGTAATTTAAACGCTTCAGGTTGCAATTCATATATGTACAATAGAATTTTCTAATTTGTACCGGCTGCGTCTTTGTCTTGCATCTTGCGACTTGCGACTATCCGGTGTGATTGGTCGGGTCATTTTTTGTTTGGTCAACAAACTTGTCCACAGTCATTATGTGCGAATTGTGAGCTGTAAATCAAGGCCAAACAATGTTATATTACAGTGTTGTTATGTATGAACCAGAACAGAGAACAGGTGTTTGAGAAACAATTCGAATATGGCGTATATTTGGATGACCTAGTTACATAGATCATATCTCAATGCTATTACGTCCGATAAAATTGTTTCACTCTCATTTTTGATTTACGTTTATGAATTATTTCTGTTACTGGGTTGACCTTCATTAATGCAAAAATACAACTGTATAATAAGAATAACCCATTTTTTCGATTTTAAGTGAGTAATTTCTAGTTTTTCACAGCTTCATTCATGGTCACAAATAAGGAAATGTGACTGAGAAATCGTTATGCGCTACAGCTAAGCAAATTATCACGTGTGCCGAAGTGCTTGTTAGTATCTTCCTTTTACAATCTTAAAAGTTTTCCAACACGAGAAAATTATTGTTTAGGTAAGTACTTTAAACAATAAGAATACAACATGCCGAGGGTCTACCTCTACGGTGACATCATTTTAAATCCGATTTCGCCGAGTTTTTTTACATTAACATATTAGTTCGTCACCAAACTATAGGTGTTCTCCTTGATACCACTGCACCCACATAGAGACTGCGCCTATCCCACGCTCCGCCTACTATCACCAACCACTTTCGTTTAATCACATTGCTTAATACTCCGATTTATGTGGGGAAAACGTGTTGCCATAAATTCATCCACTATTTCAGCTTTTGTACCTACTATCTCTTTGGAAAGCGAGGCGGCCATATTCTCTTGTTCTAAAACTTCTCGAATAATCTCAGCAAATCGCTCACAGTCAATGTTATCGTGAAACATGCAAGGTTATCTTAACCTTTCAGTTAAATCTCGTGCTGTATTATCAAATCAATTTTCAAATCCTCTTCAACTTTGTTCCTCAATCGTGTTGTTTTAGAAGTTAAAAAAAGCATAACGTGTGTTTAAATCTTACGTTTACTTTAGCCCTTAACTTGTGACTTGTCTAACTCATCAAGTCGGCTAATAAATTCTGTAACAGTTTTTAACTACTGAAAGATTTAACATTCTTAATTTTATTGTTATGAAGATATATGAGAGTGCGCACATTGTGTATTTAAAACCTGCCAAGAAAATCTCAGACAGGTGACTAATCTGTCGGTCGATAAAAAACTGCCACATGTGATTGTGCTCTGTTATAATATGAACCCAATCAATTTCTATTCAACTTTTTTTTTGTCTGCCTGAACTGTTCCACTCCTGGGCTAAGACATCCTCCTATTCCTTTGACTTCTTTCGATGTTTTGATTCTTGTCGCCAATTTATGATCAAGCTATCAACCTATATGATGGACTTGCTAAAAACATTTAACCTGAAACAGCCGATCGATATACCCCCAATTCTGATTGCTAACTTTTCAATAAAATCCAGTGTGTCGTTACGAAACCTCGAAATACCGCAATCGGTTTCATCGACCACAAAATAAAATGCCGAGCTATGGCACATATTTCACCACAGTCGCCCACTTCCTATGGCTGTTGCCAATTGTTACACTAGTAATAGTATGGATATAGAAATGAATGCTTTTCGATCTATTAATAAAGGGTATTAATGGTAGCGACGATTGGAGTTCCCCGTTCATGACACGGGTGGTATGAAAAGACTCCAATGATTCTCCAGAGATATCTGCTACTCGGTGTATTTACCTATGGTAGAAGACGAACTTCACACGTCTTCTCTAAGACGTGGTCATATTCGAACTATGTTAAAACAATAACTGTGGAAAGAGAATGATGACCTTTTAGAGGATGTTTTCGTTATAAAGACAGTAAATTCACAGTGAGTCAGCACTCCAAATGCCATAACAGAACAGTGTAACAGTAACACAAGGAAAACAATGCTAAACTGAATGAAACAGTTCTTATGACAAAATTATCGCTGAACTCCAAAGTGTTACTTCTAACAACTGAGCCATAAGTTCATACTAGTAAAACTGGGGCACTAGAAGATCAGTTTGCATAATCAAATTAATGCTTAGGCTCAAGGCTATGGCGCTCTAAAAGGTTTGTCGTACACCGTAGAAACTGTTAATGTTAGAATTGAAAGTAACCTATTGAGGAAAAGCAACATTACAAAATTTATGGATAAAAAGACAAAACATGTTCAATCAAAATATGTGGTTCCTTCTCATTTAGAAAGTATGAATAATGAATTGAGCATTATTTATTCAAAAATACTTAAATAACTTCATGTCTTGGGAATGACTCATTAATAAAATGACGAACTTCCAAACTTAAGGCCGTCTACGCCAAGCAAAGTAGGTATTTAACGCTACCATCCTTTACGCGAAACGAGTCGTGCACACGCGTCGCCGACTTGAACCCAAAGCTGAACGAAGTGTCACAGTATAGGTAAGCGTGTCGTGTAGGCAGTAGGTCAACTTATTTTATTAAAATTTCAGCTTGATTTATTATAATAGGTAGTAATTGCGAAAATCTAACATTTAAATGTAATAAATTAATTTGAATAGATATTGTAAATTCAAATTGCTGCAAGTCGTAATTTATTCAATTATTTGTGTACCAGACGGGTGGACTCGTGTTTGGAAATTCAAAAACTATAACGGAACCAAATCTGAGCCACTAACCGCTCTGTACCGAAAGTTCCGGGTGTAAACAGTAGCTTCGTGGAACGGAGTGGTGGGTTTGGAAAATACTGCACCATTGAACAGCGTCCGGGTACCCTACATATGTAGATGGAGAAGAAATGAAACACTATTTGACTATGGTAAGACACTACAAGCAGACAATACTGGAAAAACTGAGCTGAAACTATAATCGGAAAGGCATTTATTTTACATGATATTTTTCTATTATTTCTATTATAGAGTTAGTATGTAAATAATGTAAATATTACTGAAAATAAACATTGGTCAATAATAATAGAATACTAAAAATTACATACATGATAATTACATCAACTTACCTAAAACCATTCTTTTAGGTCATATAATGCCTGGTCGGTTAGCCAGTCTTTGAGTTTGGCTTTAAAAGCATTGTCAGACGTCGCGGTCAAGATGTTATCCGGTAACCGGTTGTATACCGATGGACCCATAACATGGATTAACTTTCCAGTTTTAGATAAGGTGTGTGGGTAGCCAACTAATTTGTTTCAACCACGAGTACAGTAATTATGTCTATCTCCGCGTTTATTGTATTCGTTTAGATGTTGTCTAACGTAAACTGCCGCCTGTAATATCACCATAGCGGGAACAGTCAATATTTTTAGTGTTTTAAAAAGTGGTCTTGCGGTGTCATCCCATTGTGATCGCGTAATGGCTCTCACGGCACGCTTCTGCATCCTGAAGGCTCGCTCCCAATCGGCAGCTCGGCCCCAGAACTCAACACCATACTGGAGAACCGAGTGTACCAACGCGACATAACACGTGGGAGCGTTTGAGCTAATCGTTCTAGAGCGAAGCATGCTTGTCCGAGTTTGCCGCACATTCTATCAATATGCGGCCCCCAAGTGAGAGAGCTGTCCAGATCGAAGCCAAGAAATGGGGTGACTTGTACCTGTTCGACAACACTGCTTCCTACCCGAAGTGACAGTGGTGTACACATTCGACCGGAAAGATTGACGTGCATGTAGTGGGTCTTGGTTGTGTTAAGTTTCAAGCCATTAATTTTAAACCAGTTGTTAATTTTACCCACCACTAAGTTGAGCCTTTCTTGAAGTCTCTCCATCGACGGCGCGCACACGACTGCAGCAACATCGTCCGCGTACATAACGACATAAGCCTCACTTATTGCCGCAGGTAGGTCATTGAGTAATAGACTGAACATGATGTTAGAGAGGGAGGAGCCTTGTGGTACACCCTTCGTGATATTAAGAGGGTCTGACCTAACCTTTCCGCTGTCGCCCATCACGATCTGCGATCTGCCTTTTAAAAAGTCGAGCAGCAACTCCAACGCTTTTCCCTCTATCCCAAGATGCCTCATCTTCAGTGCCAGCACGCCATGGTCCGCGACATCGAAAGCTTTTGAGAGGTCGCAGAAGAGCACTGCCACCTGCTGTTTTTCCTCCCGAGCCTTCATTACATGCCGGATGACCTCACGTATATATACGATATATATATATATATATATACGATAATAGGAGTATCCCCGATAAAATGAAACTTAACATACCTAACTGTCGAAATGTGGGTGTATTGTACACATCTACGTACCCGCTTAGTGCATACAGGCGTGATGTTATGTTATGATGTTGTATCAACAATAAACATCCAAGTGATTGCTGCAATCGCGGTTAATTTGCTGTCATTTTTTGAAGAGTTCCGTTGTCTGTCTCCGAAACTCATCATGAGGTCCATATGAAATTTAAATGGGACCAACTTTGGGGTATAATACCCTTTCCAACAAAAAATAATCACCAAAATCGGTTCATAAACGACGAAGTTATGCGCGACACATAAAAAAAATATAAACGGTCGAATTGAGAAACCTTATTTTTATTAAGTCAGTTAAAAATGTATTTCTACCACATAAAACAAATGACAAAAGCAACGACGATAAAATAACACTTAATACCCAACTACTTTCTTGTTTTTATTTTTATTCCCTTTACTTCACAAACAAAAGAATAAAACTAATAACAAAAAACCTTTTTTGCAAAAAATAAAACCGACTTCAAAAAACAAAAAAGGGAAAAATATTTTTAGCTTCAGAAGTCAGTGACTTCTTTGTTTGATTCCGTTTTTTTGCCACCATTTGTCACATTTTTAGTTGTAATATCCTATACAAATATTTGCTATGCAAACTTCAATCTTAATTAGGTATTATTTTTGTACGTACAGAACATTTTGGCATACTGAACCATTTGAAGGAACCCCAACAAAAGGTAACTACTGTAAAACGTTGAGGAATAATGTAACTAATGGCACTTATAACCCATATGGGTGCAAAGTTCTCATCAATAGAAATGAATTAAATCCAAACACAAGGTAGCTACTGTAAAACGTTGAGGAGTTCCTTTGACTGTCCTTCGTCTTTATCATCAGACCCCTAAAGATGACCACAACCCATTTACGTGTAAAGTTTTCATCAATACAAATTAATCAAGCCCAAACACCAGGTAATTATTGTGAATCGTTGAGGAGTGCCCTCGACTGTCTTCGGGTTCCATCATCAGATCGAGTCCAGACTTTCTTTAAATAGTAGTGCTCTAAAATACTCAATGAACAAAAAAACAAACGCACTAGTCGCACTACGATGATCAAAAGGTTCCCCTCGATTTCTCTGAGACGCCATCATCAGATCCTAGTTTCATGGTCATGGTACTACTCTTGGAATATCTTCTTTCCAACAAAAAAAGAATCATCTAAATCGGTTCATAAACGACGAAGTTATCCTACGGTCAAAATTGTGAAACCTCCTCCTTTTTTTAAGTCGGTTAAAAAAGACTGTACTTTTATAATTACACTACGTTCTTTAAATAAATCGTTCAATAAATCGGCGGGACAGCCGTGCGCCAGCAAAAGGGACATAGGTCCTACCTCGTCAAGGCCTGGCGGGCGACTGAATCCACGTGCGCAAGCCGTTTTCTTATATAATAATTTATTATTAAAAGGATTTAATTGTTTTGCAAAATTTAACCACAAATAATTGTTCTATATGTTATTAACTTTGCTTAGATATTTTTTTTGGAAGTAAAACTTTTATATTCTTCAAGTAAAATAAGAAAAACATAAAAAAATATTCGAATTAGGCTCCTGTTCGGATTTTTTTTTCATCGCGTGAAGTATTTGATATCATGTTTTGAACCACAAATTATTATCTTAGTAAATATAGTCAACTATAATATCTAATTGTTTTGGCTTTAAAAAATCACTATTTCTTTGTTTACTATTGAATCAAAGTTATGTAAAATTGGGTCTACCTGCCCTTAACTTGCAACAGAACCTTGCATATAAACGAAGATTTTATAGTGGAGCAGTAAGATTAAAAACTGAAATTATAATCTGTTGCTATGCTAGTAATGGCCAATGTCAGAGACTTCTTTATGACTCATCTAACATCAGATTATTTTACATCTAACACATTAAAGTTGAAGATTCAAATGACCTGAAAATAGTCACAATGTTTTATTGCTTTAGGAAATTAGTTGTATCTGTATGTAGGTTTATGTATCCTTGCATTCTGGTTATGTTAAAAAGAACTGGAATGGGTGTTACTAATATCGTCATCATTCTTGAAATTCCATCTGCAGTGTCAATGTCGCATCTTGTTAAAGAAGGAGATATGATAGATGCCTTGTGTACATTAAAAAGTAGCCATTATAAATTTCTCGGGTAGGAAGACCATAATCATCTTCGTGCCGTTGTCCCATGTTATTTGGGGTTTTTTCCCTCCATGCTCCCCTTTCAATCTTCATGCTGTAATTTACTCCTTTTTCCTTCCATATCATTCCTTACACAATCCATCAATCTTTTCTTTGGTCTTCCTCTCCCTCTCGATCCATCAACATCTCGGGTATAAAGGCCATCGGAAGTTTATAGTTTTCTTACATGGGCCTCCATAAACAAAAGCATTTACTTTTACTTCCGTATGTGCCATAACTAGTATATTAATATGCCCATTGCCCATAGAGACACCTGGATCACCTTCGTAGAGTACATTCCATTGATTTGATCGTGACACTATTTAACAATCTGCATTCCTACACATTATTTCTTCCGAAGGCTAATGCAATAACATTCGATCAAAATCATTTACGACTGTTGAAGATTGCAAAGTTTTTCTAAACAATTCTCCTTCAATACTTTATCATTGTAGAGTTAAATATGAGAAAACATGAAGTTATTAATACGCTCAATATTTTCTGAGAGGTTACGATCATCGCGATTGGCTTAGACAATAAACAACATGACATCAATGTTTATGGCTTGGTGAACGCTTGAAGGTTCTCACAAGGCACACACGAACGAAGAAAGATCTATTATGAAAATGATGATGATTTTCTCCAAGAAACAATCCATGTGTTATTTTTTAATACTTTACTCTACCATAGTAGCTTACCGCACATTTTGTTCATTTCGCCGCACAGAATCCTCAAACTAAATACGCAAATACATAGACATGCTTTACGAGGTAGGATACAGCTCTAGATTATCGATCGGCCGAGCTAATTAAACAGGAATCCCTGTCCGTCCTATTCCAATAGAGAGTACCAATCTACTTCGCTCTGAGATTAGTATTCGATTTTACCAGACGTCCTTTTTATTGTGATTGCAAGGACATGATACTGATTTGATTAGTTCAAACGAAATAGTCCTTTGTCTGGATTTTCAAATGAAAAATAAACCGGTTCACTAAATATACCTTTTTTAATTACTTGATCATTAGGATCATTATGTCTCCTGTTACAATTAATTATTTTATACCACCTTTATTAAAGTATCATTAGCGTTGAAATTCATCCAATTTAGACGATAGAAATAATCCACATCCCACATCCAATCTGCCATCTCCCATATCATTCTCAACAATCCCAATATTTTGTTCGCACGGTGTGCTGAATTCCGAGCCGACGACAGTCGGACGCTTGTTTTTGCGTCCACGCACTTTCTTCTCTTACTTGTACTTTCTCGAGCCGGCACGTAGCCTCAGGTGCGTGTTTGTGGTAACACTGAATTCGCGACGCGGTATTTGTGCGGACATTTCCAACGAGACGACCTACTGAGGTTGGATTGTGAGTTTGTGAGGTGTTTTGTGTTTCTTCGTTGGATTCTTCTGATGTTGACAGTTTCACAGTTTGTTAGTCCGGTTGGCATTATTGCTTGCTTCGTTTGTATTCATCTGAATACTATAATCGTGGTACGAATTCTAAAGCTCATTAAACCATCATGGTTATAAATTATTATGACTGAAGTAAATTGTGTAGTATGTTTCCAATATCTGCGCATTTTGTGATCACTGACTGTTAAGGCATTTGACTGGAATCTTGTGATGATAAAATTTATCATCACAAGATTCCAGTCAAATGCCTTAACAGTCAGTATCAGCGTGATTTTGCATGCCTGACCTTTTGGTAATGAGATGTCTCAAGTCTCTGTATTTTAATAACATCTGTTAGTATTGTGCAGATGTTAAATCATTTACTTTAACTTGGCGACGTGCAACAACGTAATATTGGGATCAGTTTTGATTTTGTCCAGTATTAAGATAATGTAAGTATTTTGTAATACATAGTAAACTTCTTTGTATAACTTCTTAAAATTGTATCTTACTGTTCTCAGGTATGGCCTCAAAATAATCTTCACCTTGATAAGGCGTAAGTACCTACGTACAGTGCAAAAAATGTCGTATTGTAAATACTACTAGGTATAACATTCGAGATCTACAAGTGACGCTGGCCTTGTACTATAAGAAAACTACCTAATATTAATGATGTACATAGATGATACATCAATGCAGTTTGCTTCGATGATCATGAACGTGACGATTACGTCATGAGCAACAATAAACCTCCTCACTTTTCCTACAATCTTAGAACTTGTGTAGAACAGTACAAAGTTTTTAGATTACCTCTTTTTAAGTGTTTACTCGTTTGACGTACCATAGTATCTTAGAGCACATACATTTTCCTTGTCATTTTATCAGATAACAGTGACATCTCAATGAGACGATCTTTTCCATCACAAGGTTGTACGTAAGTACCTAACTAATTAAAGAAACTACTGCAATCTATCTTTGCTGATATTTTTGCGCACTCGTCACCAAGATGTCTTGTTATAATTATAATAAACAATATTACAAATACAAACTACTGGCTATAAGAATGCGCGATGAATTTATTGATTCCTACGCGTTTCGCAATACTGCGGTCACACCTACGACTAATATCATTAATATATTCTCAATTGACGTTAAATTAAATACCAGTGTAGAGGTGACTTACTACGGCTACTTACTTATTTGGTCATGCCTCATTTTGGTTTGGCGCCTATCAAAAAATCTATAATGGTGACCCTTTCAAATTATTGCGACTATTGCGAGATATCTAAATCTATAAAATAAAAAAATACCAATACGGTAACGGTATGCGTATTTGAGTCGTATCACTTAAATATGTATAGATAGATAAAGCTAGTAAGATAGATGATTCATTCCTACAGATCTAAGATGTTAGAGAACCAATTCCAACACTCATTGACAATGAAAACGTTTCCAAAGCACTACATGTTAAACTGAAAGCCACCAACGATTTAGAACATAATGTCCCGATTATACATCTCCAGACGGCGAATCTACAAGTTAGATGAACAAATAAATGACAGCTCTTAATGCTGTGACCTGTGGCCCCAGACACGAGATTAGCGGTAAGCGGCTGTACCCGTATCCTAAACGTATCTCAGACAAATTGCTCGACTTAATACATTCTTTGAAGAAGAAGTCACGTCGCGCGTCGTAGCAATATGTATTATGTAAATGTTTTTTTGTCTTATCTTGCCTGCCTGCTTATTCCATGCTTTGGTCTGTACAGTCATGCTATAATCTGTGTTTCTACCCTTATCTTTTTTCTTTTCCTTACTCTTTGTCCACTTTGCGACTAGAGTAAAAGTGAAAACTGTTTTTGTTTCTAAGCTTCTTTCTTCAAATAGCCTTGGCTTAATTTATGGAACATTTGTCATTGTTATGTTTACTGTTAGAGTCCTGAAGAGCCACATGTGTTACATTTGGAATATGTTACAAAATAACACATTTGGAAACGGTAGATGTTGATGCTTAATCTATTGACATGGCAAAAAAATCTTGCCTGCTATTATTTTTTCAACCAAAACTACTTTCATTTTCAATCTTTCACATATAATTTATACCAGTCACTGCAAGAAACTTCTACAAACAGCCAGTCTGCAGAACATTGCGTGTGCGATCAGCCAAACATTTACCTACATCATGTATTTGCACATTGCTGTTCGTTTCAGATATCATATTTTATCTGTCTCTTGTTATCGTACCATTTGTTGATCTGCGTCTGTTTTACCTTTTTCGATATTATTATGCTCGGGCGTTTCGCTTTGTTCTTATTTCATATCGATACATTCATTTATCTCGTTTTCGGTGTATTGGCAGAGTATTTAGGTTTAAACGATCATAACTATTTTGTTGTATTTCTGTTCAACGAGCACAGGAAACATGGGTAGTTTATTAATAATTCATTTTTGAGTTTATTTTATCAGGCGTTTATTGCTTTTTATTTCAACGTTAATGTCGATCATTCTCTTTTATCGACGCTTAGTGGAAAAATCCAAGAAAACAAAACACCCAATGATTTCATATTTCCGTCGCTCCGCTGATCGATTGGTATGTCTCCATACTGTGAATACAACTTACTGTTTTTGGAGAAGGTCCAAAAACGTTCGCGTTAGTCAGGGTCCTCGGGTGAACGGCCTGAATTCCCACGCATTGCCAAAATGACACTAAACACTAACTAACTTGGCGTCAGTAGAAACCCTTCCCCCGGCCTATTCGTTTATGGGCATTATTACTAAGACTGGCTCAGGATCAAGGTCCCTACGTGTCGATATAGGTACCTACGTGACTCGATGCTGAATCCTCCATAACAACATTTTCTACTTTTTACATCGTGCCTCCATCGATAGTGTAAATACTTTGATGTAAATAATTTAATCGCTACATGTGTTGCATATTCTAGTATATTCTGTCTCTTTTTGTGTAGCGCTTTATTGGGTTCTGTCCTTTTTTGACACTGTTTATATTACGTCAGGAGCTGTCTGAATTTGATTATGATAATATTTTATTCGGTGTCTGTTACCTTAGACAATCCTCAATTATACAACCTATTAGAATAATAATTTGACCACAGTGGTCTTTACGCGTTGAGTTTTCTTCAGCTCTTTTACGCTGATGTTGCTTTTTTACGCTTATCATTTTGAATTTTTAGTTTTGGTTGTCATCTTTGCTTGACATAAAACAGAAACCTCAAATATTTCAATGGCAATCATCAACTAAGTAAAAATGTAAAGATTCGTCATTTTTATCACAACTTGCCAAATGTTCGTGTCTCGTTCACTCATGTCCTCACTACCTAATATAGCGATCACGATAGTTCCACTGACTAAAAAGGCCATAGTATCGGGTAACTCTTAGCTGCTATGTGTAATTCGTTACGAAACCTTGCTTCTGAATATTTAAATAAAACCTTATTAACTTTGTTCTTACCTTGTAGTTTCTCAATACAAATAATCTTAGGGAATGTATGAGTTCCCTTCGCTTCGGATGACTTCAATATGCGTGCGTTTGCCTCGTTTAAAGCCACGAAGCTTCCGCTATATCTCTTCTCCCTAATTGGTGTCTACATCGAAACAATTACTAAACATATTAAAAACATCTAGTATATCACAGATTTATAAGTTGTCTCCATTCATTAGTGTCAAAGAAACGTAACATTTTCTAACACTGAGTCAGTTTTTATTTATACAGCCCAAACTCTGTGGAGTAAAATATGATTTCCCGAGAAATATGTCATAGCGTAGTTGGCGGGCAGTATTTAAACTAGATGTGTTTTCAAAGAAAATAAAACCATGCGTGCGCAATCAAACGCAGGATGGTCTTCCATCATTCGCTTTTATACTTTGATATCCGCGCAGTTTATCTATAACACTTTCCGGATTGATTCAAACCGCACGGTTGCTTTCTTTAATCTTACACTCTTCCACATCAAGTTCAAGTGCCGTCAAAACAACCAATACATCAACCTAATGGGAGTCCATCTAATGGCTCTGTCCAAATTTGAACACCTCGATCAGTACCCACAAGGTCGTTTGTTATTCGAACGTACCTTTTGTGCACTGATTTACAATAGGGACATACAAATCGGCCATCCGTCTTCCGGAAGCTCCGTTGTGACGTATTGAGTTCATCGTCAACCAAAAATTACGTAAGAACCGGCGCAGACGCAACTTATATCCGTCCCGTGATCAGCGTCCCGACCTACATCCACAAACAGTTCAGAGTAAAAGGCACCTAAATACTTACGTGTAAGATTGAAAATTGCGATAAGGCGACGATTGAGTTAGGACATTTTAGAGCGGGTCCGCGTATGGACGGCCGCCAGGCCAGGCCGTGGTGTGACTATTCCCGTCTAGTAAGCTGGATTCTGTGTCCGATGGCATGCGAACTTCTTTTTGGCACATGCCATTCAATTCTGGCGCCGTTTTATTGTCTACCGATTTTGCTGGACTTTTAAAAGTCACGAACCTATTAAAATATTTGTTTGAGTCGATTAGCTCACCGTGTCGACCGATACCACGTGCCTTGATTGTCATACAGTGCAGTAATTACCTGCTCATTGTAATGTTTAGACGGCGCAACAAGTGTAACACGATCGTTATGCGTCATTAATCGAATTGTGTTTTGGCGCTCGAGCGCCCCATTAATATTTAGTCGCGATTGATATGGGGATGTGTATGCGCATGTTTGGCAGCTGTTTTTGTTGACAACAATAAATAAATAATTAATCTAATGCTGACTGGTGACATCATCTCAGGGTTTTTGTCCCAGACCAAGTTTGCAGAAACTCGAAGATTATTCAAGTTCCTGATGCTACTTGATAGTTAACGCACTACAATCGATTCAATATACCTTTCTAATGGGTCTTGGTCTTGCCTGCCATTAAAGGAGAGCTATCTTTCACAAGATAAACGAGTTTATTGATATTGCTATAGCTTGTCGAACAAAAAGCGCGCCGAGGAACCTGTCTATGTTAAAGTCAACACGGCGCTTGCTCTAACTAACCGAACAAGTTTTGTACCATTTGTGTACACTTACATACATAATGCGTTTTCCAATGCATTCTATACGATCCGATCGGTGGAATCCGGTCCCGATAGCTACACGCCTTACGAATTACATGCTCAATTAAATCTGTTTGGTGGCTTCGTTGTTCTTGCTTCAAAAATGAATAAGAATCAATACTGTATTGCAAATTGACTTCTTTACGTCTTTAGCCTCAATATCTTATATCAAAGATGATGCTAAATGTACAATCTTGAAGGTCTTATGACGTCCCTCGCCTAGTTTATGTTAAAACGAAGCGTCAGGATTGCAATATAACTCTTAAAAGCGTGGTCTACTTTCATCATGTTATTTCATATCGCTAACCGTAAAGTTGAGAATTATGAAAAACTTACAGATGTTAATCTCTTTGAAATTAGTTGAATTAACATTCAGAACGTTTTATAAATGCATGCAGTTGAAATAAACTTGTGAAGCACACATTTAGGTTGCAATCATCTTCAAAGTGCCGAAAATTAAGTAGTAATTGAATTCTGAAAGAATAATTCTGATACAAGAAGATAAAATAAATAAAATAAAAAAAGCCTTTTAATTTCAATAGCTATTAAAATTACATAACAATAATACATTTAATCATAATGAATGATGCTAAATTTGAATTGATTGTATGATGTTTTCAAAAATAAAATGTAAAAAAATTCTATTTCATATATAACTTAAATAACATAAGAATAGATAATTTGTAGCAAAATAATTAAAATTAAATAATCCAATATAAGAAGATGAATCACAAATATTAGAATACTTTGGAATCTTCGATCTCATTATGTAATTTATTATTATAATAAAACTACCAAATCCAATGAGCATGACGGTAAACCGATGGTGAACGAAAATGAAAACAAGGTCGTCACAGACGCTGAATATTTGGGCTATATCTGCTCTAATTGCTATAATCTGATCAACTTGCTCTAAAATCATATAATATTTCCATAGTAATGCCAGATTATAACCTATCAGACCATCAGAGTATTAGCTCATTTGAATTTTCATGAGTAAGTGTGAGAGTTGCCCAGGGAAATTAATTTGTGTTGTCTGCCAGCTATGGGCTCGAGATAGACGTATAAAATTATTTAAAGCGTCGTTTGGATGTGTGTGTCCTGGCGGTCCTTTCCCTTATATGGGTTAGGAAAATGGATGTAGCTGTGAGGTCTTTGCTACGAATAGAGCACTGTATCCTATATTTAATAGACAAATAGATAGTAGAGTCCTTAAAAACTATTCAGTCCTTACAAAATGAATATCATAGCTTCTTAGTTAGATCAACATCATCAAATCAATAAATCACTTAAAACAAGATTTGCTCAGCGAATTTGTTTCAATTTCACTGAAATCCATGAAATGCTTTGTTAAAACTAACAGCTTATTCGCTATAACGTGGTATTTATCCTCGTAAAACTAGAATCGGGACCGTAACATATAATTTTAATAGTCGTATAAAGACGGCATAATTCGGTTGACGTATTTGCTCGTAGTTTTAAAAGAGAAATGAGGTCAAGATGAGACTCTGCTGCAGATATTTTTTTATGTAACAGCCTTCGGTCTTCCACAGGGTTATTACGATTGCTCGTATTATTTATGAATGATTGTCAGCGAAGTTTTGTTGAAACTTTATCAGCCGCGTCGTGTCGTTGACTTATTGAAGCGACACAATCGGTTATTGTAAAGTTTTATCAGTTGCAAGTTTATTGTCATTAAAATCATCAATGTGAAAATTGTATGTTCGCACGACTCGGAATATCTTTCACTTCACTGCCATTGCGTCTTGAACAAATATATTCACATTTAGTATGAATATTTGATCGCCCACTGCGTTTTTTTCAAAGTTGACTTTTAAAAAGTAAACAAAATATTACTACATATTGCAAATTTCGTGGAAATAACATTGTTTACTCAAGATTGTTTAAAATTTTCGCAACGCGTAGTCTGTTTAGTTGGATTGGAATGCGGCGAGTGAACGTCCAAAGAGTCGAGCCCGAGGCATCCCCGGAGCGCTGTCTTTGCCTCGCTCAGCTATGCGCCAAATGTCATGGAGGCAAAAGCGTGATACCACGCCTACGGAGATGACGAAACTGCGTTGTTTAATTCAGTTTTCACACAACATGCGTACATTTTGAATCCAATTGTTGAATTTATACGCGCGTCAGCTGTGATAATATTTGCAGCTTGTAAGCCATTTAGCTTCATTTTATAATCGCTGTTGCGTCTTTGTCTTGTGTGTTTAGCTGATACCACACTCGGCCGGTCG
The DNA here is from genome assembly GCA_905147715.2 of Xestia xanthographa. Taxonomy (NCBI): domain Eukaryota; kingdom Metazoa; phylum Arthropoda; class Insecta; order Lepidoptera; family Noctuidae; genus Xestia; species Xestia xanthographa. The sequence goes on along the minus strand of LR990653.1, from coordinate 28,880,081 downwards.
GCCCGTATGTTCCGTGGATTTATAACTTCCCAAGACCTTCTCTATTTTCATAGTATTTCTAGGAATGTTGTTTCAAGTCCAAAGTTATCGTATTCCTAATTGCTCGAACCATCAATATTACATTTCTCTAGTTGCTTGGAAAGCCAGATGTTGCTATGTGTGGACTGTGGATGTTGTTAAACTGGCCGGTCCGCCCTGTCCCTTTTCTTTTTGCGTAAAATTAGTTCCGTGTATATTGCCGTCTCCGTCTAGCATGCCCCCTCTCTCGCATCCACCTGCGCCGGAGTCGCGACACACATCTTCCGTCCACTGCTTTCTATTTTCGCCTGTCGCACTCGATTTGTTTTTAGTATAATATGTGAATCTTATACTATGAGATTATTTTTAATTGCTACAGCTTAGTTAACGTGCGTTTTTGTTGTTCTTTCTTTGAGTTTTGCATGAGTATTGTCGTTTATCAATCTTGTATTATAGAGTGACGATTTGACGAATGATGAGACTTATTTGTACTGGCTTTATTGTAATTTACAACACAGTGCATTGATTACAGTGCATTGATAAATTAATAAAGCTATTGTTCTTAATCTTGCATTGGCTTATCTTATCATGTTTACGTTATCAGACATGTTTTGTTGATACTTATCACTGATTGACTATCGCCGGAATATTATTCTGCCACATAAAAAAATATCAGTATCCCGTTACTTTTCGATGACGCCTTCGTTTCAAAGTTCCCTGCACTAAATCTGTTTCTAATGGCATCCTTGACCGCAGTTACCAGTAATTGCTAAATTGAAGATGATAATAGTGCAGGGAGGCAGGCAGGTAGCCAATCTTCTAAGAACAGTCTACTTCCTCTCGTTCATCTCAGCGTTTACCAAGCCTCTCAACAGGATGTACTTTGTCGTTTGCTAATCACTGAGTGGATGACCAGTTCCTTCATTATAAGTTCTAAGTTTTCCATATTTATTAGAGTTTTCCCTAAGTTAATGTCACGCTATCTCTCTAAGTCACTCGGAGGTCTTACTCACAATCGGGATCCTCAACAAACACAACCTCAACATTCCATTTGACTCCCTTATTATCCACAATGTCAACAAAGACTGGTCGCTCGGCTATTCATACGCAACCTACATCAATGAGAAACAGCTTAGCGCTGAATTAATTTGAAAGCGTCATTGTAGTGGACGCATATTGACAAACTTTGCTTGTACTTCACAGTCACAGGTGACTAGCCATACAGGCCGTTCGGTGTTTGGAATAAGGGTTTTATTACGACATGTTTATTGGAGCGCGTTTCATGTGAATTTGGCTATAAAGTTTTTGTTTAGCGTCATGGGTATCTTGCTTTTTGGGTTATGTTGAACTCTAATTCAGAACTAGGCTATGGGAATGTATACGTATAATTATGTGGGTTACTACATGTTGAAAGCTGTGACAATGTTAAGGTTCAATGAAACTTCAATGCCTAGTAACATTTCTGAGCAAATGTTCAAAAAATCGTTTTTCTAAGTCTATTCGGTCATAACATTATCTTAACTCCTACCTATCCTATGGAAGCAATGTTGGCTTTCTCTCTCCTTTTCTAGAGGATTTGAGTAAGTATTTGAAAATATTATCCGATGTTGTTTCCTAAGCTTGACCTTCTCCAAAACTTTAAAAGAGGTTTTTAGACCAAATTCTTTATCCAATTTGCTTCAGCTCACGCAACCAATCGTGATGGAAGGCATTACATATTATTTTATCGTTTGTTTCGTACGTTCTTGTTGCATTGAGTTTGGAAATATGTTGCCGACCACATTTCCTGTAACGTGTTACGCTATTACATTAATATTCATATTTCCTCGAAATTGCAGTATTTGTGTCTTTAGGTTATTGTACTTTGTAGGCCGTTTGTTTCAAGAGGAAAGTTTCGTCATTCTTCAAGTGCCTTGGGCTCTAGAATTATATCCTCACGATTTTTGTCGCAGTGATGCAAAGGACATTTGATAGTAATGTGTCAAGCACGTTGGATTTTAATATTACTGCTAGCATAATGTGCTTAGTATTTACTTCAACTGCGAAGCTTGCGTGTTCTAAATAAGTTTTTTAAGAAAAGGCATTCGTTAATTTTGGATGTGCTTCCAAAATCCACATGATAGATTTTAATGTTTATTGGATCCTATGACAATAGTCTAAAAATAAATAAAAGCTTCTTAACCGTCTAGGCAGCGCTCTATTCAAATAAATCGTGCGCTTTTCTATTCCCCAGATGCCCAGTGCGTAATTAAACCCGGCGCAGCTCTATTTCTGATGAATAGAATAAAATTCTCATTTGACGAAGTTGAACTTTCGCACAATGTTCTTTTATACGGGTGCACCTTTTTAACACTATGTCTGACATTGTCAACTCTTTGCAAAATCGTGCAAGTATTGTCCATAATTTAGGAAATACTTATGTCGAATCTACGATGTCATATCTACAAAATCTGTGAAATAAAACATAGCAGAAACAGTTATCGTTCCGCTGACCTACTTATTATACGACTACATCCCGTACTGTTTGTATTAGCAATCTTGTTATCTTCCTCAAAGTCACCAAATGTTGAAGAGACCCACCATAGTTACTACAAGACATAGTTCTTCTTTTTGCTCAGGGTTGGATCTGATTTTCAAAACAACCGGCTGTTTCCATTCGTATCGAAGTATACGATACGAGTAAAATTGTATGCTGGACTCGTCAAATTATAAAATCTTTTAACTTTCCTCTGATATACAAACAATTTTTCATTTTCAAACAAAATTCCAGAAAAAAAAATCTAATTTAATAATTTCACAACAAAAAGGAAACTTTCAAAACTAGGTCAAGCATCACACCACAGTAGATCACTGAATATTATCCAGGATACAAAGATGACAATATATTCTTAACGCGTTGTGAATGCAAGCCTCGTGATCTGCAGTCCTCAATAGTATTCAGCGTCAACAATGAGCTCGAAATAGCCGTCGCTGGACATGTCGATCTAGTTTACTGAAACGATGAGTGTATTCTTGACATGATGGGTGACGACTGTTCTAGAATTGAAATTTTCTGTGTTCAGTACTCAGAGCAATACGGTTTACATCTAAACAAAATTTTGACCGAACGAAATCTTCAAATGCGTTGGGTTTTAGAGATTTCTAGATTATCATCGACGCGCTAACATAACACAGTAGGTATAACAAAATGTATTTTTATGAGGTCCTCCTGGGCTACCCGGCCACGAGCGAATGAGTTTTTAACGTCTTGAACATTAAAGTTACTCTCATTTGGAAGTCATAAAATACTCTGATAAAAGAAACATCTCAGTTCGCCGCCGATACCAGGAACTTACCCATAAAAATAATCCTGCCAAACTTGAAACTTATATGGAAGAGAAATCAGTGAATGAAAAAACTGCTGGCAAAACATTGCATAACGCATTGACGGGTTTTTGCACTGTTCAACGTTTTTAAAATGAACAAGTTGAACTTGACTGTGAAAGTCAAGAACGTAATAAGTGCGTTGGCTGATCAGCATTTGAATCAGGGTCACATGTTTTTGCATCACCTTTGGTCGTGTCCACATTTTGTATCGAGGCCTCCTTGTTTTCTACAAAGTAGCATGTTAATGTAAGTGCCACTTATCCTTTCTTAGGCTCCGGGTTTTAGGTCAAAACACGGCAAAAGGCAAACGCGTTTAGAAAATAGTGGCACCGACATTAGTTTATAATGACGAGCTAAGAAAAGAATTTGCCTAGAAAATCGATGTCAGGCGATAGACTTTCTATGAAAAGTGTAGAGACGTAAGGAATTGGGAGCATACGGTAGCTTGAAGTAGCTTCCCTATGAGAACATGACGCAGATACACTTGTTACAAACCGGAAAACTCTGGAAAAATGACGTTGTAGTCGGTTATAGGCAGTTTAGTGTTCTTCCCGAATCAACTGAAATATGTACTGTTAGTTGTTACGACTTTTTAAAAGCGAAGACAGTGAAACTGGATAGTATATTGTGTGATCAATATTACATTACACCATTGATGAATATGAATGGCAGTGCTTGATTAACACCACCATTCTTATTATCACATCGTAAAATAAAGCATTTGAATATGAGGTTGCCAAAATTTGCGACCTGGCTTCAACTTCATCCAAAAGCTGTTCTACTGTATAGGAACAGTTAATACAATTGTTACTCTACAAGCTGTGTTATCCACTGTATAGTTGGATATTGCATTTGTATGGATGCGTTAACGTAAGCCGTCTAGTATCTTATTGCACCTTGCAACTAGTCTGTTGCAATGAACACATGTTTAGTATTAACACTTATTTTCAATTATTCTTCGATAACTCCGATTCTGCTTATTTTGCAAAGTTATTGACAGGTGCAGCTTTAATAGTTATTTTATTTCTTTTGATTCTGCAAATTGCATGAACATCAAATCTATTTTACAAAGTTGACTGCACATCGCTATCTCAGTTATTCGAGACGAAGTTTCAAGTAAGTTAATGGAATTCCTTCCTTTGATAGTTTCGTAGTTTCTCAGCTATGAATATGGAACACTTCATTTCGTAAAGAGCGACTAAGCATTATCAGAAGCTGGAGAGTGGTAATACCCGCTCGTGTACTACTAACAAAGAGTAGTAAGCACTAGTACTAAAGTCGCTAATTCGATTGAGATTGCCAGACATAGCGATTAGAGTAAAACCTGTACTATCCTCTAAAGCCACTGGCTCAGTAATATTAGTCGTCGTTTTAAAACCACATACCAAATCATCTAGATTTACAGAACAATATTTTTCCTGTTGAAACAGACTCTTGTGAAGTGCCTATTACTGTCCCACTGCTGGGCAAAGGCTTCTTCTCAACAATAATTGGGAAACGAATGATTAAATGGTTGAAGTAAAAAATAGGGGAAGTTATTATTATTAATAATATATGGACATAGTTGTATAACATCATCATTTCAGCCGAAAGACGTCCACTGCTGGACATAGGCCACCCGGAAAAACCCGCCTTTGGGGGAGCCAAAGGCGGGTTTTTGCCATAATCACCACGCTTGGCAGGCGGGTTGGCGATCGCAGTGCGGTTGCTACAAAAACACAGAGAACGCTGCTGCCCATTCTCCGGTAAGTCCCTTCGTCGCCTCTTACGACACCCACGGGAAGATATGGGATGGTGCTATTCTTTACGTCCGGTATAACAACTGGTTATTAATTCAATATCAAAATAGTTTGATATTGCTAAGTAATCAGTACATAAAATTTGCTGTTAGTTGGTCGTAAAATTAATCAGAGTTTCCACATTTACATGGCATTGCGTAGGCTATGCAGGTTTCTATTAACTAATAGGCAGTTCAGTTTAATGTTGCATTGTCATCGGTAACTATTGAATTGACTGTGTAATGTCAGTATTATACTTATATTAAGTGCCTTCAATTAAGTCCTATTATGGTATGACTAGCTATCACTTCCTTTGCAACGACACTTGTGTAACATTTCCTTTCTCAAATTGCTTTTAGCAGCCGAGTCTGTTTTCGTCATCGAGACTACTATCTTCAATAGTTTCACAGGATCTCCAGCATTTTGAGCTGCCCACACTTGTACTGCCATTTTTTATTTACCATCCATGCTGAATCAAACTGTATTTATCTGATTTATTTACTTTACCTGCATCAATATAGAGAGCGGCCTCGTCGCCTTCGCCACCGTCCTTGGGACTGCTTCCACTTAGTGCACTGATTTTATTACACAGCTACTGTTTACAATCACAATTATTATTATCTTGCACATTACTAGCGATTACGCGACTAAGAAGTTATAAATAAAACGCCTAATGTATGCTCGTCTGGAACGTCAAATCGATTTTTGTTTATAAATCAATGAGTTACGATGATTGGAATTTATGATCAATGCATAGGCGTATCCTCTAACTGAAATTTATTACCACTGTGGAAATATCTTTGAGATCTGCATTTACAATAGCATCGTTATTTAGTTCTTGTCTAATCTCATCATACATTGTCTCTACAGGCCTTATTATCTGTTCGAAATTGCCGTGTACTTGGTCTTCATCGGATTCATCCCAGACAGCTTGAAAAAAAGGTCTTATATTGTTGAATTAATATTCATGATACTACTAATAAATCCTAAATAAAGACTAAATGAGTATGTTTAAGAGCCAAGAGCCACATTAAAACTATAGGTACACAAACAAACTTATCATCCCCCACTTTTATTAATCTTGTACCCTCCCATTCTCGGTTCAGTATGCGGCTAAAGTACAAGATTCAATAAGAATTTGAATGAAATTGCATCGGTATGAAGGTCACCCGACTGCTTACGGCATCCTGCTGCAGGTGAATGGCCGACTGGCGCAGGAGTCGCTACAATATCTATATCCAGAAATGGCTGTTGCTGTTTGATTTGCTCAGATAGGACTACTTTGTTTTGGTATACCAGCGCTAATGCTAGAATGTATTTGTAAATGTCAGAAAATTCTCGCTATGTAATAAATCATCATATTATCAATTTATCAAATAAAGGTCCACTAGGTTCGGGCTTATAGTTATAGATCATCATATTATTTAAAGTAGGATGCAAATGTCTCCCACAATTCACCATGTTGGTTAGCAATTAACTGAAAGCTGAGACGCTAAAGCCCTTTGAAAGATGGACCCACTGCCAATGCCGTTAAAGTGACTAGAGAAGTTACACATTCCGGTACCGGTACACAATGTTGTTGTAACTGTCATAATTAATACACCCGTCGCCACTTGCTACTCATTATGCAATTGTATTAACCCCTAACCCGCCATATTTATGCAAAACGCACTACCAAGTAGTTATTTAGCGCTCATCGTAACTGTTCAACCCGTTAGGCCATTGCATTTATCCACAATTGTATTGCGGACTGCGGTACTGCCGAGTAACAAAAATATTGCTTCCTGTATGAAGCGTTATTAGCCATAAAACGCCAAGGAGAAGACGTTTGTGAGTGTCCTCGTCATGATAAGGCATGTTTCGCGCTGTTAAAATGAGTATCTGGCGAACAGACTTTACAGACTGCATTGCAAAACGTTTGCCAATCTGTTCCCAGTCTTAAGTCTCTGCGGTACCACAATTACCATCCATGTTAGTTTGAGGTACTTAGTTGCTAGCTTCGTTTATTGCATTGCAACATCCAAACCTGACATCTTGTCTGTGATTGCTATAAGCGCATTTGTGACCTTCTTAAGCTATATTAGATAACTACAAAACGTTGATGTGGGTGGGGTTATCCAGTGCCCTGCTGGGGCTGCGGGACTGTTCGAGAGAGATACCGCGGCTCTGGAACACAATGCACTAAGAAGGAACATGGATGGGTTTTAGTCAGTAAAAGTCTGACACTCCCTTCCGCTCCGCCCAGAGCGGGCGGAGTCATTTGATGATTTACCATCCGAAAAAAAAAAGATAACCCCCTGCATTTATTCTCTATCTTTTTCAAGTCTACGCAATTGACGTTTTGATACTGTCAATTCTCATCAGCTTCATTTGCTGTTGATCCAATCCGACGCATCCAAAGCACAACAATAAACAATACAAATGAAAAGTGATATGGCAGAATTAAAAGGCCGTTGGGGCTGGCCCAGCACACAAGCACATTGTGTACTAAATTACATACAATTAACACACCCATAGCTTGCAAGGTCGACCGGTCCATGCATCACACGTTTAGATATGGATGCAACTGAATGAGGCAAAATCTTAGTGATTCATTTTAATGTAGCAGCTTAGTTGTAAAGAGACGGAGACAATCATGAGACTAACCTGTTTCTTCTTCGATGTATATTCAATTTTAAATTGGTAGGTGCTACCTGATACTGGTATCAATGCACTACTCCAAACTACAAATCAACTCCAATCTTTTGCGTCTTACCTGCTACAATACCTACGTGTTATTTCAGACCAGCTGATTCATTTGTTTGTCTTTTATCTTAGCTTCATATCTCAGAAATAGACACATCACGATGACAGCAAACAAGCAAATCAGATGCACTTACTACATTAGCGCATACATAACCATTATTACAAGAGTGTGCGTGAGCTAGCGACCCAATTGTTTGTTGCTACGCAGAGTGTTACGTCCACCTGTGTGTGTGAGCCAATGACATCGCCAGGTTGTATGTGTACGTGTGTAATGTGCATTAATGTGGCGCTACCAGCTTCAAATATTTCGGGAATATAGGATTTGTTGCTGTGCTGATTTGACCAACACAAGAGTGGGTCATGGTTGTGTTGTCATGTTATCTGAAAATAGACTAACATTGCTTTTCATGAGCGTGTCTAATGGATAATCGAAATTCAAGAGTAAAACAACATCATTTTCTCCTCCATTTTCATATTTTTCATCCTTATTGTGATGCATTTACATTAACTGCACGATCAGTTCCACTCTCAGCATTTCAATTTACTATGTTGGCTCTGTGTTCCGACAAAATTTCGTCAACTACAATTAATATAATTTACAACTTACTCAACGCAAGCCGTGCAAGTATTACATATTACTCTAATTTGGAGTTTCCATGAACGGATTATGAGTAGGTATTATTATGACGCGTAACACATTAGTGGGCCAATGATCCTTTATAATGTCACATTTCTCTTCATAATCGTTGAAAATGTCACAACGGATTATAATGTCATCCTATGGCATATGACTAAAAGCAACAATAGGAATAGCCCTTTTTAGGGTACTCAAAGATAACACGGGATTCCGTGTAGTAATAGGATTCTATTACTGAGACTCCACTGCCCGTCTGTCTGACTGTCACCAGGCTGTATCTCATGAACCATGATAGCTAGACAGTTGAAATTTTCACAGATGATGTATTTCTGTTGCCGCTATAACAACAAATAATAAAAATAAATTAAAAATTAAATGGTTCTGCTGTTACAAATGCCACATATCTATGCATCTTTCATCCTAGTATGAACCTCTAACAGCACTCACTCTCTAATTGAATCGTCCATTATTACCGAAGCTTCTGTCAGAGAGTTGTAAACTCCAAATCCTTTAATATACTTGTGTTCCTTACTATGATTTATCAATCGGCGATCTTGCAGTATCCCTCCCCAACTACTCTAAAAATCACGGTCTCTCCAGAGTGCCCCTACAAAACGTTTGATCCATGTTCCAAATCTCAAACGGGTGCACTTGACAGCCAGTCTGGTGCGTTACGAGTACCGAAAACTCGGAACATTGCCAAAGTTACAATTTTTTTTAGCCATGCCTTCGTATTTATTGGGTTTGAGGATCGTTTCGTGTGTTTAATTACTGGGAATGTTAAATATAGTTTTCAATATTGTAAATTGAGTTTCTGATTTTCAACTCGAGTTTTAATTCTCATCAGTAGTTATCAGGAGTATGGAAACCGAATCGTGCCCTGCTTGAACAGATTTGTGTAGGTGTACTACAGAAATTGATAGAAGTTTGATTGATCAATACACGCTAAAAAAAGAACTCGCTTTTCAGACTGTTAGTTAGTAGTACTTCGTCTTCAAAATATTTTACCATTATTATAAGCTCATTCATTAGGTATAAGACTAGACGAAGACCAAAGAAACAATGAATGGACTGTATAAAGAATAGTATGGCAAGAAACTTCGATCAATAACTATTATTGATCGAAGGCAAGAAAGGAGGTATCTGATGAGATGACGAGTAATAGAGAAGTACGGAAGAAGACATATCCTGCCCCGATAGGGATTGGGATAAGGGGACAAGAGAATGATGATGATGAAGTATGAGTTCATTCAATCAATGAAATGAAAATGAAAATTTTATTTACCAGGTATAAAAATCCACATACAACAAAAGATACATAAAATAAACAAAACACATAGACAATATATATACACACATACGCGCCTCAAATGTACCAAACTACGTATTCGGCGTGTGGTAGGACTGCCACCTTATATGTAGGGGACTGTGGTACCATTCTCGTACCGCGGCCACCAAGGAATGGCCAAAAAATTAAAAAAGAAAGAAAGGATGAAAGGAATGGGCACCAATGTTTGTTAGTTTGTATTTAGTTCAACCCAGTCTATCGTAATCCACACAAACCACAACACCCGATGTTGGATGGCTGTCGTTATTTACAATTTTTTTTTGACAAGGCTATTAATGTTGTCATGTTGATGACAATTTGGCGTCGATGCAACACTTTCGCCTATTCACAACACATTGTAAAAACATTATTGGGTGGGAAATTCTCAATCAAATTTGGTTTGAGTTATTCTTTGTATTTCCTTCTGGGTTCGTCTGCCCATTCGTAGTACTTTCAATTTATTATTGTATGTTTTTTAGTCTATTATTTTACTATGATTCTGAATGACCGCTGTAAATCATTAAACTTATCTTCAAAAGATAAGAGAATTGTAATCCCGTCGTCTATGTATGTACATTATATTTCTATAGGCCCCAAGTCTCTGCTATATTCATATACATTGTGACTGAGATTAGAGTCATCGGTATCGATATAGGTATGTCGTCAGTAATGAATTCCGTAAACATAATGTTCGAGGATGACGATCTTCATCTAATCGACACGCAACGTCAGACTTTCTTAACTATTACAACCTGACTGTTATCAAAACAATAAATTGATAACGGGTTACTCTGGAAACAACAGAAAATCATCGATGCGAAAAAACGTTATATTCTACTAAATGAAAAGAAAATTGCTAGTTTTCCACGTGTTACCGTTTCAAAGATTTCCGATATAATGACTTCACCAACTAGTATGTATGCCGTTACACAAACAACGGTCTAAAATAAATAGCTAGCAGCAAACGTGACCAATGGCCGGCTAGGTTTCATAACAAGGGCTAGATATTTCTAGATCATAGGATACAAGTGTACCAACGGTAAACCGCAAACAGTTGTAAAGGAAGCCTTGATGTTGAAAGCAAATGAATTGAAGATAAAAAACTTGTATTGGAACGCGTTGATATAAAAGTGGTTTTAGAGTAGTGTGATATTCTATTTGGTTGTAAGTAATGGTGATTATATAAACAATCAAGGAAAGTTGTTTAGTAAAATTAATTCATTAAATCATGAATGCTAGAAATATTGATACAAAGCTCATTTTGTTTCAACAAATTTCAAAAATTTTTAGATTTACGACTGAAGCACCTAGTATGCTCAAGGCCGTTGAAAGATTTCGCTAGATAAACTTCATCGATTCAAATTCAAAATACTAACCTCCTTGAAAGAGAAAGCAAGCCTAGCACAGCTAAAAATTCCTAAACACATAGTAGGTATGTGAAAGTTTAAAACTAAAAGAGGCTTATTTAAAAGGTTCTTCATGTTTCGCAGTACTACTTGAAAAACATGCAGGTGAATCAAACAAAGCAGTGATGTTTCGTATATCTGGCAGTGGAACGAACGACCTGTCCATTGTTAGCCTGACAATACAGCCATCAGTCAAGTCTTGAAGGATCTTTGAGATAGTTTGACCGTTGTGCCTATTGTAACGAAATCATTTGATGGTATGACTTCCCTGCATATGGGAGCAAGAAAGGCTGGATGTGCTAATCCAATAATTTGACCGAACAATACGGTTGATGTTGTAACAGACAGCGATGAGTATGTCACTCGATACTGCAAAGTTTATCAACAGTTTCATTTCACTTTATCAACGAATGCCAATGTTATTGCCAAACGCGGCGAGCATTTAACAGAAATTCAACGACATTGACTTTAACATTTTGAGGTCAATGCTAGGGAATCCATCAATTATAATAAAAATGAAATATTCATTAGATGAATATAAATTGAAGCTCAGAAAGATAGCAGTTATCCGGAAATTAATGCGTAGAATGTTATCTATAGCGGTACTGCGGTACCGCACAGGTTTAAGTTAATTAAAGGTAGCGTGTGACTAACTGTCCAAATTATTTTCACACATGACGAAAATTTGACACGTCTGCTGTCCGCTTAATTTAGGTATGAATTCTAGTCTGGTGACAAACGTAGATCACACGTCTTTAACAACATGTAAAGATACAAACAAAACGCAGATGAACAGATCCAAAACAGATTAAAATGGTGCCATTAGTAGTAATCCCTCAATCATTCAGTTTCCGACGATAAAAATAGTCTCATTCACGTCACAACAGCGAGTACTTCATAAGTTCCGTTCATCTCAGGTTTTTATTGCATGATTGTCGTCGGTTGTCATCTTGGGAACACCAATTACAATGTTGCTTCGACCGTGGCGTATTCAGTTAACCTTTGCTCGTGTAACTGCCGCAAATATTTCTGTACGGGAATACTTTGCATGAATGTGGAGTATGCCATTGATGTCTTTGAGAAGGTTCGATCCTAGTTCTGTAGAATTAAAAAAAGTTGAAGCATCATTCATGTCAATGAAGTGTTGTGGTGTGGGATTTCTTGGAAATATTACTATATTATTTTGGTGTGACTTCTATATAAGATAAAATCCATGTGAAATCAATTATATGCCCCCAAAACCTACAGCCAGAGACCGTAAAGCGTTTGGGAATAGGAAACGCCAATCATGTGCGATTACATGAGTTATCAGACGATTTCACACGTAAAACCGTTAAATTCATCGAAGAAAACCCTCGTTTTACCCTTGCTAAACCAATTCTGTGACTACACCTACGTAGGTACGTGGTATGAAAATTATTAACACCTGGAAATTGATTATTGGTTCCTGCTTTGATTTTGACTCTAATTTCCTTAAGTAATGAAAGACCTAGTTTCCTTATTTATTTAGAGATAGTACACACGTCCGTATTTAGCTCAGTATTTGTTTATGTGTTTCCAGCTTTTATTTATTATTAAATATCATTTATGTCCAATTTGTTTATTCAAGTCTGCGTGTTAACGTTTGAAGGCGAGCCAGAAATCCCTCGACGGGGAATATTAGCAAATGATATGATATCTAATAGGTTCTACTATAGCCAGCCAATCTGTCTAATGCTTTCGTCTGGATTTCCAAGTCGACTTGAAATAGCATTAAGATCATTCACTATTTTAAAGTATTGAGAGATTTACAGCCACTGCAAGAGTAATTCTCCGATCAAGTGTTGTTTATTGCTAGTAAACTTTATTTATAATTGAAATGAAACAACACACCAGCTTTGGTCGGAATCAAAATTTGCATGTAAGCAATATAACATAAAATTGCGCAAAAATGTCGAAGTTTCTCCGCACACCTGTTGCTAAACATAGACTACAGTTAAAATGGAGATTAGATACTTGATGCTAAAATGGAAACTAGTACAGGCTTGTCCCAAGTCCAACAAAACGAAGGAGAGAAAGCAGAAACTATGAAAGATAAGAATTGAATACAAGGCATTCCAAATACCATTGCAAATCATACAAATACACGAAAGATGAATGAACTTCATATTTATGCGAATAATTAAAATATCCGCTTTTACAAATCACCATAACATCAAGGTAAAAGTAAATGTAATCTTCTAGTCAAACATGTTCTGCTTCAATATCATCTTGGGTTTCTTTGAGGCCGAATGTGTAAATAAAAATATATAAAAGAAATAAGAAAATCTTGACGATAACGTAATCCAAATATACATAGGAAACATATAAAACTGGTAAAACTAAATAAACTGAGCAACGCCGGATTTCCCTTAGTAAAGCCAAAAGTACATAGTAACCGTTAGAACGTACATATAGCTATAGAAAGTAATATAGTGGAAAACATTACGAAACACAGAATAATGTTTACTACACCAACAAAATAGTTTCCAGTGAAAAACGTTAAAACAAATAAGTTAGGCGAGCAAACAAAGCGGACTTATCGACGACTATTTTTAGACAGCACATGTTTGACGGGGAGGGCCGAGTGCAATGCATAACATATTCATACTGTCGTCCGTCCGTCTAGCAGTTGCATTAGTCAGAAGCTTATAATATTATGGTACCTAGATGGTATTAGTTGAAATAAACGATGGATGGATTGTGTGGGAATGATATTAAAGATAAAGTAGTATACGTAGCTAGTAGTAGTAGTCCATGCATTTTTTTACTTTCCAATATTTAGTGCTTATAATTTTATTCTAAACCTAAAACTCAACGTCGGGTTAGTACCAAGAGGAAATGTAAATTGATATACTTATGTGTAAAAAATCAAAGACGAAATTAATGCAACGGAAGTCGAGGCGACGGATCCAATTAATAGGAAGCCGAACTAAAAATAAGTTAGAAATAAAAGAAAGAGATCGTATGACTAGATGACTGAAAATGTTTCGACGTCAGATAATAATTTGTTTCTTACTGATGAGAAAGTAAAGGATGAAAATTATTTACGCCAGGAGTATGCTTAAAATGTATTGAATATTGATAAACATGTCAGACTCAACAACACAGAAATAGAATTCGATGTGAAAGATGTTGATAAGGTAAATTAAATACGTAATAAAACATCACTTACGAAAGTAAAACGCTAACACACATCAAGAAGAAAGAAATCAAAAGCCTTGTATTAAGGTCATGGGAAACTGGGAACATAAAAAAAATGTAAAACTGAGCTCAATATTTGATTAACAATCCAATACGCATTTTGACAGCCCGATATTTACAACTTGTTTGCTTGTACGCATAGAGAAACCGAAGCTGAACGTCAGATGAGAATTTGAAAAGAATTTATTTGAAAGGGCTCTTATTGCGTATCGTATTTAGTATTATCGTTCCCTAGACACCGTTTATTAGAGCCAACAGATGAGGGAGTAATTATTGTTTTATTATTCATAAATTGTTGGTACTTGTTATATCAGGATCGCAGGATAGTTGCTAGGATAGTGGCTATTTTAGAAGTCATGCGTATCTTGATTTTTACGCCGCGCCGTGTGGTATCCGGCAGAGTAGAATAGAACCAACCCATTACACTCACGGGTGTCGTATAAGGCGACTAATGTCTGTGGCAGAACACCTTGCGCCTCCGTAAACCAGAGAATGGGCAGCACCGTTTTCTGTTAGTCTTTCATCACTGCGATCTCCAATCCGCCTGCCAAGCGTGGAGATTACGGCAAATTCCTCCCGTAATTCCTCCCGTCATGGGAGAGGCTTATGTCCAGCAGTGGACGTTATGGGCTGTTGTAATAGTATCTTGATTTTTACCTGAGCAACGAAATCTTTGGGAATTGTTCAAACAACTCTAAGCGAACGAGGGTTGTCTGTAGTGAGAAATAGAGCATTCGTTTCGTTCTATTCGATTTTATATTTTCACAATACAGTTTAGGATGCTGAAAAACTATCGAGACCATCGATGCATAACGTTTCGGAAACCGCATCAGTATCCTGGAAGGTGCCAATCTTGATTAGCCAATGTTGCAACTCTAATGTTATGATTTACAACCAGTCTATTCTTTCACGGTTTTTACTTCTTTGTGTATTACGATCATAACTTTGTGTAAAGTTATCGATATCACAACATAAAATTCTTCATGCCTGTCACCATGTGCATCGGTATCGTGCACAGCTTATAAATTACAATCATTCACAATAGAACAATAACTCATTTTCATTTAATTGATTGTATGACGTTGGATACATTGGTATGCATCGTGGCGAAAACTTCATATTCGAGCCATTGACGTTTTCTTTCATTCATTTGTGTTTTGAGTCATATTTTCTCCCACTGCTTTATGCAAATCTCGCATCTGAGCTTTAGCTTGTTGATTAAAAGCTTCTGATTGTACTTAATTACTAACTAACTAAAATTATTGTCTCCGCACACACTTCTTGCTTCCCTACTATTTGTAGTTCAGTATGTCGTCACACGGTTATTCTGTTCTCTTCAGCAACAAAAAGTGAAGAACTGTCATAAACGTCGATAACGGGTCTAGTATTACAATCGTATTGATTGGTTGATGACCTACCGTTTACCAGCGTCATGGTAACCTATTCTTCTCAATAGGGTACGAAACAGATGCTGTGTCATCCTTGTCTTGCTTGTTAACATTACAATTAGAAGTTCTTCAGTCTATGGCGTTTGTAGCTGTATATGCTGTGCCTTTCCCTCTATATTCAAGTAATTAATAAACTAGTAACTAAATAATATTAGTAAATTACTATATTAGTTAAACAAGTGTCATGCTAAGGTTATCCTTCCTGACCAATTTTATTGTGTTATCCATGCTAGCTTCTTCGCCCCAATCCTAGCCACGTTCATACAATTTAATTCTACAGAATACTTACGTTATTGTATCCTTATTGTTTTTACTTATTTCACTTTAAATGATTTGCCGAGGAGATAGTTCAAAAAAGTATGTAATAAATAAGTAAGTAAAATTTCAATTACATTAATGAAGAATGCGGTCAGACAACCTTGTAGAGATGTCTTGTCCTTATTGAAAGTGTGGTACAATTAAACCTAACAATTATAGGAACAGAAACTACAAAAGACAATAGTAATTAAATAATCAGTTAATTACTGAAACTCTCTTGATGATTAATCATTTAAAAAAAAACATCACAATTGACATGAATAATGACGATCATTGTTCTAAAGCTGGTAAGGTGCAAAATAAAGATGAAAACTATCTCAATATCGTCGCAACACACACAATGGATGTAATTAGAGGCCTCGGTCAAAGACAATCGAAAACGAAAGGAAGCGGCCACGGATGTGACGTCATGAGAGTTATAATGGACGACGGACGAGGTAACCGCTTACACCTGATTGTCACTTCCGAAAATGTTAGTCGAGTTTTTAATGCGTGTCTAGAGGTCTGGAAAGAAATGCACGTTAGGATAGAGTCCGTTTGCATACTGCTGCAAGCTGATTATAGTTCCCAACTAGGCCACTGCTGACTTGATCATTTTGCAATTAACATCTCTAATAGGAAACATAAGGTGGTAGAGTGATATCTTGAAACTTAATTTAACTATTACCATTTTAACAAGTACCTAATTCAGCGAACTCGAACCCATTAAATCCACTAATACTGTATTATGTATTATTCTAGCCAACTAATAGAATATCATCAAACTCAAGAATGATTTGCAACCATATTAAGTACACAATGTTTTATACCTAGCAAGGGCATTCATCTAAGGCTCTTACAATATACAATTTTTCAGAAAGAAACCCAAAAACTTATTAAACAATTAATCATAATAATCATCTTCATGTACTTCTCATAAGTTAGGTACTAAGGATCGGCCCCACACATTTTTTTCTCCTCGTCGCTATCATTTGCGTTTGGTCTATCAAATCAATCCTCACACAATCCACCATCATTTAAATTCAACACTCACTAAAGCTTCTATAAACCTTAAACAAATCAAAATTAAATTAAAATCACACACATGGTGTTGCGAGCAATTCACTGGAACAATAGGAGTAGTGGCCGGTCGATGACATTATACGCGTTTGTTATATCCAATGGATTATCAGTTGTGTCGCGGACTTTAGAACTGTGGTGTTTGTAAGGACCGCTTTATGACTTGTTTGGGCATGTAGTTTTCCGGTGTTAGGTTGGTCATGGTTGCCTGCCATCTAACAAGATTTTGACATGAAGACGGTGAATTACGGGATATATCTAGGATTACCAACATCAATAGTTTCGATCCTATTCTGCCAATACTTGCTGAAGCCATCAAGATGACTGAAGCAGCTGCAATTTGAAAGTTATAAATAGATTATAATTATGTTACAGACCTTTCGAGTTTCCCATTATTCTAATTGAAACCTATCCGTATTCCCCGAAACTGTTTATCAACTTTGTACAATGCCGGGAAAGTTTGTATTCCTCGAAATGCATCGATCGAACTTCTTTATTACTGCATAAACGGATGAAGACAGCAATGTTTCTACAGCATTCATGTAAGCAAAACTTGAACGCAAGCAGTTAATTACGAAAACCAAATCAAAAGTTGCAAGATCCATTTGTAAAATCTGACACAAGTTTAGTGATGATCTTCGTACAAGCCTTGCATGAACGCAACCTCTGAACAAATGGCTATGTGTACACTTGTACAGGTGCAAAGTATGCATGTTTTGCAAACAATACAGCAATGAGTGCTGAAGGCTACAAGGTCATAGAATAACTGATATGTTGTGCTCTTTGAAATGAATGTGTGATGTCGTCTGAGTGAATGTTCAGTTGATATATGAGTTGAATTTTTTGTACTTAGTTTGGTTGGTGTTGATCTAGCTAGACTAAGATCATTTCTGACTAAGAAATTTCTCAATTTTGATAGCCCATTCTTCTTCTTTGTGTCATGACGATGATTTGTCTGACCAATACGTAACGACCTAGATAGCTGTCGTTTGCCTCATTTGGGAGACCAGATCCAGATGACAGCTCCTCTAGGATTATTTTTTCTTTTGCTGTATTATAGTTATCATTAATCTTCAGTAATGTCTGAATAACTCATTGTTTTATGATTCTTACGAGTCTGTTTTCGTTAGAACCAGACAGACAGTTATTATTTTTATAGTTATCATAAAAACGTTCAACTACAAGCCGCTTTACCTAATTCCTCCGCAATTTAGACACGCATGACGTCACTTAAAGCAAATACATAATGTAAAACAAACTAACAATTATTTGCAGCTTATTTCACGGTCCTCAAACACAGCGGCGTCACAATAATAGAAGCAAATATTTATAATTAGTTAATGAAAAGCTGAATAGTTCTAATGTGGGTGTGACAACTATCGCTTTATGCTGGCTACATGTCGCGTTACATTAGCATGTGCTAGCTTTTTATTAGGTTACTTATAACTGGTTTTCAGGACTTGTAGATAGGTAGTATAATCATTGACATTGGCTCCACTTCTTTTCATTTCTGTCTGGGAACGTTTATCTTCAGACTGAATCAACTCAGTTTCTAGAAACACTCAATCATATTTAATGTTAGCATGAGATTTGACACCAGCGAGGTAATTGAAAAACCCACTTACAATCGCAATGCTTTTAATTTTTGACAATCCAACAACTTTCATTGCGATATTTACGTTGTCGAGCAAATGAATGCAAACAGCATAATGAAGCATTAGGAAAATCTTTCGAATTCTGATTGTAAGTGTAATAAAAATATAGAATAAATGCTTTATTGTGCGTCAAAATTGTAACACAGCCCTATACGTATATATAATATTGCTAGCAGTCTTGTGTGTAATGTAATTGAGGAGCTGATTTACCAGGAAAAGCCTATTGAAACTTGCTCCTAGAAACCACGTCTGAATTAAACTGCATCGCCCTATTCCTACATAAAACTAAACTACATATAACACAGCAAATTGTTTGGTGTACCAACAGGAACAAAGCAATAAAGTTGGAATGGTAATAGATTAAATAATAATTGTTGCACTCATTCCTGCGGCGTACTAAACCTAGATATCCTTGCGCTAACCAACCAGTGTAGGGTTACGCTGTGTGACGAAATCAGGTGAAATATATTCGTGTTGTATTAGATATTGCAGCTAAACAGTCTCCACAAAGGTTCTCATATCTGTCTCAATATTATCGTTAGCTTATAGCATTTCACTGCTAGTCATATGCCTCCAAATGCACGCCTCGAAACTTGATCCTCGGACACTCTCACACTGTGTCATAAAAGCATTGATATACTTTATTTCAGAATTATTTTGAGGTGAATGAATCTGTGAAACGATTACTTTCATGTCATTTTAAGTTCATAAACCTCGATCTCCCAAATAGCACTGGTTAAATTAGTAACAAATACTAATGAAACGTGTCGAATATTTGGTTCTCCATATTAAAAATTCTCATATATCAATAACTAATAGACCTCTTTCGTTGTTCTCAGCTCCTTCAAAATTTGGGCAAGGTAGACCGGACCCTCGACGACATATTCGAAGAGCACCTGCAGAACTTCAACAGGCAACACCAGCAGGCCACCAGGCTTCAGAAAGAGTTCAACAACTACATAAGATGTATACGAGGTGAGGACCTTTCTTTTATTGACGAAGAGTCATCATTCGCCTAATCTTTTCCGATCTATGTTGGGGTCTGACTGCCACAACACAATTAACGGGTAGAACGTTACCTCGTCATGATGAAGATACTTGGAAGAGTTTTGGGGCAGTCCATTTCCCAGGCGTGGGATAGGGCTAACTAAGGAAAAGAAAACGCAGACACTCTCACTAAGAATAAACTTGATTCTCAAACGACTTTTCTATTTAGGGCAATCTCGAATACCGATCAAGACAACGTCACCGGTCACACTCAGAAACATTTTAAAATTGTCGACGACACGTGCGAAACTGGACCGCCAGTTTTCTCATAATACTTAGCAGCTAGACCGACCTAAAGCAGGACGTAGCTGATCATTTCATCTCCACATCCTTTATACCATTGTATGAACACAAAGAACCAGCATGCGAGTCTCAAAGCACTCTTCCTGGTACTTCAGTTATAGACTTTCGCTAAATTGCGTCAATCCGATCAGAGGAATGACGAATAACTAACTCAACTCTCGGATGTGCAGAGATTCTTGAACTTCTTTTGGGTGTGTGCCAAGTGTGTGCACATACTGCTACGACAAATATGTAGTTCGCAGTTTGTAATTAGGTCTAGAGTAGTGAAAAAAACTAAATGTCTTAAGCTGCATAAAGGCGGAATTGCTCCAAATGCGAATATAAAAAAGACACATCCAGTTTCCTGAACAATGAACTTACGTGACGTCATTATCATATCAGCCGAAAGATCCTTTTGACACTCAGTGTGAATGAGGCGCTCCCTATCAAACCTAGTCAACTTTCCAGGGTATCCAAGTTATTTGATAAAATGTACCATCGATACGAAAGAAGAAGTCGGAAGCTGGTCACTACGACTGTTCTGTACTTTTTTTGAATAATGTGATGTGACCTATTAAAACATTTCGAATGCCAAAACGTTATTTAATTCCCCTCTCCTATTCTCCCCAGCTGTGCAAACAGCGTCGAAGACGTTGATGGAAGCCATCACGGAAGTGTACGAGAGCGGGTGGTCTGGGCACGACCTGCTGTACGTACAGGCGCAGAACTTGGAGATGTTGTGGCAGGACTTTTCGCACAAGCTCGGTGATCAAGTGCTCATACCGCTCAATACGTACACCAACCAGTTTCCTGAATTCAGGGTAAGTTTGAAGATCGATTGGTAAGAAGGAATCCCTTTCTTTTCTGAAAACCAAGGGGACAAAAAAAAGCGGATTGCCCTTCATTTCAGGCGTATGTTTGACATCCAGCGCTTGGTTTTCAGTTAGAAGTAATGAAGACCCTCCTGAAAGTAAGAGGTCTTCACAATGAGGAACATAGTTTGCACAAGAGTATTGCAATAGTTGTTTGAAGGGTATAGTAACGGTCCATTTGTTGAGTGCATTAGTTACTTAGTGTAGTTAGTAAATATCAGTAAATATTTAATCATTTAACAGTTTGTTTAAAAATGTTTAACTAAAATGTGCAGTCACAACCATTAAATCAAGTTGAGATTTCTAGAAAAAAATAATTAGGAAATAAATAATGTGATTACAGAAGTTAAACGATTTGGGAGAATCAAATTAATGTTGTTATTAACCTTTTAATTATTTTAATTGGGTCTAAACGAGGTTAATTAGACATGATAGTTTTTAATCACACTTCAAATATACGATTTTACGCACGACTAAAGGAAGTCAACATCAATTTCAATTAGGAGTAATGCCGTAATAATTATACCTGTAATACGAAATGCAATAATTAACGTAAGTAATAATACTTTTGCAGAAAAAGATCGAGAAACGTGGTCGCAAGTTGGTAGACTACGACGGTCAAAGGCACAGCTTCCAGAATCTGCAATCGAACGCTACGAAGAGAAGGGACGATGTCAAGGTAACTTTACTATTCCTAATTAATAGACATCTCATGATGTCATGTTATATAATGTTTGTGTAGAACAGTTGAAAACCTGGTCTACGCGGCTACTGCCGCCGCTTGGCAAGCGACATGCTTGTGGCGAGAGAAACTCCGGTACAGTTTGCCAAGGAAACAAGTGAGACATGCGCGTGTCGCCTTAGGTCGTTTTCGGGGCTTTAAACACAGAATCGGTGCTTCCATTCCTGAAACCAAATTGTCATGAAAATCTTCTAAATAACTCACAATACCTCTTTTTTCCAGGTGACCAAAGGCCGAGAACAACTAGAAGAAGCCAAGCGCACATACGAAGTCCTCAACTCTGAACTCCACGACGAACTGCCTGCCCTCTACGACTCCCGCGTTTTATTCTACGTCAACAATCTGCAAACACTCTTCTCGGCTGAACAACTGTTCCATTCTGAAAGTCATAAGGTGAGAGCCTTGGTACGAACATGCTTTTCTTACTTCTTTTGCTTGTTTTGTCACCTGGTAATAATAATCTCTTTAAAAGGAACTCCTTTAATTTCCTTCTGCCAATTAAAGTAGGACCTAATACTGTGTCTTGTGGTACACCTAACTACATACGAGTATATTTAGCTTTAACGAGAAAGATGTGTAGTTTTTATGTTGTGTGTTTGACTAAACTGCCAGTGCCTATAGAGCCAGCCGCCGAGTGCTGAGTGCCGTAGAGTGATAAAGTAGAAGTTTTTTTAAACGTAAAATTTATCTTTGAGAGTATTCGCATGTAAGTGTTAGTAGTCGAATGCCTGGCCATAGTAGAAACACAATGGTGTACGTAACAGCGAAACATAAATACATGGGGGTGTTGCCAGTTTTGCCGTTTTTGCAGATCCCTAATAATAAAAAGTCTCTGCATCTTCACCGACTTAATTTCGTCAGAACTTACCATTAATAATTAGGACTGTTATCATTTCTCTTGATACCGGATCTCTTTTTCTTAATAAGATCTTGTGTTATGTTAGTAGTTATCATGATTTGCGTAATGTGTATATAATTTATGGTAGCATGTTTCATGTTATTTTATCAGTATCTTTGTAATTTGCTTATCTGTTCTTTCTCCGTGTCTATAATTTAAGTTCCTAAATATCTCATTTACGGATCCCCAATTCCAGGTATTCGGCGAACTGGAAGCGATAACGGACAAGCTAGCCACGGACTGCCAGCGCGGCTCGTACAGCAAGACAGCGAACAACCTCAGCATCAACATGAACAACATCTCCCCGGTGTCGTCGCCCGGCGCCACGCTCAACACGCACAACGGCAAGCCCGCCTCACCCACCGATACTGTGCAGAGTGAGTTGGGGGACTTTGCTTATGGGATAACAGGGCTGAAGAAAGAGATTTATTTGTACTGTCTGTAAAAAAATAGAGGGATTCAATATTTTGATCATGATGGATATGTTTTTATGCAATGAGGATGGTAACTGGTATCATATTACCTAGTATTGGGTTGTAGACACTGGTAGAGTTCAGATAGGCAGTCGCCCCATGTAAAATACTGGTGTTCAGCTGCATCCGGTTAGACTGGAAGACGACCCCAACATAGTTGGGAAAGACTAAACAGATGATGAAGAGGATGGTAACGGTGAAACTAAATGTCATTAGATATTTAAAAATACATAGATTGACTTCATTGGGACTTAGCTATGGTCAATAGGGGTTATACTTTTTACAGTTAGCTTCGACAGGCCTGTCCTTTGGTGAATTAAAAGGGCACATAAAATGTAGTGAAAGTATCTGGTATCATTATTTCTTATAGCTTTAAAAATGCAGACAGTACAACTAAACTTAAAGAAACGTTTATTATTTCGAAATCATCTTTGCAAAAGTTTTGAAATTAAAGTATGTTGATATTAAAAGCCTCAAAACTGTGTGTTTTGCTTTTGTGTTGTGTTCAAGTAAATAATTTGATTGATATGTTTTGAGTGTTTGTTTTGAACTAAAATTAATCTTAATTTGAAATAATATCAGCCGTTAGCGTTTTATTATTCTAATTGATTGGGAGATGACAGTTTCAAATACAAAGCTAAATATTTCATAATAAATGAGACAGACGGACAAAAATTAATCTTATAAAAACAGTTCCGTGTTTCTTTCCACGTTCCGTTCAGGCAAGATGTTTTAGGACACTCTTTCAATTAAGCGTGTCTTCCAATAATCATAATCAGTTATGGTGGTTTTCATTTGATAAGTATCACCTCCCAAGTCCAACACTAACGCGTTTAACGTGCCGCATGTGTGTAGCGCCCCCCTCCCCCGCGCTCAACGGCTCGTCCCCGCCGCCCTCGCCCCCCGCCCCGCCCCCCGAGGAGTCCCGCAGCGAGTCCCGCAGCGAGTCCCGCAGCGACGTCCGTCCCGCCGGTCCCGCGCCTACGCCGCCCGCTAAGAGCGAGGCGCCGACGCCGCCCGCCAAGAGAGAAGACAAAGCGCTCACAGCCTCCGTCACCAACAACAACGTAGAGAAGGAAGTCACCGACAAGAAGGTCGAGGAACTGTACGATATACCTGTTGGTGAGTATGCCGCCCTGGTACTTTTAGACGCACGAGACCGGACGGATCAGCTCAAAGATGTAAGACAACTATTTCGTCGAACTTCACACGGTTTATGGTCGCCTGGTACTTTGATTATGTAGGTGAATCTTCAAGCGCTTCATAATTTGGCACCTGGATAACCAGTTACACTTTCTGTACCTGTTTCTCCGTATTTCGCATGTCTTATGGAATCCTAGTGCTTTCATTCAAGTGGTGAATCTTCAAGCTTCTTATCAAAAGTTGGTGAGTAGAAAGAGGGGAAGAATGTATCAGTTAAATGGTACTAATTTTAATGTCGTGGTAGATAGACGCATGGCTAAAGCTATTTTAAATAGCTACTCAAACCTAAACAATGCAAAATTTTAATTTTATTGCAATCACTTTAACTTTCTAATAAATAAAAAATATATGCAGCAAAACCCCCACTGTATTTCATAAAACATTAGATCAAACCACAACATAAATAATTCAAAGTTCAATTCACTCACTCAGCCACAGTGCAATTTAATTCAGTAGTCCAACTCAATTTTTTTGCACAAACACTGTTATGCCATGTACCAGTAGACAAATAGAAAGTCACAATGCTCTCAGGGCCGCCAGTACCACCGGAGAAGTCAAATAATAACTCGGAAGAAAAGAGACAAGTAGATGTAGAACCAAAGGCCGAGAAAGGGAAGGAGAATGACAGTGAGAACAAGAACGACGAGGTTTACGACATACCAATAGGTAAGTGACGGGTCTGGAGAAAATATAAACAAAAAAAAACATGACTTTTGATTATATTTTCTATGAAGCTAGCAGACCTTTTATTATAAGGCCTGTTCACACTATAGCATTTTAACAGGCAGATCTTGAGCCAATAATTCAGGCATACACTATGAATTTCAAATATCTGGCAATGGAATACATTACAAACGTTCTGAAACGCATTGTAGATACTCAATTTTCTTTTTTCATGTTATATTTGCATGGCCGTGGGTTTGCATAAAAAAAATGTAAGATAAGCTATAATAATATAAATGAGTTATTTTAAATGACTAGTGTGAATAGGTCTTCTTAAATCTTAGTAAATAACGCTCATCGGTGGGGGACCTAACAGCTCATCGCTTATATCGTAAGTTATACAATAACAGAACTAGTAATATTATATTTATCTAAATTAAAATGTAGACTCGGTGAATAAATTGTGAAAAAATTAAAAAAAAATCTTAAGTGCAGTACTGCAATAATCTTTTGGCTCTTGAATGACATTGACAGAGGGAACGCCCCTCTGCCTTCATTGGTTAACATTTTGTTGAGATAATAAGATGGCGACTTTAGTTCCGATTTTGACCACTCGGCAAAAGATCCTTGTACAGCTATACAAATAAATGTAATAGTTTCTTCATCGACGACATCTTGAAAATTATAATCTTATTTTATCCATGTGGTATGTATAATTTATTGCTATGTTGTATTTATATTCACTCTATAGGTTTATCAGCTGGTAATATACGTATGTAAATATCTTATAATATGTATGGCTTTAACTTTTAATTTTGTGTGCAAACGATTTCGCTTTTTAGATGTTTTTCGCGTGTATTTTGTTAACAATTAAAACTGCTTTTGGTATTCAAATATTATGTATGCATTAGATGTGTTTATGATGGGAAATAAGAGTTTTCATAACCACAACGTTCACTAGACCCTTCATTAAACATGAAAAGGCAGACGGAAGCCTAAACACTTTTAAACACTTCTAAATCACTGACACGTTACTTTGAAACGCTTGTAAACTCTCTCGCTACAGTACGGTCGACCAAGCTAGGTATTTGGTTTACATTTTACAATGTAATTTGCATGTTAAAATGTAAATCAAACAGCTTGGTCGACCGTACATCAAAATGTGAGAGCAGCTGTAATTTATCTGAGACCTGAGAATACTTCACTCACAAAGCAATGTTTATAAAGTCAGCGCATTGCATTACTAGACACTCCGTTACACAGAATATTAGAGCAACTGGGCTTGATTGTAGTCTCCTTTATTTCCCATGGTGAACTCCCCAAAGTAACAGTAACCCCCCTACCCCCTGTTGACCCTGGCGCGCCCCCCTTATAGGGGCGACCCTGGCGGGCCTCCCGCCCGGCACGCTGTACCGCGTGCGCGCCACGTACCGCTACACGCGCGAGGACTCCGACGAGCTCAGCTTCGACGTGGGCGAGGTCATACGCGTCGTGGAGTACGACGATCCAGATGAACAGGTAGTTAGTACCTCTTTGATGAACCTTTTATAGAGTTAAGTTTGTTGGTAAGCTCACCGCGGCCACTACGCCATGGCCTAGTAGCAGGCCACGTTACATTATACTGCATTTGATATGTGAGTCTTTCGTCGGTATCCGTATTCAAAGGTGCTGATTTTTTTTTATATGAAATATCTATAGGCGCGAGTAAACCAAAAAAAAAAACAAATGAAAATCGCATATTTGAAGCAGTATAAGATCTACATATTCGACACGGTTTACAAGTCAGCTGGTCTCGGGGCACAGCACTAGGTTACAATTTCGTGTCTTCGAGTTCGATTCCAGCATAAGGGTGTACGTAACCCCAGCAGGGCAGTGTCTCCTAGAGTTATATGAGTGGAACGTTTAATCAGTCAGTTAAAAATACATATTTTGATTAGATTTCAGAATAAAATATAATACAAATGGGTTGACTAAAAAAAATCAGTTAAGAACATGATTAATTAGCAATTAAAAAAAAAAAAAGTATATATATTTATTGACATATTTAATTTGATATAAAATACTTTTCATCCATTAACCAGCTCGGTGAAGGTCGTTTTGTAAGGGATCTTAGACTATGGGGACCCCGTCGATGCGCATGTTTGTGTTACGACCCTTTAGGTCGAAACAATTTAACCTGTCCAAGGTAGTGTTTCAATTTGCGAGCTCGCTTCGCTCGTTCTTGGAGCTTTACTTCTTTTTGTTTTTAAAATTGTCTCCTTATGTCGAGTAGTAGAGCGGAGAGCTTAAATATTTTTTAGTTCCTAGACTTTTCAAATAACTCTTCAAATTTAGTAATTTGTACTTCTATCAAGTATTTTAGCAAATTCGTTTTTAATGGCACCTTTCTGGGCGCCCTAGATTGACAGCGTCGCTATTCTCTTAGCATTAGTAGTTTTCCTTTCTCTTGAGAGTGGAGGGCCGACCGTCTCTTTAAATGCCCCAGTCCAGTAATGGTGTCCCAGTCCGGGCCTGGAGAGAGGTGTTAGTGTGTGTTCACGTCGAACTAGTGGCGGAGCGCGCATTTCACTCGCCTGGTGGCCAATTAATAAAAGAGTTCGCCGTTATAAAGGCTAGAAAAGTATTTTTTTATTAGTTACATTATACCTATCCTTTGCCTTTTTTTCGTATGGGTTTAAAATTGCAGTTAGGGGGCGCGCTAGAAATCTCGCCCAGGGCGCTGGTAGTGCTAAAACCGGCACTGATAGGATGAGTCCCAAGAACCAGTCTAATTGGGGCACTCAGGAAAGAAGCCTTTGCTCGCGATCGGTTTGTGCAAGATAGCTATAATAAGGATCTTTGCAAATTCCTATTGCCGCGCCAACTTTGGACTGTTTGACAGTTGTGACAGCTCAAAGTACAAGCAGCGTAATAGAATAGTATGCAGGCTGTTTCTATGTTACAAGTCTTCTTTATCCATTTCAAATTGTCGGTTCTCGACATAACTCCTGAGCAAAATAAAATAGCAAGCTAAAAACCTTATCTAAAACAAATCTTTTATCTTCTCCCATTACAGGAGGAAGGCTGGCTGATGGGAATCAAAGAATCAACCAATGAAAAGGGAATGTTCCCCGCGAACTTCACGCGGCCAATATGAAGTGTACAGAGTTCACACCGCTTCGCTACGTCAGTACATACTACGCCGTAGCAACACACCCGTAGGCCCCAAGAGTGACGCGACCTAACTCGATAGCATCGGTAACGTAACATCCGATTTTTACTACGAACTTTCTTCTACCGTATAATTTTGATTTAATAATCATTATTTTTCGTTTACGATTCAAAACTATGTTTATAACGTTAGTCTAGTTGTTGAATGTTAATAGATTATATATTATTTATTATTTTTTGTGTTGTATTACAACGAATTATGATAAATCGTAACCGTTTAACAGCGTTTGTATATACAGTGTATGAGTAACTTCGTATCATCATTTAGTCACTGCTCGGTGTAGGGTTAATATTACTTAACTTATTGATTATTCCATGTCACATTTGTAGTAGGAAACACCGTTGAAATTGTAAGAAATCAATTTCTTTAACAAGACCATAGTTTATCAACTCATACATTATTGCGGCAATCATAATCATTATACTGGCAAGCACTCGTGACTCGTTTAAATTTAAACCATATGTGAAGGCTATGAGAGTCACATTTTTTATGCTCGTGACTGAAGTAAATATGTATATCACGAAGATCAATCGTAATTCAACGTGACAAGAATCAGAATCAAGTGTGTTTCCTACTCCTCGATTCTTCTCCAATATTTATGACAATAATCTTCAACGATTATAAAATTGAAAAATATATTAAAATCGAAATTGCTCATGTGTAACAAATAAATATTTTACATTTACCTTAAATTATTATTGAATAAATGAAAATTATTGACGAACAATTCGAATAAGTATTTCAAGCTATCAAAATATTTATACAGTATTATTTTATTATGTATCAATTTTTATTATTCTAATTATCCTGGTCCACTTTTTATTTTATATAACATTGTCTTATTGTATTGTGTTTACGAGTTTAAAAATTAACGCTTCCTTGAAATAAGCTAAAGCGCAACAACTGCTTTACAATTTCTATTAAATTATGAGATTATACGATTAAGCCTTTGCAGCATTTAAAAGCTGCTTTTATACCATCACTTCGCCTTCCAATCTCTTATATTATTACATTTCCGACAACGCATTTCATTTTAACTTATGATTGCATTTTCAAAGCGAGGTCTTAACACATAATCATTATATAAAAAGGTTAAGTTTTAATGTATATAAAATTGATTTTAGTATTTTTTTTGAACCCATATATTATCATATTGTTAATAATAACATAGGGACTAAATCAATCGAATATTATAGCTTTTGAATAAACAACTTTTTCTGTCTCTAAGTAGGTTTACATTTTTTGTTAAATTGAACTGTATTAGAATCAGATACTAACTAGTGTGTATGAGTAACATCAGTATGAAACGTTTTCAACTGAAGATGTTTTCAATAAGAAACGAATTTGAATGTTGTCATGCAATCAATGATAAACGCTCAAATTTGTAAGAAATGAACCAAGTTAATGTCTCGAAAATTACACCATAAGTAATAAAAACTTATGAATATCTTCAGGTAGAAAATAAACATGGAATTATACCCGACTTTGTGTGCCCAGAACAAACATTGATATTAACGCCAGTGTCAAATGAGGTGCTTTGAAAGTGTACATAATTTATATATTTTACATTATAAATTTATAATCCATACTTTTAGAATAAGATGGTTTGAATTGTGTTCCATTTTGAAAATCAACTTCCCAGAATGTTTCCTGTTGCCAACATTATGAATCATAGTTAGGCAACACTGACGATTAAAATAATTTATCATTTTAACTTTTGCGAGTAAAGGAAACTCGATAAGTCGAGTTCCTTGCGTGTGGAATTATGAAAAAAAAAATGTAAACTAGGTTTTATTTAACAATGTTTATAATGACGGGCCACTTTAACATAGTGTCAGCAATTTATAGCTGCTCAAAGAATGTAGCTCCGCCTTTTATCAATCATTAGAACAATCAACTTTTATACAAATTTTTGAAAGACCTTGACCTTATCAGATTTTAATATCAATTTTAACGAACGACTGAAGTTTTTGTAGGCAAGTGTTGAAATGTTGCGATATAGTGTTGGAGTACAATCCGACATGTTGAAAGTTGTGGCTTTATCGTCAGTGCCATGCAATGTCCATATGTAATGTTAATTTATAAGTTTGTTAGGACTTGTACAGTTTTTACAAGTGGAAAATAAAATATTTCGAAAATGTTTGGTTTTAATTTCACCTTGCTCCTGAAACAACCCGAGAGCCATCAAAACTGCGATCTACAAAAATACACACAGCTACACAAAATTACGCGCTTGGTATGCTTGTCTACAGTAGCTCTCTCCTCAGGACGAAGATGAGCTCGTTTGGCTTGAGGCACACATGATGTTCAGCCCAGTCCCATTCAAGCTGAGTAGTTTTCATGTACGTTTTAGAACAGTGTCCCATGCAACGAGTCGAAAACCATAGAATATATATATTTTTTTAAAATGCAAAATATAAAACCCACTTCAAAAAACACAAAAAAGTGAAAAATAACTTTAGATTCAGCAGTCGGTGACAAAAAAACTAAATCAATCAAACAAAGAAATCATGACGACCCGATTGGCGCAGCGGTAGTGAGGCTGCCTTACGTTCTTAGGGTCCCGGGTTCGAATCCCGGTCGGAGCAAATGTTTGTGTGATGAGCATGGACATTTGTTTCCGAGTCATGGATGTTTACATGTATAATAAGTATGTATTTACAAACAAAAAGTATCTATGTAGTATATCAACTCTCTGGTGTCCACGACACAAGCCTCGTAGCTTAGTGTGGCACTAGATGGCGCTGTGTGTAATGTCCAGCGATATTTATTTATTTTATTTATTTATTTATTTAAAGGTCACCGACTTCTGAAGCTCAAGTTATTTTTCACTTTTTTGTGTTTTTTTGAAATCTGTTTTATTTTTGCAAAAAAGTTTTTATTTTTCACTTTTTTGTGGTTCACATGTGCTTCATGTGCTTACCCCGACACAGAGTACCGGCGTGATGTTATATTATGAGCTGGTGTAAACAATAGACAGACATGAGATTTCAGCAATCCCAATCCATTTCTATCATCATTTATTGAGGAGTTCCGTTGCCTATCTCCGAAGTTCTTAATCAGATCTTCACAAAATTAAAATGAGACCACTCCGAGAAAGTACTCTTCCAGAAACTACCCAAATCGCTTCAAGTGTGCCTATAAAATTTGAAGAATTCTCTCTTTCTCTAGGAGCCCATCATCAGATCCTGACTTGATGATCATGGGACCACCTGGGAAGTATACCCTTTCAAACAAAACAAAAAATCCATATCGGTCCAGCCATCTTAGAGTATTCGGGGAACATACATAAAAAAAGGTTCCGACTAATTGAGAACCTCCTCCTTTTTTAAGTCGGTTAAAAATAGTCCTGGCCCTTTTTCTTCTTCAATCCTAACGGACACTGTGCGTACACAAACACAGGTTTACTCTCTCTTCCCTTACTGTTAGTAAGTCCGATACGCTGGCAAGCCGACGCGACTAAAAACGAAAACCCTATAATATACGTGGGACACTCAGAATTTTTTGCGAAAAAATAAATATAAAGGTTCTACAGGTAAATATTTTTTTTATTAAAACTTTACAAAGTACTCTCCACCTAACCTCTATACAAAGTTTCATGAGTCTGAACCAAACACTTTTTCCAGTCCACCGTAGAAACCTCGTTTACAGCTCGAACGCCGACATCGCATCTTCCGGCGACTAAAATTGTATCCATTTGACCTGATTTTTTATTTTCGGGAATAAAAAGAAGTCACACGGTGCTAGGTCAGGGCTGTAAGAAAGGTGACCCAGGAGTTTGACCGGCGTGCTGTCCAGGAAGTCCCTCGTTTTGAGCGCGGTGTGCGAAGGCGCGTTTTCGTGGTGGTGCAGTAGCCCGCGGAGCCCTGTGTTTGGTCGCTTGTTGCTCACAACAGAGAAAA
This sequence comes from Xestia xanthographa, assembly GCA_905147715.2. Taxonomy (NCBI): domain Eukaryota; kingdom Metazoa; phylum Arthropoda; class Insecta; order Lepidoptera; family Noctuidae; genus Xestia; species Xestia xanthographa. Next base: position 28,847,809 of record LR990653.1, on the reverse strand, counting down.
CTTCTGCCAAGCATTTGCTACTATACCGTTCAGCGTTGATGCTTCTTTGGTGGTTAGAGGCATTGACACCAAGTAGCTAGTCAAATTGAAAAAGCTTGCGATCAAAATCTTCCCCTCGCTTCTAGATCGCTTCACTTTAGAAGACGTTGATTCGTTTTGAAACATCCGAGCCGTCGACTGGCGCTTCGTATCTGGATCGTATTGATAAATCTTAGACTCATCACCTGTAATGATGTCGTAAACACGCCGAGACGAACCTGCTTCATCATCTGCCTAGCTTGTTCCCAACTATGTTGGCGTCGGCTTTCAGTATAACCGGATGCAGCTGAAATACCAGTACTTTACAAAGAGCGACTGCCTATCTGGTGTGCGTAATCCTGGCAAAATGTTGTGGATTTGAGAGATGAGATCATAAAAAATAATTAGTGTATCATGAGGAGCAATTTGTTTAATAGTAGCAAAATTTGTGTGAATTGTAATTTTAAAGTTATTTGAGAAAAACACATTTTGCTGGTGTAACGTTTGAAACGTTATCGTGGCAAAATCGATTTTCAAAAATTCGTTCAGCCCGGAACCAAATACATGAATAGATAGCTTTTGTTGCGTAGTAAATGTTTGTAAATAGCAAAATTTGTGTGTGCTATGGTTCTTGAGTTATTCAAGATTTTGTTGCGGTAACGTTGTGGGATTTCCCAGATCTCGAAAACGGCTCAACGCAGAAGATTGAAAAAAATACCAATATGAGACCTTAATTTGTTTAAATTAGTTTAAACATTAGTTTTTGATTTGGTTGTCGCAAACCAATGGAATTAAATGGTTTCAAAAATCAGATAAAAACGGATTTGCAAGAAAACCAAAACACTTGCAACCAAATAAACAGCTGTAAAAAATACCCATGGTAGACGCTTATAAACGTCAGGAACATTAGATTCTGTAACTTTACACGTTATGAAGATAAAAACAAATTTGATTAATTTTAGACCAGTCGTACTTTAGCAATAAAATACGCAGTTCCCAAAACATTAAGAAACTTGGCATACTATAAACAATTAAAATGATTCATGACTATGAATTCCTGCTAATTTCAGCTTTCAGTTACGGCTGGAATGAAAGTTATATCAAAAACAAGAAATAGTCAGCAATCCTCTAAGAAGCCGACCAAATCGAAAAGGTCACGAAAAAGCGGCCGTACCATACATAAGCGTAACCATCTTAAATGAATAGGATAATACGAATGTTTTGTTAGTACAGTTGCATACAAAAGTTTGCTGGTCAGGTTAGTAAAAATAATAAAATGGTCATGATTCATTATTTTTATTTAAAAATCAGTCTCAGACAAATTATATATATCTTTGCCTTAGCATTAACATTTTTAGGATAAAATCACAGTTGAGATCTTACTTAATTTTAATATTTGGTCATATGTTTTTCTGTTTGTACCAATGCTTAAAACTTAATACACAATGTTGATTCATAGTTTGTACAATTTTCCCTATGAGGGAGATAGGTACCTACTAATAACGTAGGTAGGTAGCTGGACTCCATTCCCTCTCGACTCACAGTATGGTATTTAAATGTGAGCTTCGTAACGTGTTACTTAGAGTGGTTATTTCAACATTACAACATTATGTGACTGTCACAGGTGAGCAACTTGTGAACCACGCGTCGTCAACGTCCTGCACTTGTTTTAACTGAAGTTAACACGATAGAAAGCTTACATTTCAATGCCACAGTGTGAATTGAGTTTGAATGGAGTCTGCGTCGATGTAATGTGCGAAGATCTTAGAGCACATTCAATGAAAAATTTAACAAAATAGGTATTATCGGTTTGTCTATCTTGCACAAATGTCTAAAATCATAAAACGTTTACATGAGATAACAGCAATATAATAAAAATCTTACAACAATTATATAAAAATAAATAACTTTTACATGTTACCTATTTCAAAATATCGCTCTTAATCACAGATTAGTACCTACATAATTCAATAAAGTTTTGTGTGGTCATTGGGACTGTATAAAAGTACCAAACTGTTGTAAGCTTCCAGCCTTTAAGGTTTAGAAATATTATATTACCTACACTAATGAATATATAATTAGATGTGGTATTATGGAGTTTTTGCATTTCTGTAGTTTACAGTACAGATCATCGTAACATTCATATCGTTTAGTTTTCGTTCTGTAACAGTATGCTCTGTAATGTCCAATCAATGTGGAACTTGATGGTGCGTCAAAATCAATTATTGCCAAAATCATATACTGTTGGCCATTTAACTCTATATTAATGGGTATATCGTTTAGGTTAAGATACATGTCATGTAGTTCGAAAAAAAGTAAGTGTTTTAATTCATATGTAAAATGCACATTTCCTGTCTCGCACACAGGACACAATGAAACATTATCATTATCAATACACGATGTGGCAGATTCTTCCAAGAAATTAATACCCTTTTGTGTTATAATATTTATATTCAAAGATATATACTTGCAATCAATTTTCTTTTGATTTAGCTGACTTGAGCATGTGATATTTGTGCAACACCTTTGTCTGATGGCAGAAAAGTAAATGTTGTTCCTGAATACTTGTTCTAAAATCAGTGTTATATTACATTCACAATTGATAATATTTAGCTGTGACTTTGTTTTATCAAAAATGTCAATCAATAGTTTGTCACGAAGGTCATATAATCTTTTGCTTCTTTTTTTCGTAGTTGACAATACTTTAAGGAATGTTGTTAAATCATCGCTAGCACTATTTACTATTTCTCTGAAAGCAGGCCTGTCTTGATAAGCTACACCGAATGCTTGAGCGAGGGAATCAAAAGCACAAGTGTTTGTTATAAGTACCCTGTTTTGGTTTAAATTAGAATATGCGACGTTACCATTCTGTAATATGTATATGGGGGTGGATTTTTTTGATTTAGGAGTGGGTAAGGTAAGTCCCCGCCAGTTCTCAACTTCTATAGGTTTATTTTGAAAAATTGACTGAATATCGAAATCTGACGTATCAATTAGGTTCCCCTCTTCTTGTTTTTCAACTAACTTCGGTGCAGAATCAGATACATTTAATTTTGATGAGAATATATATTTTTTTTGTTGTTCGCTAATTTTTACTAGTTTTCGTGAGAAATTCTCAAAATATTCATCATTTTCTTTTAGTTTTTCCTTTTTGTTACTTAGTTTTAACGCCTGTTCTTCTGTGTTCTGTTTTGTATTCTCGTGTAAAATTTGACTAGAACTTAATTTTATGGCTCCGTTGATAAAACTATAATGTTGAACAAGAAATTCGTCTACCCGGACGCGTTCAACTTTGGTCTCAAAATATATCGTTTTAATGTCCTTAAAATGATTTTCTACATTTGAGCTGCTGGCATAGTCTTTGGCTCCAGGAAAATAATCTGTCATAATATTGCCCCACATAGGTAATTTTTTCAAAAGTCTTTTAAGAGTGTTGTTAATTTCCGGCAAAAAAAAAGGATTTTTCGTTTGTATATGATCAATTAACTGTAAATATAATAGTTCTGTATTCATTATGTCATCATAATATTTTATCAAAGGCATAGAGCCACCCTGTTTATCAGTTTCTTCATCTTCTATAACTAAATCTTTTTTTCGGAACTATCCTCACTTTCATTAATTTCATCTGTGTGTCTTAGATGTGTTTTTATTTGGACGTTCAAACGTTTCAATGCTTGTTCACATTTCGATCCCGTATAATCAAGATCGGAACTTATGTATTCATGAAGAGAAAGTGTGATTACATCTTTAATAATTAGTTTTACTTGGTCATAGCATCGTGATTGTAGTATCAATTTGATGCAATTGATATAAAAATATTTACATGTTTCGGAAGTCTTGTCAAAACAACTTTGTGTATATAGTTTTTAAAAAAAATGAGACTTATCAAGTCTGATGTAACAAGCTGGTATCTTGCCTTTTTTTTCCTCAACCATTGCAAAACATTGTAATAAATAGTCATTCAAGTCCATTTTCAAAAAAAATTTGGTTATGGCCGCTATTAAAGCAGAAGAATCATCACAAATTATTTCATTTGGAATGATTCTTCTGTCTAGCCATGTGTTTAGCCATGTGGCTATTGTTTTTGTTGTGTGTGAGTCAGAGCACATATAACAAATTGGAACACTAGCACCCAAGGTATATGCTACGATGGCATAGAAAACATGTTTGGGATTTTTATATTTTAAAAAATCGTTTGCGTCAGGTGGCTTTATTGGTTTAAATAAAGATCCAGTGGCATCAATAGACAGGATTTTATATTTGTCTTACAAGATGTCATCGTAATATATACTTTGCTCAGTAGTCCAAAAATACAATATAAATGGAACAAGACACATTTTTTTTATAAAACTGTCATACGGTGGGCTACAGGCCATAGCATACAGTGATAAAATTGTATTGTTATCAAAGTGAAAAGCGCTTCTAGCTTCATGACGGTATTTCCTAAAATTTTGTAATTTAGGTAAAGTTGGCGGTTCTTTTGGATTATCCATGCTCATAATTTTATCGGCCATTAAATTTCGTACCCTTAAAGCCTTATTGTTTTTAAGTTTTTCTCTGAGCAGATTAACCCGATGTGAAGTTAATTTATTTTTAATTCGAGGGTCATGCCGATAGCCCTTTTTCATATTTTTTAAATGAAGCGTTACTTTATAAGAATCTTCGGCTGTTCCAGGGGATATTGTCAAGAACAGACTAGCTTTACATTGCGTACAACTTCCTGTACATGTTATGTTGTTATTTTTAAGATCAGTAGGCACGTAATTGTTTCTAAAGGAGAACGTGCATTCTAAATCTGTTTTAAAATAAATATGATCCTGCATTTCGTTGGTCCACTTATTTTTTTCGAGATGGTGTGATTCAATAGGCGCAATGTTATAGTATTCATATTTAGTCATTTCAAAAGAAACTGTTAAAACAGAAGAAGCTTCTACAACTGCATGCAATTGTCTTCGATTATATTCACAATCTCCAGGAGAATTGAAAAATAAAACTTTATTTCTCTTCGCAGATATTTGCAGGGTTGCTTTGCTGACTTCGTGATTAAACTGAAGACGCAGTTCTTGTTGTATGTGGTCATAAACTACATTTGAGATTGGGGGAATAGAAGCACTAAATATATCTTTGTATTTGGAGAACACAACTCTTAGGTCGTGTAGGGGCACTTTGCCTTTTCGGCCTGCCATTTCCTTATACCTGCTGGTACTTCACTGGTATGTGTGATGTTCTGAATATAAAATGAACTGACACGAACAACGGTGTGACTTGTGGCTTGCATATTCTGCTCCCGAAGCCACGAAGTGCAAGCGACTGAAAAAAAGCAAAGCACAAATCACATTTTAAATTACTTATTTATTTATTAATAAAGGTTTACCAACAGCTTCTATGTACAACATACTTTACGTAAACGGTTTTTAAGACTTGGACTTACACAATCAAATTACAGTGTTTTCATTATTATTTCGAAGATCTAGTAGGTAAACTGGCGCTCGCCATTTGTGCAGAAAGACATTCGCGCGGATGTATACTTCCGCATAAATACATTTGGGCGAATGCACATTTGCACAAAAAGACTGTAGGTGTACAGTAACTTCAGCCTCCACAAGACTTTTGTGCGAAATAACATTTTAGCAGATTAAAAAGGGTGCCGTTTTCGTGGTTGAGATCGTCAATTACCAATATGCCAGAAATTCCGTTAAGGGGGTGGTATCTGCTAACGAGATTTCTCCATGTAACTCCTCTGATGAGTGAATATAAATGTGCTTATTAGACTCTAAACTTTAATTTGTACAATTGAAATAATTCTAACTTTATTATTACTCTATGAAAAAAATATTCAAAGTGAAGCATTTTTTCTTTGAGATTTCGTAACTACTCCTAAACGGCATTAAGTTCTAGTTTTTTTTTCATACTAATATTTGTCGGTTTTTTCTTCAAAAAGTGTACCTACAAGTGTAAATTTGCATTTTGATCTAACGATCTATTAGGCTACAATTAAATAAAACCCACTCATTTCGCAGTATTCGGCCCGCAGTGACTGACATAACAACCACTTTGTAGTGCAAGCCGATTAGAACTTTATTCTAACAGTATTTCAAACGAAGTTTGAACCACCACAAATAGGGTTGCTAATTTAGCAGATACCCCAGCCTTAAAAAATCAAAGATGGCGATATGGTACTATTTTATACTGATTTAACGAACAAAATAAAAACAAATACTCACATCGTCCAAAGAAGTCGTCGCACATAAACCACAAGAAAGCACTTCACTCCAAAACAATTGGTTTACGACTGATTGTTTCATTGGTTAGGTCGGATGAGCGAGCGTAGCCACAGAGCGTACTCAACTACTCACAGGTAAAGAGTAAGCAAGACAACGCATATAGCTGTTTCGCACGCAGCGACGCGCGTTGCTCTGTCTTGCTCTGTGTGTTGCTTAGTGCGTGTCATACTAAAATTCGAGTAATGTCTCGATCGCGTAAATCTAGTTTACGTCGTCGTTGTAAAATAAATGACCACATGAAAAACTAATGACCACTGACCACAGATAAAGTAATGTCGTCTAACTTCGTTATATAACTACCGCTAATTGAATAGGCAGTCGCTTCTATTATGAACACAAAATACGAATGTCAATATTTTGGCCGGTTACTAATGTGTACATTACCACCACTTCTCACGGTGAATTAAAGCGAAACGAATGAATGTATTCCTAAGATCTCACACTCGCAAATTAACGTTAATCGATGCGTCTAAAATTAGCACTCACAATATGTAGTTCTCACGCTAGGTGTCGCCTACCCAGCACCATAATTTTCGTAAACGTTAACGCACTCGATAGGTACGCAAAAAAACTTGCAAGCATACTGACTAACATCTAGAACGTTAAAAAGTTTAGCGTGGCGTTGCGTTGTGGTATCAAAACAAAAATTTGGTTTGGCCAAACAGAAACAACAAACTATTTCGCATAGGGTCCCTTTTACCCCGTATATATATTTGTATCGATTTAAAATCACACTATAAATTATTTACTGAGATTATTACTTATCTACCTTTATAAAGTCACTGACTTTAATTAATTACATATGATCCATTAAATTGTTTAAAACTACTATTAATTAACATGATTTTCATTTATAAAATAGAAAACTAGTAGAAATGTCTAATATGGTACCTGCACTTCAAACATTTAAAAAAAATCGGTTTCACGGATAACATTTTTCTGCTTAACTGTACGAAACATCGGTCACTAAAGTTGCTAATTTGCGAAGACTACTCGTACGTACGGTGCGGTCGCTTTTACGTGACCTTTTTAATTTGGTCGGCTTATTAGAGAATTTCTGACATATTATTGATTTTGATATAACTTTCATTACAGCCGTAATTGAAAGCTGAAATTAACAGGAATTCATGTTCATGAATCATTTTAATTAGTTTAAAGTATGCCACGTTTCTTAATGTTTTGGGAACTGCGTATTTTATTGCTAAAGTACGACTGGTCTAAAATTAATCAATTTTATTTTTATCTTCATATCGTGTAAAGTTACAGAATCTAATGTTCCTGACGTTTATAAGCGTCTACCATGGGTATTTTTTACAGCTGTTTATTTGGTTATAAGTGTTTTGGTTTACTTGCAAATCCGTTTTTATCTGATTTTTGAACCCATTTAATTCCATTGGTTTACGACAACCAAATCAAAAACTAATGTTTAAACAAATTTAAACAAATTAAGGTCTCTTATTGGTATTTTTTTCAATCTTCTGCGTTGAGCCGTTTTCGAGATCTGGGAAATCCCACAACGTTACCGCAGCAAAATCTTAAATAACTCAAGAACCATACCACACACAAATTTTGCTATTTACAAACATTTACTACGCAACAAAAGCTATCTAATCATGTATTTGGTTCCGGGCTGAACGAATTTTTGAAAATCGATTTTGCCAGGATAATGTTTCAAACGTTACTCCAGCAAAATGTGTTTTTCTCAAATAACTTTAAAACTACAATTCACACAAATTTTGCTACTATTAAACAAATTGCTCCTCATGATACACTAATTATTTTTTATGATCTCATCTCTCAAATCCACAACATTTTGCCAGGATTACGCACACGCCTATCTGACCTCCACCCAGTTAGTGGCCATAAAGTCTGACAACCAGTCATAAGTCTAGTCACTGACTACCTGTAAAAGCTGTCAAAGATCTACAAATGACAGCTTTCCGAGGCACGGAGGAAACTCGGTATGTAAGGGTGGTCACCCATCCACAGACCAACCTAGGCAAGCACGGCTTAACCTAAAGATCGACCCGAGCGGCTCTTATTATTGGGTGAGTCTCATAACATTTAAAGTTATTTGGTATATTTTCATTTCAATAACGTTCACAAGATATAATAAACCATCAGGAATATCTCAATGTCAGCCACGGAGTCTGGATTTGTGCCCGGTTGATGGCAATAGGCTTCCCCACTATTACATGGGATATTAGGTAGGCAGTTGTCCCACCGCCAACGATGAGCGAGAAGCGAATATAGCTGGAAACTAGAAACGCGTTGGCGAGCAGCGAGAATTGAGTACCTACCTACCTATGTAGTTCCGACGATAGTTTTGTAGCTGGGCTATAAGCGAGTGTGCGAGTGCGACGGGCGATTACTCGCACCACTCGCTCGGAGCGGCTAGTCCTGCGCAACACTACACGTGTTACGCACTTAAATATGCCGTTGCCGACAACAATGATACCGGTACCGTAAAATGGGGTGAATAGACACAACTTTCAACTTCTACACTGATTTTCTTACATATTTTGTATGAAAGCTGTTATCGAAGAATTGTCGAATTGCGAGTCTCGTTTTAATTTACCAAATAGTTATTCTTTAATTTTACATAAATTTAAGAATTATTTGTGAAATAGAAAAAGTAGGCCGTATCTATTTACCTTGAAACTGTGGTCAAAAGATACAACAGAGGGGTGAATAGAGAAAAAACTTTAGGGTTGTCAAAATCAACTTTTATTGTACTTACGTAGGTACCTAACTAGTACCTACTTATTTGTTTTTCAGTAAACAACTATCAACAATAATTGAAGAGTTTAATTTTTGTAAGTAATTATAATCCTAATTATCATAATTATTGGTAGCGTTAGTAACATTACAAAGGTTGAAAGGATTATAAGTATATCTTTATTGTCTGTATCATTTACCTTGTATCTATATAGTTTCAACTGTTTTAGCCAAAGTATTTGCATAATCTAGAAATAGAATCATTCTAGAGAGCTAGATAGAACAAGATATTCAAAATAATAAAAAAACCTAAAAATAACAATATTTAAAAGTATGATCCAAATTCTAACATAAACAATTAAATGCTTTAACTATAATATACTAGCGGACGTCACGCGGCTTCACCCGCGTATTTCCCGTTCCCGTGGAAGTACGGGGATAAAATATAGCCTATGTTACTCGCTGATTGATTATGCAGCTATCCATTGTTGAAAGATTTTTTCAAATCGGTCTAGTAGTTTTAAAGTTTATTCGTTACTTATAAAACACAAAAAAGTGAAAAATAACTTTAGCTTCAGAAGTCGGTGACTTTTGTTTGATTGATTTTTTTTTTTGTCACCGACTTCTGAAGCTAAAGTTATTTTTCACTTTTTTGTGTTTTTTGAAGTCGGTTTTATTTTTTGCAAAAAAGTTTTTTATTTATCCATTTTTAGTTTTTCCCAAACAAATATTTGCCATGAATTTATTTGACATTGTTACCAATACATGTCATGGTAAATAGGCGTGAGCCGCGGTGGCCCAGTGGTGACGGCCCCGACTTACTAACAGTAACTGGTGGGTTCGAACCCTGGCAGGCGTATTACTTTGTGTAATTTATTTCATCACTACTGCTCTCAAAATGGTCAAGGAAAACATCGTGAGGAAACCGGCATGTCCTAGTACCAAAACATTCGAAGACATGTGACATCTACAAACCCGCACTGGGCACGCGTGATGGATTATAGCCCATTCCCTCTCATAGAGAGGAGGCCTGTGTCCCAGCAGTGGGAACATTAATAGGCTGATGATGAATAGGCGTATCCCTAATATATGGAACGCGGAGCGAGAGGGACTTTTACTGACTAAAACCCATCCATGTTCTTTCTTAGCCCTTTGTATTCCAGAGCCGCAGTATCTCTTTAGAACAGTCCCTTTTGCTGACATCTCTTTGAGGCGCGCGCGGAACACGAAAGAACTGTCGAAATCTGGGTGTATTGTACACATCTGCGTACCCCTTCAGAGCATACAGGCGTGATATTACGTCATGCATGATGTTGTATAAACAATAAACATCCAAGCGATTGCAACATTCACGGCACAGTTGCCGTCTATTTTTGAAGAGTTCCACTATATATCTCCGAAGATCAGCATCAGATGTTCACAATGGATAAATGGGACCACACGGGAAGCACTAGCTTTCAAATAAAAAAAGAATCATCAAAATCGGTTCACCCAGTCGAAAGTTCTGAGGTAACAAACACAAAAAAAAAAAAAAAACAGTTGAATAGAGAACTTCCTCTTTTTGGAAGTCGGTTGAAAATACAAATCTTTCCTCTTTATAATATCAGTAAGTATAGATGTATGTATTCTGATGTATATAAGCTATATTACTGTAGTTTTTGCGTGAAAGAGTAACAAACATGCATCCTCACACTTTTCGCGTTTAATGCAATCAGTACCTACCTATTTGAGATCAAAAATAACTATTAATTATAAAATTTGGTACCTGCATATGGACACAGTTCCTAATAAAATTCAAATAACATAAATAGATACAAAACGGGATACCTATTTATCATGTTTATCCAAGTGCCATGATAACGGAAGAACTAGATACTAGTTCTAACGTGATCATGGCACTTGCATCAGCGCCGGAATATCAGAAACTCAAAACCTAACTTAACATGAAAAATATCCCATTTTAAATCCTCATAACCATTTTAGTTTAAAACCTTAGACTACTATCTATTTTATAAGATTTGATGGAGTTAGTTTCTAATCTAACTCCATCAAATGTTTTAAAATATCCGTGTCATTCAGGCCGCCTGGATTTGCTTTTTGGTACTTACAGCTTTATTTAAGATCCTTTTTATTTCAGCATCGCTTACTACGACATCAGAAATTATTTCATTTTTTTCGGATTATTCTCATTTATGAAAATGAGAATAATCCGAAAAAAATGAAATAAGGAACAATGATGTTCCTTACAATGGTTTCAATTTGCCCTATGACATCCAGGTCGTCTTCAAAAATAACAGGCATATTATTTACGTCGTAAGGACTGATGTTGTACATGTAACAACTTGCAACTGTATGATCAAGCTGGTTTTCATGTTTAGGTGGATCATTTTCTTTGCAATCGGTTTTAACATCAGTTTTCGTTTTTTTCCTATAACCTTCCCTTTATTACTTACTCTATCCGTATTTTTTTCATTTTTCTCTTTTTTCTTTTCTTTTGGAACTGGCGGATTCTCCTCATTTTTAACAATGGTTTCAATTTGCCCGATGCCATCTAGATCGTCTTCAAAAATAACAGGCATATTGTCAACATCGTAAGGACTGATGTTGTACGAACAACTTGGAACTGCATTATCAAGTTGATTTTCATGTTTATGTGGATCATTTTCTTTGCAATCGCTTTTTATATTAGATTTTGTTTTTTTTCCTTTGCCCTTCCCTTTAGTGACTCCATCCAATATTTTTTCATTTCTCTGATGTTTTTTTTCTTTTGGGACTAAACAAGTTATGTATTCCGGGTCAGTCTCAATATAGTCTTCATCGCTTAATAGTAACACACTTTTTCCTGCTTGAACCTGAAGCTTTTTCTTTTTTTTGGGTTCAACTATATTATTCGTCCCGGTTCGCATTTCTTTTAAATACTCCAAGACTGTCTCATCAACGATTTCGGGCTGTTCAGCTTGATTGTCCCAATCAGGCAATTTTTTTAAAACCGCTGAGGGATCAAAGGGATTTATTCCTGTCTTTCTGAAGCCAGAAATAACATTTGCTGAGCCATTTTCTTTTAAATTTTCCATTAATATATTAAGTAGTTTGGGAAAACAACCTTTCGCGATCGAAGATTGATTTCGAGCATAAATTTTTTTCCACTGTAAAATTATGTTTCTCCATGCTATTTTCATGGGTCTGAAGAACGCAACATCAAGTGGTTGGGTAATATGCGTGGAATTGGCTGGTAAGAAAATAAAATGTATATCCTTTTCATAACATTTTCTTATTAAATCTATTGATAGGTGAGATGATAAGTTATCACCTATCAAACATTTTTTACCGGGTTTATTTTCAAAAAACGGAAATATCATGCTGGTTACCCAATCCTCGAAAATGTTAGAATCAAACCAGCCAGATTGACTTCTATTATAACGGGCTCCTTTTGGGCCAGCTTTTATCCAGGTATCATATAAGTTCTGAGCCTTATAAACTACATATGGGGGTAAGATTTCTCCTGCAGCCGTACACGCCATCATAATTGATACAGCAGCTTTTGAAGAATTCATCACCCTTTCAGGGTATTTTGTTCCTCTCTTAGTAATGATCTTTTTTCTGCCGGGATCATCAGCCAAATTCGTTTCGTTGTAATTGACAATATTTTCGATCGGAACATCACTAATAGATTTTTTTAACTGTTCAAAATACTCTTTAATAGTATCTGGAGAGACTGCAGCTCGATTTCTTTTAATATTTTGTGATACCCTCTGAGTTATTTTATCACTGTGTCTTTTCAAAAAACTTCTGGCGAAATCCGGACCAGGTAAGTTATTTTTAAACCTTTTTTCCGTTACGCCTAATTTATCCAAATAATTTTTAACTAAAATCCTTAAGTCATAAAGTTCCATAGGATATCCCCATTCGGCACAAACGTTAATGTATTTTATAAATGCAAGTTCTGTCTCTTTTGATAGCACTGTCTGGCCTCCTTGGGTCTTCACATTTTTAATACTGTGTCTATAGAGGACAGATTTGTTAATTTGAAATTTTTCTGCAACGTTGCTCAAGGAATTGCTCCCCTCTTTATACTCACGAAGAGCCTGCTCGATGAGTTCCTTGCTATACCTTTTATATCTCTTGCCATGAGGATCTGGCTTGTACACCCTCGGCATGATGTTCACAGCGCGATGTGGCGTATCTGTGTAAAATAATCATGAAGAATTTGTGAAAGTTAAGTACAAGAAATGATGTAATTCACCTTATGTGAATTAATTATAATTCGAACACAAAATACTGATTGTCACTACAGTCACTTACGCGTACCAGTTTAAATTAAACAAGTAAAACTAAAGTAGAATCTAGAATACTTCATATTAGGTATATTAACGAACATTAAAAAAAATAGGGCATATTGAGAATATGTATTTTTAAGAATGAGTCTTTTTGCAAATGTACCCACAATTAGGGCATTTTTGGAATGAGGCTAATCGCAAATAAATCCTTAAACGGTCTAAAATATTTATCTCAGAAATCCAGAAAATGTTAAATTAAATTGACCAAAGCCGTTGAAGATAAAAAATCTAAATTTCAAATTAAAGTGTCACAGAAAAACAAAAATACTAAAATTTTTAAATGATCATGTCATGATGAAAAAATACTCGATTGACAACCCTGAAAATCATGTTTCTATTAACCTCTTTCACGTTGCTATTAACCCCTCACTCATCTATTCACCCCTTTCTTCGTTTCTATTGACCCTAAAGGCGTTTCTAATCACCCCCGACTCGGTTCTATTCACCTCGAATTCAGTAAAAAAATACTAAGTCTCGATTTTACTAAAAAATAAGAACAAAATGATGGAATATTGATACTCACCTTTTTATTCCTAATAGATGAGAAACTTAACTATCCAAGTATGCAAATTGACAAAGAGATAACAGTGAAGAACTTGATGTTTTTTTTTTAAGTTTTACACAGTCAATAAACACTTGTACGCAGACGTTCACTTCAACCATTGAGGTCATTTGAGGTAGGTTTCTATTCTAAGTCAGTGAGTAGTGGTCAGTGACTTCAACAGCTTTTTTCTTTATGTCATTAGACTTGACGTAGTTGACGTAAATTTTAGGGTTGCCAGAATGAAGGAAAAATGTTGCAGTGTTATTAATAGTGGGAATAAAGATACTTTACCAGACTAAAGAGCAACTAGAACGATCCTATTCAAGTTCTCAGATTCGTTTCTATACACCCCGCGATTTCTATTCACCCTATTTTACGGTAGTTATAGTAATTGTTCTGATTCATAATATATTATGTGCACTCAGATCCGCATTCTATGTAGAAATGACCGCTGGGTCTCTTGGCGTGAATTTTGTCCACCAAGCGAGCATCGCTGAGCAAGTGTCGCTGTGCGAGTATTAGGTATCTTTGATAGCTTTTTGTTATTTTAAAAAAAATATACGCGAACCAATAATATTTATTCCCATAATGACAGTTGAACGACCTATCATGATTATTTATCAGAACAGTAAAATTACGTTTTTGATATAAATATTATTTACGACATAACGTGAAAAACTACCGATAGCTAAAATCGATAAACGAACAACTCTCAATAGAGAAGTAGTGCTACAGCTACTGAGCAACAAAGGGCGCTTATTGCAATTATATATTCTAGAACATTATCAGAAAATATTCTATATTATCCCAAATGCTGGGTAATAGAAAATACTAACTATAATTAACTAAATTCAGGTCCATTCGTTTTTCCATATCGAGGTTTGCAATGACGCAAAGCGCAACAGGGCATTTTTTTACAATACTATATTTTCTTTTATTCAATGTGCTAAGACCAATGTCACACACTCACATGAATGCGATCTGTCAAGCGGACGTATCGCACGCACCAAAGACTACTATGTAGGTAGATGGAGATCACACTACGTAGCAGTCTAGGGAACGTGCAGGAACTATAGGTGGCAGCACTAAACGACAAAAGAGACACTATGCGGACAGTAAAGGAAACTTATGCTGTCACCTGTCACGCAAATCTCTTCAAAAGTATTATTTTTGATTATGATAAAAGGTATAAAACATGGGTTCCGGTCTATCAATAATGTTTGTCAGCGTAACATGAATGTTGACCAATATGAATTTTGTATGTTTCGTTTATTTTCTCTGATGAAAATTGTGGTGCTTGAAGAAACGGTGGCATAGACAACTTTCTTATTTTCAACACATGTTTTAATGGAAGGGAATCCTTTATCAGCGAGAACAGTATCTCCAGGCAGAAAAATCAATCCACAATCATTTGTTATAAGCAATCACTATAACGCCCTCCGTAGCATTTATATACAAAACTTAGGAAACTACAAGGAGTGCAGCCAATTAAAAACTTTATTGTATAACTATGTTTATAATCTGAGTTCATGTGGAGACTGTTGAGGAATATTCGGTGTGAACTTCAGTGCAGTCTGGAACGCCCTCCGTAGCATTTAGATACAAAACTTATGAAACCACAAGGAGTGCGGCCAACTAAAAACTTTATTGTATACCAATGTTTATAATCTGAGCACATGTGGACTCTTTGTTCAACTGTTGAGGAATATTCGGTGTGAACTTCAGTGCAGTCTAATCCATTATCATTTGTTATAACTAAGCAATCACTAGAACGCCCTCCGTAGCATTTAGATACAAAACTTAGGAAACCACAAGGAGTGCAGCCAACTAAAAACTTTATTGTTTATCCATGTTTATAATCTGAGTACATGGCATTCTCTTTGTTTAACTGTTGAGGAATATTCGGTGTGAACTTCAGTGCAACATATGTGTGTTTGCTGAAGTTTAAATGGTACGCCAGTACCATTTAATGTTTGCTTGCACGGTTGATTTTGAAGGCTATTGAACTTTTTCAATGCAGAGTGTAACAAAAACAAATTGTGTTCAAATATTTTTGTTACTGCATTTATCCATTTTTTGCGTTTTTCACCTAGACATGTTATGAGAGTACTATTCTTTGGAAAGTAATAGAATTTTATTATTTTACGCTATTTGATTAATTTTAATTTTTGTGGATGTATTGGTACATCCAGAAATGCAACAATGGATTATGATTAGCTAGAATAATCATTTTCAATAATAAAATTAATTCTGTTTACTTGTTTTACATGTCAATGTCAAGTATTAATTTGGTACAAGATTCGGATTGGTGACGCCAGTTGGCACCACCGTCGTTGTGCACGTTCCCTCTTGCCAACTCTGTATGTCAAAAAGTCGTTAACTTACGCTTGAAAAGTCGCTAGATGTCGCTAGCTATGGACAAATATCAAAAGTCTTTAGAAGTCGTTAAAAAAATTCGGTTTCCGTTTGGTGGGGTTCGTTATTTTTCTGCATTTTTTTTATTTTTCTTTTTATAACTTTTGTTTAGATATAATAATATAGTTCTATGTAAACATGACATGAACAGTTTTGTAAAGATATTTAAGTACCTTTGGAATCAAATGAAAATGTGCCCAACATTTTGCCGTCTGCTTTTAAAGGTAATGTTTGGTTAATCAAAAATATTATAATAATATTTGTAAACATGACATGAACTACATGTTTTGTAAGGTTTTAGCTCAATCTTCACTACTACTTCAATAGAAAGAAGACCTTTGGAATACTTTTTTTTTTAATTTAGACTCTAGAAGTCGTTAGAATAGTCGCTAGATTTTTTTTGTCGCTAGACACATAATTTAAGCCACTGTAGAAAGCGAAATGTCGTTAGATCTAGCGACTTGTCGCTAGATCTAACGACATTTCGCTTTCACTTTGGCAACACTGCTACGTAGACTGATCGATTTGCTTTGGTCACTTTGGTGTAACAAGTTATTGGAATGTCAGTTTCTTCGTCTTGTCCCGTCTATATCTGGTAATTTATTGGATTGTCTGCCAATAAACTGCTGCGCAGTTTGGCAGAGTGTTACTAATGTAATTTTTGTATAATTTTCAACACAGTTAACTAAAAATTAATCAGAGAATTTTCAATGAATAAATCATTTACTTACTTATATAATATAACATCATTGCTTATATACATGTCTTTGCTCGCAAACAATGTGGAGAGAAATTTTGAAATTGGAACGTACCTATTTTTTCTACTTAGAAATAATCATTTTCAAAATAGACTTTAGCTGGCCAGTCTCTCAAAACTTTTTTTCGCAATACTTTCGTAGCCTGGTTTTTTTACACCCACCCACCTATCGGTTTTGAGTTGACAAGTGTACAAGACAATAAAAAAAAAACAAAAGAAGAGTCTACAAACTGCAGCAGAACCGACAGAACGAAAAACACTACAGTTTCCGAACGAAAGATGAACTATCACGTGCGATACGTTTCACGTTAGAAGATTTTCGAATTTTTCATAAAATCAATAGAATGTTACAAAATAACAAACGGAACGTCATACTACTATGATTGAATTGATTGATTGATATCCGTTGTCCGCTATTTTGGATTTGGTAAAAACTGCGGGAATTTTGTGTATTGTAAATGAAAAACATGGTGTTCAGTTCAAAATTTGTGATAAGAATGTGCCGAAATATAATTCGAGTGTTCCGGTAGCCAACTAGCAATGTTGTTGGCGGACAAAGTAAGAAAAAAAGCAATATTAAAAACGTCGTGCAAAGTAGTTTTGTTGTTTTCGGTGTTTTTCAAAATAATATAAATATTTCCAGGAACTCAAAGTGAAGTAATATCCGTGAAAATCTGTAAGGTAAGTAAACATTATTATCGCAATAGAAAAAAATATCCTTCGTACTTACACCGTTCGCGGGCGGGTCTCTACTTTTCTTTTTATTTTTTGTTTCCAAAACTTAATTCTTCGTTTTTGTTTATGTTTATGTTTACTTTTTTTATTACTCACAGGGGATTCAGCCAATGATTTCCGTGTAAGCGACATGGCAGAGAAGCAATGTCTCATTTTAGTAAGTTCTTTTTGTTTTTATTTAATTTACTGAAATTGTTTGGGTGGGTTGGTTATATTTTTTAAGCGTTTAATCTCCGCCGAGACAACCTCTAAAAAGTCATCATAAGGTACAAAAACTAATAATCTAAGACACTAGATGCAAACCACAATTTAATTACTAACATTTAATGGGCAAATATAGTACTTTCTCTATATTATTATTCTGTTCGCAAAGTCCTCTCATGAGCTTCAGAATATGCTGACAGATCTAGACACGCATAGCAGAGCTGTGGGCTTAAATATGAATACATCCAAAACTAAGGCAATGACTAACAGAGAGAAAGAAACAATCATAGTGAACAATACTCCTATTGATTATGTAGATGAGTATACATATTTGGGTCAGGTAATAATTATAAACAATATGTCAAGCAAAGAGATTGAGACACGCATAGGACATGCATGGAAGAAATACTGGGCGAACAGAGAAATAATGAAAGACAAAACAATACACATCTCGGTTAAAGGAAAGCTATTTAACACATGCATACTCCCTATCCTAACATATGGATGCCTGATTTGGGCACTTACTAAAGCTCAGCAAGCCAAACTTCAAACTTGCCAGCGAAGCATGGAACAAAGCATGATGGGGAAAAGGAAATTAGATAAAATCAACCACAGCAAAATTAGGAAAGCTACAAAGACCCAAGATGTGGTGTTGAAATTAAGAGCACTAAAGTGGAAATGGGCTGGCCATGTAATTAGAGGAGAAGAGAAATGGAACAAAGTAGTAACATTGTGGTACCCAAGAGAGGGAAAGAAAAAAAGGGGAAACCATTCAGAAGATGGGATGATGATGTGGTTAAAACAGCTGGAAAAACGTGGACTAGAATGGCGCGGGAGAAAGAGGATTGGAAAGTGTTGGAGGAGGCCTTTGCCAAAGGGGCACACAGAACAAAAGCAAAGTTATATATAAAAACAATTGTTTAAAAAAAAAAATGTATTCTTTTGTCTCAAAAAGGGCTATAAATAAAATAAATAAATAATAGTACTTTCTCAAGTTATTATGCCTTGTGACTGGGACTGTAGCTTTGATTTTCTTTTTTGTATTTTTGACATTCAAAAGTGCCGTAATGGTCTAATTGAAATAAATGCTTTGAGTTTGAGTTTGAATACATTTTTTAACCATATTAAAAACATAATGGTAAAGGTACGGAATCAAAAATAATCAAAATCAATGTTTTATTTCTGGATTGTTCATAAAAATGATGGGTCTGGATCATTTTTTTTTTCAACCTGATAAACTTAATCTGACAAGCACTTGTCTACAATCTACAGTATTTGTTCTTCATGTAAACTTCACAGTTTCCACAATTATAATGGGTATAAAAAGACCTGTGATGATGGCGAAACACACCTTTTCCGCATTCTTATTAACATATGAGTCCATGTTACTTGAAATTAAATGTTTTATTAATAAGTAAACATTAATCAGATATTACCAGATATTACTTAGATAAGAATGGGGTTGTGAAAATTTAATATTAAAAATAAAAATATTCATAACTCTTTAAAAAAAAAAAATTTAGGTAGGTAAGTATTATGGTAAATGGTATTTTTATTTAAATTAAGTACTTATGTTTTTAATGTAAAAAAATATTAATGCATCAAGTACAACACAATATTTTCCTTGAAGAGATGAAAATGAAATTACCATTTCAAAGAAAGTTTTTAATAAATTTATTAAAGAGAGAACTCGATTTGAACACTATCTTTATATTTTGTAAGCCTAAAAAAAAACAAAAATATTTTAAATAAAACTTGTGTAACAGTACCACTTATATTGCAAGGCAGTTACCAACAAAACTTAAGCAAAGTCAAAGTTACTAGCATGAGCAGTTGTGCCAGCACTACTAGCTAAAGTTGCCCATTCAAACAAGTAGTTGAGTTTTAGCTACAAACTTTATATCTGCACTGTTGGACTTTGCAGCTATTCAATGTGGAATACTTAGTTTGTGTGGAAGTTTCTATGGACAGCATGTTTTACATCTACACTAATATTATAAAGAGGAAAGGTTTGTATTTTTGTGTGTATGTTTGTAGTGAATAAACTCAAAAACTACTGCGCCGATTTCAAAATTTCTTTCACCATTAGAAAGCTACATTCACCGTGAGTAACATAGGGTATATTTTATCCTCTTACTCCCACGGGAACGGGAACTACGCGGGTGAAACCTCGTGACGTCCGCTAGTTAGGTATAAAATGTATGCAAGCTTATTCATGTGACTTAAGAATATTGAGAGACCTCCAACTATTTCTTGCTTGTAGCTGGAGATTAATGCGAAAACCATTACACTCCTTTTGGGCTTGAATGCAGTCTGGTAAAAAAGAGTAAATCCTGTATTTTAATTTCTCTATTTCTTCGTGGATGTGACTTGTGATGCGGGGGAATGCAAATACATTCTGCTTTAAAATCCGGATTTTTAAGAACGGGTTTTGGCCAAACCGGATTATCCGGATTTTACGTTTTTTTTATGAAAAATTACATAGTAGGTAGTTTATTAATGTGATGTTTCTTATATAAATGGGTTAAAATAAAAACAACAAAATCAGATTTAAGCCTCAGACAAAGCTTGTTTGTACTGATGCCAGCTCTCGTTTGATACACTTTTTATGCGTGTCTGATCCGTATAACTATAAAAAAAACTATGTTATTTTTTGAGACAAAAAAATGTGAAATATTATTTTATACATAGGTAATACATTCGGTTACACATCATTCCTGCTGCGGCAAAAGCACGCTCTGATTCAACGCTTGTAGAGGGAATGCACTGAAGATGCTTGTAGGAGGCCTCCAAGTATCGTTCTCGTGAACCACTATCTTCGAATAACGCCTTCTCCACTCGCACTAAACTGGGAATTTCAGGCTTTCGGCTGATGAGAACATTTGTGAATATTCGCGCGAGAATGTAGTCCTCGCATTACAATCTATACTAATATTATAAAAAGGTAAGATTTGTTTGTAAGTTTGTATGTTTGTAAGTTTGTATGTAGGGGGTAATCTCCGGAAGTAATGAACCAATTTTAAAAATTGTTTCACTGGTAGAAAGCTACATTATTCGTGAGTGCTATAGGCTATATTTTATTCCTGTACTCCCACGGGAACGGGAACTACGCGGGTGAAACCGCGGGACGTCAGCTAGTTTCTTATAATTCAGAAAATCCGGATTCGAGGAGGTCGAGTAAAAATGTGCGGATATCCGGATTTTTCGGATTACGGATAGTCCGCATTGCATTCCCGTGCCCCCCCCCCCCCCTCTACCTTTTTATTCTTTTTGTGCTTTCTTATAATTATGTTATGCATCGTGTTGCGCAAATAAGTGTTTTCTTCTTTCATTTGAAAGGCGTCGGTGGCATCATACAACACAGGATTTTCCCATCTTGAATGTAGGTCTTCCTGAAATGTTTGAATGCCAAAGTAAATTTAGAAGGACTTCCCCTCAGTTTTTGCTTCAACTTTCCACCCTGATTTGAAACAGTTTAGTTCGATTTCTGATATTAATAAATTGGCACTTCAACAAATGTATTATGCCCACATTAAACTGCCGATAAAAATGACCCCCAGCAATGAGGACACGACTTAACACGTCACAAACAGTTAGAGAGCACTATATTTACTCCACCCTACCTTATTCTATTACCTGAGCTTCCAGTAATATACCTACCACATAAACACCTATATACTCCGATTATATATAACGTAAGTAGACTGGATCCCCTTGCGGTTATATTATAATCCTGAGTGCACCAGACACCTAGTCTAGCAACATGACTGATGACATTAATTAACAATTTCAGCGGCGACCCGTAAACTCAAGTTGCCTGGTGGATGGCCTGTTATTGTGTATTATCTCGGGTATGTGTGTGTGACGTGTATTTAGTAATCTGTGTAGTGTGTACCCACTGATGATGAAAAGCATTCGACTGATTTGCGTCAATGACATTGGAGAACTAGCTTTTGCTCGCATTGTCAGAAATTATCCAACGGTAACGTATTAATTAAATTAAATTAAATTATTTATTGCATAACACACGTGTTTTACAAGATATTGAAATTAATATAAGTAACGTTGACATGGACCCTGTCAGGCACAACAATTTATAATATTTGACACTATGTGCCTAACATTTAAAAAATCATCACTAATGAAAAAATAGTAAAATCATTCAAATAAGTCAATAATGTCAAAGGATTAAATCATCATCATCATTTCAGCCGAAAGACGTCCACTGCTGGACATAGGATTTAATAAAAAGATAAAATAGACAACGAAAAAATCAGATAAAATAAAAGTATAGTCAAATAAATCATGTCATTAATATTATTATTAATAATAAGTAATCAAAATACAATCATGTCAATAAGATAATAATCAAAAACAAAATTCAATAAAATAAAATTAAAGTGAAATACCTACCTACCTACAGTTTACATCATGTCACTAAATAATAATCAAAATGCAATCATGTCAATAGCTACTAAGTAATCAAGCACAAAAAGGTCAATAAAATAAAATTAAAGTCAAATACATCATGTCATTAAAATAATAATCAGAATACAATCATGTTAAAAAGATAGTAAGAATCAAATACAAAATGTCAATAAAATTTAAACTAAATTCAATAAATAGTCAATCCATTTTGATGTCATCAATAAAAAAATCTGTCAATGAACAATTCAATGAACAATAGCAAGTTTCTGACTCGTTTTATAAATAGGTATTCAATATTTTGTCATTCTCTTCCATTCATGATTCTGATGTCATTAACATTATGAATCTTGTTATGCGCGCTCTACATTCTCGCGAGAATCTCGCTAGAACGCGAGAAAAACACATGAACTGAGAATGTAGAACCGATTCTCGTCATCGAGCGTGAGAACTGTATTGAGAACCTTGCGAGTGTGTACCGAAAGAAGTTCTCGCGGGATTCCCACTGAATTTCTCAGCGAGATTCTCGCGAGAATGTAGAGCGCGCTTTATCATTTTTTTTTATTGATGTACGTAACGTAAAGGCTAGTGCTGTATAATTTTAGCTTTGATTGGGGTAAGTATTACGAGCGTGTTTTCGAATCGAGAACGCGGTGTATATTGGCGTGGCCGGTCAGAGAAATAAACATAGGTAAACACTTATTTAGACATAGGTACAAAATAATGTGAACTGAATAAAAAGCTTGTAAAACTACTTACATTTTATTTAAAGCTGGGGGGCCTCATTCTGCTGCCGCGGGCCTCTGACGGGCTTAGTCTGCCACTGCATGTAGGCGTTTAGATTACTTGAGATGAAAAGTCACTACAGGAAGTCAATAGGTATTGAGAACGTACTACCGGGACATAAACTGTCTGGTCATGTAGGTACTATCAGATCTGGATTCCAGATTTCATCCAAATCCGTTCATCCATTAAGGCCCTTCTAACCCTAAAATTGGCAACTCTATTTGTGGTGGTTCAAACTTCGTTTGAAATAGGTACCTACTGTCGACTAATAAATAATAAGCACAGCTAAAAAATGTTGCCGGCTTTTTAAACATTTGTGAAAAGCGACGTGCTGGGCAAAGTTATAGTGCTTGGGCAATCTTGTAAGGTTTGACGGTACATTTTCGTCATTAGATTTCATAATCTTTGTAACACTGTTGATCCCGGAACACTCTATTTGTGGTAGTTCAAACTTCGTTTGAAATCCTGTTAGAATAAAGATCTAATCAGCTTGCACTACAAAGCGGTTGTACTTGTTACGTCAGTCACTGCGGGCCGAATAGTGCGAAATGAGTGGTTTTTTTGCGATTTACAAAAAATCTATTGATTGGACTAAAAAAAATAAAACACTAGACCTGCTTTATAGTTAGTTCAGATAGTATGCAGTTTCATGATCTAATTTGAAGTACCTACTTTTTGAATACCTACCAGCGGTTTATTGTTCGATTTGGAAGAAACTTTGAATTTTTTTTCTATCGAGAAAAGTTTATGGAATCGTGTTTTCGTCACACATAGGTCTTAGCATTAATCCTCAACTTTACCATATGTTTATTTCAAAATTAATGCTGCAGTATTTGAGGGATATATTAGCCCTTATGACATGAAAAGAATAGCAGACAGACAGATCGAACACTGTCGAGTTAAATATGCGTAGGTACGAATGGTTCTTGTACTAAGAGGTAGGTACCTACATAGTACAAATTCTGAAACTGCTCAAAACAGCGAGACTGCAAAAAATAATATCATATTCCGACGAGAGCTTTCTGACGTCATTTCCGATTCCGATATAATAAACGCTGTAAACTCTGACATTTACATTTAGAATAATGGTGAACTGAATTTAGGGCAAAATGCAGAGCGTCTAGGTAGCTACCTAGCTAGCTAGTATTTTTCGATATTATGCGACATTCGGTGTTCGGAAAATGCCTTTGCTGTTCTATTACAATATTTTTTTTGGAGATTTGTTTAAGTAGACTAAAGTTCGTCATAAGGGGTTAAAATGTCCCTAATATTTAGGGGTTGCATTCAAAAAAATCCTATACTTACCTACTTCTTTTCCAGAACTTGGCGAGGACATGTTCTAAAATCTTAAAAGATTGCGGAAAGTCAAAAGTAAATTAATAGCTTTGTCGGAACAAAAGAATAGCTCTTGTTTGTCCCTTCGCTTGTCGTCAGTCCTCAGTTCCTCACGATACAAATACACTTGCTGCGTCATCAATGTCCAAAATGTCACACAAATGTCAACAGTATCATTAGAATGTTTGTGTTTCTTTTGTTCATCCCTCTGTTCACCCTATGTCTGGGTTCCAGGTGCGAAAGGGACGTTACCCTGTCTTGGTACATTGCACTCTTGAAATTACCGCCTTTAGTGCTTGGCCACGACCTACACGTTCAAGCTACACGCGTCTTGCGACGACTGAGGAAACAAAATAAATTACTTAGTTTGAGCCTGTCACGAGTTACAGGGGACGCGTTGGTACTCATGCGAAGGAAACAAGGACTTAGTGTCCGACCGAAGCTTCCAAAAAAATACACCGAAGTTGAACGAACTAGATATTACGAATGCATGAGAGCGCAGAGGAAGAGGCCACGCGCGGACACTAAAAACAAATGAAACGCGCGAGTTGCTTGATGCAGGTTGCGTCAACTGAGGTCGTGAACGGGGCGTGCGCGTGTCCGTAGACTGTAGACGTGCTAAATCTTATCACTGTGGTCTCTTTTCTGTGTGAGGAGAGACGGTATTACAGGGTCTGTGAACTTTACAGCGTTTGATTTTCACTATTTGACCAATGTTCAGCGTTCAAACTGACTTATTTTTAATAGCCTGTTTTATTTGCAAAGTAGGTAGATTTTTAAAAGCAAAATGTTTTTTGTTTACCTGCAAAAGTAGTTAAAACTAATTAAATAACAAAGATACCATTAACCATAAGCGGTTTACATTGATGCCTGTTTGTAGAACTTCCATAATTATTTTATTTTTGTATTTCATTCGGAATTTCAAAAACATTAAACACTGACGTAGGTAGAACGTGACCTTTATTTATTATTAGTGAATAAAATTAATTGTTCCGGGATCAAAAGTGTTACAAAGATTATCAAATCTAATGATGAAAATGTACTTTTAGTTCAAGAAACTATTGCGTTAAATTCATTGCGAATTTAACGCAATCGTTTCTTCAACTAATAATTACAATATTTACGTTGTTTTCCATAATTCCCTATTATTATCATTAGTAAACATTTTCTTCACACCAAAATATCTATAATTTCCCTCGCGAAGTGTTCCATAGTTACCTCACTGCCTCTGCTCGAGTTGTTGCTCAATTTGGCAAGCACGGGCATCGTGCAGTCATCTAGAATATATAAACATGTAGGACTAAAAGTTGGCCTTAAAAGTTTACTCAATTTACGCTATCTAGAACTTTTATGTCAGTTTTAATTTTGAAACAGAAGTTTTTAATCAATTTTGAATTCAAAACTTCTGTGAATACTTAAGTAATTAATCTTCTTCACATAATTTATAAATTGATTCAATTATAGAAAGGTTGAGTTACTGCTCTACACAATATTTTTTTAAATTTTACTTCACACGACGAATTTCTCCTGTATCGTGGGTGCGTTTACAATCATTTAAACTTACATCCACAAACAGCCGGAACACCCGGAACAAATATCTGTAAGCAATACAAAATATTTGTTCCGGGCGGGAACGGAACCCGCGCGTGACACGCAGCGCATCAGTCAATCGCTCGGCCACTGCCGTCACCGATCGTGCCGTCCTAGTAGGGTAGGTAGGTCTTCTTCTTAGTGTGTCCCAGAACTGAGATACTAGTTCGGGCCCAATTCTGTAAAATTACCAACTTGTCAATAGTGTGTCGGTAGTGTGTAAGTAGTGTCTCAATAGGCTAACCATTGACATTTGGTATTCTACAATTTATCTATGGCCATTGACTTACCACTGTAGTGCCATTGAAACGCCATAGAAGACTATTGTAATAATTGGTATTCTGCTCCACTATAATGTGTCAATGTCATCATGATGGCCATAGTTACGGTAGTCTGTAAATATTTTAAGTGTATTTGAAAGTTGTGTCTATCGTGTTTGAAAAGTGTTTTGGCCATCGAACCGCCATGCGCCATTGTGAAGCCATCGAACAACGAAAACGGGTTATTCACCAACTGGACATGAAAGACTGGACACGCGTGTGTGTGTCCAGTTGGTGAAACTTACAATTAGTATCACTTATTATTTCGTCATCTGGACACGCCAAAATTTTTACGCGTGTCCACATAGTGAAACTTAAATTAAATCACTTTTATGTTTTCGCCAACTGGACACACGTTCGCATTTTATCTGAATTCATGAGAAAGTACAGTCACGCAGATTGATATTCTGTATCACAATCATGTTCGGCCACGTTCCACTGTTGGGAACCGGTGATTTTGCCAATTTCTGAATAAAAAAATAATAATAGCAGAAATGGTGAATATTTTACATTGACATACAAAATCACCTGTTCCCAACAGTGGAATCTGGCCGAACATGATTTTTGTTCGCGACGAACGTCACCTAATCAGCATATAGTGTTTTTGTTATAGTAAAACAGTGTAGAGTCAGTGTATAGGCAATATATAGTAAAAAAACAGTAATTTACATAAGCGCTAGACTCATAAACTAGCAAGTGGAGTTTATAGTTTAATTTAGTATTTTAGTAAGATCCAGGTAGCCTATATAGGTTGCGACCTAGGCCTGGATATAGTCTTTTTTAATAACTTAGCCCTTCAGGAAAACCACTTTGATGAGAGTATGACAATCTAGCGCAGCTATATTCGTCAGTGATAGGAAAATTTGGTCTAACAGAATAACAGTTAAAGGATCGTTATAGGCTGAAAAATACAGACACGACAAAATAAGTAACAGTTTTCGATAGGCCAAGTACTCGTCTAGTATATGGCAATTATATACTTACGTACAGTCACAGCAACAGTTTTCGTGTAATTCAGCCTGGAAGATCCTTCAACCAGCCACTGTTGGAAAAGTTGTCTGGTTTTTTGGAAATAATTTCCTAATTACAATAAAGTTTATTGTGATTTTAATGTTTGTACATAAATAACTTTATGTAGAAGCCATAAAGATGTATGTATCGATAATCAAAATTTTCCAAAATCAGGAAGCGAATCAGGGTTCTCGTTACAGTAAAGTTCCGGAGTTCCGGAGTAGTAGTAGTTAGTGTTGTGTAAACACAACATTTCAAAGTATTGTAGTCATCAGTACGGCAAATATATTATGAAGAAAACAGTGAAAAAGTTGTGTGCGAAAAGTCCTGAAGCTCCGAATCGCTTCCTGAATAGTTATGAAAGTTTATCAGTGTATTATTTCCCAGTGAGCCCCCTTCCCTCGTTAGGTTCTACGCCTGAGATTGCGTAGGTTGGCTACAGTTAAATAGGTGTAGGACGTCAGCGCCGTCTGAGAGCTGCGTGCGCCCGGTGTAGAAAGGGTATAGGCAGACCGCTAGGTACACGTTATACATCCACGCCTTCAGCGGATCACGCCCGTTCGGCACAATTGTGATACCTACAGAAAATCAATCTGCGTGACTGTACTTTCTCATGAATTCAGATAAAATGCGGACATGTGTCCAGTTGGCGAAAACATAAAAGTGATTTTTTTAAGTTTCACTATGTGGACACGCGTGAAAATTTTGGCGTGTCCAGATGACGAAATAATAAGTGATACTAATTGTGAGTTTCACCAACTTGACACACGTGTGTTCAGTCTCTCGTGTCCAGTTGGTGTATAACCCACGAAAACACTGAAAAATATTGTACCGCCACACTATCGACACACTACTGAGACACCACTGAAACGCCATTGAAGTTTTTGCAGAATACCAAATTTGCAACAGTGGCAACATAATGTCTGTAGTGTGTAGATAGAGTGTCAATGGCGTGTTGCTTAACACAAAGTTACAGAATTGGGCCCCAGGACACGATAATAAGTGGCCCATCGTTTGTGGAACAGAACTACAGCATTTACACTCCAGGGAAGAGTCATTAATGAATCTCCACCTGAGCAGGTTTTCCTTGCTGCGGCCAACCTGGGTCCCGAGTCTATTTAAAGACTTCCAGGTAAGCCATGGCAACTCATCACTCTCATAGTAGGTAAACGGAAGAGTCATTAATGAATCTCCACCTGAGCAGGTTTTCCTTGCTGCGACCAACCTGGGTCCGAAGTATATTTAAAGACTTCCAGGTCAGCCATGGCAACTCATCACTCTCATAGTAGGTAAACGGAAGAGTCATTAATGAATCTCCACCTGAGCAGGTTTTCCTTGCTGCGACCAACCTGGATCCGAAGTATATTTAAAGACTTCCAGGTCAGCCATGGCAACTCATCACTCTCATAGTAGGTAAACGGAAGAGTCATTAATGAATCTCCACCTGAGCAGGTTTTCTTTGCTGCGACCAACCTGGGTCCGGAGTCTATTTAAAGACTTCCAAGTCAGCCATGGCAACTCATCACTCTCATAGTAGGTAAACGGAAGAGTCATTAATGAATCTCCACCTGAGCCGGTTTTCTTTGCTGCGAGTATGCGACCAACCTGGGTCCGGAGTCTATATAGACTTCCAGGTCAGCCATGGCAACTCATCACTCTCATAGTAGGTAAACGGAAGAGTCATTAATGAATCTCCACCTGAGCAGGTTTTTCTTTGCTGCGACCAACCTGGGTCTGAAGTCAATTTAAAGACTTCCAGGTCAGCCATGGCAACTCATCACTCTTATAGTAGGTAAACGGAAGAGTCATTAATGAATCTCCACCTGAGCAGGTTTTCCTTGCTGCGGCCAACCTGGGTCTGAAGTCTATTTAAAGACGTCCAGGTCAGCCATGGCAACTCATCACTCTTATAGTAGGTAAACGGAAGAGTCATTAATGAATCTCCACCTGAGCAGGTTTTCCTTGCTGCGGCCAACCTGGGTCTGAAGTCTATTTAAAGACGTCCAGGTCAGCCATGGCAACTCATCACTCTTATAGTAGGTAAACGGAAGAGTCATTAATGAATCTCCACCTGAGCAGGTTTTCTTTGTTGCGACCAACCTGGTTCCGAAGTATATTTAAAGACTTCCAGGTCATCCATGGCAACTCATCACTCTCATAGTAGGTAAACGGAAGATTCATTAATGAATCTCCACCTGAGTAGGTTTTCCTTGCTGCGACCAACCTGGGTCCGGAGTCTATTTAAAGACTTCCAGGTCAGCCATATACCTCATACCTAACCAGGTATGAGGTATATGGTGGAGGTTCCAGTTGCAAAAAGTATTGTTTAGTTTCATCAAATGCTTGCACTGACTGGACAGGTCCACTCAAATCTGTATGGTTCTTTCTTCAAAAGACCATCTCAGGCACTAATCTGCATAGTCCTCATGTGAATTGAGCAAGATTATGTCTGGACTTTAAAAGAGACTATGACCTCTGAGTTTGTTTCGGCTGTTTCTTCTCAGAGTAGTCAGGTACGAAACACCGGCCCCATCTAGTTTTAAAAAATGACGTGTAAAAGTGTTTGTAAAAACCTACTTGCAAAATAAACATCATTTATCATTTATCTAAAGCGCTATTTTTAGGGTTCCGTAGTCAACTAGGAACCCTTATAGTTTCGCCATGTCTGTCCGTCCGTCCTCGCTTAATCTCTGTGACCGTTAGCACTAGAAAGCAGAAATTTGGTACCAATATGTATATCAAACACGCCGACAAAGTGGTAAAATAAAAATTGGAAAATAATGTTTTATTAGGGTAGCCCCCCTATATGTAAAGTGGGAAGTGTTTTTTTTTTAAATTTTAACCCTAACGTATGATATATTGTTGGAAAGGTTTTTAATGAATAGGGGTTTCCTAAAATAATTTTTTGATAATGTCAATAATTTCGGAAATAATCGCTCCAAAAGTAAAAAACAAAGGGTTCCCCCCCTCTAACTTTTGAACCATAAGTTTAGAAAATATGAAAAAAATCTGAAAAATAGAACTTTATAAGGACTTTCTAGGAAAATCATTTTGAACTTGATGGAAACAACAGTTTTTGTACAAAAAAGACAAAAAGTTGTACAAAATAATTTCTGGACTAAGTTTGTAGTATATTCGTACATGCAAGCATTTTTACATAATGGATACCCACCTTTAAACTCATAAGTGGGAACACTTATTGTGACGGACGGAAAATTACGGAACCCTACACTGAGCGTGGCCCGACACGCTCTTGGCCGGTTTTTTAAATTACGTCATATAAATTGAAGAACCACTGCTAAAATACACTTCCATGGAAGCACAAATAAAATAATGGCGGAAACTTTACGACCTAATCCGTATTACAAACATCATAGTCAGTTTATGAAAAGAGCAAATAGTAAAATTGTAACCAAACTGTCAGTTATTGTGTCATACGACACATACACGACTTTGTCCAAGATCAAGTAAATATTGACCCGTTCCATTATTAGTAACACGGATGAAGGAAAAGTTCACGTAGGTAGTACAACTTACAAAATAATGAGAATATTGATTGTTTCTACCTATGATTTTCTTGGGTTTTGTGGAATTCCTGTAGATTTTAGGAGGGTCCTTTTTTCTGAGGGATCGCGGATTGATGATCATAAAGTCAATTAATTCTACCAACACCTTTAATTAATTATACATCCAAGGCATATGAAAATGAAAATTTATACGGCACTTTTACTAAAACACATATTTTTCAATTTTTCTGTCTGGCTCTCTCTGTTCCGGCTAATCTCCGAAATGGCTGGAGTCTGGATCGATTTTGACGGAACTTTTTCTGGCAGATAGATGATGTTATAACTGGAGTAACTGAGGCTACTTTTATTTTAGAATAAGAATTAGGGTACAATGTAAAAAAAAGCCCTTGAAATTGGTGACAGAATACGATTCAAAAAGGGAAGTAATTTTTATATTAATTTCACGCGTACGAAGGTTGCGGGCAACAGTTAATTTTTAATAAGTACCTACCTAGTATTTTTTTTTATGAATCAAACTGAACAACTTTTTTTTTACTATGTTCTGCAGTAAAATATAAGTACTTCAGCAAACTTTCCGTGGTCGAATCTACTTTATAAATGCCACAACAATACAATAGTAACAACAACAAACAACTCCATCAAAACAGTTTAACCGTAATAACAAATATAATAGTTTTCAATCTTGTCGGCGGACGAGCATTTCCCTCGGGTTTTCCAATGAGTATCAATTTGTAACTCTGCGAGAGGCAGAATGGACGATACGTTAGTCTTGGCTGAGCGAGCGTGAGGAAAACTCGCCGTTCCCGCCAACGCGCGCCTTCCCGCGCTTTCCGTGTAAAATTATTTATTTCGTTTTGTGCTCCTATAATTTGGAAGCTCGTTTTGTTTGAATGCTACGTGCTGTTTTGTTTTGAATTTTTGTGTTGTGATTCAGAGGTTTTACTTTTAAAGAGTGAGTATTGACTTTTGTTTTTATATTCGGTGTTTTTGATGTAAATAATAAATTGCATAGTTAGATAACCAGGTTTTCCTGAATCTTACAGATTCGTAGTACTTCTGTATTTTTTTTCTTCAAGTCTCTTCTAACTACTCTACTAACTTTTTATGTCTAATGTGTACCTCTGCGACCGGCCAGTTTATTAAATAACACCGATTTTCGATTTCCTAATAGGTGATTTGGTACTTACTACAAAGTTTGTAGCTAGTCCAATGTCCGATATATCGGGAATTTGCTCAGAATTCTGCATCTGAGCACCGAGGCTAGAGGTCCAAATTCCGGAGTTCTGGACATTTGTGGTCACCTCATATTAATCAACGAGATTTCGTATTTCCGTAATCCAGCTAGGAACCTAGTGACTTCCATTCGATGAATGAGCGGGACCAGTGCTTCATTGTCCTTAATTTGACTGTGTGATGTTATCAACTTATCATCAACAGGTAACTTGTCTAAAAACAAGACCAACTGGGTAATAATAATCTGTGTTTTTATTAACCCAAAAAAGCGCCGATTTAACTGGTGTTCAGCCTTTTGGCATGTATTGTGTAGAAACTGAGACTAGACTGGTTTTACTCAAAGATTTTATGCATCTGATTTTGATCTTTTTTTTTCAACCCTATGCAAGTCTTAGACAGTTTTCATTTCATTTTAATTCGAGCAGAAATCAATATCTAAAAATTAATTGTTTATAGTTTAGAAAACATTTTACTTCGACCAGAAAATCATTGTTGATCTAATAAAATAATTGTTTATAGTTTAAACATTTTACTTCAACCAGAAAATCATTGATCTACATATAAATTAATAAAATAAACTAATTAATTTTTAAATTAATTGTTTTTAAAAACGATTTACTTCGAGCAGAATATCATTGATCTAATTTTTACTTATTGTTTTTATAGTGTTAGTGAGTTTTCATTGATTCATTTGCGAACCACTACAATATTCGCTTACTAACAAATACTTAGTAGAATATTAGTTGCAGTTGAAGTGTGAAAATCGGGTATTTCCCGGTTTTTTACACAGGTTACAATATTTAGCTCTCTCCATTCATGCTTTGCTTCAACACCCAATCGCACCACAAATCGCTAAACAAGTAAGTACCTACATTTACCCACCACCTATGCTAAAAGTATTTTTAATATAAGTACATACAGTAGGTACATCATTCTGAACCGGTACGTTGAACCGGTCTCGGGGGGCGACGTAGAAATTTTTCATTGGTAATTAAAAGAAAAATCTGCTATTCCACACATTTTGACCGCGTAAGATTTTATTTTATTTTATAATAATCGACCAAAAATTTATTTCTAGGGGGTTCTGATGTATTGAATACGTGGTTCCTAACCATTTTACTCTATGTCTCTCATTTGTCTCTATGTTTCTGCCATTCCATTGAAGATAATAGAGATTTAGCGAAGTTTTAATTAAGTATATAATGTGCTACACGCTTAGACTCGCTTAGTCTAAGCATTTATTCAAAATTCACACTGTACGTCCCCGTAAGTACTGACAAAGTAATAATGAAAGGAGTACTTAGTTTGACTTGCCACGGACTGTACAGGATGTTAAAAACGCCTAGTCTAAGAATTTATTCAAAATTCACACAGTACTGTAAGTACTGATAAAGTAATAATCTAAAGAGCCTACCTACTTTAACTTTATCACTTGTCACAGGACTATACAGGGTGTTAAAAAATACTCCGGCATTTAGTAAATTTTTAGTACATTGAAGGTAGGTAGGTATATCCTGTAGAACCGTAGAAGTCAAAGTCTACGACAGCATTAATGAATCCCATGTTTTAAAGCAACTCTTATAAGCAACCCATCTGTGAATCATGGTTTTAATTATTCAATAGCCAATTTAATTTCACAAACAATGTTTTGTAAACAATTGATAGGTAAGTAAGTACCTATGTACTTACATACGCACTAGTAACATTCATTAATGATGTACGAGTCTTATCACTCGACTGATAACGTAAAGGTCTTTGTCCATCCATCGGACGCGGCGTAGTTATGATCTATTGCAGATTTTTGCAATATACATAGATAAGTACCTATTGCAAAAAATGGGGAATGAGTTACGAAATATTTATGTTCTTTCCTCATCTTTTCGTGGGAACTAAATGCATATTATCTTCTATTTTTAGTTACGTATCCTTCAGGGGGTAAAATTAAATTGCGGATATTTTAGCGTGGGTATTTAATTTTAATCTGAGTAGAACAATGGGGTTTTCTTATAATAGGGAATATGCATGGAATTTTTTCTTCACTTAAATCAATAAAATACAGTACTAACTACCCAAGAAAAGTATTAAAAGTTAAGTTCAACTACTGCTTGTCGCACAAAAATAATTTAAACTCCTGCAATTTTCTATGACAGTTCAAACGTCCGTCGCTGTCGCGGCCATGATGTGACGTGAATATCCACAATCTGCCTTGTTTACATCTCATTTTTTTGGCCTTAATAAAATAATTTTACTAATTGTATGTGCTTTATTCAAGTAAATAAAGTCGGTATACGGGCGAAAGTTTTACGTGACAACGACTTTGAGTGGTAAAATAAACTTTTTATGTCTGTCTCTCTCGCTCTTAGGCGGGACGCGTGCCTCTCACTCGCTCTCATTGTGAGCGCATAACGTGAGCGGAGAGTTCCCCAGTTTCTTGAAGTGTCACCCGGCAAACCAATTTATAAGACGTTGTCACGTCAAAATTGCAATAACAATATTATAATAAAATTTTAGTGAAACTTTAAGCACTTTTCAAATAAAAGTGTTTTTTTGACACAATGAACTTTGACGTCAATACCGGCATTATCGAGGACGATGCGTTTTGAGAGTGCGTTCCGTTTCACCAAAACATGCTACATAAAACAGTAAATTGTGAAATAAGTGATGTATTATAAACTTAAACAAGTGTACCACAATGTTTGTAGGCGCCAATACATGGCATTTTTCATAAATAAAAAGAGTTTTGTATTTCATGCATATTCCCTATTATTGCTGTAATATTTTATTTATTTTTCATGTGCATTTAATTAATTTAATTTGCATTTATGGACACTGCAATATTTAAATGATTAACCTCTACCAGCATGTAAGTAACAATAGCATTTATTTTTAGCTAGTGGCTACGTCTAAGGAAACAATACTAAAATGTTTATTCAAATATGTACATATTAGGAATAATAATATGTAAGTATAAAATAAAATAAATATGTATTTACGTTAATAATTAAGTATTAATACAATACGTACCATCAGCACGGACGAAATCTTACCACCGATACGGCTCTTTTTGTTTGCAGCATCCGGCCGCTATTGAAGCGCTAATGTACGCTCATCAACCAATAGCATCGCAGCATCTGATCGCTTGTCTTTGTTAATGAAAAAAAGGGTCAAAAGAAAAAAAATACAAAACAATACGGGTGGTAAACAGATGTGGACATCGTGTCAACGGGATTTTGTTAAAAACATGGTAAGATTTCGTTCGAGCTGATGGTACCTACTACATAAGTACACAACAATTTTATTACAAATTACATCCGAAAACAAAAAGAGAAATATAAAATTGGCCTAAATACACTACTTAACTTGGTTTCAACGCACACTAGATTTTTTATTATGTAGTTATAGATACAGTGTTTTTAAGAAACAAAGCCTAAAATTATGTAAATTCTCTCGAAACTTATTGAAACAAGCCTCAATTAATACTGTCTAAATTGCGTGGGGTGGCGTGGGTATTCAAAAGGCTTTGATTAAGTACCATAGTATCTGCACAAACATTGTTAAGGCGAGGCATCGTTCTAAATCCGGGCACGCGCGCATCGGGACTGAGCGGGGGACTGGGCGTCTGAGCGGGGCGAGGATTGCTAGCTTATAACTTAAAGGACGTAAACGACAAAATGGTTTTTGTTATTTAATTCAGTTGGGAACGATAATTTCAGAAATTCCTTCTATAATTTTAAAGAGTATGTATAGGCTCATCTACGGAGAAAGTTAAGAGGCTTAAATTGGTCCCGTTTGCCCATTAAATGTGAATCTCTTTTTAAAAAGAGGTATGTTTGATATTTTTTTCTCTGTTACAAAAGTTACTTAATCATGTATTGAAAACTAACAAAATAAGGGGTTTATCATGAATTATCAGGTCACCAACTTATATTTTCATTTGTTTTGTAATTACTGACAAAAATTGAGATCATTGACTACATGATTTCCAATGCGCCCTCTTAATTTCAACTTTTGTCATAAATTGGACAGTTGTGTGCCAAAGTTGAGTTCTGTCCGTTGATTCCTGCGAGCATTCAACGTTTTTGGATTTATGGTGTGAGCGAATAATTTCACAGGATTTTCGATCAAAATAATATCAATATTATGAGTAGGTAGTCATGGCTGATTATACGCAAAGTTGCATAAAATAATAACATGCTGAATTTTTCCTAAAAACTTTGTATTTATTTATTTTAATTCTGTGTTTAGATTTTAATAATATCTAGTAATTGGGTAATATATAAACACACTTGAAAAATAACGTTTCACGTTTTAAAATGTTTATCTTTAAAAATTAGGTTATTAATGAAACTGTTATTTTTGTAGTTCATTGATTAATTTTTAAAGCTAAACATTTTAAAACGTGAAACGTTATTTTTCAAGTGCTATTAAATACATCCCATAGTAATTTAGAGCTGACATTTAAACTGAGTTTTACCTAGGTAGTACCTACAACAACATTTTAGTTACTGTGACGAATATCTTGGCCAGCCACGTGGATTTTAAATAAAGTTCAATAGGTGTGGGTATCAATTCCGAAGATGAGTTTATCCTTAGTGATAAAGTTTAGCTCGTGGTTAAATCTTAAATCTCAATCTTAATCTAAATCTTCAGTATTCAGGTTAAGCCGCGCTTGCATAGCTTGGTCCGTGGATGGGTGGTCTGGTCACCCTTCCATTCCGAGTTTCCTCCGTGCCTCGTAAGGTCCCGGCTGTCATTTGTAAATCTTTGATAGTTGTTACAGGTAGTTAGTGGCCTGAAAGTCTGATAAGCAATCTTACCAAGGGGTATATCGTATTACCTTACCAAGTACTAACTGGGTTGTGGAGGTTAGATCAGGCGCGGATACAGGGGGGGGGGGGGGGGGGGGAGCAATGAGTGCAATTGCCCCCCCCGAACCGGACCGAATACGTCATTAGCCAAGCTTGAACTAGTTTGACGGAATTGAAACTAAATATTCTAGTTGTAAATCTTGTCATGGGCATCGCCAGGAGGAGGCAGCTGCCCCTAGAGGCTCAGATTTTTTTCAAATTTTTACGTAATAACAATTTATAAAATGGAATCACTCAAATTAAATATTGTTTAACCCTGCGGAAAAACATTTGTCAAAAAGGCTCCTTTTTTCTACCTCTGGATTGGCACTCTTAATGGATTTTTGCATGATCGACCGGTATAGACAGAGCCTGAAATAAATTAGGAGCGCCATGCCCCGAGGCCTTATATTAGAGACTAGCGGACTTCCCGCGGTTTCACCCGCGTAGTTCCCGTTCCCGTAGGAGTACGGGAATAAAATATAGCCTATGTTACTCGTGGATAATGTAGCTTTCGAATGGTGAAAGAATTTTTTAAATCGGTCTAGTAGTTTTTGAGCCTATTCATTACAAACAAACAAACAAAGTTTTCCTCTTTATAATATTAGTATAGATGCAACGGATATCCGGTAACTATTCGGTATCCGGCCTATCGGGCCAAATTTTACTATCCGGCCTTATACCGGATAGTAACTCATTATCCGGCGGATACCGGATATGCATACATTTTCTAAAAAATATCTAAATATTGCCAAAAAGTCGATCTTTTTCTTGCTGATGACATGTTTCTGCCCCTCAATTATTTTGTTACTGCACAAATATCGAAAAACAAATAATTAATCCACGCACGGCCAGCATTCAAGCAACAAGTAAACACTTGATTGAATAACGCTTGTCATTACCTCACGAATACACGCACGATCACTCCCAATGAGTCCCTCCCGATGACACCCGAAACCGCCCAAAATGATGCAATCGCGTTGCCCGCAGCTGGGGGTCTAAAATGGTCGCTTTAGCAGAATCGTAATAATTATGAATCATGTCAAAAATTCAAAATTCTTAAAATGGACTTTATGAACATAACTATAAAGTCTATTTTAAGAATTTTAAATTTCTTAACGTTATTCATACTAAGATTCTGCGTGGATTCTGCTAAAGCGGCCATTTTAGACCGTACGACCCCTGTACGACGCTAAACATGTCACAACTTGCCTCAGAGAACTACTTACTCTCCGCCGGAGCTCCGGCGGCCGGATATCCGGCCATCCGGCCTCGCAGTTCGCCGAATATCCGTTATTCGGTATCCGGCCAAACAACTATCCGTTGCATCTCTACCTTATAAAATATGCAATTATAGCATAATTATCTTAGGCAATGAAGTAAAAAAATTGCGAGCTCGCTTCGCTCGCTCTTGCAACCTAGTTTTTCTTGAGTCTTGGCTTTGCCTATAAGAGGCCCAGGTAACTCCAGTAGGTCAAAACAATTCTAACCTGTCCAAGGCAAGGTGTCATAAGAATTTCGAGCTCGCTACGGTCGCTCTTGCAGCTTAATTCCTCTTGAATGTTGCCTTTGTCTGAGGTTCGATCTAGTAACTCCTATAAGAATGGTCTAAACAATTGTAATCTGCCCAAGGTAAAGTGTTAAAATTTTCAAGCTCGTTTCGCTCGTTCTTGGAGCCTTAGTTAATTTTGTTGTTAAAATTGTCGCTCTAAGTCAATTAAATAGCATCAATTTTTTTATGAATTTTCTGTAAGATAGTCAAAAATTCAAAATCAAACAAAAATTGCCGCGTCTGGGTTAGATACGCAGTCGCTCCATGTAAAATATTAGTCCTTTTCCCAATTTATGATATGCCCAACTAATGTCATGATAATAAGTCACACACATAAACAACCACGAATGCCAATTGTTTTAAGGTTCTGAATAAAACTGATAGTACTTATAGAAAAATTCAATTGTGTTTTAGTAGTATTGTGTGTGTTACTGTTATCATAATATTTTATTAGGCAGAGAAATATTCCAATTTATAAATACCGTCTCGGTCAATAGGTCAAATATGTAGATATATTATACTACTAACATACCTACTCGTAATGTTCGAATAACTTCGGTGACGTGCACAATGGTAACAATCTTCAATTAAAATTTTAAAAACTAATTACATATTCTGGTAGTACGTCCTAGCGCATGTCGTGTATTTTAGTATGCGAAAAGAATTTTACAGTGGTGGGATGTTACTTGCACTTTATAGAAAGGTCTAATTCTTCTTTGAGACAGTTAGATAAATAAAACCTATTATATGGTGGAAGGTACACTGCTTAACGCTTACCACGTAGGTACTCACTAGGTACATCATTCTGAGCCCCCCCACAAATAATTTTTTGGGGGAAAATATAACGACCACCAAAAATAACTTTGTGACCACTAACTTTGTAGCATCCAAGAAGGTATCACCTAAAATATCAATTGATCGCGCAAATTTTAATGAGGTGGTTGATGACAAACTAGTTTTGCCTAGGCCGACTTGGGCCACCCGGACACGGATTTTTTATAAACCATTCAGAGAAGTAGGGTCTCCTTCGACTCGGATGCAAGAGCATAACAGTTCAATTTCTGGTGGTCATTATCTAAAATTTTTTTTTTTTGTTTTAATTTCAAGATAAAATGGGGATTAATTTTGGTGATCATTTACTAATTTTGGCAATCAAATGTGCAAAAAACTGCTCGATTTGGACTCAATTTATGATGATTCTGACTAATTCCCGACTGATTGGCCAGAGAGGCAAAACACCGGGAGCGCTGGAGAGGAATGGTGGAGGCCTTTTCCCAGCAGTGGGATAGAAATAGCTAATTTAAAAAAAAAAAGTATTTATACCGTGTTGTAAGTGTTGTAACCTGATTAGCCATTCACACAGGAAGTTGGGAGGGACTAACTACCCAGTGCGCAGGCTACCCTAGATGTACATTTAAGTACCGCCACTCATGGAGTCTATT
Source organism: Xestia xanthographa (assembly GCA_905147715.2). Lineage (NCBI taxonomy): Eukaryota > Metazoa > Arthropoda > Insecta > Lepidoptera > Noctuidae > Xestia > Xestia xanthographa. The sequence continues at coordinate 28,807,729 of LR990653.1, read as the reverse complement.
TAAATGCAGCCCAGCTGCGTTGCTCCTCCATTATTCCTTATCTAAGGCTTTTTAATCTTTCCTGACCCATTTAACTGTTGGGGACAGCTTTAAAGCTCATTAGCAACTGCTGCCAAATGGCAAGAAGCAGTTTTTGAGTGATTTTCTTGCACTCGTATCAGTTTTAAGTGTTTCTGGGATTGCGTTCAGACCAAAACATGGTTATTCTCCATTTGAAGTAGATCATGTTGTGATTTTGAATTTTGGCTCTATGCAGGTAAAGTTATGATGCACAATTTTGAATCCAAAAAGACGACATTCCTTTAGTTCCTGTGCTTTTCGTACATAGAAAAATTAAGTCAGTCTAACCTTTGACTCCTACAATTTAGTAATGCAACTTAACTAAGTACTACTATTTGGACTACAGAATGACGAATTTCCATTGAACTATGCCAGTAATTGAAGCTCATATATGTATACGCAACGTGCTCTGCGAAATTGTTCGCAGAAATGCTTTGTTTCACCCGCCTGCCAAAGGCACAACAAAGGTTATCGGGTGCGTTTCCCCGAAAATCCAGATCCCCTTTGTGCCTTTTACATGCATTGGATAATGACGTTCAATCGTTTAAATAGGAGTTCAACATAGTCCGGATTTTGAGTACTTACTTACCTATAGATTTTCGCATTGCAAAGGAATCGAAGCTTATCCAATAATACTTAATAAAGCCTCCCAGTATCTCTTCAGTATTCCCGCGATCATGATGCTTGCAACAGCGTCGAAATAGCGGGAGCTCATAAATAAAGAAAATCACGGATATTATCCCGTAAGTACGTTAAGTGAAAAACCGTGAGAGTCTAAAACAGTGCATTATCCAATAATGTATTGCAATCAAACCTTCTATACCAGTGTTTTTCAACCTGCCGGTCGCGACCCCCTGGGGGGTCCCGCAAGAGGTCGCGCGACCTCTTGCGACCCCCAAAAAAAAAAGACTACCTCAATAAACGAAACAATGAAGCATAAAATTAATAAGATTAAGAACAAAGAAAATGTTAACTAAAGGATATAAACATTTGTATGTTCATACAAATTAACAAAATAAAAACCTATTACCTAGTACTCATTGTTTGTCATTACTTAACTAGTTTCTCCCATTGTGGATCCGTTTTTGCTACATTGAGAATTAAATCGAAATCCAAATTAAAAAAAATATGTTAAGTAAATACTTAGATATACACACATCAACACGGTCTAGGGATATTTTTAAAAAAGCGAATTACTATCAATGTGTTAATTATTTATATGACATGTATATATTTAAAAGATACGTTATTTAATATTCTACCATTTTTTAATAATGGTTAAGGTATAGATTAAAATTTCAGGATTTTATGGAAAAAAAATGAAGCATAGACGGAAACCGTATATGAATGAACTTTTAATTTGTGAGTAAAAACTGAAAAAAATAGAAAAATCATTTAATTTGTGTTTATAAACTTGAAGTTAGTAGTCTGAGAAAGCGCCCATGATGTTCATAACACATCGGCAACGATTCGGCATGCTCAGAACAAGGTTGTCAATGTCTTGCTGCGGAATATTGTCCCATGTCCTTCTGAGGTGCGCAAAAAGTTGATCTTCTGTAGCCAGATTTTCAGGAACTTCCTTCAGAGCTCTTCTTTGCAGCATATCCCACGCATGCTCAATGGGATTTAGATCTGGCGATTGAGCAGGCCAGTCTAAGGCCCTAACATTATGTGTATGTAACCAAGCTGCTACCGTTCTCGCCGTGTGTGCCCGGGCATTGTCGTGCATGAGCAGGAAATCTTGCCCCATTTGTGTTCTGTGGGGCAAGATTACGGGCCCCAGCACCTGTTGGACGTACCGTTCTGCCGTCATATTGCCCCGCACCCAAACGAGATCCGTCCGTCCTCCAAGACGAATTCCTGCCCAAACCATAATTGTTCCTCCTTGGTATGGGTGAACTTCCTGAGGGTTCTGGAGACGGCTCCATCGTCCAGGAACTCGCCAAACACGCGTCCTTCGTGAATCTGGATGGAAGCCGAACCTGGATTCATCCGTGAACAGCACATTGGACCATTGGTCACGGCCCCAGTCCACGTGGTTCCGAACCCATTCTAATCGTCGTCCACGATTGCCTCTCCGTAAAGGTGGGACCCGGAGTGGTCTACGAGAGCGTAGATTGCTTTCATGCAGTCGCCTTCTTACAGTTTGGTCACTCACAAGCACTTGGTGTTCCACTCGCAGCCTTTGGACCAATTGAGTCGCCGTTGCATTTGGTTTTGCTCGCGCAGTAATTTGCAAAAATCGGTCTTGTCTGGGGGTAGTGATGCAACTTGGCCCCCGGTGCCTCTCCGCTACTTCACCTGTGGCACGATAGCGTGTCCACAATCTTGAAATTACATTTTGATGGGTCCCTATGGCCTCAGCAACATTACGCTGAACAGATCCAGCTTCCAGCATTCCCACAGCTCGTAACATCTCCGCCCTCGTCAAATGTCGGCGTTGCATGGCTACAATACCTCAATTTTAACTTTATCTTTCGTTTAAAAATGAAAAAAAACTGTAACTAAACGTAATTCGTATTGTTTTCTAAATTTCGCACAAATGAAAATTCCCTCTCCTATACATCAAGACATTTTTATGCCACCGAAACAAAAGAATTTTCAAAAATTTGAATTTGGAATTAGTCTGAGATAAATTACAAACAAATCGGTGTATAAAAGATTCCAATGCGGCCAGTACTTTTCGAGTTATTTAATTGAGTATGAAATATCCCTAGACCGTGTTGATGTGTGTATTTATCCGAATCCTAATTATTAGAGATGCAACGAATAGTGATTTGGCCGAATACCGAATACCGAATATTCGGCCGCCGAATATTCGGCGGGTGATCCAGTACAATTGACGTCGACGCTAACAAGTAACGACACGTTTTGATGCGGTGCGTGTGGCGGTGACGGGGCGGGCGGGAAGTATTTGGCTCAGTAGCCTGCAAATCGTGTTACAACGTGCAGTGTTTTAAATGTACTTTGTCTAAAATTTGTCTAAAATGGCTTTAGTTGTGAATAAAAAGTCTCCTTTTTGGAAATAATTGAAGTTTTCAGTGAAAATTCCAAGTTAGCTGTGTTTGCTATGTAAAGTCAAGATCACGCGTGGCGGAGAAGGAAAAAAAAGCGAGTGGTTTTGTGCGAGTGCGAGCTTTTATAAGATATTTGCTACTTTTTTATGTATTCGGTATTCGGCCGAATACTACTTACTATTCGGCCGAATACTGAAAAAACTGGCCGAATACCGAATAGTTGCCGAATATTCGTTGCATCTCTACTAACCCTACAACTACAACATCCAAATTTAATTAAATGAACCACAACATGGGTCATGGGTGACCCCAAAATAAAAAAAATGATTACTTACAAAATATTAAACTTTAATAAATTTAAACAATTATTACAAGGTTTTTTGGATATTAATGGAATGCTTAAGGGAAAAAAAATTAGTATAAATCTGAAAATCTAGATACATTGGTGACAAATAGGTAACCTGTGTTGTGCACATATATTTTTGGAGCACTTAACACTGTTCTCTCTGCCCTTCCTATCTTTGGCTCTAGTGCATAAATAGCAGCGGGAACTTGAAGTTGATTGAGCTTGGGCTACCTAGGTACCTTCTAACTCGGTTTTTGCGTCGCGTGCGATACCTTTAGGACCAGGTTGATTTATCACGATGTTTCTACTTGCAGTGCGTGTATTAGGAACAGTGAACGGAGTTCTTCGCCAAGTATAACCATTTTTGCCCATACAAAAATCAGACAGAAGAACATCATCATCATCTGATCCAGATTAAACATCAAACAAATTATCTTCATCGGAGTGTACGGATATATGTTCATTTTCTGCAGTTTCAGATCCATCTTCGTCCGAAGAACTGGAGGTTTCACCTTCATATTCCTCCAAAAGTTGCTCAATTTCATTACTTTCAAGGGCTCGTGACGTTGAGGCCATATTGAAAGACTATTCGTGAAATAAACGTGAAATCACACAACAGTTAATCACAAAAAAATAGTTTCGATAACCACAACACGGGTCGCGGGCGACCCCAAACTGCAATATCTTCGAACCTAATGAGCGTGCGCACCCCGCCATGCGTCACGGGCCACTGATTACCAATTACGGAAGGTACCTAGACGCACAGTATTGTAGGTGCAAAACTCGCTAAATTAAAATAAAAATACGTGTGCGTGGGGTCACCCATGACCCAATGTTGTGGTTCTAGGGCTAATTATGCAAATGCATTAAAAATTTGTATGGATTTAATATTTGTAACATAATAAATGAAAAAAAAGAGGACGGTCGGGACCGTTCTCTTTTTTTATGTTGTTATGTTATGTTGTTATGCCTCGGGGGTCGCCAATGTGTTTTCATCTATGGGCGGTCGTGTCACGAAAAAGGTTGAAAAACACTGTTCTAGACGAACGATGAAGGAAAACAACAAAAATTCGAAGACTTGTAACATAGCTACCAAGTCGCTCTGGGCCTCGGTAGCCACACTCACATTACAGCCCACTGCAGGATCTCGTAGAGAAGGGGCTAATTGATTATGCTTATTCGCTTAAACATTCTAGTTGTCTGTCAACTGGCTGGACTGCCTAACTGGTGGACTGGTCGCAAGCGCGACTTCTTAGCAAGTCCTGGGTTCGATGAGTATGATCCCCGGGTCGGGCAAAATTTAATTTAATTTTTGGCAATAGGCTCAACCCCTATTACAATTTACATGGGACTTGAAAAACATTACTGGCGAAATGTGGGTGTACTATAATTAGGTACACTTTTGCCTAACCCTTCGGGGATTACAGGCGTGATGTTATGTTATTTCAGTTGTCATTTGAAACGTATTTTTGTGTGAACGGTCTATCGTTGTATTAATAACTCTATCAACAATTTCTGCTTTGATTTTCCATCTTTTGCGGTTTGTTTAATCGATTTCATAAAATATTTAGATTGTGGCAGTGAAAGTTTATACTTGTTTTGTAATACTTAAACGTATACCTACTCTTAATTTCAGTTGTTTAAAATTACCAACTGAAATTGAGAATTGTTTTAAATCAAACAACTTAAATTAAGAGTAAGTACCTACCTATTGTCTGTCTTTTCAAGTACTTACATAAAAAGCCAATTGTTTTTATGAGATTTGGTTCATCTTGAAAGTTATCAATAATGGCATGAAGGAATTTCCGTATCCATTACTACAGAGGTAGGAAATCGTCATCATTTCATCTCTACGCAATGAATACTCCGAATACAAGACAACTCAAGCAGAGGTGTCCATTTTCCGATTCTCTCGAATACTTTCAAGGCAGCGGAGTGAAGCTTTCTGCATGAAATATGAAGTGAATTAATGTAACTGCCAAGCTCCTGCAAGGCTGTACTTGGAACTTCGGAGTGGCACTGTATAATGCAAGTGGTTTATTGTAACTGATGCTCGAGGATGGAATCGAAGGTCTACTAGAATAGCATAATCATAGCATAGCATAATCTGCCAATAATGTTCCCACTGCTGGGACACAGCACCTCCTCTCTATGAGAGGGAATAGGCTCGCGGGCTCAGTGCGTGTTAGTAGAAGTCGCATGAACTCAATGTAACGCACTCAAAATATTGTGCTGATGGATGGATTGAATAGTACGGGGGTCGTGGAGGTGTTTAAAGTAAAAATCTTATAATTTATTAAAGAAAAACTTGTCAAAAAGTTGGAACTTTGACCCCCAATATCTCCGTAACTAGAAGGTTCCCAGGTATGGCGTAGAACAAAATTATTGCAATGACCATGACGGGGAGAACAAGTGCCTTTCGGCTTCGTTAAGAGGTGTTTTACACCCTTTATTTAAGTCATTTTATACCTATTAAAATTCTGTTCAATTTTTGGTGGTCATTAACTATTTTTGGATTAAACAATCATAATTTGTTGAGTTGGTTGGCAAAATTTTTGGTTCTAATTTCACGCTAAAATAGGGATTAATTTTGGTGATCCTTTACTAATTTTGGCAACCAAAAGTGATTTTTTGCCGTTACATTTTACTCAATCTGGTGGTTCGTTAATTGTATGCCAATTAAAACCCACGACTTACTGCTCGGAAGTCGGGGCCGCCACCACTGGGCCACCGCTGATATAATAGAACTCAAGTAAATTAACAAAGGAATGCTATCTTGCAAACGTACTATCCTCCTCCGCATAAACATCCATTTATGAACGCTCTATAAAATTTCCTGTCCTTGTTCTTAGATGGGTATTTCCTTCGTCGCGCCGATAGAGTTGGGGAGTTGTGGGATTTGAGGAAAGTCAAGAGAGACGCTCAAGGTTAGATCGCGAGGCAAAAAAACGAAAAATTAAAGTTATTCTTAATTTCGATGTTTTTTTTGTTTATTTAAAAAAAAAATAGTGCCAGTCGTTGCGAGTTCGATGATCGAATTTATGGCTTTCGGTTCCAGAACGACCTAAAAATAAAAAATAAAATAAATTAAGAAAAAAAATTGGATCATCATCATGTTTATTGAATACCAATGGTGCCTAAAAAATCGACGCGTAATAAAAATGTCTGCATAATACCTACTCATCAGGTGCAATTTTTCGCACCTAGAGTGTACTATCGGGGTCTTTTCCGCCTGACCATTTAAAAATTTTTTCGCTTAAATCACGCGGAGGCGCCGAGCCACGCCCCTTAAAGTTAGGGCCTATTAGGAAAGCGTCAACTTTGGCGCGCAAAATAACAATAACTCTCGTTTGGCGTGCGTTCGGCCGATTCGATATCTTTTCATTCATTTTTCTACACAAAGTCAACGGGGCGCGGGCTAGAGAGCGTTTTTATGTTGCGAGTGCAAGCAAAAATGAGCTTAGTGGTGGTCAGGCGGGAGTGTCCTCGATAGCACATTGCATCACTATTAGCTCCTCAGACTTTATTTGACCATTAAATTGATTCACGTAGGTATTCGTGTATGCCTACTTCCTATTTGAAGGTCTATTTGAGAAACATTCAGCTTTATTAGATAAGTGATGATGATTACGAAGAGGAGACCGCTAATCGGCAAGTGTAAGGTGCGACGCCCTCTGGCTCGGTGGAGCGATGATCTTCGCTGGGTGGATGGTAGCAACTGGACGAGAGTTGCCAAGAATAGAGTTGAGTGCGTTTCAAGACGAAGCCGAAAGGCACTTGTTCTCCTCGTCATTGCGATCATTTTTACGTACTTTATAGTTACGGAGATATTCGGGGTCAAAGTTCCACTTTTATTTTAAATATAAGTTTTTAATGTAAGATTTTTTCCTTAAACACCTCCACGACCCCGTACTATTCAATCCATCCATCAGCACAATGTTTTGAGTGCGTTACATTGAGTTCTACCACAAAACATGATTTTTCACCCCAAAAAAAAAAGTCGTTTCGCAGCAATAATTTTTGCGTAAAGTTACTTAGTTTGATGTACAGAATGCTTGGTTGACGGCTTCGTGATGAGGTCTTTTACACCCTGTATGTCCAGCAGTGGTCTGTTGTAAGCCTACAACAGACCACTGCTGGACATATGCCTCTGATGATGATTATGAAGTAAACAATCACGTGTATTTTTTGGGTTCCTTCTATCTGGCAGAATCTTGATACTCCGAAATTTATTTGGCATAACACACTTGGCATAATCTTCTTTAAACGAATATTTTTAAGGCATAAAAATTATTTAATATAGTTATTGTTTGGCCGAATGTTTGTATTTCCGAATTTACAATGGCATACTTTTAAGATGGCAGAATTTTATTTGGCATAATTACCTTTAGCAATGTTCAAATTTCGCACAATTTCACTTGGCATATTACGAAGATGGCAGAATTTCATTTGGAATAATTGTATTATTTTGGCATTATTGCCATTTCTATAAAATAGCATTTTTAACCAAACATTTAAATATTGTCTTAAAAAGTACCTAATATGATGGGCTACAAAAGTTAGTGACAGAAACGAATCGCTCCAAAACCGACTTTACGTAGTCTTGTCTGCCCTACCCCTAGAGTGTAATTTAAAATCGTGTAGGCGCGGAGGGGCGAGGCGGCCCGCGAGTTGAGGAGCAGGTTGTTGTAACACTCGCCGCCGCTGCTGAGGCTGGCCGGCGAAGCCGGCCAGCAAGCCGAAGCTGCGGTGGTGAGCGTTAAACACATCTGCGACGATAAGCTCGCGTGGCACCGCCGGAGCCCCGCAGCGCCGGAGCCGTGACAGAAACCATGCCTGCTGCATGTTGCATGCTTGCTTGCATGCTGCATGCTTGCTTGTCTGCTACATGCTTGCTGCATGAATGATGTATTCTGGTGTGCATGTTTGCATATTGTATGCTGGTTTGCATACTGCATACTTGTTTGCATACTGCATGCTTGTTTGCATACTGCATGCTTGTTTGCATACTGCATGCTTGTTTGCATACTGCATGCTTGCTGCATGCAAGATGTATGCTTGTTTGCATGTTTGCTTAGTGCTTACAGGAAAATAAAAACCACATGTTCACAATCAACTGTTTTAGAGACTCATCTATCACATCCACATCACAGAAAATTCATTTTTCTGTGATGTGGATGTGATAGATGAGTCTTTCCATTGTTGTGCATAAGAAATGTATGCTAAAAGATGATTCTAACTGTAAACTTTCTGAGATATGATAGTTCTGCTTTTAGTGACTATCGATATAAAATTTATGCCAAAAGATGATTCTGGCTGTGAACTTTCTGCGCTAAGATGGTTCTACTTTTAATTCTTATGCATATGAAATTTATGCCTAAAGATGATTCTGCCTTACAAAATTATGAGTTTTGAATGTATGATAAATCAGTGTCTGCCAAACGATTTTCTGCGAAATGAAGTTTATGCTATCCGCTGTTATGCAAAGTAATATTATGACATAAAAAGTTCTGCTATAAAGGGTGGACCCGTATTTTTTTCTGTCGAACGATCAATGCCGTACTTCTAGTTCACCCTTACAATTAGCACTGCATACGTTTCTGGGATAATGGAACTGATAGCTACAGCCTCAATGATAACGATAAATGAAGAGTTAGATTAACCAAAGGTACCTACCTACCTAAGTATTTGAAAGAAAACAACTGCCTTATTTGCTTTTCCAATCCAAGTTGAAAACATTCTTGAAAGTTTTATTTTAGATAAGAAAGACCCGCACTTATTTTTCGTTAGGTTAAAGCTATATTCTATACCAGCTATGTGTTTGTTCCAGGTTTTCCTAATTTGTAGGTACGTTTCTTTATTGACTACCCAACTATGTACTCATGATCAAAGTTAATTCTTCTTCTAAAGAGATCTTATATCCTGGGGCACCTTTTTAAAGGGTATTTTTCCTCTTAAATACACCTCGTTATAGTTTTTAAGATAACCTGCTCCACAGCGCCCCAATTTATGCTAGATAGTTATTATATTTTCCTATTTTCATGCAATTTTCATCTTTATAATGATTAAAATAAGTGCGGCTATCGTGTACGGAAAACATAACAGCCGATTTACTGTTTCTTGGTGCAGTTATTTTGCTGATAGCATGTTGTGTGTTTCCATTTCATCAGCCAAGCCTAGCTTTCGTTGGTCGTTAGTTAAAAGCTATGTTTTGTGTTTTTAGGTCGAATTATACTTGTTGTTGTATTGTCCTCGATGATTAGGAAAACTAGTGTACCTAGTCTCGGCTTTAGTCTGCGACGTCACATAAAGTTTAAAGATAAAAAACTTATTTTCGAACGCAATTGTAGGTATGTTGCCAGCTGCCTCTGTAAACTATCTTCATTCGGATTTTATGTCTAGTAACGGCGTCACCTTTATGATTAATTTTGTTCTTTAATAGTTTAAAAAGTGCCCTAAAATGGGAAAAAGAAAGTCTGTGTCGACAAAATCAAAATTATAGAGTTTTTCGAGTGAAAAGCATGAAATAAATTGTGATTCGAGTGATGAACGTCTTATGGGAAAAGGATGGCTTCACCGCTTTAATTTGTGTTTCCATTAATTCGTTTTGCCTCCTGCAGAAGAATTGGAATTAAGGGCCCAGAGCTCTGTTTCTATGTGTAAATTATTGCTACATCGAAAACATGTGTTTTTTGAGTTGCTTGTGCCTTGCGCTTTGCACGAATTGTACGTGTTTGCAACTAACGGCGTGCCTGCTACGTTGGCGCCAAAACGGTGTGCAGTGACTCAGTGAGTCTAAAACAGCTACCCATAATGTAGGTAAGCTATTAGCATGATCGGCGTTCTGTTGGAACTGGGAACGGAACCATGAGGTCCAAAATGGATATTGTGAACGACTTGCCTGGCCTGTGGGACGTCCTGCGGGGGCGTACGTGGTCTACAATGGCTATGTCGTGAACTTAGCAACCTGGGGGGTGTTCTTTAGGAACACACGCGGTTGACTGTTTTATTATAACCTTCAAGGGAAGTTCTGCGGGAACTTACATGGTTATTAAGTTTAATGTTGTTTTTTACAACATTCAATAAGTCTTTCTTCCAAAAGTTTGAAATAACACATACAAGGAGGTCTCCTAATAGGGGTGAAGACAGTGAAAATGTCCCTCCACAGTCACTTGTAAATATCCTCCCGTTGTCGGTTGAGAATTATTACCCAGAATTCAGAGAGCTTCAACCAGATGCAAAGGTTGTAAACACAGTGCTTGAATTGATTGAATAAGAGGTGCCACATGATGAATATTAGATAATAAGTGCTTGAAATATTAGGTGTTGATCCACATATTTAAACAGATAGCTCAAAGGATAGCTCTAATCTAAAACAAAATTTACCACCTTTATTAAACCCGGAGGTGAGCACTGCAGTGAATGATGTATCCAAAAGTCAAGACCAATTGATACAAAAAAGCTTCAACCGCCCTGGCATTTTTAGGCTCATGCGGCTCAAATGTATTTACAGAATACTCAGGGACGGAAGATAGACATCAAAAGTTAAATGAAGCTTCAATTCTGTTATGTGATTCAATACATTTAGATACTAGGGGACGTAGATCCCTCTTATTGTCAGTAATCAACAAAGACTTGAAAGATTTTCTGTAGCAATCAGCGACAGAAACACATTTTTTTTTTTTTGGTGAAAACCTTCCCAGTCAAGAGATCCGGTCAAGAATTAAAGATGACTGAAGCAAAAACATTCACTCCTGGACAGAGTGCATGGGTTCCCTTCATAAAACTAATAATAAAACTTCAAACTGGTGGGGCCCCCTTTGGGCAGAAGTAAAGAGGAGGGGGGGCCGTCATCAAAGGCACCAGCAGCAGACAGAACGTGGGAGGCCAGGAGAAATCATCACCATCACAAATAAACTGACAGGTGGGCAGATTTATGTGATTGGATACTAAGCTATTATATATAACATTATATATAATTAATTTTCCTGGTTAAAAAGAGAAATGGAACTTTCCATTTTATCTTAAATTTAACAAATTGAACACTTTTGTTAAAACTGAGTTTTTCAAGTTGAAACCGAACAATATGGAAACTTTTACAGACAAATGACTTTCTTGTCACATTGGATCATAAAGATACCTAATACATTTGAAATATTAACAAATATGGCTTCCCTATGAGAGAGAGGCCTTATATCAGTTATATATTGAGATGTTCTTTCCATAATAGGAAATAGCTATATGTTTAGAAAACATGCAATCAATGGACAATTTATTAGAAAAAATTGCATTTATAATCTTCTTTAATATAAAAATGAATCACAAAATGTGTTGGTAAGCGCATAACTCAACAACGCCTGGACCAATGTGACCAATTTTTTTTTTAAATGTTCGTTGGAGTTCAAGGATGGTTTTTACGGCGAGAAAAAGAAAAAAAAAGAAAGGTAGGTAGGTAGTAGGTAGGTAGTAGGTAGGTAGGTAGTAGGTAGGTAGGTAGTAGGTAGGTAGGTAGTAGGTAGCTTATGTGACGCAGACGAAGTTGCGTGGGTCAGCTAGTTACTTATAGAATTGTGATTTCATACCTAGACAACACTGTACATTTCTAGGCTTATTTTTCAATACTATTGACATGACTCTTAACATCACTGAAGAGAAAAGAAATAATTGTTCTAAGTTATTAAAAGAGTTAATTGATAAAAGTCAAATTAAAGTTAGATGTATAGCTCAGGTTGCTATAACTTTAAAATATGGTTGTCCAGCCATCAAGTATTAGATTATATACACTAAGTACTTGATAATCATGATAAAAACACTACATTGAATATTAAATGTATATGGGATCTCAAATGGTGGTCTATAAACATAGCCAGCGCAGCAGCCTGTGGAAAAAATCCCAAAAATTAATAATTTAAGAGTTTCGAGAGAAATTTCGATAAGAATTGATATGATTGCAGTATCATACATAAATAGATTAGAAGCTCAATATCTTCACTTACATAAAAATTTCTAGAAATATTTAGCAATGATGTGAATCTAGAAATTTATGGGTTTTGCTACCATAAATACCCAAGAACTCTATATAGAAAGGAACTAGTACAGAATGGGAATTATCTAATATTATAATTATCCTTATTTGGTGAAACTTCAATTGATTTATCTGTATCACAGACCAACACATAGTGTCATAGTTATGTATCATGGCACCCAAATCCAGGGGCTGTAGCGGTAAATGCATTCACTTTGCATTGGTCTCAATATCATTTATCCTATGCTTTCCCACCATTTTCAATGGTTTTTAAAACTATAGAAAAGATAATTACAGATTTAAAAGCAACTGGTATTATAGTAGTTCCCCATTGGGTTACTCAACCATGGTTCCTATTATTTAATAGATGGTTGATATAGGAACCTGTTATTTTTTCAAGCTTCTAGAGATCTCACCTTGCATAATTCCAGGTTGTTACACCCACTTCACAAAAAACTGGAATTGGTGGCAGGAGTATTATCGAGAAAATATTTATAGAATTTGGAAGTAGTAATGTAGCTGTTGATATTGTGATGAATTCAATATCTAAAAAGTACATTGAATCAATATTCGCCTGCAATTGTATCGTCCGGGGCAGAATACAGTAATTCAAATATAAGCATGACCCAGCCTGCCAACACTGAAGTTATTCAGTACCTCACTTTGAGGTTTAATGAAGGTTTTTTCCTATGGAAGTTTGAATTCGTTTAGATCAGGTCTATCTCTAAATTAGAGGACCACAAATAGGTACAGATGACAAGATCAAAAGACTGCAGTGGTTTTTTATTTGAGTTAAGACCTAAACCCAAATATAATAATACTTGGGATGTTTTCAGTTTTTATTAGATTACATAAACAAATTGTTACCAAGAAAGCTGTAACTTTATTACTGTTAGCCACAGGTGAAAGGGCACAAACAATTCATCTAATTAATAATATAATGATTAAACAAGACTATTACTATTAGGATTGATAAGTTGATTAAAACTTCAGGGCCAAACAGATGCCAACCTTTTTTAACTGACCTTTTCACACTAGAATAGGAGTAGGTATGCCCAGCTACAGCTGTGGTTAATTATTTAAAATTAGCAGAAGGTCCACGGGACTGTACTAATTTATTCATATATACAAAGAAGCCATATAAAGCTGTGATGCTCTAGTACAATCAGCTGTTGGGTCCAAAAAGCTATGGAAGAGAGTGAAATTGACATTAGTACATTCTCAACGCACAGTACCCGCCATGAAACATCAGCAGTCTTCAGCAAGGGGGTTAATGTAGAGGATTTTAGACAAGCAGCTGGTTTGGTCTGGAGAGTCAACAACTTCTGCTAAAGAAAACGAAATCTTTTTTTGTATGGGACTCCGTCCATAACCTGTACCACTTATGAAAGCTTGGAAACTAAGCTCTTAATAGAACAAAGTATTTTTTATTTTTTTTTCCATGAAGTGTTTTTATGCACACAATAAAAATGTTTGACGTTAATCGTGACAATTATGACAGGTTGTAGATATGACGTTTACATCATTGAAATTGTCAAACACAAGATGTCATTTGATTTATTCGTTTAGAAGTACACTTCAGAAAAGTAAAATAAACAAGTATTTTTTGTTTAGCGATTAGAGCTCCAAGTCCACAGTTGCATAAAATTAGTCAAAAAATATAGATAAGAGAATAATAAAAATTATTAATAGTATAAGAACGCTTATCTTCCACATTTAACGTCTACGTTATTTATGCTTTGATGTGACATGTTTTTCAGAACGAAATCGAAATGCAAATTAAGAGACTCCCATGTTGAATAGAATATGGCAATCATTTAAAAAATATTATTTTGCGTGCACAAGAAATCAGGATTAAATTCACGAATGTTCATATGTTTGATCGTACATCTCATAGACAAAATGATACATCTCCTTTTATAATAGAACTAAAGTAAATAATAGAAGCTTCTCTGAAGCAATTTTAAATAACACTGAATATGATTAAACATTAAAATGTAAAAATGCTACCTTAGTAGAGTAACTAAAGTGGTCTCTACAAAACTTTTAAAAATAAATAATTGATTATTTGTTTTATAAAATATAAATGTTTATTGATTTTACAACTGAGCTTTAAACATCTACACTAGTTTTCCTAATCATCGAGGACAATACAACAACAAGTATAATTGAATAGTCAAACGAACTTACCTGTAAGTGAAGTTCGACGGTAATTATGCTTGTTGTTGTATTGTCCGAAGATGATTAATCCCACCCGACCCAAACTTTCCATGCTATATATGAGCATAGACCCTAGTATGTTGTAAAACCAATAAATTGCTATGAACTTGAAGATAGTTTACAGAGGCAGCTGGCAACATACCTATGGTTGCGTTCGAAAATAAGTTTTTTATCTTTAAACTTTATGTGACGTCGCAGACTAAAGCCGAGACTACACTAGTTTTCCTAATCATCTTCGGACAATACAACAACAAGCATAATTACCGTCGAACTTCACTTACAGGTAAGTTCGTTTGACTATTCAATAGTGTCGCTATTAGACTAGAAATAATAATTATCCTAATGAGTTCTGTAGGTGAAATAACAGTAATAACCGAAATGAAGAAATTCTTGATGGTAACTGCAGAGAGAATCAATCACACTTAGATACCTAGGTAAGTACATCTAGTCGTATTTGTTTTAGACACAAATCAATTGATAATTAACAATGATGTAAGTATCTAGAATTTAAAAGTGAAATTGCAAGGTCAGACATCAATTCGACTAGGTACCAAAAAACAACGCACATTCAAAAATACCAGTTCTTAAACTATAGTCCTCCTCAAATAGTTAAAGGTTAAAAGTATTGGTAAACAAAGTCTAACTGCAGGTGATAAGATCAGGATTCATTTGCTTGCATGATCATCATCATCATCCTGCCCTAGTCCCATGTTACTTGAGGTCCGCGTAACACGTTTTTTTCTTCCATTCTCCTCTCACCCGTCACGCTATCATTTACTCCTTTATCTTTCATAAAATTCCTCACACAATCCATCCATCGTTTCTTTGGTCTTCCTCTCCCTCTCCATCCATCAACATTAAATAATTATTCATCACTCTTTTAGTCACATGCGATTCTTCCATCCTCATCACATGTCCATACCACGACAGTCGATTCCCTTTCAACTTTTCTGTAACTGGCGCAACTTTTAAGCTTCCTCTAACACATCCATCTCAACATTCTCATCTCCACTACATGCAATCTTTTTTCATCCATCTTCTTCACACTCACAGCCCAGCATTCCGATTCATACAGTACGACAGGCAGGTCTAATCACGGACTTGTATATTTCCCTTTAACTTGAGGGGCATCCGTGGGTCGCGCGCAAGTTGTTCCAGTGACCTGTCGCCATTTCATCCACCCTGAGTTGATCTGGTGCATTTCGTCTCGGTCTACTTCGCCATCCCCTTGGACAAGCGACCCGCGGTACCGGAAATCGGAACAGATCGGTATGTGCGTTCCGGCAAGAGTTATAAGCACAGGACTGGAGAGACCGCCGATGATGATTTGGTAAATAAGACACGTCAGGTCTATGTATGGCTATGAATAGGCCACTAAAATCTGTGAAAAATGAATGAGCAAGTACCCACAGATTGTAATAATAATACAATTTTTGATCACACAAACATTAATATTATCAAGTTGGTAAACTTTTGCATCGTCATCATTAATGTTCCCACTGCTGGGACACAGGCCTCCCCTCTATGAGAGGGAATGGGCTATAATCCACCACGCGGGCCCAGTGCGGATTGGTAGATGTCACATCTCTTTGAATTTTTGGACATGCCGGTTTCCTCACGATGTTTTCCTTCACCGTTTTGAGAGCAGTGGGTTCCAACCCACGACTTACTATTCGTAATTCGGGGCCGCCACCACTGGGCCACCGCTGCTCTACATTTTTTTTTATGCATAATTAAAATAGAATTATCCAATATAAGGTACCTCTAGACGCCAAGACACTACGAAGGGCGCTTTGTTCCCGAAGGGAAGCCGGCACGAATCGGCTTATTAGTTGCCTCCGAGCCTGGTACCTAGTAAAGACAGGACCTACCATCCTTATCAAAGTCAACTCATCACCATTAACTATTAATCACATCAGAATCAGAACTCTCAATTCCTCCAATGAACTATCGTTTCCAATATTAGTTCCATCAACCAATGGCAAAAAGCCATTGCTAATCCTCTTTACCTAATTGTGTTTTTACTTTATCCGGCTCAACAACTTCTACAAATTCCACGGGACAGTTTAAAATTGGGAATAATCTTGTTTTAAAACAAAAGGTACCTGTAATACCTCGTTGCTATACCCAGTTAGTCTCCATATCTGAATGTTCACCGGCGTCGGTTACGATAAGCCTTTTGCCCGTCACTGGCCTGAAACATTTGGGATGACCTTTAGCTGATGGACGCAGATAATTCGCTGGCACCGCGCCAGCTTTAGGGAGCAGCTTAACGGTACCTAAGTCCATTGTTTGTTTGTTTATTTTATTTGCATTCGTTCATATTAATGTTAGCCAGAAAACAAGTTGAAACCGCACGAAATTGATCAAAATATTTCATTCAGAACTCCCAAGTCCTTTGATGTTTTTCATCTGTCACAAAAACTACATTGGACTGTCCAAACAAACAAATACCTTGCCTAAAATATGAAAGGTCAATTTAGCAACCCATTTTTCCACGAGAAAACAAACAACCCAACCTTTTCTGTGCAAGCTTGTAAATCAAACCTTGGAAAAATGAAATTCGGTGGAAAAACTCCCGAAAGGCCCGAAACACGGAACAGAGGCGAGCCTTTGACACTTTGGGTTTCATTTTTCATCAGGCAACTTGAAAGGCGAACGCCCTGAAGGTAAACATGGCCGTCTGCTTCACGGAAGGTTGACGACATCGTATCGATCACACTTGTTGCCTTACTAGACCTGCGGTTGAGAGGATGGAATGCCTAGACAAATGGTGGCGATTGAAAATCTGGAACTACAACGTAAAATGTTAATGCGTTTTAAGTATTTGAACTGCTTCATGTATATCCTGAAATACCTAACAATGATTTAGGAAACTAAATCTTGGGTGACGTATTTGCTCTTTTTTTAAGGTTCCGTATATAGTTTCGTCATGTCCATCTGTCCGTCCGTCCGTCCGAGGTTTTGCTCAGAGTCTGTTAGTACTAGAAAGCTGTAATTTTGTAGAGGTGTGTAATTGTTGTACATCAATGTTACGCCGACAAAATGGTAAAATATAATTGTGGAAAATATTTTTTTAGGGTAGCTCCCCTACATTGTGAAGTGGTGATGATTTTGTTTTTCGTCATCTATCCCATCGTGTGGGGTTTTGTTGAATAGGTCTTTTAAAATGACTGAGGAGTTGCTAGTACTATTTTTCGATTTAATGCTCCATTTACGAAATATTAAACTTCAAAGTGCAAATATTTGTTCCAATACGGCGTCCCCCCCTCTAAAAGCTAAACTGCTGGCTTGGAAAATCTGGAAAAAATTAATTTTAGTACATTTCATGAAGCAGTAATAGTCGTTGAACTTGGGTGTTGGATAATTTTGTACCAAATATAAAATCCTTAGAATAAATCGTCTAAAGTGACTAAGGTTAAGTATTTGCTGTAGTTGCTTAACTGATGTCTTTGACTGTTGTCTTTGATCTGTTATCTTTGATCTATTATATAATTATATATTATTTTTATTTTTTTTATTAACGGGCTACTACGGGACCCTACAACTGCGCATGGCTCGACACGCACTTGGCCGGTTTTTTTTAATGTAGGTACACCAATCTGAATATCCAAATAGAAATTAATATCAAGGATAATGAAAGAAAACGGGGGAAAATATAATGACCACCAAAAATAACTTTGTGACCACTAACATCTATCACCTAAAATATCAATTGATCACCAAATTTAGTAAATTGAACACCAAATGACAAAGTAGTTTTGCCTAGGCCGACTTGGGGCACCCCGACACGGATAGATTAGGTTAGAAGGGTATGGCGGGGTCTATTCGTGGATATTTTTTTATAAACCATTCAGGTATCGAGGGAGACCCGGTCGCTTCGCGGGGCTCCGTCCACCGGGTCTCCCTCGACTCGGATGCAAGAGCATAACAGTTCAATGTCTGGTGGTCATAAATAAATTTTTGGTTCTAAACTTCTAAATTTACGATAAAATGGGGATTCATTTTGGTGATCATTTACTAATTTTGGCAATCAAAAGTAATTTTTTTGCCGTTACGATTTGCTAAATCTGGTGGTTCGTTAATTGTATGCCAAAGAAAACTATGTCAGACCTAACTATATAAATGGTAATGAACTAATGAATGAATGTATTGTGCACTCAATGAACTTGAACTTACGTAAATCTGGTAATATTGTCGAACAATAGTTAACATATTAGGTAATGAATAAAATATTTTTGTTTCCTAATAGGAAGGTTGGTATCTGCAAGTATTCACTTTCCAGTAGCAGTGGCTTCCCGTTCTATTCCGTTATCCGGTACTAGTCTTCCTCCTTCGTATTTTATACAAACTCTTCTAGTATAATAGGTACTTTTGTCGCTTTTCATACAAGATAGAATCCATTGTAAGCCTTTGCCAATCTTTCTATTAGGAGCAGCATCTTGCGAAGTAATAGACTCTCGGTTCCGAACAAAAGGCTCCTTTAGTGCAGGCGTGTTACAAATGTGTTCAATTGTCGAACTTCCCGTAAATTGTTGTACCCATCCGTTATCGTCTGGCACACTAGCTAGGCTAGGACACTTGGACCTGCATGAAAGTACTAAACTTACTTTGTTTTTCTTTCTACTTAAGTTCTTTCTCAAAATCACGATCATTTTACTTTGCATTTGTGGTTTGGTTCTAATCTTCCGACCGTTTTGCAAATTACTTGGGACCCTTCGTTTTGTTCTTGTGCAACTCTAATCGTATCATTGATAAGGAAATCGCCTTCATCGAACTACCCGCACAAAACGACAATACTCTCTTGTTTTAAGTCAAGATTAGATTAGCATGCCCAAGGCATTAGAGTTACTGCCGTAAACTATTCAATCTAGGGTAATATCGCCATTGTGGGCTAGTATCACGTACGTTACTTAGACTGAGGTCGCTGCCAACCTTGGATTTACAATTCGATGATTAGCATTTAGGGTTGCGTAAAGACCAAATTTATTAGATCTTCTATTATTTTTAGTGGTCGTTTCCACTGCTGCCTCGCGGATTAGACGATTACGCGCTAGCAGATTGGTATAGATGTCACATGTCTTTTCCTATGTTTTGGTTTTAGGATACGCCTAGGTTTCCTCACGATGATCTCCGCCACCGTTTTGAGAGCAGTTGAGATGAAATTAAAAATTGCCGAGTTCAAAGCCACACCCCGTGAGCCAAAGCGTTACCATTATGCCACCATAGCTCTTATCTGTTGTACACATAGAAACACAAGGAAAATGGCGAATCATCCTTCAGTTGAGCTCTCAGCGTTTTTTTGCTTTGTAGGACTGACTTCTAGACTTAGAGGTTTTCTTGATTAAATGGTATTAGTGGCTGACAGATAAGAATGCAGAGGTAAATTGCTGTAATGCTCGCCTACTATCGCGACGTCGTCGTCAGTCTCTTGTTTAATGGTAGATGTTGACGTAAAGACAACGTATTAGGGAAGTATTCGTTTATTCCGAAAATGGGGCCGATCTTCGTTTAGGGTTTTTTATGTTTAATGGAGGTAGACAAAATTAATACTAACAACAATGAAAGCTAATTAGTCAATGGATATTTGTTATGAGAATTCTATGTTTCTCACATGCTGAAACACGGTAACAGTACGCATGTTTACTGTACACTCAGAAAAAACAAGCAAGTGATTGCATTGTTTATGCGATCCAATCATTCCATTGGAATAAACGGTCAGTTTATAAAATAACGGGCCTTGTTATACTAACAATAGGCAATTGATGGTAATAGCAACTAATCAAGGTAAACAAGTCGTGCCATATAGCAGTTCGTAATAGTATCTTATGGAGACGATCAGTTTTTCAGAGGCCTACGGGGGCGAATAGACCGAAAACAACCTAGCACTCTTGCGCCGAGGGTAGTAGGACTAGTAGGTTAGTAGCACTAGATCTAGTCGACCTACTGTATGCACAGTATAATCAGCCTGTACCGTTCCCACTGCTGGGACACAGTCACACAAGCCTTCTCTCCATAAGAGGGAGTGGGCCGAAAACCACCACGCGGGTACAGTGCGGGACTGCCAGTGGCGTGCCTAAGGGCCAACAATACGGCATGCCCCAAGGCCCTAGGGCTAGCAGATTTTCAGAAACCCTAACATCATAAAAAGTAGTAGGTTATGGGCAAGTTAGCTGATAGATCCTAGTAAGTACTTAAAACTGTGCAGTGGGTGCTCACAACACTGCACTGACTACAAGTCCTGGACTAGACTTAACAGAAATCCTCTGGTCCCTCCATGATAGATGTGCGTTTCGCTCGTGATGTAAGTGTCATTCGCACAATAGTCTTTGGGGCATTGCCTCTATGTCATCACTAAAGTCCCGCTCACGACCTCGGGTGACCCGACTTTCATCATCAAAAAGCTTCGTAATAAGCTGAATTTCGGTCGAGATGTCTTCAACCCTCCGCCGCTTAGATCCGGAGATATAAAGGGTGTAAATAGACCATTAACGCATCCGAAAGGCACTTGGTTCTCTCCGAGACCTACTTTTACGGAAAGTTCCAACTTTTTTTCAAATACTAGTTAGTTTTTAAGGTCATAGCTTTACTTTTTACTTTAAATACCTCCATAACCTATTTACTATTAAATGCGTCTATCAGCACAATGTTTTGAGTGCGTTAGTGCGATTGCGTAGAGTGATTTTTCACCCCAAAAAAAAGTTGTTTCCCAGCAATAATTTTTGCATACTTAGGTACCTACTTAGTTTGATGTACAGAATGTTTGGTTGACTTGTTTCGTGAAGGGTACGTTCACATCCTGTATACAAAGTTTTAAAGTGAAAATGGATGTTAAGATTGACTGATCAAAATTATAAATTCAATTTTTTTAAAGACAACAATTAGAAACACAACACACAAAAAATCAACCTCACGATTGTTTTCCCTCATGTGTTTGGCAGGGTTGACCTACAGTTACCTTCCCTACAATTACAGAATCGTGTATTCTATGCTTCGAAGATTCTATGGATAAATATTACACTGACAGATTCGAGTACAAGAGTCAAGACCGCAGTCCGGTCTGGTCCAATGCGGTCGGTCTGCGCATGCTCTAACTAAGCAATTTCTTTCATCGTAGCAACAAGCTTGTCACTTGAGCGTGTATTTTGTGGCCAAGCAGAACATCGGGTTCGATTCTGTTTGGTGTTTGTACACATAAGGCCAGTTGTACTGTATACGTGCCGCATTGTTCGCGGGTTCAAGTTGATTGCATGAAGCTTATTGATGCATTAATTAATTGTTTTACCGTCCATTTGGTTTGCATTGTAGTATAATGTGTGAGGGTAGTTATGATAGTTTAAAGAACTGTATTTTTAAGGGAAAAGCTTCTGAAACTCTCCTCAAAAACGGGTATTTCCTTAAAACCTTTTGTGAGAAAAAATCTTAGTATATTCCAGAGGTTGTGTTGTGATATTTTTATTCTCATTGCACTCCTTCTATACCCGTCTTATAAGAATTTGCAACATTTCTAAGTCTCAGTTACTGAAACCGCTTGATTTCACAATTACGGTGGATTTTAAGTATTTATTCTA
Organism: Xestia xanthographa; assembly: GCA_905147715.2. Lineage (NCBI taxonomy): Eukaryota > Metazoa > Arthropoda > Insecta > Lepidoptera > Noctuidae > Xestia > Xestia xanthographa. Next base: position 28,785,490 of record LR990653.1, on the reverse strand, counting down.
TCATCATCACTTCAGCCGAAGAACGTCCACTGCTGGACATGGGCCTCCCCCATTATCCCCCATTTATTCTATAAAAGTATTTTACTACTAAAATAAATCCCTCCGTATTATAAAGCCTTAGCAAATGTTCAGAGCATAGCATTGTAATCAAAATTACACTTTGGAAAAATATGTAACCATGACAGTTTTGTTAGTTGAACGAAACTTTAAACCATTTTCAATAGACGATAATTTAGCACACACCCGAAACGTACTTAGTAGAAACGTGTCTAAACTATTCAGAGTAAACTACGTTATTCATAAGGTTTTCGTGACTCCTTTCAATGAAGTAGTGGATTTTACTGTTACGTTGAGATTCTGGCCAGAAATAGTCTTACCGTTCTAGCTAGAAACTAATTTCACACAACAAAAAATGTAAAAAAATACTGATTATAAAGATTATACTTATCGTATTTCGTAAAGTTTAACGTGTCTTACCTGTCAGCCTTGCACCAAGGAGTAAGGTTTTACCAGGTGGATCGGTTGTGGGAGTCAGACAGTCAGTGGCTCTATTTGTAAAATACCATTATTTTCAACCTCATCTGGAAAAAAGCTAGGCAGATGATGATGAGTGTCAAAAAATCTATGAATCTACCGTAGATTTTACTAAGCACATGTATCTACCGAAGATACTAATATTATAAAGAGGAAAACTTTGTTTGTTTGGTTGTAATGAATAGGCTCAAAAACTACTGGACCGATTTAAAAAATTCTTTCACCATTTGAAAGCTACATTATCCACGAGTAACATAGGCTATATTTTTATCCCCGTACTCCCACTGGAACGGGAACTATGCGGGTGAAACCGCGGGACGCCCGCTAGTTGGATATAAAGTGTGTAAAACACCTCTTAACGAAGCCGAAAGGCACTTGTTCTCCCCGTCATTGCGATTATTTTTTTGTTCTACACCATACATAACTTCTAGTTACGGAGATATTGGGGGTCAAAGTTACAACTTTTTGACAAGTTTTTTTTAAATACAATTTTGTAACGTACCTAAGATTTTTACTTTAAACACTTCCACGACCCCCATACTATTCAATCCATCCATCAGCACAATGTTTTGAGTGCGTTACATTGAGTTCTACCACAAAACATGATTTTTCACCCCAAAAAATAAGTCGTTTCCCAGCAATATTTTTTGCGTAAAGTAACTTAGTTTGATGTACAGAATGCTTGGTTGACGGCTTCGTGATGAGGTCTTTTACACCCTGTATGTTGTAACTTGTTTATTTCCTACTTGTCTGTTGCCTGATGGAGTAGGTACCCCGTGCACCGGCCTTTCTATTGATCCCACCTTGATTTTTTACCCGCTATAATATGATACACTGAATCATTAAACAGGCCCTTTTTTCTGACACACGTGGTTTAAGGTCCCATACTTCCTCAAATGGCTTAGCATGATCCTCCGTTACGCCTAAAATGCTGCAGCATTAATTTTGAAATAAATATTGGTAAAGTTGAGGATTAATGCTAAGTACTTACTATGTGTGACGAACACGATTCCATAAACTTTTCTCGATAGAAAAAAATCCAAAGTTACCAAATCGAACAATAAACCGCTGGTATTCAAAAAGTACTCATACAACTTTGCATACTAACTGAACAAACTATAAAGCAGGTCTTATGTGTTTAATTTTTTTAGACCAATCAATAGATTTTTTGTAAATCGCAAAAAACCACTCATTTCGCACTATTCGGCCGCAGTGACTGAGACGTAACAACCGTTTTGTAGTGCAAGCTGATTAGAACTTTATTGTAACAGTATTTCAAACGAAGTTTGAACCACCACAAATAGAGTTGCTAATTTTAGGGTTAGAAGGGCCTTAACTGCCATTTTCGTTCACAATAACCCTTCAGCGTCCACAAGCGTGCTACATAACGCAAGTACCTAGGTACCCACAAATTGAAAGATACATAAATGCCAAGCATGTAGCAAGTAATAAACGACTCTATGATGTAACTCTTCGTTTGTATACGACTGTGAACTTGACTTGGACAATGTTTGCTATTGCCAAGGCCGTATCAGTTGCATATCAATTGTTACGAATTATAGCGATTATGGTAGGTAATGAAAAGTCTGGAATACAATAGGTAGCTATTCAATTGATTCTCGATTAAAATGTTGTTTTGCTATCTTGACAATAACCTAATTTGATTAAAATCTTGACAATCTATTGATACGAGCTAACTGTTTGTCTTCATCATACAAAAGCTGCATAAAGGCCTCTCACCATGATTTACAGCTCTTTCGAAGTGTTGACCACTAACACAAGGTTTTTTTTATTCCTACCAACACTAAATAGGCCTCGCGGATTGTGAGAAGTGGAAGGAATTATGAGGCCTTTGCCAAGGAGTGGGACAATAAGGATGGTCACCCATCCACAGACCGACCTTGGCAAGCGCGGAACCTTGAAGATCTACCTACCCATGCGGCTGTTTTTATTTAGCCACGAACTTTTCTAAACCTAAAATCCAGTGCGCGGTTTGTTTGCTTTGTGTTTTCTAAAATACTAGAATTCAGTAAGTACTTATGATACAATACAAAATACTTATACGAGTACGTAAGTACCTACTTATGTTTCAAAATCGAACACAAAGCGGGAAAAGTCCTTCCATCGTTGAAGTAGGTGCTGATTTATTGGTATCAATGTAGGTACCTACTTATCCTTGTGTAGGATCATGCAGGCAGAGCACATACAGGGTGTAAAAGACCTCATCACGAAGCCGTCAACCAAGCATTCTGTACATCAAACTAAGTAACTTTACGCAAAAAATATTGCTGGGAATCGACTTTTTTTTTTTTGGGGTGAAAAATCATGTTTTGTGGTAGAACTCAATGTAACGCACTCAAAACATTGTGCTGATGGATGGATTGAATAGAGCGGGGGTCGTGGATGTGTTTAAAGTAAAAATCTTACATTAAAAACTTGTATAAAAAAAAAAAAAACTTGTCGAAAAGATGGAACTTTAACCCCCAATATCTCCGTAACTAGAACTAGGTTCCCAGGTTTGTTCTACAAAAAAATGATTGCAATGACGAGGAGAACAAGTGCCTTTCGGCTTCGTTAAGAGGTGTTTGACACCCTTTATGTACCTACGTACCGACCTACTTACAATGTGTTGGTCACATATTTATTAAGAAAAATCAAGAAAGTACCTACTACATGGTTGACTGTATATTGAAAGAATTTCCACGAGCATACGAAAATTTAAACTAAGTAGATTAAACCTGACAATAATAATGCATACTAGCGTGGGGGGCCTCTGTTTCGCTCGGTTTTTACGATTTCTTCAAAATCACAGCATTAATTTCAAATAGGTACAGGCACTATAGGTACAGGCACTTTTGCTTTGTCGAAACAAAGAAAACAATAAAATGAAGCAACAGACCCCGTCACAAAGCATAATAACTGTGAAAGTACTGTAGTTGCCCATTCCAAATCGTAGATCTCTATGGAGAAGAACGGGCAAGACACTCCATGGACACTATTCGCCTCCGAGCCTATCAAAGTTATTTTTAAGAACCTCTACGATAAAATTCGTCCTCTTTCGTGTCCCAACCACGAACGAAACCACAAACTATTCTGAATGCTCAATAATATTCTGTCATCGTGACAAGAATGAAAAATACATCAAACAATCCTTTTGCTATAGTTTAGTATTTTTTATGAATCACAACGCATCATTATTGGAAAACTTTTGAAAACAAATTGTACAAGAGTAGTTATACAAAACATCTTTTCAATCACAATTCGTGTCACCCGGGAATTGAACTGCAATCTATTCGGAGCAGAGTATAAATTATAATTTTGAATGCACATGGAACAGTTTCAAGGATCGAATCAGCCAGAACTGGTTAATGGGAGGTGTGTGCGAGACCTCATAATGAGGTACTTACATAAACTTAAGATAAGACTAGCTTTTACTCACGGCTTCGCTCCCGTAATGTACGGTAATTAACCCACGGGAGCGTTTTTAATAAGCCCATAGCTCTCGGGGATACCGTAGCTTCCCAGTACTATTATCTATTCTGTGCCGTTAGTGAAATATTTTTTGGAATCGGATCAGTAGTTCCGAAAATTATCCCTACGTACAAACTTACACATGCAAATTTTACCTCTTTTTGCCTAACAGCCAACATTATTTTACATGCTAATCTTTGAATTACTTAGATGGGTCGTTACGCGGCCTAAAATCTGAGCCAAGAATCAAATACTACTTTAGATCTGGTTTTAAAGCTACCTAAAGATCTTCTAACTGTTTTGCATTCGTAACTACATCATCTTTCTCTAACCCTTATTCCAATTTGCTTTGGGTGGGAACACCAGTTTCCTGTCACACTTCTTTATAAGTCGTTATGTCAGTGCTCACCTTCTTCCTAGCCATACCACACGGTCCCACTATGTCTTTCACAAGGTCCATCGCGGCTTTGGTCTTTCCATACTTTTATGGCTAGAAAGGGGTCACCATCTTTCCATCAATATCGTCTATCACAGTCTATCCATCGTTTCTTAAAATTATCTTCGAAAAATTAACATGTAAAATAATAACACGACACTCTATTAAAATGCTGTTATGCATAGCTAATGGCATGTTTGTTTTCTAATATGGACACTTGAGTGTCTAAGATTTGCTTAGGAGAAACATCCTCAACACTGAACAGGATAAAGTATGAACCAAAGGCACCGATATACCAGTGTGTCGCGATCATGACCGATCTGAAGTAATACGGAAGTTGAAGGATGTCAATCATTCTATGAAGTCGCCGTAAATGTATGAGGCCGCACGTGGGGAATCTACTAATTTGTGTGAAACAAACTTGAAAAGATACTGTTACTTATGGTCTCGTGTGCGATATTTTTACTGCCTCATATGCTGAAACAGGAGAGTCACCCAAAATAATCCGCAGATCAAGCAATTTCACCAGAAAATTTGTAATCCTAAAAATAATATCTCGAAATAATGCTTCACATTGTCGTAGCTAGGGTAAAGGCAAGACAATGTGTAACGAAGTATCTAGCCACCAAGTAACACATCAAAGCATTATATCGGCCGACTTACAGCATTTCTGTATCGTTTTCGCATTTTGAATTAGTTCTATGATAGCATTACAAACGTTTATACGGCTACTGTAATGCTTATTTGGGCACAAATTATCCGGCTTTAGATCATAAATAAGTTCACAATTAGTTGTTTAATTGCATTACAGGCGCATTATATTAGCATTAGTGTGACCAAATAAGTGGCGAATCGCATTATAGAAACATTATTACGGTCAATGAAGTTGCCAATCGCATTACAGAAACATTATTACGGACAATGAAGTTGCCAATCGCATTACAGAAACATTATATTAGCAATATTATTGATAATGAAGATGTTAATTGCATTACAAAAGCATTAGACTGGCATTCGATTGTTCTAAAAGAATGATTGAGGCTATCTAAGTGTTCACAGTTAGAACTTAAATAAACCCTACATCATTGCAAAAACATCTCTAATACTACGGTACAAATGTTATAATACAATTAACTATGTCAAGTAATATATTATGGACGAAGACGGTCAAAACTGAGTGAATGACACCATATTTGTTTGCATCAAAACAAAAATTATAATCCTGGATTTTGACTCTTTTCTTATTTTATGCCTGTAAATATTATTCGCAATGTAGTTTACTGTAAATGTCTATATAAGTTTCATTGAAAATTTTCACGCGCCTTCGTTATTTTGTGGTTTTCATATAAAATGTGACATGAAAATATGTGTGAAATGCCCAAAACAATTGTGTATTCCTAGTTTAGAACGAATTTTGCATAATTAACATAATGGTATTGGTTGAGCATTATTAAATAAAGTTATATTATTATGATATAGGTCTATTGCTTTTATAAATAGGTCCAAATGATAATATTTTTTGGTTATAAAATATTTACAAAATGGTGTCGATCTATAGCAGCCAGGTGAGCCCTTAAAAAGGCTAATTAATGCCACCGGTAGTATCAATACTCACACGTGAACTATTATTAAGCTAGAGGCCAGAGAAAAGACTTGATGTGCCACTGTAATACCATTGTCTATAAAGTAGCTCTATATGGGTTCACCGGTATACCAGTAGACTTGAATTATCCATAGTGGAGAAAAATCAGACACAGATTCGAATGACATAGGCATGGTTGGACCCCGGACGACCGTAGTTCAAAATCAAGAAGAAATTAAAATAAAAAAATCCACCCTAAAAATGGATGTTGTTTTGTTGATCATATAATATGTGCTTTTCCCCAATATGGCCGACAAATAGTTTTACGAATACAGTGAAATTAATGTATATACAGCTTTACGCATTACAATAACTCACGTGTATTTGATTAAATACCTGATAGCTGTACAACAGAACTCAGTTGAACTCTATAAATGCAAGCATTACATTGATTCACGTTGATGCTGTTCAGCGGTCCTAGGCTTTTACTTACCGCTTAATAGTGCTATTACACAACAAAGGGCACTAAAAATAGCTCAAAGCTGTATAACGGATTTACGGTGCATTATAATGGTACAAGTTTATGCTATTAAGCGGCAATAGGCATTATCGTACTACTTAAAAATGCTATTGTAGATCCAAACGCACTAAAAACAGCTGAACGCTATACAGCTGCCTTGTGGTTTGCTGCACTCAAACTAAAGGCTTTACAAAAGCATTTTCATATGCCGTTATGCAACCGTTATGCATCGTAAAGCATCATAATGCTTTTGAAATACCAATATAAAGCGTCAAGATGCTCGGTGAACTCAAATAAGAGTTTATACGGCCCTTAGGTTCTAAATAAGTTTACTATTCGTTTGTTATAATGCTTCCTGTGTTAGTTGCTGTCTTTAAACTGGTTTAATACACATCCACAGAGTAGCATCAGACTAGTCTGTACTGTTACTATTGCGAAATGCCTCCCGTCTTTTCCCAGGAGTGGGACAATCCATTCCTTCCTTTCCTTCTTTTCAGTCTCGATTCTGCGCGACTTCTTCTTGCCTATTCTTAGGGAAGACAACCAAGTGATGCCGCACTCTCCAATATGGTCTATGTTACTGTGTTTTACGGGCCTAACGTTCATAAAGCATGAGGTAGACGTGACCACCCCTGTCGCATTTAAGCTAGGTATCTTTTGAGCCACATTAACTGCATGTGTTCTGAACCGCAGTTTAGTGTTCCGAACTAAAAAAAACTAATAACGCTTCCGCTCTTTCCCCAGGATGGAGGTAGGAGTCCAGCTGGTGGGAATAATCCTGCGCCTGCTCAACTTCTTACTAGCGCCGCTGTTCTGGTTCCGCGCACGCGACAACCGGCGACTGCCGCCCGCGACCGACCCCGTGCTGCGCAAGAGTACTGTCGAGTTAGCTGCTGCTATCAGGAATGGTGAAGTAAGTGATCAGCCTATAACATTCCCTCTGCGTGACATAGACCACTCCTGTATTTCCTCGAAAAGTTAGGCAGAGGTGTGTACTTATCACATTTCACCAGCTATGTGTAAGTCCCGTAATAGGGGGCGAGATGGCAATACCATCAACCGGAAACATAGCGAGCCTTCGGTATGCTACTGATACATAGCGTTGCTTTACATTCATTCTTCTTCTAGTATAGTAGACGCGTATTCTGTCCTGGACTTGGCCAGAGCTCAATTCCAACTTACCCGTTGAAATATTCGAAGTAAAAGGTGATTGACAAAGAGAAACGTGTCAAAATTCCTTCTAGACACAACGTTACAGGAAAGTGGACGATAACAGTGCTATGGATTAGGCCAGATGCGAAATGTCAACGTGATTTACCAAAGCAATAAAATTGAAACTTTCCTTCATTTCATTTAGACGCTTTATGAAATCTTCCGAAACGTGACGATTTTCCTCAGCGAAGCTTATTAAACTGCAAGGGACGTAGACTAGATGCAGTCTATAGTTAAAATCACACAATTCCAAGCTGGCTATTTTTATTGCTGCACACCAATTGACATACTTGCGCACATCCTGACAAACGCCCATAAAATGGCAACTCTGCCATGCAACTGACTGCAATTCTTGTTAATTGCAGTCGCTCTTGTCCATTATCAGTTATTTGACATAGTTGTGCAGTATTGGCAGTCAGCGAAGCGTGATGTCACTGGATACGCCTCTATAATAACGGGTTGTGACAGTTTTAATTGAATTTCCATTAGGTCACTCTCCGTAGACGCAAGAGTGGATGTACCTTGTTACTGGGAAAAGCCTTTATAACATGAACTCTAGCGAAATATGGGTACTAGCTTCTGGAATATTGTGTTCTTCATTAGTAAATGATTTTGGAGGTTTGGGAGAGTCTGATTCGGCACAGCCGCGCGTAGAAGAAGAACCGAGGATAACATGTGCTTTACTGTCGAAATGACTTTGCCGAGCTGATTGGTTGTGAAGCATCCTCTACACGGAATTATACACTAGGAGTGTGTAATTCGGTGTACAAAAAATGTAACCGAACAAATTAACGGTAAAATATTTGCTATGAAAGTTTATTGGATTCGAATATCGGCAAGTATGCCTCATCCAATTTACATCTGTATTTATTTTTCCACTTCAATAATTTTCATTCGATACTTTGTCAGTGTAATAAAATTGATACAACTGAATCGAATGTTGAAATAATATTGAACAAATATTCTTGTTATTGATAAAATATGCTGAAAGGTTAATAGGTGCTCCTGTATTCAACTCCCGTGGGCGTTGTAAGTGCACGATATATCGTAACCTGGTGCTATTATATGCACTATTGACGTTATTCTACTACAGATGTATACATAGAGGTATGTTGACGTACTTATTTTACCACCTTCCAAAATCGACGACGGTCGATGATGCCGGTGCTTGCTCATAAGAGGAATAACCTACATACTTCTGACGTCTAAATTCGTTTATTTCACGTAGAAGAAAACCTTGCTGCTTTATCTCTGTGAGGGTCAAACAATGTGTCCAAGTTGCAAGCCGCATCCATCAGCTGTGTAGCAATAGTTCTGTCATCTATTTGATTCTCAAGCGAGATTAAAATGTTTGCTTTACAATATTTTTTGTAACTGTTTTATTAAACCACAGAAGACAGACCAACAAAAAGTCTGTATCTGCATAGGGACTTCCAAAGGCCTAGGTATAACGTTCGCAACGCTCTGGAGCACAGGCCTTCTCTCACTATGTTGTATGCCGTACGTACCCCACCACTCAGGCCCCATGAGGGTTGGTGAATATTCAATGTCTTCATGATTATAGAACATAATATACCGGTTGGTACGATGGTTTTCCTTCACATGGGTAATACGCATAGTCGCATATTTATTAATTCTATAAAGTTCAACAAAAGACGAAGCCTTTTATTTGACGTGATCACAGCGTACTCCGTAATACCTGATTTGACTACAGATTTAGTGCCTTGAACTGTAGGCGAACAAATTGCACAACAAGGGCTCATTGTAATGCACTTACTTACGACTTATTCTGTGGTTACAATTTAAGGGCCTATATTATGCCTCAAACGGCTTAGCATGATCCTCTGTTACGCCTAAAATACTGCAGCATTAATTTTGAAATAAATTTATGGTAAAGTTGAGGATTAATGCTAGGTACCATGTGTGACGAAAACACGATTCCATAAACTTTTCTCGATAGAAAAAAAAAACCAAAGTTACCTCCAAATCGAAAAATAAACCGCTGGTATTAAAAAAGTACTTCAAATTAGATCATGAAACTTTGCTTTTGTGTTTTATTTTTTTAGTCTAATTAATAGATTTCTTGTAAATCGCAAAAAAAAACCACTCATTTCGCACTATTCGGCCGCAGTGACTGACGTAACTACAGCTTTGTAGTGCAAGCTGATTAGAACTTTATTCTAACAGTATTAGTAGTATTCAAACGAAGTTTGAAACACCACATGTGTGCCGATTCCCTTGTTCACAAACTAAACTAAATTTAAGTTGAATGCATATTTTTCTTTCTATTTCATTATGAAAAGGACAGAAGATAAATATTAGTTTAATCCTGTCGAAATTAGTCAGCACCTGACATAATTTGATGTAATTTTAGTAGTCAAATTTTTAATCGCGTCTAAAACTTGTATTTCGCTGATTAATTTGACAGAATATAACTAAAATTTATCTTCTGTCCTTTTCTTAATGAAATAGAAAGAAAAAGATGCACGGAACTTAAATTTGGTTTAGTTTGTAAACAAGGGAATCGGCACCATAGAGTTGCTAATTTTAGGGTTAGAGAAGGGCCTTAAATCAGCATAATAGCACGGTAATATTATGATATAATAGTGTTGTGTGTAATTTATTTAGTTATTTATATCTGGGTTTTTCTGTAAGTAACTACAATAATTTGTTGAATATGAATGACAACTTACATCCATCACATCACATCTGATTTTTATTTTGGAAAGCGTTTGCCGGAGTTGTCATGTAGCAGTCCACATTTGGTATGGTAGTTATGTTGAAGTCTGGTGTTATAGACTAATGTCTATAACATAACACCAGACTTCAACATAACTGGGTGAGGATGTCATTGTGTTTCATTCGCATATAACTTAAAATCCGATGTTCCTATACTTAATATCGTATTTTGCAAGAGCTTATTGCCTCAGCCGTAAATCAACCGTAATGGTCGAAAGCCACTGCTGACGATCAGGACATGCATAGGTTCGATTTACACGTCAAGCAAAGGGTTATTATTTAGATTTTCCCGTCAGAAATTTTATCAGTAGGATTTATATAGCAATAGGTTCGTCCGGTTGATGGCAATAGGCCTGCCCGCCCTCTATTACTGGGTCTTAAACATAACTAGCAAAATTTGGGTGCACTAATGGTAATCACCTTGACCATATTCTTCAAAGAAAACAGGCGTACCTAACGTTATTTTATCTCCCCTAGATATCGAGCGAGAAACTGGTAACAATCTTCATAAACCGCGTCAAGGAAGTGAACCCCTACCTCAATGCCGTTGTAGAGGAACGGTACCGGGCCGCCACTGAGGATGCCAAGAGTATCGACCGGCAGATCGAGGAGGCCAATAAGAATGGCTCGCTTGAAGACCTGCTCAAGGAGAAGCCGCTTTTTGGTGTGCCGTTCACTGTGAAGGAGAGCTGTTCGCTCGCTGGTGAGTGGTTCTTGAGAAATTTGCAGACTTCACCATCATCTTCCTGCCGTCGCCCGATATTACGGCCGGGGACGGCACTACACGCTTTTTTCATCTAATCATTTTCATTAATTTCGTTCCTCAAAGAATACATCCATGTTTTCATTGGTCTTTATTTTATACATCCTTTGCGGCAGCGACTACAATTCAACATTGAGCGTTGATAAGCAATGTTGAATTTTCTTTGACCAAGACATCCGCGCTTTTTTAGATACTTGGCGTCCTGTAGACCAAAAATAAATTATAATTGGCAAGTAAAGAATATTTCATTTTCTTCTGTGGCCAACGGTGACTGTCTGTCTTCTTCCTAAGAAATCGATGAAAAAAGTTAGGCCAAAAATTTAGCGCTTTGCGAACAGTTTAGTATAAGGGCATGCGGCGTAAGTTGGAAGGTGCGCCATTGTCTGTGGAGACACGTAGCATACGCACTAGAAAACCATTGTTTAAATGTAAACTTCTCCTCTTTCTAATAGGCACAATAGGTACATACGTACATAGTAAGTAAATATTCTGTATAAGTAAATAGAAAATAAGGTACGATGGGGTTGGCATATCCGTATGGATAAAAACCCCTCTAAGTTTCCAAAGAATAAAAAAAAATGTAAACTTCTCAAATTAGAAAATTCAAATTGACTTGATTAATTCAGTGGCGTGCAGTGGTCGTACACGGTGGGTAGGCCACGAAATAATGATAACAAAAAACAAATTTCGTCAGCGCCATCTTGGATTTTCATTTTGACCTCATTTTCATTATTAACTACCCCAAAAACCTCGAAAACGACACCCATGAAGAAAAAACTGAAAATTTTCGTCGGTGCCATCTTGGATTTTCATTTTGACCTCATTTTCATTATTAACTACCCCAAAAACCTCGAAAACGACACCCATGAAAAAAAAACTGAAAATTTACGTCGGCGCCATTTTGGATTTTCATTTTGACCACATTTTCGTTATTAACTACCCCAAAAACCTCGAAAACGACACCCATGAAGAAAAAACTGAAAATTATCGTCGGCGCCATCTTGGATTTTCATTTTGACCTCATTTTCATTATTAACTACCCCAAAAACCTCGAAAACGACACCCATGAAGAAAAAACTGAAAATTTACGTCGGCGCCATCTTGGATTTTCATTTTGACCACATTTTCGTTATTAACTACCCCAAAAACCTCGAAAACGACACCCATGAAGAAAAAACTGAAAATTATCGTCGGCGCCATCTTGGATTTTCATTTTGACCTCATTTTCATTATTAACTACCCCAAAAACCTCGAAAACCACACCCATGAAGATAAAACTGAAAATTTTCGTCGGCGCCATCTTGGATTTTCATTTTGACCACATTTTCGTTATTAACTACCCCAAAAACCTCGAAAACGACACCCATGAAGAAAAAACTGAAAATTTTCATCGGGGCCATCTTGGATTTTCATTTTGACCTCATTTTCATTATTAACTACCCCAAAAACCTCGAAAACGACACCCATGAAGAAAAAACTGAAAATTTTCATCGGCGCCATCTTGGATTTTCATTTTGACCTCCCTTTCATTATTAACTAACCCAAAAACCTCGAAAACGACACCCATGAAGAAAAAACTGAAAATTTTCGTCGGCGCCATCTTGGATTTATATTTTGACCTCATTTTCATTACTAACTACCCCAAAAACCTCGAAAACGACACCCATGAAGAAAAAACTGAAAATTTTCATCGGCGCCATCTTGGATTTTCATTTTGACCTCATTTTCATTATTAACTACCCCAAAAACCTCGAAAACGACACCCATGAAGAAAAACCTGAAAATGTTCATGATTTTTTAATGAATTTTTATCTGAAAAATATAATAACAATAATATTATTAATTATTATAATAATAATACGCGCCAATAATGCCCGGTAATCATTATTTTAATCAACATACAACCTAAACCTAGCACTGGCCTGCAAATTGCAAAAAACGTAAGCAATTTCGAAATTTGAATTCCGCGGGCTAAAGAACATCCACCTTGATTCCTGGCCTTGTGTTGAGCAGCCAATCACAGCCCAGCTACACTCGCAGGAGTTACCGCCCTAAAATGACCGCAATCTATACATGTGTGCGGTTCATACACACGAAAATATGCACTAATGTGCCGCTGTGTGCGTAAAATTATCAATGGATTTTAGGCTAGACGACTGTTTGCCTGTCCGGCGGAGCTCCAAGCTTCGTAGTAACTTCCAGTATAGTGTGAGTTACGTGACACGGGAGCGACAAATTGCTATAAGTATTTTAACAGGAGATTGAACTTTTTTTTTATATTTTGTACATAATGTGTTATTTTATTACATAGTTAATTAGTTATAATAAATGCCCAGTTGGTAGGGTAGGCTTGGTCTAATTGCCTCTTAAGGGCGCACGCCCATGGAAGAAATGTGCTATGAGTGTCGTTTTTAATTGTTATTGTGTCAAAGTATCATCATTTATTTATTTATCACAAACACTACTAACATTACAGGGAAATCCTAATGCGTTAGCGTGGTCCTTACTTAAACTATCTTAATAATTAGCAGTCGTTTCGTCCACTGCTGAGTTAAGGCCTACTTCGTGGCCTCCATGCACATGCAGTTTCAACCAGACCATTCCATACCCGTGATCTTCTAAGTATCAAATGAATAATATTAAAATGTGAGATTTAATTGAGTGATCTTCTTTCCAGGCTTGTCGAACTCAGTAGGATGTCTAGAGAACGCCGGTCGCCGCGCGACCACAGACGGCGGCGTGGTCAGCCTGGTGAAGAAGGCGGGGGGCATCCCACTGCTGGTGTCGAACACTCCCGAGCTGTGTCTCGGCTGGGAGACCACCAACCTGCTGAGGGGTACCACCAACAATCCCTACTGCTTGAACAGGACGCCCGGAGGTTCTTCTGGTGGTGAGGTGAGAGGGATTTTTATGGTTATTTATTACTTAGAATGAGTATTGGTGGTCTTCAGGATGGTTGGGTTTTGACTGACCATTTTTGTGTTCGCGTGAAATATTATCTATGCCAAAATACAAATTTCTACACTACATAGATATTACCTCGATAAAATGTTTACCAAAGTACAAAAGAGTCACTCTTTTCTAAATGTTTTCTCTATTACAAAAGTTCCGTTTTTTTCTTTGAAGTTCGGAACTTTTATAAATCTTTATGAGATGTTAAATCACATCGTACAGGACTGTGCAAATGTTCTAATTCTACCCACAGAATATGTTTTGGTACAAGTGGGTTGTTATTGTTCCTTGTACTCTAAAGGTACAAAAGCACTACCAACGTCAATTTACACCTCCATCACCGTAATAGTCCTAACTGATGTTTGTCACATCTATTATGGCCGTGATACTACATGTTACTACTGCCTATTCTTGAATGTATGACGCAACACCTCCATTAAAAATTATATATGCTACATAGCTCCAAATCTTAAGTATTCGAATCTTGTTTCCATTGAGGTTTTTTCCATGCAAATGAATAAGTATAAATTATTTGCCGGTTTCTGATTTAGGGGTTTTGAGTAAAGGCGCTCTCTAATGTGACAAATCCAAGATTTTCTTGAAAATAATCAAAATCGAATCTTCAAGATATTACAGGCGAATTCGCCTTTAAAAAAGTACCTATTATACTCTAGCTTTCAATGTCGAAGGAATCATTGCTGAAGTATGAAAAACAGAAAAAGTATATAATAGACTCGCACAGGACAAAACAATAAAATAAAAAGAGAACTGCAAAAAAAAAACTTCTATAATAAATGACTTATTGGTCCTGTACGAGGCCAAAGGGTAGAGTTTGACGGGTTATCAAGATTATCAACTTTATATTCTTAATTCAGAAACCGACTGGAAGTTAAAGCGTAAACTGAACTTTAAATGTGAGTTTTAAAGTTATTTCTACAAAATCACAATTTGTTTACATGTCTGGAAACCAAATTGCCAACACAGTACGAGTTTCAGCAGAATTTCCTTCATAAAACTGTAGCCTATGTTTGTTTTGGGTCCATAATTTAAACAAACCCATGTTCTGATGAATCAGCTTAAATATGCTGACAGCTGAAAAATTTTGGTAAATTGGGTAAATAGCCAATCTGTTAGGTTCGCAGTTTTGTATGTTTATTTGGATTTTGGTTTGATATTGATGTTGCTAAGTAGTATTCAAACATTTTTAGAAATACATGCAAGGTTGCTAAAGCACTGCACATTAGAAACAAGATCAAAACAGCAGAAAATAAAATAAAGACAGTTTGGAAAGTTATAAATAACGAGACTAACAGGAAGAAAATACGTAACACTAGCTACACATTAGATACAGCATGTGGTCCTAAAAGCTCTAATCAGGAAGTAGCTCAAGAATTTGTAAAGTTCTTTACCGATATACCACAAAAAACAACGGAGATTTCCTCACCTGAACTCTCAATTGGTTTATTAAAGGCGAATGTGTCTGGCTGCCTGGTTGAATTTAAATTTAAACACATTAACCCTATGATTGTTATTAAAACTTTCCGGCAAATAAAAATCAAAATAACCGAAGATCTATGGGGAATGTCTGTCAAAGTTTGTACATCCATACTTGAGACTATAGCCCCTTACTTAGCTTTAATTTTTAATTTATGTGTAGACCAAGGAGTTTTCCCTGATGTAATGAAATACAGTAAAGTCATACCTTTTTTCAAATCCGGGGACAGTAAAGATACTAATAATTATAGACCTGTATCCGTGTTACCAGTTTTTAGCAAGGTTTTTGAAAAAGTAATGCTTAATCAAATGCTCTATCATTTTAACACCAACAGAATCTTACATGATCAACAGTATGGCTTCACCAAGGGACGTTGTACAACTGACGCCGGTGTAACCTTATTAAAGCACATATTTACTGCGTGGGAAGAGTCTCAAGACGCCATAGGAATTTTTTGTGACCTCTCCAAAGCGTTTGATTGCGTAAATCACGACACATTACTTTTGAAACTTGAGCATTACGGACTGGGTAAACTTGCACTTAGTTTGGTAAAATCTTATTTGAATGATAGACAACAACATGTTCAAATAAATGGTGTTAATTCACAGGGGTTAAAAGTAAAAATGGGGGTTCCACAAGGCACAATATTGGGTCCTTTCCTCTTTCTAGTATATATAAATGATCTACCCTATTTACTGAAAAACCTCAAAATATGGTGTTATTTGCTGATGACACTTCCCTAATTTTTAAGATAAATAGGCGGGCCCAAAATCTAGATGACGTGAATAATGCCCTACTTCAGGTCCAAAATTGGTTCACAGCAAACAATTTGGTATTAAATGAAAAAAAAACCAAATGCATAAGATTTGCTTTACCGAATGTTAAAAGTAGTGATTGTGATATAATATTGAATAAAGAGAAACTTGAATTCGTAGATAAAACGGTTTTCCTGGGGATTACGCTTGATTCAAGGCTACAATGGGGTTCTCATTTGACATCTCTTGCGGGGCGGCTAAGTTCAGCAGCCTATGCCATTAGAAAAATCCGTCAGTATACTGATGTAGATACCGCTAGACTGGTTTATTTTAGTTACTTTCATGGTATAATGTCTTATGGCATTTTGCTGTGGGGACGGGCTGCAGATATTGAGTCTATATTTATTCTGCAGAAAAGAGCCATCAGAGCCGTATATAATCTTCGTAGGCGCGATTCTCTAAGGGAACTGTTTAAGGATATTGGCATCATGACGGTACATTGTCAATACATCTACGAAAACATAATGTACGTCAGAAAAAATCTGCACCTTTTTGGTAAAAGGGGTGACAGACATAATTACAGTACTAGAAATAGGGACCAACTAGTTCAGCCAGGTTTCAGACTCGCTAAAGTAGACTCATCTTTCATGGGGTACTGTTTGAGATGCTATAATAAAATTTCACAAAGTATTCTTGAACTGAATGAGACGAAATTTAAAACATGCATTAAACGCACACTATGTAAGCAAGCATATTACAAGTTGAGCGATTATATCGCTGATAAAAATGCTTGGCTCAATGCTGCTCCTGCTCCACAAGAACAGGGGCGCATAAATTGATAGCAAATGTATTGTTGGAGCTGCTGAAGATTGTACAACTATCTTTGCATTGTATAGATTCAATCTCTTTAGTATTATATAAATGCATAGCCCATATTGTGTGAGTACTATGTACTAGAAAGCTATCATTCACTGGAAACCTACGTCTTTTCTTGACTTGAATGTGCCCTGGCGGTTTGGAGTATGTCATGCTCACTCAATTGTCTCGCTGATGGTGGCGCATGTGTCGGATCATTTAGTTCCCTTCAAAATGGTTGAGTTGAATGGTGCTGATCCATGCGTCATGGCCGTGAACGGGCGCTGTCAGTTGTGACTGGTCATCTCTTGGTTGCCATGGCTTATTTGAATGAATTATTTTGAATTGTATTTTTTTTTTGTTTGTGTGTTTTGCTGTGGACACTTTTACCGTGCACATCTTGCTACATTGTTCTCACATAATATACCATCTCAACGTGAATGATGTAACCAAGATTTTGTAACAATATTCTGATTTAAAAGAGTGTCCATGGAGTTTCTTGCCCATTCTTCTCCATAGAGATCTACGCTAGGGAATGGGCAACTACAGTACTTTCACAGTTTTTATGTTTTGTGACTGGGACTGTAGCTACATTTAATTTTCATCGTTGTTTCGACAATTCAAAAGTGCCTGTAACTGGCTTACTTGAAATAAATGCTTTGATTTTGATAAACTTTAAAAGGTTCAGTCAAGCCGGTAGGGACAGATTTCGGAGCGGCTGCGGACACACAAATAGGTACTTCAGTAAATTATGTGTCAGAAACAGGAGTCCGGATGCGCGTCCGCAATTTGTACTCTGGACGTCTTTTGGCTAGTAAATAATATACTGTTGTCAAGTGGGTACACCCACTTGACAACAATATATTATTTTTGATCTTGTAGTAAACCTTAACAATGGTGTCGATTCTGTTGTGCACAAACTTAACTTAATTTAGGCTATTGCTATCTTTTATTAAAAGGCAGGGCGAAAAAAGGACGGCTATAGTTATGATCTAAGTTAGAGATGTCAAACTAGATTATGCCTTGCACTTCACCGTGTTTTTAGTCGACATGTCTTTACGTGCACCCTTCATTTGTATGGCAATATTAGTTCCAATTAAATTTGACATTTTTTTTTTATTAGAGAGAAAGAAATAGCAATAGCCTAAATTAAATTTAGTTTATGCACAACAGAATCGACACCAGTGTGGGATTGAGAAAGTGGAAGAGTGAATGTTGTAAGTGTAGCCGTGTAGGTAAGTGTTTGATGATTGTGTGTGGGAGTGTTTGGGATGTCGTGTGTTGGTCGTGAATACTGATTACCTATGGTGTTAAGATTATCATAATCATACTGATAAATTCATCAGCTTTTCTCAATTCTCGGGCTTTCAACTACATATATACAAACGGCAGTCCTTTTCAACGCCAACTCAAGTATTTGCGTAGATAAACTCACTAAGTGGCAACTCGCATAATGTTTGTTAGTTGAGCACGTGATCATTGTCAACAATGACTTTAATGTTTGTTGATTTTACGACTTTGCAGAACTCATAATTAAAGACATTATTTTGCAGCATTGACATGCTATTGTCTTTAAAATATCAAGGCATCAAACGCGTAATTAGCTGGTTATTGGCTAAAAAGCCCTTCCAAGTATTTAGCATAGCTTCATTCTGGTAAATATGATTTTCCCTGCCATCATGTGTGGCCAATCAAATCAGTTCAGCTTATCGCAATCAACAGCAGGACAGGCCTCTCCGAAGTTTCAATGGCACCTGTCCATACCGCCTTCTGTTACGTTTTGAAGGTGTTTGATACAACTAACTGGGGGTGCCCCCTGCCCGCTTAGCATGATCACCGAAGAAACGAAAGAGTATCGACAAATCTTTTGTTCATCTGTCATTTTGTCTATTCAATGACAGAGGATCAAAAGATTTGTCGATTCTCTTTCGTTTCTCCGGTGGTTATGCTAAGCGGGCAGGACGCTTACCGATTGAGGATTCGTCTGCTCCACCGGCTAGTGCGACAGACATGTCAGGCCCGGTGCCACTTCTAGTTATGTCTATCTATAGATTGATTAGTCTGGTATAGTGCTGCACGGTTGTATTGGCGCGTGGCTAAAGTCGGAACTAACGCTGTCATCGTGTTTTTCAATACAAACTCAATGAGAGGTTTTCTTTTTGAGGTATTAAAAAAAAAACCTAGTTTCCATGAACTCTATAGATGGCGTTGAACTTACTATGATAGTTGGTGCCAAAGCCAAAATGCTTGAAAAAAAAAACACTGTGTTACGTCACATACTCTCGTTAACTGACACTTTCATTTGCTTAACCTTTCGAATATAACCTAGTTTTCTCGCGCTTTGTTAAAATCAGTTTTTTTAGGTTCCGTTCCGGCTTGCATTATCATACTAACTACTAGCGCCATCTATCCAGCGACTAGGGAAGAGCTAAAAAGAAAATCCCTCCTTGTAAAACAAACAGTGCCCTCCTCCAAGATCCAAAAACAATATGCTGCATATTCACTAAAACCTCGTCACCTCCTATTGAAGGCGGCCCTGCTAGCGTGCGGCGCGTCTGCCTTCAGCGTGGCTTCGGACATCGCGGGCTCCATCCGACTGCCGGCCGCCTTCTGCGGAGTCTTCGGACATAAGCCCACGCCTGGTAAGTACCTACGTCATTTATTTTATAAATTGAGCCGTGATGGCAATATTGGTAATGGATTCCGTGCACATTGACATAGAAACAGAATAATAGGGTAGATGACACCATAAAACAATAATTCCAGGACACCAATCTCTAAAAAAAAACACTTTATTTTGGGCCTGAAAACCCGTTTATTTTCAATTAATTGCCAAATTCGATTTTTTGTTGCTTCAAAATCAATAAATAGTTGAGTCATTGAGTTGGTCAAACAGTGATTTCACAGTTTGCTATGGCCATACAAAATCTATGAGAGAACCGCGTTTCGACAGCTTAAAAAGTATCTCAATGGGGAAGGCTGGTCAAAGCTGATTGTAGATGGCGTGTCCATAACTTAGTCCCAATCTGACCAATGAGGTGCTATTTTGAAATATAAAATGATATTGTCAGATTTTCAGCCAAGGACTATGCTTGGTACAAGCGATGCTAGCGCCATTAGTTCCACAGTTGACATCCCCATTGATTGGTGTGTCAGCTACCCCATTATGTGACATCCACCGACCCACACTGAGCCATTATAATGTATTGCGGTCACTCCCTGTCACGGAGAGGACAGACATACGCTTTCAGAAGTGTACCTTTACCAACCAAATAACATAAGTCGACCAATTTCTAAAAACCTTTATGTATTCCTCCAGGTGTAATCTCAATAGAAGGCCACATCCCGACGCTGAGCGACTCTGCGTTCCCGCGGTTCCTGACGGTGGGCCCCATGACGCGGCGCGCGGAGGACCTGCCGCTGCTCCTGAACATCATGGCCGGCGTCGGGAACAACCTCCACTTGGACGAACCCGTCGATATGAAGGCAGTTAAGGTAGAACATTCTGTATCTCAATAGAAGGCCACATCCCGACGCTGAGCGACTCTGCGTTCCCGCGGTTCCTGACGGTGGGCCCCATGACGCGGCGCGCGGAGGACCTGCCGCTGCTCCTGAACATCATGGCCGGCGTCGGGAACAACCTCCACTTGGACGAACCCGTCGATATGAAGGCAGTTAAGGTAGAACATTCTGTATCTCAATAGAAGGCCACATCCCGACGCTGAGCGACTCTGCGTTCCCGCGGTTCCTGACGGTGGGCCCCATGACGCGGCGCGCGGAGGACCTGCCGCTGCTCCTGAACATCATGGCCGGCGTCGGGAACAACCTCCACTTGGACGAACCCGTCGATATGAAGGCAGTTAAGGTAGAACATTCTGTATCTCAATAGAAGGCCACATCCCGACGCTGAGCGACTCTGCGTTCCCGCGGTTCCTGACGGTGGGCCCCATGACGCGGCGCGCGGAGGACCTGCCGCTGCTCCTGAACATCATGGCCGGCGTCGGGAACAACCTCCACTTGGACGAACCCGTCGATATGAAGGCAGTTAAGGTAGAACATTCTGTATCTCAATAGAAGGCCACATCCCGACGCTGAGCGACTCTGCGTTCCCGCGGTTCCTGACGGTGGGCCCCATGACGCGGCGCGCGGAGGACCTGCCGCTGCTCCTGAACATCATGGCCGGCGTCGGGAACAACCTCCACTTGGACGAACCCGTCGATATGAAGGCAGTTAAGGTAGAACATTCTGTATCTCAATAGAAGGCCACATCCCGACGCTGAGCGACTCTGCGTTCCCGCGGTTCCTGACGGTGGGCCCCATGACGCGGCGCGCGGAGGACCTGCCGCTGCTCCTGAACATCATGGCCGGCGTCGGGAACAACCTCCACTTGGACGAACCCGTCGATATGAAGGCAGTTAAGGTAGAACATTCTTTATCATCATGGTCTAATCCAGGGGTTCCCAAACTTATTTTGTCTACTGCCCACTTTGAGAATAAATTATTTTTAGCGCCCCCATTTTTTCACCTACCTAAAAACCACTACACTACTACACAACTTCAAATTAAATTAATTATTGTGAGCTGTATTAGCGGAGATTAAAAATTCATTCTAAACGAGAGAGTTAACTTGAGACCTGAGCGCAGTAGGTAGCACACAACGGCGCTCAGGTCTCAAGTTAACTCTTATGCTACATACGCACTATGTGGTTAGCCGCAATGCGGTCAGCCGTCCGGTGGACCGCAGGATGCGGTTGCGCTTGCGGTTAGCCGGATGGCGGTTAGCCGCAACCGCAACCGGAACGTGCGGTTAAGAAACCGTCGTGGTTTGCGGTTGGATTGACTCATTTCCAAGATGGACTCTATCTGAATATTCTGCGGATTTTGTATTCCAGATTGCTGGCCTATTTTGTATCTCAATTATATTTTTTTCTGTATCGAAATCCATAGTTAATTATGATAAAATGCGCGAGCGTCGGTGAACACGTAAACCGTCAATGGCGGGGAACCGCAAACTAGCACCATCCGCGTAGTGTGTATAGCAACCGTGCGGCTGGCTCAGTCAGGCCGCAAACTAGCACCACCCGCGTAGTGTGTATAGTAACCGTGCGGCTGGCTCAGTCAGGCCGCAAACTAGCACCATCCGCGTAGTGTGTATAGCAACCGTGCGGCTGGCTCAGTCAGGCCGCAAACTAGCACCATCCGCGTAGTGTGTATAGCAACCGTGCGGCTGGCTCAGTCAGGCCGCAAACTAGCACCATCCGCGTAGTGTGTATAGCAACCGTGCGGCTGGCTCAGTCAGGCCGCAAACTAGCACCATCCGCGTAGTGTGTATAGCAACCGTGCGGCTGGCTCAGTCAGGCCGCAAACTAGCACCATCCGCGTAGTGTGTATAGCAACCGTGCGGCTGGCTCAGTCAGGCCGCAAACTAGCACCATCCGCGTAGTGTGTATAGCAACCGTGCGGCTGGCTCAGTCAGGCCGCAAACTAGCACCATCCGCGTAGTGTGTATAGCAACCGTGCGGCTGGCTCAGTCAGGCCGCAAACTAGCACCATCCGCGTAGTGTGTATAGCAACCGTGCGGCTGGCTCAGTCAGGCCGCAAACTAGCACCATCCGCGTAGTGTGTATAGCAACCGTGCGGCTGGCTCAGTCAGGCCGCAAACTAGCACCATCCGCGTAGTGTGTATAGCAACCGTGCGGCTGGCTCAGTCAGGCCGCAAACTAGCACCATCCGCGTAGTGTGTATAGCAACCGTGCGGCTGGCTCAGTCAGGCCGCAAACTAGCACCATCCGCGTAGTGTGTATAGCAACCGTGCGGCTGGCTCAGTCAGGCCGCAAACTAGCACCATCCGCGTAGTGTGTATAGCAACCGTGCGGCTGGCTCAGTCAGGCCGCAAACTAGCACCATCCGCGTAGTGTGTATAGCAACCGTGCGGCTGGCTCAGTCAGGCCGCAAACTAGCACCATCCGCGTAGTGTGTATAGCAACCGTGCGGCTGGCTCAGTCAGGCCGCAAACTAGCACCATCCGCGTAGTGTGTATAGCAACCGTGCGGCTGGCTCAGTCAGGCCGCAAACTAGCACCATCCGCGTAGTGTGTATAGCAACCGTGCGGCTGGCTCAGTCAGGCCGCAAACTAGCACCATCCGCGTAGTGTGTATAGCAACCGTGCGGCTGGCTCAGTCAGGCCGCAAACTAGCACCATCCGCGTAGTGTGTATAGCAACCGTGCGGCTGGCTCAGTCAGGCCGCAAACTAGCACCATCCGCGTAGTGTGTATAGCAACCGTGCGGCTGGCTCAGTCAGGCCGCAAACTAGCACCATCCGCGTAGTGTGTATAGCAACCGTGCGGCTGGCTCAGTCAGGCCGCAAACTAGCACCATCCGCGTAGTGTGTATAGCAACCGTGCGGCTGGCTCAGTCAGGCCGCAAACTAGCACCATCCGCGTAGTGTGTATAGCAACCGTGCGGCTGGCTCAGTCAGGCCGCAAACTAGCACCATCCGCGTAGTGTGTATAGCAACCGTGCGGCTGGCTCAGTCAGGCCGCAAACTAGCACCATCCGCGTAGTGTGTATAGCAACCGTGCGGCTGGCTCAGTCAGGCCGCAAACTAGCACCATCCGCGTAGTGTGTATAGCAACCGTGCGGCTGGCTCAGTCAGGCCGCAAACTAGCACCATCCGCGTAGTGTGTATAGCAACCGTGCGGCTGGCTCAGTCAGGCCGCAAACTAGCACCATCCGCGTAGTGTGTATAGCAACCGTGCGGCTGGCTCAGTCAGGCCGCAAACTAGCACCATCCGCGTAGTGTGTATAGCAACCGTGCGGCTGGCTCAGTCAGGCCGCAAACTAGCACCATCCGCGTAGTGTGTATAGCAACCGTGCGGCTGGCTCAGTCAGGCCGCAAACTAGCACCATCCGCGTAGTGTGTATAGCAACCGTGCGGCTGGCTCAGTCAGGCCGCAAACTAGCACCATCCGCGTAGTGTGTATAGCAACCGTGCGGCTGGCTCAGTCAGGCCGCAAACTAGCACCATCCGCGTAGTGTGTATAGCAACCGTGCGGCTGGCTCAGTCAGGCCGCAAACTAGCACCATCCGCGTAGTGTGTATAGCAACCGTGCGGCTGGCTCAGTCAGGCCGCAAACTAGCACCATCCGCGTAGTGTGTATAGCAACCGTGCGGCTGGCTCAGTCAGGCCGCAAACTAGCACCATCCGCGTAGTGTGTATAGCAACCGTGCGGCTGGCTCAGTCAGGCCGCAAACTAGCACCATCCGCGTAGTGTGTATAGCAACCGTGCGGCTGGCTCAGTCAGGCCGCAAACTAGCACCACCCGCGTAGTGTGTATAGCAACCGTGCGGCTGGCTCAGTCAGGCCGCAAACTAGCACCATCCGCGTAGTGTGTATAGCAACCGTGCGGCTGGCTCAGTCAGGCCGCAAACTAGCACCATCCGCGTAGTGTGTATAGTAACCGTGCGGCTGGCTCAGTCAGGCCGCAAACTAGCACCATCCGCGTAGTGTGTATAGCAACCGTGCGGCTGGCTCAGTCAGGCCGCAAACTAGCACCATCCGCGTAGTGTGTATAGCAACCGTGCGGCTGGCTCAGTCAGGCCGCAAACTAGCACCATCCGCGTAGTGTGTATAGCAACCGTGCGGCTGGCTCAGTCAGGCCGCAAACTAGCACCATCCGCGTAGTGTGTATAGCAACCGTGCGGCTGGCTCAGTCAGGCCGCAAACTAGCACCATCCGCGTAGTGTGTATAGCAACCGTGCGGCTGGCTCAGTCAGGCCGCAAACTAGCACCATCCGCGTAGTGTGTATAGCAACCGTGCGGCTGGCTCAGTCAGGCCGCAAACTAGCAC
The DNA here is from genome assembly GCA_905147715.2 of Xestia xanthographa. NCBI lineage: Eukaryota > Metazoa > Arthropoda > Insecta > Lepidoptera > Noctuidae > Xestia > Xestia xanthographa. The sequence continues at coordinate 28,760,325 of LR990653.1, read as the reverse complement.
CATCCGCGTAGTGTGTATAGCAACCGTGCGGCTGGCTCAGTCAGGCCGCAAACTAGCACCATCCGCGTAGTGTGTATAGCATAGACTTAGTAAATATAGACCAACAAAGCGTGCGAGGGAGAAGAACATCCCTTATGGAAATATAGCAAGATGAAAAAGGATCGCGAATCTAATATCACTGTGACCGGTTTTGAATGACAGGTCTGCACAAGTCGGCACGCGGGGAATCAACTCCTTAGTATTTTGGAATTTTAGCGTACATCGTGGTTTATTTTCAGTGAATACAGTTGTATTAATCAATGGTTACTTTTCCTGTGCGTGAATGTGGTGTTAATCATAGACATAAACCTGAAAAATGCACATTTCATAAGTAAATACTCAGGATGTAGTCACTGTTAAGACGCGTATATTTCTGGTTAAAATTTGCCTTTTTACCTGTATAAAATATAAAATAATACCAATGTGTTTGTTTACTTTCATATTTTGTGTAGCTAAAAGTCCATTTGTTGATAATTTACATGATTTTGGTGAATAGATTTTTCATCAATCTATTTTACATGTACGCTAGGGATTGACTTAAATTTATCGATACTATCGATATTTTATCTTGATTGTTAACTATGAAAAAAAAATGCTAGCTTACGTTCACCGTCTGTTAACTGAACCATTTTATCAGGAAAAAATTAATTAACTTTTAACAAATACATAAACTAATTGTTTTGTATAATTTGTACAACAGATTCCCTCTAGATACTATAATTCGAGGAAAATGGTTGAGATTCATTGGGCGCGTTGGTTGGAATCCAAAGACGTGATACAACTTTGTTTACAGATTGAAAATTTTATTCGTGAAAATAATAAAATCAGTCAAGGTATTGGGAAATCTACAATTTGCCAAGCTGTACTTCTTATAATATATTAGAAGATAATTTCGGCTTATTTTCGAGTTTGGAGAGCCAAAATTTAGACCAAGATATTTTATGTGGTCGTAGATATTTAATAATGGAACACATTATATAAATTTACTTTGACATTCGACTTAAACATGAATGTAAACTTAATAATTTAGGAAAGGAAACTGTAAGGAACCAGTTAGATAAGATTTATCTGTTTAAAATTGCTCAATACTGACCGTATTGAGCGATTTTTAATAAAATGTTGACTGTTTTATTTTTTTAATGTATTTACACTTTTTTAACATAATGTAAAAATTATAATCTGGACAAAGGCAGTCTATGGAACATCTTCCTTCAAGGGTCGAACTTCAACCACTTATCGATAGTCCTCCAAAGTAAAAGGTACATCGCTAACTAACGCACACACTGACAAATCAAAATTGGTCACGCTTTATCGAGCTGTCAGTTCGTCTATACGGCAGTATATACTAAGTCTATGGTGTATAGCAACCGTGCGGCTGGCTCAGTCAGGCCGCAAACTAGCACCATCCGCGTAGTGTGTATAGCAACCGTGCGGCTGGCTCAGTCAGGCCGCAAACTAGCACCACCCGCGTAGTGTGTATAGCAACCGTGCGGCTGGCTCAGTCAGGCCGCAAACTAGCACCACCCGCGTAGTGTGTATAGCAACCGTGCGGCTGGCTCAGTCAGGCCGCAAACTAGCACCATCCGCGTAGTGTGTATAGCAACCGTGCGGCTGGCTCAGTCAGGCCGCAAACTAGCACCATCCGCGTAGTGTGTATAGCAACCGTGCGGCTGGCTCAGTCAGGCCGCAAACTAGCACCATCCGCGTAGTGTGTATAGCAACCGTGCGGCTGGCTCAGTCAGGCCGCAAACTAGCACCATCCGCGTAGTGTGTATAGCAACCGTGCGGCTGCCTCAGTCAGGCCGCAAACTAGCACCATCCGCGTAGTGTGTATAGCAACCGTGCGGCTGGCTCAGTCAGGCCGCAAACTAGCACCATCCGCGTAGTGTGTATAGCAACCGTGCGGCTGGCTCAGTCAGGCCGCAAACTAGCACCATCCGCGTAGTGTGTATAGCAACCGTGCGGCTGGCTCAGTCAGGCCGCAAACTAGCACCATCCGCGTAGTGTGTATAGCAACCGTGCGGCTGGCCATCTGTCGGGCCGCAGCGCTCAGAACGACCGGAGCGGTCGGCCGGCAGCCGCATGCGCAGTGCGTATAAAAACTACTTTCTCGTACAAATTTTTGATTCCGGTCAGCCGGACGGCTGGCCGCATTGCGGCTAACCGCTTAGTGCGTAGGTACCCTTACGGGCTACACCTGTCAAAGAGAATGATTATTGAAACGCAACTTTATAGTATTCAGTCAAAGTATCTTATAATCAAAATAAAACAAACATAATCGATTCTTCTCTCGATCTCGATCTCTTAATATTAGTTGATGTTCACAAGTTGTAGTCGAGACTCGAGAGCTCAGTCGGTGTCTTATAAGAGTCCTCCTAGATGAAATTACAAATCGCCCCTTAAGCCTCTATACAACGCCCCCATTTTTTTTCTGGGTCTCTTACTGCCCCCCTTTAGACCTGCAGCGCCCACAAGGGGGCGTTATCTTATCGCCCACTTTGGGAAAGGCTGGTCTAATCTAAAGATTTCACGTATTTCGCTGACTTCGTACAGTATGCAAACATGAATGTTATTTGTTTATCTAGACACAATACAGGCTTTGAATAATAATCGAAGGTTGGTTTACAAACCCACACGTATCGCTTTTAGCGACATTTACAACGCCGCGTATGAACTACGCTTCTTACCTAACGTCACGCAGAATCCTGCATCGCGCAAGCCGAGTTTAACCGATATGCATATTGTCTATCGTTAAAAAAAAACCTGTCAACAATCATCTGACCACAGGTCAGTTTGGAGGTAACTTTTCAATGAAAGATGAGGAATTTTCCATCCTGTTCGCATCAACAACTTTTCTTCCCGTTTTTCTGATTCTCATCTTCCTACATTATAAAACTTACTTCCTTATAAATTCTTATTGTTACTAATATAAATGCGAAAGTTTGTAAGGGTAGATCAGATATTTGTTATTTGTTCACGAAAAACTACTGATCGGATATTGATGAAACTAATTTACGGTGTATCTATTCATACACGAAATATTTTCAGGGAATCATCTATCGGCTATAACTAAGCCAATTAAAAAAATATATTCCTTTGGTTTTTTTTTACCTTGTAACACTACTTCTTTCTTTATTTTTAACAATGTTATACTTAATAATTTTATTTTTATTCATAGTTCTGATCTCATTTTTATCTATTTTAACACTACTAATCATATCTTATGTCTTTTTTTAATTTTAATTAGTTAGTAAAATTACATCATCCGTTTTTCTTTTATTTGTATTGCTTCGTAAGTTAGTCTATTATTGTATGTTCTGCTATTGTATTTCATTTCTTTAGCCACTTATTTTAATTTTAATCTCTCATGCTAACACTTATTTTAGTGAATGCTGGTTAACCTATAATTGGCAACTGTGTTAGTCCAAGACTGTATAACCAATGTATACCTAAATGTTATACACAGAAGCTGTTGGTGAACCTTTACTAATAAATAAATAAATAAATAAATATTAAAAAACAATATATAAATAGAGCAGCGGTGGCCCAGTGGTGGCGGCCCCGACTTACGAACAGTAAGTCGTGGGTTCGAACCCAGGCAGGCGCAATAGGTACTTTGTGTAATTTATTTCATCACCACTGCTCTCAAAACGGTGAAGGATACCATCGTGAGGAAGCCGACATGTCCTAGAACCAAAAATTCGAAGACATGTGACATCTACCAACCCGCACTGGTTCCGCGTGGTGGATTATAGGCCATTCCCGTTAATATAGAGGAGGCCTGTGTCCCAGCAGTGCGAACATTATTAGGCTGATGATGATGATAATTTAAAAAATATTAATTTAAAATTACTTGACTTAAGTATTAATTTATTTTTCAACATCCATTACTCTACTTTACTACGTCGCCGCGTCGTAAACTTCATACTACGTCTTATTAAAGGTTTAATGCAAAATGTCTCAAGAAATTTTGAAATCATAATAATTTCGTAAAAACAAAAAAACTTACATACTTATTTTTTTTTTCGTTTCTATGGCTTTGTTATAGACGTTAGATGAAGCTGTGAAAATATTTCGTGTTTGAATAGGTAGACCTTATAAACCTAGTTTATACCTCATATTGTATTAACAGATTATAACGACTAAAATTATAATAACAGTACTAGCTGACTCCGCACACGTTGTTCGGCCATATAAATTAGGGGGTGTGAAATATACTTTTCAATACACTTCCTCGAAAACTGGTCCATAAACGCACTACGATTAGGTACCACATGCAATGTATTTCACACGAGTGCGTTTTTTTCCATTTTCCGCACGTGTGCAGGAATGAAAATTACCACAGATAACTATACCTATACTTAGTCCAAATTGGTTCAATGCCTATAGTCTGAATGTTTTTTTTTTTAATTTCGGTAAAGCACTACGCGTCTTTACGGCATAAATATTTTTTGAATATTAAAATTGTGTTTATAAATAGAATATCATAGATAAACATGTTTATTAAAAACTAATAAGTAGGTAGTTATACACCCTATTCCCGCTGTTCGCCCACGCGATGTTGTCTCCGTGCGTCTCTAGACGCTGACACAGCAAAGGGATGTTATGACTTGTCTCTATGATAAGACGGCGCCTGCGAGTGTCCGTCTTAAAATATGAATTAATTATAACCAGTCGATTCTAAGATTCAATTGTAAACGGTACAATAAATGTATTAATTTTATTGTATTTTTTTAATCCTCGCGTGCCACCAAAATCTTACTAGGTAGATACTTTTATACACAAATTAACATTTATTTGTGTTCTGAATTCAAAAATATAAAATAAATCAATTTTTTTATATTAGGCTGTTTAACAGCTTCATACCTTTGCCTCTCCTTCAACCTTGCGAAAGCAAAGCGCGAAAAAAAAAAACGTAGTTTCTTAGTTCGTGACAAAAATATTTTTCGTTATATTTTATTTTATTTCTTCAAAAGTGTATTGAAAAACATCGTTTGACACACGTGGACATTTATTATTGAAGTTCTTATAATTCCACCTCGAATGCAATAACAAACTTTATCCACTTGTATCAAAATGTACTATTCAATTTCAATTCAATTCGATTCATTTATTTAGTCAGACAAATAAAATATCCATAGAGTAATAGATACACAACTTCGACGTAACATAAAAATATTAGATAACAACGATTATATACGACCGATATTACGACCTATTTTCATACTTACCGGTGGAGTGCGATCACAAACACCCGTGTCACGAGATTTTTATAAATATAGATTGTGTAAAAAAATCTTACCATCACCTTCCGTAGTGTCCATATTTTACCATGTTTGTTATTTTCTAGTAATCCTCCATGTCCTGATCAATCTCTTGTACTTCCTCAGGTTCACTACATGTTTGAAGCAACGGATTCAGTCGCCCTGCTGAGAGTGGACAGATGCATTAACGATGCTATTCGCAACGCCGTCAAATACTTGGAAAATTATTGTGGATGTACAGTTAGTGAGGTAACATCAGTATTTTCTTAGATGAATAATATTTCACTGTTTTTTCTTCTTGCAGATAGGTAAAGTTCGGCATAGTACAAAAAGTACATAGTGAGAGGTACTTGGCAATAGTAGTAGTAATAGTAGTATCCCATCAAAAACATAAATGTGAAATGAGAGCCAAGTTCAATATTATGATATATGCCTTGGTTGTTGACTTCAACGACAAAAGAAGTGAAATCTAAATGGGTGCCAAGTTCAATGGTCAGTCCTGAAATTTATCTATAACAACATAAAATATCATTTTTTCTTATAACTTAGGAGAATATATTGTAGACTAAGGTCTGACTTGGCTAGTTCTCATATACGAATTATTATGTTCGGTGGTTAGTTTTTATCAGCAAGCCAAATTTTCGGAATAATAAAATAAGAACCGACAGTAAGTAGAAGTAACAGGTTGAACTTGCGAAGGCTATAATATAATTCTTATTTGAAAACTAGCCAAGTCAGACCTTAGCCTACAATATATTCTCCTAAGTTATAAGAAAAAATGATATTTTATGTTGTTATAGATAAATTTCAGGACAGACCATTGAACTTGGCACCCATTTAGATTTCACTTCTTTTGTCGTTGAAGTCAACAACCAAGGCATATATCATAATATTGAACTTGGCTCTCATTTCACATTTATGTTTTTGATGGGATATCATTACTTTTTGTACATACGCCATCTAGTGTCACTTTTAAATAAATCAATGGAGGTGGCATGGTGTAGTGAGTGAGTTCTGAGAATGATAATAGGTGGCATGGTGTAGTGAGTGAGTTCTGAGAATGATAATAGGTGGCGCTAGTGGTTGTAGAATACGGTTAGTTACGCGTAATAAATACGAAAATCTACTATATTCTTATTTATAAGTACAAAAACGAAAATATTTGGATTAAAGAAAATTAAGGGTGGTATTCATCTCGTTATATATTCACGTAAAGATCATAAAATCCACATAAAGAGATTTACAGGCACTAATTAATAAGTTAAGTGAAAATTATAATAAAATGATAATAAATTACCAGTTTCTGATTTTTTCCTTTGTATTCACCTAATTACCTATCTGCATGCCAAATTTGAACTTTCTAGGTCATCTGGAACTGGGTTATAGTTTTGATCTATAGGTCAGTCATAAAAATGACGATTTTTGGACGTTAATATCTAAATAACCGTTAGAGATATGTTTATAAAATTTGGAACACATATACATCTCGCTAGTCTCAATATATGAGCCAAATTTGACAAGTTTAGGTGAAATAGTTTTTGAGTTATGAGGGGCTCAAAAGTGGCTCCAAATGGTTCGTGTAATATTACACACTGTGAGCTGCGCGCCAGAACTTGGCTTGACACGCTCCCGCGTGTCTAGATAAGCCCCTGTATTCACCCGTATTAACAAATGCTTTGCTTACTATACAGCGCGGGCGACACGAGCTGCCTTTCTCATACATCCTTCTCATACTTCTCATACATACTTCTCATACATCCTTCTCATATATCCTTCTTATACATCCTTCTCATACTTCTCATACATCCTTCTCATACTTCTCATACATCCTTCTCATACTTCTCATACATCCTTCTCATATATACTTCTCATACATCCTTCTCATATATCCTTCTCATACTTCTCATACATCCTTCTCATACTTCTCATACATCCTTCTCATACTTCTCATACATCCTTCTCATATATCCTTCTCATACTTCTCATACATCCTTCTCATACTTCTCATACATCCTTCTCATACTTCTCATACATCCTTCTCATACATCCTTCTCATACTTCTCATACATCCTTCTCATACTTCTCATACATCCTTCTCATACTTCTCATACATCCTTCTCATACTTCTCATACATACTTCTCATATATCCTTCTCATACTTCTCATACATCCTTCTCATACATCCTTCTCGTACTTCTCATACATCCTTCTCATACATCCTTCTCATATATCCTTCTCATACATCCTTCTCATACTTCTCATACATCCTTCTCATACTTCTCATACATCCTTCTCATACTTCTCATACATCTTTCTCATACTTCTCATACATCCTTCTCATACTTCTCATACATCCTTCTCATACTTCTCATACATCCTTCTCATACTTCTCATACATCCTTCTCATACTTCTCATACATCCTTCTCATATATCCTTCTCATACTTCTCATACATCCTTCTCATACTTCTCATACATCCTTCTCATACATCCTTCTCATACTTCTCATACATCCTTCTCATACATCTCATACATCCTTCTCATACTTCTCATACATCCTTCTCATACTTCTCATACATCCTTCTCATATATCCTTCTCATACTTCTCATACATCCTTCTCATACTTCTCATACATCCTTCTCATACTTCTCATACATACTTCTCATACATCCTTCTCATACTTCTCATACATCCTTCTCATACTTCTCATACATCCTTCTCATACTTCTCATACATCCTTCTCATACTTCTCATACATCCTTCTCATACTTCTCATACATCCTTCTCATACTTCTCATACATCCTTCTCATACTTCTCATACATCCTTCTCATACTTCTCATACATCCTTCTCATACTTCTCATACATCCTTCTCATACTTCTCATACATCCTTCTCATACATCCTTCTCATACTTCTCATACATCCTTCTCATACTTCTCATACATCCTTCTCATACATCTCATACATCCTTCTCATACTTCTCATACATCCTTCTCATATATCCTTCTCATACTTCTCATACATCCTTCTCATACTTCTCATACATCCTTCTCATACATCCTTCTCATACTTCTCATACATCCTTCTCATACTTCTCATACATCCTTCTCATATATCCTTCTCATACTTCTCATACATCCTTCTCATACTTCTCATACATCCTTCTCATACTTCTCATACATCCTTCTCATACTTCTCATACATCCTTCTCATACTTCTCATACATCCTTCTCATACTTCTCATACATCCTTCTCATACTTCTCATACATACTTCTCATATATCCTTCTCATACTTCTCATACATCCTTCTCATACTTCTCATACATCCTTCTCATACTTCTCATACATCCTTCTCATATATCCTTCTCATACATCCTTCTCATACTTCTCATACATCCTTCTCATACTTCTCATACATCCTTCTCATACTTCTCATACATCCTTCTCATACTTCTCATACATCCTTCTCATACTTCTCATACATCCTTCTCATACTTCTCATACATCCTTCTCATACTTCTCATACATCCTTCTCATATATCCTTCTCATACTTCTCATACATCCTTCTCATACTTCTCATACATCCTTCTCATACTTCTCATACGTCCTTCTCATACTTCTCATACATCCTTCTCATACATCTCATACATCCTTCTCATACTTCTCATACATCCTTCTCATACTTCTCATACATCCTTCTCATATATCCTTCTCATACTTCTCATACATCCTTCTCATACTTCTCATACATCCTTCTCATACTTCTCATACATACTTCTCATACATCCTTCTCATACTTCTCATACATCCTTCTCATACTTCTCATACATCCTTCTCATACTTCTCATACATCCTTCTCATACTTCTCATACATCCTTCTCATACTTCTCATACATCCTTCTCATACTTCTCATACATCCTTCTCATACTTCTCATACATCCTTCTCATACTTCTCATACATCCTTCTCATACATCCTTCTCATACTTCTCATACATCCTTCTCATACTTCTCATACATCCTTCTCATACATCTCATACATCCTTCTCATACTTCTCATACATCCTTCTCATATATCCTTCTCATACTTCTCATACATCCTTCTCATACTTCTCATACATCCTTCTCATACTTCTCATACATCCTTCTCATACTTCTCATACATCCTTCTCATACTTCTCATACATCCTTCTCATACTTCTCATACATCCTTCTCATATATCCTTCTCATACTTCTCATACATCCTTCTCATACTTCTCATACATCCTTCTCATACATCCTTCTCATACTTCTCATACATCCTTCTCATACTTCTCATACATCCTTCTCATACTTCTCATACATCCTTCTCATACTTCTCATACATCCTTCTCATACATCTCATACATCCTTCTCATACTTCTCATACATCCTTCTCATACATCCTTCTCATACTTGTCATACATCCTTCTCATACATCCTTCTCATACTTCTCATACATCCTTCTCATACTTCTCATACATCCTTCTCATACTTCTCATACATCCTTCTCATATTTCTCATACATCCTTCTCATACTTCTCATACATACTTCTCATATATCCTTCTCATACTTCTCATACATCCTTCTCATACATCCTTCTCATACATCCTTCTCATACTTCTCATACATCCTTCTCATACTTCTCATACATCCTTCTCATATATCCTTCTCATACATACTTCTCATACATCCTTCTCATACTTCTCATACATCCTTCTCATACTTCTCATACATCCTTCTCATACTTCTCATACATCCTTCTCATACTTCTCATACATCCTTCTCATACTTCTCATACATCCTTCTCATACTTCTCATACATCCTTCTCATACTTCTCATACTTCCTTCTCATACATCCTTCTCATACTTATCATACATCCTTCTCATACTTCTCATACATCCTTCTCATACTTCTCATACATCCTTCTCATACTTCTCATACATCCTTCTCATACTTCTCATACATCCTTCTCATACATCCTTCTCATATATCCTTCTCATACATCCTTCTCATACTTCTCATACATCCTTCTCATACTTCTCATACATCCTTCTCATACTTCTCATACATCCTTCTCATACTTCTCATACATCCTTCTCATACTTCTCATATATCCTTCTCATACATCCTTCTCATACTTCTCATACATCCTTCTCATACTTCTCATACATCCTTCTCATACATCCTTCTCATACATCCTTCTCATACATCCTTCTCATACTTCTCATACATCCTTCTCATACTTCTCATACATCCTTCTCATACTTCTCATACATCCTTCTCATACTTCTCATACATCCTTCTCATACATCCTTCTCATATATCCTTCTCATACATCCTTCTCATACTTCTCATACATCCTTCTCATACTTCTCATACATCCTTCTCATACTTCTCATACATCCTTCTCATATTTCTCATACTTACATCCTTCTCATACTTCTCATACATCCTTCTCATATTTCTCATACTTACATCCTTCTCATACTTCTCATACATTACATGCACAGATGCTCGACGTATATTTTAGCATGTCGTGAATGTCGGTCGTCCCGTATTTTCTAGATATAAGCTCTAATCTATTTATTTCTTCTAACCTGCTCCCCTCCTAATCAGATCCAGACCAAAATCAGAGTTACCAAATACAGAGTTACAAAAACACTTTCACACATTCTGATTGTTAAGTACTTGAAATACACAATAAAAGCTTATAATTTGACTTGATTCCACACTTCAATCAAATCAAAATGGCATTTTTATTTTTAATTATGACATCAAAACACTTACATATTTATCCAAATGTTTTATTTCATTGCAGGAAAAATTCAAAGATTTAGAAGACTCGGTCGAAATATCGGTGTCCGTATTCTTTTCGATGAAGGACATTCCGAATCTTTTGCAAGATCCCGCCAATCCGAAAGTAAGGTGCCGCGAAACGGAACGCTTCCATTTTGTTTTATAATGTTTTCAAATAACATAAATTATTTTCCCATAATTCGGGGTGATTCTGCTCAAGATACTTTTTTCAAAATATTTCCACAGATAAAAATCTTTTCATAAAAGTAATAATTATTTTTGTTTATTTTTTCAGCGCGATAAAAGCTTGATTGTTGAGCTTATAAAATACATGTTCGGTGGCGGATCACGATCACTCCAAGGACTGAGCTTCTCTCTTATAAATAAAAGTCACTTGTTCATTCCGGACTCGCGGAGAGGTTACTACAACGGAAAAGCGAATCAACTACGTGAACATATGCAGGTACTTAATAGTTATTTATGCAACTGTTGTATAATGAGGGGTATTAAAACACGAATGTGGGTTTATCACACGAGGCGAAGCCGAGTGTGATAATAGTATCACATGAGTGTTTTAATACCTAATTATGTACAGTTACATACAAGACTTTATCTACATCCATGATATGAATCCTCCATATAAAAGGTTCTGAAACCATAGGGTGTTGTAGTGTTGTAAGAAGTCTATGTACCTAAATTCATGGAAAGTTTAATTGCTGAGTATACAATACAAAATCAAAATCATAGCATTTATTTCAAGTAAGCCAGTTACAGGCACTTTTGAATTGTCGAAACAAAGATGAAAATAAAATGTAGTTACAGTCCCAGTCACAAGACATAAAAACTGTGAAAGTACTGTAGTTGCTCATTCCCTAGTGTAGATCTCTATGCAGAAGAACGAGCGGGAAAAACACACGGGAAAAACAAACCATGTATAGGTAATAATATAATTATTTTCATTTTGATTGTAAGTACAATTATTAAAATGCACAAAGCTTGTATCACTAATTTTTGTAAACAACCAAGTACATAATGCAATACTAATATCGAACAAAAATGGCGGGATACGACGTGAATTCGAATTAACCTATAAGTTTTTTTTTTATTACGGCGCTGTGGTAGTGAATCGCACGTGCTAGGCAATGTTCTTTTTTTAAAACGCGTTGCATAATGAAATTCAGTACAACATTATAACACCCGTTTGGGTGTTATAATGGTTATCATGACACTGGCTGTTTTAATGTTGGCCATAAGCTAACTGTTTCAGATACTTTTATAGAGGATTTATAGCATGGGTGTAGATAAATATTATTATATCAAGATGTACAGTCGGGGTCTTTTCCGCCTGACCATTTTAATTTTTTTTCGCTTAAATCATGCGGAGGCGCCGAGCCACGCCCCCTTAAAGTTTGGGCTTATTAGGAAAGCGTCAACTTTGGCGCGCAAAATAACAATAACTCTCGTTGGGCGTGCGTCGTCAGTGCGCTCGACCGATTCGGGATCTTTTCATTTATTATTTCTATACAAAGTCAACGGGGCGGGACTAGAGAGCGTTTCTATGTTGCGAGTGCAAGCAAAAATAAGCTTAGTGGTGGTCTGGTGGTCCGGCGGAAGTGTCCTCGATATTACGTAGGATGATGGATGTAGCTATTTGAAAAACCACTATCAACCATGCATGTCCCAGAACCAAATGTTGGCAGGCATGTTATGTCTTCCAATCCGCAGCGGGCCCTCGTGCAGCTGTGGCAATTTTATGTTATACGATCAAAAATGTGAACCAAAACCATTTCGTATTCATTGTACAGATAGTTTCCTAAAGGTTTTTGCGAAAGATTAATGAAAGATACTAAAAATCCAATGCTTTCCTACGTTGGTCTGTGGATGGGTGACCGCCCTTTTTTTTTTTTCTTTTTTTTACATTCCGAGTTTCCTCCGTGCCTCGGAAAGCACGTTAAGCCGTTGGTCCCGGCTGTCATTTGTAGATCTTTCGACAGTTGTTACAGATAGTCAGTAGCCCTAAAAGTCTGACAACCCAGTCTTACCAAGGGGTATCGTATTACCCAGTACTAACTGGGTTGTGGAGGTCAGATAGGCAGTCGCTTCATGTAAAATACTGGTATTCAGCTGCATCCGGTTAGACTGGAAGCCGACGCCAACGTAGTTGGGAAAAGGCTAGGCAGATGATGATGTTAGAAAGTTTTTCGCGAAAGATTAATGAAAGATACTAAAACTCCCATTTCATATTGTTTCCAGAAAGTCCTAGGCGACAACGGTGTATTCATCTACCCAGTGTTCATTGGTCAGGCTCACCATCACAACCAGGTGTTCCTGAAGGCGTCGGGCGTCATGTACACGATGGCCTTCAACATACTCGGTATGCCGGCCACTACGGTGCCCATGGGACTCTATAAAGGACTGCCTGTTGGTGTACAGGTAACACTAATATATATATATTATTTTTAATTACAATATGGGCCTCTGCTCTTGACCTCGATCACGCCTGATGGAAAGCGATGGATGAGGTCTGTGATGGAACGAGCGAGCCCAGAAGAATTTTGATGACCATTAAGACTGTGTTGTTGATTTTGTTTGTACTTTATAATTTGCCCCATTTTGACTTCAGGGTAGGTATTCACAAAGACTTCGATTTCGATTCGACAAGTCGTATGTCTATCTTTTTTCGGCATTATGAAAGCGAGCGAGATAGACAAACGACTATCCGAAGCGTTTGTGAATAGTATGCTGATTATGAACTGAATCCAACATTAGTATGGTTATGGTAGGTTACTGTGAAAGTAATGGCGCTAATATAGTAAGTTCCAAACATCGTCATTGATGGAAAATATATTTCATAACAGCTTGACCTCGTTGGTCAGATTAGGACTTAGCTACGGACACGCCTTGTTTTATCTAATAAAATGACTGTTTAATAATTCTATGTTATATTTTGTCTGAACAAAAACAACCTGAGGCACAATTTTGATAACCTGTGACAGTAAATAAGATTGCTTATCGGTTTATTAGGGTTCCGTACCCAAAGGGTAAAAACGGAACCCTATTACTAAGACTTCGCTGTGGTTCTCTATTGTATTACCTAACTTTTTTATTCATAATTTAAAGTGCCATAACTTTTTTGTCCTAATCATCATTTGTCCGAATGATAACTTTCCGAACGTAATATCACATAATATCACAAGCCATAATATTGAAATCCCTAAATACAATATGCCCTAAACCCGTTTGTCATAAATGTTACAATCAATAATATACAAAAGACTTGTTTTGATCTTAATAATATTTTTAAAACAAACCGATATGTTCCCAGACATTCCCAAAAGGCAACAGAACATTGTTATTTTAATTGTGTCTGTAGCTACAGGTTAAGTATTACTTAGCTTTTGCTATGCTATGAACTTCTCTCAACACAACACATTTTTTTTCTCATAGGAAAGTAAGAATTAAAAAGTAGAATACAACAGTTAGAATCTTGTTTTGGCATATATTTTATATCGGTAGTCACTAAAAGGCAGAAAATCAACCAATCAAACCGTCAATCATTATAAAACAGTTGAGTATGAACATAATTATGTGGATTTTATTTTTCCCTGTAATAAGTATGCAAACATGCAAACAAACATGCAGCGAGCATGCAGCAAGCATTCAGCAAGCATGCAACAAGCTTGCAGCAAGCATGCAAGCACTCATACAGTATGCAAGCAAGCATGCAGCATGCAAGCGAGCAAGCAACATGCAGCAGGCATGGTTTCTGTCCCACGCGAGCTTATCGTCGCAGATGTGGTTCACGCTCAGCACCGCAGCCTCAGCAGCGGCGAGTGTTACAACCACCTGCTCCTCAACTCGCAATTACACTCTAGGGGTAGGGCAGACAACACTGCGTATGGTCGGATTTATAGCGATTCGTTTCTGTCACTAAAACCTAATTTTTAGCAAATGTATTAGGACCAAAAATTTTATTATACTTATTAACATTCGGAATAATACACATTATATAATAAAATACTTAGGACATTTGACTTTATGGCATGTAAAATTAGAAGATTCAATTATTATAGCGATATAATGACAGAACAGTTTTAGAAATAAAGATAATTATGTAAAATAAAAGTTCGGGATTTTGAACATTATGGTTACTGAAGTTTCAAACGCTTTATGGATAATGATTTTCGGACCAAAAATTTTAGGAGAAACCCTTCGCTGTCTGTCCGTCTGTCTGTCACCAGGCTGTATCTCACGAACCGTGACAGCTAGACAGTTGAAATTTTCACAGATGATGTATTTCTGTTGCCGCTATAACAACAAATACTAAATATAGTCAATGGTACGGAACCCTTCGTGTGCAATTCCGACTCGCACTTGGCCGGTTTTTATGGTTTCTGTTATAATGATAACTTTTAAATATTTTCGGTTAAATTTCAGGTAATAGCGGCACCAAATCAAGACAGACTATGTTTAGCAGTGGCCAAACAGCTGGAAATCGGCTTCGGTGGCTGGAAACCGCCCCAGTAATACTATACCTAAGTAAATCATACCAAATTCGTAACTATAAGTTATTCAAACCACATGTATAGCGTGGTTTATCTTTTGTACCAGACAAAAATTATATAGGGTAATAAAATAGATCAAATTTTCTATTACATAGAAAATTTCATATTACTTTGTTCTATTTTGTAAAGTAAATGTATGTGATAGTAAACTCTATAAAATATTAATCATAAAAATAATCGGGTACTTGACTATTTTTGAAATAAATTGTTATACATACCTTAAAACTTTTGAAATTTAAAATTTTCTGTCTTTTTCCCGTTAAACGGAATATGACCCTATGTGTAAGGAGTATGGTCTTTACAAGAATTTTATCTTTTTCTCTGCATGCCAGGGTATTTTTTTATTACTTTTATTATATAAAATAGTCGAGCACCCAATTTCATTGTATTCAAATTAAATCTGCGTGTGTGTTTCTTTGTTTGTGAAGTTATTGTCATTGCTCAGTTATAATTAAAAATATTATTATAACTGAGCAATCGCGAGAGAACGGACGAAGTGCAGAGCTTAGCACTTCGGCCGTTCTCTCGCGATTGCTCAGTTATAAGCTCTGCACTTCGGCCGTTCTCTCGCGATCTCCTCAGCTAATAAATGAGATGAGGGGATGCCAATCTGGTGCAGTAAGTAAGATAACTGTGCTATGAACTTTAATGTTGTTCGACGTGTACTTGTTTTAATAAATTTATTTGTTAGCTCTTTAGAAATCTAGATTTCAATTTAACAGTATTGTAATTTTTTATTTATTGCAAACGCATAATTCTGATTATTTATTTATTTATTTTACTATTTATGTGATTATTCTATTTACTATTTTGTAAACATTTTTAATATTTTGTAAAAAAAAGAATTTAATGTTACCATAGCTAGCCTGGACTTTCCCATTGCTGGGTAAAGACGTCCCGCCATTCTTTCCATCGGTCCCTGTTCGTCACCACATCTTGACAATTCCCCGATCTCCTGCGAGGTGTGTCGCAGGTCCATCTAGCAGTTCCAAGGTACCGGGATGGTATAAGATTTAACACCTTGAATGTGAAGTAAAGTTGAGATGGCAAAAATAAATTTACCGGAACGGAGAGTAGGTACAGTCACGAGCACCAATATGTATACACTTTCCTTAATTTTAACGCAATTTTCGCGAGAAATAATGATTGTAACTTGGAGATAGGATCTTTTCCATAAAAATATGACTCCCAGAATACTATGTTCGTAACAACATGAAATTTTAATCACAACAGTAGGAGAAAAACACTTTTAAGTTGTTAAGTGTTTACATATTGGTGCTCGTGACTGTACCTATCGTTGAAGCGATAAGTGAGATAAAATGGAAGCGTCGGTTCTCCTATCTCCAGGGCTTCGGCGCTAACGCCATATTCGCCACATAAAGTTTTCTTTGTTTCTTGACGTAGGTACCTCCAATTCGGATATAGGTGAAATTTAATTGATTAAATACTAAATTTTTGTAAGAATGTAATGTAATTACGTTCTAATTAATTTATAAAAATATTGTATATTATGGTTCGCATGTATGCTGAAAACTTTAGATGTTCTAATAAGCCTATTTAAATACCAACATATACGTGGTAACTTGGTAATGGATATTTTACAATAGTTATTTGGGATGGGTGCCTAAATTATTTCATAATAAATTTTGCATTTCAAATTTTTATAAATGTATGGTTTTATAACTTATTTTAGCGCTGTGAATGTAATATTTTGTTGTGAACTATTGTAATGGGCTATAGCGAAACAAATAAATGAAGTGGTGCGAGGAACGTTGTTTTATTTATTCTGTGTTACACTAATTCGCGAAAATGGGCTCATTGGACACACCTTTAACCGAAAAGAGGATAGATGCTTCAGAATTGTAATTCGCAACCTTCATCCTTCAACGCCACTTGAGGTTATAAGAGAAGAAATCGAAAAGACGGGAAATACAATCACAGGAGAGATCATAAATGCAAAATATGGTCCAGAAAAGAAGCCAACCTCAACGTTCTTCGTGAATCTTATGCCAAATGCCCAAAACAAAGCTGCAAAAGACCTCAAGTACATATATCATCAAGCAGTAGTTATAGAAGATCCTAGGAAGAGACGAAGCATAGTCCAATGTCAGCGATGTCAGCAGTATGGGCACTCAAAGAACCACTGCATGAGGCCCTTCCGATGTGTCAAATGCACAGAGCCTCACAAAACTTCGGACTGCCCCAAACGGGATCGAAATACGCCAGCCCAATGCGTTCTCTGCAATGGCGCGCACCCGGCAAACTATAAAGGATGCCAAGTATATAAAGAAATTTCGGCAAGGAAAGCTACCAATGCTTATAAAATAAGAAGTGCAAAGAATAAAGAGCAACCACACGATCCAATAAAGGGACAAGACCAACCCAAAACTGCCTACAATCCAAGAGACATGAGAAATCACCAAACATCGTATTCTGATGCAGTGAAATACACGGAACCTAGTAACAAAGACGACTGCAAGCAAGGGGAGTTCTACAACATTGAGCCCGTCACTAGAAAACATATTTATCAAGCAATCAGAGAAGTTTGAGATAATCTTACAACAAATGGGTACCCTACTGGGACTCATAACAACCCTTGTTGACAAGCTCTCCAAATAGGTCACCGTATTATGGCTTGGAACATAAATGGTTTAACTCCTAACCAAAATGAAATTATACCACTAATGGCAGAACACAAAGTTGACATAGTATTAATATCTGAAGCACACTGCACTAAAACTACTTCTGTTTTTTATGAACGGACGGTCGGATTGGTCACCGAGGTTCGCTCGTTGGTATGTATCAGATATTATTTCGCCAAATACCCGATGTAACGTGTGTGACTGTTTCTTTATTTTTTAAATAAGTACCTACTTAAGTGGATATAATTCTATATTATGTAGTCGATGATCTTGGTGCACGGTAAAACTCTAATGAGTTTATGTTGGCACCAACAAAAATGTAACTTGTGTGTGTACTACTGACTGAATAAATAAATAAATAAATAAATAAAAGCAGCTCCATTAAAATACCTGGATGCTTCACCTACATCACTACACATCCAGATGGTACAGGACATGCAGGCACTGCCATCATTGTACGTAGTAATATAAAACACCATGTACTGCCCAGTTATCAAACCAATCACTTACAGGCCACTGTAATCGCAGTAGAAGATGAATGTGGGCATTTTAATGTGGCAGCAGTCTACTGCCCACCACGACATACAATAGACTCCATCAAGTTTTCTCACTTCTTCAAACAACTCGGGGGACGTTTCATCGCGGGTGGGGACTGGAACTCTAAACACCTTCATTGGGGCTCCAGGCTAATCACGACGCGTGGAAGACAGCTAAAGAACAACCTAAAGATTCTGACGACTGCGGAACCTACCTACTGGCCAGCAGACCATCAAAAAATCCCAGATCTGCTAGACTTTTTTATAATCAAAGGACTCTCTCGTCACTACTTTAAAGCTGAATCCTGCCTTGACACCTGTTCTGATCATACGCCAGTAATACTAACCACTAGTGCAACGGTTATTGAGACTAAAATGCCACAATCGCTGTATAATCATCACACGGATTGGGAATCCTTCAGAGAATTCTTAGAAGAAAACATCCAGCTAAATATAAGGCTGAAAACCACCGAGGATATTGACATTGCCCTAAAAAACTTCACTAACATAGTTCAGGAAGCTTGCTGGAGAAATACGCCAGATATCAGAAAGAAAGGCAACTCTACCAACCTCACTCTACAAATCAAGCTTAAAATCCTAGAAAAGAGAAGGCTCCGCAGGAATTGGCACCAGACTCGACTATCTTCAGACAAAACCCTCTTGAATAAGGCGATAGTAGAACTCAAAACCCTAATCCAAAAGACTAACGATGACACCCTCCAGCTTAAACTAGAGTCCCTAAAGGCAACCAAAGAAAGTAACTATTCGTTATGGAAATTCACCAAAGCCTATGACAGGCCTCATGAACAAAAACCTCCAATAAAAGATGATGATAAGTGGGCTAAAACAGGCCAGGAGAAGGCAGATATCTTTGCAAAACACTTGTCACAGGTTTTTAAACTAAATGATGAAACTGGTGACAGTGATGTAGAATGTCACGTTGATACTATCTTAAAAGAAGACTTTCAACTTTGTCTCCCACCAAAACCAGTTACACCCCAAGAGGTGCAAAAGACGATAAGATGCCTTGACAGTAAAAAGGCGCCAGGCTTTGATTTGATCACGAAGGAAGTACTGAGAGAACTGCCTAGTTATGCTAACAATCTTGTTGAACTCCATGCTGAGATTGCAGTATTTTCCTGATCAATGGAAATTGTAATGATCCACAAACATGGAAAACCTGCCCAAGAAAAAACGTCATATAGACCAATAAGCCTTTTGCCGACAATGTCTAAGATCTTTGAAAAAGTGCTGCTGCACAGGATGGCCCCAATACTTAAATAGAGAAACGTACTACCTGACCATCAGTTCGGCTTCAGGAAACAACACGGGACAGTAGAACAAATACACCGGGTCTGTGAACACATAAGAAAAACGTTGGAACAAAAGAAATACTGCTCTTCTGTGTTCCTGGATATCCAGCAGGCTTTTGACAAGGTTTGGCATAAGGGCCTCTTAAGCAAGATTAAACAGCACCTGCCCCACCCGTTCTTTAGTATATTGAAATCTTACCTCACTGATCGACTTTTCTACGTAAAATAATCGGGTAATACCTCAGCCCTTCACAAAATTGAAGCTGGTGTACCTCAGGGTTCTGTCCTGGGGCCAATTCTCTACATATTGTACACAGCTGACTTACCGACGGAACCCGGAGTTGTCATAGCAACATTCGCAGACGATACGGCAATATTGTCGAGCCACACAAACCCAGAAGTAGCATCAAATCTTCTGCAGAGTGGACTTAACAAAATAATAATAATAATAAATCTTTATTGGAACAAAAACACATTTTACAAATTGATTGTGTACGTAAATAGCCACATTAGTTACAAAACTGTGTCGCAGCTATTAACGCCCACCTCCAAGAGGGAGACCACAGCGTTCCAGTACAGACAAAACATAAAATAGTAAAATTTATAAGTAATAACAATTAAAGTAGAAAAAAATAAATAGGTAAGTGTTTAAGTTGTGCATGCGGGAGTGTTGTATGTGAGTGTAGTGCGTGTCTGTGGGGTGCAAGTGTAGAGTGTGCTTGTGGAACCTCCCCACGAGCACACTCTTCGCTACGTGTATATGGTGTGCATGTCTGAGGAAGAAAGATATTTAGGGTTTAACTAAATTCTCCAACTCTTCGTATGTGAGATTATGAAGCCATTGATCGATTTTCCTTTTGCAATCCCGGAGAGTAAATGGATAAATTGTTAGTACTTTATTTATTCTATTATAAAGCACGGGACTGAAGAAAATGAACTGGTGGCGGACAATTTCTAATTTAACGGCTGGTGTCGGGCAAACTCTGTCCGTTCGGCGTTTATGTTTTCTAAACTCTGGGTCAAAAGACAAGTTGGAATGTTTACGCAACATTGTACTTAGCACAAAAGAGTGCCTTACTGTAGGTAGCTTCCATAGCGTGTACAATTCGCAGGTAGGGAAGCGATAGGGTTTGAAGGCCATAACCTTAAGAACAGCCCTCTGCGCCCTCTCCACCAGCACCACCCCAAGCCGAAATACAGTACGTTAAAATGGAATGAGCAAGAGCAAAGTACACAGTTCTCAGGGTAGAGAAATTGGCGGAGGTCCTTAGATTTTTAAAAACAAAAATTAATTTTCTAACCCTAGATACCAGTGATTTGATCTGCTCACTCCACGTCAACGCGCTGTCAACCCAGACTCCAAGATATTTTATTGAGTCCGTGCGCTTAACTTCAGGACAGCCACAGATGTCAGTCCTCGTTGTATGGCACGCATGAGCAGTCAGACGGAAGGGTGGGGCTGGCTGTGACGCTTTCCTTGGACTAAAAGTGATAAATCTGGTTTTATCCAAGTTGAGGGTGAGCAAATTCTGTGTCAACCATCTCATAGTCACTCGCAAGGCTGACTCTGCCTGAAGCCGAGCTTCGTTCCAGTCACTGCCTCGAACCAGGATAACAGTGTCATCAGCGTAAGCAATTACTTTGGAGTTTCTTAGATCAAGTTTACAGAGCTCGTTTATGTAAACCAAGAAAAGGGTAGGTCCTAAGACACTCCCTTGCGGTACTCCATAGGAGACTTCTTCTTCCATACTTCTCTATTACTAGTCATCTCAGCAGACACCTCCTATCTATCCATATCATCCTTCACATCGTCCATCCATCCACAATGCTGTAGGAATGCTTCCTTACTGGTGTGGTTGTTTATCCTGACGATTTGCGAGCGACCATTGAGGTAACTCTTAAATAGATTAAGCGGTAGGCCTCGTATACCAATCTTGTCCAGTTTTTTGAGTAGAAGGGGGACAGAGACAGTGTCAAAGGCTTTAGAAAGATCAAGGAAGATAGCGATAGATTTATCCTTGCTGTTAAGGTTTTGGGCTACTGAACCTATTAATTCTAATATGGCATCCTCTGTGTTTTTGCCTGACCTGAATCCATATTGGTTATTTGCTAGTATATTTTGTGAGCTAAGGTAATCCAGCAGACGTTTATTTAATTACTTTTTCGAGGAGCTTGGATAGAATTGATAATACAGATATGGGTCTGTAGTTATTGACACTGTCTCTGTCTCCACTCTTGTGAATAGGGTGCACAACAGCCTTTTTGAACACCGTTGGGAATATTCCAGATGTAAGGGCAAGGTTGAACACGTGGCAGATAACTGGGACAAGTGTGTTTTTAGCACTATAGATTACAGTTGCGGGGATGCCATCCCAACCCGCAGCACTAGTTAGTCGTAGGCCACGAATAAGATAATCTATCTCTTCGTTATCAGTGCCAAAAATAGCCATCGAGTTAGGGTGGACATCAAAACTGCCAGAGTCAGAAGTGTTGCTAAGAGGTATAGTTTGAGGAGTTAAAAATTTTAGATGCCAGTTTTGGTCCCACATTTGCGAAGAAGTCGTTGACAGAGTCAAGTGATTTAGTTGGATCTGGAGTAAGCGATAATAACTCACTGGCAGAGGACTCACTTTTTTGAAGGTTGGAGATAGTTTTTATGAGATTCCAGGTAGCTTTCGGGTTCTTGCGATATTTTTCAAATTCATGTCGTTCATATTCTCGTTTTAATTTCTTTATCAGATTGTTGCAGAAATTTTTATATCGATTGTAGGTTACTTTTAGAGTATTATTTTCAGCATCCCTCCTCATTTTGCGATACATGTTATCCCGGTTTCGAATACACCTAAGAAGCCCAGGTGTGATCCATGGCTTAATAATGCGTTTTCGGTTCGGGACAACAGAATCACGACTATTTTTATCTACAATTGAGGAAACAATTTTGACCATGGTGGATGCAGCAGTTTCAGCATCCTGACAACTCATAACGGGAGTAAAGTCAACATTCTCAAGAGCCACTACGCAAGCATTAATGTCTACACGATGCTGCCGGGGAGGTGATTTAGGGATATCTAATTTCAAATTACAAAAAACTACAACAGGAGCATGATCAGTAAATATAGAGTCAAGAACTAAGGTAATAGCTGGTTTATTTGATTTTAACATAACGTGGTCAATGCAACTATCGTTGCGTGTCGGGAAAACATGAGCCGGCAACATGGCATGTGACGCAGCAGCATTTAGGTACATGTCTGAGTTCGAATCAACCCAATTTAGTGCTATATTTATGTTGATATCTGCAACCAAAATAACGGTTCTAAAAGTATTTAATGAATTGAGGATAACATCGAGACTGGTAATAAAGTGGTGAATATTCCTATTTGAAGGTGACCTATATACAGCGATAAGCGCCACCTCATTTTTAAATTTGATTATAAGACAATTTGCGTCAGCGAGTATAGGCTTTTCTAAAAGGAACTGTAACTCTACCTTAGTATACACCACAACACCATCATTTTGGTTTGAGTGATCAGAATAATTAGATACAAAACCCGGTATCGAGGGAAGATGAGGGCATTTACGTAACCAGCATTCCGATAAGACCACGACGTCAAATTGTGTCTTTATTCGATGCAGCAATATCAGGAGGTTGTTAAAATTTGTAGTGCAGCCGATGCTTCTGATGTTAACGTGAAAAATTTTTAAGCCGTGATTAACATTATGCAGGTATGAGTCAACTTGTTCCGGGGAACATTGATGTGATGCTGAAGCTGAGAGGTGTTCTATATCATCTATTATTTTAACATTATCATTCATAATCGAGGCAGAGAACAAACAGGTGATTTGAGTTATTGAACGTAACATAGCATAATCCGAAATGACTGGAGATTGTACAGGAGAAACCAAGATGAACAGAATAAATCTTCCGTTGTGAGTATAGCGAATGTAAGTAGTTATGTGTGTATATAGTGATGTTACAATGATGATATAATATTGGTGACGTAATAACAAATTTTAGAACATGCATGATAAATACTAATAGGATATTTATATTTTTAAATCTACGAATAAATATTTCTACGTAGTAAGTTACGGTAATAATACAAAAGTTAAGCAAAACGACCTTACTACGACATACTATAATTATTTGATAAATACCTAGTGTAGCCGACGGGCATAGGGTTCGGGCCTCTGAGTGAAAGTCCTTGCTAAATTTCACACTGAACAAAACAAGAACAATATCGAAAATCACATAATGGGTACGTTAGGCATTAATTAAACAGTACATTAGAGGTCTAAGATGGCCGGCTTTTTACGAGGGCGGTTCGAAACACGCCGCGTCTTACACGGGTCAGTGTCACCAGTAGACTGTTCTTCCCCCGGTAAGCTTATTGGCGCCTGCTCCGCGGGTTGCGCGGTAAGAATCTCGGCGCCTGATTCGCTACACTTAACAATGTCGCCAACTTCTCTACTGTTCCCGCCATCATCCGATTGGAAGTGGCTGACAGAGCGGCCAACATTACTATCCACCTTATGGTCGTGGGGTTGCCGCGTTACATACTCCCCCTCTAGATCACGATTACGTCCTCGATCGTGGTCTAGCCCTACATTATAGTCATTAGGAATGGGGTGCAAACGAGGTCGGCCTCGCTTTTTCTTAGGCTCCAGTGGTTGAGTGGACTCATCTACTCGTCCTCGAAAAGGGGTGAGCTGATTAGCGTGGAATTTGCCCAATACCTCACCAGGACTTCCATGAGATGCGATTAGGTATGTTGTTGGACTCAATTTCTTCTTCACAACATAAGGCCCATCTCTCTTAGGAAAAAACTTAGCCGTTTTTGACTTACTGGCGTCGCTCAGCTGATAAGTAGCCAACAAAACTTTGTCATCTACTTTGAATTCTGGTCCTACTCTTCTTGAACGATCAGCGTAAATCTTCCTTCTGTCCTGCAGTTTTTCTACTCTGTCACGAACTTCACTTAAGGAGTTCAAAAATCTTGATAGGTAGGGAGTGATCTGTGGTACAAAATTATCCTTCTGTAAGACCGCTCTTGGGTCATTATATACTTCTAACGGTGACCTCAACTCACGTGCGAACGTCAAATATGCAGGAGTAACTCCTGTCGTTTCACAAACCGCGCTGTTCATACTAAACCGTACTATCGGTAGCTGCTGAGGCCATGAGGGGTGATCCATACCAACCAACAGAGCCAATTGTGTCTTCATATCCCGGTTTTTTCTTTCCGCTGGGTTGGCTTCTGGGTGGTAGTAGGGTATCAAGTCTTGTGTAATGCCAAGAATAAACATGCACTTCTGCATGACTGCTGAAACAAATTGGACACCATTGTCCGAAATAATGCGACGTGGTAAGCCGAACCGAAGGAAATACTCTTCGATGAGTACTCTTGCGCAGGCGATAGAGTTTGCTTCTTTCAGCGCATACAATTCTACCCATCTTGTCGCGGTATCCTCCACTAACAGGATCCACTTCTCCCCGTTTTCGCCCTCTGGCAGTGGTCCGAATAAGTCGATAGCCAAGACTTCA
This sequence comes from Xestia xanthographa, assembly GCA_905147715.2. Taxonomy (NCBI): domain Eukaryota; kingdom Metazoa; phylum Arthropoda; class Insecta; order Lepidoptera; family Noctuidae; genus Xestia; species Xestia xanthographa. The sequence goes on along the minus strand of LR990653.1, from coordinate 28,734,600 downwards.
TTGCGCTGGTTTAAAATCGGTGTTTGAATCAGACCAGGTGGCTTTTCATTTGTCGCTTTATAGCGTTGACATGAGGAACATGATTTTACGTAATCTGTAACTATTCTTCTCATACCAGGGAAATAATAGTTTTGAGCTATCTTTTGGTACGTTCTCTCTATACCAGGATGACCTGCAATTGGAGCATCATGACATTCTCTCAGAATTTCCTCACGTATGCTTACAGGTATCACCAACTGCGGTGACGCGTTGTCTGTATCTGGGTTATAGCGGTAAAGGATACCACGTTCCATAATATAACCGCGTTCAGTCCAACGACGAGAGGAGACTTCTTCTGTACCTTCCAATTCCTTTATAATTTTATTGAAAACCGGGTCAGATTCTTGTGCTGCACGTAGCTCCTTAAGATCTCGCGTAGGCAAATTAATAATGACGGAACATATTCCACAGGTTTCGTGAGACTTATCTGTACAGACCGGGCGGCTGAGTGCGTCAGCCACCACATTTACCTTTCCGGGAGTGTACTCAAACCGGATGTCATAGGCCTGCAGTTTTAGTGCCCAACGCACCAAACGACCCGTAGGCGATTTTAATGACAGCAGCCATTTCAAAGGTTGGTGATCACTGGCTATGATAACTGGATGGCCATCAATGTAACCCCGCATACGGTCGACTGCCCAAACGACCGCCAGAGCCTCCCGCTCCGTGGTCGAATAATTTCGCTCTGCTGCTGACAACAGACGACTGGCAAATTCAATAGGTCGTTCTTCATTCTTTTCTCCTTGAAGTAACACTGCGCCTATGGCCTAGTTGCTCGCATCTGTGCGCAGGATGAATGGTTTAGAGTAGTCTGCCTGTATGAGGATCGGCGCTGACGTCAGAAGTCTTTTTAAATGACTGAAAGCTTCAGCTTGTTCTGGTCCCCATATCCAAGGTTGATTTTTCCTCGTTAGCCTTGTCAGTGGCTCTGCTACCTCTGAAAACTTTGGAATAAATTTCCTAAACCAGGAACATGTTTGTATGAATGTTCTGAGGTGTCCCAGCGAAGACGGCTCTTTTATGTGTAAGATGGCTTGAATCTTCCCTTCATCAGCTGAGACTCCCTCCTGTGAGATCACATGACCTAAATATTTAACAGATTCTCTTGCAAATACGCATTTTTCTCGGTTCGCACGCAATTTGAACTTCATCAGCTGTTCAAAAACGATTCGCAGGTCTTCCAGGTGCCTGGAAAAATCTCCCTGCGTTATAATTAACAAATCGTCTAAATACCCTAGTATTGTAACATCCTTTAATGCTGAACCGGATCGCATTCTGTCTATCAAACGCTGAAAAGTGGCCGGTCCGTTCTTCAGACCGAACGGCATCCTTTTAAAACGGAAGGTTCCGAAAGGAGTGACGAAAGCCGTCTTATCCCTATCCTCTTCCTTAACTGACACTTGCCAGTATCCGGATCGCAAATCTATTGTACTCATGTGGCAACGTCCACGTTTAGTAGATTGCAGCAGTTCATCAATGCGTGGCATTGGGTAGGCGTCCGTTTTTGTAATTGAATTTAACTTTCGATAGTCGACGCAGAAACGAAAACTGCCGTCACGTTTAGGTACTAGCAAGGCTGGAGCAGCCCATGCAGATTCGCAATCTTCAATAATATCTTCAGCCAACATCTTGGTAAGCTCTTGCTGCATAATCTCCTTCTTTGCAGGTGTCAGGCGATATGGAGGTGTCGCTATCGGAGAACTATTTCCCGTGTCGATATGATGTTCCCCATATGGAGTCGGCTCCCCAATTGGATTAAACATCTCATGAAAATAAATAAATCCGTTGTGTCGGTATTTTGTCGCAATGAAAACAACTCTAAATAAATGCGAAATGGCGGACGATGCTCTCCGAATGCACTTTTTAGTTTTTGCATCGCGTCCGACCATGATGTGGTGCTGGGTTTTATGCCTTGCCACCATAATGCTGCTGAGTCTACTAGCAACATGGAGAGTCCTTTGACAGCGTTATCATCAGATATCTGTAGGCAGTTCTTGTACACTTCTATCGCGTCGATAAATCCGTCGACATCAGCGGACGATCCGTTAAATCGAGCGGTGCACTTTGAGAAGTTTGCGGCGGGTGTTGTCATAGACACGTCAGGTGCAGGTGTCGAAGTCCTAACCTCCTGGATGAGCCGCACGAAAATCTCTGCCTGACTCTGCTGCAGCGAGTTCATAAGGGTTGCAAACTGACCCTGGTCCATAGTGATCGACGTGGATATCTCCTCTGTTTCCTCTTCTGCCTCTAACTCTCCTTCCTGATTCCTGGATCTCGTATTTCTTGGCATCGTTGCCTTAATGACAACGGAAACGGAACCACGTGGCGAAAATTTTCGTTCGCCGGAAACGCCACTCCTGGTGCTTCAGGTTCCGCAGTTCCTACGTGTAGGTGTAAACGAAGGCTTTCTCCTGGAGAACAGACGCCACGGCGGCGTTATGCTTCGTAAAAAAATTTTTGCAAGCATGCGTCGTCAGAGGCCCCTACTGTTGGGACGCCAAATGTAGCCGACGGACATAGGGTTCGGGCCTCTGAGTGAAAGTCCTTGCTAAATTTCACACTACTTTAATGAACAAAACAAGAACAATATCGAAAATCATATAATGGGTACGTTAGGCATTAATTAAACAGAACATTAGAGGTCTAAGATGGCCGGCTTTTTACGAGGGCGGTTCGAAACACGCCGCGTCTTACACGGGTCAGTGTCACCAGTAGACTGTTCTTCCCCCGGTAAGCTTATTGGCGCCTGCTCCGCGGGTTGCGCGGTAAGAATCTCGGCGCCTGATTCGCTACACTTAACAATGTCGCCAACCTCTCTACTGTTCCCGCCATCATCCGATTGGATGTGGCTGACAGAGCGGCCAACATTACTATCCACCTTATGGTCGTGGGGTTGCCGCGTTACACTAGTCATTTTTTAAGGTCAGACTCATCATTGATCATGATATGTTGGGCTCCATCCTTCTCTCGGACAAAAATTTTGCCATTCTTAAACCAGCAGTACTGGTACTTATTAGTGCTGGCAAAGTCACGGGCCAGGAAAAACAATCGTTTCATCTTTGGTGACAGATTTTCGGACACAAATATAGGCTTAGCAGGGCCGCTGATGTTTAGGTGCTCGGTAGATAATCTATTATTTTCCTTGTTGTACTTTTTATACATTTGAATAAACTTTTCTTTCCGTAAATTGCTCGTAAAGTCCACGATGACAGTCCTAGTGTCGGAGTTTTTGGATCCTATACGGAAAACATCCTTTATCTCGAGAGGCTGAATGGGGACTTTAAGGGTTGACCCTATTTTAACCACGGTATTTAGTAAGCCTTCTTTGGATTCTGATTTAGTAATAGGTATATTCCTAATTTCCACGCAGGACGATCTTGCACCGCGTTCCAAGTTCTCCAGTTTATCTTCTAGGGTTTTCAAATACGCTAAGTTATTTTTCCGTTCAGTTTCAAGTCGAGATTCCATTTCTTGTAATTTCATTTTAAGGTCGTCGTAGTTTTGCGACAGAAAGTTAACCGTCGATTGTATACTGGAATTTTGAATTTTAATCTCCTCAACCGACGCACATAATTGTTCAAATTTACTATTCTGTTGTTCCTTGAACTCGAGAAACATGGTTTTCATTTCCGACATGAATGAAGATAGGTCGATATCCTGGCAAATCCCTGACTCAATGCATTTACGTTTGCTACTACTACGGTGGGTAACATTAAGGAGTTCACTATCGATGCAGATTAACTGGTCAGTTTTTGTAATATCAGGTTCGGAGGAGCTGTGATGCAACGGAGTCTTTATCGGCGCCAGAAGTGACGACATAGGTGTTGAAGTTTTTGGTGGCGATCTATTTATCGGCATAATTTCTAATTTAAATAGTACCAGGGCGCGAGAGATTTGAGGAGAGGGTACTGCTTTGTAGTATTTCCAACTGTGTATAACGGAACGTAATATGTACACAGTTATGCCCTTATTCCACAAATATTGTCAGGTGATTTGAAGTCCTAGTAGGTTGATGAACAGATGAACCGTTGTTATCAACAATTTCTCTCCACTCCGCTCTCCACTCTTTATTTAAATGTTTACAATAAAATCTTATTGTATACATTAATGTGTTCCAAATTCTGAAGTACTAGGCGCGCATAGCAGGCGACGACAGTACGGTAGCGGCGACGTCACCTTCAAGGGCGGAGCTAATTACTGTCGGTTAAAGATGGAGGTGTCCGTACCTTTTGTCCTTCGCTGGTGGGCGGAGAGTTGCGTGAGCGAGGCAGCACTATGTCCTGCCCAGAAGGTCGTGCGCAGGAGGTGGAGTTAGCGGGTCTTCAAGATGGCTGATTTAGTGCTCGGAGAGTGGTGTTGCTCCTATGATTTATGCACTCCTATTTTTTCGAACGGATTTTTTGAGTTTAATTTTTATTTATAATAATTAAAATAAAACTGCGTGGATTTATTAGACGTGTGCTCGTCACCGAGGTCCGGGAGGAAGAAGGAAATACACAGTTGGATGAAAAGGTGGAAACTAAAGGCCAGTGCTGCCAAGTCTGTCCAAGTCACTTACACACTCAGAAAGGAGGACTGCCCACCGGTTAAACTCGGAGATACCACCCTACCACATAAAAGTTGTGTTAAATACCTGGGAATGCATTTGGACCGCCGATTGACAACACATCAAAGCCAAAAAAGATGAGCTCTCATACAAACTAAAAAATCTTCACTGGTTACTGGGCCGCAACTCCAGACTATCACTAGACAACAAGCTTTTAATATACAAAGTAGTATTGAAGCCCGTTTGGATGTATGGGATACAGCTCTGGGGAAGCGCAAGCAACTCCAATATAGCTATCTTGCAGCGCCAACAAAACAAAATACTACGCACAATTGCCAATGTTTCATGGTTTACTACAAACGCTGAAATCCACCAACAACTAGCCATTCCCACAGTTAATGAGGAGATTCGGAATGTAGCAGGGAAATATAAAAAACGACTAGCCATTCACCCAAATGAGCTAGCTCGTCAGTTGACACAACGAGACTACGTGCTCCGCTTGAAGCGCCACAGTATCATGGCACTAGAAGACCGGCAGTAAAGCCGTAACACCTGCGAGTAGATGGCATCACTGGAAGCCACACTCTACACTCCAAGCAACACGGAACTCATCCGCTCATAGTCCGAGGACTGATTGCAGATAAAACCTAGAGAAAAAAAAAAAAAAAAAAAAAAAACTGTATTTTTTTAACTTAGGACTAACATACGGAACGGAAGGGTCTATCAGACTTGTACTGGGTAACTAAAACCAACCCCGTGTTTCCGAGATCTAATGTGACTCTCACTTCACTGCCCCGGACTAGTGCTGGCCCGGCCTCGACCGTGCGAGAGTCCCTTCTGAGCTCTGAACAATACGCGTCACCTTCTCGTCCAGTGCGGGCAAAGAGAATACTATTAATATGGGAGAGGGGGCCTCGACCCGTGCGGGAGTGAGCTCTGAACACTACCACTACGCGTCGCCTTCTCGACCATAAGCCATAGGAGGTGAATAATGGAACTCTTCCGTGGCTAGGATTTTCTTTTTGGCTCTTCCCTAGTCGCTGGATAGATGGCGCTAGGAGTAAGTATGATAATGCAAGGAACGGAACCCAAAAAAACTGATTTTAACAAAGCGCGAGAAATGTTGGTTATATTCGGAAGGTTAAGCAAATGAAAGTGTCAGTCAACGAGAGTATGTGACGTGACACAATGTTTTTTTTTTCAAGCGTTTTGGCTTTGGCATAGTAAGTTCAACGCCATCTTTAGAGTTCTTGGAAACTAAGTTTTTTTTTAAAACCTCAAAAGGAAAACCTCTCATTATATCTATCTATTTCAGACAGAATCACCATCACCTGTCTGGCACGAATGCTGAAATGGACCTTTTTGTCTCGGTTTAAAAAAAAATGTTCTCTGTGCCTTTTTGGCGCAGCCGTGAGGCCCACGGCTGTTTTTCCTCCTTATTTTGTATCTTTTTTATGTGTGTGTGCTTTTATCCGACGTCAAATAAACTTTTTTCTTTATTTTTTTATTATTTAGATTTTTGATTTAGTGCACACAAAAGACATTAGCACAAATAAAAACTAGGTAACTTTACGAAATAAGTTTAGTAACATAGTTCAATGGGGAAGGCTGGTCAAAGCTAATTGTAGATGGCGCCAATAAACAAAAAGAAAAACATTGTTCTGAGAGAAAAACATACCTATTTACGAAATAAGTATAGTAACACCATGTCATATTTCAATGGGGAAGACAGGTCAAAGCTGATTGTAGATGGCGTGTCCATGCTTAGTCCCAATCTGATCAAAGAGGTAAGTACTATTTTGGAATGTAAAATGACATTTACAGATTTTCAACCAATGACTATGTTTGGTACAATGGTACAAGCTATGCTAGCGCCATTAGTTATACAGTTATCTCCTCCGTAGATTTCTCTGTTACAAAAGTTACTTAATCATGTATTGAAAACTAACAAAATAAAGTTTTTATCATGAATTATCAGGTCACCAACTCATATTTTCATTTGTTTTGTAATTACTGACAAAAATTGAGATCATTGACTCCATGATTTCCAATGCGTCCTCTTAAAATAATAGTAGGTACATTTTGATACAAGTGGAGAAAGTTTGTTAGTGCATCCGAGGCGGAATTAACTCCCGAGCCGCAGGCGAGGGTGTTTTTGAGCTGAGAACTGCAATAAAAAATGTCCATGTGTATCAAACGACGTTTTTCAATACACTTTTGAAGAAATAAATTATCCTCTAGTAGAACGAAAAATATTTTTGTCATTAATTGATAGGAAACTATGAATTTATTTTTCTTTTTTTCCGCGCTTTTATTTTGCCAGGTTGAAGTAGAAGCAAAGGTATGATGCCGCTAAACAGCCTAATATAAAAAATAGTTTTTTTTATACTTTGGAATTTAGAACACAAATATGTGTTAATTTGTTTATAAAAATAACTATTAGTTTTTCATAATCATGTTTATCTATGATATTCTATTTATAAACACAATTTTAATATTCAAAAAATATTTATGCCGTAAAGACGCAGTGCTTTCCCGAAATTAAAAAAAAACAACAATCACCTCAGACTATAGGCATTGAACCAATTTGGACTAAGTATTGGTATAGTAATAATTAGGTACTGTACTGTGGCAATTTTCATTCCCACGTGCGGCAAAATAAAAAAAAAACGCACGTGTGTGAAATACATTGCATGTCGTACCTAATTGTGGTGCGTTGGACCAGTTTGCGAGGAAGTGTATTGAAAAATAACAAGTACAAACAGGGTGCGGTGTGCGTCTCAAGGTTGCACCAAATGGGAGTCCAGCTCAGCATGTGTCAGGTAGCACCTGACGCTGATATTCTGCTGGATCCCTGTATAGTGACATACGGACGTCGAGCAGACGAGATAAAATGGTTTGGGCTCATTCGATTTGTTTTGACGAGTCCAAATAAAGGGGTGATGCAAAGATATTCAATTCAATTATATTTGTATAAGCTTTTTAAATGTCATTGGGGCGATGTAACGAGAGTATGATGATGGAGCCAGGTGGTGGATTTTTCTTTTGTTACCTACCTAAAAAAAAAAAACAAACAAAAAACAAAACAACAAACAAACAATAATAATATACCTTTTTCGCCCTTGGTCCCTTCTCGTATAATCCCTGGAAGGGACCACGGAGCATTTTTCAGGTGATTGACGCGCGCTCGCTTCGCTCGCATATTAAATAACACTCTTTGACTTCAGTCCCCGCAGTGCCGGGCCTCCGCCGGACTCCTTCGACGGCCTACGGCCCGGTGCCCATGCCGCCCATAAAAATTAAAAAAAATACACCTACTTTTGTTTCTTGAAGGAACCACGAGCAAAAAAATACTCGTGGTCCCCCTCCAGGGACTAGGGGACCGGGACCACAGGCGAAAACCTATAATTTAAAAACGGTACTAATAGTTAACAACCATAGTACCTAAAAAAATGACATTGACACTGGATCAGGCAGTTTACATTCAGTCCAGTAGACAGTCTTACTTTGTTAGGGTACATTACGCGGCGACGACTCTCGGTTTATATAAATGTACTCTGTGGCGACGACTGGCCATTGCGTTTACACTGGTACTATCGGGGTCTTTTCCGCCTGACCAGTTTATTTTTTTTTCGCTTAAATCATGCGGAGGCGCCGAGCCACGCCCCCTTAAAGTTTGGGCCTATTAGGAAAGCGGCAACTTTGGCGCGCAAAATAACAATATCTCTCGTTGGGCGTGCGTCGTCAGTGCGCTCGGCCGATTCGGTATCTTTTCATTCATTATTTCTATACAAAGTCAACGGGGCGGGGCTAGAGAGCGTTTCTATGTTGCGAGTGCAAGCAAAAATGAGCGGTGGTCAGGCGGTAGTGTCCTCGATAGTACGTGGAGCGCGGCGTAGGTACTATCAAGGACACTCCCGCCTGACCACCACTAAGCTTATTTTTGCTTGTATTCACAGCACCCCCACAAGGGGGCGCGGTAGGCGGTTTCGGGGCTATGCCCCCTTGCCGCGGAAGCTATACCTGGGCCCGCTACTGTGGAGCCCGTTTCTATTTTGGACTACTTGGTCCTAACTCCTAGGTCCTATTGGGTGCAGCGTTGCCGGCGCGGAACTTTTGTTCCGAATTCGGAACTTTGAAGCCCTTGGCGGAACTTTTGCGGAACCTCAGCTTTGGCGGAACTTTTCGGAACCATGGCATAAACCAACCTTTGATTATTTATTTATTTACCACTAATTATAGCATCATTACAGATTTGTCCAATGCGATGCTATAATACTTACATACAATAACAACATTAACAACACATAAAATAGAAAAACAAACAATTACCCAGTAAAATTAAATAATATTATTATAATTGAATACGACAATATTGTTACGAGCTGGGTATGGGATAAATTAATTACTACCGATGAAACAACTGAATAACTTGAATAATTACAAAACACTTCAAACTCAATCACAAGTACACCACTGATCACTATTCACTTAGATATCGCACTCACTAGTTCACTTCGATTAGCTCCGTACTGTAGCCAAAATAATACTGCCTGCTCCCGCAAACACGTCGACTATTTATATGACGACCGAACGTTTGAGAAAGATCCAGAATCTTCTAGACAATTCATACTAGGTCATTGTCCTACGAGAAACTTCCACAAATTTTGTACAAAGGAAAGAAATAGGTACTTTATGTCCTGGGCGTACGGTCGAAATTACAATGACAACTTTCTGATGTATTTTATAGGTAGTTTGCGAATTTGTACCTACATCATTCGATACATACCTACTACTACCTACCTACTTACTTAGTTGTAGGTACCTACTATTAGAAGCTACTTATATTGTAGGTATGGCTACGACGTAACACTGCCCCCTCCTTAGACATGCTCGTCCCGAGCATCATTAGGCCCGTAGTATCGCGCCAATCGGTCTACATGGACAATCTTAGGCGCACCTCGTGGACCCTTCTGTATTCGGTAGGTGACATCGTTGATCCTAGTCATGACTCGGTATGGTCCATCCCAGTTTGCTTGTAATTTCGGAGACTTCCCTTTGCTCCGTACTGGGTTATGCAACCACACCAGTGAACTCTCGTCGAAACCCCTACTATTTGCTTTCCGGTCATAACGGGTCTTCATCTTCTCAGACATCTGTTGGCCGGATTGTCTAATATGCTCATAAACATCATTCAACTTGTTACGCAAGTCATTTGCGTAATCTGTTACACTGCGTGGAGTATCAGGGGGAGTTCCAGTGATTAAATCTGCAGGCAACCGTAATTCCCTTCCAAAGTTCGCGAAGGCGGGCGTCACAGTTGTACTTTCGTGGACTGCGCTGCGGTAGGACAGAAGAAACGGCTGTATGTGCTTGTCCCAATCCCTTTGTCTGCTTTCCACGACTTTTGCCAGATATCTTTCCAACGTTTGGTTGAATCGTTCCACCATTCCATCAGATTGTGGGTGGTAAGAGGTGGTTCTGGTTTTGTGGGTACCCATTAATCGACAAGTCTCCTGAAATACTTGCGATTCGAAATTCCTTCCTTGATCGCTGTGTATTTCTAAGGGTACTCCAAAACGACAGAAGACTTCCTGAACCAATTTATCTGCGACAGTTGTAGCTTCTTGATTAGGAATGGCGAAGACTTCTGGCCACTTTGTGAAGTAATCCATGACCACCAGGAAGTACTTGTTCCCGCTCTCACTTTCTGGAAATGGTCCCGCAACGTCTAGTGCTATCCGTTCCCAAGGGGCTCCAACGTTGTACACTTTTAATGCTCCTCTGCTGCGTGTTTGGGGTCCTTTCACGGCCGCACAACTGGTACATTTGTGACACCAGTCCTCCACATCATCTCGACAGTGAATCCAGTAAAAGCGTTCTCGAATTTTTAGTAAAGTCCTTTTTACCCCCATATGTCCTCCCGAACATCCATCATGGTACAGCCGTAAAACATCCGGTACCTTAGCTTTAGGGACAACCATTTGTAGATGACAGCTGTCCCCTCGAGCGTTTTCCCATTTACGGCACAAGACTCCATCCTGGATCACCAAGCTGTTCCATTGCGCCCAATAACTCTTCGTGATGGAACTCATCGCAGCCACATCACTCCACTTGGGTTTAGGAGCACCAGCTTTGATCCACTCGAAGATCGGTTTGATGTCCGAGTCATTTTGCTGAGCCTGCTGTAGGGTTTCTTTCCATTCATCGCTGAGATCCATTCTAAGCATCCTCACGGGCACTACTTCCTTAGTCTCTTGCCTGGCACAGTGCTTACAGTCTTCAGGACAAGGTCTTCTCGACAAGGCGTCTGCGTTACCGTGAGTTCTTCCACTGCGATGTTCAGTTACGAAGTCAAACTCTTGCAATAGCTCAATCCATCTCGCCACTTGCCCCTCTGGATTCTTGAACTGTAATAGCCACTTCAATGCAGCATGGTCAGTTCTTAATTGGAATTTACGTCCCAACAAATATTTACTGAAGTGCTGCAATGTCTTTACTACGGCGAGTAGCTCCCGTCTTGTAACGCAGTAATTTCTTTCTGGTTTGGATAAAGACTTGCTGAAGTAAGCTATCACAACCTCTTGGTTTCCTTTCCGTTGAGACAGCACGCCCCCAATTCCAGTATTACTTGCATCTGTGTCAACTATGAAGTCATTTTCTGTGTCAGGATATCCCAAAATAGGCGTATTACACAGACGTTTCTTTAATTCCTGAAATGCAACGTCGCAGTTCTCGTCCCAACAGAATTGCCGCTTTTCCTCAGTGAGTTTGTGCAGAGGTTTTGCAATGTCGGCAAAATTCTTGACAAACCTTCGATAGTAGGAGCACAAACCCAGAAATGCTCTGACCTGTGTTTTGTCTTTCGGAACTGGCCAATCCTTGACGGCGACTACTTTTTCTGGGTCTGTTCGAACACCTTCCCCCGAAACTATGTGCCCTAAAAAGTTCACTTGTTGTCTGAAAAACGAGCACTTTTTCGGACTTAACTTGAGATTTGCTGTTTGGATTTTCGACAGCACTTGGTTGAGGTTTTTAAGGTGATCTTCAAATGTACGGCCCACGATGATTATGTCGTCTAGATGGACAAGACATGCGTCTCCAATCAATCCGGCGAGTACTTGCTCCATCAGCCTTTCAAACGTTGCAGGAGCATTGCACAATCCGAATGGCATAACTTTAAACTGCCACAATCCCTTCCCTGTTGAGAATGCAGTTTTTTCCTTATCCTTGGGGTCTATTTCTACTTGCCAGTAGCCACTTTTCAGGTCAAGTGTGGTAAACCACTTCATACCAGTCAGCGTATCCAGTGTGTCATCGATCCTAGGCAGCGGATAGCTGTCCTTTTTCGTGACATCGTTCAGTCGTCGATAGTCCACACAGAAGCGCATACTGCCGTCCTTTTTCTTTACCAGGACCACAGGAGAACACCATGGACTCGATGAAGGCTCTATAACACCGTCCTTCATCATTCCCTCCATCATGGTTTCCACCTCTTTTTCACGTGCAACTGGCAGTCTTCTTGGTCGCTGACGGATTGGTAACTCGTTACCCGTATTAATCTTATGCTGAACTAGTCCAGTTCTCCCTATGTCAGCATCATTTGAAGAGAAAATGTCGGCGTACTGAAGTAACATCTTCTTAGCCTTGTCCATTTCTTCTTTAGATAAATCGCAGTTTTCCAAAAGTGTTGACACGTCAAACTTTGTACTACGAATTTTATTTCCGGTAGGCAGATTTTGCAATTGACGCATCCAAGCTACTTCCTCGCAAGTGCCGATTAAGGTGCCCTTCTTAATCACTTGCTCCTTGTCACTTGGATTCAGTATGCGTACTGCTGAGACGTTGTTGGCCTTGACCAAAGTCCGTGCCATCTTCCATGGAAAGTCATTGTTCACCCTTTCTATCAGAACACTTCGATCTTTTTGTCCAGAATTCCGTGGTAAACTAATTGGCACAATCGTTTCTGATCTGCGAGGAAGAACAATCTCCTTCAAGCAGTACACTTTCCCTGATGGTGCACCTTCCATGAAGACTTCCTCTGAACCACATTTCAATACTCCTTGATCAACGTCGATCTCACAACGATATTTCCGCATAAAATCCAAGCCCAAGATGCAATCGTCCACTATGTCGGCCACGATGACATTGTGCTTGTAAAATCTGTCACCCAATTTTAACTCCATCTCCTTCTTGCCTCGGACGGTTATGTGCTGACCGGTAGCTGTTAGTAATCGTATACGGTCGTGGTTATCAAAGTAGTCCCCAAGAAACCGACTTGCTAGGTGAGAGTTAACGACCGTGTAAGAAGCTCCAGTATCCAACGTCAGTTTGCATGGTGTTCCGTTGACTTCGCCTCTGATGGTCAGGCTGTTCCCGTCATGTGCTTGCGAGATCAAGATTCTCGGGGCTCTTTCAATACCAGCCAGCACCCGCCCCCCAGTCCTGGCATTTACTCGTTTCCCTGCTGTGGCTGGGCAGTCACTTCAGCCACCCTTCCTTGCTGATCTTCTCGCGGGGTATTGCGCTTTGGACAGCTTGACCGAAGGTGACCCCTTTCTCCACAAGTGTAGCACCTAGGACTGTACCCTTGCGGGCGCTCGCGTACAGGTGATGCTACAACCTCCCTAACGCGGTGCGTTCGGTGGTCTTGCCTCACTGCCTCTACTTCTAAAGCATGGGCTAAGGCGTCCTTCAATGTTTCATGATGCCCAAGTCTCACGGCGGCTCTAACCTCTAAGTCACGTATTCCATCAACGAACGCTTGTACCAGATTCCCATCGATCAGTGCAGGGGCAGACTGGTATGCTTTCCGAACCAGCTTTTCAACTTCCAGGGCCCACTGCTGTAGGTTCTCGGCACTACGCTGGACACGATCCTTCAACTTAGCACGAAATACGTGCTCCAGGTGCGCATCGCCGTATCTGGACTCTAACGCCTCCAGCAGCTGTTCGTAGGTCACATCCTTGCCAAGCGCTTCAAGAATGTTGAGGGCCTGGTCTCGGAGGCCCAAAGTGAGCGCGGTCATGGCTTGAGATTTTGTCCATCCATTCGCCTTCATAACGGCCTCAAATTGAATTTTATACGCCGACCACGAAGATGTTCCATCGAATGGAGGCACCTTAAAGCCCCGCGCTGAAGGTGCAGGAGCTACTGAAGCCACAGTCACATCTCCAGTCTTCAGTTCTCCCAAAGCCTTCTTCATCCCAGCGATCTGCACTTCGGCCTCTGAGATGCGATTCTCGTGCTGGTGAACCTGATCCTTCATTACCTTCAGCTCTTTGCCGAAAGTTGAATGAAGATCCTTTATGAGGATCATCTGTTCTTCTTGACGGCGAGCCTGCTCCTCCTTATCTCGTTGCAACTGCTCTTTTAACTGGCGAGCCTGGTCCTCTTGACGGCGAGCCTGCTCTTCTTGACGGCGAGCCTGCTCCTCTTGACGGCGAGCCTGCTCCTCTTGACGGCGACCCTGCTCCTGCAGCAGCGCCATTAAAGCTGACAACTGTCTGGCGCTACTGATGCTGGAGAAACTCCGGATGGACCAGCGACTGGCACTGACGTAGGCTGGACACCACCCGGTGTTTGTGTCGGAGAATCTCCAAACCGCCTTTGGTCCATTTCCTGCTGTCGCTGACTCCTGGTACGGATACCGTCCGTGTCGTCCTTTGGTAGAATTGGCATAATTTATCCCTCACTTCTGGCACTAATTTGTTACGAGCTGGGTATGGGATAAATTAATTACTACCGATGAAACAACTGAATAACTTTAATAATTACAAAACACTTCAAACTCAATCACAAGTACACCACTGATCACTATTCACTTAGATATCGCACTCACTAGTTCACTTCGATTAGCTCCGTACTGTAGCCAAAATAATACTGCCTGCTCCCGCAAACACGTCGACTATTTATATGACGACCGAACGTTTGAGAAAGATCCAGAATCTTCTAGACAATTTATACTAGGTCATTGTCCTACGAGAAACTTCCACAAATTTTGTACAAAGGAAAGAAATAGGTACTTTATGTCCTGGGCGTACGGTCGAAATTACAATGACAACTTTCTGATGTATTTTATAGGTAGTTTGCGAATTTGTACCTACATCATTCGATACATACCTACTACTACCTACCTACTTACTTAGTTGTAGGTACCTACTATTAGAAGCTACTTATATTGTAGGTATGGCTACGACGTAACAATATGTTCATAGTTGAACCCCATTTTCAATAATTATTTGTGCCTTCTGGATAAATGTCGTAATTCCGTTTCGACCAATCTTATGTAACGATACCACAGAATATCGTCCCCGTAGTTGGAAAATTAAATAACTCTGATTTTGTAGTTCTGAGATAAACGCGATTTAGTGTTATTTTTTTTTGTACATTTGTTAAAAAATGTGAGACAATTTCACCGTCGGTAATTTTATATTTTGTGGACCTGATTACTTTTTGCATTATGCTTTAACAAACTGAACTCTATCCTTAACTTTAACTAATTATCACATAAAAAATCAAGTTGTTTAATTTTGCCACAACTGTTATTTATAACGTAACTACAATTACCTACTTATTTCGGCTATTTATTTAGTTTTCCTACAAGCTAAATACATTTGGTAGAGTAAAATTTGGTGAAATAAATGCAGTTATTGAATATATCGAACTCGAAATAAAATTTAGTGGCTTTGTACGTTATTATTACTTTGATATTTTTTAACTATTATGAGACTGTAGGCATTGTGCCAGTATCTTCATCGTAGTCGGCCACATCCCGATAACCCAATAATGTTGTCGCACCTCGTTGATGGTGAGCTCTGTACCGCTGTGCTGTAGGCTTCTGTGTCCAGTCTATATATAACTGGGTGATGCGATGGTCACCGTGTAGAATGGGTGGTTGCTTCGCATCGTCGGCTATTTCGTGGATGGCGGCGATACGACTTTTCAGCCGTATGACATTGTCTATTAATTTTATACGAAGCGGCCTCAGTCGACTATCCTTTTCTATGGAATTCTGTTGCTGTAGATTTGATATTTCTTGAGAGAACGACTGTTGCTGTGAGACCTGTATGAGTAGTGTCTCTGTTTTTTGGAGAAGTTCTGCTTCAATAGTGTATTTCTCGACCCGAGTGCCTCGTGTCTTCGCCGTCATCTTGGGAGGGGTTTGGTCGCCTTCTTCTGTCAGAATCCTTTTCTGTATTTTTCTGTGTACATTTGTAGAACGTTTGCTCCGTTTTCTTTTAACAGGGATATATGAAGCGTAGGACGCTCGCTGCAGCACGAAATAGTCACTCCCACTTCTTCACGATCTGGAATAACTTCTGTCAGAGAAGGGCTGTTGTTGCCTTTTCTATCAGTGACTGTGAGTGTTCTTTGTTGATTGGAGGTTTCTCTGTAGGCCACGTACAGAAAACTATAGAAACGTATAGGTTTGTCGTACAGAAAACTAGGTCCACGGAACCACTCATGATGCGAGTCAAAGTGGTGTGGTACGTCGCGAGTGGTGCTGTCAGCTATGTTTATTTTCGTAGGTGCCCATCGTCAGTCTTCGACCTTGCTGTTTTCTTCTATAGATGCTGTGCAATGGGCGACAAACGGTTTGTATACTCGCGATCCTCTTCGAATCCACGTGAGGACGGTTTTGCTGTCTGTCCAGTACGTCATTGATGCGAGTTTGATGCCGTGTTCTTCTATGACGGCTGCTGCTATGCGGGTTCCCAATACCGTGGCCTGTAGCTCGAGGCGCGGTATTGACTGTAGTTTGATTGGTGCCACTTTCGCCTTTGCCATGACGAGAGTGACGTGCTGTTTACCGTCTGCTGTTGTCGATCGCCAGTAACAGCTGCTGCGTACGCCATCTCGCTTGCGTCGGTGAAGACGTGGACTTCTGTTTCTGTAGCTTCACTGTATCTCGGATAGCATCTTGGTAAGTCGACGTTCTTGAGCTGTCGCAACTTCTCCACTAGGCGGACAAGTCTGGTTCGAGCGCTTAGTCCCAGTTGATTCCTCGCCTCCAAGTCTCCTGGAGAATCTGTTTGGCTCGAATAGTTACTGGAGAGGCGAGGCCCAGCAGGTCATATAGTGACATGACGATTTTCAGTGCTTCTCTCTTCGTCGGCGCCTCCTTGTCCAAGATGCCGCTCGGTAGACGTGCCAACGTAAGGTTGAAGCCTAGCGTGTCCTCACTCGGATTCCATATCAGTCCGAGTTAGGGCGTGCAAAACCGGTTTTCCGGTTTTGGTAAAAACCGGAAACCGGACAAAATTTACGGATTTTTGAAAACCGGGTTTGAGAGTCAAAACCGGAGTTAACACCGGTTTTCCCGTTATTGAATTACATTTTGATTTAAATCGACTTTTTTCGAACGCACTTAATTAAGAAATCTTCAATTGAGAGTCATCAAATAAATCCGAACGCAACCTACACCCTCTTACACTTCTCCCTCCGCGACCCCCGCTTATTTGTTATGTGCTGATTTCTTAATGATTCGGTAGTCGGTACTATGCATGTTATATATTGTCTTAAAACATTTCTTTTGAAGAATTAATGTGAATTGTACGTTTGTCGAGTTCCCCCAATATAACACCGTAAGTTAACAGTGGGGGGGAGCAGCGGTGGCCCAGTGGTGGCGGCCCCGACTTACGAACAGTAAGTCGTGGGTTCGAACCCAGACAGGCGCATTACTTTGTGTAATTTATTTCAACACCGCTGCTCTCAAAACGGTGAAGGAAAACATCGTGAGGAAACCGGCATGTACTAGAACCAAAAATTCGAAGACATGTGACATCTACCAATCCGCACTGGGCCCGCGTGGTGGATTATCGCCCATTCCCTCTCATAGAGAGGAGGCCTGTGTCCCAGCAGTGGGAACATTAATAGGCTGATGATGATGATGATGAAATTAACAGTGGGTACACATTTCCAAAATACGCATTTCTCGTAACTAGGGAATCCAATCCCGCATCAAAATCTCGATCCCGCAAGCATGCGGGATCAAGGTCATCAATCCCGCGGATCCCGCGGGATTTGCGGCATTGCTTTTATTTACTATTATTTTTGTTTTGTGTAGTGAAATGAAAGACATCCATTTTCTGCTCTTAAAAAATGTTTCCACACTTCACTCGAGCTTTTATACTCTTTGTAAACTAAATTGACACTCATTTTTAATATTAAACTGTATTTTTCACTCGAAACGTGCTCTTAACAATTTGATAAAAAAAAAGATTTGTCTCGCGTACGTTATGTAACCTTTTCACATCACAAGTAAGACGCTATGACGCAATAACTTTCTTTGACACTTGACCGCGCGCGAAGGTAAATCCCCGTGCACCGTAGGGAAATCCCTAGTTCCGTTCCGACTTCCGATCATGCGACACAAAATAGAAATTCAAAACTTATTTAGCTGTAAGTTAAGAACTGAATCAAAATTATTTTCCATACAAATTCTACATAAAAATCACGAGTTCTATGGGAAAGTTGTTAAATCACTTATTAATAAGCTGTGCTGAGGTGTCTTATAAATAATAAGATAGTCGCCTGAGCCCATTTTTCTTAAATATATATTTTTTTCAATCCCGCAAATCTCCGGGATCCCGCGGGTGTAATCCCGCATTTCTGAACCCGCAAAAAAGGTGCGGGATCCCGCATTTGCGGGATCCCGCGTTTGCGGGATTGGATTCCCTACTCGTAACACTTGGATTTGTAGTTTTTGCCAAAACTGACAATGCGATTAGAGACACCACAAACTTGTTGTTGATTTGATCTCAGTTAGTTAATCTTTATATTATTTTAAGTTCATGTTATCCATATTCCAAACTATTAATGTAGTCTTCTTGGCATTGGCATAAATGGATGATTAAAAAGAGGTTTGAAACAATTTGTTTTATTTGTGTATCTGAAAATATTGTTTTGTTGTTAAAATTCAACTATGTATATAAGAAAAAAATGTTGCCAAAACCGGGGCTAACACCGGTTTTCGGTTTTGGGCCCTCAAACCCGGAATTCAAAACCGGTTTTGAAGACCTTCCGGTTTTGCACGCCCTAGTCCGAGTATCTTTTCTGTACTGTCTGTTTTCCCGATGTTGACTACTTCAGTCCTGTTCTGTGTCGGGTCTATATTTTCTAGAACTTCTGTGCAGTTTGAAACCCATTTTTTGAGTTCAAACTTCGCCTGTAGGTGTATGTTCTTCACCGCTGTTGATATGCGTGTCGCTTCTGTAGCTGTCGAGGTAGTCATCCATGTAATTACTCTGTATGATGGCTTCCACCGCTTCTGGTTGACTTTCGCCGTGCCGTTTCGCGTTCCAATTTTTTGTGTAGATGGCTATGCACGGTGATCTTGCCGCGCCGAATATTATAGACGTCAAAAGGTATTCTTCAAGGGCGCCTTCTCTTCTATCGTCTCTCCAAAGACAACGAAGGGCGCCTCTGTCCTGTCTACGCACCTTCACTTGTATGAACATTTCTGTTACGTTGCCGCAACTGCTATTGGGTGTCGGCGGAATCTCATCATGACGCAGGGCAGCGACTGTAGTAGGTTTAGACCCGTGAGTAGGAAGTCGTTCAGTGACATCCCTCCTGATTTGGCTGCGACGTCATGGACTATACGGAGTTTTTCCTGTTTCATGGGATTGAACACGTCAAAATGGGGTAGGTACCATGTCTTACCAACTGTGCTTGTCTTGGGCGCTTTTTCAGCGTATCCCTTGCTTATGTACGAGTTCATCTGTTTTGTATATCTGTCTCGAAGAGCAGGGTTGCTATCAAGTTTTTTCTCTGTTGAGACGAGCCTCTTGAGTGCTGTCCCGTAACTATCTGGCAATTCGATGTTTTCGCTTTTCCAGAGCAGGGCTGTTTCTTTCCTCAGGTGTATTTTGTTTTATGGAAATTATAAACAACTTAATTTATTTAATTTTATTTGCCTAGCATCTTATAAATTAATCACTATCTAGTTGTAGAAGAAATAGATAAGATCAAGTATTTATAAATTAGTTACGTTATAATCAGAATTATTAATAGCAAAATTAAATAAATAGAGTTATTTAGTTTTCCTAGAACTTAGTTAGTTTTATGAATCAATTTATAAAGTTGAGGAAAAATTCAACAACTCATGTTATTTAATTTATTTGACATTCAACTTATCATTGACCACAGTTATTGATTTATTTACTGAGTTATTTATTTTTCCTTAAAATAGTGTTTGTCTGAAAATATTTATTATTCCATCTGTCCGACAAAAATGGCTATATTTTTGGAACGGATTAAGATACGAAAATGCCTGTAAGGCTCAAATATGCGGCATGTTTTAGGTGTTTTGAAAATAGGGAAAAGTGAAAATCGCCAAAATCGGACTTATTTAATTTTCCAACTACGGGGACGATATACGTGATACGCACTTCTGACTGTTTCGCACGAAAAAAAATGATAGCGCATGTTGACATTTTAATAACCGAGGTCATGGACATGACTTATCACAAATGTTTTTAGAGCATTTTTTTCGTCTCGTCTAAATTTGTAGTTGTAATGAATTAATGTATCATGGTAAAAAATATTTCTTTTA
Source organism: Xestia xanthographa (assembly GCA_905147715.2). Classification (NCBI taxonomy): domain Eukaryota; kingdom Metazoa; phylum Arthropoda; class Insecta; order Lepidoptera; family Noctuidae; genus Xestia; species Xestia xanthographa. The sequence goes on along the minus strand of LR990653.1, from coordinate 28,714,456 downwards.
TTTTTTGGAACTTTTCAGATGAGGAATCGGAATAAATCGAAACTTGTTGCCGGCAACACTGATTGGGTGCATGCGTGCGAAAGTGCGTTTAATAGTACGTGTGGTCACTGTTTCAACTTCTTCGCGTATCCTCACAGCGGGCTTTTCTTCGTCAGACTCAGATCCCTTGTCAGAGTCCCGTTTAGCGGGAGAATCTTTTTTAGGTGGCAGGCGACGTGTTTTCTTTGCTGCAGGCGGCAACATCGCCCCGCCGGTCGTCGCCCGGCGGCCACGTTTCTCTTTAGCATTCGTAGTTGTGGCCAAATCGGACTCCTCGCCGCTCGAGTAGCGTGCAAGCGACCGCCTTGTATCGGCTTTGATAGCGACGCTAGTTCTAGGTTTTCTTTTGTTATCTAATACTAATTTCAACTTTTTCACCAACAACTTTCTTGTGGACGCTGTAATAGGCATTATAGGGAACCCTAGCTCCGCTAGTTTCGTTTGCAGCTCCGCATCTGACATTGAGTCGACTTGATCGGCCATTGTGAAGTCTGCAAGCACAATATTACAGGTTATCTAAACATGCACTCACTAGAACACTATTTATGTAACGCTATTAGTAATATTTCACCTTATTTTCGAGATATGCACTGAAGAATTACGTCAAATTTATAATAAAATTCACCGACACGTCATGTCGCACGCACCGGGAAAGAACGTCGTTATTTAGTGTTGCCATAAATATTTTTAATTTACCACTAAAGTATAAATTAATTATTCTAACGATCACATTTCAAAATATTGTGAAACGTTATGATGTCAGTTTTCTATTTATAGGAGCGTCCTCAACATTGCGTATTTCATTACATCAATAAATAAATAGCTACTGATACTTTTGTTCATATTACTTCAATCTCTCTCCACGAGATGACTAGTACGAAATTACCTTCAAATAACCAAGTTGCACATGCAAACGAATTAAATTGTTATTATTCTTGTTTTTTTTTTTTTAAATAAAAATATACCTAACTGTTTTTTTTTTTTTTTGAGTTAAATAATTATTCGGGCTGTTTGATTTAAAACCTACGAAATTACTTTCCTTACTCTGGCAATAATAATAAAATAGTAAATTTTAAATAAATTTATCAAGAATACCGGGAAAACCGAGTTATTATTTTAAAACGGGAGTCAGTTTGACCCCATTATTTACCTCATCGTTTTTCGTCATCGTCGTTTTTTTTGTAATCTAAGTGATGCTGTGTTTTCATTTCATGACTCATCTCATCGCTGTAGACACTTGCGATTCAAGGTCACGAAAATAACGGATAAATCCATAAAGACTTTCAGATTTTAGGCTGTTTATTAGTAGGTATGACGAGATGAGAACTCGATTGGATATTGTAGTCGATTATTCACTAGAATCGATTAGTTTAATATCAAAATCATCAAAATCAAATCATTTATTTCAACTATGCCAGTTGCAGGCACTTTTGAATTGTCGAAACAAAGATGAAAATTAAATGTAGCTACAGTCCCAGTCACAAGACATAAAAACTGTGAAAGTACTGTAGTTGCCCGTTCCCTAGCGTAGATCTCTATGGAGAAGAACGGGCAAGAAACTCCTTGGACACTCTTTTAAATCATAAAATTGTTACAAAATCTTGGTTACATCATTCGTGTTGAGATGGTATATTATGTGAGAACAATGTAGCAAGATGTGCACGTTAAAAGTGTCCATAGTAAAAACAAAAAAATACAATTAAAAAATAACATTAAAATAAGCCGCGGCAACTAAGAGATGACCAGTCACAACTGACAGCGCCCGTTCACGAACATGACGCATGGATCAGCACCATTTAACTCAACCATTTTGTAGGGAACCAAATGATCGGACACACGCGCCACCATCAGCGAGACATTAGAGTGAGCATGACATACTCTCAACTGCCTGGGCACATTCAAGTCAAGAAAAGACGTAAGATTCCAGTGAATGATAGCTTTACATAGTACTCACACAATATGGGCTATGCGATTATATAATACTAGAGATTGAATCTATACAATGCAAAGATAGTTGTACAATCTTCAGCAGCTCCAACAATTATATGTAATGCTATCTAATTTATGCGCCACTGTCCATGTGAAGCAGGACCAGCATTGAGCCACGCATTTTTATCAGCGATATAATCGCCCAACTTGTAATAAGCTTGCTTACATAGTGTGCGTTTGATGCATGTTTTAAATTTCGTCTCATTCAGTTCAAGAATACTTTGTGGAATTTTATTATAGCATCTCAAACAGTACCCCATGAAAGATGAGTCTACTTTAGCGAGTCTGAAGCCTGGCTGAACTAGTTGGTCCCTATTTCTAGTACTGTAATTATGTCTGTCACCTCTTTTACCAAAAAGATGCAGATTTTTTCTGACGTACTTACATTATGTTTTCGTAGATATACTGACAATGTACCGTCATGATGCCAATTTCTTTAAACAGTTCCCTTAGAGAATCGCGCCTACGAAGATTATATATGGCTCTGATGGCTCTTTTTTGCAGAATAAATATAGACTCAATATCTGCAGCCCGTCCCCATAGCAAAATGCCATAAGACATTATACTATGAAAGTAACTAAAATACACCAGTCTAGCGGTATCTACATCAGTAAATTGACGGATTTTTCTAATAGCGTATGCTGCTGAACTTAGCCGCCCCGCAAGGGATGTTAAATGTGAACCCCATTGTAGCCTTGAATCAAGCGTAATCCCCAGGAAAACCGTTTTATCTACGAATTCAAGTTTCTCTTTATTCAATATTATTTCACAATCACTACTCTTAACATTGGGTAAAGCAAATCTTATGCATTTAGTTTTTTTTTCATTTAATACCAAATTGTTTGCTGTGAACCAATTTTGGACCTGAAGTAGGGCATTATTCAGGTCATCTAGATTTTGGGCCCGTCTATTTATCTTAAAAATTAGGGAAGTGTCATCAGCAAACAACACCATATTTTGAGGTTGGTTTTTCAATAAATAGGGTAGATCATTTATATACACGAGAAAGAGGAAAGGACCCAATATTGAGCCTTGCGGAACCCCCATTTTTACTTTTAAACCCTTTGAATTAACACCATTTATTTGAACAAGTTGTTGTCTATCACTCAAATATGATTTCACCAAACTAAGTGCAAGTTGACCTAGTCCGTAATGCTCAAGTTTCAAAAGTAATGTGTCGTGATTTACGCAATCAAATGCTTTGGAAAGGTCACAAAATATTCCTATGGCGTCTTGAGACTCTTCCCACGCAGTAAATATGTGCTTTAGTAAGGTAACACCGGCGTCAGTCGTACAACGTCCCTTGGTGAAACCATACTGTTGATCGTGTAAAATTTTGTTGGTGTTAAAATGATTGAGCATTTGATTAAGCATTACTTTTTCAAACACCTTGCTAAAAACTGGCAACACGGATACAGGTCTATAATTATTAGTATCTTTACTGTCCCCGGATTTGAAAAGAGGTATCACTTTCCTGTATTTCATTAGATCAGGGAAAACTCCTTGATCTACACACAAATTAAAAATTAAAGCTAAGTATGGGGCTATAGTCTCAAGTATGGATGTACACACTTTGATAGACATTCACCATAGATCTTCGGTTAGTTTGATTTTTATTTGCCGGAAAGCTTTAATAACTATCATTGGGTTTATGTGTTTAAATTTAAATTCAGCCGTGCAGCCAGATACATTCGCCTTTAATAATCCAATTGAGACTTCAGGTGAGGAATTAAGAGCCTCCGTAGTTTTTAATGGTATATCGGTAAAGAAATTTACAAATTCTTGAGCTACTTCCAGATTAGAGCTTATAGGACCACATGCTGAATCTAACGTGTATCTAGTGTTACGTATTTTCTTCCTGTTAGTTTCATTATTTATGACTTTCCAAACTGTCTTTATTTTGTTTTCTGCTGTTTTGATCTTGTTGCTAATGTGCAGGGCTTTAGCAACCTTGCATGTATTTCTAAAGATTTTTGAATACTTAGCAACATACTTGTTAAAAGTTTCAGTGTTTATAAAAGGCTTAAGGCCATATAGCTCAAATAGTCTTTCCCTACTTTTTCTGATACCTCTAGTTGCCCAATCACTAAATATAAATTTGGGGCAAATACTTTTTGTCTTCTGTTCAAAAGTTTTGTTGAATTCCGTGTGAACTATTGAAAAGAAACGATCATACAATTGATTTACATTAATATCGTCATGGCTCATAACATCTAACTTGTTCTGTAAGGAAATATTATATCTATTTAATTTGCTAGAAGTTATAGGTCTAAATTTAATCTGGACTTTTTGCAATGGTGTATTACACCTAAAAGTTACAGTTTGTCCGCTATGGTCAGACGGCAGACAATTTAATATGGCTTTATCTAAGTAATCACAATCGCAGAAAACATTATCTATACAAGTAGCAGAAGATGGAGTGACTCTAGTAGGTTCTATAAAAGTGTTGGTCAAGTCATCATCATCATCATCTGCCTAGCCTTTTCCCAACTATGTTGGGGTCGGCTTCCAGTTTTACCGGATGCAGCTGAATACCAGTATTTTACATGGAGCGACTGCCTATCTGACCTGCACAAGCCAGTTAGTACCGGGTAATACGATACCCCTTGGTAAGACTGGTTGTCAGACTTTTTGGGCCACTGACTACCTAACGACTGTCAAGGATCTACAAATGATAGCCGGGACCAACGGCTTAACGTGCTTTCCGAGGCACGGAGGAAACTCGGTATGTAATGGGTGGTCACCCATCCACAGACCAACCTAGGCAAGCACGGTTTAACCTAACGATCGACCCGAGCGGCTGATATTATTTAGCCACGAGCTCCTGGTGTTGGTCAAGTCAAATGACTTAAAAAGATTTAATAACCGATATATTTAGTCTATGCTAGATTAGGTGGTAACACTCTCCCTCTCCTCGTGGCGCTAGTGTTACAACACTATTAACCGGTGGTATCCTCACATTGATCCTGTTGTGTTTGTAGTGAATGAAGATAACACATAGAGTAAAATATGTTTAATGAGCTAACAGTAATTGTAAGTTGTAACAGAGAATGACAGTTCTATCTCCCATCGATGACGTACGCGTGAGTCCGGTGTTGCTAGGTGTAGCAGCCTCCCCCACGTTATTAAATTAAAGGTCCAACCGATTCGGCGGTTTCCTGGTCCTTGTACTGCGACGCGTCTCCATCAAGGTAAGTGCTGGCGCAGGTGTATGTACAGTTGGTGCTGTAGGTAGCCACTGTAGGTCTTCTGCCCGTCTGGGCGTTTCTGGACTGGTTTCCTTTTCAGGGTTTTCTGACGATGGTGTAAAATCTTCATTCTGTGCAAGGCTATCTTTTGTAATTGAGTCCGTATCCTGAGATAATGTCGGCTGCCGCAGGTAAGTGTTAGAAATGTTTTTTTTTTTTTTTTTTTTTCTCTTTATTTATTTGGGGACATTTAACCGCATTGCGTATGCCAGTCCCATCGTACCCTAAATACATATTAATCATATCTGGGCCATGAACCTGAACAGACTCTTCGCATCATCACTATTTGGTTGAGCCAAAATTTTATTGAATGTGCCTACTTCAAGTCTATTCAACTTCAAGACCCTAAACAAATCATTTCTCTCAGACTCATACCGCACACAGTCCATCAATAAGTGGAGTAAGTCCTCAACAACTCCACATTCCACACAGTTGGGAGAATTCGTTTTTTTCATCATGAAAGCAAACTTATTGCATGGAATGTGTCCAGATCTGAGTCTATGAGCTGTAACAACTAATTTTCGGCTTAAATTACTATTTACAAACCATGGCACACGAAAAGGCTGACCCTGCATGGTTTTATACCAGATTCCTTTATCTAAAGAACGTTTGTCAAAATATTCCTTGCAATCATCATAACACTTGTTTTTAAATTTAGGTAAAACTTCGGTATAATCCAAAGTGATGCTGGCTCCCCTTCCATTTTTAGCTGCATATTTTGCCAACATGTCAGCCTTTTCATTACCCTGTAACCCAATATGCGATGGAACCCATTGCAATCTCAATGTAACACCTTTAAGCATTAATTCATCTATCTTAGATAGAATGACATAAGCTAGCGATACACCTCTGTGGCCAGAGGCGCATCGAGCTAAATGTTGTAAGGAACTTTTGCTGTCTGAACAAATAACAATATTTTTTTGTTGATTATAGTTACAGAACGTTAGTGCTTCAGAGATTGCAATGAGCTCCAACGTCATTATGGACGCATTCTTATCTATTTTAAAGCAATTACTTTGACAATTGTTTGGTTCACTAGGCACATAAAAGGCTGCTCCACGACCTTCTACACTCTTCGACCCATCTGTAAATATACTAAACCATTCATTGTACTTCAAATGCAGCTCTTTTATAACTTCATGTTTTAGTATAGTACTATTGTAGCTTTGTTTAGATAGTTTCACTGCATCTAAGTCCCATTTAATAATTTCTTCAATATTAATGTTGGTCATCCATGTCCTTAGAGTAAACATCAACAATGGATTTGACGATGCTATATTGTCATCTTTCACATCATTATATAGGGAAATCAGTAGAGGAATCTTTTTATTTCTCCAGTTAGAAATGTTGACATGATCATTATCCCTTGTGCATTTTGTTCCGATTATCTGATCCACATGTCTTTGTTGTTTCTTCCCATCTGCCTCAATTTCGTAATGTAGCTTCCCTCTTCTGTCCAATATTTTTCCAAATTTCCACTTATTTCCATCATATCCTCTTATTTGTACTCTATCGCCTCTCTTGAATTCTTTGTTTACAGTAAGGTCATCATTTTCATTATTTTTTCTTATCTCTCGTTCTCTTTTTACAAGGTCAATCCGTGTTCTATATATCCTTTTATACATCATTTCAGCTGGGCTTATTCCTGTAGTGCTGTTAGGTGTTTTCCTGTACATCATTAAAAATCTCTGCAGTTTGTCTTGTAAGGATCCTTCTTCATTAGCCATTGACTTTAATTTGTTTTTCAGTGTTTGCACATATCTCTCAGCTTGACCGTTTGTTGACGGATGGTAAGGTGCTGTGAATTTAGCTTGTATTCCGTTTTCTTTTAAAAATCTTTGCATTTCCTCTGATTTAAACTGTCTTCCATTGTCTGAAACTTGAGTTATTGGTAGGCCAAATGTAGTATATATCTTTTTCAGCATATATTAATTGTAGCTGTTGCAGTAATAGATGTTGTTGGTACAACTTCAAGCCACTTGGTATATGCATCTACCACAATAAGGAAGTATTGGTTCATAAACGGTCCAGCGTAGTCAATGTGTATCCGGCTCCATGGTTCTTTTGGGTATTCCCAAGCATGTATAGGTACTTTTGTAGGATTTTTCTGCATGAGACAACACATTTTACATTGTTTAACCATGTTCTCTATGTCTGAGTCAATATTTTGCCACCATACATAGCTTCTGGCTAATGCCTTCATTTTCACAATACCTGTATGAGCTGTATGTAATTCTTTTAACACTTTGTGTTGGAGTTTCTTTGGTATGACTACTCTAATGCCATAGAAGATGCAGTTATTCTGTAGTGAAAATTCATGTATTCTCTTGCAATCTTCTCTGCCTGACTGTATATCTAAGTATAGTTTTCGTAGTTATGGATCTGTAGCTGTAGCTTCTTTAATTTCTTGTTGTGTAACTGGCATTTCTGTAATTTGATTTAGGTAGAAAACATCATCATCTGTAAGTTTTTCTTTGTTTAAATCAGTAGTCACTGCATTTCTAGAAAAACAGTCAGCATTTGCATGTTCTGTAGTTTTCCTGAGTTTAATTTCGTAGTTGAATCCAGCCAAGAAATTTGCATAATGTACTAGTCTAATGGCTGTAGTACCAGGTATTGCCCTCTCTGGGTGTAAGATTCTAGCCAGTGGTTGGTTGTCAATAATCAGGGTTATTTTTCTCCCATAGCAGTATTGGAATAACTTTTTAAGACCCCATATCAATGCCGCTGCTTCTTTATCAAGTTGGCTGTACCCTCTTTCTGCTTTCGTTAGTGATCTGGAAGCGAATGCTATAGGTCTTTCCATTTTATCTGGCATGATGTGTGACAATACCGCTCCAAATCCAGTAGGTGATGCGTCAGTAGCCAGTGTTACCGGTAAGTTGTCATGGAATGGTGTCAATACCTTTTCTCCGCAGATTTCCTCTTTAAGATCTTGGAAAACCTTCTCACATTTTGAGGTCCATACAAACTTTGTTTCTTTTTGTAGTAATCTGTAAAGTGGATATAACTTTGATGCTAGGTTTGGAATAAATTGTTGGTAGTAATTTATCATTCCCAGGAACGTACGTAGTGAAGAAACATCTGTTGGTCTTGGGCTATTCTTTATATCGCTTACCTTCTCTTGTGTAGGATGTAAGCCTTGTTCATTGATTGTATGGCCCAGGTATGTCACTGACCTTTGGAAAAATTGACATTTCTTTTTATTCATGTGAAGTCCACACTTCTTTAATTTCTCAAAAACTTGTCTGATTCTCTGAAGTAATTGTATGTATGTTTGTCCCTGTAATGCGATATCATCAAAGAAACAAGCAGTACCTTCTATCCCTTGTAGAGTTTGATCCATGTATCTTTGCCATATATTTGGTGCAATTTTCACTCCAAACATGAGTCTTTTTACTTTGTAAGTACCCTTGCATGTACTAATAGCTTGCATCTCTGCTGTATCTTCATTTGTTTTCATGTGTAAATATGCTTGGTTTATATCCAACGTACAAAAATATTTTCCTCCACTTAGCTTTGAAAATATTTCTTCAACTCTAGGTATCGGATAGTTATCATTTTCCAAATTTTTATTCAATGTCGCTCTGTAATCTGCACACAGACGTACTTTCCCATTTTGTTTCATAACAGGAACTATAGGTGTACCCCATTGAGAGTAGGCGACTTTCTCTAATATGTCTTCATGCTCCAATCTGTCTAACTCTGCTTCGACTTGATTTTTGAGAGCAAATGGTACTGGTATTGGCTTCAGAAATACAGGTACTGTTCCTTCTTTCAATTTAAATTCTGCTTGATAATCTTTTATTTCTCCTATTTCTTCAGAAAATAATTCTTTATATTCTTCTAGTAAATTCTGTAGTTTAATTTTAAATTCCTTTTCTGTAATATCTTTGTATTCCTTTTCAATTGCATTTATTTCAAATTCTAAATTCAACTTCCTCAACCATTCTCTTCCCACCACTGGGTCTACTTTCTTTTTAATCACAAATATTCTTCCTTCTATTTCCTTAGTTTTGTATTTTATCTTTAATTTGCAGGTACCCAATGGCTTTATGATTTCACCTGTGTATGTACGTAGCTTAACTGATGTATCTTTCAGTTTCAGGTTTTTGAAATGATTTTTGTAATATTCTGAAGAGCATGTTGTAATTGTAACCGCTGCACCAGTATCCAATTCTAAGGTATGTATTTTTCCATTTAGTTGTAATGTAATATTAAATTTCTCATTATTTGTAGTGTACTCTTTATGTATTTTATGTACTTCATATATTTCATCTTCACTTTCATCACTGGACAGTTCACTTTCAATTTGTAATTGTTTCTGATCTTTGAAACACACCGACTGAACATGTCCTCGTCGATTACACTTCTTACAATATAATTTATGTTTCTCTTTACATTGCCGTGCTGTATGGTTCTCTCTGCCACAGCAAAATCAAATTATTTCCTTTTCTTTTGTATCCTTTTTGTATGTATTATTTGTAGTTTGTGTATTTGATTTCCCATTATTTGTGTACTTTTTCTTCTTATTCACTGATATTTTATTTATATTTGTATGTACTTCTTGACCCATTTCTTTAGTTTCATATTTTGAAGTTTCAATGGCCATGGCAATCTTTACCACATCCTCAAACTTTGTATTAGGTGATTCCTGTAATACTCTCTCTTTAATATCTATGTTACGAAGCCCCCGTATGAATTGAACTCGCAGGTGTGTGACAAAGGTGGTTTGTTTACAATTGTTGCAAACAAAGTTGCACTTGCCTCCAATTTCTTTCAGTCCAGCAACATAGTTAGCAATACTTTCATGCTCATGCTGCCTAAGACAAAATTTGTGCTGCTGTGCCACTTCCCCTGGTTCTGGTGAAATGTGATCTCCCAATATTTTTATGAGATTATCAAATGCTTTTGATTCCGGAGTCTCTGGCGCTGTAATATTTTTCAGTACTTGGTAGTATTTCGGTCCAATGCAGTTTAGAAATATTTGTACTTTGACACCTGGGTCTGTCACACTTTTCAAGGTTATGTAATTTTGTAGTCGTTGTAAATACGTACTGAAAGCCTCGTTTATTTCGTCGTACGGTTGTAATGTAATGCCACTTATTGCTTTATTACTGACGATCAGGTCGCAGAACACCGAAAATCTACTGGAACCGGACAACTTTATCCCAAGAACCACAAACACGATCGCGTGTAGCGACACGAACGGAAGAACAGCTCATACCGGGAGAAAGTATTAGCCAGCTGGCGAGGTGGTAGCGCGGCTGACTGTCCAGGGTGCGCTCTATTTATTTCTAAGTTTCTATTTATATTGACCTTTATGAATAATTCATCTGTGGTGGCTACTGTTCATGTTAGCTTAAGGTAAAGTCTAAGTCTGTTTGTGTTATTTGTCCGGGTACCTTCGTTCTTGTGTCCAGAGAAATCTTCGAAATTAGAAACCAATCTGATTATTGTCATAGGAAGAGTTGCACTTGTACCTAATTGACTATATTATAACTTCATCGCCCAAACGAAATCGGACTGGTTGCTAGTTTCAAATTAATTATGAATAATGAAAAGCAGACGGCCCAGAAACAGGTGGTACCGCAAGGGTTGGTTCAAGTAGGCAAGAAAAAACAGCACATGGACGGAATTGGGGAAGGCCCAGCAGCGAAAAAAAAATAAAAATGAAAAGCGTAAGAGGCGCTCTGGAACTGCTGGTGTACTAGGCGAGTTCTTCGAGTATAAATCGGCCAGCTTGTTGAATTTTAGAGCTCAACATGACAAAAACATCAAAGAGTTTTACTTAGCTTCAAATGTTGATTCAATAGGAGAATTTGACGACATTTGCATGAGGGTCGAAGTTGAGGGTCTTGAGAAGCAAATGGCTGTGTTTGCTCAAACCAAACATAAACAAAACACGGACAAAGTTTTATCGCTTAGCATCGAAGATGATCTGCCAAGATGCTTTAAAAGTTACTTAAAAATTAGACGAGCATTCGGCACAAACAATGGAGACAAATTGTTTGAAGGTCCCTTTAGCGACACAGAATGCCTATTTGTTATGTACACAAATGCTAAATATAACTTTAAGCAAAAGTTGGTCAAGACTAAGTATACTACCAAACTGAAAGAACTAATAGGCACTAATGACAGGTGCTCTTACTTACAACCTATAATCAAGCTCAAGCCCAAGGACAAAAAGGATTTAAGTAAAGTCCTTTTGGAAGAATACCGCAGCACAGAACACGAGGAGGATTTGGTAGAAGACTTCTTAAATCGTCTAATATTTTTCACCGATCAGTCGAAACAACAAGGCATTGATGAACTTGTAAAAACAGAAATACGAAAACATCATGGTAAACGCTTTAATCAAGTACAAGTTGACGTGGTATTCCTAAAATATGACAAAGCAATCCAAGATTGGTGGATAGCTTCTGAATCAGAAGATCTTACAAAACACAGTAAACACTTTGAGAATGCAACAAAAGATATTATAATAAACCAATCGCTAATTAATGCCATTAATATGATACATACGCTCAATATACAAAACATAAAATATACATTTAATGACGCAGCCGTCAGCGTATTCAAATTTTTCATTCCTTGCCCGTGGTACAGTTGGCTAGGTCCGGTTGACTGGACCATGGTAAAAAAAATTAACAGTGTTACAGTTGACTGGACCATTTTTTTTTCTGTGAACCGTGGTACAGTTGACCGTTGTTGGATATTATGCAATGTAATACAAATGTCAATGTTATTTTTACAGACAACTGTAAACTCACTGTTGTTAAATTAACAGACTATTTAAATGACAAGAAGCTTGTGGTTTTAGATCTAGAATACATTTCAAATCTACTGTCGGAAGACGAAACTTTATGCACTGAATTGGCGGAAAATAAGGAAACTATAATTTTTGTAAATTATGGAGACTGGTGTGAAAGATTTGATGATATCGTAAAAGCAGTTAAAGCTCAAGTATTCATTATTACAAAAGCAAAACCAAATGACAGTTATACACACGATTTTGCAAATAATCTCAATTATTTGAGCGATGAATCGCAAACGTTCTTACACCGGTATTCATGAACATTACTATGAGGTCTCACAGGGCGCGCGGACGCACAGGGTCACAAAAACCTATTCATAAACGACACTTGAGGGACGAACGACACTATGCGCTTACTATAATGAACGCACAGCTAAAGTAGCTCGCTAGCTACTTTACGCGACGCATAGTGCGACAGTCAACACAAATGTCAAACTGGCATCGGGTATTAGGTTATGTTTTTAGTGATTTGTGAATTGTGATACACTGGTTTGTTTTGTTTAATTGCGATGGATTACAGCAGCGAAGATGATTTTGATAATTATATTCTTGAGAGGATAAATACACAAAGAACAATCAGCACAAGAAAAGTGATACGTGACTTTCAAAATCCTTTCGATTATTACAGTGCTGATGAATTTAAAAGAGGCTATAGTTTTTTTTTTTTTTTTTTTTAAGATTTTTTTCTTTAAGCTGAAAGAAAACAACACGTGTTATTATTTTCACATCTTCGACTACGAAACAAACAGAAACATACAATTTAATACTTACCATGTTTTGGGTGATTTCGTACTCAACAAAGGCAAGCAACTAGTATTCATTTTGAAAAGTTTTATAAAAAACTTGTAATTAAAACAGTTGTCTTGATTGACGTTTATTCTGTCAGTCAGTCAACCCGAGTGAAGTCGCGTCACAACGATAACCAATCACAGCGCCCCATTCAATGCTAAGTGTCCGCACAGCAAAGAGTCCATTAAGTATTGTTTATGAAATGAATGGCCTGCCATGACGAACGCAGTGAGAAATGTCTTACTTAGCATAGTGTTGCTGCCATACTTAACTAAGTAGTATTCAAGAACGCTACTTAGATAAGTATGGTATATATATTTATATATATATATATATATTATGGTATATATATTTCAAGGGAAAGACGTATTATTTTTGATGGTTGTACTTGATTTTGTAGTGCACTTTGTAAGTTTGCTTGCTGTATCTGCATGCCCCGCATGGTTTCCATCATTTGATTTAGAACTTGTGCCAATCCCTCCATTGTTTTTGAAGTATGTCGTTCGGTGGGTAAGGAATAGGGAATTTGTGAAGCGGGTTATCATCATAGGCTAAAGGAACCCTTGGAGCAAAAAGGAAAACAAAATGGTTAGGGTGCACGTGGGAAAAGAAAATTTATCTTAAGTCACGAACATATTCTTCGTATTTCACGTAAAACGTATTTCCTTCAATAATCCATAATCCTCGTCGCCAATTCTGTTGTGTTTGTAGTGAATGAAGATAACACATAGAGTAAAATATGTTTAATGAGTGTAACAGAGAATGACAGTTCTATCTCCCATCGATGACGTACGCGTGAGTCCGGTGTTGCTAGGTGTAGCAGATCCAGTCACAGAACATATTATGATCCAGTAGCCATAGATAATACACTATATATAACCAGTAGCTGATCCACTGTAGGTGCGCTGTAAGTTGGCACCTCTGTCGACGTGCCAACTTACAGCGCACCTTACCTCACCTGACGGAGATTGACCGCCGAGTTGCTGTGAAGAAACGCCTACAGTTTACAACATAGCAGCCACACACAAGGGCGCATGTTGCTTTCATGCACCCAATAGGACCTAGGACCAAGTAGTCCAAAATAGAAACGGGCTCCACAGTAGCGGGCCCAGGTATAGCTTCCGCGGCAAGGGGGCATAGCCCCGAAACCACCTACCGCGCCCCCTTGCGGGGGTGCTGTGAATACAAGCAAAAATAAGCTTAGTGGTGGTCAGGCGGTAATGTCCTCGATAGTACGTGGAGCGCGGCGTAGGTACTATCAAGGACACTCCCGCCTGACCACCCCACCACACCACAGTGTTACCACCTAATCTAGCATAGACTAAATATATTAAACTAATCGATTCTAGTGAATAATCGACTACAATATCCAATAGAGTTCTCATCTCGTCATACCTACCAATAAACAGCCTAAAATCTGAAAGTCTTTATGGATTTATCCGTTATTTCCGTGACCTTGAATCGCAAGTGGCTACAGCGATGAGATGAGTCATGAATAGAGATGGGCATATACCCGGTAAAAACCCAGACTTTGGGTAAATACCCATTTATACCCATTTTTACCTTCCCATTTTTAATTTATACCGGGTAAAAATTAAAATCAGTTTAATTTAAACTAATTATTGTATTTTTAATAGATACTTTGACATACAGAATTTTATAATTTATTTTATTTGAGACCGTCGTCGGCACAACATACGCGGACATAGTTTTCTCATTAGAACAAAATAGTATAGCACTGTAACTGTCCAATGAGGGATGACGTGAAGGGGTGCATTTCGTCAACTATAGCTTCGCTTCGTTTTTGTTCTTGTGTGTCTTACGTCTGAGATATACTTTTACGATTTACATTTTTTTTTCAAAGGCATTGTGACGTAAATGAGTGTGAAGTTTTGTTAATTTAATACTACAAAAGAAGGTAGGCCAATTTTAATTCATAGTACCTACATTAAATTGTAGATAAATAAAATATAAAACGCATACTGTCATCATCATCATTCATCATTTCAACCGAAAGACGTCCACTGCTGGACATAGGCCTCACCCAAGTGTCGCCACATTGACCAGTCCCGTGCGACTCGCATCCAACGGATTCCCGCAACCTTCACCAGGTCATCGGTCCACCTAGTGGGAGGTCTTCCAACGCAACGTTTTCCGGTTCGCGGTCACCACTCTAGAACTTCTCGGTCCCATCGGCCATCCGTTCTGCGAGCAATGTGCCCTGCCCACTGCTACTTAAGTTTGGCAATTTTTCCGGCTACGTCACCCTGATTCTCTTGCGGTGTCTTCATTTCTGATTTGATCACGCAAAGAAACTCCGAGTATAGCCAAGCCAATAATGTAGCCCTTTGGGTGACTTCAAGCCTTCTAATGAGGCCCATTGTGAGCGAGCACGTTTCGGTCCCGTATGTAATCACTGGCAACACACACTGGTCATAGACTTTCGTCTTGAGACACTGCGGTAAGTTGGACGAGAAGATACCGCGCAGCTTCCCGAACGCTGCCCAGCCGAGTCGGATTCGACGATTGACCTCTTTCTCGAAGTTAGAATTACCTAACTGGGCCGTTTGTCCCAGGTACACCTAATCATCCACAGCTTCGAGTGTAGTGTCTCCAATTTTGATAGGAGTGGTTACATGGGCATTCAACATGACTTTGGTTTTGTCCATGTTCATTTTCAGCCCCACTCTTTCGGAAGCTCTACCGAGGTCATCGAGCATTGTACTGAGGTCCTCCATGGTCTCAGCCATGGTCTCGTTGACGTTGATGCCTAGCCCTCTCCAGTCCGGAACTTTGAAGACATCCTCCAGTGCAGCGGTGAACAGTTTCGGAGATATGACGTCTCCCTGTCTCACACCTCGCTGCTGAAGGATAGGTTCCGAGGCTTGGTCCTGAAGTCGGACTGACATGGTGGCGTTTTTGTACAAACACTTCAACACCTCGATGTACCGGGAGTCGATTTGGCACCGTTGGAGAAACTGCAGTACAGCCCAGGCCCCTTATTCACAACGCTTCGATTCGATTTTCGATTCGGAAAGTCGTATGTCTATCTTTTTTTGACATTACGAAATCGAGCGAAATAGACATACTACTTTCCGAATCGGAAATCGAATCGAAGGGTTGTGAATAGCTATGCAGGTCTCGATCGAATCGAAGGCTTTCTCGTAGTCCACAAACGCTAAACAGAGAAGCTGGTTATACTCTTCGGTCTTCTGTATAACCTGCCGCAGCGTATGTATGTGGTCCACGGTGCTAAAGCCTTTTCGGAAACCGGCTTGTTCGGGAGGCTGAAAATCGTCAAACCTGCGCGCGAGACGATTCGTGATGACTCTTGAAAACAACTTGTAGACATGACTTAGAAGTGAGATTGGCCTATAATTCTTCAGACGGGCATTGTCACTCTTCTTGAAGAAGAGCCTGCACCCTGCTAAAGTATCCAAAAATAATCATATTTCGACATTCACAAAACAGTGTAGGTATATCACTTTACTTTAAATATTAGACGTCTAAATTACATATATTTTTTCCTAGCCTAGATGAACTTGACCTACGTGGTATTTTCTAAGCTTTATTTTGATTTGTGTAATAGGGAGTTTGTGAAATTTTAAGACTATTATTGTATTATAATACACATGTAAACGGGTATTTTCGCGAATTTTTACCTTTAATATTAGCCCGACGTTTCGACCGGATTGCACCAGCCGTGGTCGCGGGAAGACTGAAGTATTGGAGGTACCGCCACAGCAAAGCGAAGGTGTTTATTCAACTACCCTCACTTGATCTTCATAAATGTTAATTAGGGCCGGTTCACACTAGGACAGCACACTACACTAACAGTGTCCGCATACTGAGATGATTTCACTTGACGAGTACACTTAGTGATCACTGGATTCCAAGCGGGAGAGAGTCTGAAGCCGTCTTCGCGATTGAAATTAGGATACTTCTTGATCTCAATCGCTTCGAAGCGATTGAGACGACAGAATTATCTAGGCATGATGTTGCCTCGATTTAAAATAGGCTGCCACATACCGCAATTGCCGCATATTTTGGTTATTTGTAGCATGCCACAACATGACGCACGCCACAATATATAGCACGCAGCAATACCGCACAGTGTTGCCCCGGTGTAAAGCAGCCTTTAGATACCCGCAATTACAGACACATTTAAAATAACAATGCACCTTTCCCCTTCGGGAACGGCTGGGGACATACAATCAATATTTATCTTCAATGGTCAAGGTCAAAATTAACATGGTAGATCGTAGGATTGATGACGAAGCCAATTAAATTATTTAAAGACACTATACATTTCATTTAAATAATATAAAGGCAGTACTCAATTTTTACCCGGTATTTTTTATAAATACCCGGTAAAAAAGGGTATTTTTTCTTTTTTACCTATTCTACCCTTTCCTTCCAATTTTTACCTTCCCATTTTTTACCCACCCGCCCATCTCTGGTCATGAAATGAAAACACAGCATCACATAGATTACAAAAAAAAAAACGACAATGACGAAAAACGATGAGGTAAATAATGGGGTCAAACTGACTCCCGTTTTAAAATAATAACTCGGTTTTCCCGGTATTCTTGATAAATTTACTCAAAATTTACTATTTTATTATTATTGCCAGAGTAAGGAAAGTAATTTCGTAGGTTCGGTCATCGAACAGTCATCAAAGAGCCCGAATAATTATTTAACTAAAAAAAAAAAACAGTTATATTTTTATTTAAAAAAAAACCAAGAATAATAACAATTTAATTCATTTGCATGTGCAACTTGGTTATTTGAAGGTAATTTCGTACTAGTCATCTCGTGGAGAGAGATTGAAGTAATATGAACAAAAGTATCAGTAGCTATTTATTTATTGATGTAATGAAATACGCAATGTTGAGGACGCTCCTATAAATAGAAAACTGACATCATAACGTTTCACAATATTTTGAAATGTGATCGTTAGAATAATTAATTTATATTTTAGTGGTAAATTAAAAATATTTATGGCAACACTAAATAACGACGTTCTTTCGCGGTGCGTGCGACATGACGCGCCGGTGAATTTTATTATAAATTTGACGTAATTCTTCAGTGCATATCTCGAAAATAAGGTGAACTATTACTAATAGCGTTACATAAATAGTGTTCTAGTGAGTGCATGTTTAGATAACCTGTAATATTGTGCTTGCAGACTTCACAATGGCCGATCAAGTCGACTCAATGTCAGATGCGGAGCTGCGAACGAAACTAGCGGAGCATGGGTTCCCTATAATGCCTATTACGGCGTCCACAAGAAAGTTGTTGGTGAAAAAGTTGAAATTAGTATTAGATAACAAAAGCAAACCTAGAACTAGCGTCGATAACAAAGCCGATACAAGGCGGTCGCTTGCACGCTACTCGAGCGGCGAGGAGTCCGATTTGGACACAACTACGAATGCTAAAGAGAAACGTGGCCGCCGGGCGACGACCGGCGGGGCGATGTTGCCGCCTGCTGCCAACAAAACACGTCGCCTGCCACCTAAAAAAGATTCTCCCGCTAAACGGGACTCTGACAAGGGATCTGAGTCTGACGAAGAAAAGCCCGCTGTGAGGACACGCGAAGAAGTTGAAACAGTGACCACACGTACTATTAAACGCACTTACGCGGCGAACGATCCGGACGACTATGAGACTGGCTCTGATAGCGACGTAGACGTCGACAAGAAGACGTCCAGTCCTTTCCGAAGCAATTCAAGGTCGAGCGACTATATCTCGAGCACATTACCCTCTGTCGATGTCAGCACCAGCCCCCCAAAGAAGTCTGTGTTCTCTCGAGCATCTATCATACCCACTAACTACTCATCCACATTTTCACCTGGCATGACTTCATCTGATAATCTCAATTCAATACGCTCTCGATTAGGTTTGACATCTTCGATGGCAGACCGTCCATCTATTATTCCCTCATCGAACTATAGCTCAAACTATACAACAAGTACTTACCAGCCGTCTACTTCTACTATTGACGAGGTAGAATCTCCATATTTAAGTAACTTTACTAGACGTCTATCTGCACTCAAATCAGATCCAAAACCTACATCTTTCCTTGACCGGGACACAAACAATGGCAGCACTGTGCTACCGCGCAGATCCTATATCACTGGAGTGAACCGGTCTGACATAGTGGACTATAAATCTGTTACTGACAAGAAATTTTTAAAGAACAATCTTGTGTCCCTTGCTCTTGTTGTGTTGGTGGCACTTTTTTTTTTTTGCTTATTTTTCATGTATATAGTTAAGAAAAACGACATTACGTCAGTGGCAGATGATCAGAACAGTGTCATACCAATCTGTCAGCTGAACATACCAGGCAACCGACCTGGGATCAACTGTGTGCCTAAAGAACAAGTCAGTTATGCTAAAGATCTTCTCAAAGTCATACATCCAGAGTTGACAACTAGGATAGCTTCATACAAATGTGGTCAGCCGGGAACTCTGCCTTATCTCACTGAGCGAGAAATAATTGACATTGCCAGTGCCAAGGCAGAGACTGCTGATGTCAGCCAATGTCGCACAGATCTGAATAACTTACAAGTTCTTCTGATTAACAATCCTCGATGGGGATTGAATGTTGTCCAACTAAAGAGTCTTTACACTAAAGATGACGAATATTCTCCTATTAAATCGACTGACTTGATTGTCCAACAAAGAACAAAAGGCACGGTTGCTATTACCCTCACAGATCCATCGACACCTCTGTCATGCTTATTCATTAACACTTTATACTCTGCTGGGTCCAGTCTTATTATTGTTGCCCTCCTCACTTTACTTGGCTTAGGCCTCCAAAGAGCTTACAAATACTATGTGATGTATCAGAAAAGGAAAAGTGAAGAGATCTATTCTATGGTGGAACAAATTATTGATGTGATATCTCAAGAGACTGAGGATAGTGGAGAACCATACATATCTGTGGACCATGTGAGAGATACGCTCATCTCACCACAAAACAGGGAGAAAATGGCGTCTGTCTGGGATGCCGCTGTGAAGTTTATACAGAGGAACGAGAGCAGAGTGCGCATGGAGGTACAGTCAGTTGATGGAGAGGACTGCCGCGTGTGGAGATGGATATCCCCCCACAGCAGCCCAAAGCGCAGCGCGTCATGGCAAGGACAGGCTTTTGAAACCCAGGAAGGCTCCGTCAACAACCTAGTGGTATCTCCGACACCCTGCCTCAAGATACGACACATGTTCGACAAAAACGACGACAACTCCTTATTGAGGGTCAAGATTCAGGATGCTATTTTGGAAAAATGTGACACACATTGCAACATCTTACACATCGACATCGACAGGACGTCGTGCTGCGTGTACGTGAAGTGCGCGTCGCCGCAGGACGCGGGCGTGGTGTACCGCAGCCTGCACGGCTGGTGGTACGAGGGCCGCCTCATCACCGTCAAGTACTTGCGCCTGGAGCGCTACATGCAGAGGTTCCCCAGCTCGCCGTCAGTGGGGCCCTACCTCACGCTGGCGCGTCACGCCCGGCGCAGCGCCTGGGCCGAAGAGTAGACCCCCGAACGCAAGTGCAGCAGCACTGAGAATGTTAAACTTGTGTGTTACAGAAGTTTCAGAACTCTACCTGTAAGCTTCATTTATTTATTGCGAGTAACCTTCAAGGATTGTTGTCTGCAGCTCAAGTTGATTTTGCATTTCATTCTGGTCTAGAAACTGATGGATTGACTTGACCATGGCATAGGATGCCTGTAATTGTAAAGATTGCATGCATATTGACTCCAAATTAGTCGGCTTACATTTTCTAACACTTTTTCATAATAAATGTACTGCATAATAATATTTCATTTGTATTTTGTTTCCACCTCATCTTAGATTGATAAAGCACTAGTAACATGAGATGTGTTATAAAATAGAGTCAATAAATATTTGGTTTGTGAATAGTCTTGCCTGAATACGTCAATGATTGTAATAATATATTGTACCTGTGTTAAATTTTATTATATCTCAAAAATGGGCTGTGCCCCATAACATGTACTAAGCTTAAAATCCTATCCTTGTACTTGTCAATTAAATTTTTAAGACTTTGTAGTCACTGATCTGATTATTTTCCTTAGAGGTGCTGGTCTTAACATAAAGCCTTAGATTGGAAAGAAAAATGTTTTGAAATAGTTAAAGCATGTGAAATTAAATCTGCACTTTTGAATTTTTGTAAATATTTGACATCACAAGGTTCAAATGTAATTTCTACTGTTTAAGTTACGAAGTTTCACGGGCTTTTATATTTGTTACTGAATTTACTGATGTTTTTGGAACAAAATGTTTAAAAAAAATGGTAGTTTTAAGTAGGTCGTAAGTTTCATAGGATATATCCGACACATACACACATTTGATTTATTTTTCTTATAATTTGTAAGTTTCCCGACGCGGCAGCACAAACAAGGAGACATAAGTGTGTTTAATTTCGTATAAATTGACATTTTGTTCTTAAGTATTTCTACTAACTTCACTGTTCATAATATCTAGTTATTTTTATGGATTGATTTTCATTTTTTAATAAATTGATAAGTAAATTATTTGTTTTCATTAACTCTCCCAACTTTACAACTGACTCCCTATTTATCTGAAACAACTATACCTAAGTGTTATTTTTCCTCAACACAACACAGGAAAACCAAGTTAAAAATAAAACCATTTAAAAATAGAGTATAACTTATTATTACATCAAAACCTATTCCAATCTATCACGATTTCCATAACATTAATATTCCAGGGTGTCTTTGAGCGCCTGGAAGCAGCGCCATTTGTCAGGCAGGTAGAACGGCTCGAAGACATGCGGGAAGGGAGCGTCCCAGCCGGCCACGCGGGAGATCGGAGCCTCCAGGTGGAGGAAGCATTCTTCCTGTAAGCAGAAATAACATGGTCATTTTAAGGCAGCAATAATGTGCACCAAAGAATGAGATCTTATGTTATCGATGCACACGCATCGATTCTTTGGTGTGTGCACACCTACAGTGTTTTACAGAGTTACTTCCTCGTAAACGTAAGCTTCGTTACCCGTGGAAGGTATTTAACGTACCCAAGAGTTGCTGTAGGCACTCTGCAAAACAACCCTTTTGGGCTTCGCTCAGTCAATTAACATTTCGGCCAAGCCTCGATTACCATCTATCTATCATGGGGTTTAGGTTTCCACACTTAAGTACTTAAAGTTGACCAGTGTGTGTGAGCCATGGTGGCCGAATACTCCAACCAGCCCACCTCCCTCCAGAAGCAGATCAACCTCCCCGCGACTGTCGGTAACGGCTGCACAGGGGACTGTCAGTGATTCTCCACGATTACCATATTGCCACATATTTGTGTCGTTTAGCGTATAGGGCATGGCTTTGCTTGTCACGTATGTGACCAGTAGCGGCGTTAGGGTGGGCGGCCGCCCTGGGCGCCGGATTTGAAGGGCAGGCCCCAAAAAATCGATTTTACTATTCATATTCAACCTATAATGTTCCCACTGCTGGGACACGATCCCCTCATGATGAGAGAGAATGGGCTATAATCCACCACGTGGGCCCAGTGCGGATTGGTAGTAATTATATGTATTCGATTTTTTGGTTCTAGGACATGTCGGTTTCCTCACGAAGTTGTCCTTCACCGTTCTGAGAGCAGTGGTGATGAAATAAATTACACAAAGTAATGTGCCTGTCTGGGTTCGAACCCATGACTTACTGTTCGTGAGTCGGGGCCGCCACCACTTGGCCACCGCTGCTCGCTGATTTTACTATTACAAACTTATTATTAGCGGTTGGTGCAGTAGCCGTTTCATGGGATCGAACAGCAAAGTTAAGTTTGTCCTTAAAAAAGTTTGTACGGAACCCTCGGTGCGCAAGTCCGATTCGTTCTTGGCTGTTTTTTTTCGAATGGATTTAAAATTGCAGTAAGGGGGACAAATCTTTTGTTCATCTGTCATTTTGTCTATTTAATATCGACAAAATGACAGATGAACAAAAGATTGTCGAGTCTTTCCCCGTTTCTACGTCGCCATACTACGCGGGCAGGGCGCTGGTAGTGCTAAAACCGGCACTGTATGTGACTATGGTGATCAAAAGGTTAAAAAGGATATCCGTGTTGAAACCTGCGCAATGAGTGGGTAGTCAAGGTAACAAGTAAAGAAACGGATCAGGAACGTCCTTCCAGAACAATCTGTCACTTATCTGTCTGCCAAATCTAGTCACGAAGGCAGTTTTCCAAGTTTTCTAGAAAAAATCAATGTTAATCAGTAAAAGTTTTTAGATTTGATTAGATTTCTGTCATGATAGTGTTACCTGAATAGTAGCTGCCAGTTCAGCCCCAAACCCTGACGTCAGAGGAGCTTCGTGGGCAATCAGACAGCGACCAGTTTTCTTGACGGACTGAAACAAAATATAGATAAGCTGGATAATATAATGTATAGCCTGAATTAAACTTGACCGCCAGAGCATTTAAGCGTATGCGCGAGCCCTCCACGCCAAGCCACACTTCACCTACCATTTTGTCACATATTATGTCGTTTGGCGTACAGGGCACGCGCTTGATTGTCACATATATGTGACTATGGCGGTCAAAAGGAAAAAATCATTCTAGCTTAGAAGTAGCGCACGGCGCGAGTGTAATACAGACTCAAACGTCAAAACCGACTCAAAGCATTAATTACAATATTGTGCATTAAATACATCAACAGGCATTTTGAAATTGTCAACGAGTCGGGCTGATGGAAAGACGAAATTAGCTGTATAGTTGGTGCCAGTTATTAGTTAAGATGAGAATAGCTCATTTATTAACTTTGAAAACCAAAAATAAACCTGTTCAAGTCTTGAATCGTCATCTATCGTGTTATCTTCAACATTTTTTGTAATGAAAAACGATACATGGTATTTGTTTTGGTTCGTACGAAGAGATATTAAGGAAAGGGCAATGACCGCTATTCTTATCTTAACTGTCACCAACTATAGAAGTACGTATACTTCTTTTGGAGACCTTTGTTTCCAACAACTTAACCCTCACAGGCCCAGAGCCTATTATAAATGCTGGTGTCCGCAACTCGACGTCAAAAGCGTGTGTTTTGAGTAAGACTACTCACATTGCACACTGTATCTTCATCCCAGGGCAGGATGGACTGCAGATCGATGACGTCACAGTTGAGGCCTAGCTTCTCTTGCGCCATCTGCGCTACTTCTAGTAACACGTGGACTTGTGTGCCCCAGCCTATCAGTGTAGCTGCGTCACCTGCGGGAAAGAGATTTTTAATACACTTCCTCGAAAACTGGTCCATAACGCACTACGATTAGGTACAACATGCAATGTATTTCACACTCGTGCGTTTTTTCCATTTTCCCGCACGTGTGCGGGAATGAAAATTGCCACAGTATAGTAATTATTACTATACCAATACTTAGTCCAAATTGGTTCAATGCTTATAGTCTGAGGTGAATGTTTTTTTTTGTAATTTCGGCAAAGCACTAAGCGTCTTTACGGCATAAATATTTTTTGAATATTCAAATTGTGTTTATAAATAGAATATCATAGATAAACATGATTATTAAAAACTAATAGTTACTTTAATACACAAATTAACATTTATTTGTGTTCTGAATTCAAAAATACAAAAGAAATATTTTTTTTATATTAGGCTGTTTAACGGCTTCATACCGTTGCCTCTCCGTCAACCTGGCGAAATAAAAGCGCGAAAAAAAGAAGAAAAATAAAATCATAGTTTCTTAGTTCGTGACAAAAATATTTTTCGTTATTTTATTTTATTTCTTCAAAAATGACTTGAAAAACGTCGTTTGATACACGTGGACATTTGTTATTGCAATTCGGCTCAAAAACACCCTCGCCTACGGCTCGGGTGTTATAATTCCGCCTCGAATGCAATAACAAAATTTCTCCACATGTATCAAAATGTACTATTTCAATACACTTCCTCGAAAACTGGTCCATAACGCACTACGATTAGGTACGACATGTAATGTATTTCACACCCGTGCGTTTTTTCCCGCACGTGTGCGGGAATGAAAATTGCCACAGTATAGTAATTATTACTATATCATACTTAGTCCAAATTGGTTCAATGCTTATAGTCTGAGGTGAATGTTTTTTTTTTTAATTTCGGCAAAGCACTAAGCGTCTTTACGGCATAAATATTTTTTGAATATTCAAATTGTGTCTATAAATAGAATATCATAGATAAACATGATTATTAAAAACGAATAGTTACTTTTATACACAAATTAACATTTATTTGTGTTCTAAATCCAAAAACACAAAATATATATATTTTTTTTTTTATATTAGGCTATTTAACGGCTTCATACCTTTGCTTCTCCTTCAACCTGGCGCAAGCAAAGCGCGAAAAAAAAAGAAAATTAAAATCATAGTTTCATAATTCGTGACAAAAATTTGTTTCGTTATGTTATTTTATTTCTTCAAAAGTGTATTGAAAAACGTCGTTTGATACACGTCGACATTTGTTATTGTAGTTCTCGGCTCAAAAACACCCTCGCTGATCGGGTGTTATAATTCCGCCTCGAATGCAATAACAAACTTTCTTCTTTCTTCTCCACTCAGGCGCGGATACAGGCGCAATTTTTGTTTGATTTTACCTACCCTAAGGAAAATACATAAAAAAAAAATGAACTATTGATAATAAATTGAATCAGGCGTTACTTTACAGAAATCCATGATATGCAAGATAGGGAGTTACTTGGTCGACTTTTAGATGAATTCAAGAGAAAGTAGTTGAAAATTTTAACATTATTTTCCTACCGACCTACTGGAGTTACCTGGGCCTCCTATGGACAAAGTTAAGACTCTATCCTCTCTCTCTCGATACTAGCCTGCAAGAGCGAGCGAAGCGAGCTTGAAATTTTTTACATCATTGCCTCAGATAATTATAGTATACTTAGTTGCTTAAAAGGCCTCGGGGCAAGGGGCTCCTAATTTATTTCAGGCTCTGTCTGTATGTATGTGCTTCTAGTGCTTCCATTTTACGCTACAATTTATTACGTAATACCATTTTATTTGATTCTATAGTATCAGGCAGAAAAAGCTATAACAATTAAAAATCCTGAGCCTCTAGACTAGGGGCAGCTGCTTTCTCTTGGCGACGCAGACTTCAGAATAATTAGTTTCAATTCCGTCAAAACTAGTTCAAGTTTGGGTAATGACCAGTGATAGGAATAGGTAGTGCTTATTAGCCTAAACTTCGAAGAAGAACAGAGAAAAGAATCGGAGACTTCCTTAGACTATATTTTATTATGCGACCACGACGAGTTTTTTTTTGTAAATTCTAAGAGTAGATAACTAAATGCGCAGCCATAAAAGTCCGCCCATTGTACTTTCGTTGCAATAAAGATTAAATGATGTTTTTAAAGTTTAAGTGTGTTACTAAACAATGTAACCCGGCTATTATTTTAGAATTTTGAAATATACTTCAGAAATATATTTTAGTAAGATAAAATCCAAATAGCTTTTGTTTTTGAAATAATAAATCACTTGAACTTTAGAAATTTCAACAAACGTGGCCGAGAGTGAGCTAGAAAGTAGATATTTACTTCAAAACGTGTACGGCTCCTTGACAAAGATATCGTTTCATAGTTTTATGATGAAGAAGTCGTTTCCAAAATGTTCTTAAAAAAAGAAAACTTTCAGAAATTTTGATGGTTGTAACGACTGTGTTATGTTATGTCTTGTCGCAAACTTTAGGTAAACATAGACCAATTACTTATTCCAAATAACATTAATTTTTGATGTAGGTACTTACGTGATGTCCCGGAAAAAAAATACAGTCTAAGCAAGTACTATTATCTATTCTGTGGTCTAAGGAAGTCTCCGATTCTTGTCTCTGTTCTTCGAAGTTTAGGCTAATAAGCACTACCTATTCCTATCACT
The DNA here is from genome assembly GCA_905147715.2 of Xestia xanthographa. NCBI lineage: Eukaryota > Metazoa > Arthropoda > Insecta > Lepidoptera > Noctuidae > Xestia > Xestia xanthographa. Next base: position 28,687,669 of record LR990653.1, on the reverse strand, counting down.
GGTAATGACGTATTTGGTACGGTTCAGGGGGGGGGGGGCAATTGCACCCATTGCCCCCCCCCCTGTATCCGCGCCTGTCTCCACTTGTATCAAAATGTACTATTGTGAGTATGCTGAAATTAAGTTTAGTTAGTTATTATAACTTCGATATCATTTTAGCCGAAAGACGTTCACTGCCAGACATGTTCTGTCCACGTCTTCTCCAAGCAACGCCACATTGACTGATCCTGTCCCTCTCCCATTCAGCGGAATAGGCTAGTTTACACGATCAATAAATTGCAAATCTGTTTAATCCGTCCGTTAGAGTATTGGAAAATAATGGACACGTATTTTTTATACTACAAATGTCTATCATAATGAATATCTTCCGTGATTATTGTTTATTTTTGAGCTCCCGATATTTCGACGCTGTTGCAAGCGCCATGATCGCGGGTTAACGTATTTTTTGTTTTTATAAATCAATGAATATTAACAAAGATAAAACGCATCAAAACTGAGGGCTCGTGATATCACAATGCACTAAAAATATAGCAGAGCGTGACGTATTGAGAATTTTAAAAGCGTCGTATCTTCGTCAATTTTGGTTTACATATCAAAAGAAAAAATACGTGTCAAATATTTTTCGATAATCTAACTGACGGACTAATTAGATTTTTTCAGGACACAAGCCTATTCTTCACCGTCCCTTACGCTGCAAGCTGCATTGCCACTCTAGTGTCACGACTGTTACGCTACATACTAAGTATGCTTTATGCGTGACTTCACGCGACATCCTGCCTTAGTAGAGTTATCTGCGCGGTGAACACACGCTGAGCCCACAACATGCAACCAAAAGCGACCTCTGCGATGCCACCGACGATATCGTGAGAAGTGACGAAGTTTTGAGCCATTAAAACATAATGTCGTGCCAACGACACGAAGAAGAAGATAGACACATTTACAAAGGTATTATTTACCTTCTCTCAAAAGCTGCGCCTTCCCAAGCGGCAACGTGTAGTCTTCCACGGGCACCTCCTCACTAGCTGAGCGGTACAGAATCTTGGGCTCTAGGAACAAGCACGGATCACGCTCCCTGATGCACGCGAGCAGTAGGCCTTTGGCTGTGATTGGACCACGCGGGACTACCACCTGGAAACAGTTACATTATTGTCTAAATAGTGAGCAGGTCCACACAATCAGTCAACTCAGGGTCGTGGATATGAATACGTCGGGGTAAATGTTTTTAATGATACCAATTTCGAGGTAGCGTAGTTGTTCACAGTTCTAACCTAACCTATGTGGTCGGAGTGAACGGAATCCCTTCAACAACGTTTTCACGACAAACGGTTAGTCGGAGACAAAAAACATCAAGACACCTTTAAGTCTTATATTTAGGTGTTTTACGATAAAATCGAGAAAATAAACGATTTGCGAAAATAACACTTTTTGGCTAACAGTTTCGAAGTGTTTTTTTCTTAGTGCCCCGTTACGTACACTAACTCAGTCTATCGCAGTCCAGAAACTGGACATAGACCCCGAACTGCACCACAACATCCTCGTTCTTCCGTCTCCAGTCTGACCCGCAATCTTCCCTCACGATTCTGACACTAAGGGAACGATTATAAAGGAGTTGAATAAAAAATAAAAGGAGGTTGCATCAGGTATTCAGGCAGTTTTTTTTCTATGCAGAAAAATGCCGCCGGCTCCGATGTAAATTGAATCATTGGACAAAAAGTAGGTAACCGTAATCACGGTAGGCCGGACGAGATCATTTCGACCCTAGCCTTACCACGCAAGATCTCCACTCTCGATTGAATTCCCTATCGTAAAACAAACAATGTTTACTCTATCGTACTGTATCTAGCTACTTTTGAAGAAAGTAAGTTACCCTAAGTCCCGGCACATGTGCGAAGAAAGCCTCCGGGCTCTGCGAGTGGTAGAGGCCGCCGTGTCCCACCGCGCTGCACGGCGTGCGGATGGTGAGCGCGCCGCAGTCGTACTGCCCGCCCGAGCGGTAGCGCGCCTTCGCTGCTTCGTTTATTATCTGTAAGTTTAGAACAATTATTGGTAAGTCCAGTGCCCAGCGGTGGCCCAGTGGTGGCGGCAGCGACTTACGAACAGTAAGTCGTGGGTTCGAACCCAGGCAGGCGCATTACTTTGTGTAATTTATTTCATCACCACTGCTCTCAAAACGGTGAAGAAAAACATCGTGAGGAAACCGGCATGTCCTAGAACCACAACATTCGAAGACATGTCACATCTACCAATGCGCACTGGGCTCGCGTGGTGGATTATAGCCCATTCCCTTTCATTGAAAGGAGGCCTGTGTCCCAGCAGTGGGAACATTAATAGGCTGATGATGATGATGATGATTAGTAAGTACCTAATACACAAAGAAGTTGTTGCTTTCGATATTTTTGCAGGGTTTCGATATTTATATCAAAAGTCATTAGTTTTTTATTCCTAGGTACAAGGCAATCCTGGTACCCTCGTAATATGAAGACTTATAGTGAAGTTAGTTACTGTTCTGTTTCAAATTGATTAAATCAGAGGTCTTTTCATAAATCTTTATATCTTTTTTGTATTCAGACGACAGACTATAAAAATAAGTATTTTGTTCTGAATGCTATTCTCAGTTCTCACACAATTAACATTGTATTCTCTCTTTTCCTTTCAAATGAACAAAGTGTCTTATCATTTCTGTTCTCTTATTATGTGACAAACAAACTTGTTTACATATAATATAGTGTGACTATGACGTCAATATGTAGAACATTTATAACAACAGTGTTTAGTCATGTCCTACTATTATTGAAATTACAACAACAAGTGCACATGTAGTTCACATGATGTATCATTGTATACTAGCACCAAGTTGTTTAGGTCAACAGTCAGGCGCGGATACAGGATTTCCTTTAAGGGGGGGGCAATTTTTGGAAAATTCATAAAAAAAAAATTGATAATCTTCTGAAAATAAATGGGCGTTACTTTACAGAAATCCATGATATGCAAGATACAAGGGGGCCGCCAGCTTTTGGGCCAGGGGGGGGGGAGCGTAGCGAGAAATTCTTATGACACCTTGCCTTGGACAAGTTAGAATGGTTTCGAACGTTCATATAGGAGTTACTTGGTCGAATTTTCGATAACTTCCTACCGACCTACTGGAGTTACCTGGGCCTCTTATAGACAAAGTTAAGACTCAAGAAAAACTAGGTTTCAAGAGGGAGCGAAGCGAGCTCGAAATTTTTTACAACTTTGCCTCAGATAATTATGCTATAATTGCATATATAAATAAGGCCTCGGGCAAGGGACTCCTACTTAATTTATTTCAGGCTTTGTCTATTGTATAGATCGATCATGCATAAATCCAATAGGAATGCCAATCCAGAGGTAGAAAAAAGGAGCCAATATCTAAATTAAACAATATCTTAATTTAAGTGATTCCATTTTACGCTACAATTTATTACGTATAATACAATTCTATGGCATCAGGCAGGAAAAGCTATAACTTTTAAAAATCCTGAGCCTCTAGAGGCAGCTGCCTCCTCCTGGCGACGCCCATTACAAGATATACAACTAGAATATTTAGTTTCCATTCCGTCAAACTAATTCAAGCTTGACTAATGACGTACTTGGTCCGGTTCAGGGGGGGGCAATTGCACCCATTGCCCCCCCCCCCCTTGTATCCGCGCCTGTCAACTGTTACTAGAACTATGAAATGAAAAATACATAGTTGATAATATTCATTATGTATGATGGGATGAATTTACTTCTTAATTTCATTCACACAATGATTCACATTTAGACAATGGTTAGCCTATCGGCTGCCCACAGGTCTAGAAGCATGCAATTTTGCACAAAAGTTCTCTAATAAAACGAAAATGAGCACTAAGGAAGTATATTTGAAGCATTTCCAAAGGTATATATGATGAAAGTTTGTAAGGAAGTTAAAAAAAAAACCGGCCAAGTGCGAGTCGGACTCGCGCACGAAGGGTTCCGTACCATTATTATCAAAAAAAGGGCAAAAAAATCACGTTTGTTGTATGGGAGCCCCCCTTAAATATTAATTTTATTCTGTTTTTAGTATTTGTTGTTATAGCGGCAACAGAAATACATCATCTGTGAAAATTTCAACTGTCTAGCTGTCACGGTTCATGAGATACAGCCTGGTGACAGACAGACGGACATACGGACAGACGGACAGACAGCGAAGTCTTAGTAATAGGGTTCCGTTTTTACCCTTTGGGTACGGAACCCTAAAAATTGACATTTATTTTTAAATTCAGAAGAGGTTCAATAAGGTGTCCTGGTTTGTTTATTAAAGACTAGCGGACGTCATGCGGTTTCACCCACGTAGTTCCCGTTCCCGTGGGAGTACAGGGATAAAATATAGCCTATGTTACTCAGGGTGAATGTAGCTTTGTAATGGTGAAAGAATTTTTGAAATAGTCGCGCAGTCGTTTTTGAATTTATTCATTACAAACATACAATTTTTTCCTCTTTATACATTTTAGTGTAGAAGAACACAAACCTGATCAAAAGCTGGGAATATGTAGTCAGCAAACTGTATTTCAGCTATAGCAGTAGCGCCAGCTGTGGCCAGACCTATGCCGAAACCTGCGATTCCTTGCTCGCATAGCGGAGTGTTGAACACGCGGTCTTTACCATACTTGTCCTGAAAATAAAACAGGACCGCTTTTGTAAAACCAGTTAAATAACCATAGGTAATTAATTTGTTTTATGAAATTCTAGTGGGTACTATTAGCTGCTCAAAAAAAAAATTTAGGAAGTACTGAAAAATGCATACCAGATTCATCAACATCTGCTTAGCCTTTTCCCAACTATGTTGTGGTCAGCTTCCAGTTTTACCGGATGCAGCTGAATACCAGTATTTTACATGGAGCGACTGCCTATCTGACCTCCACCACCCAGTTAGTACCAGGTCATACAATACCCCTTGGTAAGACTGGTTGTCAGACTTTTTGGGCCTCTGACTACCTATGACTGTCAAAGATCTACAAATGACAGCCGGGACCAACGGCTTAATTGCATACCAGATTAATAACCACAAAAAATTATACCTGGAGAGTGAAGCATAGGTATTGTTTCAATACATAGATACTGCAACAATCACTACTCGGTTAATACTATTAACTGCTATTCGCTTATGAATAGGCCTATGCTAATTCATAAGCAAATAGTTCAAAGAGAAATTATTACTATCTCATTTTCATTTTTGACATTTGATCTTTTAAAGATATCAAAGTTAACAATGAATTTAATAAGTTGCCTATTAACTTTATGCTCACAAGAGTACTTTAATGGAAGTCAGATGTTAAGTAAGAATTGTTACCTGTAATCCAAGTGCACATCGGAACACTCCTCCAAAAGCCACATCTTCACCAAACAGCACAGCCGTTGGGTCAGTCTTGAGAGTGAGGTCCATCGCATTGTTGATGGCCTGCATCATGTTCATCTTGGTGGTCTCTCCTGAAAGATCATTAATAACCACTTAATACTGATGGTAAGGAAACTGTATGTTGTGGACTCCATTGTCCGTTTTTCGATTTTCGTTTCTTGTGTTGTGATTATTGCTCGCATAGCTTTGCCCAGCAGTTTCTTGGGACACCCTGTTTCAAGCCATGGCCTTACTGGTAAGGATACGTTTTGACTAACTTCCAAAAGGATGAGTTGTCAATTTGTCTGAATGTTTTTTTATGTGTATGTTCTGCAACATCTTTTGCCCAATTTTTAACCTCTTTTGATGATTCGTCTTTTGTTAGATAAAAACAGTTTTTTTATTAGACATTTTGACCGTCATTCCTTAAATTACAGATAGACAAATCAATTTATTGTGTGCTTTGGTTTAGTGTGGAATCAATTAACAAACAATTTATTAATAAGGTTTAATTATCATTATGTGAGAGTGGCTGTAACATTCTGAGGAGGTGAGAGCACAGATAGTAACAGGTAACAGGCCCCGGGTTAAAAACCATACCACCATATCCAACCATAACCATTTAAGGAAGTTTAAGTTTAGTTTGCGCACCAGCCAGCGGTTTTAAAAGTGCATAAATTTTATTGGGTTATTAAATAATGTCAATACACTGCTGATACTGATTTCAATCAGTTCTATCTTTTAGGTCTTTATCTTGTTGTATACATTGATAGTTACAAACATAGAACACTAAACTGTAGGTAAAATGCAGTTCTTTTTGATCATGAACCTATTATTTTTAGGTGCCTAAAAGGGAATTAATTTAACTTTTTCGAATAGAAAATAACTTTTGAATGTTTTGCTACAGCATAAAGTTACAAACTTTTGTAAATCTACTGGGTGATGATGCCGTTTTGTGATAATATTGATAATGCATGACACAAAACTATCTATAATTCCTTACCTTCCACGGGTTTCTCATTGTCAGGATAGTAAATAAAGTGAGACGAAAGTCTCTTAGTACAATCATTCACATTTTTTACTAATTTCACAAACAAACCGCTTGTTTTCGTCACTAAACTGGCCATTATAATGTTTATGGCGACGTGCGTAGTGCCCCCAGTGGAAACGATTATTAAATTAGGTAATACATCTTATCTACAATTGTAATTAGTTGTGCTTTGATTAAAATTCGTTGATAAGGGGTCGAATGACGAAAGACGAAACAGTCTTGTTTTCATTATAACTTGACGTTCGTGATCGATGATAATGTTTCTGATATATGTATTTTTTTCCATTTTAAACCTTGTTCGTTGCATATAAGGCATAAATAAGCAAAATAAAGTTTTTGAATAAATATTGAAACATAACCTATCAAAACTTTGACAGTTGTTGTTCTGTCACTGCTTCCTACAAAACTGTCACATCTGTCAAAAGAAATGGACGCGTTCGTATTGCAGTATTGCCGTACAGATTATTATTTTTCAAGTACCATTATTTTCATATGGATTTTGTTGGAATTTCATAAACCCCGTTGTTATCGCTATTGAAATCTTGACTTCACCGTAGCTAAATGAACTGAAAATCACAAATCTAATTATGATTAAAGGATTTTAACGATTAGTCATCCACATGCGTAAACAAATCCGAGCCGTGGTTTCAACTATTTCTAACAATAAAATAAAATAATAACTATAAAATATTATCATAGATAACTATAAAATAATAACTAACTTTAGTTACTATAAAATAATAACTTGTATTTGGGCAAAATATTTACCATTTTTTCGATGATGAAAGTGAAAAATGGTGCCGATTCCCTTGTTCACAAACTAAACTAAATTTAAGTTGAGTGTATCTTTTTCTTTCTATTTCATTATGAAAAGGACAGAAGATAAATATTAGTTTAATCCTGTCAAATTAGTCAGCACCTGACGTAATTTTAGTAGTCAACTTTTTAATCGCGTCTAAAACTTGTATGGCGCTGATTAATTTGACAGAACATAACTAAAATTTATCTTCTGTCCTTTTCTTAATGAAATAGAAAGAAAAAGATGCACTGAACTTAAATTTGGTTTAGTTTGTAAACAAGGGAATCGGCACCAATGGCTGAATAGCTGGCCGGCCACAGAAAAAAAGCGAAATAGACGAAAAAGCGGCAATCCGATCTTCACTTGTTTTTTCATGTTTTTATTATTAACTTTCCTTGTATTCGTAATGAAAAGCACAGTGTTTACCTCGGGTAGACTTATTTATTCCCTCGAACTATTATCGCCCTCGCTGCGCTCGGGCACCAAACCCCGTCTCGGGACTAAATAAGTTACCTACTTTCACCCATAAGGTAATAATGTACTATTTAAGGCCCTTTACTTTGTATTACGACGCTTGAGTGCTTTTTTTTCACTTTTAGTTACAAGTAAGTAGGTACTTAGTTGTTTCCCGCTACCTTCATTCGCTTGAAATTATTATATAGTAGGTACATTATGATATAAGTGCGGTAAGTTGAAAATTACAGCCGAGGCGATATTACTAGCCCGAGCCGTAGGCGAGGGCTACAAGAAAGCAGAGGCTGTAATTATCAAAGCGCACGTATGTCATACGACGTTTTATAACATATTTGCGAGGAAATAAATAAAACTCGGACTTTCTTAAACGAATAAATCTTTTACATGTTCAGAAATTAGCGATGCGCGCGCATCAGTGCTTTTTTTTAAGGCAAAGACACAAAGAACAGCTAGTATTACTAATAAAGTAAATTAAAAAAAGTTAAACGGTTGTAAGTTATTGTTAAAATTAATTAAATTAAAGAATTAATAGTACATTATGATATAAGTGCGGTAAGTTGAAAATTACAGCTGAGGCGATATTGCTAGCCCGAGCCATAGGCGAGGGCTGTAATAAAGCAGAGGCTGTTATTATCAAAGCGCACGCATGTCATACGACGTTTTATAACATATTTGTGAGGAAATAAATAAAACTCGGACTTTCTTAAACGAATAAATCTTTTACTTGTTCACAAATTAGCGATGCTCGCGCATCAGCGCTTTTTTTAAGGCAAAGACACAAAAACCAGCCAGTCATCTCATCTGCCTAGCCTTTTCCCAACTATATTGGGGTCGGCTTCCAGTTTTGCCGGATGCAGCTGAATACCAGTATTTTACATGGAGCGACTGCCTATCTGACCTCCACAACCCAGTTAGTACCGGGTAATACGATACCCTTTGGTAAGACTGGTTGTCAGACTTTTTGGGCCTCTGACTACCTAACGACTGTCAAAGATCTACAAATGACAGCCGGGACCAACTGCTTAACGTGCTTTCCGAGGCACGGAGGAAACTCGGTATGTAATGGGTGGTCACCCATCCACAGACCAACCTAGGCAAGCACGGCTTAACCTAACGATCGACCCGAGCGGCTGTTATTATTTAGCCACGAGCTCCTCCACAAAAACCAGCCAGTATTACTAATAAAGTAAATTAATATTTTTGTTACAGATAAATTTATTTTCAAAATGTTTGGTTGTAATTTATTCTCAAAATTAATTAAATTAAAGAATTAAATGTTTATTTATTATATTTCATCTCCCACAGTTAATTTTATTCATAAAATGTTAACCACTTTTCTGACATAAAAACTCTTTGCTAAGATTTAAAAAAGTACCGTTCCTTTTTGACTTTGTACAGTAAACGTTCTTAGGTGCAGAGGCACGCTAAGGATTGTATTGCTGTGAACGCACGGTCGAGCGACCGTGCGTCTGTATGTGTAAGTGGTCTCAATACAGTACGCACACCAGAATTCGCCCACTGTCGCAGGTCGTCGCGTCGCACTCCACATAACAAAAAAACATATTTCCGTCACTTTTGTTATACACGCAGCAAACACTCTTATTTGTGTGGCGACCTGTTCTTACCATAGAATAGCTAAAATTCACGCGTAATTAATCATCATCATCATCATTTCAGCCGAAAGACGTCCACTGCTGGACATAGGCCCAAGTGTCGCCACATTGACCGGTCCCGTGCGACTCGCATCCAGCGGATTCCTGCAACCTTCACCAGGTCATCGGTCCACCTAGTGGGAGGCCTTCCAACGCAACGTCTTCCGGTTCGCGGTCGCCACTCCAGAACTTTTCGGCCCCATCGGCCATCCGTTCTGCGAGCAATGTGCCCTGCCCACTGCCACTTAAGTTTGGCAATAATAATTAATAAGTGTTGATAACTGTTTGGGTAAAGCAGCAGCTTAACGATTTATGAGTTCCGAGTTCGAATCCCGTTACCAATGTGTGGGTCTTTTGTATCTTTGTAACCATATTTATATTTTTAATTTTTTATGAAAAAAATTGTTAGGTATTTTTTTTTTTTTAAAGAATTTAAATATTAATTAAAAACAAATATTATTTAACCATTTAAGTGATTGTGTATTATCTTTTCGGTGTTGGAAGGTGCAAATAAAAAAGTCGTGTTAAATGATAACAAAAATGTTTATTCGTTTTATTTATTTATAAAATTATAAAAAAAAAATTCATAAAAAATTAATTAATCCTTAGGTCACCAAAGAAATTAACAATAACATTAGGTTTGAATTTCTAATAAAAGTTTAAGTTACAATAAAAACCAATTAATTAGTCCTTAAGTCACCAAATAAATTAACAATAATATTAGATTTTAATCTATACATATAATAAATCTGTAGAAAAGTCATTTTTGTACATTGAAGAAATTGAAACAAAAAATAGCCAGCGTGTGAAAAGATAAGTAACAGAACCCATTTCCATCATTTTTGAAATTTTTGTCTGTTTGTCTGTTTGTCTGTTTGTCTGTTTGTTTGTGCGCACATCACGTAAAATCTACGAATACAATGCTGACAATGTTTATACATAAAAATTGTGTGTAACTTGGGGTATGATTTAGTGTTTGTTTCATTGAAATCGGTTAATTCTATCAAAAGATATATGAACTTAAAGTTTTCAAGAAGAACTAATCATCAAATGTAAGATACATACATGCAGCGACATCTGTTGAACTAAAATGATACCAATGACTAAAAATGTGCTCACCACAGTCATAACTTTTAAATCGATTGACCAGCTTTAAAAAAAAATTATAGCATAGGTAATATACTTTAGCAGTTTAACATTTTGGTCGATAGACAGCGTTGTTTATTTCACTCCATTTTCTGAATTGAATGACCCTCGCCCGTGTCAGTTGCCTATTTTTTGTTTTTTTTTTTCGGATGGGAAATCATCAAATGACTCCTCCTGCTCTGGGCGGAGCAGGAGGGAGTGTCAGACTTTTACTGACTAAAACCCAGCCATGTTCCTTCATCGCCCTTTTGTTCCGGGGCCACGGTATATCTCTTTCGAACAGTCCCGCAACCCCGGCAGACATCGGTCCTTGCGGATCGGCCCTTCCTTTTTGCTGACTCTCTTTTAGGCGCGCGTGGAACACGAACGCGCCGTCGACACGGCCTGTCGTCATGAGACGGACGGACGGCGAGCTAGCCCATAGCCCTACGTCACAGGCCCGCGCCTACGGTGGCCGGGGGCCACGTGGTTGCCCCGGAAGCCCGGGGCGTCTGCCGCGGCGGCCGGCACGTTGAGAGGTTCTCTCCCTCTCACGTTCCGCCACCTCCTTCTCTAGCATTACTGCTTCGCAGAAGGAGGTGACGGCGTCCCATTCCGTCTCGCTCCGGACCATGGCTTGCACCAGGGCCGGACGCGAGAGGTCGCCGCCGCAAACGTGTAAGTTGCCTCAAGATTGGTTTTTTAACCGACGAAACAAAAAGAAGGCAGTTCTCAATTCGACGCGTATTTTTTTTATACATATATGACCACGGATAACTTTTACAGAGAAGTCCGTACATGGTTCTTTTGTTAGTAAAAAGCGTAGGTACATCTCAAAGTTGGTCCCATTTATAATTGAAAAATCGTGTTTGGGCTAATTTCTTGCACCTTTGATGAGAACTTTCGACCTAGCTGGAGTATGACTGTCATCGAGTGTCTAAGGATGAAGGAGGTGGCGGAACGTGAGAGGGAGAGAACCTCTAAACGTCCCGGCCGCCGCGGGAGACGCCCCGGGCGTCCGGGGCCACCACGTGGCCCCCGGCCACCGTACGCGCGGGCCTGTAGACGGTGGGCTATGGGCTAGCTCGCCGTCCGTCTGTCTCATGACGACAGGCCGTGTCGACGGCACGTTCGTGTTCGACGCGCGCCTCAAAGAGAGTCAGCAATAGGAAGGGCCGATGCCTGCCGGGGTTGCGGGACTGTTCTAAAGAGATACCGTGGCCCCGGAACACAAAGGGCGATGAAGGAACATGGATGGGTTTAGTCAGTAAAAGTATGACACTGCCTCCTGGTCCGCCCAGAGCGGGAGGAGTCATTTGATGATTTCCCATCCGAAAAAAAAAAGGCTGTCGAGGTAAGCCCTTTTTTGGAAAAACATAAGTAGATTATTTTAGCGATTAATGCAAATATATCGAAGAAATTAAATTGTTACCCACTTTGATCTACGTAGGTATATATCTACTAATATTATAAAGCTAAAGAGATTTTGGTTGATTGAACGCGCTAATTACAGGAAAACTTTTAGTGTTGAATAGTTATCGGGGATGGCTATAGGTTATCTAACATCACGCTATAATTAAAAGGAGCGGAGCATCAATGACAAACAAGGAAAATGTATTGCTTTCGAGAGCTTCCTTTGCGGGCGCTGCATAAACGGTTAAAGTTGCGCAACAATCATGTATTAGGGAATTGTTCGTTTTAAAGCGTTCTAAAAAAAACCACGATAGCATTATGTCTATCTTTCAAGGTTGACTCCACTCTCTCTAACCCTCTCTCTCTCATGTGACGCAGACGAAGTTGCGCGGGTCAGCTAGTTTCTAATAAAAGTTTAACTTACAATTATTCATAAATAAAGTACTCACAAAGTCCGGTTTCTTCAGATATTTGTGTTCTATTAAGACCACATAAGGAGCGCGATAAATAGTCACCCTCGCCTCAATATTAATATTTGCCTGCATTTTGCAACAACAATACCGCTATCTATTAAACCACACGTCACTAACCAACAACTTCAACCAAACGAAAACATTCATTCCGGTCAAGTTAAATATTCATAAATCTCATGTCTACCTTACATTAAATCTAAACTCCTTACTTATTTTTCTATGACCTACCTTTCAACTTCACGGAATGTGTGATCAAAGCGAACAAGATAAAGAATATAATATTTCTGTTCCATTACTTCCAATTGAGTATAAAAACTGGTAAAAACTTACAAAAAGTCTAAATGTAACAAGGTGAGATTTGAACACACGTCGTACTGATTCGTTCATAGATCTGCACGCGCCTAACCGCTAGGCTATCTTGAATTATGTTTTCATGTTAAAATTTTGAACTACAATGGGGGCTATCGTTTTTGAGCTCACCAGATGGCGCACTGTCGAGTAAGGTCCTGTCAATAATTCTATTTTATATTTTAAAGCACCAATAACTTCATAGAAAAGATTATTTTATTACGTATAACGATACAGTGTAAGCTTTAGATATATATTTACAATATTCTTCCTAAAATTAGTAAGCATGAAACATTTAAAAATCATTCTACCTCCAAGTACTAACAATATTATGGTCCTAAGTTGTTACTTAAAATCTTCAAGTCATAATTAATCAGGAATGGCTCAATCTAGAACACAATCATGAGTATTAGTATAAATACGTGATAAAAAATCACGCAACGCGCCAAAATTGTATGACATCTGACATTTTGGAGGACCTTAGTCTACACAAGCGCCTCTAGCGGCAAATTCACACGCGATAGCCCCCATTACTTGTTGATGACAATGTCTATTTTCTTGAAAGCAGAAGGTCGTAAGTCAAACTAAACGTCAAGCTATTGCTTTGTGAGATTGCCACTGGACTTTTGGTCGACACTGTACATTACATTACTGCACAAGTTCGTAATGAGATACATTACGATATTGAAATGGGTGAAATAAAAGACCCTTTACGAGCAAATGTGTTATAAATGATTATTTATTATATTTCATCTCCCAAAGTTTTTTTTTTTTTTTTTTTTTTCTCTTTTCTTATCTTGCAATCAGTCGTGTCTGGACTATAAGCAGATGGGGTGTAGATGAAATGATGTGTAGGGTGCTAGAGTACTCCCAGCGGAGCCCACCCTTCGTTTTTTATAGTCAACGTTCAGCGACTATTGTCGTCAAAGAGATCTCGTCGTTTCTTCAGTCGACGAATTGTTTCAGGGATAGTAAGCTGTCCTGCAAGCTGATTTGGATGTTTTTGTAGTCGTGACTTGTAGCTGGAGCCATAATAGTCAATCACTTCTTTAACCATTGGCAGGTTAAGAATTTCATGGATCTCCTTTGTTTTGATGAACCATGGCGCATTTGATATTTGCCTCAGGATGTAGTTTTGCGCCCTTTGTATTATTGTTATATTGGTGCTACATGCTGTGCCCCATAGTTCAATACCATAGGTCCAGATTGGCTTTAGCACAACATTGTATACGAGAACCTTTTTGTCAATTGCCAGTTTTGAGTTCCTACCCAGCAGCCAGTAGAGACCCTTGTACTTGAGGTTGATCTGATCTCTTTTTGCTTGCACATGTTTCTTCCAAGTGAGTCTGCGATCTAAATGCATTCCCAGGTATTTTACCGAGTGTTGATGAGGCAGTTGTGTATTGTTTAGAGTTACTGGGGGGCAGTCCTCTTTGCGGAGCGTGAAGGTTACGTGCACTGATTTGGACTCACTAGCTGCAATTCTCCATTTGGCCATCCATTTCTCTATTTTATGGAGTCCACTCTGTAGGATTTCAGATGCTTTAGCTGGACATGGGTCCGAGGCGATTAAAGCTGTATCGTCTGCAAAAGTTGCGACTGTGAACGCTTGGCTTTTTGGTAGGTCGGATGTATACAGAGAGTACAAGACGGGCCCGAGTACAGACCCTTGAGGCACTCTTGCGCTCATTTCATAGAAGTCTGACGTGCAATCATTTTCTTTGACTTGGAATATTCTGTTGGTTAAGTACGATTTCAACGTTCCGAAATACGTGTGTGGTAATAGGGATTTTATTTTGCACAACAACCTGGCTGATGAACAATATTCTTTACTCTCAAATGCCTTCCTTATTACTCTTGTCACCCTATGTACCTGTTCTGTAGTGGCATGTTCTTTACGAAAGCCAAATTGATGGTCAGGAATGATTGACTTTTCTTTCAGGACATTGTTGAGTCTTTGCAGAAAGATTTTTTCAAATAGCTTAGACATAACCGGCAGTAAGCTAATCGGTCTGTAAGAAGTAACTTCATGTGCAGGTTTACCTGGTTTGTGTAGCATTCGAATTTGGGAGACCTTCCACAGATCCGGGAAGTATCCTACCCGTAGAATAGCGTTAAACAGTATTGTGAGATAAACTAGTGCCTTACGCGGGAGCTCTTCTAGGACTTTCTTGTCAATGAGATCAAACCCCGGGGCCTTGTTGTTGTCCATGGATTTGATGTGTCTGGAGACTTCTCCCGGTGTTACCGTCTTCAGTGGTAGATCGAGTTGATAGTCCTGGTCGAGGATTAGGTCTATGTCTGATTCATCTACGTTCGGACAAGCAGCGTTTGGTTTAAAAACTTGGCTGAGATGACTCGCAAATGCATTAGCCTTATCTTGTGCAGTCTTAGCCCAATTTTCCACCACGTGTCCGGAGTGGAGGTTTGTGGAGCGATGGCCGATTATAATTTTTGCATGCCCTCCATAGTGAGTGGTTTGTGTCTTTTGTAGGTGTTAGACCTTCTAAGTATGTCTCCATTGCGGCTTCGTTAGCTTCCGGTATAGAGGATTTTAGTTTTTTGGCCGCTTTGTTCAGCTCTCTTTTGTCACTGGGATGTCTACTAGTATGCCATGTTCGACGGAGTCTTCGTTTTTCTAGTATTTCCAATCTTATGGTATCCGAATACGCTTTTCGTTGTTGTCGACGCTCGATGGTTACTGGGGTGCAGATCCAGCAACATTGCTGTATCAGGGTAGTTATTGTTTTGGTAGCATCATCAATGTCGGCCTCAGTTTTTAAAGCTATTTTGAGTTCAAGTTTCTCCTCAATTAATTCCCGAAAATTGTGCCAATCTGTTCGTTTGTTATAGAGTTTCAGATTTCTCTCGATATTGAGGACAGTGAAGCCAATTGTCAGTATTACCGGTACGTGATTTGTGTCAGCGTCTAGGCATGTTTCTATTTGATGAGAGAGTCTGGATAAGCCCTTGGTGATGAAGAAGTCGATGACGTCTGGCAGTCTGTTTGGATCAGTAAGCCAGTTTGTGGGCTCTGCCGTTGAGATTGTAGAAAGACAGTTACCATCTAGGCTTTTCTTCAGTTCTCTACCTCTGGTGTTGGTTAGTCTAGAGGCCCAATGGACATGCTTTGCATTCCAATCTCCGCCGGCTATGAAGCGTGGGCCTAAGGTATTAAAAAACTCGTTATATAGCTCCTCAGTTATTCTGTGTTTCGGAGGGCTGTATATGGCAGAGACGTTGAAGGCTCCGTTGCGGTCTTCTATAGCGATCGTTGTTGCTTGTATGTGTGCTTTTTTAAACTGTGGTAATTGGTGATGTTTGATGCTAGATCTAATAACAACTGCCGCCCCAGCGTGGGCAGTGCCGTCTGGATGGTTAGTGGTATATATATTGTAATTTTGTAATCTATTACTACTGTTCTCTGTGAAATGAGTTTCAGACACTAGCAGAATGTCTATGTTGTGTGTATTTAATAGAATTTCGACCTCCTCCTTATTTGGAGACAGGCCATCAAGGTTCCAGGTTGGTCTCCCAAAGTTAATTTTATTAATAAAATGTTGACCACTTTTCTGACATAAAAACTCTTTGCTAAGATTTAAAAAAGTATCGTTCGTTAGACGGAGCATCTTGATAAACCGTGCATTTTACATTACATTACTGCACAAGTACGTAATGAGATGCAATACGATATTGAAATGGGTGAAATAAGAGACCCTTTACGACCAAATGTGTTATAAAAAATTAAAATAATGTTTTATTTTTTGTTAGAGATAGCGTAATGCTTTGTGTCATGCATTTCAGTAAAAACTGTTATTTTGACATTACAAACAGACACTTCAATTTTATTTATTTGGGTTGTATTGATCATCCATAACCTTAAATACCAAATTTTGATTGTACACACATATTTCATAAAGTTTACGATAACGACTATTATTTCTCAATAATATCGCAGAGAAAGACCATTATCGTTTTGTGCAATGAAATTTAACCGATCGGCGGCACCTGTCAGAAACGGTAATAAAGATACTATCACACAAGGACAAGCAGTGCTGACATTTTTCCTCAACCGGCAATGGTAAAAGGAACCTATTTGTTCAACCTGAAACATGTTCAGGTGAAGATTATTGTGAAATGCAATGGACGTTACTTTTCGTCTGAATAAAGTGCGATATGTATCTATGATGGGGTTTTTAACAATGGGCTCCTGAAGTCCTGATCCTCTCTTGCTTCTAGCTCTAGGTAGATTTCTACCTATTTATACAAACACAAGGATTTTTGACAGAGGGCGCTGTCGAAGAACATTTTGTGAAAAGCATTGAAAAAACCAGATGATGGTGTAAGTTACGACTTTGGTTGCGTGGCACAAGTTCCTTGTGCAACTTTATTTTAAGTTACATTTGAATGTAACTCTATCAGGAAGGTGTCTTATTAGATATCTATCTATACTAATATTATAAAGAGGTAAGATTTGTTTGAAAGTTTGTAAGTTTGTATGTAGGGGGTAATCTCCGGAAGTAATGAACCAATTTTAAAAATTGTTTCACTGGTAGAAAGCTACATTATTCGTGACTGCTATAGGCTATATTTTATTCCCGTACTCCCACGGGAACGAGAACTACGCGGGTGAAACCGCGGGACGTCAGCTAGTTGTCTATATTACCATACCAATAACACAAAATGAATCGACTGTCTTGGTATGGGCATGTGACTAGGAGGGATGAATCGCATTTGACTAAAAGAGTAATGAATGTAAATGTTAATGGATCCAGAAGGAGAGGAAGACCAAAGATGGATGGATTGTGTGAGGAATGATATGAAGGAAAACGGAGTAAATGATAGTGTGACGAATGACAAGGGAGAATGGAAGGCAACAACGTGTTGCGCCGACCCCAAATAATATGGAACAAGGTCAGGAAGGTGATGATGAGGTTACCATAATTATCATGTACCTTTGCGTTGGTGAGGTCAGAACTTGCCTCAGTTAAGGGCCATATATGCCTCAAATGGCTTATTACGATCCTCCGTTACGCCTAAATTACTGCATCATTAATTATGAAATAAATATGGTAAAGTTGAGGATTAATGCTAGGTACTATGTGTGACGAAAACACGATTCCATAAACTTTTCTTTGTAGAAAAAAAATCCAAAGTTACCTCCATATCGAAAAATAAACCGCTGGTATTCAAAAAGTACTTCAAATTAGATCATGAAACTTCGCATACTAACTGAACTAACTATAGAGCGTCTTATGTGATTTGTTTTTTAGAATCAATAGATTTTTTTGTAAATCGCAAAAAACTCACTCATTTCGCACTATTCGGCCGCAGTGACTGACGTAACAACCGCTTTGTAGTGCAAGCTGATTAGAACTTTATTCTAACATTATTTCAAACGAAGTTTGAACCACCACAAATAGAGTTACTAATTTCAGGGTAAGAAGGGCCTTACTATCTATCTTTCACACGATCTGTTACAATATCAACATAAATATCGATTAATATGCAACCTACATAATAAATCACGTTCTGTTTACCATGGCAACGAAGTAAAACCTGTTATTCAATACCTGCATAACTGCATTTTTGTAAAACAATGCGTTTTCCTCAACAATTCTTATCACCGCACGCAACATTCCGAACGTTTCCATCAAGTGAAATTATTTCTAGGGCAACACATACCTAGGTACAGGTGTCGGGGAATTTTGTTATCTTGTTGTATAGGTAACAGATTAGGAGTAACTATAACTGAACTAATTCTGGTATGCGCTGCCCTATCCGTCGAATGGTTGAATCCCATAATTGAAATTTTGTTAATATTGATGTTTTTGTATGCTCAAAATCCAAACTTAAATCCAATGTAATGAAAATTATTATGAACCAATAAAGCTATTAGGAATGTAAGCTGGTCTAGATTATTATTTATTTGTTTTTATTTTAGTGCGTAGTGTTACTCTGTTGCCATGATGTAATTAATATTTCTTTTATTTAATTTTTAATAATTGCTATCATTGATATTTGAATAATTATTCATTAGGTATTTCTATATTTTTTTTATTATTAATGTGATGTAATTTTTTTTTTTTACCTATATAGTGGCACTCATTATCATATTCTCTCTTGTTATTATGCGGATAATGTAGTGGGCTGCAATATTGTTAAAGTTTTGTATTATCTTTACTCTGTTCCAGCACATATTGTAGCTGTTTGTTGTCCCTTAATCTATACTTAATATTATAAAGAGGAAAACTTTGTTTGTTTGTTTGTAATGAATAGGCTCAAAAACTACTGGACCGATTAAAAAAATTCTTTCACCATTCGGAAGCTACATTATCCACGAGTAACATAGGCTATATTTTATTCCCGTACTCCTACGGGAACGGGAACTACGCGGGTGAAACCGCGGGAAGTCCGCTAGTATGAAATAAAATAAAACTACGTACGGGTGGAGATAAGCTCAAAGCATTAATCTTCATCACCATTCTCCTGTCCTTTTGATTTTTCTTGGTAAGCCCGTATATTTTCACTGAACGCCTCCTGGTTCGCTTTCCACATCTCTTTGTCCTTTTCCCACACGCCAATTCGGATCGTCTTCTTCCATACCTCTTATAAAGGGATCAACAGCAAGGCCTCAAAAGAACTAAGTCTGTTTCTTTTCACCCATGGGAACAAACCGTCTGGAAATTTAATTCTGGAATTAGGATTATGAAGCCTTGGTCTACGGTTGGAATTGATCGGTAAAACAGGGGCTGTAATTATTCCACTCTTAGTAAAAGAAAAATACAACAACAACAACGACAGTCCATAACGTCCACTGCTGGACATAAGCCTCTCCCATGATGGGAGGAATTTGCCGTAATCTCCACGCTTGGAAGGCGGATTGGAGATCGCAGTGACTAACAGAAAACCGGCCAAATGCGAGTCGGACTCGCACACGAAGGGTTCCGTACCATTGACTATATTTAGTATTTGTTGTTATAGCGGCAACAGAAATACATAATCTGTGAAAATTTCAACTGTCTAGCTGTCACGGTTCATGAGATACAGCCTGGTGACAGACAGACGGACAGACAGCGAAGTCTTAGTAATAGGGTTCCGTTTTTACCCTTTGGGTACGGAACCCTAAAAATGCTGCTGCCCATTCTCTGGTCTACGGAGGCGCAAGGTGTTCTGCCTCAGACATTAGTCGCCTTATACGACACCAGTGAGTGGGTTGGTTCTATTCTACTCTGCCGGCCACCACACAGCTAAAAGAAAAATAATCGACGTTTAATTGAATAATTGCAGTTAAGGCTTCCAAGATACCATAAGCCCAGTCCGTTACCTTTTATAATTCACAGTAAGATACGGTTAAAACCAAGGCAATCGAGATACTACTTTAAAATTACATATATTTATTATACTGATACTGATACTGATACTGTTAGCCTGCGTCATCCCACTGCTGGGCAAAGGCCTCTCCCCATGACTTCCAGTTTTCTCTATCCAGGGCTAATGTAGACCACTGGTCGTTGGTTTTATCCAATCAATTATTTTAAATTATTTTTTTATTTTTTCGTTATATTTATTATATAACGAAAAAATAAAGCATTCGCTTGTAAATAGAGCTAACAAAGACAAAACTAGTTCAAGAATAACCGACGTGCCATTCGCACAAACAGACATAAGTACATGTAGGAATAAGTATACACACATGAACGAACCTCGCCACAGAGTAAACTATACCAGTTTGACAAGTCCAGTTATTTTTAGATCTTGATGTTCTGGAGTTTTTAAATGTTGCGAGTGTTTTTCTGGAATATGCTCTGGGGCTGGATCGTTAATTTTATTAACTGCAAAGCTATTGGGACTTTATTATCACAGAAGCGTTGGTAATAGAATAGAAACTTGATGACAGGAATAAAAATCTTGTTTGAAGCCAGGTACTTCTTTTGGTTAAGGCTACTTACTGATAACATAATCGAAACATCTTTCGCACGACCAATGGACCTGTGAGTTGTTGGTATGTACTCGAAATGATCTCCGATGATAACAGTACCTTTACCATCGGAGATCTTATATTATATAATATAATATAATATATATATATTATAAAAAAAAACTGTTTATGTCCTTAGAAAAAAAATCACAGTATATAAAAAAAAAACGTATGATTTGTATTCCCAACACTAAATTTAAATAAATGAAGAGTAACTTTCTCATTACAATTGTATCAAAATATCGTGCATACTATTACAGAAATAAACAAAAAAATTAAAATAATTGTTAAAATAATAATATACAATACAATATATATATAATACAATAACAATTGTTAAAAAAAATTCAAAGGGACGAAACCAAGTTTGATACTAAACCTATTTTTATATTCAAAATTACTAGCAACTGAGCCATGTTTGATACCAAATTGTTTTTTGAGGTATTACGCAGTCCCGAAATGAAAATGTTACTATTAAAAAGACGTTTTATAAAATTGGTGAACACAACCAGTTTTGATTCTATACCCCTGATATATAGTGTATAGCTGACGTCCCGCGGTTTCACCCGTGTAGTTCCCGTTCCCGTGGGAGTACGGGAATAAAATATAGCCTATAGCACTCACGAATAATGTAGCTTTCTAACAGTGCAACAATTTTTAAAATTGGTTCATTACTTCCGGAGATTACCCCCTACATACAAACTTACAAACATACAAACTTACAAACTTACAAACAAATGTTACCTCTTTATAATATTATTATAGTATATAGTATATATAGTATAGATTATCTATGATCGGAGATCATTTCGAGTTATAGGAATCATTCATCATCACCTTGGAATCATTCCTCAGGACTTATTATGTGAAGAACAATAAATTATTTGGTGACGATTTGTTGTTTTTTGCATACTTATGAACTCATACTCTCACTTTTTTCTAAATCTATGCTATATTTACAAAGACAAAAACGTTTTTTAATAGCCGCATTTATTCTTCTCTTCCCGCCTTTGGTCAAAGCCAAGTTCCATTAGGAAAGTAAGTAAGTAAAATTTAAAAAAAAAAGAATTGAAAGAAAATTTGAAAGGGTCAGAACTTTCGATGCATATTGCTAAAACCAGTCCTACGAAATGAAGTTTCACTAGATTGATATCATCAAAGAAAAATTCACATCCCAAGTCATCTCATCACATATTGATTTGATTATTCAATAAACCCGGAGCACCAACTTACATAGAAAGCGTCTTTGTCAACAACTCCGACGACCACAGAACCTCAAACAAACGAAGTTCAATCTCATTGTCAGCACTGTTCTCAAAGCTACTCTGCACAAAACAGACTCATACATACTCTGTGTACATAGCTGTCACTTTTACTTTCGATCACGAGAGTCGCACGGCCGATGACTCCAGCGCAGTCGATGTACACGTATTTGTACATTGAGCTGTATAATCGTCACGCATCATACTAAGGCCGTATTAATAAAACGCTCTCATTTAAGTGCTGGGAGATCTCATTAAGGCGGCTCCCCGAGCAAATGACCTTGAGCGAGCAGTTTTTCGGAGCCTACTCCTCTTTATCCAAAAGAAATACCAACTAATAAAAAATACATTAAATTACTACATATCCTTGACTCCAAAATTGTCGTTTCATATTTTTTTTTAAGTTGCTTAATGTTTAATAAATCCCCTCACAACGAAACCATAGAAATGAGAAATAATGATTTATAAAATGCTACTCCTCGTAAAGTAACCATTATTTTGATTTGCTACTTATACTAATGGATAGGCAATTTAATAATGAACATAATTGTCGTTTTATTTTTTCCAAAAGACGTAAGTTTGATTTTATAAAGAATAAAAACCACTCATTTCGCACAATTCGGCCTGCAGTGACTGACGTAACGACCAATTCGTAGTGCAAGCTGATTAGAACTTTATTCTAACAGTATTTCAAGCGAAGTTTGAACCACCACAAATAGAGTTGCTAATTTTGCTCGGGGTACCGCCTTAATGATTTGGCCCGAGAGTCATCGCATCATCATTGTTCTGCTCCCATCCCAATTTATTTGGGATCGGCGCAGCATATCTTCTTCTGTTTTGGCCCGTGAATTTAATGCCTAATTTTAGAATGCCAAATCAATGAAAACCAGAGGAAAGTCGATTACTTTTCCGCTCTTTTTAGGGTTCCGTACCCAAAGGGTAAAAACGGAACCCTATTACTAAGACTTCGCTGTCTGTCCGTCTGTCCATCTGTCCGTCTGTCCATCTGTCCGTCTGTCTGTCACCAGGCTGTATCTCATGAACCGTGACAGCTAGACAGTTGAAATTTTCACAGATGATGTATTTCTGTTGCCGCTATAACAACAAATACTAAAAACAGAATAAAATTAATATTTTAGGGGGGCTCCCATACAACAAACGTGATTTTTTTGCCGTTTTGTCTAATGTATAGATAATGGTACGGAACCCTTCGTGCGCGAGTCCGACTCGCACTTGGCCGGTTTTATTTAAAGGTGGTATCAGTGAAATAACCAACAAACTTTAAGATTGGTCTACATAATGGTCTCAGAATAGGTCAATAGGGATGCATGATTTTTTTTAATCTCTCTAAACAAAGCGTATTAACATCAGAAATAGAAAAATGAAATTATTTTTTATATATCTACAAAAAATACTAAGTTATAAGCATTTGAAACTGCTGATTAGACAGAGATCCGATACAGCGAATGATATCATTCGCTGCTTCGACGTACAAAATCCATACTAAATTCCGTTTATCTAGAAATAGATAGAAACAAAAGTTTAAATGGTTATAACTTTTGTGTCGTTTGGCCGATTGTCTTGTTTTCGCATTTTGACGTTATTTTTATAGTACTTTAACATTCTGTATCGAAATAAAAAAAATAAAATTTATGCATATTCCCTATTGACCTGGCGTCTGGTTCACTGTAAAATCGGACCATATTATGTTAGGTTTCTTCCAATAAGTGTCGTCGTGCGTTGTTCCCGTGCAAGCCGGCAGGAATCGGCTTCTTAGGGGCTTTTGGGCCTGGTAGGGTTGTCCCACGCTCCTGTTTCCTGTTCGTGAACATACCTACATAATACAATACTATAAGTTTCAACGTAACCACTAAATGTACAGATTTTGGAACAAAGTGCAAAGCTGGACACAAGAGTGAGTAAGAGAGAGATGTTACCGTTAAAATCAAAGTTTAAGGTATTAATTTTAATAAGGCTAGGAATCAGCACTCAATGAACGCCAAAATAATTAATACAGTCCCTCGAATCACCCACTCTTCACCACTTCCTCGTTTCTTCGCCAGAAAGAAGTGACACAACAAACTCTCCCGCACAGCAACACATCTATCTGTTACCCACCACCTATAACTTCTTCGCCAATCTACTCCGTACGTAAGTCAAGTAACCGCTTGCCCAAGAGTTAAGACCGATTACCAACACGTAATGACGGCGCTACACCTGTCATCTTGCACCCATAGGTTATACTTATAGCAGACCTTTGATCCCATACGTTTTTATTGCACCTGTGCTAATCACTTGTGTACTATAGCATATACTATAGCACTTATTGCTAACTGAATCTTGTTGTATGTTTTCTTTGGAAAGGTGATTGCAAGAAGGCTCGGTGACAATAGAGTAAATTAGAAAATCCTGGACTATTTATTTCTAGTAATAACTACCAGAATACTTTTAGTATATCGCAAATACTTCACGCCTGTATATCCTGACTTGTTAGGCAGCCGTGTTCATTAGACACCCCACATTGCATTGAGGCGAGACTATTTCCAGCTACAGGGTACAAAATCAGACTCCGGGACGCTACTGGAAAAACTTAATTACACTTAGCTCGATCTGGAAGTCGAACCCACGACCTCAAGTTACCAGTAGCACTTGCGATAGTTAGACATATTGGTCGTTTGCATACAAAGAATGCATTGGCAGTTAAAAACTCACCTGTATACAATTTTACTAGTCTTTCTAATAATATAGAACAGGATATAACACACACTAAAAAGCTACAAGTGAAGTGACTGGAATTTAATCAACAGCCTTCAAACTAAACTAAAGGAGCTCTTCTACCAATTAACTATTTAATGAACCATAAAAACTTGACCAGTCCAAAACCAGTTTATGTTAATATCATAGAGATTGTACGTATAACCCTTCTGCCCGCCGGCCGAGCCGGGGGCATTGACGAGTCTAATAAAAACACTGGAGTAACGCCCCGTTCACAACCTCAAGCGATGCAACTTGCAGCAAGTCGCGCGTACAACATCTTTCATTTGTTTTCTCCGAAGTCGTTGTCGCGTCACGCGTGACGTTTGAGAGCGTAGCTCGTGGCCGACTAGGCCAAGACAACAAGAACGTACTGCAGTAATATTGATGTTATGTAAGAGATCATTATTAACACGTTTTCTATTAACCCGACCTAGAAAACAGATAGCAGATGTAACAGCAAATAAATAAATATAGCTTTGATAGATTTTATTAGGTACTGCGATATATTTACAAGACTTTTTATTGACAATCGATCAAGCAACTCAGTTCAGAAGCAGAGGTACACTAAAGTGTACCTCTGCGTCTCTCCTCTCTCTTAGTTGGTTAAAACCAACTTATTTGTGTAAGCGGGAAAACATAGAACTAAGATAAATGTACCAAGTAGGACATAACGTTGCAAATTTTTTGTTGCACTTAAAGTGGTTATATTATAACATTGATTCTTGTCTGGTTTTAAAATTAAATTTAAAAGAGAAAAGAGCTGATAAACCTGAGCTTGGCCATGAACCATGAAATGGTACCATAAACCTCCAGAAATCGACAAAAAAGTAAAAGAAAGAGTTTATCGTTTGGGCCTGTTAAATTATGTAAAATCTAAGAGATTAACGTTTTTATAGTAAGTTAAAATTGACAACAACAATAGTGATATAGAGAATAATTTCAATTGACACTGAAAAAAAGAAGATTTTGTGAAATGAGAGTACATTTAAATGAAAATATCTCAAGTTATTGATTCAGATCAATAATAAACACGACCAAGAATAAAAGAGTTCAACGCGTCCGCTACGAATTTCATTTGCTACGAAATGCTACGCGCAAGATATTTTGGAATACACAGTTGATGTCTGGTATTTATGAAGACTTTACTTTAATTGCAATGTTTGATAGACTGCACTTATTGAATAGTAACTCGTCTCGTAATTGTAATTACGAGTTTGACAAAGTAAAAGTGCGCGTAGATTGCCTTAAATAGATGATTTCGCAAAATAAATGTCTTTTCCTTTCTACTAAATGTTTAGAAAACACAACAAAAAAAAACATACTCATGCAGTCCCGAAGGGTTAGGCAGAGGTGTACCTAATAGTACCTCTTTTTTTTTTTTTTCGGGTGGGAAATCATCAAATGGCTCCTCCCGCTCTGGGCGGCGCAGGACGGAGTGTCAGACTTTTACTGACTAAAACCCATCCATGTTCCTTCATCGCCCTTTGTGTTCCGGGGCCACGGTATCTCTTTCGAAAAGTCCCGCAACCCCGGCAGGAATCGGTCCTTGCGGACCCCTTCCTTTTTGCTGAATCTCTTTGAGGCGCGAGTGGAACACGAACGCGCCGCCGCCGTCGACACGGCCTGTCGTCATGAGACGGACGGACGGTGAGCACCTAATAGTACCTACACCCACATTTCGGCAGTTATGTTAATGTCAAATGTAATAGGGGGCGGCCTATTGCCATCAACCAGGCACAAATTTAGACTTTTTTTTTGCCCGATTTGGGAATCGAACTAAGGACCTCATGGCTCATCAGTTGTTTGTATAGAAATACAAATTAATAAAAGAAACAAAGGAGCATTGAATAATGTAACGCTCCTTGTAAAAAAAACAGTGGTTTATCCTACGATGATGTAATACAAACAGTGATAACTTTCATTAGTACTAGTAGGATTCCAAGAGCTGGATTTATGATTATAATTGCAAATCTGAACCTCTTTTCAATGAAACCAGTTTCCTTAGAGGTTTGCGAAGACTCATTAACAAAAGGAAATGATACATTGCGTCCAGGAAATAAGATAATAAACCTGTCCCGGGATATTTATTATTTTGATCTTTAAACCTTGCACCTTTGTGTTGAAGATATAGGGATTATCTTATTTAAAAATAAGGTGATATTTGTCCCATTGCAGAGAAAAGGGGCTTTTATCACACAGATAATGAAGAATGATGCATTACACTTTTAACCACATTTTAGCCATAGCATTTACAAAAGTCAGTTGTGGTACAGATAATAAATGGTCTTCTGTCACTGTCAAATGTCCTTTTGACAGTGACTGCCAGATAAAACTTTAGCAGTGGAACCAATGACCGTTGGGGTAGACGTGTTCTTGAGTGGAGACCAGACCATGAAACGTATGGCATATATAACTGATAAGGTGGAACGGCGACCTTCGCAGGGTGGCTGGTAGTACCTTTCTTTGCTTGTTTCTTGTGGAACAAAGTTGAGCACTGCAAAAGGATTTTTTGAAGAATTGTCCCCCTAATTGGGTTAAAAGGAGATCAAAGCTTGTTTTCCGATGACGAATATCATCAGACAAATAGCTTGTAGGATACTTCTTGGATATTTATAAAATAGCTTGATTTGATTGATTGCATCTCACTTTGATGGATCGATATTGCACCATTTTTTAAACAGTTTTTAAATCTTATCAAATCATCAAGTGCAGGTGTTAGAAGTTGCATATCATGTTGACCTTATCACCATATACCTAAAGGTTAAAATAAATCTATCTTTCTAAACCATCATTATGATGTAACTCGTATCTCTGGTGAAATAATTCTTACATTATGACATTACCATCTGACAGTTACTGACATTCTACTAAACCGCAAAAGTCATGTGCAAATGCGTGACCGCAAATCATTTGCGGATATTTATTTTTTATTTGGTCTGGTTAAATGATTTCGAAAATGGGTCTTATTAATTAGGGTGCTAGTTTATTTGTCTATCTGTTTTTCTAAAACCGTTGCCTCACACTAAGAACGTTTCCAGTATCGTAGTGCGTTTCAAAACATTTAAACTCACATACACTTGACGTTACATTTTTCTGGGAGGAGGAAACTGTAAGATCACATTAGGTTACCCCACTTACCTGACTGATATATATAGGGCCCTATAGGGCCTACCTACCCAAACTAGAGCTACCTAACTAGGCCAGTGAAGCCGGCAAACGAAGCGAAATTAGGTAGAAGATGAAATGGGAAGTCAAAAGTCATCGGTCATCTGTCATCTTTACAGCGAGCCGGAAGACATCAATCATCTCAAACCATCGAGGAGGTTTGAGAGTCGGCACTCAGGCTGTAGAGGGATGAGGAGCCAAAGGTCATCAGACGGCAGTCTTCTTTTCAGCGAGTCGGGGAACGTCAGACATCTCAGGCACGAGTCTCGGAGGGCTGAGTATCTTCAAACATTCATCAGGCCAGAGAGCAGGTTGAGAGGGCAGGTCTCAGAAAAAGGAGGGTCGAACCTCTGGAGGAGTTAGAGGCGGCAACACTTTGTCTCGCCGGTTGTTCGCCTGTCACTCGCCGTGTCTTGAGGTGTCCCAGTGGATTTGCGTCATTTTAAAAGCTCTAGGTTTAATTCCGGGGATGGGCAAAGTGTTAGAGTAATGGGTTTACCACCAGGAATTTTTCAGTAGCAGTCCGGAAATGTGCCCCGTTGATCAATATAGGCTCGTTTCCCATTACATCGAACTTAAACATAATTGGCGAAACGATGGTGTGCTACCTAAAGGGTACACCTCTGCTCAACCTCTCAGAGATTACAGGCCTGTTGTTTGGTTTATATTATAATATTATATAATTTATTTGCTCAGACAACAAAGATCCATGTGTTAGTTACAAAAACTTACAGAACTATTTTAGTGTATAATATTATTACGCTCCCAGAAAATTCATACATAATAACAAAATAAAAACATCACAAAAACAACAAACAAACATTCCAAACATTATGTTTGGTTCGATTTACGATGGGGTGCAATCTCCGAGTCGTGGAAAATGTTATTGAGTTTTTCCATTGCTTAGAAAATTGTTCAAAAGCAGCTTAGATACTTTAGCGAGAAAATATAAATGCAAGCAAAAGAAAACAAATGTACATCGCAAATGTATTCCTATTTAAATTCACTGGAATTATGAAGTAGAATAATATTTTTTAACATAAATTATAATTAGAGATGAAAGACAAGATTTCTGGAGACTGTGGTAACTAGGAATAAACCTCTATTCACGTGAATCGTAAAATACGGTTCAGGACTAGCTCGTGAAATGTGGATGAACAATAGGATCATTCCCACTAGTACTACTACAAAGTTCCACGGTAGAACTTACCTGCAGGCCTGATCTTACGTAATGTAGTACTTAATAATGCCAAATATTAAGCATGAAACCTTCACCAAACGTCAATCTCTATACAATTTGACTTTTTTTAAAATGACTAAGCGCCTAGTCGAAGCTTCTCGTGACCCAAAGGCTGGCTTTAATTTAGCAAGAGCCAGGAGCCTAAGTGTTGCCATACAACGTGGCGACGGACGCCGCGCCGTCGTCAGTCTCTTGGACATTATCAGCTGACAACATTGAGGAAGATTTTTTTCTGTTAGTGTATTTTAGTTTATAACATTGAGGAAGATTTTTTTCTGTTAGTGTATTTTAGTTTATTTAATCGTTTTTAACGGGGATGGCAACTGTGGAACTAATGGCGCTAGCATCGCTTGTACCAAACATCGTCATTGGTTGAAAATCTGTCAATGTCATTCTAGATTTCAAAATAGTTTGACCTCATTGGTCAGATTGGGTCTCAGCTATGGACGCGCCATCTATAATCAGCTTTGACAAGCCTTCCATGTGTGATTTGTAACTGAAAGATTGGAAAAGTTTTAGTGAAATGTAGTTTATAGAGTTTGGCCGCTGAGAGAATGCGTTCCTGACGTCTGTCAGTTGGTACAAAAATTTAGCGCGAAATTATAACATTTATTGATAATTCATTTAATGATATCGTTTTTAATAATATTATTTGTTAAAAGGGCAAAAAGGGTAATAATAGGTAAGTTATATAAGCAATAAGTTATCTACCATCACCATATAGTAAAACTCGCGACCTGTCAGGAACGCATTCTCTCAGCGGCCGAACTTTAGCTGTCATTTCCTTAAGTAATCTATACATATAATAAAACAGTTACGAGAGAAAAACTGTACATTGAGAATTTTCGTAAAAAAATAAGTGGCTTTTGTTAGAAAAACGTAGCTGATGACAAAAAGTGACTTTTTAGAATTTTTGTCTGTTTGTCTGTTTGTCTGTGTGTATGGTACGGCTTCACGCCTAAACTATTGGATAGATTGAATTGAAATTCAGCAAAAATGTTCTTTGTAAACCAAGGAAGGCTTTAGGCTACATATTATCACGCCGTATGTTATGGGAGGTAAGCAATATTGATTTTAAAAGGTTTTTGTTCGTATGAGATACATACATGCAGCGATGTCGCAGCAAAAATGTTCTTTGTAAACCAAGGAAGGCTTTAGGCTACATATTATCACGCCGTATGTTATGGGAGGTAAGCAAAATTTATTTTAAAAGGTTTTTGTTCGTAAGATACATACATGCAGCGACATCTGTTGAACTAAAATGGTACCAATGACTAAAAATGTGCTCACCACATAAATTTTAAATCGACTGACCGGCTTTAAAAAATATATATTAGGTCGTTACATATGAAATTAGCGTTTTGTCGTACTGACCACTTTGATCTATATATTATATTTAAATAAAAACAAAAGGCCTGAATGACTGACTGACTGACTCATCAACGCGCAGCCCAAAACCTTGGACCTAGAAAGCTGAAATTTTGCACAGAGGTTCCCTTTATAATGTAGACAAGGAATAAAAAAGGAATTTTAGATATTCAACCCCTAATGGAGTTAAATCGGGGGTGGAAGTTTGTATGAAAGTCCGTCAGTTTTAAAGTTAGGATCTTCAAATGTTGTGTTTAGGCTGACAATTAAAAATTAATTTATACGTGTCTCAGCGTTTTTCATAATACAACCCCCGAAGGGTTAAAAAGGAGAATGAAGTTGTTTATGGAAAATCGTCAGTTTTAAAGTTAGGATCTTCAAATTTTGAGTTTAGGCTGATTAATAAAAATTAATTGTTCACGTGTCTCAGCGTTTTCCATAATACCACCCCCGAAGGGTTAAAAAGGAGAATGAAGTTGTTTATGGAAAGTCCTTAATTTTCGAAGTAGAGCTCATTAAATTTATTATCTAGGCTTATGGTTGGAAGCTAACGCAACGTTGTTTTTAAAAATGTCAACCCCTAAGGGGGTGAAAGATGAAAAGGGGGCTTTATCTTTACAAATACATAAAATTGAAGTGTCTGTTTGTAATATTAAAACAACCGCATTTTACTACATGCATACGAATGTATACGTATATAAGGGTACATATACCAAAACAATTTTTTTTTCAATTTTTGTCTGTTGTCTGTTTGTTCCGGCTAATCTCTGGAACGGCGGGACCGATTTTGTCGGGACTTTCACTGGCAGATAGCTGATGAAATAAGGAGTAACTTAGGTTACTTCTATTTTACATAAATCTATTTAATAACCCTTCTTCTGGCGCAGTCGGGTATAAATATATAAAAGAAGAAGAAACTGACTGACTGACTGTGACACACAGCCCAGACCGCTGGGTCTACTGATTCCAAATTTGGCAAGTAGGTTCCTTATGTGGTCAAGGAGTACTAAGAAAGGATTTTTCAAAATTTATTTACTCCCTAAGGGGATGAAAAGGGCTCCAAAGTTTGAATGGGGAAACAAGATTAGTTAAACTGTTTTATTCGAAACTTAACAGGAGTACTCCTCTCGATAATTGAGTTAACATTTGTGTTTCAGGTTTTTTTCAGAATTAAACCCCAAAGAGCCCTCTCTTTGGGGGTTAATTCTGAAAAAACCTGAGTGGGGTGACAAAATATAAAAATCAAAATGTAAAAATCAGCCCAAACCGCTGAGTCTACAGATTCCAAATTAGGTTCCTTATGAGGTTTAAGGGTGCACTAAGAAAGGATTTTTCAAAATACACCCCCTTTGGGGCTGAAACGGGGGTCCAAAATGTACATGGGGAAATAACATTAGTTAGATTATTTTATTCGAAACTTAACAGGAGTACTCCTATCGATAAATGGGTAGAAATATGGGTTTCAGGTTTTTTCAGAATTCAACCCCTAAAGGGGGAAATGGGTTTGGTATTGTTTGTATGGTGTATCGGGTCGGGTGTATTACAAAAACAGCGTTTTTAAGATTTAATGTGGCGGACCTGAAATACCATCATCCCCTGTTGGGGTGCGCTGGGGTTGAAATGTCTCAAAATCAATATGGGTGTCGATTCCGAGATTATCATTGGTGCTGATTACGAATATGGCATTTATTTTTAGATCCAAAAGATGGCGGATTCGACTTCTATACAGGATTATTGTTGATTTATTGTGATGATTTTGATAACGATGATGGTAATTGTGATAATGATTGTGATAGTGATTGTGATTGGGGTAGTGATGGTGATGGTTGTTGTGATAACGATGATGGTGATGGTGATTGCGATTGTGACAGTGATAATGATGGTGATAGTGATGGTGATTGTGATAGCGATTGTGATGGTTATAATTGTGATGATTATGAAATTTGGCACATAGATAGTTTATAACCTGGATTAACATGAAGGATACTATTTATCCCTTTATTATGATCCCGTGGGACAGTTACCGAACTTCACGCGGGCGAAGCCGCGGGCAACAGCTAGTAATAGAATATAGTATTGGGTGTTAGTAAAATCAAATTGAACCTCATTACTTATTGCACAGTGCTAGCTGTCTGTTACTTAAGTTTGACCTTTAAGTTACGTTGCTAAACTTAAACATAACTTGTTGATACGCTACTTAAGGTACTGAGCTTGTACTGATTTGGAATAATTCCGCAAAAACGCATAATAGGAAACTATCAATAAAGTTTGCCATTCATTCCTAGTTAACAGTGGCGTTATTACAAAATTTTACAAAATATATTTATTAGCAATCGAAACGACTTATTTATTAGGCACTAGCTTCTGCCAGCGACTTTGTAGGCGGAGCCTGTTGCTTATGCCAGCGACAACGGGGTCGTCAAAATCGAAGATCTGAAACGTCTGATGTCGAATTCTAAGAGCCCGGGGACGGGAAAACAACGGGATGCGCGAGACGATTCGAGACGTTCCAGATCTTTCATTTTTGTAAGTCAACAGGAAATGCCCATCAGACCGAAGAACTATTGCTAAGACGTCATTCCTATATGTGTTATGGTGTAGCTGGGCTCTTAGAGTTCCACAACAGGTGTTCCAGATCTTCAATTTTTATAAGTCAACAGAGAGTGTTCATCAGATTGAACAACTTTTGCTAAAACGTCATTCCTATATATGTTATAGTGTAGCTGGGCTCTTGGAGTTCCACATCAGGTGTTCCAGGTCTTCAAATTTATTCTCTCAGCAGAAAATGCTCATCACGTGGAACAATTTTTGCTATGGTACCATTTTTGTATCTCTTATAGTTTAGCTGGTCTGTTGCGGTTCTGCATCAGATGTTCAAGTTTCCAAGATAAATTATAGCCTATATGTTGCCCAGACTTAATACATATACAACAAAAAAAAATCATTCTAATCCGTCCAGTAGTTCCGAAGATTAGCGTGTACAAACAAACAGACACACAGATAAACAGACAGTTTTTTTTTTGGATTCTTGCTCTATTACTGTTTCTAAACCCCCCTCAATTATTTCTTTTTTAGGGTTCCGTACCCAAAGGGTAAAAACGGAACCCTATTACTAAGACTTCGCTGTCTGTCCGTCTGTCCGTCTGTCCGTCTGTCTGTCACCAGGCTGTATCTCATGAACCGTGACAGCTAGACAGTTGAAATTTTCACAGATGATGTATTTCTGCTGCCGCTATAACAACAAATACTAAAAACAGAATAAAATTAATATTTAAGGGGGGCTCCCATACAACAAACGTGATTTTTTGATAATAATGGTACGGAACCCTTCGTGCGCGAGTCCGACTCGCACTTGGCCGGTTTTTAATATATTCAATGTACAGACACAGGTTTTTTTTTTTTTTTTGGAAATTGCTTATGACAAGCATGAGACAAGTATACTTACGTATATAGAGACCACCTGGTCGATTTGTATTCTGAAGATCGTATTTAATTAACATAACATAAGATCACACTTGTAATCCCTGAAGGGTGAGGCAGAGGTGTCTAATAATACCCTTTTTTTTTCGGATGGGAAATTATCAAATGACTCCTCGCGCTCTGGGCGGAGCAGGAGTGAGTGTCAAACTTTTACGGACTAAAACCCATCCATGTTCCTTCATCGCCCTTTGTGTTCCGGGGCCACGGTATCTCTTTTGAACAGTCCCGCAGCCCCAGCAGGTCCAATAATACACCAACCATTCCACCAGTTATGTATATGTTGGGAGTATGGGGCGAGCCTTTTTTCATCAACCAGACTCAAATTCAAACTTCGTGGTTGCTACTGAGAAATTGTTGGAAAAACCACCATGCGGCCTAGGATTCGAACCTAGGACTTCATGCGCGTGTGTGTCATCATTAATGAACTTTTAATAATCAATAATTACTTAAGCGTTGAGATTACAAACATGAGCAATACGATTATTTTAACGGCCTACTACTAAATCTTAGAACGCACCTTAACTTAACAAACTTATGTAATTGAATATCTCCTAGTTATCACCAGGTGATAAACTTTGATCAATGTTACGACATCACCGATCACCATCTTCATTATCGGTGATCATCAGTGTTGCTATAAAAAATATGAATGAAGTGACCTTGAATGTAATTGTAGGTAGCTTTATGTGATTTTTATGCATGGCAACACCTAAATTGCTGTGATTGTGTGCAATACTGTAATTTAAATCGTTTAAATTCAATATTGGAATGATTTTAACTTGTGTGTATAAAAATCAAAGGTCCTAAAGTCAACACGATAAAAAGATATGGGCAAATTTAGATTTTCGATAAAATCTAAATACCAAAATTTACCTTAATTTTCAACATTTTATTTTATTTTTCAGAATTTTCCCTTTACTTGTGCTGTAAGACCTTGCTTTTTGACAAAAATTAACAATTCTAGGTCAACCTAGTTCCCGTTGACCTAGAATCACGAAATTTGGCAATAAGCAATGTCTTACAGCACATGTAAAGGGAAAAATCTGAAAACCGTATATATGTAGTTTAGTAACAACAAAAAAGCGATTTTACTATTACAAACTTATTATTTGCGGTTGGTGCAATAGCCATTTCCAGGGATCGGACAGCAAAGTTAAGTTTGTCATTTAAAAGTTTGTACGGAACCCTCGGTGGACGAGTTTTATATATATATTGCTATCAAAATAACATGTAAATCACAATATTGTGTGTTGTAAGCGCCATGTAGCAAGGGAATAGCCGAATGTCCGTCGTATAAATGTACCCTGCTACCCAAATTGAAAAAAGAAGAAATAAGAAAATTTCGGGTGCGCCAAAGTTCACCTAAATTTTCAACTCCGATAATTGGAAATCCGAAAATGTTCTTCCTAAAATTTTTCATCCTAACAATCACAATTCCTAACTACTCTGTCTCTAATGTTCATAATTCCGAAGCATTCAACTTCATAATGTCAGTAGCAATAAACATCTATTATACTTTTATTTGTTTTCCTATATTTTCTCAACATAACCATCTTTTACACTATTATTCAAAGTCATATCTTGATAATAATCAGCATTATATACATTAATTTTGCGTAACTTTATTTTCACTTAACATGTATAACTTAAAAGAATAATAGTACCATACAAAATAATAAAAAAATATAATGACCACTAAAATTAACTTTGTGTGTGACCACTAACATCTATCACCTAAACTATGAATTGATCACCAAATTTAGTAAATTGAGCACCAAATTTTAATGAGATGGTTGATGACAAACTAGTTTTGCCTAGGCCGACTTGGGGCACCCCGACACAGATAGATTAGGTTAGAAGGGTATGGCGGGGTCGAATGAGCGAGCGAAGCGAGAGAATAGACCCCGCCATACCCTTCGTGGTTATTTTTTTATAAACCATTCAAGAGTATGAGCCCCGCGGAGCGGGGCTCTGTCGACCGGGTCTCCCTCGACTCGGATGCAAGAGCATAACAGTTCAATTTCTGGTGGTCAAAAATAAATTTTTGGTTCTAATTTCACGATAAAATGGGGATTAATTTTGGTGATCATTTACTGATTTTGGCAACCAAAAGTGATTTTTTTGCCGTTACAGTTTGCTAAATCTGGTGGTTCGTTAATTGTATGCCAAATAATAGTACGGTACAAGTAGTTAAATACTTGTAGAACTGTGACCATCTACGCGCGAGCCGAGCGAGCGAAGCGAGCGGTGCCGCGGCAGCGGCCGCCCGGCGGCCCGGCCGCCCGGCGGCCCGGCCGCGGAATTTTCGCGTCCAATTGGACGCGAAAATTTTCAAAGAAAGTATTTTTTTCATAGTGCCCCCAAGACGACACTCTGACCTGAATTTCATTCATTTAAGACAAACATCAGTGAAACGACCTTTAATCATTCTAAATAGTTGGTTTTTAGACATAATTATCTCAGGTATAGTTATAGTAATAAGTAGTACGTTATGTAAAGCATACCCCAAAATAATAATCATACCCTCAAATTAAAACTATAAATATCATCTTCTACACTCTTGGTAAATGTTTCTTTCTGAGTCTGAGTGAAAATATGATGGTAATTATGTTTAGGGATAAAAGCGTTAGGATAAAAAACAGTAGGAGTATAAATATATTCACATTAATAATATTATTCATTACAATTTTAGGAAACATGAGTGTTATAAACATCGCCGGTAGCACTACAAATAGTATGAATGAAAACTTTAGGATGAAAAATTTTAGGAAGAGTGATCATTCGGATTACAAATCATTATGAAGAACAATTTCGGGTAAAGAACTTTAGGTGAGCCAATATGGACCCGAAAATTTCAACCTACGCGGAGCACGGTAGACCGTAAGTTTGAACCCAGAAAGGTACTTTTTGTAAATTATTTCATCACTACTGCTCTCAAAACGGTGAAGGAAAATATCGTGAAGAATCCGAAATGTGACCTGCACTCGGTCCGCGCGGTTGATTACGGCCCACTCCCTTTCATAGAGAGGAGCATTGTCCAAGCAGTGGGAATATTACAGGCTGATTTTGTTACCTGGGTATCTCCCCAAGCCCAAGAATCTTACACGACCTATCTTAAACCAGGATCTTGGCTAATTTTACAAAATCATAACAGCAAAATCAAGACATTTACTAAAGTTATAGCTCACCCACCTTAATCCCTAGTTTAGCCTAGAAACCACGAAAGCAGCCGCTAGACGTACTCGCTGCGAACGGCTCGCTCCCCGGGTATTTGCATATTGCTTTATCGTGTACCTCCCTCAAACAAGGTTTTGCAATAACTGCCCTATATCACAGAATAATGAGGACAGAAGGCCTAGATACAGATTACAGGAGTGAAGAAAATCTCATTTTCCGTCCTAAAAATATCTATGGTGTGGTTCTAATTGTAGCAGTGTGGCATAAATAACTACTTTAGGTACTGATGTTCTTGCCGGGGTTGCGGGAATGTTCGAAAGAGATACCGTGGCCCCGGAACACAAAGGGCGATGAAGGAACATGGATGGGTTTTAGTCAGTAAAAGTCTGACACTCCCTCCTGCTCCACCCAGAGCTGGAAAAAAAAGGTAATGATGTTATAAAGAAGGTCTTCTTATTGAAGAGCTAGACTGTTCGCAATTAACCGATAAACGGCCTTGCAACAATGATGCGTTAAATGAAATGAACAGACTGAGAAACCTGTCCAGCGATAACTAAAAAGTAAAAAAAACAAGCTGTATATATTATATATACAGCTATATAATATATATTATATATATATTATATATATATACATCATGATCATATCTGAATTTCATCGTAAATTAAAAGAACTATTTCATCGTCAGATAGCATTAAAATCGGCCCAGCCGTTTTGGAAATTAGCCGGAACAAACAAGTAAAAAAAAAAATGATAAAAATCTGGGTTTTCTTTCATAAGCACTGGGTAAAATGTTTTATTTTGAAATTACAGACACTTCATTTTTATTTATTTGTATAAATATCTGACAAAGTGCGATGTCCATAGCAAGTCCGAAGTCTGGGTCGGTTTGAACAAAATCAAAGCATTTATTTCAAGTAGGCCAGTTACAGGCACTTTTGAATTGTCGAATCAAAGATGAAAATTAAATGTAGCTACAGTCCCAGTCACAAGACGTAAAAACTGTAAAAGTACTGTAGTTGCCCATTCCCTAGCGTAGATCTCTATGGAGAAGAACGGGCAAGAAACTCCATGGACACCCTTTTAAATCAAAATATTGTTACAAAATCTTGGTTACATCATTCATGTACGCGCAGGGTAACAACTTACAAAGTTTAATAGAACATCTATTTGATCATAGCATCAAGTTGATCTACTGCAACTTTCTACGCTATGACTACACCCATTATACGACACATTATTATCAGTGTCAAACGAAAATAGTGAAGCGAAAAATTGCGGAAATTGCCATTACGAAACTCGGGAATTGGTGTTGTATGTGCGAAAACTGTCGGAAAAGCTCACCCACTCACTACGTCATTGTGTGTGGGTGTACTGGTACACCTACGCCTTGTATAGTTTCATGAAGTGAGTGGAGTGCCAAGATGACGGAATTGACTGTGGTTTTATTAACTTTTATTAGTCTATTTAGAATTGAAAATGTTTCCGAGAAGTGGAATATATGCTTATAACTTTATGGCGAAAGAAACTAGATAAGTTAAGGAAATGGTATCCTCTTCTCTGTCTGGGAAAATCTATAAAACAATCAGAGGGCCTAAACTGGCTGCTATAACAGAATCATAATATGAATCACGTTAAAAATTTAATATTCTTAAAATGGACTTTATGCTTAAATGCTACGAAATGCTACGCGCAAGATATTTTGGAATACACAGTTGATGTCTGGTATTTATGAAGACTTTACTTTAATTGCAATGTTTGATAGACTGCACTTATTGAATAGTAACTCGTCTCGTAATTGTAATTACGAGTTTGACAAAGTAAGTGTGGAGAACGTCTTAAGTTGATGATTTCGCAAATAAATGTGTTTTCCTTTCTACTAAATGTTTAGAAAACACAACAATAAAAAACATCACGCCTGTAGTCTTCGAAGGGTTAGGCAGAGGTGTACCTAAGAGTACGTTTTCATTTTATTTTTTTTCGTATGGGAAATCATCAAGTGGCTCCCCCGCTCTGGGCGGAGCAGGAGTGAGTGTCAGACTTTTACTGACTAAAACCCATCCATGTTCCTTCATCGCCCTTTGTGTTCCGGGGCCACGGTATCTCTTTCGAATAGTCCCGCAACCCCGGCAGGCATCGGTCCTTACGGACCCCTTCCTTTTTGCTGACTCTCTTTGAGGCGCGCGTGGAACACGAACGCGCCGTCGACACGGCCTGTCGTCATGAGACGGACGGACGGCGAGCTAGCCCATAGCTCACCGTCCACAGGCCCGCGCCTACGGTGGCCGGGGGCCACGTGGTTGTGGCCCCCGACGCCCGGGGCGTCTCCCGCGGCGGCCGGGACGTTGAGAGGTTCTCTCCCTCTCACGTTCCGCCACCTCCTTCTCTAGCATTACTGCTTCGCAGAAGGAGGTGACGGCGTCCCATTCCGTCTCGCTCCGGACCATGGCTTGCACCAGGGCCGGACGCGAGAGGTCGCCGCCGCCGATCGCCGCTTCGAGGACACGGCGGTGCTCCGCCCACGCGGGGCACACCTCCACCGTGTGTTCCACCGTGTCCTCCGGTCGATCTTCACAATGGAAGCACCCGGGCGTTTCCTCCCGCCCGATTCGGTGCAGGAACCTCCCGAACACTCCGTGTCCGGTGAGGACCTGCGTCAGGCGGAGTGGTGGTGGCCCTGACTTACGAATAGTAAGTCGTGGGTTCGAACCCAGGCAGGCGCATTACTTTGTGTAATTTATTTCATCACCACTGCTCTCAAAACGGTGAAGGAAA
Source organism: Xestia xanthographa (assembly GCA_905147715.2). Classification (NCBI taxonomy): domain Eukaryota; kingdom Metazoa; phylum Arthropoda; class Insecta; order Lepidoptera; family Noctuidae; genus Xestia; species Xestia xanthographa. Next base: position 28,647,752 of record LR990653.1, on the reverse strand, counting down.
ACATCGTGAGGAAACCGGCATGTCCTAGAACCAAAAATTCGAAGACAAGTGACATCTACCAATCCGCACTGGGCCCGCGTGGTGGATTATAGCCCATTCCCTCTCATTGAGAGGAGGCAGTGTCCCAGCAGTGGGAACATTATAAGCTGATGATGATGATGATGATGATGAATGCATCCCAAAGTATCATTCATCATACGACACCAGGTCATCATCTGCCTAGCCTTTTCCCAACTATGTTGGGGTCGGCCATCAATCTAGCCGGACATAGCCCGATAGATTTGCTGAGTGCTAATATTTTACATGGAGCGACTGCCTATTTGACCTCCACAACCCAGTTAGTACTGGGTAATACGAAACCCTTTGGTTGTCAGATTTTCGAGCCCCTGATTACCCAGTAACGACTGCCAAAGAACTACCATCCTTAGACCAACGGCTTAACATGCTTTCTGAGTCACGGAGGAAACTCGATACGTAATAGATGGTCGGGTACCCACGAACGTACCAATATCTTAATTATAACCTTTGTTAAACCTTGATCATCTTTCATCTCTCTACAGTCCTGCTGATCCCTATACAAACATCATCCATACAAAACAGCGGAATATTCCCGTCTCTTCAACTTCACAGTACACATGTCACACACTTAATACTACAATAAACTTTTATGTTCCTCTGCTGGGTTAATGTTCTTCCTAAAATGGAGCTTGTGCCGATAAGCGAAGGTTTTGTGTGAGGGTTTGTATATCCGTATTCACTGACATTAGACTGACTGTATTGATGATTTAAGTTTTATAGTATTTAGCGGACTGAAACCTTATGAGAGAGGAAATATAAAAAAAACCTAACCGTCACTTAAAACAAAAAAATAAATACTTTTTTTTATTTATATAGTTTATATAGTTTTTATTTTTCCATTTTTAGTTGTTCCCAAACAAATATGTGCCATGAATTTCTTTGACATTGTTAAAAATACATGTCATGGTAGGTATATGCGTAATAGGCGTATCCCCAATATATGGAACAACATACCATGTTTTTTTTTTCGTATGGGAAATCAAATTACGAGTCCCGCTTTGGGCGGAGCGGAAGGAAGTGTCAGACTTTTACTGACTAACCATGTTCCTTCTTAGCCCTTTGTGTTCCAGGGCCGCAGTATCTCTTTACAACAGTCCCTTTTGCTGACATCTCTTTGAGGCGTGCGCGGAACACGAACGCGCTAACTTAAGATACGTAACTGTCGAAATCTGGGTGTATTGTTCACATCTGTTTACCCCCTCAGAGCATAGAGGCGTGATGTTACGACATGATATTGGATAAACAATAAACATCCAAGCGATTGCAACATTTACGGCAGATTTGCCGTCTATTTTTGAAGAGTTCCATTGTATATCTGCGAAGGTCAGCACCAGATGTTAATGAAATGGGACCACACGGGAAGCACCAGCTTTCAAATAAAAAAAGAATCATCAAAATCGGTTCACCCAATCGAAAGTTCTGAGGTAACAAACACAAAAAAAAAAAAACAGACGAATTGAGAACCTCCTCTTTTTGGAAGTCGGTTGAAAAGACCAAGACCATACAAAGAACTTAACTACGCATATTCTCAATCAAAACCCCAAATTGATTCAAAAAGATTAAATAGAGCAGATACAAAAGGACAACAACAACAACAACAGCCCATAACGTCCACTACTGGACATAAGCCTCTCCCATGATGAGAGGAATTTGCCGTAATTCCACGCTTGGCAGGCGGATTGGAGATCGCAGTGATGAAAGACTAACAGAAAACGCTGCTGCCCATTCTCTGGTCTACGGAGGCGCAAGGTGTTCTGCCTCAGACATTAGTCGCCTTATAAGACACCCGTGAGTGTAATGGGTTGTTTCTATTCTACTCTGCCGGATACCACACGGCATCAAAAGGACACACATACTAAATTAGACCAAACACACCCACCTCATCATCTGCCCAGCCTTTTCCCAACTATGTTAAGGTCTGGTTCCAGTCTAACCAGATGCAGCAGAATACCAGTATTTTACATGGAGCAACTGCCCATCTGACCTCCACAACCCTAGCCGGGCACTGAGTAATAGGATAAACAAACAATAATCCACATATCCCCAAAAAAATATTTAACAAAATTCTGCATTCCAAAAATCTCTAAATAATGCAAACTAAATACGAATACTGAATGATAATAGTAAAACGTGCGCCCTCAACCAACAACCGAGCTAAGCCTGAATGAACAGCGTTGTGCGTGGGACGAGCCTTCCCTAATAACAAAGAAAATGCGTCAAAAAAATGAAGCAAACAATTTTGATGGTAAAGCAATTTATCGTTAGCAAAATCATTAAAATAACTTTGAATAATGGACTTTTCTTGTACAGTCAACAAAAAGAGATAAGCTACGCATATACAAGACCTTTTTGAAACGTTTCCTGTTTGCGTTTAGTATTAAAATTAAAATCTTTGACATTGTTCTGTTGAGTGGGATTATGTTTAAAAATGTTATACTTCACGCTTGCAGTTTTAATTAATTTCTCCTATATAATGTAAGCCAGCAGTGGCCCAGTGGTGGCGGCCCCGACTTACGAACAGTAAGTCGTGGGTTCGAACCCAGGCAGGCGCATTACTTTGTGTAATTTATTTCATCACCACTGCTTTCAAAACGGTGAAAGAAAACATCGTGAGGAAACTGGCATGTCCTAAAACCAAAGATTCGAAGACATGTGACATCTACCAATCCGCACTGGGCCTGCGTGGTGGATTATAGCCCATTCCCTCTCATAGAGAGGAGGCCTGTGTCCCAGCAGTGGGAACATTAATAGGCTGATGATGATGATGATGATACAATGTAAACATACTTACCCATATTTTTTGTTGACTGTACATTAATCCAAATGAATTGCAAAAGGAGTCCTAAGTAAAGTTAGTGAAAAATCGCGAGTAATCGTAGACTTTCAAAAACGTATTAAGACAAAAAAATTTGGAGATGCCATACATTAAGTGTTTTCCTTTAATTTTACTCGTAGTTCTCATCAGCTATGATGAAACGACTATTAAAAGTCTGCTCCAATAACGTTAACCGAAACTTCTAAATATTGAAAACTAGTAAAGAAAATCTGAAGAAGAGAATGAAATGAATTTGAAGAAGGACTAACTCGTTGATCGAGTAGTAGCGAGCGACTGCTGAGAATGATGGTCCTGGGATCGATTTTCGGGTCGGGCTGTGTAAGTGTTATTGGATTTTTCCATCAAGAATTTCTCAGTAGCAGCGACAGATTTGTGCCCAGTTGATGGCAATAGGCTCGTCCCCTATTACATGGGATTTAAACAGAAACAGCGAAACGTGGGTGTACTATTAAACACTTCTGCCTATCCCTTCGGGTATTACAGGTGTGATGTGTAAACTAAAGAAAATATTGATACGATTGGAACAGTGTTACTGAATACTCCTAAAAGGTCCTGTTACCTATTAACAAGGACAACAAAAGGCTACAGATATTCGTCTACAACTACATAAATAAATACCCTGTTCCTAATACAAATTGGCCTTAATAAAAGTGGTAAGGTCACCCAATACTGTTTGGTAATAATTCCATCTCTAGTGAACTATGCCCTTTGTGCCTTCTCGCTTTGTTTTATCTGGGATTTTTGGCTAGACAGTTGGTTAGTGGCCCAAATTCTCAAGTGCTTCTGGTTTTTATATCATCATTATTGAATTACAAGTAATTAGAACAAGGTTGTATTGGACAGGAGTCATCCAGACGAGCGAAATATGGAGCGACTGCTCATTACCAGTCCTCTGAATATTCATGCGTCGTTTACCGTCGCGACGCAAATCCGTCGTGAAGTTTTCACAAAATACCCACTGGGAAACATGTTTTTTGAATCTGATTCCCACAACATGTTATTTACTACCCACATGAAGCCTTGACGTCTTTCAGCACCCGAAAATGGCGTGATTCAAAAGGAATTGATGCAAACTAATGAGCACACAAATTGCCACTGAAACTTTTTCTCACTTCTCGTTCGCAAACTACGTGGGAGGACGCGCGTACACAACTTGACATATACATCGCAGTTTCGCACACTTTGACCTTTCAGGGGCTTGCATTTAACAAACATGGAATGCATGTGAGATTCGATTCTCTCAGTCCCAAGGACCGCTCCCGAAATCGTGACATCGATTAGACGCGAACGGCGCACAGTAATCGAGTAACACGATTACGAAACTATAAAATATTATGGAGTTAAGTTACGTTACGTAGGTATTTCGAGTTGCGAATTGCCGTTCGCCTCGCGCCTCGCGGGCCGCTCGCGAGCCGGCCCCGCCGCGCCAGTGCCGTGCCGACCGCTGTGTGAACCACTCGCACGCCGCGTTCTCGCTCTCGTCCGCGACTCGACTCGTGCTACCCTGTGTACCTGTGCCCTGTGTTATACCCCTGAAAGTACGTAAACAAAATACACTAACTTACCTGTGAAAGTGCGGTCCGGATTTATTTTGGAGCGGCATCAAACGCGTGCGTATTGCTTGTTTGTTGCGAGTGATAGAATCTGTTGCATTCTGCAGGTGCTTGCTTGTTATTTATTAATTGAAAAGTGATTGTAAAGCGGTCACGGCCGAGGCACACATGTCCGGCCCAGTTTTCACGATCGTTGCCTCTGTCTCGAACGAATTCCATGGCTTGGTTGCTTTTCTTTGTTTACCGGCCGCCGGGAGATGTTGGTGCCTCTTGCACTTGTTGATTCGTGGCGATCTGCGGCGTTGCTGAATCATTTCGTTTCGGCATCCGACGAATTGTTTCCCCATACGATTTTGGCACCAAAAACTAATACTACGCGTTTAATGGTTTCTGATGCCAGATGATTGTTACCAAAACATTAAACTGATTGCTATTTGTCATAATATGGATCGATTAGGTAATCCAAGCAATTTCTCCCATGAGACGTCTTATCAAAATTATGTATCCTTCTCGCTGATTTGTAATATTTTTCTCTTTTTTATATTTTTCATAAAATGCAGGCGTTAAAGTATAATTTTCCGAGTACTTACAGCGAAGTCCACTTTAGAGAAACTACCCTACAAAAATTGAAAATTATTTCTATACTTGATAAATAATAAAATTGACGCTCGTTCGGTTTCTGCTTCTTTTCTCATTGAACTTGAACTTTGATTTTGTCTGAAGACCGTATATTTATCGTCTGACAATTTGCACTTTGTAAAATACCTGAACACCTTTAGACCTTTCTAGAGATTTCTAGAACTAAACATTGCGTTTAATGATGTGGACTTTACTCCGGCGATTTTCCGACTGGTAGAAACCTTGTATCGTTTAATTAGGAAAATTGTTGCTGTTCTGGTGATTCTAAGTAATATTTGATTGACTGATACACTATTTGGGTTGCTATTATTTTGGTTTAACATATTCATTACTCCATGCCGCGATAGGAATATTCCGAAAAGTTCTATTTTCTATTACGCAGTTTCCAAATTACTGTTTGGACTTCGACCGTCATTATCATTTTTTAACTAGCAACATCAGTTTCCGATGTTTACAGCAGGTACGAAAATTGTATCTTTTAAAGTAATGTCGATATTCACGATCACATTATTACGATAAGGAAGTGTGGAACAAATGAATCGGTTCTAATATGGATCGAAAGCGAGCCATTTACAATGACCGGCCGATTATACTGTGAAAAAACATTTATTAAATAACTTTGATAAAATACGAAATGTGTGGAAATTTTAATATAAATATAGGCATCGGATAATAAATAATAACCATGGAGAATTTCATTTAATAAGTTGCTATGTTGTTGCGAGTGACGACGAATTGAATAAAGTTTATATTATTGTGAGTTTAATATTGGTAATCATGCTGATTCGTGACAAATAGATTTAAAAAAAAAGTTGTTAAAAATTCTTAAGAACTCATTGTACGAGTAAATATTTATTAAGCCTTCTATATTGATTTATGGATGAAGAACTTAAGTTCTTCATCAGCTGTTATTTGTTCCTTTTACACAAAGTTGGAACAAATAACAGCTTACTACATACTACAATTTAGCTTCAAAAATATAAGAATTATATTCCTATTGACAGCCAGCGCAAGATGAGAAACGGTAATTTCAATCAACCAGCAAAATAAGATTACAGGATGAAAATAGAAAAGGACTGTAATGAAAAAACACAAATAACTACGGAAACAGGATTACACAATAAGTGAACTAAGAAATTATGAAAAGTATAAAAACAAATGACTGTAGATGTGAAGAGTGCGCTAAGCTATACAAGATGTTGAACCTTCAAAGTTGTAATGCCTGCAAAGATAAACAGAAGAGTGTGGGGATTGGAGGTAAAGGTCATCATCATCATCATCAGCCTATTAATATTCCCACTGCTGGGACACAGGCCTCCTCTCTATGAGAGGGAATGGGCTATAATCCACCACGCGGGCCCAGTGCGGATTGGTAGGATCGGAGGTAAAGGTAACTTATATCAATATTTCTGGGATTATTTAGTACCTACAAAGAATACATATCGCACGAATAATTAGAGCCATCAGATCGATGGATGGATGATGACAAGTAGAGTATGGAATGGCTTCCAAATATTGCGGAAAAAAGAATTGTTAGTCATAGCGGTGAGATGAGCAGAAGACGTTTTTGACAGCTCGAAAAATTCCTAGATGAGGAATACAGGGAACATAGAGATTCACACAAGCAGAAATAAATTTGCCTTTACCCAACAGTTAGTGTGAGCTATTACGACTATAGATGAATTGAGAATCTTCTATCGAAACCAACCAAAACTTTACATTGAAAACCTTTGCGGTTTCTGAATCTGGGAATCTACTCTCCAAGTCCGTCAACGAAGATACAGGGCCCGTCCGAAGGTAGCTTATAAGTACTTTGAAATGAACCCCAATCCCTAATATTTTCGGATTCATGAGTTTTGAAAAAATATTGGGAGTAAGGACAGGTTACCAATCGTGTTGTCATTCATTTTTAGTTCGGACCCCTAACAAGCATCCGCAAGAAAACCAAGGTTACCGACGTAGCCCGAAGATTTGCCAAACTTAAGTGGCAGTGGGCATGGCACATTGCTCGCAGAACGGATGGCCGATGGGGCCGAAAAGTTCTGGAGTGGCGACCGCGAACCGGAAGACGTTGCGTTGGAAGACCTCCTACTAGGTGGACCGATGACCTGGTGAAGGTTGCGGGAATCCGCTGGATGCGAGTCGCACGGGAACGGTCAATGTGGCGACACTTGGGGGAGGCCTATGTCCAGCAGTGGACGTCTTTCGGCTGAAATGATGATGAAATGATGATACGGAGTAGGAAACGACCGTAACTTCAGCCGAAACTACGGATTTCGTGCTTAGAGAGTAATTCTCCAGTTCCATTGGACAGAAAAGAACACAGTCATGATAAAACATGACACAGTAAAACACATGTAGGTACCAAAGGTGTAGTTGAAAAATATACACATGTGATCTGTGACGGCATACCATTACCTGAACAACTACACAATTTATCTCCATATGCCATAGTATAGATTATGTATAATCCTGTTACTAAAACGTGACGAGGCTAATCTTCTTTGTAGAGAGGTTTCTCTGTTACCGGCTCATTACAATACTTTAGTTTTACTGTTCTAGTGTGGATGTTGAAGCCTTAATTCCTGTTACAGAACTTGTTGTGAAGCAGTGAATTAACGTCTAGTTTTCTTTGAAAAGTGACTCGCTAAAGATCATGCCAATTGATGAAATGATTAAAGTCATCTCTTTTATTTCACATCTGTATATGATGTAATATATATCTACGTGATAATAGATAATCACTGCAATATTATTAGTTTTAAGTTATCTTGATGCGCCCTAACAGGGTCATGTAACCACTAGTTTTAACTGAAACCGACCGACCCCCGATCCCTGATCGTCCTCTGCTTTTGTTTGTGCATTAAATAAATATTGTAAATTTCAGTTGACTTTTTATTACCGAAGTGATACCAGTACTGCCATCACCAATCTGATTGCAACGAAATTTTGTCAAGGACATTCATTACATTTACAGTCATTCACTTTGATTTCATACTACTTTCGAACATACATTTTTTTCATTTTATAGTCCACAATATTTTTATTTATGTTATTGCCAATCGTAACATCTAGAAGTACACTTCGCAAAAAAACATACACTACTTAAAATAATGACAGTGTAACACCGGATGTGAGATAATGTGCTGTCTAGCTGTTGTTCGTCGTACTGAATTAGCTTGCTATCAGAATCAGGACTAATTATTTGATTCAACTCATTTGCTTACTCCGTGCTGATTTACTTTCGGTCTATATTTCGTATGAGAGTTGGGAAGAAGACTTTTTGTCTGTGACCCCAGCCGTGAGACGGGAGTTTGAATTAAAAATACTACTCTACTCTATGGTTTTTCGGCCAGCACAATAACTATAATCGATACAAATATGGATCGCGAATTTTAAAATCATTCGAATCTACGGCGGCCGCTTGTCGATGATGGGTTCTCTTTGCCTGGGGCCTTGACAAGTGACAATCGTTTTCATGGCATTTCGTATTTTTACTACGACTATACTAATAATTTTACACAATGTTCTTGATACCCCCTGGTATGAAGAACATTGTGTAAAATTCTTTATCGGGGTTTTCAATATGGTCTTAAGTCGCAGATAACTTTAATAACGCGATTCAGAATTTTGATGATAGTTCTTCATTTGTGTCCTAGATGGCGCTGTAGTACTTTTTGAACTATGTTTGAACGATCGATGTTATGACTTTCAACATAATTACTGACTTTCGACATAAGCTTTTGGGTTGCTTAGGTCAATCAATTTTGACTTTTCCATCTATTTTCTCTGCTAGAGTGTCACTCTATCTTGATATTGTAATAGTAAACCAAGACCTACCCTTCCCTTAGTAACGAGCGAAATACCATTGTTTTAATTTATTACACTCAAATATTTTTGAAACATAATTTGAAACACGAGGCAACATACACGTGCTGAAATTGAAAAAGATAATGAAGTTAAAATGGTAGCAATATCTACTGAATTGAAAATTCTACAGGCTCATTACAGATGACTGTAAATAGAACTTTTCTATTAGAATATAATACTATTTTTGGCAAAGATAAGTATAGCGATTTACTTTACGACTTTGAAGACGGGCAATAACTGTGTCATCGGAACCAAAGCTACTGTATTATTCAGAACGATAGTTGGCCAATAGTTTAGTCTTGTTCCCGCCATATCATCCACAGTTCATACATCATTAATCACTTCTTAACTCCTGTTCCGAGATCCAGGCTAAGCTCTGAATCATGTCTTATGCATGTTTTGATATTCAGCGAGTTTTCAAGTCTCTCGTCTATAAACCCTCCCTGTTCACCGTTCTCATCAGATTTACCTAACTTTAAAGGTTAGAATCGTGGGCTGGAGTTACGATTCGCAGAATTCGAAGCGAAGTCGATAATCCTTTAATCGAAACAGCGAGAATGGCTGAATATTTCCTTGATGGTCGTTGTGTGTTTATAGTTTTATCGCTGAATGGGTTTATTGTTGCAATTAATGGTAAGAGTGACTGGGCAGTACTGATTTGTTGTGTATTTTCTAAAATCAAGTTGCAAAATGGCGTTTTTATGGTGGTCAAGGGTTGAGCCTTCTCTCACTCAGAAGTCTTTTGTTTTCCAAGATAGTCATAGACTGATGTTATGGACAAAGCAGATGTGTTTTGAAAGCTTCACGCGTAAATCCACATTCTATCTGCTATTACTAATTCTCAAACAAAACCTAAAAAGAGGTCATGCCCTTCTCACCGCATCTTTTATATCTAAAACCTTGAAGGTCCGATTGTGTCCTCCTTTTTCATCTTTTTATAACGCATCAGCATCAGTTGACCTATTGCTAACCTTTTCTGAACCGGATACTGCTATATAAACTAGTGACACTCCTTGACGAGTTGCCAGTGCGATCATCTTCGTGAGATAATCATCTACATTATACAAGCCATCGAAATGATTATGCTTATCTTTCGCGGCTTTGTTTTGGTAATAAATGTTCATTGAACAGACATTGGATACTCTAGGACGGTTGCTAACTTTTCCGTCGGGCCGGAAAGAAATGCGATGTGCGAATGAGTGGCCTACTTTTTTTGTAGCAGTGTTGTTGGTCGGTTGTGTTTGATTTTCACGTTTGATATGGTTTGAATTATGTCGTGTGTTCTAAGAGACTGGTCAGTCGCCATTAAATTATTGTTCTTAGAATGCTACGTTTTGGTTTATCGTCATTTGTGTGTCACTTTTATATTCTTTCTTTCTACTTCTTTTCAGAGCATAGTCTACTTGCTAGTGTCTTAAAAATACTACTGACGCCGAAATTACCTTGTTAACCTTCTCAGCCCAATTAACTTGATAAGATATAATAGAAAGAAGAATTGTGTGGTTAATTATTATTGAAATGGAAGTTCCAGCACAGCTCGTTGAGAAATACAGTGTAACCGGACCGTCATCTGTAATTACATTTTACTATCGCAGTAATATTCCTTTCATTGGCTTTATATAACTCTTGCGCATTAACTTTCATGATTAGATAAAATGTTTTTGTTATTAAACAGAAATGGCAGGCAGAAAGTAATTTGAATTATTTGATTGTTTTTATACCTTCAAATTTAGTTCTTCTTTTTGTAGTTCTAATTATACCTGCTAAGTTAAACAGTCTGTTCTATAAATATTATTTTTATCAGTAGGTGACTTAAGACCCCTCTTTTCACGGCATTAATATGCCAATTTGTCCCTCGAAATCATCAGATATCATGGGCCGGTGGGTCCCCATCTTCGGAGAGTTTTTCGATAGTGGTGTCATCTTTCACATTTCATTCTTATCCTTATTTATACTTGACCCTGTCCAGTGTTAGGTCTCTAAAGTCCAAAATTTACAACGGCGTTCCCTTATCATGTCCAAACGGCTTTTATCATCGCATTTAAAGCCTTCAGCTGTTATCAGCTTTATTTATTGCTTGAGAGAGCCTGGTTTAGCTTGACCACTGTGTTAATGGGCGGCTATCACGCTGTTTTAAGAAAGGTACCCAGCAGTATTATTAGTTACCACGTTAATCTAATCATGATTGTCATTAATGTTTAGTATTGTTTCTATTCGGTCGTCAACTATTAAAGCTGGAGAAAAATCTTTAACCATTTAAAAATAAATCTGAATTTAGCTCTTTTCTTCTTTTTTATATAACACAGACGTTACTATTTACCTTGGTTTGTGATGTAACTTGGATATACAGGTACAAAACATAAGTGTACCTAGTTATTTACAAACTAAGCAAGGCGTTTTTCATACAGTTACATGAATGTCCATTCCATGATACATATTCAGGCATATACATACATTTGAAAGCAGAATCAGCATTTGCACGTCAAAGAATGTCAGATATTATGCTGAATGCGTGACATCCGATCTATCTACGTCGCTCCGGTATTAAATATCTTCGTGTGAAGCGGTTTTACCTGACAACACTATGAGGGTAATACCCCGTTTCAGTTGTATTGCACAATGTTGTTATGGAATAGGTGATTGATATACTTGTGTGCTCTTTGCTATTTGGTTCGTAAAGAATGGCGAAATTAGTTGAAAACGCTGGAATATTTATGTAAGTACTGGATGATAAGACCGGTCGAGGAGGCGCCGCGCGCCGCTTGGTTTCAGAAGTCCTTTGTTTGCAATGATGTTGATGCTGGAAGATTAGGCTAGATTAGGCTAGATTAGGCAAATAAAATTTAATTTAAACCTGATGATAGCTGCTCAGCCTCGAGTTGACTGATCTAGACTGGTATTTCAGATCTTTTGTGAGCGATTTATTAAAGTAAAGACACTTAGTCAAGTTATAACCGACAGTTTTAAGTCACTACAAATCCATACTAATATTATAAATTCGAAAGTAACTTTGTTTGTTTGGTACTTTTTCACGATTAAACGGCTGATCGGATCGTAATGAAATTTGTGAAGGAGATAGATTAAATTTTCTCACACATACATGTATATCAAAATTTTCACACGATCACGACCGAAGTCGCGGTCAACAGCTAGTCTGATATAAAACTTCTAAGATTAAGTCAGATTTCTACAATAAAAGCATTATTTTATCGAGCTCCAAGTAAATCCTACGGGCAATATCCTTCCAATAATCCCCTAGTTTCCTCCACCAAGGCACCTGGCATAATTTCCTCCACTATTGAAATTCCTCTAGAGCGTATTAATTGTGGCCTTCCACACTTCCACGGCGATTAAAATAGTAATTAATATTTATAGTTTCTTAACTATGAATTCTATTACAATGGTTGTCATAATTGGGAATTTGTTTCGCGTATTATTTATTAAATTGGAGTGTTTTAAGGCTTCTGTTCCGTAACTTGTTGATTTTTTTTGCACATCCATGTGGTATTTGCACAAGGCTGTTGAATAATTCGGTTATTTAAAGATGATAATGCGATTTTATGATATTAAACATTTACACTGGGGTTCTAGTGTTTGGGTTTTAATAATAACTAGCTTATGCCCGTGGCTTCGCCCGCGCCGTTTTATGTAATTATCCCATGGGATCGTACTACTAAGATAAAAAGTATCCTATATGTTAATCCAGGTTATAAACTATGTGTGTGCCAAATTTCGCCAAATCCTATCATAAAGAGCACACACAAACGTCACAAACGTCGTCGTCGTCGTCGTCGTCGTCGTCGTCATCGTCGTCGTTTCTCACGTTGCATTTATAGTACTATATATTCATCATCATCATCATCATTTCATCTTCCTGCACTAATCCCATGTTACTTGTGGTCGGCGCAACACATTTTTTTTTCCAATCTCCCCCTGTCCGTCACGGAATCATTTTCTTTCATATCATTCCTCACACAAGTACTACTATAGTACTATAGTCATCATCATCATCATCATTTCAGCCGAAAGACGTCCACTGCGGGACATAGGCCTCCCCCAAGGCGGGTTTTGCCATAATCGGCACGCTTAGCAGGCGGGTTGGCGATCGCAGTGCGGTTGTTACAAAAGCACAGAGAACGCTGCTGCCCACTCTCTGGTAAGTCCCTTAGTCGCCTCTTACGACACCCACGGGAAGATATGGGATGGTGCTATTCTTTACGTCCGACACCGTACAGACAGTATACTATATTATGATATATAAAATGTTCACCTATAAAGTGGGTGCTTCAGGGACGAAAATATCTTTTCAGAAGCATTTCTAACCAAAACAAATACAAACCAAACACATTTCTTAAAATAACTATGTGAGTTATTTTAAGAAATGTACCCTTGCGACGTGCGTTCCCGAGACCCGCAATGCAAAAAAGCCTCACAATTACCTTTAAAACCTTATACCTTATTGATACGCAATACGAATGATTGTAATAACAGAATATAGCCGATAATAGTTAATGCGGGGCCAATCAGGAATGCCAAGGTCGTACATTTTCTCCGACAGTTCGCAGATTAGAACTATGTAAAGTAACCTTACGATGTTAGTTTACGACGGATTGTAAAACTGTGGAAGTTAACTGTAATTATAAATATTCGTAGGTTTACTGCCTCATTGGTTCAGTGGTCGCAACCTCTAGTGCTAAGCATGAGGCCCTGTGTTCGATTCACAGGTCGGGCAGTGTTATTGGGTTTTTTCATAAGGAGTTTCATCGTAGGTGTATTTTTTTTTTCGGATGGGAAATCATCAAATGACTCCTCCCGCTCTGGGCGGAGCAGGAGCGAGTGTCAGACTTTTACTGACTAAAACTTATCCATGTTCCTTCATCGCCCTTTGTGTTCCGGGGCCACGGTAGCTCTTTCGAACAGTCCCGAAACCCCGGATCGTAGGTGTCTGGATTCGTATCGTATCTGGCTGATGGCAATATGCAGTAGACTACTACATGGGACTTAAATATAATTGGCGAAACGTGGGTGTACTATTAACCCCAGGCAATACCCATATTTTTATTCGACTAACAAAACTTATTTAGGGTAAACTTGTAGGATTCAAACATATCCCACGCGTAGGGTACATGAAGGAAACAGTGTATTGATATGCCGAATGGAAAATAACGTTCATAACAAACGATAAGAACATAATTAGGCTAATCAAACATTAGTATTAATATTAACGAATACGACTAAAACAGGAGGAAGAATAAACATTGATTATGTTGCAGTTGAAAAACATCCGCAAGAATTATGTCAGCTAACGGCCTGGTACGTGGCAATCGCTTTTAAAGCGTTTCCTATTTCTACAACGTCTTTCAAAATGATTAGATTTTCGGTTGCTTATGTAATTTTATGTCACTTTTGGCTTTGAAGTAACAACTACTAGCCTTAACCCAACTGTGTTTGTGTCGGCTCCCAGTCTTACCGGATTCAGCTGAACACCAGTATTTTACATGGAACAACTGCCTATCAACTCAGTTGATATATGATGGAAAGTATGTAGACGTTTGATCAAGTTGGTCAGACGCGATCAAGAAGGCTGGTTGAAAGCAGCCTGTACAGTGCGGTCCCCACTGCAGGAGACTGCATGGCTTGGAGACGTGTCATATAATTATTATCGGGATGATCAGCAGTGAGGGAACTACGAAGAAGAAGATGTAGAAGTTTCATAGTTGGTTACTTTGTTTTAAAATGATATGCAGCATCTTCGTTTAGTTCTCGTAATCTTTAACATGGCTGACTGAACTGACACTAAATTGAACAAGATCAGTAAAAAACCGGCCAAGTGCGAGTCGGACTCGCACACGAAGGGTTCCGTACCATTGACTATATTTAGTATTTGTTGTTATAGCGGCAACAGAAATACATCATCTGTGAAAATTTCAACTGTCTAGCTGTCACGGTTCATGAGATACAGCCTGGTGACAGACAGACGGACTGACGGACAGACGGACAGACAGACAGACAGACAGACAGACAGCAAAGTCTTAGTAATAGGGTTCCGTTTTTACCCTTTGGGTACGGAACCCTAAAAAGACATCTAATTTGGTTAAAGCTTATACTGCTGTGTAACTGTGTTGCTTATAATTAGGGCTTCCATTACGTAATTACGTAATTACGCAATTACGTAATTACGGACAGATTTTAGAAATCTCACAAATACGTAACTGAAGTGTTGAAGTCCGTAATAACGTAACTATGGGATAATATTAATTAATTAGGTACCCATTTATTTAGTTCTATAGTTTCTGCCTACGCCATGGGAAAAAGGCATGGGTTCATCTATGTATTTACAATTTACCTTAATTTAGGTTAACCTACGACTTACATTATGACAACATCAAAACCCTTTCTGTGGGTATCCCCCGAATTCCCGGGGTTTATTTTATAACTTCCAATTTGAGTCCGCAAGATTTTATTTCTTAGTCGTACAGAATAGAGTTCATTGTTGACCAATCGGGAAACAAAGGGAATCCCCGTTGGTTGTGGATAGTTCGATACGTAACACAATCAAAGTTTATAACTGTTTTGCTAGTATTTGATCTAACTCGTAGATAATTGAGTTTAATATTGTGGATTGAGCAAGCTAAGGGAACTCCCTAGATTTTTCTTTACTTTCGTGAATTTAGAAACAATCTCAATCTCAATACTCGGTACTCAGTCGTCTTACGTACACCTGCGAGATACTGTCCTGTTCTAAGCTTAATTTATTGAGTTTTGTGATTTTGTGTATGTGCCGCAAAGTTTGACGCTTGGTTTTCGAAAGCTTTTGATTACAATACAAGTTTCTAAGTAGATATCACCATACACGTACAACGCAACACGCACACGCACGCGTGCAACGCATACACGTTCAACGAAAATGTAAGTAAATATTTTAACATTACTTTACTTGTCTACTTACTTTGTTTCTAGGGTATTTGTGTGAGAGTTTATACATATAATTTAGTAGTTGATTTTATATTGTTGACGGCACGGTTGGCGCAGTAGTTGAGTGATTGGCTGCTGCGCTGCGGGTCACGGGTTCGATTCCCGTACGGAACAAATATTTGTATGACCTACAGATAGGTGTTCCGGGTCTGGGTGTCTTGTGTATGTTAGTTTACATGTTTGTGAGTGCACCCACGATACAGCAGTAATTCCTAGTGTGGTGCGACGTTTAAAAAAAAATGAAATGAAATATGTGCGATTTTATTTTATTGTTGCTTGTTAGATGTCTGTGCAAATAGACATTGATTATGAGTTGACGGTACGTATGTAAATGTATCCCGTTTTAAGTTTAGTGCCTAACTATAGATGCTATTTATATGTATTACCTAACTATTAAATTATGAAATATTTATATATTGTTTTAGGTCTGCAGTAAAGAAGACTATTTATAAGGAGTTTTTGAACAAACGCACACAATCAGCTATATGGGAACACTTTTTGAGGGCTGAAAATGGGCAAAGTGTCCAATGTAAACATTGTCAAAAAAATTTGAAGACTCCTGGTGGTGCTACTGGAGCACTACATACACATATGCGTGCTAAACATATTGCCGAGATGTCACAAGAGCAAGATGCGCAAAGGGCAAGTACTTCATCGTGCTTTCAAGCAAGAAAAAGTTTAGAACCTCCATCGAAGAAAACTAAACTAACGGATTACTTTTCCACTGATTATTCCTTGGACATTATAGTGACTAGAATGGCAGCTTTGGATGGCATCCCATTAAGCAAATTTTGTACTTCTGAAGATCTAAGGTATGTTTTCAAAAAATCTGGCTATGATCTACCGAAATCTCCTTCAACTATTACCAAAATTGTCCTGGAACAGAGTTCTGCCATAAAAAACCAATTAATAAATCAGGTTAAAGATATGAAGTCCCAAAAAAAACGATTTACAATAACGTTTGTTGAATGGACCTCCACCCGGAACCGGAGGTATATGAATATAAATATTCATAATAAAGACCTAGAGCCAGCTAAATATAAAAATTTAGGACTAGTAAGGATAAAGGGTTCAATGCCAGCTCACGTTGGAACTGTACTGTTAGAAAATCATCTAAATGACTTTTATTTGAAACTTGAAGATATAATTGCATTCACAACGGACGGAGCCAGTGTTATGGTTAAAATGGGCAAAAATTTTGATGGTCACCATCAGTTGTGTTTTGCTCACGGAATACAACTTGCAGTGCTGGAGGTATTATATAAGACACGGAAAAGTACAACTACTGAACCAGAACTAGAAGATGAAGCTTCAGATACTGACACTGAAGAAATTGAAGAAAACGATGGCGGACTTTTCATAGAAGTACCTAGAGTTCTAGAACCAGAGTTTCTGTACAAAGATATTATAGTAAAAGTAAGAAAACTTGTTAAATCATTCAAAAAATCACCACTGAAGACCGATTTGTTGCAAAAATATTCTTTAGAAGAGCATGGTAAAAGCCTTGATCTTATACTGGACTGCAAAACGCGATGGAACAGTTTATCAGATATGGTTGGACGATTTCTGAAATTGAAATCAAGTTTATTTAAGGCTTTATTAGACTTAAAATCAAATATAAGTTTCACAGACACAGAAATACAAGACCTACATAACATTCATCAGTTTAGATATAATAAAAACTACAGTGATGGCATTGTGTCGCCGTGACTCGAATTTGTTAGCAGCAGATGCTGCGCTTCAGTTTATGTTAAATAAACTTGATGCTCAGTGCAATGATCTCAGTGACAAGCTTGCTGTATCCCTTAGAAAAAGAATAAAAGAAAGGCGAACAAATGTGTCTGGTGTCTTGCAGTATTTGCATAATAATGAAGAATATTATAAAACCGAAGAAACAGAAACTTTTACAAAACCGCCGTCGGATTATATTAGAACATATGTTGCAAACTTATTAGAAAGGCTCGAATTTACACCGCCGACAAGTACACAAATGAGTTTAGATTCCGAAGCAGATGACAATGATGCTAATGATGGTTGTGGCGACGAGTTGACTGTTGCACAGCAACTAGAAAAAGAAATACAGAAAACTATGTCTACAGTGAACAAATCTGGAGTAAACACAGATCTTGAATCCATCATCAGAGTTGAAATGTGTATCTACGATAGCACTGGCGGCGGTCGTGAAGTTTTCCTAACAGCAGCTTATAATTATTTACTATCTATAATGCCTACTAGTGTTGAAGCAGAACGGGCATTTTCTTCTGCCGGTTATCTTTGTTCTAAACTAAGAAGTTCCCTTGGTGACAGAACATTGCATTCGTTGTCATTTATGAGATCATATTATCAAGAACAAAGATTGGAAAAATAACCGTATTTTATATTGTTTCTTACTTTTAAACCATTTGTGCGTGGTACATGTTTTGTTTGAATTGTTGATTGAGTTTAGTCATAATATTTTGATTTGATTGACGATTTTGATTTTGAGTTTAATTTTAAAATTATCATTTTAATCTGTAATTTACTTTTAATTCCTTAATATAATATTTTTTTTTATTTGAAGTTGTTTGATTTTTTACTTCTAATATACCTAATAAGCCCAGAAATTATCGTGGCTTAAAAAATCAACACAGTTACGTAATTACGTAGTTACGTAATTGAAGCATCAAAATTCGTAACTAGTTACGTAATTAGCAAATCCGTAATTTTGGAAGCACTACTTATAATGCTGTGTTCAGTTTCAAAGGTAAAATTAGTTGACCATTCAATACACCTAAATGTTGATATAAAATGTTCAGTCAGTAAAACATATTCCCAGAGACAAACAAGAGACAATTATAATATAATTAAGACTTAAACGTTACCACACAAAATGAGACAAGCGACAAATTATAAACATTCACTTAAACACGAAATGTTGTATAATAAGATGTTCCGAAATGTCCGGAAGAGTAATTAAGTAATAAGATTCTCGTTAAGATAAGAAATACACACATAATTTTGTTATTTTTAATGAATTAGTACAAGAAATAGTGTAGCGCACTGATTTTGAGATATTGCAGAATGAGATGTTTGTAATTAAAACAAATCGGAACAAAGTTTTGAAATATTGCAAAATGACGTTGCATCTGTAATAATAACATTTAGGAACTATCTGCTAAATGACGACTTTGTACTAAGTTGTTTTTTTTAAACACAAAAAATAAAAAAGTCTGAAGTTTACGTAGACCTGTCAACACGAAAATTGGCGCCAAATTCGTAAAACTTTACCGATTAAACCTGCTAGGAAGTTTTAATTCAATTTAATTTGACAGCTCTTATTAATTTATTCTTTCATCTCTTCTGCTTAGTTTTTGAGTTTGGTTTATATTCCGTCGCATTTTGTTGTAAAATGTTGATGAATTGCATTCTTACCATCTACTTTTACTTCCTACAATGTTCAATAGGGCAGAGTTTTCAAAACTCATTTTTTTTTAAACCAAAGTGCAAAACATATTCAGCTAAGCAAGGGCGCATGGCAGTACAGTTATACATTCCATAAGGATCACCGATCTTACGAGTTACGAGTAAGTCAGGAAACCCAGGATAAAAAAGAAATGAAGCAATTTCATTGTAACAATATTACAAGGGACCGACTGATGAATGAAAGCGTTCAAACACAGTCATTCATTCCTTCGTTCACAAGCATTGTGGGAAATGCGAAATTGCTTTATTTAGTGTAGTTAAAGGCTTGTTTGACATGCGAATGTACCACGTCTTTCGGATTCTTCTGGGGTCAGTTTACGCGTGTTTTTTCCACGGTTTTGTTGTAATTTTTTTTTATTACAGTTTTGATTCCTTTGTGTAATGAAATGTTTTATTTTTGGTATTTTGATCATCATTAGTCCTTACCGGTCTTATCTTTAAAACCTCTTTTATCTTTTAAGCATCACGGTTAAGGAGTTTATGTAAAAGTCTTCAGATAGCGCCTGGGCAACTGGCGAAATAGATCGTAGTGTAAAGCACAGAATTAACACGGGATGGATGAAATGGCGGCAGGTCACGGGAACAATCTGCGACTCCCGCATTCCCCTTAAACTCAAGGGGAAGATTTATAAAACAATGGTTAGACCTGCTGTCTTGTATGAATCAGAATGTTGGGCCACAAAAGGGATGAATGAAAGGCATTTGCATGTCGCGGAGATGAGGATGCTAAGGGGGATGTGTGGTGTTACGCGAATGGATAAAGTAAGAAATGAGTATATAAGAGGAAGTCTGAAAGTGGCGCCGGTGACTGAAAAGTTGTGTGGTAATCGGTTGTCGTGGTATGGGCATGTGATGCGGAGGGATGAGGAAAATGTCGTGAGGAAAGTTTTGAGTATGAATGTGGATGGGTATATGAGTAGAGGAAGACCAAAGAAACGATGGATGGACTGTGTGAAGAATGATATGGCAAGAAAAGAAGTGTCTGATGAGATGACAAAAAATAGAGAAGTATGGAAGAAGAAGACATGCTGCGCCGACCACAAATGAATTGGGATAAGGGCAAGAGAATGATGATGATAGCGCCTGGGCAACCATATAATAAAAATTGATCAAATATCTTACTTCACCTGATGAAATTGTGCTTAAAGGAGTGAAATACTGGAATTTATACCCAAACCCTTCTGAAGATGGATGTTAAACATGACCCATTTAAGTCCTTATTGATTGAACAGAAAGCCTACAAGAACCTTTCACAATATGCGTCACAAGACCTGTCTGACCTAATACTTCTGAACCTAAACCTGTGTGTCTACTTGTCGAGATAAAAGTTCTGATAACAAACGCGTTTTACACAGCTAGTGCGTGTTTATCGTCTGAAAAGCGTAGGTGTAAAGTGCCAATATGGCTGATAAGGTTTAGCTGAATCAATACTTGTGGTAGGACAGAGCCACTTATTTAAGATCTATTAGGGTTATGTTCCAGATTATACTTATAATTAAAAGGTTGATTGATTGAAGCAGGTGTAGAGTGAAAGGTTTTGTAATTGATTCTCAAGGTTGTCATTAGGTTTATAATCTTACTTTATAGTCATGGTCACGTTTATATTTGGAAAGGAGATATGGTGCCATTCTCTTCTGAAATACGATCTTCATTTGTTGCATTGACATTGATCCCGATTCAACGTACTCATCCTAATGCTTTTACTCTCACACCGAGACACTCCGAGGCAGGGTGAGTGCGAGAGTCCATACAAATAGTAATGCTCGTCTAGCCTCGGTGTTCCTCGCCTGCTCTCGGACCAGTGTCGGTTTTATGCGAGAGGACTCGGGAGAGACATAGAGAGAGCTCTCAGTCGAGAGTGTACCGCCACAATCACAACTTCAGGTCCAGTTGAAAGCTTACATCAAGCATTGTCTTTTGGTATTTTTGCTGAACTGTGTCTGTCTGGCATAACCATAAGGCACAGTCAGCCTTCTCGAACATCCGTACTCCTGTCAAGGACCCAAAACAAAATACAGTGACAGTACAGTAAAACCAATTACAGTAACTAAAACAGAAAATTATATCATCAATTAAAATATAAAAAAGAATAAAGTAAAGCAAAATTAAGCTGATGTTAACACTTTCATAAATTTCTCTCACAGTACTTGTGACATATCAATAAAATCTTCGTTAATCCATCCGCAAACATATCGTCGTAGAATCCAAGAAATCAATTTAAAAAAAGAAAAACATTATAATTCGAGTATCACAGACTCCTAAAAAAAATAATACAGTCACATTACATTATATAATTAATCGCGGCCAGAGTGCGAGGAATTGATTGATTGGAAAGTCTACTGGTAAATTCTTTCTTTATCAGTCGAATTTTTACAGTTGACGTCATAACGTCAATCTTGCTCTTACGTCCTTTTTTACAAGCAACCAATTATGAACCACCCAAGAATCAAGAAATAGCATTTTGATAACCGACGTTGCAGGATTTATAATCCCTTTAACACCTTTACTAAAACCATGGAAGCCTACCTACGTACACTCCACATATATAGAATGTCAGTTTGTCATCGATATGAGTGTACCAGCCCGGCAGGATGTTGGCGTAGGTGTCAGTATCTTATCTGTTACGTTTTGGAACACCTATTGAATATTTTGTGACGAATGTGTAGGTGGTTGGTACTGTGGTGTTATTGTGCAATTGGTGCTGACTGCTGATATAGGTCTCCTTAACCTGTATTTCGACGTTGCACTTCTAATTGGAGACAGTTTTGTGGTACTTTTACCGAAATTACTATCATTGCCGGCGTCTCAGTTTCCCCGCGATCATTGTAATCTGGTTCTCTTCAAAGTTCTAGTTAATTGATACTTCTAGCCAAGCGTGCTGGAACACGCTTACGGCCTATGGTCCACTGGCCGTATCATCGCTTCCCATCAGGCGAGTTGCGGCCAAAGGCGAGCCTATTTAATGTATAAAAGAACGTGCATGATCAGATGTCTGAATGTGGACGAGGTGTTAAGAGATCGTAGCAGGTGGTGTTCTGTAGATTCTGCCTACCCCATGGGAATAATACGTCAGTTTATATATGTCTCGACCAACTAGTAATGTTCTTGCTATACATTTCTGCCCATGACTGTTATTTCTTTTGATGCACCTTATGATATACTAGCGGACGTCACGCGGTTTCACCCGCGTAGTTTCCGTTTCTGTGGCAGTACGGGGATAAAATATAGCCTATGTTACTCGCTGATAATGTAGCTATCTATTGCTGAAAGAATTTTTCAAATCGGTTTAGTAGTTTTTATGTTTATTCGTTATAAATAAAAATAAAAAATAGAAATTTTTCCTCTGGAATATTAGTAAGGTTTTATTAAAAAGTTCTTCAATACTGTAATGAGTCATGAAGTAAAAAATGACATGAGCAAAATGACACTGGCATTAAATAATGCAACAATGCTTTGGGTATGTCATGCCATCATTTGTGTATCAGCAAAAAAAAAAGAATGATGCGTGAAATGGTCCCAGGTTTTTAAAGCCAGTCATTATTTATTTGTCATTTTGAACTCTTGTATTATTTTTTTTATGTGAATTTAATGCACATAACAATTACGTGCTGGCCGTTTGAAGTGGTAGCATGTTTAATACGTTTTTTGAGAATTTCTTTGAAAAATCACCATTTATACAAAGAAGATCACACAAAGTTTATTATTATATTATTAAATGTTTTTTATTATTATTTTTTTGTCAAAGATCGGGCAGTGAATGGCCTCGCTTAGAGTAATTGGAAAGAGATTCGATGTCATAATGTATAACACAAAAGGTGCAAACTGCAATTTGGTAGGGTGTACTTATACGTACGGAAATTATATGTTTCAGAATAGCTTTTGGCAGTGAGGCCGTGACTACGCCCGTGTAAAAGTATATCAGTGAAAGGATTTGTGAATTCGGATGAGTGGTTTTAGAGATTACATCCTACACCCTAATTTCCAATCTTTAATGAATGAACATTTTGAATGATTATTGTTATTATTATTATACTTTATCACTTGACGAAGCCCTATTGGTGGATTTAACATTTTTTAGGCTAATATATGGGACTGTAAGATTGTAAAATTGTGCAATGCCTGAAATAAAAGACATTTATTTATTTATTATTTATTTACCCCTTTATAATATTAGTGTAGATTTACGTGTTAATCGTGTTTATAACGTAGAACAAATCAATACTTACGTACCAGATTATTTTAAAACTAAAGTCCATATAAATTGAATACGGTGGGTGTAGACAAGTCTTCACCATTATCGTTAATTTATCTTTCTCTTTATCCTTTCTCGTTAATTTATTTTGGTCCACGTGGTTGATCACGGCCCACTCTGCCTTGAAAAGAGGAGTTCTTTGTCCCAACAGTGGAACAGTAGAGGCGTTCATGATTGTCTTTTTTAAACTTTCACGATCAAAACACATTATAATACGAAATCATCATATAGGTAACCAGGTAGGGGTGGGGGGTAGGGGGTGGGGTAGGTCCTTATATTATCATCATATGTGTATTATAATGCGTTCATGATTATTCTTTGAAGTTTATCCTCTATATCAAAGACCAGCTCTAAGACTCCAATTACAAGTGCAGCTTCTGAACTTCGTCTTTGAATACCTCGGAGGAGACTCAGAGGAAACAAACTACTTAATTTTCCTAATTGCTTCGTAGTATACGTACCAACTATTTAGCCCAAGAGATTTCTTGGTACAACCACAGTGTCTTAGTGTTTTAGCTGCTCTTACATCAAATCACGCCGATTTGCCACAAACGGATAGGAAGTAGTGTATAGTAGACCCACGTTTTGCCAGTTCTGCTTAAGTCCCACCCATATCATAGGGCCAGAAGGTTCTAGGAAGGCTGCGAGGAAATTCCTGATAGGAAAAAACCCAAAACATGGCCGAATCTGACAATCGACCCATGAGCAGTGGTGTTTGCGACCACTAGACCAATGAAGTAACTATGTCACTGCTAACCCTGAGTTCAAAAGCGGTTCTCTCATCGCTGGTCGCGCGCAACGAGGAGCCGAAGATTTTGTTGGCGGTGCAACTTATGTCTGGGTACTTGAGTGGGTATTTTCCTAAAACATTTTTATTCACGTACCTGGAAACAAAATGCGAACATAAAACTGAATTTCGTATCATTGTTTTGGTATTTATTACTTGCTAAGCTGCAAGTGAACATTATCAGTGGTGAAGTGTTCGAAAATGCAACTTTCAGCTGTATGTGGTATTTTTATTGGGATTTTTTTTCAGTAGCATTTATTGTCTGGATTTGTGCCCAATTGACAGTATCTTGGAACTTCAACATAACAAGCGAATGTGGGTGTTGCTTACCTCTTAGAAGGATCACAGGTCTTATAAGTAAATATAATATTAGACTTACTATTTGTTTTCTAATTAGGGTAAAGGTTAATTAGCCCAGTGGCTTACCTAGCTTACTCTGGGACTCTGGGTATTTGTTTGTGCATATGAGATTTGTGTTAGTGATGATACCTACATACAGGCGTGGTGTGTACTAAATCGTTTTTTTTGTGCAAGTGTGGTAGAGAATTAGAGATGTACCATATTGTACTCCCACATTTAGCGAGAAGTCGCAGTTATGTTCTAGTCTCATGATTACGTGCAGCGAGCCTAATGCCATCGGCTGTTAATAATGTCATTGACTGTAAAAGTTCTGCCCAATTGCTAATCTGTCCAGCTGAGAATCTGCCTAGTTGCTAATCTGTCCAGCTGAGAATCTGTCTAGTTGCTAATCTGTCCAGCTAAGAATCTGTCCAGCTGAGAATCTGTCCAGCTGAGAATCTGTCCAGCTGAAAATCTGTCTAGTTGCTAATCTGTCCAGCTAAGAATCTGTTCAGCTGAGAATCTGTCCAGCTGAGAATCTGTCCAGCTGAGAATCTGTCCAGTTGCTAATATGTCCAGCTGAGAATCTGTCCAGTTGCGAATCTGTCCAGCTGAGAATCTGTCCAGTTGCTAATATGTCCAGCTGAGAATCTGTCCAGTTGCGAATCTGTCCAGCTGAGAATCTGTCTAGTTGCTAATCTGTCCAGCTGAGAATCTGTCCAGCGGAGAATCTGTCCAGTTGCTAATCTGTCCAGCAGAGAATCTGTCCAGTTGGAAATCTGCCCAGTTGCTACGGAGGCAATCGGCCGTTTTCAGACCAAATACAGACTCCGGGTTGGTGATAATACTAGTGAACTAAACCAACCAAAAAACCGATCCCATGCTGAGTAGTAGCACTTGGAACCACGAGATCCTATTCCTTAGGCTACCTTAATTATGTAAAATACCCAAACCACCCAAAATGCCAAATGTCATTTACAATACAAACTCGGTTAGATTTCCAACAAATTGGTACTTACGCTAATTCGATAGCAGTAATTAACAGAAAATACGCGTCGATTGGGAATTTTCTGTTTCCGAGAAACATATGAACTAGTTTAGGTTTTAACATACTCGTATTTAAATGATGGAAATGAATAATTTTGTATTCAATTTTAATTGAAAACATTACATTCTTGGTCTTTTTAGGCTTTCAATTACACATTCGATTTTAATAGTTGAGCTGTTTTTTGCCTTTTTCCCATTACAAAATCAGTAAATCACGCTCCTATTTTTTGAGCTGGTAAGGTACGTACGGGTTTTTGTAATCATTGGCTGCGTTGTTCCACTCACTTCTAAATCAAAATCGAAAGTAATTTATATACAAACTAGGCTGCAGATCAGCAGTTTTTGAACATCAGTTGCACAAGACAGTTCCCCAGCTGAAACAGGGCCAACTAACTGGCTAAGAAGAAGAAGTGGCGGAACCAACTCCCCAGCACCACATCTATTTGTTTGGTTAGAAATATCAGATTTTATACAATAACATCCGAAGTAATCACACTTACTTCCGTGCCATGCTTCCATAACACGTCATCATCATCTACCTAGCCTTTTCCGAACTATGTTGGGGTCGGCTTCCAGTCTAACCAGATACAGCTGAATACCAGTATTTTACATGTAGCGATTGCCTATCTGACCTCCACAACCTAGTTAGTACGCTACCCCTTGGTAAGACTGGTTTTTAGACTTTTCCCGTAACACGTATAAAAGGTCTAATAAAATTGTCCAGTGAAACTGCAAACGTGATGATTATCGATATAAACACAAAAAATGTACGATTATAGGTTCGATATCGCAAATCCAAAGTGTAACCCTACCCCAATAGTCATAGAAGTCAGTCACAAAGCAGCGTTGCAGGTTGATGACTGTACAGCCGGTCCTATGACACCTGTAACGCTGCCGGTACCGGTTTGGTTAATTGGACGGGCAAGACGAGTCGAAGGCGTAGCACAAGATCCCACCATAGCGGTTCATTCCTCCGGAGAATCGAGATGACTTTAACGTGAGAATAAGAAAAGTCTTGCCATAATACGTTTCGGATCGGAGAGAAGAATAAGACTTGATTGATGCTATTTCGGGTATTAGTCTTATCAAGGGCTGGGTTATGAAGGTCGGACAGGCAAATGCTACATGTAAAACGTTGGTATTCGGCTGCACCCGCTTAGTGTGGAAGCCGAACCCAATAAAGTTAGGAAAAGGCTAGGCAGATGATGACTCCTTGTGGTATGCTTGACTATGTTGAATGGCGATTCGAGTAAGAAGAGACATTTGCCCTGCAGTGAGACACACACAGTCCGGTGCAGATAACACCTACCATTGCATCAAAACTTGCTGATGACAACGTTGCTTACAGTATACATAGACAAAACACACCACACCTTAGACTTACGTTGAACAAAGCCGACTTAGTCAAAAGCCACACTGACACACAAATCAAAACAAGTTAAGGCCGCGGAACAAAACCGCAACATTTACTGCGAGTATAACTAAAGGGTGAACAGAACAAGTAGCGCGAAGGGCCGGCAACGAGTACAAGTTAGATAAATAGGCGCACCAATCAGCTGTCGTCTGACTTTCACTGCGCTGCGCTGACGCAATGCTCGGACACAGTGATACCACTACGTATAGAAGTTGAATAGAACCATTCTAAAAATAGAAGCAAAATTCTATTTTTGATATCTACCATCCCGACTGCGACTGCAACCACTGGGTCAGTGTAGAGCCTACTTATTTTATTTAAATATCTAAAAAACTTAATGTATTACAGTTTGGTTTTAGCCACACATCGAAAACCTCAGGGCTTATCTGTGTGCTGGCGAGCCGTTCGTTTAAATTTTACAACTACAATGATAGGTACAATAAAACTTACTTTTAAATTATGGTGGTAATAATTTATAGTTTATAAGTACATACATACTTTAGGAGAAGTTTTGTGTAAGGAAACATTTTGATTTGTATTTATAACTTTTCGAACTCATTTTGTATAGCGTTTGCAAGTCCTCTGGAAGTTTATTAAGAAAAAAAGGTACTAAATATTCTGCAACCCTTATCCCGTACACATTATTGAACCGTTTAAATACGAAAATTGAGTGTATCTAAATGCTCCAGATCTGCGAATGCATAGGGAGACTCTCTGTGTCTAAATAATCCAATATTTCCCCTTTTTGGAAGATAGGGAGCAAGATTCCACAATATTAGTGGATCACTCTGACATTGCTTGGTAACAAATATTCCAACAACCACAGATATACCATCGTTAATACTATATTTTCCCATTATTTTAAGTGTTGATGTTGAATTAGCCTTCTATCTCTTCTACTTACTGTTCGGCAACACTCGGCGTTGATCGGGTTTTGTTTAGGGACGCACGACTTTGTTTATGAAATTATATACACTTTCAATTGGAGCTCAATTTAGTTAGCAAGTATACATATGGAATAGTCTAGCTCTCGTAATAATGTTTCTTAAAGACAGGTTGAAGAGTTTTGTATACTTCATTTGAATGCTTTATTTTTGTTCCTTCTGGTTTTTGTTTTATTTTTCTACCGCTTATTTTGGATAGGATTATAAAGTAGGTATTACGAATCATAGATCAAATAAAAACATCATTTATGCTTGTCTTATTTCCGGACTTGAAAAGAACGATTAAACTTCAAACATTACACGTGTTGTAGTCACGTGCGACGTTAATTCCATACATAAGACATATTTCTCCAGAACTGCACCAATTAATCTCTTCGTACGTATTCCTAGAAAACATTGCCATCAGTATACGATTATGGCAACCGGAGTCTTTCGCATGAGCGTCTAATTGCGTCGTGGATCTGCCGAGGTACCGCGACTTCTCGCAAAATAATCGCCTGATCGACTCTGCGACATGTCGCAAATGAAATCGCTCCAACGATTCGCTGATAAGCTAATGTGGTACAATTGTCCTCAAGCGGATTCTATGCATCTTGATATTCTTATTTGTTGTATCAGTTTTTGTTTATTTATATCCTGGCAGTTTGTTTTTTCCTGGAATGCTTACGGTGTGACCTTAATTTGTTTTTTCGGTTAGTTTTACTAGTTACTTTCGAAGGGATTCCTATCTAATCTACCGGTTATGATATAGCAGAATGGGAGTAATAATAATTTTCTTACTATCAACAGCTGACACCTCGATGGACCTCATAACTAATTCAAAGGAATTGCAAGTTACTTCTCATAATTTTATGAACACAGAAATGCTTCTACAGTAAAGTAAACTTTGAACAGGAAAAACTGTAAGAACCCAGAACATAAACACGAAATACATTAATAACTTGGTTTGAACAAATCTAAAATAAAAATTCAAGGAAACATTACTTACCTACCTTAACACAAATCAGACGAATTTTACCGATAAGATATTAATTAGCACGATTAAACTAATTGTTAATTTCAATACTATGTTATATGCATTTGAGTATGTGACTAAAAGAGTGATAAATGCAGACTGTGATGGAGAAGGTGAGGTAATCAAAGTAAGTATGAAAAAGAAGAAAAGGATAGAGAATAGTGGAATGGAGGACAGTAAAAGAAAAGGAGAAAATGATAGCATGACGGTTGACGAGGAGAATGGAAGGAAAGCACGTATTGCACCGACCCCAAGTAACATAAGTAGTTCATTAATTAATCAAACAGTAACGAGTCTCTGTAAAGATATTTTAACCCGTATAATTCTAACAAAAAACGTAGACAACGTGATTTTAAACAATGTCATCATTATAATCGATGATCGCTTGGGTTTGAATGTTTACAATTTCGCATTGTACATTAATAGCGTCTTCTTCCATCATACTAGATTTATATTACAATTCTGTTACAGTTCTCCATTTTCCAAGTTGACGTTGATACTTATTACCTAATCCTAGAATTATGGATCACAGTCTCTTAGAGAAGCCTCAGGAAAAGATAGCCTAGATTCCGTCAGAGACCACAAAACGCAATGTTTTTTTTTTCTCTTCGGTACATTTATAGGAAACATTTTATTCTACGGCTTGACAACTGTGCAGTAATTACATTACATTACAAATGCTTTAAGTAACAGCTTCAAATTGATAGTTATTAGCTCAATGATCGACTAAGACAAAAGAATCTAACACAACAAAATAATTGCTCAACTCGATTTTAAAATGTCAATCAATATTGGCCTACATATTTACAATTATGTTGTCTAAATTAGCAATTTTCAACTCTTTGTCTTTATCATCAAAGGTTGTTTAACTGCACAAATAATGTTGCCGTTCTACAAATCAGCATTCATAATAAATAAAATAGTTATATACAAAAGTGAGTGTACCAAGGCTGACTGGTGTTCATGCTACTATCGTGTGCTCGAATTTTTACCATCGTACTAATATACACCTTGTTCTAATACTTGTAAGGTTCAAATACCTTTTGTAGGCCGCCCTTTAGGTTTTTGTCTAGCACGATAGTTCGATGCCATTTATGGAGGTAGCTTTCCTTGCCGGTTTGTGTATTTGATTTATTACTACAAAACTGCTTCAAATATTTTTTTCTGGAGTAAAATTATGGATTTGGAGTAACTGACTGTACTGAGTTTTTATTTAAAATAATTGGTGTTTTCTGGGTTTAGTCTGTACCTTTGACCATTTGGAAATCTGGCTTAATTAGCTTTGAGTCTGAGAGAACGATTTACGGCCGTTGTGTTGAAATCTTTGATCTTTATTGTAAACCTGAACGGAATAGAGATAGCAAATTAGTTAAATATAGTATTATAGTAAAACTACGCAGTTCTCTAATCAGCTGAAGGAAATGGGTAATTCTGTTGATTGTTGACGATCACAAGCAATTTGTCGTTCATCATCATTTGATAAAGATCAAGACTTGAACACAGAGAGGCAAACTCCGGAGAGTAAACACTTACTAAAACTAACTCGTTTAGTAGAATTCCCTTGTCTAGTATCCAACAATAAAGTTGTAGAGGATTGTACAAACAATTGGATTAAGAAAGAAGACTCAGTAGGAACGGTATGCTACCCGTCCGCGTAATGCTACTAGAAAACAGATGTAAAAGTAGAAAAACTACTTCGTACTATGAAACTTGTTATTTCTTTTGTCTTTTGAGAGCCTACAAAAGAGATAAGAGACAATTTGACGTTACGTAATAACTCGATGGTATTGATGATATTGTCGAAAAACAGTTTGTGAATTTTAAACTGTGAAAAGGGTTGGAATATTTAAGGGCAGTTCTGTCTTTTCATAAATTAACATCACAACTGTAATCGCGAATGGTAAGACAGATGTATCCATAGCTCACCTAGATTTCGCTAGTTATGTTTGAGTTCACATGATAGAGGGCGAGCTGGTCAACCTTGCACGAATCCATACTCCGTGGCTGAGAAATTGTAAAACTCAAACTCAAAGCATTTATTTCAATTAGACCATTACGGCACTTTTGAATGTCAAAAATACATTGAAACAGTCCCAGCAAACAAACAACAGCATACAAAGCTACAGTCGCAGTCACAAGGCATAATAACTTGAGAAAGTACTGTAGTTGCCCATTCCCTAGCGTAGATCTCTATGGAGAAGAACGGGCAAGAAACTCCATGGACATTCTTTTAAAATCAAAATATTGTTACTTAATCTTGGTTACATCATTCATTTTGTGATTATACATAATATATATTTGAGAACGATATAGAAACACGTGCAACTGCACACTAAGAGCGTCCAGAGTAAAAGATTAGATCAACAATTTATGAATAAAGGAATTAAACTGACAGCGCCCGTTCACGAACATGACGCATGTAGGTTCACAAAACCCACTAAACACTTAGCGCAATCTGAAAATCGAACTCAAGACCTTATACTCAATAGAAGCACCTGTAACCAAAGTACCAACGACTCAGTTAATATTTAACGCTTTATCAGTATTCCGCTAGTCTTTATGTTTAAATTGGCTTTTAGTGTTGCTGACGGATGAGCATAATCGGTAGTTTCCCCGGCACAACATTGTATTGTTCTATAATCATTTCTAATCATTTAGTTCCGAGAATTTCAGCTAGTTTAAAAATACCTTCTGGTTTTACCTAGGATTGGTCAAATGATATGTCATCTTCAGTTACTGTGTCATTACCATGTCGATAATTATATCATTACTTTCTGTTTGTGCCAGTCATGTTTACTTGGCATTGTGTCTGTATTGTTGCAATATAAATGTGGACTATGTCCCAGAAGGGCTCGTGGTTAAATAATAATAGCTGCATGAGTAAATTTTCAAGGTTTAGCAATGTTTGCTGAGGACGGTTCGTTGATGGAGATCACCCTTACTGAGAGAGTTGGTCCTGACATTGCCATTCGTAGATCTTTGACAGTTGTTAGAGAGCCGGATGGCTGCTTTAGTTTAGATTTTAGCAAAGTGGGCCTCGTACACACTACTATACACAATCATAAATTGTCGTATATTGAAGTATTGACCCACACACGCGTTCAAAAATGTGTCACAGTAACTGTGGCGTCCGAACGCCCAAAACAACGCGTTAGCATATTTAATGAACTTTGATTATCCGACAAACTGTTAAAGTCATTATGTCTGCATTTCAAACATGTGTCATATTTATCGTTAGCATGCACTACGGCGCGGCGCGTGGTCGAATTGTTGCTGTGTTGCCACACTTCGCGGTTATTGCTTCCAAATCAGTTTATTAGGAACATCTAAATTTAGCTTCATTAGTTGTTAATTGGGTACATGTCGTTTTTAATGCGTTTTAGTTTTTATGCCTACGTTTACGTATTGTTCAACTTGGCTTTGGCCGCGGTTTCACCTGTATATAGGTCGGCCATCATCATCATCATCACCATCATCTGCCTTGTCTTTTTTCAACCCTGTATGTTGCAGTCGGCTTTCAGTCTAATACCAGTAGGTATGAATTCTTGACGGATACTTTTAACCCAAATTATGTTATATACGAAATGTTGTTGACCTCTACGATGAATTCATTTTCGTTATCTTTTATTACAATTAAAAAGTATCCTGTTATGACAGATATCAGTTGTCGATCAGGTGTTAATGGATTAGTTTGATTGTAATCAGTTTACTGATACATGTTGTTTGTGATACCGGAAAACTTACCTAGCTGATGTAGGTATAAAGTTTCATCATCATTCTACTGACTTCATCGCAATGAGAGATTTTCTTTTTGAGGTATTAAAATAAAACTTAGTTTCCAAGAACTCTATAGATGGCGTTGAACTTACTATGATAGTTGGTGCCAAAGCCAAAACGCTTGGAAAAAAAAACATTGTGTCACGTCACATACTCTCGTTGACTGCCACTTTCATTTGCTTAACCATCCGAATAAAACCTAGTTTTCTCGCGCATTGTTAAAATCAGGTTTTTTAGGTTCCGTTCCTTGCATTATCATACTTACTCCTAGCGCCATCTATCCAGTGACTAGGGAACAGCTAAAAAGAAAATCCCTCATTGCTTTTGGTTGGTCGCAACATGCCTTCTTCTTTCATCAAGTCATAACTTAAGTAGGTCACCCTTTCAAGGCATAATTATCATCTTTTACACCGTCCATCGATATCGTTTCTTTGGTCTTTCACTACACTGTTTATTGGTTGGCCTTTCCGTGGTCGAATCCTCCTTAAAGTTTCCATAACTATAGACTATTCTGTGGATAGTATATTTGTTAAGTCTAATTTTAAGACAACACTGTTCATGCTTAATATACCTACTACTATTTGTTTTCTCAAAGAAATTATAAAATTTGAATCTTGGTTAATCTTGAAACCGTTTCTAAACATATTTCCGTATCTTCAATCCGTTCTTCCCTTCTGTCCCTCACAAATATTATTAGATGGTTAGTTATCCTCCGTAATCTCCTTCAATGTTTTCTGGGAGGCTTTTCCCTTGTGAGTAGTAGAATAAACGACTATTTTACTGTCTTTCATACGACTACTATGATTACAATACTTATAATACTGAATAAACACTTCTAGATAAGTATGGAAACAGACATACTGCGCAGATTAGAAATAAATTAGCATGAAAGAAATAGAATGATGTTACGGAAATTCAGTACCAGTTTTATCACCAAGTATTAGTAGTTTTCAACCGTCAGTCTTTGCATTTTTTTATAGAAAATCGCAGCCTGAGAACAGTTGATCTAATCTTCCAATTTCTAATCCAATTTCTAATCTTATAATTTCTCCACAAAATCTAATCACGCAATATAATGTTATCGTACGCTTTCGATCCATGGCATAACACTTTCGTCCATGACAGTACTTATCGTGTTTTTTAAATGGCGGCTAGTGCTGATTAAATACGCAGATGTACGGTCGGACCGTGACTTGTGACGAATGTGCACGTGTGCTCGCATGTACCGAGTGCTTCCGGTTGATGGTTGCTGTGGTTAGTCGGTTGGTTGGTTAATGGTCCAGTAGGTGACGGGGCTGCAGATGAATAGATGGGAAAGCTTTTATAGATTTGCTGAGGATTTAGAACCCTCCGCTCATGATGTCCTGTCGAGTCAAGAGAAAAAGCGATTTAAGCCCTATTTTCGTAATATTCGGTGCATTTTATGCTGAGTCTTTTACATGGCACATGAATAATTTACACAGAACCTTTTGCTGAAGTCATTTTCGTGAAGTCCATATATGATATGTCATATTTATGCAGTCTTAGGGGAGTAGATATCATCGTCTGCGTAGCTGGCCAGCTTCCACTTTATCCTGATACAACTAAATACCTGGTATTTAGTTGTATCATTTCACATGGAGCGACAGCCTATCCAACCATCCTTCTAATATGGCGCCCCAAAGTGCGCAGCGGTAGTGAGGCTGCCTTACGTTCTTAGGGTCCCGCGTTCGAATCCCGGTAGGGGCAAATGTTTGTGTGATGAGCATGAACATTTGTTTCCGAGTCATGGATGTTTATATTCATAATAAGTATGTATTTACAAAAAAAAGTATCTATGTAGTATATCACAGTGGGCCCTATCAGAAAACCAGCGCTGCGGTATTTGTTTTCATTTATCGCAGCATCATGCTGAGATAGGAGCCTTTTTGGCCTCGCACAGGTTTTCCTTTTATGATTTAGTTTTAGATTATTTTTATTGTTTAGTTTTAGATTCTTTATTAGTTTTTTTATATTATTTTTGTATTTCCTGTGCTTGTCCCAAATAAATATTTTTCTTTCTTTCTTTCTATATCAACTATCTGGTGTCCACGACAAAAGCCTCCTTGCTTAGTGTGGCACTAGATGGCGGTGTGTGTAATTTCCAGCCATATTCATTTATTATTTAGATAACGGAATCAATAAGTTGATTTGAACCAACAGTTTCAGTAATCGTAATTCTTCCTCGGTACATTTTACGCCGTGACCTTTCACGGGTGTTTGCGCGTCGATAACGCCATGAAACCGTATCTAGTTCAGAACGTTTCATATTGATCACACTGTGAGATATAGTTAACGTTTTATTGAGTAAAAATCTGTGGATTTTGGTTATTCAAGTTTCTTTATGATTATTATGACTAACGGACCCGCAACTTCCTCTGAATCACATAATAGGGAGTGAGAATGCGCGCGAGTTACTTGATCATTGTTTCCCTGCGGAGTTAAAAATGTGATATCTCTTTAAGAAACTCATTGAAATCAAATGATGTAAGGGCATTTTTTTATAAAATTAAATACTTAATTTATATAATAATTATACTCAGTATAATAATAATAATATATAAATATATATATATAATAATAGTATTATATTATAATAATACTTAATAATAAAAACGTATATACATATAATTATATATATCACAGCAGGGAAAGCCTAGAGGAACACTCTGCCCATATATTGGCGACATCCGCCGCCAATCCACCTTTGTCTTTCAGTCTCTACTTCTCTAGCCATCACATCGCCGTGCGACACCTACAATTCTTCATTGTTGGTAGAGGTAGGTGGGTATTTGAAATCACACACAGCACTTGGCTCAAATTCCAAACGTTTATTTCTATGAAACCATTTAGGTACAGAAACCGATTAACTTATAAGTAACGTTCACTTCATTAAACACTTATAATTACATAGTATTTCAATTGTTTTTGCTAATCGTAGGATAACGTGACTGCCCGTTGCTCAAGCGTCCATTCTTCTGTGTGGGCGGAAGTCCTCCACACAGTACAGGTAACTCATTACATAATAAGTTCATTAAAACTTACAAACAATACTAGAGTAATTCATAATTAATCATTTTAATAATTAAACAATACCAATATTCACAAATGCAAAGGTTTTATCAAGTTAAAGCTAATTAGTTGCTTCAATACTTTTTACAACAATATTCAATCTTTTAAAACCATTTCCGGCAAATCAAAGTATTTAGTACAAAGAACACCTACGAAGTCTTTCACTAATAAATTGTTCTGTAAAATAATCTTGTTACTTTTTAGTTTGTAATTTAGTTAGATAATCTGATTTAATTGTAGTTTCAAATTATTAATTGATTTATTGATCAAATCGTATTCGGCCTGTAGTGTTGCCTCATAAAAATCTTGTGTCAAAATGAACAATAATAATTACAAATCCAATGTCATAAAATACTTACTTATCATAATTTTAACTATAGATTTAGCTAAAGACTTACCGAGTCTTTAGCTAGACTTTTGTTTAATAAATTACTATTTGAAACCACGAACTATCTAAGTGCTAGTTACGCCAATAGATGGCGCTTAACTCATTTGTCAAGTGATGTAATAACTGTACCACGAAGCAGAGATGGCAGGTTCATGGAATAGAATTATGAGTGTTAATAATTAGATTAAATCTTAGCAGATAGAGCCTCTTGCGGCGACACGGCCATTCTGATCGGCGGTGCGCGCTCTGCACCTGCCGTCGCCGTCAGTATGTGGAGTTTCGTGGTTGTTATCTGAAATAGTGGAGATAAATTTTGTCGGCAGATTATTGTTGCTTTTATTATTATCCTACAATGTTCATTGAATTGTAGGATTTGGTAATAGAAAGTGTCAGTCAACATAGAAAGCTAGTTATAGATCAGGCATCTATTCAGTTTTCATTGTATTCAAAATTAAATGTGTTTATGTATCACCTAGACATACACACAGTCACAGAGTTAATCTGCTTGAAATTTTTATTTAATCTTTTAGTAGTGTTTAGATTGAAGCTGGTATGAGCTGCTAACTGAATAAAATGTTGTAGCCTGAATTATCAAATAACATTAATTGAATTGAGGTTATTGATTTTGTTTAATCAGCTAACAGCTGAATAAAATATTGTTGCTTCAATTGTCCAACAATATTCGTTGAATTGTTGTTTAGTATCAGTTAGTTTGCAAGCAGTTTTGCAACTTGTATTTGAGTTTGTTGATGCTAAAAGCTATTTGTTAAAAATAACAGCTTGGTATGAGTTTGGGTTTTTAGTTATCTTCAGAACCTTGTAATAGGTCTACTAGATTTGTCTTAAATAAAATTATTGATTGCTTTAGATAGTCTGTAATTTGTATTTGTTAAGTGTAGTGTAAGTAGCATGTTTTTATTTGTTCATTCTCACGGGAAGGTAATGCTCTGTGATAGACACAAAGTCTTGGATTTGACAGGATAAAAGGATAGGATCAGGAACACCGCTCTGTGATAGACACAAAGTCTTTGATTTGACAGGATTAAAGGGTAAGGAGTTTAGGACCATTGCTCCGTGACAGGCACGAAGTCTTTGATTTGACAGGATATAAGGAACCAGGCTCTGGGCGTTAGTACGCCGTGGACCCAGCAGGATAACATGAGAGTATTGTTTATCAGTTGCCTCCACGGCTGCTGATAGGATCATTAGTAGTGTTCATTATCAGTGGCCTCCACGGCTGCTGATAGGATTGTTTGTAATTTGTTGTGTTCATTATCAAGTACCTCCACGGCACTGACAGTATTTGTTTGATTTGTTGTGAGTGTTTGTATTACTCATTGAGCTTGTTGTTTCCTCCACGGATACCAATAGCTTGTGAGTTTTTTATTTTTATTTATTAGTTACTGTTAGGAGTACTAATATTTTGTTATTATTTTTG
This sequence comes from Xestia xanthographa, assembly GCA_905147715.2. Classification (NCBI taxonomy): domain Eukaryota; kingdom Metazoa; phylum Arthropoda; class Insecta; order Lepidoptera; family Noctuidae; genus Xestia; species Xestia xanthographa. The sequence continues at coordinate 28,609,848 of LR990653.1, read as the reverse complement.
TAAATAGTTGCTTACAACTGGCAGGATTATAAAAACTAAAATAATCAATGTGGAAACATGTTACTCAATACACATGAGCATCATGTAGGTAAGTTGATTGGGCTATTGTATTAAGTCTTTTGTTGTAACACTGTAGGTATCAGTGGGGAAGTGTAAGAAGTAGTTTGAAAACTCCTCACCTTTTATGTTAGTCTATGATGTGAGGACACTGTAACAGTCATCCCTGGTTGGCTGTTCTCATGCTGTTCCCCATTTTATAGCTCCATAGCTGGCGACACGGTCATCTGTTCACCAGGCTGTAGTCCTTGAAGTTGTTAGTTTTTGAAATTGTTCATTGAGTCACATTTTTAAATGACCTTGCTCCATTATCATTTGCTGGGGTAGCGGTTAATTGATGTCATCACTATCTTGGAGTGACTGGGTGCATAGAGTTGTTCTCAATTTCTTTGATAAAACATATCATTTCTTCTATGATAAGACAATTGCCTGGAACCTGAAATGTGAAAAGTCATGCAGGTAAATAACATAACATCACGCCTATTGTTCCTGAAAGGTTAGACAGAGGTATACCTAATAGTATGCCAACATTTATTTTGAAGTCCCATGTAATAGGGGGCAAGCCTTATTGCCATCAACCAGGCACAAATCTGGACTCTGTGCCTGCTACAGAGAAATTCCTAATGGAAAAACCCAACAACACTTTGCCTGACCTGGGAATCGAACCCAGGGCCTTATGCTCAACAGTCACGCTTGCAGCCACTAGACCAACAAGGTAGTCAGTGCAGGTAAATATTAATAATAGTGTAATGTCTACACTAATAGTGAAGTGTGTAGGTACATAACATCACACCTGCAATCCCTGAGGGGTTAGGCAGAAGTGAAAATAATAAATCCACACTTTGCCTAAGCCTCTAGTTTAGCGATATGGCTATTTGCCATTCATATGATTGTCTGGCTTGCTACTGAGAAATTCCTGATGGAAAAACCCAATAACACTGCCAGGCCTGGGAATCGAATCCAGGTCCTCATGCTTTAATAACAGGGCTCATGACCACTGGACCAACAAAGCAGTCCTACTATTTTTTTTAAATTAGTTGGAGTGATAAGTTTTATAGTTGGAAATAAGTTGTTTTGAAATAGTTGTTTACTTAGATTAAGTTAATTAAACTAAGATGGGAAAGTTAAACTGATCAGAACTACTTTAAAAACACTGTTGGTTGTGTAGTTGCACTGACAAAACATTCACATTTTATTAACACATCGAAAGCTTTGCTTCGTTGATATCACACGCTAAGATTTCATTGTCATAACTTGTTGAACTGAAATTTGTTTGACATTTCATAAGTCGTCTTGTTTTATAAATCAGTTTCATAACAATGTGTTTTTGTATGAATCTTGCAACATGTTGTCCATTACAAATGTTTTCAAATTTGCATAATTATTTGAAAAGCCCTCAACTTTGCACTTAACGCAAACAATATCTGATTTTGAGGTTTAAACCTATAGTGTGAATGAAAAGTCAATAACAACAAGTTTTAAATTTGTTACTACTCAGTTATTTAATTAGTAGTAATTAAAAAGTTAAATCTAATTCATGAGTTTAGTTTCTGACACATCATTACTGGTTATATTTCAAAATAACATTGAACGCATAGTGATTGAATTAAATGCAGTGTTTTTAGTTCACTTATTCAGGTGTCAAGTTACCCTAACCAGCATGGGATGTGTTAAGATAAAATAATGTTAACTGTAAATATTCTCTACAGTAACAAAATACTAAAATAAATAAAACAAAATACTTCCCGGGATTGATGATCCATTAGCAGGTTTATTTATTGATAATTTTGTTTTCCCGGAGTCCAATCTTTGTTTATTCTGCTTCGGTCATTCTGTGCTGTACATGTTGGTAATTTTGAGTGCAATAAATGAAGTTTTCCATCACATACAACTTCATTGTTTGTTTACTAATGTAAATTGCATTTTCATTATGTGTTCTGATTTGTTTTGGGTCAAATGTTGCAATAAATTATCATGTTGGTATTTGTCAGCCACTTGGATGAAAATGCAGCCAACTCTTAGGCTATCTTAGACTTCTTAGGTATCTTCTTGTCTATCAGTTCATTGCCACATAACACTGTAAGTATATTGGCTGTGGCAGCATAATAAGTCGCTCTCTCTTGAAAAGCTTCGTGGTGACCACTTCGGTGAAAAATTCTTTGCCACGCCTTCGGCCATGGTCACGAAAGCAAGAGTTCTAGTTCGGTAGTTCCTTGTAATTGTTCTGGATGTCCGGCACTGTGAGCAGCGCGCAAGAGCTATCACCTCTTCTGATATCACAGCAGGGAAAGCCTAGAGGAACACTCTGCCCATATATTGGCGACATCCGCCGCCAATCCACCTTTGTCTTTCAGTCTCTACTTCTCTAGCCATCACATCGCCCTGCGACACCTACAATTCTTCATTGTTGGTAGAGGTAGGTGGGTATTTGAAATCACACACAGCACTTGGCTCAAATTCCAAACGTTTATTTCTATGAAACCATTTAGGTACAGAAACCGATTAACTTATAAGTAACGTTCACTTCATTAAACACTTATAATTACATAGTATTTCAATTGTTTTTGCTAATCGTAGGATAACGTGACTGCCCGTTGCTCAAGCGTCCATTCTTCTGTGTGGGCGGAAGTCCTCCACACAGTACAGGTAACTCATTACATAATAAGTTCATTAAAACTTACAAACAATACTAGAGTAATTCATAATTAATCATTTTAATAATTAAACAATACCAATATTCACAAATGCAAAGGTTTTATCAAGTTAAAGCTAATTAGTTGCTTCAATACTTTTTACAACAATATTCAATCTTTTAAAACCATTTCCGGCAAATCAAAGTATTTAGTACAAAGAACACCTACGAAGTCTTTCACTAATAAATTGTTCTGTAAAATAATCTTGTTACTTTTTAGTTTGTAATTTAGTTAGATAATCTGATTTAATTGTAGTTTCAAATTATTAATTGATTTATTGATCAAATCGTATTCGGCCTGTAGTGTTGCCTCATAAAAATCTTGTGTCAAAATGAACAATAATAATTACAAATCCAATGTCATAAAATACTTACTTATCATAATTTTAACTATAGATTTAGCTAAAGACTTACCGAGTCTTTAGCTAGACTTTTGTTTAATAAATTACTATTTGAAACCACGAACTATCTAAGTGCTAGTTACGCCAATAGATGGCGCTTAACTCATTTGTCAAGTGATGTAATAACTGTACCACGAAGCAGAGATGGCAGGTTCATGGAATAGAATTATGAGTGTTAATAATTAGATTAAATCTTAGCAGATAGAGCCTCTTGCGGCGACATATATATATATATAATAATAGTATTATATTATAATAATACTTAATAATAAAACGTATATATCTGGATAATACCATGTTTATAAAACCAACTTTGCAAATAATAGTATACAAGGTGTCGCCCCAAACAAAATTCCAACACCTACTCGACCAAATGTATGAGACAGCTGATTATTTTTTTACGATTACGATGGTGGTTCCAAAGAGAAAGTGGTTCAGTTTGACGATCTGTATGAGACCAGGATGCAAAGCAACACCTTGTAGATATGAGCTCTGCTGATAGGGCCTTTGTGATTTTTTCATCATCATCATCACCACTTTCCTGCCCTTACCCTAACTTATTCAGGGTCGAAGCAGCATATAGAAAAGAAAAAGAAAAAAAAATGGCAGGCACATGACGTGCATAAAAAAATAGAAAAAATAAACAGAAAACATACAACGCACTCTGCTGCTCTGTATGGTGTCGGACGTAAAGAATAGCACCATCCCATATCTTCCCGTGGGTGTCGTAAGAGTCGACTAAGGGATTTTCCAGAGAGTGGGCAGCAGCGTTCTCAGTGCTTTTGTAACAACCGTACTGCGATCGCCAACCCGCCTGCCAAGCGTGGCGATTATGGCAAAAACCCTCCTTGGGGGGGGGGGGGGGCATGTCCAGCAGTGGACGTTTTTCGGCTGAAATGATGAAGATGATGATGATGATGATGATGATGATACAACGCATATCAGTCATTTAAAATACATATAACAGAACGGAGCAGAAAAAAAAAGTCGACTGTTGACAATCAGGTTAACCACTCAGCATGATGCTGTGCTATGGGGAGCCCACTGCACAGCGCTGGTTTTCAGTGGTCACCTGTCAAATAAAACGAACGGACATATCTTCTTCTCTTAGTCGTCATTACCGTTGTTTTTTTTATCTAAATCAGCTTCCGTCGTTTCTTTGGTCTTCCTCTAGACTTAATCGATAGGGACGTTGTAATATCAATAATATCTTCTGAAAATGAAAAAAATGTTTTTTGTTTCTGTAGTACAGAAACGTGTTCTCGGTATAAAAAACAATTATCAAATACTAGCTGACGTCCCGCGGTTTCACCCGCGTAGTTCCCGTTCCCGTGGGAGTACGGGAATAAAATATAGCCTATAGCACTCACGAATAATGTAGCTTTCTACCAGCGAAACAATTTTTTAAATTGGTTCATTACTTCCGGAGATTACCTCCTACATACAAACTTACAAACATACAAACAAATGTTACCTCACATTATAATACACGTGTAAACGCGTATTTTCGCGAAAATAAAGGTAAAAATTCGCGAAAATACCCGTTTACATGTGTATTATATTGTGTTTTGATCGTGAAAGTTTAAAAAAGACAAATGTTACCTCTTTATAATATTAGTATATTAGTATAGATACGAATATCATTTGTTACATAATTTACGGGTTTCCCTACAATTACTGTTAATTGAAACATAAATAAAAAAACAGGGAAACAACATGACTGTACCCGGAAGTTATGAAAGAAATGTATCCAATTTCATGCTAATTACAATAGAAATTTGTATCATTCTTGACTTTATAATCCCATAAAAGGAGCCATAACTGAAGACATTTCAACATGACATGTTATAGCTAACCTTGACTTCAAACCCGGAACTTTGCGTGTAAGTTAACGACTGAACCATTGGAGTAAGGATAATAATTTTCCACGCTTATTCGAGTTTTCACAGTTGACCTGATGGATACTTGCCACAGTGTAGCGATATACAGTAGACTGTAGGGCAACTTAGTTTTTTATTCTTGAGTATTTTTTTCCGGTTATGTAGATGTACCTGTACCTTCTGCATCATAACATACTAGACCCATAACGTTCCCACTGCTGGGACACAGGTTTTCTCTCTGTAAGAGGGAGTGGGTCGACATCCACCACACGGATCCACTGCGAGTTGGTGGATGTCACATTTCTGTTCTGAGATATTCTGGTTTCTCGATGTTTTAAGTACTTACAGAATGCCGCTGTGCAATTTGATCCTTTAACTTAATTCCGACCTAAGGGAATTACGGATGCTCCAAATTAGGTTTTCACCATCGATGCAACGAACCGCCATTGGAGAACCCCATTAGATACGACACCTTTGGGAAATCATGGGGTATTTTATTTTTAGACAAGATACGATTTTTGTAGTGATTCGTGTCGTCTTTCGTGAATAAATCTTACGGTTTTTGCGTAATTAGAGCCGAAACAAACTATTTTTAGACTGCTAAAGAAATACTGACTATTCTTAGGAACAATGTTTTCGTTTGAATGTCAAAGATGAAGAAATAGTACAAATGTCTTTAATTATTACATATCTGTTCACAATGAATAGTTCTTGTAGTAACATAGAACAGTTTAGAAGAAAAGATTTTGTTTTTTTTACATTTTTCATTTTTAGAATTCAACCAAAAAAATCTTCACAGTTTTCGTAGCATGAAATACTTTTTATCCTGTAATAACACCCTCCGAAAGAAATTCAATATTAATATACCCCAAGTTGTTTCACAGATATATTTTTATTACAATTATAAGTTCTGTAAGATGTGAGAAAAGCAAGTAACTTAAACTTTTGAAACCTTAAAATTCATGATCTGCTCAGGCTTTTTCCAATTATCCTCCCGTCCGTTCCTAAATCTCCAGGAGATTTATGTCAATTGTCTAACTATTGTGTCTACTAATTAGTCGTTTAAACGTATATGTTGGGGTCGGCTTCCAGTCTAACCGGAAGGAGCTAAAGTAAATACTAAAACTTTACATGAACCAACTGTCTATTTGACCTCCATCCACAACCTATGGCAAAAATGTGGTCCCCAAAATATTCCCTGCCAATCTTGACCTACTGTGCCACCAACCATGTTACACTGTGTCACGTCAAATCCACATCATGTCCTCGTAATAATCTCATATGGCTTTGTTCTGTACCCGTGAAATAATGGTCTCTTATTGGACCCCTATACATCTTTACCGTCCCCAAGGTATCTGAATAATTTGATGCTTGACGACCTTGCAAATGACACTTTGATAAGGAAAAAAAAGTAATTGGATTCCGTCACAATTGAAATTCGGCCTAGTTTATTATTTATTTGAGGGAAAAATGAAATGGTTTTGACTTAAATTCCCTTGGAAGAATACGATTAATTCGAAATTAGGTTTTACTGAATTTAAATGTTGACAAGATGTATGAACGTTGACGAAGCAGAAGCAGTATCCGCGTGTCTATCTATAGTACCAGGCTATATGGGAAAAGTCATAAGTTTGTCTATGATTATCGTTCACAAAGATAACAATTCTTAACTTTTTACATAACAATTCTTAACTTAACAAGACTTTCAGTATATTCTCTTCGGTACTTACGATAAATTATTATTCTTAAGTTATTTTTTTTTTGAGTTAGCTAATAGCTGCATACAATAAGAAGCCTAAATGCCCATCAAAACCAGTTTCACCCAACATCACCACACATTGACATTGGTCCATAAAATACTTACAAACAGGTGGCATTCTAAAGTTGAGTTTAATTTACGACACATTATGAAGAATGTTCAATAAATAAAAGACCGTGAAATTCCAAGTATTATTGTCCATTGACCTCGTTGATGATGTCCTCCAGAAAGATCAGATGCGTAGAACTCGTACTTTGTGCCTACCACCACGAGACCACAAACGCGCACGCAGCACGTTAAGCAGTTGGTCCCAGCTGTCTGTAGATCTTTGACAGTCGTTACAGGTAGTCAGTGGCCTGAAAGTCTAACAACCAGTCTTACCAAGGGGTATAGCATTACCCAATAGTAACTGGGTTGTGGAGGTCAGATAGGCAGTCGTTCCATGTAAAATGTAAATGTATTCAGCTGCATCCGGTTAGACTGGAAGCCGACCCCAACATAGTTGGGAAAAGGCTGGCAAATGATGATGACCACGAGACCACAGACCACCACCAGACCACCAGAGGTTGCCAGATAAGGTGGAACAGATAAAATCTATTCTTCTAGAAAACATTTCGCCGCTAGTTATGTTTAAGTCCCATTTTATAGGAGGTGAGCCCATGGCTATCGACCGGGCACACATCAAGAGTCCGTGGTTACACTGGTTACTACGAAGAATTTCCTGATGGAAAAATCTAATAACAATTTTCCCCGATCCAAAAGCCAGGGGCCAGGGCCCGTCTATTCTTCTACCTGTACGTGAACGTGTTCCGGACACTAGGCCTATATGGGAAATAGACGCGTTTTTATATTATACATATAAGTATTGACAGAATTAACAATGTACAATTAAGAGCAAAAACCAAATTAACCGATATACTGGAACGAATAGACCCCCAAAAATGGAGATGGACCAGCCATACGTTGAGAATTTGAGATCTACACAAGAAAAGTGGAGCCAAATTATAACGAATTGGTATCCAAGAGATGGCAAAAGACGCCGAGGACAACTAATGCGCTGGGAAGATGAGCTGAAACTTACTGCGGGACCCAAATGGAGAAGAGAGTTGCTCAAGACAGGAAGCAATGGAAACTACTGGAAGCCACTGAGTTGAGAGACATCCTATAGCCAAACGCACCAAACGACACAGCCATAAAGATTAAGGGCCTATACTACCTAATGGCTTATCATGATCCTCCGTTACGCCTAAAATACTGCAGCATTAATTTTGAAATAAATATATGGTAAAGTTGAGAATTAATGTTAGGTCTTATGTTTGGCGAAAACACGATTCCATAAAATTTTCTCGATAGAAAAAAAATCCAAAGTTACCTCCAAATCGAACAATAAACCGCTGGTATTCAAAAAGTACTTCAAACTAAATCATGAAACTTTGCATACTAACTGAAACAACTATAAAGCAGGTCTTATGTTTTTTATTTTTTCTAAAAGAAGAACGTTTGATTTTATAAATAATAAAAACCACTCATTTCGCACTATTCGGCCTGCAGTGTCTGACGTGACCACCACTTTGTAGTGCAAGCTGATTAGAACGTTATACTAACAGTGTTTTTAACGAAGTTTGAACCACCACAAATAGAGTTGCTAATTTGAGGTAGTATAGGCTCTTAAATCTCTCACCCAGTCTAACGGGCTAAATAAATAAATAAATATAAGTATTGTCAAGCTGTTAAGGTTCGCAGTCGGGTCACTCTAGGAAAGCACTCTTGGAAATTAAGTGTTAAAGTATTATGTGACCATCGGGAGTTCTTTCGTGGTTTGTGGTCCGTGGTACTAGATAAGACTAGTTGAACGTTTATTTATGTTTTTGATCAAGATCTTGATTTTCCGATTTATTTTTCTTTTGTGAAGCTTCTTCATTGGCTTCATTTAGCTGTTTGGATTTTGATGAAGTCATTTTTTGCTGTTGTAGAAATTGTCATTTAATTCATCAGGACTTTCTCCAATGCGACCCGGAGTGTAGATTTGTGCATGTTTGATGGTAAGAAGGTCGCTCCTATTAAATGGGAATAACATTTTTGGGCTGTTTTTGCTTGCATATTATTCGTAATCTTGTATGAAAATATTTAAACACAAAAGTAATTTCTATGTAGATAAGCAGGCTTTCGTCATATTTTGTGAATTTAGCATCGTTCATCATCTTTTTCTTCCAATTCATCAATCTTGTCCTAATGGTCATACCTTATTGCTAATGGGACAAAATTAGCAATTTGTCAACCTTCTAGGCTGTTTTATTGCTCAACTTTGCAATGCAAAAAGTCATTTTGTTTTACTAAAAATGGGCATTTGAATTTTTATTGTATATCTTGGTGTTAAAACGCAAAGTAGAATGAAAAGTTGTTGAAACATACAAAACTGATTTTATAAAAACTAAAGGCATACGAATCTGGGTTTACATTAAAAGCAGTAGAAGATAGTTTAAGGTACAGTTTCTGCAGAGGTCTAGCAAAGTGATATTCTTTTCGCGGGAACTATGATGGAAAATTAAAAAATGTGTTGGCAAAAGTTACAAAATAGCTGTTAATCTTGTTGTAAATGGTTTTGGAAATACTAAACGCTTTCAAAGTGGTTGCCGCTTGTATCCACCTCGGAAAGCAGCGGAAAAAGATCTTCGTCTAACTGTTCTTCATATTGTACTAGCTTTTGCCAGCGGCTTCGCCCGCGTGAAGTTAGATAATTGTCCCATGGGATCTTACTACCGGGATAAAAAGTATTATATGTGTTAATCCAGGTTGTAAACTATCTGTTTGTAAAATTTCATCCAAATCCGTTCTGTAGTTTTTGCGTGAAAGAGTAACTAACATCCATACTCACAAACTTTCGCATTTATAATAATTACCTAGTAGGATTTTGTCAGATTATTATTACAATTAAATACTCCAGTGTAAAGCAGAAACTATAATAAATAATAATAATATATCATTTAATTCAGGTAACAAAACCCATATCATAAATATACCTTACAGACTAACATACATATTTTTATAAGCCACAAAAACCTAATTAAACTATTTTACACGAAGAGACGGCGTCATGTTGCGCTGCGTGGTGTCGCGTAGCCTTCCGCGGAATCGCCGATACATGACACCCTTCGGCCAAAACTCTTCCTCGAAGAAGGTCTCAATGTGATGAGTCGGAACTCGCAGCACGAACGACATAAAATTTGTGTTGTAGCGACTAGGAGGCTTCTTCCTCTTCCTATAAAGGGGCCTCGGCCCACCTACTACGATCCTTACATACACCTCTACAACTACTACTACACTACAACAGCCCATAACATCCACTGCTGGACATAAGCCTCTCCCATGATGGGAGGAATTTGCCGTAATCTCCACGCTTGGCAGGCGGATTGGAGATCGCAGTGATGAAAGACTAACAGAAAACGCTGCTGCCCATTCTCTGGTCTACGGAGGCGCAAGGTGTTCTGCCTCAGACATTAGTCGCCTTATACGACACCCGTGAGTGGTGGTGGTGAGTGGTTGGTTCTATTCTACTCTGCCGGATACCACACGGCTACCACCTCGTGCAATCTTAATTTACTTTAAAACCCCACATTATCTACAGCTCAACTGAAGGGAGAAAGGTATCTCCGATGTTAATTTCAACCGCCTATATAAAGGCAGCAGCGAGTATATTTCGCAAGTATTTACGCACGCGCGATATTATTTCCTTATACTATTTAATAAATTTAGTAGAGACAGAACACGTTTCGCTTTGGGATTTGTTCACAACTGTGGGCTATTTTAATGGTTTATTGATTTATGGATAAATTGCGCAGTGAGTGCGTTTGGTAGTTTAAAAGGAAATTCATTCACGGACGTGTTTATTTGCTAATCATTCTGATGTTTTTACCATTTTTGTCTCTGTCCTGTGTCTATAGTTCATCAGGTCTGTTTTATTCTGTCCTTTGTTCTGTATTCTTCTTAGTACTAAGTGCCACAGTCCTACACCGAAAATTATAAAACCACTAGAGTTTACAAAATGAACGATCTCTCAATAGAAGCTTTGCTCTACCACATTTTTTTTTTTTTTTTTTAATGTTTTCCTTTTTTCTGCCATCTCACCACGAAATATATCGTTACACTTTATTGTTTTCTCTAAACCTAATGAAATGCGGGTCAATTCCTGTTCACTTCCTTGCTCTCTGTATACTCTCTGCATTCAAGCAATAGGGTTGATATTCCTTTATCGACATCTCTAATATCTTTCACAAACTAAACCACTATACCACATTAAAGTTTATCTCAAGTTCTTTCACTTGTGTCCTCAGCCCTATAAGTAGGTACTTGTGTACCAACCGTAATATCTGGGCTATTCGTACGGCCTCGTGGGATATCGGACACCGATCGATTCGATATGTTTCGTAACTTTCGGCACTGCCTGCCTGGTATCAAGTTCTTAATTAAAGGTTTTAAATTAGATATGGTATTGCTTTGACTGTTTGTGTTGATTGGTTTGGAATGAATGATTGTAACTTGTCTTGTGATTTAAGTTGTCTCCTTGTCATTTATCTCTTTTACGATTGAGTCTTTGTTTATGTTCGTTGAAGACTTAATTGTTTTGTTTTAAAGTTTTTGACAGATTTGACTTACGAGATGTTTCGGACTCCATTATTTCTTTTTTTTTGTTCTCTTGTCATGCAACAGTCCATTGACTATGAGTAGATGTGCAGTTGTCAGATTGAGTGTCGTCACTTCCTACTGGGATTGTCTCTTTTTAATCAGTGGCTCATTGTAGGCTATCCAGGTTCAAGATTTTACATCTTTTCAGGCGATTCAGGATGTCAGGAATAGTGAGCTGCACTGCTAGTGAATTCGTATGGTGTTGAAGATGTTTTTTTATGCTTTTGCGTATAACTTTAATTAGTTGATTTGTTTTATTGACAGACATATCAAGTTCTGGTACGAATATCTAGACGACTTCCTTGTATTGAAATCCAGTATTAACAAGGTCAGTTTCCGGATTTATGTCTACTTACCTTCTCGTTTTCTTAATCTTATCTTCTTTAGAAGGTTAATTACCGGTCTGTACTTTAACACTATTTCTGTTTAACGTTTAGCTTTGACCTATGACTAGAGATACAGACGCCATTAGTGTGTAATCTATTAGAAATTCAATTCTGCCTTTAATGGTCGCCAAGTCGTAAATAAAAACGATTGTAAAAATGTGGCGGTTCAGTGAGTCTTGTGAGATTATCTGGAAGCTAAAACCCATTCAATTGTGATGTTTATACGTTTAGCGTTTGCAGTTCTACTCTTTCTTTAAAGTACCTACACGAGTAGGACAGATACTGTTAACTGCGATACAGAAAGTTCTAGAAAACTACGAACATGTCCAAACATTAAAAAAAAGTTATGATAATCTTCTGAATAAAGAGGGAAACGGAAGATATAATAAACAAAACAACGCAACTACCATAAGTAGGAAAGACAGAGTAAATAATAGTACAGAAAGTTCTAGAAAACTTACTATAAACGATAACAAACGTTATAATAAATACTTTGATGGTACTAAAACGACACAGAGTTAAACTTAGCCGTGTATGCTCCCCATAATAAACTGACCCGTCTGCTATTAAAATAGATTTCTTGTAACTGGCTGCGAATTTCCTCGAATTGCTCCAACTAACGACGGCTTCACTTTGCTGAGGATAAGACTAGCGAAACAGGCTGCACTTGCAGTGACGTAACGTACGCATCGAACAGAAGCCGACACCAAAGAGTTGCGAAAACATGGAGTTGTTATTTCTACGTAAAGTCAAAGGTGTTACGAAAATTGTAACAAGTACTTCATTATAAGATTCACTCAAGTTCATAAGATTTGTCTGGTTCTTTATTCAAAAGATCACTTCAAATGTCAACGTTTCATGTTAGTAATTATTAGCTGAGTTCAGCATACGCTCCACTAATTGTCTCCAGTATGACTGTTTTACGAAGACTGACTTTGAACAACTTAGATAGATAAAATTGTTTATTACCACGCGTCAAGACAACTTCAATATTCACTATAAAATACAATTTTTCTTATACTATCGTCTTCTCCTTCAGTCATTTTATCTTTGATTTCTTCTGATTCTGCAGTGGTCATTCTAAACGCGCACAAGCACTCCATTTCGTCCCTACTCCGTAGTACAGCCATCGAATTGACTAATACGTCTAGCTCTAAGCCTGTCTAGTATGTTATCTCTCCCAGTCTAAACTGGTATGCGGAATGTAGCCTGAATGAAAGGCATGCATTGAATCGTATGCAAATCTGCGCGGACGTGTAAATTGTAACCAACTACGTATTTCAGAAATCTTATAATTCGTGACGAATGAATTTAAATACTTCACTTTAGGTTATTATTGCCTTTGATTTTTCTTTAAAGCTGTTTATACGATTGTGGGATTAAATTATTTTTTTCAGCTTTTTTGTCTCCACTTTTTAATATATTATAATAATAATAATACCAGCCTATTACTGTCCCACTGCTGGGCAAAGGCCTCTTCTCAAACAGAGAAGGCACGAGCATTGATCACCACGCTTGCTCTATATGGGTTGGCGATTTCAGACTTATATTAATTTGAAGTCCAGGTTTCATCATAAATTGGGTAGAGAGGTTACCTCTGAATTTTTTAGATCTTAATCTCTTTTAATCTTGGTTCTTACTTCTTACGTGCCGTCTGGGATTTGGCACTGTTTGAGATCACATTGTGTTACAAGATGGCAGACTATGATTAAATGAGAAATGGTTGGCAAGATCTCTAGTGTAGGAGTCCTATGTAATAGTAGGTACTTGCTGACATAGTGAAGAATGATGATGATTAAGATAGGTACTGAATTAAGCCTATAACCTTCATTTGTGTATTTATGTTTTCCTTAAAGCTGCCCACCCTTCCTTTTACTATATCATCAGCTTAGGAAATCTATCCTATAATGAACGATACGTAATCAAAACCTTCATTTATCAAATATTCTCCCATAAGCTCCATTTTAGATACCTTTACCTATATTATCTCTAAAGAAATTTGTTTCGAGAATTCCTATAAACATTGCAGCACAATCCGATCTTCAACGTCCAGACCATCATTACAAAACCCATCAATTGCCAGAACTGCCGGAATCCTCAATAAAGTTTACTATAACCGGCATAGTGGGGAATGCCGGATGAATGGACGGCATGCTTCGAATGTTGGGCCGGCGCCAGACAGACTAAGAGCTAACCTTGGCTTTGAATGCAGTTAATTAAATCGTTAACTGGTGGTTGCTCTCACTGAATCTTTGTGAGATGATTTTATGAGCGAAGACGGAGATAGGATGATTATTTACTTGTTGTATCTGCTACAACTTCAGTGTATAAAAGTTGATTAGGGCAAACGCGAAATACCTTTAGCTAACTGGAAAGGTTAGGATTTGGATGATTTCAACAGGTTAACGTACAACGAAATAGACCCAATAGGTAAACAAATAACACAAACTGTCATCCATCATGTCCATGAGTTGTGGTTTCAATAAAAGTAGCATTCGCTTAAGTAGATACTGAGAGTACCTAACATACAAGTAAGTGTAACGAACCCCTAGCGTTATCTATGAAACTGTTTTCATGCTAAAAGGTCACCGAAGTATCAGAAGTATTCACAGAAAAGACAATGGAGGCCCTAACCACGTGCTTACTATCAATCAGCGATACATTACAACCATACAAGGTTTCAAATTCAAAAGGTAAGGTGGTGAAATGCTCAAATATCACAATGAATGTTTCCTTTCATTCATAAAACGGTAAATATGGAAGCATTCAAGTAGATGCTAAAAGTACGGAAGCCGAAAAGCTACAAAAACAATTGCCTCTGTATGCAACAGGTGGCGTCGTGCCAAAAATGAATGCGTCTTACAACCTCTTTCCTTCCAAATGAACTCCTAATTCGACACCATAAAGTCGATCTTCGAATAATAGAGGAAATTCCGTTTATTACGTTGTGTAATGGGAAGTAAGAGTGTGACTGTTGTCAAAATGACAACGAACTCATTTTGGCTAGTAGCCAAGTGGCAAAAGATAAAAGAGTATTTCGAGCTTTATCAAGTGTTACAAATTGTTTGTACGATTTACTTAACGAGGGCTTATGAATTGTATCACTTGTTGAATTCACTTCTTATCAGAAACGCATTAAAAAAAAAACATTATAATCTTCTTTATCACTCTTGGTCTTGTTCTAAGTTACTTGGGGTTTGATATAACACGTTTTGTTTTTCCACCCTCCTCTGTTAACGGTCACGGTATCATGTACGTAACGCCTTAGTCTTTCATGTCATTCCTCACACAATGCATGTTCTCTTCATCTTTCTTTTTCTCTGCTATAAGTAATTAATGTCTCTGACAAATTATTTTATGAGTCGGTACAATTTCAAAGTTTGTCTCCCTTTTGTTAGTAGCCAGTTTTCTTTTATAACCCGAGTAGAATTCGCACACGAAAAGTAAACCTACATCTATTAGCAAACCGAGATAGATCCAGAAAAATCCAGAACACAAAAAAAAAGTTTTCACAAAATCCCAATCACCGAATAGCCAATCAACAGTCCATAAAATGAAGCCAAAACATTGTTTCAATAGACACGAAGGGAAGAAACAAGAGTAAACATCCATAACTTTTCATTTTCACGGATCGTCGGTCTCCGGTGGAGTTGGACAAAACTTTTTTCAATCAATACGGATTTTTCATTACGTCTGTTAGAATTTGCACGAAGCTGTGAATATTGGGCGCAGATACTATTTTACACGCTCTCTTTTGTTTGCTTGTTTATTTGTTGGATTGGCTTTTGATTCAATTGCATGAGTGTAGATTAGGTTTTGGTTGTTTTCATTTTTGTTTGAAGTCAATATTGGCTTCAGAATTTATTTTTATATCATCATCACTTACTGGTGTGTTGTTAAGACAATTCATTTAAACATATATATGTATTCTCTCACCATCTTAGTCCCTTTAACTGTCGTTTTATTTAACATGATTTCTTTTTGAAAAGGGTACGCTTAATTTTTTGTACAAGTTGCACAAAAGTAATTTATTTATGTATGTCTTGACAAAATACCAATATCTTTGCGGAAATTGGAAGTCCTCCACGATAGATTCATATACATATACCTAGGTGTACATAGATCATCCCACTGCACTCTCCCAGCCTTAGGGTCTATAATAAATCGAAAACACTATCACAGCTTTACGACCCACAAAGTGCTATCCCAAGAACAAGGGGACATATATCCTTTAAAAACATAACCCACACAAATGAAAACATTCCACCCATGTTTTCCAATAACTCAAGGTTCACCCCTACACCAATAAGAAAGCCATAATGCAACAAGTGCGAATCCGAGCAGCTGGGACACACAGAAGGATCACTATCACAAACTGCCTTCGAAGACACGATATGATAGGCTATTGAGCAAATGACGATCACTTATGTCCCTATCTTCAGTGATCATTCTGTCTCGTTCACTATTCATGCTTATGTCAGTTTTGTGTCTACTCCTTAGTTCTTTTTTGAATTTGGAACTTATATCCATTATGACCTTCCCTGCCTTTATCCTATGTTAGGGTTTGTGCAACACGTCTTTACTTTCATTCGCCACTGTCAGCCATAATCAAACCATTATCAGGCACGGTTGTATTGTCAAAGTACGTTTAAGTCAAAAACTAAAAAATTAAGCTACAGTCCCAGTTACACGGCATAATGACTGGGAAAGTAGTTTCCCATTCTAAAGCGTTGCAACAAAACGGGAAAAATGCCTTTTCTTTCATATCCTTCCCCGCTCTGTTCAATGGAACTTCTGCCTCTATCTTTCTAATAATGGTGGTAAACCTTCAGCAGCTGTGCCTGTGACCCAGTTTTGGTGTCAAGGTTCCCCCCGGAGCAACAAGTAGGGGCCTACTTGGTCTCCCGGTGAAAGTGTTCGTGATAATCAAACATGGCTGTATAACTTTTATTGGGTTAGAACAATAAGTTTATTGGCAAAGGGAAGATTGCTCCAGAATGTTATTTGGTGGAAATTGATTGGTTTTTGGGCTTAAGTTTTGTGTAAACAAGGTACTTTTGTTCTTGTGTTTGCAGTAGGTACCGAATTGCTGTACTTATAATATGCAATTCAGATTTGTGTGTGAAAACCGAAACCCCACTGTGCCTCCGAAAGCATTTTAAGCTGTAGCTAGTTGTGACTTGTAGCTCTTTCATAAATCGGTATGGATGACTACCTAGGATCAGTGGTTCCCAACGTTTATTGGCCATAAGGTCCTACATAAACACGGACTCCAACAGGATTATATCTTGGGGGGTGCATCTTTAACTCGCACAATGCGAAAGTTGGAAAATGTGATGAGAACCTTTAGCACCTCGCTTCCGATAGGTTTTCAATTAGAGTTAAGCTTGCTTCTGTTCAAGTAAAAAAATAGGAATAACATTTTAACCTTTCGCGGACTATATTCGAAGCTCTTGCGGACCAGCGGTGGTCCGCGGACTATTAGGTTGGGAACCACTGACCTAGGTGCACTAATGTTCGTAGGAAACCATGAGAAGCCCAAAAATCGAAACATCAGTCTTACTAACGAACATCGTGTTACTCAGGAACTATGTTGTGAAGATTTGCAATCACTCCATGAGCATTTAACAGCTACATCCAACGGGATGTAGCTGTTAAATGACAACACAACTATTACAAGTAACAACGGGTTGGTATCATTTCGTCTAAAAAAGCAGCTGGTCTAATTAGCAAGTGGTCTAAAAAGTAGCTGGTCTAAGTACAAACTGGTCTAAAGCAAAAATCGTCTAATTAGCAAGCGGTCTAAAAAGCAGCTGGTCTAAGTACAACTGTCACAACTATTTCAAGTTCGGTTTCCAGTCTAACGAGACTGGAAACCGAACTTGAAATAGTTGTGAAAAGACTTGCAGATGATGATGAATTATGTGTTTGAATGGTCACAACGAAGACCAAAGAAACGATGGATGGACTGTCTGAAGGAGGATTTGAAACGAAAGGAAGTTGTGTGTTGAGATGACGAAAAATAGAGAAGTATAATAAATTGGGATCAGGGCATGATGGATGGTTCCACAATACAGAAGGAATCTTAAAGGGGCTTTCAGACTACGCTATAATTTATATAGTATATAGTTCATAGCACAACAATATCGCGCACCATACATTGTTATGGACACGTTCACACTGTACTGTACTATATATTATTGGCTTACTATACGCTATAAAATTGTCCGATGCGCTGAATTCATGCTGTGCTATATCACGCGCCGCGCTCTTCCTCATCCCTCACCCCCGGCCGCCCCGCAAGCGAAACGAGCGACACAATAGTATAGCAAAGCAGGACCTAATGCTATACTATATAGCTTGGCGTTCACATTATGCGATATTATCGCAAGCATTTATAGTATATAGCAAGCACAGACGTGTTGTGTCGCTCGGACACGAAAATTTGAAAGAAATCTCTGCTCGAAATTTCTGCCATCCATATCTTGTTTTGCTGGTTAATAAAAGCCATGCATGGTATTTTTCAGTTTATTATGTGCGTCACAAACGGCGCCTGTTATAGAGTTTCTTACAAAGAGGTTACCATAATGGTATAAATACCTCCATGGAAGAAGAACACTTCACAATTTAAATGTCAATACATCAAATTGTCTATAGACGACATACGTCAGTGAGTGCTATTTACTTTGTCTCGCCTCGTTTTATTATACATACAAATAAGTATTATGAGGTATGGTATTCAATATTTACTATAGATTTATTGCTATTTTAGATTAATTTACTACCTTTTCAATATTTTACCATGTAAATAACACATAATTAAAAAGTAGAAATTTTACATAAAGTGACACAATGAACCATCAATGGACGATCTTAACGTAAAATCTGTTTTAAGGTTACTTTAATACTTATAGTGGTATTATTTAGAATTTATTGCAAAAATGCTGTTTGTGTTGATTTCATGCAATTGTGTCAACTATAGATTTATTTGAGGTTTGCTATAAGGGGTGGAACCACGAACCCACAACCCGTCCATTTGTGCGCCGCGGTGTCAGTTCCACTATGTATTCTAAATTTCTAATCTACTGGAAAAAGCCAAGTAATTCGTCTGTCTGAACAGGAATAATAGTCATTAAAAGAAACTTACACTGTCACCTATGGGATATCTTCCGTGATTATCAATTATTTTAGCTCCCGATATTTTAACGCTATTGCAAGCGCCATGAACATGAGATGACATCATCATCATTGTCATCACGGAAAATATCCCGTATGTGACAGTGTAATTTTAGTTATAAACCATGAAAGCTTAAATCAGTGTTTACATTACAAAATATTTAGTTAATCATAATCAAGGCACATCTGCTATATAGTCAAAGCTTGCCTGTCCCTAATATTGTTATGCCGAATAAATCGCACGGAAAAACCGTCAAACTAACACATACCAGGAGTATATGAAACGAAGAAGAAGTCGTGATGGACTACTGTCCTGTCATTGTTTTGTTACGTCAGATTTCGATGACCTTTATTCACGTCACCATAAGGTTTATGTCAGAACTAAGATAACTGTGAAATAACTCGCCCTGTGATCACAGCTTAACCTGATTTAACCTTCGTGATATTTTTACCTCATTTCTTTGATGTTTTTTTTCCCTTTCTGTCCCTTGGATCCGATTATCCTTATAGCCTTCGATCGAGTAAATTCAGTAGTTTTCTTCACCTTTCTTGGCCTTGTGTATCTTATTGGTTCCTTTATGAACTTTTAACGAGTTCTTATGAACTGAAGTCACCAATTTCTCACTTCATTTTGTTAAAGTCAACTGAGGAATGGGATACGTCAAGCAGATTTTAAGTATGTTTATCTCTGCTAATGAAAACAGACTGCGATCATCAATTTGCTTGCCAAGTATAATGTTCAGGGAAATGTACTGTTTGACCCTTTATTATGAGATCATTAGGAGGCTCATGATTTAGAATGTGCTTTTAAGGGTTAAGAAGATGAACTCATCTCGTTATTCGGGACAAAACTTTACTTTCTCGATTGTACTCTTAGGAAAACGGTGTCCTAGTTATTTGCAAGTTCAGTCGCATTAATTCCTAATGCCACAATGGATTGGACGTTTCCGTTTGGTTACGATGAATTTGCAAAGGAATTGCCTGCGAATTGGTCCCAATTTGTCTTTAGGTCATCTTCGTTATATTTGTGTTGGCGTATAGGCTGATTTGGCAAATGTTTGCCAAATGTGGGTGTGGTTTGTTGTTATAAGTTACTGCTGTTTATTTGTGGCTGGTCAGTGTTTTTTTTGTGTTGAGTCTCTTGAGTACTAGTGACATCATTTTAGAACAGGTTATTGATGTTAGATGCGCGTAGATATATCGTTTTCTATGTAACAAAATTAAACAGGCGTGTTATTTAGATGTGGGTGTTTAATTATGTAGAACATAATTATTGTATGTTTTAAATTGATTTAATTATGTTAAATATTATTACACATTTTTTATGTTCCATATCGTTTACCTCCGCAAAGCATAGAAAGGCTGCGCTTACGCTTGTTTTAAATTTAATAACCGATTTTTATTCAATTAGAATCAATGAATATTAAGCTAATATGATGTTCTTTTGTCCACAGGGCGCTACCAGTGATCAAGTCTCCCGTACCAGCATGTAGTAGTCAGTGAACGATAATAACACAAATTTTCACTCGCGTTCTAACTAAAAAACCAAGATGGCCGACGTTCTCGAAATCGACCCCGTCGACGAAGATCTCGGTTACGATTACGATACGACAAAGATCCCCGAAATCATTGCATCAGACGAAATGATCGAGTCGGGGTACCAGGAGGGGTCCGAGCAGAGCTATGGGGACCGTAGGGATTCGAAGGAAGGCTTTGGGGGCGAAGGGGACTCGGACAGTGGTGTGGATGGGGTAAGCAGTGGCTGTAGTGTCGCCGATGACTGTCCCGTGGTGTCAATCAACGATGTGGTGGCGTACTACGACGACATTCGTCCGAGGAGGCGGCATGTGCCGCAGCTTAGCTTCTACAACGTCGACATCGAGCGGCTGGCTATGGATGCTCTCGTTCAGGTCAGTTTCTATATAGTTATTAAGTTCTTTATCTTCGCGATCATATTTTGATCTACAATTAAAATTGCAATGAACTTAAGTTCTTTTATGTTCGTTTTTTTGCTCAGATTTAATCATAGAGATCCACAATTTACGTGCGTGGACTTTGATACGTGTATTAGTGTCATAAAATGATAGTAGTATTCGTAGTAGTATTTCTTCAAAGAATTCCGGACGTTTTTCTTGCCAATTTATCTACGGGAATAGGTTAATTACCCATTTGTCTTATCCTCGCTCTGAATTACCTTTATGATTAAGGTTGTGAGATTACTATGGACTTGGGCATTCCCTTGCTACGATTTAAGCCCAAGAAATCATTTCGTTAATGAACATTTTTATTGAATTTAGGATAGAATAGAAAAATAATATTTTATTTAGGTATTTTTTTATACATATTATTTTATATATAGTTGTTGCATAATAATTTATGATAAACAAACAGATTTTTCTTGCCATCTAAATAAAACGAAAAAAAAATACTGGTATTACTCAATTGTGTACCAGGGAAGCATATGTATGTAGTAAGCGATCTCAATGCTCACTTTAATATGCAAACCATTTGCTCTCTCAATTAGAACGGAGCTATTTCCGTACGTACGATCTCTTGACAATGATAGAATAAGAAATATACGGAACAAGATGATACTACTGGTATTACAATATATGGTTGTGTATTCTTTACGTGTGTCAATTTCAGCGTTGATCCGTGTGTTGAAATCCACAATACTTTCGATTGTTTAGGCATCCATTTAGATGTTGCTTAGTATTCTTGAAAACTGGCGTAAGACTCCTCAATTTTATGAAGCTGGTGTATTTTAAGGCGCTCACGTAAGAAACCACATTTAAAACTCATTAACATAGAAACGGTACTTTAGTACAAGAGCTAGCCAACTAATATTTTATGTTTTCTCTGGGAAGTCCGAGAGCTTCAATTAATGTAAAAATGTGCAAAGTCTTTCGTAATATTTTGTAAGAGCTCTTTTTGTGGATTACTCTTTTGAGGTAACTTCCAAACTTTATCTAAAGAGGAACGCAAATGCATGTAAGATAAAAATATACATAAAATTCACATTAACGATGTTACTAAAAAAATTAATTAGCATTGCAAATAATATCGTTGCATATCTATTTTTAAAGCCGGCCTCGGCAAATAACGATATTGCTTTTTTTATAAAATCTTTCTGCGGAGGAATATATAACCTCTTGCAGTCTATCATTAAACTATGTATTGAGAATTTTTTAATCTTAATATTGCAATAAATTATCGTATAATTATAGAAATTAGTATAATTAACATTTACGGTGATATATTATCATCTTCTGCGGGTTTTGCAAGTATTGCTTTGGTAGAAACTTTAGTTAGATTTGCAATATGGGTATCTGAATTTATAACATCAGTCCAGTATTAAAAGGCCTGTTCGAGTCTGAATTAAGTCTCCCAAATTAGAAGATAGGTATGTTTTCGTTGTGCACTCATACTACCTGTCATTTGCTGCACCACAACACCCGTTCTTTGCACCCCGTATGACAGACCCACCTCGTCAAGGTCGTCGGTCCAACTGCCTGTGGGCGTCTCACTCACACTAGACTACGCTCCCAATATTCATTTGCTTCATTGGCCAGCATCGGTTCTTAGACAAACATGACCAGACTACTGCCACTTCAGCTAGCTTACTCTGCTAGCTAAGTAGGTTACACCAGTTCTTCGGGGCGTTCATTATTTTGTAAAACAATGTGTGTCTAAATTAACAAAACTGTCCCAAACAATTCTTCTCGTCATCCTTTAGAACTTCTTTGAGCGGTACACACAGTGGTGAATATACTCTACTTATAATAATAATATATCATTTTATTCAGGTAACAAAAGACCCATATCATAAATATACCTTACAGACTAACATACATATTTATATAAACTACAAAAACCTAATTAAACTATAGTACACGAAGAGACGGCGTCATTTTGCACTGCGTGCTGTCGCGTAGCCTTCCGCGGAATCGCCGATACACGACACCCTTCGGCCAATACTCTTCCTTGAGGAAGGTCTCAATATGATGAGACGGAACTCGCAGCACGAACGACTTGAAATTCGTGTTGTGGCACGACTCCAACTTCTCGACCCTCAAGGTCCAGCTGGTCTTCGCTCGGACATACTCCACGATCTCCTCAACCTTCGTGGTGTGATGTAGCCGGGACACATAGAGCTGCGTCGTTGGTATCGCTGGACGCAGCATATTGGGTGCTGCCAGCGCGGTCCCGCACTGGTTCTGACGACGGTTGCTTATGTAAGACTATCTTAGTTACAAAACGTATGTTCAGCTCAGTCGGATCGGTACCTTTCTCTTAATGCTGTGTGCTGTGCCGAGATAGATTATATTAGTATTACGTAATGCTTTTAGCTTTTGTTGGCGCTTCATTTAGAGCCTTTGGTTTGGTTCAATTGAATTTGATTGAGGAAGAAGTTGGAAAAAAATGATCGCGAGTATAAACAAAGGTTTTGGTAGGTCATCATCATGAGTTTTGATTCATTGTCTGTGAGTTCTGCGGTAGGCCATCTCTCTTTCCTTGTCCTGAAGTTATCGATAGAACCCCGTTATACGAACCGAAACCCGTCATACGACCCTTAACGAAGCTAAAAGGTACTTGTTCTCCCCGTCATTGCGGCGATTTTTTTTGTTCTGGACTATACCTTACTTTCTGGTTACGAACATATTGTCACAACTTTTTATTTACATTTTTTTAATTTTATAACTTTACTTTAAATACTTTCACTATCTCCAACAATGCACCCATCAGAACAATGTTTTGGAAGCGTTACATTGAGTCCTACCGTATAAAGAAATGTGCAGTGATTAGCCGTGTGGTATCCGGCAGAGTAGAATAGAACCAACTGATTACACTCACGGGTGTCGTATAAGGCGACTATATGTCTGAGACAGAACACCTTGCGGCTCCGTAGACCAGAGAATGGGCAGCAGCGTTTTCTGTTAGTTTTTCATCACTGCGATCTCCAATCCGCCTGCCAAGCGTGGAGATTACGGCAAATTCCTCCCATCATGGGAGAGGCTTATGTCCAGCAGTGGACGTTATGGGCTGATGTAGTAGTATAAAGAGAGATTTCATCTCAAAAGAACAAAGTCGATTTCCCAGCAATCATTTTTGCGTAGAGTTACTTAGTTTGATGTACAGAATGCTTGGTTGACGGCTTCATGATAAGGGTCCGTTTACACCTTTTATATTAGTTCCTTTGACCTACAAGCATGTCATCGGCTTTCTTCTGTAAAACGTTCGAAGCTCAAATACTTCAAGCCTTTTGTAGAATGTACGTCACTGTCGAGTTTCGTTTCCGTTTTTGTTGAGTGGGTCTTTAGATATAACTCAAGTTTAAATATTTAAATAATCATTGACATTTACAATGGTCTTTACTTTTTGCCTGTCATCGTCATCGTTCTCTCATTCTGACGTAGATAATGATGTGGCGTCATTTTCAACAGTGAAAGTGGTAAGTTAAGTCTAAGTTGGTCCATGTAATTTGAGTAGCACGCTTAAATATATTCGGTCTGAGTCTGTATTTCTCTAAAAACTACGTTCTCCGAAGTATTCTTCATAGTAACGCTGTCTTGATAAAAACCAGCTTTACGTAGGCTAAAAGAATCAATATTACTTTACATAAAAACTTAATATTTGTAGAGGCTTTGTCAATACAACTGTCCTTCACTTTCATATTATCATGTCTCATAGAGTTATAAGTAAATATAACATTTTTTAGATCAATAACGATCGAAAAAATATAGAAATCGAGCTTAACACAACAGTAGATCTCTTGCATCCTTGAGATGTAGATTTTCTGGTTTTACATGAAGCGTCTGCTCTCGGTCTTGAAACCAGTTTTTTTTTATTAATAATAATATGATGTCATCAATGTACAGGTGGATGTTGATTCACTTTTGTTATTATGCTTGTAGCGTAATATTTTATCCGTTAAAAGTGTTTTATTGATTCATGCTGTCGTTGGACTTTCCTTTAATTGCTCATTAATGACTGAAAAAAAACATACCAGCTCAAGCTGTGTTATTTTGTTAGATTTATATATTTTGTTAGGCACCAAATCAAAGACAGTAAAGAGGTGCAATTGGGTATACTAAGTAATTGGATCACGTTACAATATTATTTTAGGAAATTAGAAAATAAAGATAATGTAACCCGCCCTGTTGCTAGCCAACCTACACACAACAAACCCTAGCATCGGAGTTGCCAGATCTGTCGCCAACAATATTAAAGGCAATAGTTTTCCTAATATTAACAACTCATTTTCCTATTAAATTCTTCTGTACTAGGCGAAGGGTATCTTTACACTCTTCTCTAGGTTCTTTTTCAACCACACCGGTGGAATTCGTTCAGTAACAGACACGACAGTCCAGCTACAACACCATTCATCCAACCATCTTTATCTAAAAGATCACCTTCCAACATTATCGCTAACTCATGGGACAGCCTTAGTAACTAAACTTAGACATAGACCCGATGGCGTTTGCTAAGATGCAGCATCAAACTGGGGTGGAAATCGTTCAGTAACAGACACGACCTTTTCATCCCGGACGACAAACAAACAACCCAACGACCGCAGAACAGTCCAACTACAACACCATTCATCCAACCATCTTTATCTAAAAGATCTCCTTCCAATACTATCGCTAACTCATGGGACAGCCTTAGTAACTAAACTTAGACATAGACCCGATGGCGTTTGCTAAGATGCAGCATCGAACTGGGGTGGAAATCGTTCAGTAACAGACACGACTTTTTCATCCCGGACGACAAACAAACAACCCAACGACCGCAGAACAGTCCAGCTACAACACCATTCATCCAACAATCTTTATCTAAAAGATCTCCTTCCAATACTATCGCTAACTCATGGGACAGCCTTAGTAACTAAACTTAGACATAGACCCGATGGCGTTTGCTAAGATGCAGCATCGAACTGGGGTGGAACTCGTTCAGTAACAGACACGACCTTTTCATCCCGGCCGACAAACAAACAACCCAACGACCGCAGAACAGTCCAACTACAACACCATTCATCCAACCATCTTTATCTAAAATATCACCTTCCAACACTATCGCTAACTCATGGGACAGCCTAAGTAACTAAATTTAGACATAGAGCCGATATGGCGTTTGCTAAGATGCAGCATCGAACTGGGGCAATTTGTTACGTCATTGCCTTTGCCTTTCATCATTCCAGTAAGCGGTTTAACTTTAGCTTTGGAGAATAGGAAGCAATGGTAAATTCGTATTTAGTCTGTACTAGAATTTTGTGCTACTAATATTAGAATAAAAAGAATAAGGAAGACACTCATATTCAAACCTAACAAAATACATAGTTTAAATATGGTCTAGCTAGTATTTGAAATCCCAAAATAACCCAAGAAACAAATGCATGCGTTTGGTAATATTTAAGGGTCGGGGGGCTTTCGGGACCAGGACCACGGTCCCGGATTCCCCCTAAATATTTTTTAGTGGTATTTTGGGACCACAAGAAAACAAAACAAATTTATGTCTTGGGAAAGTACGGTCAACCAAACATATTTCGTATTGAGTCGTTCATCAACTGGTCCCACATGCCTACGGCCCATTTGGGACGGGTTGATGAAAATCAAAATAAGTAATATTTCGTTCTACAACTCGTCCCACGTATGAAAAAAGTATAATCAGTAGTAAAAGTGTTAGTGTGGAAAAAATATTGCCTATAAAATATTTAATCATCACAACATTGTCTAGATGCTAGTTATGGGCCTAGTTAGTAACCTGACGAAAAGTACTAGGCGATCATGAATTTAAGAAAGTATTATTGATTTCCCATGATGGCAAAACCAAAAATTTTCGTAGATGGAATTACCTTCTTTAATTTATGTTAGCCTAGTACTTTTTCTAAGGTAACTTATCAATTTGTTTGAATTAGTCATTCTTAAAAAAATATTGTTATAATCTTGTCGTCCTAACTGTACCTAACGTTGATAAAGTTTAAAGTTCCACGCAAAAAGAAACGTGGGACGTTGCAGAACGAAAATATTATTTATTTTGATTTTCGTGAACTCGTCCCAAATGGGCCGTGGGCTTGTGGGACGAGTTGATGAAAAATAGTACATTTAGATACAAGTACAGATTTTTTTTTTCTAATACCCCCGTCTTGAAAATAAATTCATGTTATTGTTGATCACAATATTATTTCAGCTTACTGTACTCTAACTTTTGTTTTCTTGTGGTCCCAAAATACCACTCAAAAATATTTAAGGGGAATCCGGGACAGCGGTCCTGGTCCCGAAAGCCCCCCGACCCATATTGGGTCTAATTGGTACGTGCATACGTGATCTGCTGAAAAGAGTTCAATTGGTGAAATAAAATAAAAAGATCTTAAAGAAATAAAATCTTAAGATGTTTGTGAAATTCTTTGCTGTTAGATAACGAGTAAAAAATCATCATCATCTGCCTAGCCTTTTCCCAACTATGTTGGGGCCGGCTTCCAGTCTAACCGGATGCAGCTGAGTATCAGTATTTTACATGGAGCGACTGCCTATCTGACCTCCACAACCCAGTTCATACTGGGTAATATGATACCACTTTGGTAAGACTGGTTGTCAGACTTTCTGGGTCACTGACTACCTGTAACGACTGTCAAAGATGGACAAATGACAGCCGGGACCAACAGCTTAACGTGCTTTCCGAGGCACGGAGGAAACTCGGCATGTAGGTTGGTCACCCATCCACAGACCAACCTAGGCAAGCACAGCTTAACCTAAAGATCGACCCGAGCGGCTGTTATTATTTAGCCATTTTTACTGTTTGCCATTTTGGCTGTTGTTATTTTTTTGTTTTATTTTCTTAAAAATATGAGTTCCAGAATACTGTGTTAGTAACAACATGAAATTTTAATCAGAACAGTAGGAGAAAAACACTTTTAATAGTTGATAAGTGTTTACATATTGGTGCTCGTGACGTAACAGACGGTATATCAACCTACTTAACTCTGTCCTTTATTAGATTTTCAACTTTATCGCTAAAGCATTAGGTTCAAGGTTGATTAGGAAAATTTGACAGTTTCGGGTAGCTTGATGTACTGGCGTCTGTACTGTGTACGTGTTTGGTAGTTAAAGGTCGTCGTTACGTCAATTGAAAGGTATTTGGATTGAAAAGTTGTTTAAAGTTCAGTTATTGACCAACACGTGGAATATGCAATGAGGCGTTCGACAATGAGTTTAGTTAACGTTGGAAAATTATGAATCATTGTGCAAAATATGTTTATATTATAACTGTGTCAAATATTCTTATTATCTAATACCTTTAAACAAGCAATTCTTGTATATGTGTATATTTATAATCTGAATCTCGGAAACGACTCCAATGATTTTCATGAAATTTAGTATGCCTGGGGTATATTTAGAAAACGTCACCAAAAAAAAGCTCGATCATCCAGATATTGTTTTTTAAATAAATTATTCTACATAAACATAATTATTTCTGTTGCTAAACATAACTGACGTAATGTATACTGTAATGTAATGTATACCCTATACGGGTAGGGTATCTAACTCTTCGGGGATTCTTGGCGTGACGTCACGTTATAATTCTGCAAAATATGATGTTTTAAACACAACTGTGAGCAATCGAAGTGTTTCTTAAAAGGAAATATTTAATTTTAATAAAGATGTTATAGTTTTTGTATGGATAACTAATGAGGAGAGACGAATCGCATGTGACTAATAGAGTGATGAATATAAATGTTGATTGGATGGAGAGGGAGAGGAAGACCAAAGAAACGATGGAAGGATTGTGTGAGGAGTGATATGAAATAAAAAGGAGTAAATGATAGCGTGATGGATGTCAAAGGAAAATGGAAGAAAATAACGTTCTGCGCCGACCCAAGTAACATGGAACAAAGCAGGAAGACGGTGAATGATGTTACAATTTTTGGCATGATTGAATATAACTATTTCCATTCTTGAATGAGCATCACTTGCCCTGTACCAAAGGTAGCTAACGGCTTATATTAATTTAATTTTCCTGAAAGCTCGGCCTAGATATTTCTTATGAATGCTATCTAAATATTGGTACGCTTTCAGACTGTACTCGTGAAGGTAAATACAGAAATACCATCAACGTCCCCTTACTGTCGATAAATATAACGAGTGTATTTAAGTTAAACATGCATATCACGCCTGAAATTTCAGAAGGGTTAGGCGGAGCCCTATAGTACATATAATTTTGCCAGTTATGTTTAAGTCGAGGATATAGGCGAGCCTATTGCACTTAAGCGGGCGAACCTATTGCACTCAAGCGGGCGAACCTATTGCAC
This sequence comes from Xestia xanthographa, assembly GCA_905147715.2. Lineage (NCBI taxonomy): Eukaryota > Metazoa > Arthropoda > Insecta > Lepidoptera > Noctuidae > Xestia > Xestia xanthographa. Next base: position 28,580,508 of record LR990653.1, on the reverse strand, counting down.
TCAAGCGGGCGAATCTATTGCACTTAAGCGGGCGAACCTATTGCACTCAAGCGGGCGAATCTATTGCACTCAAGCGGGCGAACCTATTGCACTCAAGCGGGCGAATCTATTGCAATTAAGCGGGTGAACCTATTGCACTCAAGCGGGCGAATCTATTGCACTCAAGCGGGCGAACCTATTGCACTCAAGCGGGCGAATCTATTGCCATCAACTGAGCGGGCCTATAACTCAACAGGGCACAAACTGCTGCTAATGAATTCCTGTTAGAAAAACCCAATAATGCTTTCGCCGACCGGGAATCGATACCAGGACTTCATGCTTAGCATGCAGTTGCGCTTGACACGTTTGGTTACTAATGCTCCGGCTATACTTTTTGTTCTAAGTAGCCCTTCTGAAATGTATTATTTCAGTAACAAAATCGGGAATATGAAGATCTCTTGTCTAACAATCCTTTTGTGTTCGACCTATAAATAGGACATTGTTCAGTATTTCGGGACAATAGGATTGCTTGTACTTGTAGGGATGTAATGCCTCCCTTATTATTTAGATGTACCTTCATGAAAATATCTTGTTTTTCTGAGGAGTCTTTACCTAAGTAATGTTCGTAGATGTTGTAGCTATCATTGTTTCATGCGTAGATATCTCTGGGGCAAGAACTCTTGAGATTCTGTTAAATTGTGTTTACTAACGTTTTGTGTGTAATACTTAAAAGTATTACTTAGTTAAAGTTTGAGAAGCGCTACCAAAAATAAGTCTTTGTTTGTGAACCAACACACTTAGTTGTCATGGTAACAATTGGATAATTACATACAGGCACTTTTAAACTGTCGAAACAAAGATGAAAATTAAATGTGGCTACAATCCCAGTTTTTTTTTTCTTCGGATGGGAAATCATCAAATAACTCCTCCCGCTTTGGGCGGAGCAGGAGGGAGTGTCAGACATTTACTGACTAAAACCCATCCATGTTCCTTCATCGCCCTTTGTGTTACGGGGCCACGGTATCTCTTTCGAACAGTCCCGCAACCCCGGCAGGCATCGGTCCTTGCGGACCCCTTCGTTTTTGCTGACTCTCTTTGAGGCGCGCGTGGAACACGAACGCGCCGTCGACACGGCCTGTCGTCATGTGACGGACGGACGGCGAGCTAGCCCATAGCCCACCGTCCACAGGCCCGCGCCTACGGTGGCCGGGGGCCACGTGGTGGTGGCCCCCGACGCTCGGGGCGTCTCCCGCGGCGGCCGGGACGTTGAGAGGTTTTCTCCCTCTCACGTTCCGCCACCTCCTTCTCTAGCATTACTGCTTCGCAGAAGGAGGTGACGGCGTCCCATTCCGTCTCGTACAGTCCCAGTCACAAGACATAAAAACTGTGAAAGTACTGTAGTTATATATATTGGTACCTAGCTACTACCCTACAATATTGGACTGTGTGAAGGATGATATGGCAAGAAAGGAGGTGTGTGATGAGATGACGAGTAATAGAGAAGTGTGGGAGAAGAAGATATGCTGCGCCGACCACAAATGAACGGACAAGAGAATGGTGATGATGGGAATGCATAGAAAAAAAATAGTCGGGTTTTTAATATCGGTAGCTCAAAAATAATTCAATAATCACGGAAGATATCCCGTAAGTGACAGAGTCCGACATATTAGATTTAGAATAACGTCACTTAGCTAACCATGCATTGTCATAAAAATAAAGTGGGTCACATTTAATAAAATTGTAAGTAAGTAGTAGTAAAGTTTTGCACAGTCATCTCTAAGAAGTGGTGTGCTTTTTTTTTGGGTGTAAAAATAAGGCAACATTTTGTCGCGTTAACCTCGGCTGAATAGACCACGAGGCACCCCTGACGTGGGTGGTAAATAGCTAAACAAATGCTTAAACTATTCCTTATGTCCTTTTATTACCTACACAAAGAAGTCTTCGCCACGTGTACTCTCGATACAAATAGTGATAACAAGACTGAAATAAAAACAACACACGTACTATCGAGGACACTCCCGCCTGACCACCACTAAGCTTATTTTTGCTTGCACTCGCAACATAGAAACGCTCTCTAGCCCCGTCCCGTTGACTTTGTACAGAAATAATTAATGGAAAAATACCGAATCGGCCGAGCGCACTGACGACGCACGCCAAACGAGAGTTATTGTTATTTTGCGCGCCAAAGTTAGGGCTTTCTTAATAGGCCCAAACTTTAATGGGGCGTGGCTCGGCGCCTCCGCATGTTTTAAGCGAAAAATTTTAAAATGGTCTGGCGGAAAAGACCCCGACTGTACATCTTGTTTTCCATTTTAAATACAACTTAGTTTTTTACTGAGGTAAATACGGTCTATTGTCATATTTTTTTGCTTCAAGACGTAGTTTGTAAGATGAATGAGTTTTGGTTTTAGAGTATGAATGAGACAAGCTATAAAATTCTTTAGTACATTTAGTCGCGTGTCTTGTGCCTTTTCCTTACTATTTGTGGGGGCTTCTTATCTAACCGGATGTAGCTGAATACCAGTATTTTACATGGAATGACGGTCTGTCTGACCTCCACTAACCCTTACTGGGTAGCACGATAACCCTTACAAAGACTATTTGGCAGACTTTTGGGGCTTCTGACTACCCGTTACGACAATGAGGGATTTTCTTTTTAGCTCTTCCCTAGTCGCTGGATAGATGGCGCTAGGAGTTAGTATGATAATGCAAGGAACGGAACCTAAAAAAACGAATTTTAACAAAGCGCGAGAAAACTAGGTTATATTCGGAAGGTTAGGCAAATGAAAGTGTCAGTCAACGAGAGTATTGTGACGTGACACAATGTTTTTTTTCCAAGTGTTTTGGCTTTGGCACCAACTATCATAGTAAGTTCAACGCCATCTATAGAGTTCTTGGAAACTATGTTTTTTTTTTAATACCTCGAAAAGAAAACCTCTCATTGAAAATCTACAATTTGACAGCCGAGACCGACAGTTCAACGTGCCTCATTCGTTTAGGCATATATCGTTTGTAAACTCATAATCTATGTCAACGTTTTTATTTGACTTGTGCTAGTTACGAAACTAGCACATGTTATTACCTGGTGGTAACCGGTAACGTCGGCTTAATACATTTATAATGCCTCATCATAAAGTTGTATGATTGCATCTACTTCAGTGGCGGCCTATGTGTCAAAGACAAGGTTTATGTGTTTAAATGCATTAGTAAGCATGTAACTTCATAATTGTTTCGAATCTGGGTTTCTTTTCTTTGTGAATTTTGTGATGTGATCACCACAGTCTTAAATGATGCAGGAGATTTTTTTAGTATGGAGCATGGTTTTTCACATCAAACAGCTACATGCCAATCGCTTAAAACGGTGTTTGAAGTCTGACACTACCTCCTGCTCCGCCCAGAGCGGGAGGAGTCATTTGATGATTTCCCATCCGAAAAATAAAAAAAAGGTAGCTGCTATGTCAAACGCCCTATAACGAGTGTCAACAGGGGGTCCCGAACCGGTTCAGTGCAACGATAGGCCTGTAGGCTAAGAGAAATGGTTATACCTTATCTTATTAATACTTAACGGTTTAATGAATCAATGAGAGATTTTCTTTTTGAGTTATTAAAAAAAAACTTAGTTTCCAAGAACTCTATAGATGGCGTTGAACTTATTATGGTTATAGTTGGTGCCAAAGTCAAAACGCTTGGAAAAAAAACATTGTGTCACGTCACATACTCTCGTTGACTGACACTTTCATTTGCTTAACCTTCCGAATATAACCTAGTTTTCTCGCGCTTTGTTAAAATCAGTTTTTTTAGGTTCCGTTCCTTGCATTATCATACTAACTCCTAGCGCCATCTATCCAGCGAGAAGGGAAGAACTAAAAAAAAAATCCCTCATTATCGTACCCATCACCCCTCGTTCATGGACATGACTCAGCGCGTAACGGCCATCGTTTCTTTGTTAGCCATAAAATCATCCTCCAATGAAACTAAATTAGCCAATACGAAACGCGAATTGGATATAATGAAATTAAATCGTAATACTAATAATGTCAATACTAGTGATTGTAACAAATCTTCGTATGCGGATTCTTTGAAACTTCGTCTACATAAAGTTGCGCCAGCCGTGGAGTCCCGCGTTCCCCTTCCGTGCGTCGTCGCGTACCCTACAGCTGACCGGTTAGCCGATTACTCGTCATCGTCCGCGACTAAACAAGCGCTTATGAAAGCGATTAAGCCTAGTGACGACGGATTTCAAATTGTAGGCGTTAAGAAAACCGCGAAATCTGGCGTTGTATTACGTGTCGCTAATGACAACCAAATAAAAAAATTGCAATCGGTCGATGCTATTAGGTCCGCCGGCTTAAGACTTGAAAAACCGAAAGGCCGAAGGCCTCGTATATTAGTTAAGGACGTCCCATCCTCAATGGAAGACAATGCTTTTCTGCACGCGTTATACCGTCAAAACATTAAAGACGAGCTGCCAATAAATGAGGATGATTTTATTAAGTCAACTAAAATTATTCGTAGGCGTTCCTTAGATAACGGTCGCAAGTGGATAGGCGTTGAAATCGAGTCCACAGTTCGAAAACATTAGTGTCCACCAAAGATAAATTATTTATTGATTGGGCGACTTGCCGTTTCATCGATGATGTCGAAATAGTTCGTTGTTTACATTGCCAGCAGTTCGGTCACGTTAAGAAACACTGCGTTAATAAATCACCTACCTGTGCTAACTACTCGGAAGCACATGAAACAAATAACTGCCCGCACAAGGATAATTTAAATTACATACCGACTTGCGTGGCGTGTAAACGTTTTAAAAAACCGTTTGACCATCGTTGCGGGTCCCCAGAGTGTACCACTTACAAACTTAAGCTCGAACAGTTAATCCTCAATACCAACTACTAAAATAATGGATAGTTTAACTATAGGACAATTAAATCTCCACAACGATAGGGTGGCGACCTCTGAATTAGACAAATTAATTATCGATTATAACTTAGACATAGTACTTGTTCAAGAACAATACCAGAACGCTCACTTACGTCACAAAGTAGTTCAGCTGGACAGCAAAGCACGAGCCGGAATTTACGTGGCGCGTTCTTCTAACTTTACAGTAACGTCTTTGCGTAACCTCATGACGCCCCACTGTGCCGTTGCGGAAGTCTCATCAGCTTCTTTTAAAGTTTACGTTGTGAGCTGTTACTTTCAATACTCAGACCCTGTTGCACCTCATATACATAACCTCCGTCACGTCTTACAGTCACTCGCGGGCAGTAAAGTTATCGTTGGCGCTGATGTTAACGCGTCATCGTCTCTGTGGTATGGCAAGGTTAGGTCAACGGATTTCGACCGACGTTGTGCTGTTGAAGATTTTATAGCAGAAATGAACCTATCAATTCATAATACCCCTGATGCACCACCTACTTTTTGCAGCCCAATGGGCGAATCTTGTATTGACGTCACACTTTCTAGTGCAGACGTACGATTGGATAGGTGGCGTGTCCTACCAGATGCGTCTTGTAGTGATCATCGCCTGATCGTGTACGAATTTGTTCCGAGGTCTACTCAAGGTCCATCTCATATCACTGGTAATTTTAGATATAAAAGTAAAGGCGCGAATTGGGAATTCTTTGGCTTGCTTTTTGCGTGTCACGCCAAAGACTTCACTCGTGATGGGCTGTCAGCTGAAGAAAGTGCTGAAATTATGTCAGACACCTTCACTTACTGTGCTGACATCGCCATTGGTCGCGCATCTATGACCAACATCCATAGATGTGATTGGTGGTGTGACTACTTAATTGAGCAGCGTAAAAGCTATCGCCGAGCGCGCAGACATTTAAACAAGCTTAGAAAACAAAAGGTCACCGGAGACCCACTTAACTTTGCTTTAAATGCATTTAGAGTTGCCAAGTCCCGCTACAGAGCATCAGTGGAAAAGTCTAAGGGTAATTTACTGCGAAAAATAGTAGAAAAACTGGATAAAGAAGGTCCGTGGTCTCCTTTGTATCACGAGTTCAAAGCTAATCGATCAGTCGACCTGGCGTTTGTCCAGAACATTAAAGTAAATAATAGACACACGACCGGTATTGAGGAAACAACCGAAGTTCTATTAAATAGTTTGATACCTGATGATTCGCCAGTAAATGACAATGACTACCATCAGCAGATCAGAGCGTGGGCATCTGTGCCACCTGAATCACCAACGTCAGACCTTCCATCCATTGACGAATTCATTAATCTTGTCAGGAAACTGCCTCTTAACAAATCATCAGGTGAAGATAAAATATCTAATCGGATGATAATAGAAGCTTGTAAAACAGCGGGTGACGCCATTTTATCTGTTTTCAACCGATGTATTGCGGACGGCGTTTTTCCTCGTGTATGGCGACGTGGCTTTATACGAATAATTCCAAAAAGTGGTGATAAGCCACCAGATGACCCTAAGTCGTACAGGCCCTTAACCCTACTGCCATCTTTGGGAAAACTCCTGGAGCGCCTTATCGTTCCACGTTTGCTGCCAGACGGGCCAAAGTTTCATAACAACCAATTCGGTTTCACCGTGGGAAAATCTACCGTAGACGCGGCACTTTCTGTTAGAAAAATTGTTAATAACTCGGAACACAAGTACGTGGTTGGAATCTTTTTAGATATTTCCGGGGCTTTTGATAACGCATGGTGGCCGATGCTACTACTTAAAATGAAGAATCGCGGCTGCTATAAAAACATATATAATCTTGTTTATTCATATTTTTTAAATGGTTCCGCGAAACTCAAACTCGGACATCATTCTATGTCAAAGTCCCTTACCATGGGATGTCCTCAGGGCTCGGTAATCGCTCCGTATCTGTGGAATTTAGGTTTCGATGATTTTCTCGCGATTCCTCTCCCACCCGGCTGTTCATTAACCGGTTACGCGGACGACGGCCTGCTGCTCATTCAGTCGAGTACTCGGGCTGGACTCGAGAATTTAGCTGACACTTGCCTACGATTAATATCTCAGTGGGGCGATCGAAACCGTCTGACCTTTGCACCGCAAAAAACTTATCAACTAATTTTAAAAGGTAATCTTAAATCGTGGCCTAGTATTAAATTTAATAACGTTCCCGTGAAAAGAAAGCAGTCCGTGTGCTACCTTGGTTTGGTCTTAGAGAAGAATTTTTCATTCATAGATCATATAAAAACTGTCGGTGAAAAAGCTAAAAAGAACTTTTATGCCTTAACTAGAATATCCAAATCTACGTGGGGTCTGTCATTTCTAACTTTAAAGACCATTTATGGGGCTACCTATTTGGGGTGTATGTGCTACGGGGCACCTGTTTGGGCCGATAGGGCCACCATAGGAGCGGTACGACGTAAATTGCTTCAAAGCCAGCGTTTGGCTTTGATATTCTTATGCAAAGCGTATAGGACGGTTAGTACTGAAGCCTTACCGGTACTTGCAGGTGTACTTCCAGTCGATCTTGAAGTGCAGCGACGGGCTGCAATGTACTATAACGCGCGTGAGACCACGGACGCAGACTTTTTAACCCTACGTGACCGTGATAAGATTTCTAGATTATTCAAACCACAGACCGACGTCTGGGAGGAACTTTTGTCTGAATGGCAATGTAGGTGGGATAATTCCATCAAGGGCCGACACCTCCACCAGTTCTTTCCATCCGTTCGTGAACGGCTGGCCAGGACATGGCTGGAGGTTGATCACTGTGTTGCTCAATTTCTCACCGGTCATGGTAACTTTAAGAGTAAATTATTTTCCTTCAAGCTTGTTGACTCGCCGCTTTGTCAATGTTCCACATCTGACTGCGAATATGAACAATCAGCACATCATATTTTATGGGAGTGCAGTCTTTGGCAGAATGAACGCAATATTATGTTGGATAGTGTACAGGTTACATCCGGAGTTATTTACTACACAGACCTTGTAGAAACTAGAACAAATTTCCGTGCGTTCAAGCGTTTTTGCCATACCTATTATTGGAATCAAATATAACTGCTCACAACTTAGGACCCATTAATGTTAATATTTTATCCGTGGTGCTAGGCAACTGGGCCTATCCCAGTTGTGAACGTCCCTTTGCGCCTATTGGCCTTGTTTCTTTGTGTCTCCTGCTGATATGGAGGGAAATGGAAATTACAGATTTTCCTACTCCTCCGCTATACTTTTCTGATTAATTTCGTTGCGGGATCCAAGACAGTTAAATTCATTCTCTGGGACTTCGTCGAGCTTCATTGTCTCGGCGCTTTTCTGGTGGTCGCCACTGTTGATTCTGGCTTTCAGGAGTTACAGTGGTTGGGAACAGTGTGGCGGGCTTGTACCCATCACTCGTGTTATTACCATGATCGTCATTTGATTTTTAACAATGTTTTTGTTTCATATTGTTCATTATATTTGTTTTTGAAGGTGACAATTTGAATTAATGTTTTTGTCATGAGTTGGCAATGAAATAACGTTATTCTGACGTCAGTTTTTTGTTGCATACGAGGTGACAGATCAACGATATTGTGGTGTTGATAGACCTCATACAAGGCTGCTTTAGATATGATGGCGTGAAAAAGTTGTGCTGAGCAAAGAGCATGAAAATCGTCACGCAGTACTTATAAAATTTGTGGCGCTGAAAGTGCGTTTATGCACACATAATTTGTCATAACCGCCATTCAAAGCTGTCAGTTACAAATAATTAATATAAACTGTCGTGGTGCGAGTAAACGGTTCGTTTGAATGGAATATGTTGACAGTACCGCTTGTAGCGGCTGCCGCTGAGGCGTAACCCGGCTATTTGGTCTAGACACAGGATGAAAAAGTTCTGTCTAAGGCAGATACATTCTTTTTGCAATGCACTTTCTCGAAAACTGGCTCTTCACACTACGATTATAGTTCTCGGCTCCATAACAACCTCGCCTGCGGCTTGGGTGAAAATTCCGCCTCGACTCAATAACAAAGTTTCCCCCCCTAATATCAAAATGAACTATTTTATTTATTTTAAAGTCAAGTTAGTCAGACCTGCTACGAACCCTAGCTTGTATTACAGCCGTTTTTTTTATAATGCTGATATCTCAGAAGCGGTAATTGCATTCTCTCATTACGTAAATTAGGTGATTCTAGTACCTTTCCCGGTTAAAGCATGTGTTTATTTTCTCATTTAAATTGTAAATGTTGTACGAATCCTTGTACAGGGAAATGTTAACAACGTGCTAGTAATCTGATCACGTGCATACGCAAAGCTTATATATCTTCCAGGAATTTACCTGATGATGCTTTTAGCCTGATATTCAAAGATTGTCTAACATGAAGTCATCATCTGCACCAAGCCTTTTCCCAACTATGTTGGGTTCGGCTTCCAGTCTAACCGGATGCATCTGAATACCAGTATTTTACATGGAGAGACAGTCTTTCTGACCTTCACAACCCAGTTAGTACAGGGTAATACGATACCACTTGGTAAGACTGGTTGTCAGACTTTTTGGGCCACTGACTACCTGTAACGACTGTCAAAGAACTAGAAATGACAGCCGGGACCAACTGCTTAACGTGCTTTCTGAGGCACGGAGGCAACTCGGTATGTAATGGGTGGTCACCCATCCACGGAACAACCTAGGCAAGCACGGCTTAACCCAAAGATCGATCCGAGCGGCTGTTATTGTTTAGCTACGAGCTTTATTCAAATTAGACTGGAGAATCAAAATTGTAAAGTATTACATAATACGACGGTTATATATGGACATGTGATGGGAAGGAATGATGAATATGTAATATTATAAGGATAATAGGATAATTATTACATTTTATTTTATTTTATTCTATTCGGGAAACTTGCAGCTAGTTTTTAATGTTATCAAAGAGTATAGATTTGATAGCCAATTAGAAGTTTCCGCATTTATACATTTTAAACAAACAGTCGAAACAAAAAAGACAACAAAAGAAAAAGATAGGTACGAAATACTTACTCTAAAAAAAAAATACAAAACAAAACAAAACGATCGATACAAACAAAAAAACTAAAATTAAAAGAAAATACTAAAAACTACAATCAGATAAAAACAAACTACATAACTGTAAAAAACTTCTACTCGCACGGGTCAGAAACAAATTCTGCCTGTACGCCGACTTGGAGTGAGGGACATGCAACAAACCGGGTTTGCGAAACGTTTTGCATTGAGTATGAATGTTAGGTTTAAAAGAGTAGAAGAAAACCAAAGAAACGATGGGATAGACTGTGTGAAGATTGATAATGGCTAGAAAGGAGGTGTCTGCAGAGATGACGAGTCATCATCATCATCATCATCAGCCTATAATGTTTCCACTGCTGGGACACGGCCTCCTCTCAATGAGAGGGGAATGGGCTAGATGACGAGTAATCAAGAAATATGGAAGAAAATGCAAATAAATTGGCATAAGAGCTGGATAATGATGATGATGATGACGGTCTACCAAAACTTTTGCCCTTCCTAGTATTTTTGTAACAAAAGTAGTGGCGGCAAAAACTCCATGTTAGAAGATCCAAAAGGTCTTCGAAGTAAATCCATCTACTTAATAGCAAAGCGACCTACAATCGAAGCGATTCTTTAGCAAAAAATGGTACGATCTTACCACATTTCTTTCTTGAAATAACTTATTTATTATATGTTTTAGATTACACTTGAAATTAAAAATATGGCATTGTATTCTAAGCTTCTTTTGGATACCTCTCATCAGGAGGTATTCCATGAAGCACACCCAAACGAAGCACACCCAGACGAAGCACACCTAAATTATTCCACTTAGCACACCCGTAGGTGGGCTTCAAATAAAAAGTTAAAATAATTAATTTCCTATTCCACGAAGCACACCTACGAATATCACTCGCATAGTGCGGGGACTAAGAAATTATAATTTAGGTGTGCTTCGTCTGGGTGTGCTTCGTTTGGGTGTGCTTCATGAAATACCTCATCATCAGGTTGCGTCAGAGTTCTTCGTCTGCCTAACTTCCGTTGAAGGTTTTACTATTTGGCTCCTCAAATAATCTACATAAGTCGATCCTCTTGAAAATTCTCTTTCAAAAGATTCCTATTTTTAGCTACTGTTACGCTGTTTAAACGGTTCATTGACCTCAGAGGCCTCTTCGTAAAATTATCCCTTAATACCAATTTAATAGAGGATAACTAAGGCTTGGACAGATCCGATTTTATTGTGACTAGATTTTTCCCGCGTGTTTGGGTGGCAAATCGTCCATGGAAACGTACTTCTAGGAAAAATATCCTAGATCAGGTCTTGGTCTACCTGTATTTGTGACAAATTTCCTTAAAATTCCTTGAGCCGTTAAAGTGTGAAAAGGTAACAAACAGATAGATTTATTTTACATTTAAAATATTTGTATTGATATGGATGCTCTATAATGGTTTCTTGTTTAAAACTCCTGCAAAATAGCAAAAGATTGGTACGCGATGCTCGTGATTTACGTCCAGAGTAGCCAAGGTCTTATAGTGTATGTAACTCCTAACAAATTAGAACTACCGACCCGATTTCTTTCCCCAGAAGAAATATGCCCCTCATCAAGAAAAGTTCACCAACAAATATGTTTCTTACAAACAATTAGTCGTAGAAATCGAATCTTGAACAAGGTCATACGTTAGAGCACTAATGCCTATACTTAATTACCGCTGCTCGGTCACAACTTAGTAAGTGCTTTGTTATCTTGAAAAAACTTAAGCGACAAACCCTCCCATGCAAAAATCTACTTTGTTCTCTTGTTCTAAGGAAGGTTTTACCATGAGAGGGATTGGAAGATAAGTTGGGTGTTGTAATACAAACATTGTGGACAGTGAAGCCTTATTGTAAATGAATCTATGTACGTAAAAATCGATATTGCGTTGGCGGATGCTCGCTCAAGGGCGAAACGTATTAAGTACTCTCCAATCGAGCGGTTTGCATGCCCTATCAGCAGCCAACATGCGTAGCTTTCCTGTCGGTTCGATGTAGATTACTGGCAAAGTTAGTACTTTTGGGAAAATTGGGCTAAGGTAAGAGGTAGTGTATAGAAAACGTGGTTATTGATTTTTCGTCTTCTCGTATTGTTTGGCGTTTCTATTTCTGGGTATCTTAGTGACTATCGTAAGTTATTTTCGGTGAAGTTGATTAATGTTTTTGGCCTAAAAAGTTATTATTACAGTTATGATGATTATTTAATTATTGCTCACAACGCGAAGAAATAGGCAATATTACAAACCATACAATTGTAATTGCGTCAATTAGGTTACCTGTGACATAATTTTTCCACGCGTTATTTTAGTCTCAAAGACGGGTAGGTAAGCAATCTATACTAATCTATACTAATATTATAAAGAGGTAACATTTGTTTGTAAGTTTGTATGTTTGTAAGTTTGTATGTAGGGGGTAATCTCCGAAAGTAATGAACCAATTTTAAAAATTGTTTCACTGGTAGAAAGCTACATTATTCGTGAGTGCTATAGGCTATATTTTATTCCCGTACTCCCACGGGAACGAGAACTACACGGGTGAAACCGCGGGACGTCAGCTAGTATATGATATAATTACGAAATCTCTAATATTTACAAGATTTAACAACTGAATCTATAATTTTAGTCGATATAATGATCAGTTAATATACCTAATAAACGATTGATATAATTTTAAAGTTATTATTTATTATCAGCCATTTGTGTCCCACTGCAGGGCAAAGGCCTCCCTTCCTTCCTTCCACCTATCCCTATCTAGTGCTGTTATGCGCCAATCCTTGTGATAGGAGTCGAGTTCGTCCCGCCATCTCCTTCTGGGCCTGCCGCGTTGCCGTTTGCTGCTGTTTGGGACCCATTTTGTGGTAGCTTTAGCCCATAGCTCCTCCGGCATGCGACAGATGTGGCCAGCCCAGTTCCATTTGAGCTTGGCGGCCGTGTGACCTACATCGGCAATTTGAGTTTTGGAACGCAGTATCGAGTTCCTTACACGATCCGTAAGTTTCACGCCAAGGATACTGCGCTCCATTGCTCGCTGACAGACCCCAAGTGTGGACTTTTGACGGTTGGTCAATGACCATGTCTGCGCTCCATAGGTGAGGGTAGGAAGAATGCACATGTCCATGAGTTTTCTCTTCAGTGAGAGAGGGAGAGTTCCCTTCATTATTTGCTTCATCGACCAATAGCTCTTCCAGGCGTTTTCGGTGCGTCGAGCAACTTCTTTATCGTGTCTTGCCTGGAAGGAGACTATTTGGCCGAATTTTAAAGTTACTAATTTTTAAGTATAACCTACATTGAACATAAAATCGTTTGATATACAACTCAAAATACATGAAACTTATTAAGTCTAATATGATAAAACGCCTAGTAAAAAACACATAGCAAAATTTCAGATAAACAAATCAATAGATAAGATAAAGTCAATCAGTCGAAGCATGAATCATAATTCATAATAAAACAGTTGATTTGGAACATGTGTATATGTTTTATTTCCCTGTAAAAAACATGCAAACAAGCATACACCATGAATGCAGCAGGCATGCAAACAAGCTTACAACATACATGCAGCATGCAAGCAAGCATGCATGCAGCAGGCATGGTTTCTGTCACGGCTCCGGCGGTACTGCGGGGCTCCGGCGGTCCCATGTGAGCTTATCGTCGCAGATGTGGTTCACGCACACCACCGCGGCTTCGGCTTGTGGGCCGCCTCGCCCCTCCGCGCCTACGCGATTTTAAATAACACTCTAGGGGTAGGGCAGACAAGACTACGTGGAGTCGGTTTTGCAGCGATTCGTTTCTGTCACGCCTTTCGATTAAATAAACGTTATATCAATATTATATGTTTTAAACGATAGGCCTAATGATTTTTGATTGAATAAACGTTACATCCAATAACATTAAACGAAATAAGTTTTCGAGTATATAAATGTTATGTCTAAAGAAATTATATCAACAGTTGGTATAACTCACGTTTATTATATCTTGTGAACGTTATTGCAATGAAAATATACCAAATAACCTAATATTATTATGTTATGAGACGCACCCCTCAAAGACTAGGTTCTTTATACTTTGTAACCGAAGAAATTTAAAAGACTTAAACAACAACATCATTTATTTCAGGCTATAATGGCCCGTAGATATATACCTCATAAACGAACATAATATATAAAAAAAAACGAGACAAAACTTGAGCAAAAGCGCAAGAGCAAGAGCGGATATGTGGGAATCATCATCATCATCATCATTATTTCAGCCGAAAGACGTCCACTGATCCCAAACATTTTCGATTTTGGCACATTAATACTATCTGACAAGCGGGCGTATGACACTAGACAAAGTAGTAACTAGTATTAGATTACGATTTATTTCGTCTTGTCCCTTCTATTGCTCGTAAATATTTGAATGTCTTTATTTCTAACTCTGTTTGTTACCTGCCAAGTTAATTTTTATTCTTCTATGCATAAATCTTATGTTATTACATCCAACCACACACAAACACAATCCAACAAACACAATGTATTGTCCTCAGGGCAAACACCCTCCGCTCTACTGTTCCAGCCAATTCTGTCTGGGTTCTTTCGGCAAAAGTCACTCCTAGAAAATAAATCCTTAGACATTAAATACATCTTAATGTGAGGACCTGTTATCAGACTCACCTATCAAGTTCCTCACATTCCAACAAAACAGCTAATTCAATGAAATCCCACAAGCACCAGGACCTTGAGTTACAGCAGGCGGGTCCCGGTGTGATTACTATGTCTATAGATACGTAGATAGTAAACGCGCACGTGGGGACATTGCCTAATAGGATTAACTTTTTGTTTTTATTCGGCCATTCCGACGAGGTTTTTTGCGCAGTTCTTTGTACGAATAATTGGGGGCTATTAAGGATTTTGGGATAATACCGGATGGATTTTAGGATGAGTGGCGAGGAAAGAGATTTACTGGTGATAGAGGATGTTGTTGATGATTAGATCAAGGGGCAGTCGCTCAGATTTTTGTAGGGTTCGTTGCGGGAAGAACTATGTTCATTTATTTATTACTTTTGCCCGCGGTTTGGCTCGCGTTTTGGACAGAAATTATCCCATGGGAACATTTTAAATACATATGACAACTCGTGAATAAAACGTAGGTTCAGGTTAGTGAATCAGTAATTCCAGAGATATCCCTCTTGATATAGATTATTCGTATAGATAGATAACTACATTGAAATTAACGCAATATTACCTAAAATGTTAATCAGACGAAAACCATCCATTATCACAACTTCATTTCTATTACAGTACAATCCATTTTAAATCACTATGTCTGCCTTCACAATATACCAACATAATAAAATGAAAACCTGATGTAGTGTCATCACATATTATACACTAACAATACAGTATGACAGTCAAAGGTCGAACGCTCGTCATACCGACCTCTAGCCAAGAGAAGAATAATACTTACGACAGAATGCTGTCATTATGGGCAATTTATATAATAATCAAGTTTTTGATTGGTTTATTACGGTTTTTTCGTCGAAATAGAAAGAGATTTGGAGTCGTTTAGGTCGTATTTTAGTGTGCAATATCGAGAGTGTGATTTATTTTGTTATACTTGCTCTCAAAATGGCAAAGGTAAACATCATCGTCTGCCTAGCCTTTTCTCAACTATGTTTGGGTCAGCTTAAAGTCTTACCGGATGCAGCTGAATACCAGTATTTTACACGGAGCGACTGCCTATCTCCACAACCCAGTTGGTACTGGGTAATACGATACCCCTTGGTAAGACTGAGATTGTGAGAAGCAGTTTTTTCAGCGGAAAAAGATTACGTATAAGTAGCCAGACACCGTAAAAAGACAACGAAATCCGATTGGACATTACCCACATCGTGTTTAACAAAGTTGCAATCCGTAAAACCGGGAGCTTTGTATGCTGTTACCAACGGTTTAACAAATGGCAGCGTTTACAGCTTTTTAAAGGTTTTGTAAGAAGCGTAAACAACATTTTAAAATGTTGAGGTGTACCTAACTACGAGCGCCCAACATAGTTGTGAAAATCCAACTTGATATACTACGAGTACATGTGAAACAGGCAGGACATCTGGCTAGACGCGGAGATGGCCGATGGAGCAAGGCTTTGACCGAGTGGTGGCCAAGATTAGGCCAAAGAAACCAGGGCCGTCCTGGAGCTCGTGGATAACGGGCAACACCTGGATAAGGGACGCACAGAACCGGAAAGTGTGGCAGAAAAAAGGGGAGGCCTATACCCAGCAGTGGGTGACTCCGGGCTGATATGGTGATGATGATGATGACATGTGAAAGCAACTCTGTCTGCTTATTACCTTTTCACACCTTAAAGCTTGTACGAATTTGGATGAAATTTAATACACAGAGCATGACATAGTATAGGTACATTTGTTTCCTGGTAGTGCTTCCTCGTGGGTTAATATCAGTAATCGAACTCCATTCGAGCAGATAAATGGACTGTGTAACGGATGATATGGCTTGAAAGAAAACAAAACCTTCTGCATCATCATCATTTCAGCCGAAACCCGTCCACTGCTGGACATGGGCCACCCCCAAAGGGGGTTTTTGCCATAATCGCCACGCTTGGCAGGCGGGTTGGCGATCGCAGTGCGGTTGTTACAAAAGCACAGAGAACGCTGCTGCCCATTCTATAGTCCCTTAGTCGCCTCTTACGACACCCACGGGAAGATATGGGATGGTGCTATTCTTTACGTCCGACAGTATACAGAACCTTAAACCTTCTGCATACGATACTTGAATGCCTGAGGAAATATTGATCAATTTTATTCTAAAAATCTCTGCTTTTTCAATTTAGGAACCACACATCCATATTGCTCCTAAAATAAAATCGTATTAACGTTCCAAGCTCACAAAGGGTTATAGAAACCTTTGTCAACAATACACAACACGATTATTTCGCAAAAAGCCTTCCAATTATAATCCGCGTTGCGGTTCCGATAACTGTGTGATCATTTCGAACCTCTTTTGTGCCATACAACCAAGCTTTTATTATATTTTCATTGAAAAATAAAGCCAAACTTGAGTACACAACCTCCACTGAAAATTCTACTCTGTTCTGATCAAGTTAAGGTTGAATTTCAGTTGTGAGATGTAAGGGATTTAACGCCTATTAAAATTAGAGATACGTGTAATAATAAAGTGTGTGGTATAGACCAGTGTGAATCACGACGTCTGCATTATATTGGACAGTTCGTGATCGAAGCGGCTTGGAGAGGAATATTGTGTGCATTCAGTATTAGAATAGAAACATAGGCGATAGTACAGTAACGCCAGAGAAATAAACGCTCCACCAGAAGATATTGTTTGTCGAAAAACAACATACGTATTTTGATGTAAAACTCACCCGGCTTTTGGGTACAGTATTTCTTTCAGCCGTTGAGGAATGTGACGGACAGACAGACAGGAAGAATTACTTTCTATTTTTGTGGATTTTGTTTATAAAAAAACCGAAGAAGAATAGACTCTATCCGTCGTCCTTAAGAACTGGTAAGGCTAATAACGCTGCTAAAGTTAGCCCTATTTCATAGAAAATTCATTTTATCACGCAACCTTTTCTTTATTTCACCGTTATATTTCTTTATTTCACCGTTATACCAAGACCGGTGTACATCAATAAAACTGTCTGGGAATACAATATCGAAACCAGACTATGATAAGTGACCGGAATAGCGCTGAGAAGGAGGTTTATGCCCAAAAACTGTTCGCCAAGAATAGATTTATGGTCAGTCGCAATCAAGAAGGCAGCCTGTACCGTGCGGTCCACACTACACGAGACCGCATGACTTGGAGACGTGTCATATGTGGTCACAATCCTCAGCAGTGAGGGAATGACGAAGAAGATCAATTAATTTAAAGGTCAAAACACGTGAAAGAACCAGAATAAGAATAGTTTAACGACAGTTAGGCATACAATTCTGTGTTACATTGAGATTGCACGACAGCGTTCAGTAACTTTTTGACCTTGAGCTGGTCTAGCAGCGGTTCTAGTAGTATTCCATCTTCGGCAGATCTTTTCAGGGGCCAGCTCATACTGGTCTTTTTACCACTGATCTGATGCCTACCGGACCTCTTGATTCCTGAAGAAAAAATGTGTTATTATGTAAAAGATAACCTTTAGAAATTGTTGGCTATTTTAGTAGCTATTAGGCTTTTATTGACAAACAAAGCAACTCGGCGTTCACGTTCCCTTTCTGTGTGTTTCTATCAGCCGTCACAGTCGCCTTCGTGACACGTCTCATTTGTGTAATAGCCACACTTGGTATTTGGTAAGAGATTGTGATAAACGCCTTAATTTATAAATAAAGGGTATTACATGGTCTCGAGTACACAAAGAGCCAACACGCAAGGCAATTCTGTGGACTGTTAGCAAAAAGATAATTTACGATTGTAAAAACCTGTCACAGAGATTAGGCACAAAAGTGACAGAATTACCGAAAATGAAGCCTCTGGCTTTTGCTATCGTGAAACTAAAAGACGATCGTCCACAAACATTCAAAGCTTCCGTAAAAAAGGATAAAGCCCAAATAAGCCAAACAATTAAAAACTCATAACTTACGTCAGTCCCTACCTCAATACAAATCGAATTGATATACATTAACATATGCAAAAGCATAACAGAGTAACTACGTAACAGCACAGTGTGCCAACGTGCTTGGCGTAGGTCCAGATCTTCCAATCTCTGCCGCGTTGCGAAGTAGGTGCAGGTAGGTTAGTACCAGGAATTGAGACGCGAGGGAAAGGTACGCCGAAGAAATTGTAGCAATCGGTAGTTGCTTGTTAAGTTATGTCGTGTAGTTGCTAAGTTTTGTAGTTGTTCGGCTATGCTTTCAATTTAGCGTTCTGGTACTTACGGAATTTGAGTTGATCAAAACTGAATTGCGTTGTTATGGGCATGTGGTGCGGAGGAATGAGGGGAGGGAGGGGTATAAGAGTAGAGGAAGACCGAAGAAACGATAGATGGAGTGTGTGAAGGATGATATTGGTAGAAAGGAGGTATCTGATGAGATGACGAGAAATAGAGAAGTGTGGAAGAAGAAGACCGGCACCGACCCCATTAAGGATAAGGGCAGGATAATAAAGATGATGTAGATCAGAACCTTAATTGCGTAACAGACTTTCAATCTCAATCTGGACGATTTTGAAGGGAATTCCTAATTCAAGGATTCTTGTTTGAAAAATTCTGATCGACAGCGTAAATAATGTAATGAGTGTCGGAATCGGAATTGTGATTGTGAGTGACTTATGCATTACACCAAAATTCTTCGTATCATAATAATTTTACGCCATTCTTTCCTTGTTCAGACCTCCCTTTTCTCCGGTTCCTCCCGGCAAGCTTAATGTCGTCGATTTATCTTACAATCTTTTTTTTACTCAAAAGAAATGTTTTTGATAATTTCTTAGGAATAACGGTCTCGTGTATTTCCTTATAAAGGTTTTTTCCTTTTAGCTGGTTGTAAATATAACCTTGTAATGCAAGAACTTTCAGGATCGAACTAAAGTTGAACAACCCTATAAGGAAGTACTCTCAGAATAATACTAGTTTGCAAATAGAGTGTATAATCGTAAGTACATTGTTATTCAAGATTATCAAAGAAGGATTCTTTGGTCTACCTTCTGGGAGCCCGACCCAGTTGGTTTTGCATATTTACGAGAGATAGTCGCATTCATAGTTTATTCCTATTGCCGTCTGCTTCTGGAAATAATCTTCTCCCACAACACCATGTCTCTCGCCTTCAGGATCCATTCTATCCTAACCACCTTTTGAAGAGTTTTCTTCTTTGTTGTGCGCATTTGTTTTTCTTTATTTCGTTTAAAACTTGGGCTTATCACAATACTATCAGGAATCCCCTTCGTGATTTTCATGTAGGTATGTATTGAAACATATTTCAATCAACGCATCATTAATATCAGCGTGACAATAAATAATATGTATATGCAAAGCGGCTAGTCCAAAAATAGTTTGATTTAAATATATGAACCACCTTGACATTTGGCTAACGACGCCAATCCGATCGCGGATACTTCGAAGTGTTATTATTTTTTATATCTGTCATCTGCGATACAATTGTACGCTTAAGCTTTATTTTAGATGCGACATAAGTTGAAGAATTTTATTGAATTAATTGGTTATTCTATTTCCCTTTTTAAATTACTTTGGTCATGGCCGTAGTAACTAGGGAACATGAAATGCTATAAATTTTTCGCTTAAGCTAAAATATAAAGAGCTGTAGGCCATATTTTACATTTCACAAAATGACTGATTTTCACGAATGATTTAGCACTCTTCCATTTATTATTACAAATCGCTCTCAACATTCCATTGCAAAGGTCAAAGAGCAAATGCCTCCCTTTCCCAATCAATATCCAATTTTCAATGGAGTAATATCCCGAAATTGTTTACATTTCCACCTGGTACCTTACATGGACCCTCATCTATGTACAAAAAAGATAAATAAACCACCTACGCGCATCGGCCTTCATACTTACGAAACACATATACATTTATGTATGTAAGTATTATACGTAATACTCTTACGATTTTCCGGGTCATTAAACCTTCGTAAAACAAAAAGTGCATGCAACAAGTTGTGAGCCTAAGGACCAATACCTGATCGTAAGGTTATGTTTCAGTTTATTTTTTATGTTCAGAGTATCTTATTGAGTAATGCGAGTAATGTGCAGAATGGACGTTGAGTGTAGATCTTGTAGGATGATAAAGTACAAGAATTGCTTGGCTGGTTATCTTTGAATGTTAAAAGCAGGATTTAAGGACCTACGAATCTGTTTGTATCGCTGCTGGATCACCGGCTTCCTCTGTTAGTCCACCATCGTAGAAGTTCAAGATCATGGTTATTTTATGACTAACTTTTGCTTGCACCTACGCTCCTGTTATGTACGGAAATTAAGCCACGTCAATATAGCCTATGACACTTGGAGATGTAGCTTCCCGTTAGTGACATAATTTTTGGAATTGGATCAGTATGTTCCGAAGATTACCCCCACATACAAACGAACTAACAAATTTTATTTCTTTATTATATTATTAGTATAGATGAGCCTGTGTTGGTTTACTGCAGGGCAAACGCCTCGCTTTTCTTTTTAATCCTCTTTTCATTCCATCTTCCATGCCGTTGGGTGTTCTCAGGCACCCTTAGTGCGTTAGTCCCTGACCACCTTATTGAAACTAAAACCATTAATTATTTCACAGAATATATCCTCTATTTTCAATAGATTTATGCTATTCCAAACAATTCTTTTCAAAGCTCGTGTATTTTCCAATACAATCGACCTATCTCTTTGTCATGTTCAGACACGTCGCTATCTTGTTCAGCTTTAGTAATATTAGCAGAAATATGTTATTCAAATTGGACTACAACGAATTTATTAGTCATAAAAGCATTTTTATGATCCTAGTTTTGTTATCGAAAACATGAATAATTTGGTACAAGTTCCACTCGATTGTTATCTGATGATAATGTATCTGTCAAAGGCTGGGAAATAAGCAGCTGTGATTGGTCTAGATTATTTATAACACTGTACTATCTACACGAGCCTTATGAGCTATAAGGTCATGCGTGGGTTCAAACCCAGGCTGGCGCTTTACTTTATGTTATTTATTTCATCACAGCTGCTCTTTAAGAGAAGAGAAGAGAGAGAGAACGAAGGAGCTTGTGGCTAAATAATAATAAATAAATATCGCTGGATTGCTCCATCACACCACCACAATATCTGCATCTAATCATCTGCCTAGCCTTTTCCCAACGATGTTGGGGTCGGCTTCCAGTCTAACCGGATGCAGCTAAATACCAGTATTTTACATGGAGCGACTGCCTATCTGACCTCCACAACCCATTTAGTACTGGGTAATACGATACCCCTTGGTAAGACTGGTTATCAGACTTTGGGCCACTGACTACCTGTAACGACTGTCAAAGATGGACAAATGACAGCCGGGACCAACAGCTTAACGTGCTTTCCGAGGCACGGAGGAAACTCGGTATGTAAGGGTGGTCACCCATCGCCGCGGGAGACGCCCCGGGCGTCGGTGGCCACCACGTGGCCCCTGGCCACCGTAGGCGCGGGCCTGTGGACGGTGGGCTAGCTCGCCGTCCGTCCGTCTCATGACGACAGGCCGTGTCGACGGCGCGTTCGTGTTCCACGCGCGCCTTAAAGAGAGTCAGCAAAAAGGAAGGGGTCCGTAAGGACCGATGCCTGCCGGGGTTGCGGGACAGTTCGAAAGAGATACCGCGGCCCCGGAACACAAAGGGCGATGAAAGAACATGGATGGGTTTTAGTCAGTAAAAGTCTGACACTCCCTCCTGCTCAGAGCGGGAGGAGCCATTTGATGATATCCCATCCGAAAAAAAAAAGGGTGGTCACCCATCGACCAACCTAGGTAAGCACGGCTTAACCTAAAGATCGACCCGAGCGGCTGTTATTATTTAGCCACGAGCTCCTCTGCTTAACCTAAAGATCGACCCGAGCGAACTGCATCTAATAAAGGAATAAAAAGTCGCACAATGTACGCGCGCTGCACTTGGCGAAGGACGCTCTCGTCAATCATAGTAATGACAGTGTGCGCATACGGCGATCATGGACCGGACGTGACGTCAGAAGGACAGTGGTGTGGTGTGTGTTAGTGTAGTGGAGTTGGTATTGTTGTGGGTGAAGATTGGCAGAAAAGAGAAAATCTATACTTAATATTATAAAGCTGCAGACTTTTTTTAGTTGATCGCGCTAATCTCAAGAACTATTGGTTCGAATTGAAAAAATATTTTAGTGCTGGATAGCCAATTTATCAAGGAAGACTATAGGCTACATATAACATCGCGCTATGACTAATAGGAGCGGAGCATCAATGATAAATGTTGTAAAACCGTGATAATTTGTATTTTTATAATAATTTCACTCGGACGAAGGTACGGGAATGTCAACTCGAAACGGTTAAAAAGCCTGTACTTATTTATTGAGACTTCTCGCATTCAAAAAAGGTACAAAGCCGGACTTAATGCCTTAGGCATTCTCTACCAGTCAAGAAAAGGAGACTGCACATGGAAACTATATGCAAAAAAACCTGATGGGCTTCAGGAAACTTTGTCACTTGTAGATCTGTAGTTCTGTAGTTATTCTTTCAAAGGCTCAACTTTGAAAGACGTTAAGCAGTTATGAGGTTTTTTTTTGGAACCAGTAGTGGGCCTAATGTGTGAGGAGATACAATAAAAACTTATCTTAATAAATAGGTTTTTTTTCGGAAGTAATTTGTTTATATATTATTAGGGAAGTGATGCTGATGAGAAGCCTTGAAATTTCGTGAAAAAAGGTGTTAAATAGACGTGAATTTGGCACGTTTATGGTGTGTTTTATCTGGCAGTAGGTTTCAAGCAGAAGTATGTAAATAACTATATTAAAAAGCATCTGGGATGGATGACGAATAATGCAAAACAAGATCGATTGTTTTGGCGATAGTTAAACATAGGTCTTTCCAATGGTGCCTTTACTATTGCGATAGATTTGGAATTAAAGACTATCCTGGACACATTATACACATTGTTGTTGAAGTTCTGGCGTAGGTAAATTTTTGGTGCTTTTGACATTTCGATGCCTCTTGCTAGAGAATCGAAAGAGGCATCGTTAGTCAAAAATAAGCAACTCATCTAATTTAAAGTGAATACAAATTAAAAAATGTTTTTTTACTGGTACCTAGGCATAATAATACAGATTTTTCACTCTCCTGTAAAGTTGCTATTTTTGACTTACACACATAAAAGAAACCGGCCAAGTGCGAGTCGGACTCGCGCACGAAAGGTTCCGTACCATTATCTATACATTAGACAAAACGGCAAAAAAATCACGTTTGTTGTATGGGAGCCCCCCTTAAATATTAATTTTATTCTGTTTTTAGTATTTGTTGTTATAGCAGCAACAGAAATACATCATCTGTGAAAATTTCAACTATCTAGCTGTCACGGTTCATGAGATACAGCCTGGTGACAGACAGACGGACAGACGGACGGACGGACAGACAGCGAAGTCTTAGTAATAGGGTTCCGTTTTTACCCTTTGGGTATGGAACCCTAAAAAGTGATCAGTAGCTGCTGATATAATTTTTTAAATTGAACTTTATCAAGAAAAAATCTTTGTTGTGTGTTGTCTTTGTTTTGGTTTGTTGTTTTATATTCTAAATCTATATTTTTAATAAAATAATCTATGAAGAAGAAGAAATCATAATCTACCGTAACAAAAAAGATTTAGATTTTTCAAAGAGATCGCAAACTTTTATTGATGTGTGTAGGTACGTGGTGTTAGAACTTCAGCGACGAAGTTCTGAATTCAGAAGCAAAGTCGTAAAAACAACACCCAGAATATTTAACAATACAAAAACTGTTCTATCTATCTATCATGGGGTTTTGGTTTCCGCACTTAGTCCTTAAAGTGGACCATTGTGCGTGAGCCGTGGTGGCCGTTTACTCCAACCAGCCCACCTCCCTCCAGAAGCAGATCAAACTTCCCGGTCTTCTCAGGGCGTCCGCAAGGGATCTTGGTGTTCCCAGGGTTTCCTCGCGAATCTTGGTAACGCCAGTGCACTCGAGGAGCACATGCGCCACCGTTTCCTCCGCCTCCATGCATGCTCTGCACAGGGGACTATCAGTGATTCCTAGGGTGTGGAAGTGTTTATTCAGTGAACAGTGTCCAGTGATGGTCCCCGCCACCAGTCGTAGGCTATCTCTGTCCAGGCGCAGAAGGCGCCTGGTCAGCTTTGTGTCCAGGGATGGCATAGCTTCCTTGGATTGCCTACACCCTGGTGCCGAGGTCCACCATTTCTCCGCTTGTATTCGAGTGTGTTCCTTTAACCAGCTTCTTAGTTGCTTGAAAGGAATAGGCACAATGGGCTCGGGTCCGCAGGGTTTTGTGCTGGATCCTCTTCTGGCAAGTTCATCTGCAGCATCGTTTCCAAGTGATCCACTGTGACCTTTGATCCATTGTAGTGTTACCATGTTATGGTTTAGTACCGTGATTCGTTCTAGGGCATTATGGCATTCTAGTATCAGTCTCGACGTTATCTGATTACTCTTTAAGGATTGAAGGACTGAGGCACTGTCGGAGAGTATTCGAATATTGGTATCCGTAACCTCCCTGGCCTCTATAGCGTGTGCCGCTTGGATGATACCCACACACTCTGCTTGGTAAACAGAGTTGAGTATTCCAAGGGGTTTGGCTATTTTAATGTTTAGGTCGTCGGAGAACACCCCGAAACCTGTTCCGTCGTCGGTTTTTGATCCATCAGTGTAGATTCTTAGCTCTTTCGTGCCTGAATAGTCATACAACTCCGCTGTGAGCTCTATGTTGTAGTGTTTTCGGAAGCAATGGGTCTTGAGGATTCTGTCGCTGGGTGATGCCATCATGGGCTGTTGTTTGATAGCATCTTCTCTGATGCGTGTGTGTTTAATTCTGGAATCGTTACTTAGGGTGCCAGATACTTCGAGTCTGAAAGTCGCTATGGCCGCCTCCTCTCTTACAACGAGGTGTAGAGGTGGTAGCCCCAGCATCGCCTGTAAGGCAGCAGTGGGGGAAGTTCTCATGCTGCCAGTGATTGCTACGCAGGCAAATCTTTGTAGTTTCTCGAGATCCTTTTGGGTTGTACTTAGGTTGGTCCTGGGCCACCAAACTAAAGAGCCGTATGTAATAACTGGTCGGATAACTGTGGTGTATAGCCAGTAGGTGATTTTGGGGCTTATGCCCCAATTTCTCCCGAGCAGTCTCTTACATTGCCATAGGGCTATACTGGCTTTTGTGATGATGTAATCAGTGTGTTTTGCCCAGTTCAGCTGTTTGTCCAAAAATATACCCAGATATTTGGTTTCAGTCGATAGGCTTAGGGTGGTTCCAAAGAAGCTTGGTAGTTGTAAAGTTGCCAACTTCCTTCTCTTTGTGAAGAGGACGAGTTCGGTTTTAGTAGGGTTCACTGCTAGTTTGTATTCCTTGCACCAGTCTTCTACTATCCTCAAGGCTTGGCGCATAAGGTTACATAGTGTGTTTTCGTGTGTGCCGTTTATTATTATGGCCAGGTCATCAGCATAGCCCACCGTGTAGTAGCCTCTGCTATTGAGACGCTTAATGAGGCTGTCTACTACGAGGTTCCATAGCAGTGGGGAAAAGACGCCACCATGGGGGCAGCCCTTCGCCACTATTGCTCTGGTGGTGTCGTTTACCGTAACTTGTACGGCTCTTAGTCTGAGCATATTTGTGATCCATCCTCGCAGGGTCGAGTCCACGCCGTGTTCCTCGAGGGCTGTGTTGATTGTATGGAAGATGGTTTTGTCAAACGCGCCTTCTATGTCAATGAAGACAGCTAGTGAAGAGCATTTGTGGTCCACTGCACATTCGATCTTGGAGATGACATTATGTAGTGCAGATTCTGTTGATTTTCCTGTGGAATATGCGTGTTGTTGTTTGTGAAGTGGTCGTTCCCGAAGAGGTCCGTCCCGAATGTGTCGATCACAGAGTCTCTCGAGAGTTTTCAGTAGGAAAACTGTTTAAATAATTCTATATCCACCAAAGACGTACTCATGCAAATAACGTCCATTAATACAGTTACCTAAACATTTTGGAGCAAAAACGTCACTGACCTTAAAGTTATGTATTAAAACATGTAAACGGGAAAATAATTAATTAAAACGTTTGTGTTATGTAATAATTGTCTGTTTTCACTTTTTGTTCGTGTTTTGTTGGTTTTAATGGTCTTTGTTTTGTTTGTGTGGTGCTTGTTGATGCACGAGTTTTGATTGGTCGTAAAAAGGTCTGTTTTAGGCCAGTTATTGGCGACTAAGAGCCCATTTTGACTCTACAAACGGCCTTTAGTGTTTTAGGTCTTGAATTTAAACCCAAGACACGCACCTGTGATTTTTCGGATCCATGTGCGTATTGCATAATTATTACTTCATTCGGTAACGGAATACATCGTGAAAAAACCAGCATGGCTGTGAGATATTTCTCGACGGCATGTAAAGTGAAGTTAGAGGTCCATGCGCGGCATTAAAACTGGTACTTAGGCAGTAACCACACAAAAAGTAAGAAGAAGTGTTTTAGTTAAAAAAAATACCTAAAATCATTTTAGGTATTCTTGCTTAAAAAAGTGACACCTAATGAAAAAAGGAAAAGGTTTTATCATCTATCACTGCAGCAGTTACATAGTCATTGGAAGTCTTAAAATCATTAAGGTTGGATTATTCTTTTAATTTTTTCTCGATTAAGATTTAGTGATGTCTTTTTCTTTTTGTTCGGATGGGAAAATTATCAAATGACTCCTCCCGCTCTGGGCGGAGCAGGAGGGAGTGTCAGACTTTTACTGATAAAACCCATCCATGTTCCTTCATCGCCCTTTGTGTTCTGGGCCCACGGTATCTCTTTCGAACAGTCCCGCAACCCCGGCAGGCATCGGTCCTTGCGGACCCTTTCGTTTTTACTGACTCTCTTTGAGGCGCGCGTGGAACACGAACGCGCCGTCGACACGGCCTGTCGTCATGAGACGGACGGACGACGAGCTAGCCCATAGCCCACCGTCCACAGGCCCGCGTCTACGGTGGCTGGGGGCCGCGTGGCCCCGACGCCCGGGGCGTCTCCCGCGGCGGCCGGGACGCTGTGAGGTTCTCTCCCTCTCACGATTCGCCACCTCCCACTCTAGCATTACTGCTTCGCAGAAGGAGGTGACGGCGTCCCATTCCGTCTAGCTCCGGAAAGATTTAGTGATGCCTTTATCAAGGAAAACACCGTCCTTTGGTCCTTTTTTTAGAGCCTTGTATGTCCCACTGCTGGGCAAAGGCCTCCCCCATATCCGTCTCCTGCGTCACCTCGAACCAGCCCTCGTGATGCGTGTCTAAAATCATCTCGCCACCTCTTCCTAGGCCGACCTCGACGGCTCCGTTCATCCTAAGTCACCCACCGTGTTGAGACTAATAAATCGTCTTTTTTATTCTCAAGTTAAAGAAAGCAACGCGATCAAATAACAGTCATAGCTCTAACATTACATTCAACTCTTGAAATTATTTTCCCACATCACGATATTGCATTCATGAATTCACGTTCAATATTGTTGATGATATTTAAAGCGGCTTGGGAATGCAGGGATAACTTATGTATAACGGTTTCCGCTTGGAAAATGTGAAGGATTTTCATACTGGAGACATATTTCTGTAAGTGAATTTATTTTTATGACGATCTGTAGGTATATCTTGCTTAATTCCGGGCCTATACTACCTCAAATGGCTTAGCATGATCCTCTGTTACGCCTAAAATACTAGAGCATTAATTTTATAAATAATAAATAAATAAATATATGGTAAAGTTGAGGATTAATGTTAGGTCTTATGTTTGGCAAAAACACGATTTCAATAAATTTTCTCGATAGAAAAAAATCCCAAAGTTACCTCCAAATCGAACAATAAAACGCTGGTATTCAAAAAGTACTTCAGATTAGATCATGAAACGTTGCATACTAACTGAATGAACTAACCATAAAGCAGGTCTTATGTTTTTTATTTTTTCCAAAAGACGAAAATTTGATTTTATAAAGAATAAAAACCACTCATTTCGCACTATTCAGCCGCAGTGACTGACGTAACAACCGCTTTGTAGTGCAAGCTAATTAGAACGTTATTCTAACAGTATTACAAACGAAATTTGAACCACCACAAATAGAGTTGCTAATCTGAGGTAGTATAGGCTCTTAAACATTGACTTAGTGTTACCTAGCACCCAATAGCACACTGTTGATGTTCGTGTTTTTCATAATTTAATTACATAACATAACATCACGCCTGTAGTCCCGGAAGGGTTAGGCAGAGGTGTACCTAATAGTACATCCACATTTCGACAATTATGTTTTAATTTATTTACCTCTCAGAAATATTATGGAAAAATGGCCTGTCAAGTTTTGTAGTGATAAAGAATGGCAGTGCCTAGATATTTAGAAAAAAAGGGAGGATGTTGTTGACCATTTAGACGGATGCAACTCTTTTTTCTTATTTCACTTTGAGCACAAACCTAATATTAGTCGCTAGGTGCAAATATCGAATATAACAAGAGCGCCTCGAATGTGTTTTGCAACCTATAATAAATTCTGCTGACGCAAATTTTCGTGGAACAATTATGTGTTTAGTTCTAAGTTAGAATTTAAGTTAATCAAAATAATTTTGTCACGTAATGTTAAATATTAAACAAAAGATTACTGTCCTATAAGTATCATATTGTTAGAGCTCCTGCAGCCTGTGATACAGGATTATCCATTATTATAGGCATCATACATTATTATACCTACATTGTTAGTTTTTAGATTCATATTGTATTTTACCTTTGAAATTCTGAATAAAGATTTATTATTTATTTTTATTATCTAATCGAAAAAGTTTTATTATTGGATTGACAGTCGTAAACTGCATGAACTGAAGACATGCTGCGCCGATCCCAAATGAATTGGGATAAGGTCATAAGGGCAAGAGAACGGTGATGATGATTCGCAAACTAACCTAGAAAATCAAAACATCTATAGCTGTATGGACGATTTTGTTGTAAGGATGTACTCCATCAAGGAGCACTGTAGTAATAACTGCACATGAATACAAACTATACTTTCTAGACCAGATCAGACTCACTTATCTGTTCATAGAGGTGCAATATTACCCAAGCGGTTACAAAACGTACCCGACACGTGTGAGCGATGGCGCTCTCTGCTGCGATAGTAAAGCGCGGGCCACACTGACCGAAACGAAGCTAGTGGGGAAAAATATAAAATGAACAAATAAATAAATAAAAAAAATGAGCACACAGCTCGATGATACAATTCACAAGCCGCATGTTTTTTTCGTATGGTTAGTCGCTATAAACCTAGTTTCAGAGTTTTTGAACCGCCCATGGGCTTCTCACTTGGTCTTATATGCCGTCGAGAAATATCTCTTAGGCATGCCGGTTTCCTCACGATGTTTTTCTTCACCGAAGCAAGTGATAAATATAAAACACGCACAAGAATCCGAAATCAGAGGTGCTTGGCAGTCCGACGGTCACTTTACTAGGCTATCATTGCTTTGTAATGATGTGACTAGATAGATTGCCACGCGTGGGAATCGCTCTTCACTCCTCGCCGGAGGGACGTTTCTTCGTTTCGCTGTGATGTCGGGTTTGCCAGGGCCGGCAGTCTCGACAGAGATAACGACATTGTCGTTAAATTTTGATCGCTAAAATAACAATGATAAAATTCGGTTGCAATGACAATGCTTGCGAAAATCGCATCTTGGATCTAGAGACTTGCGTTTAGCGCAAGCATCGTTATTGCAACCGAGTTTTTTCATTGTTATTTTAGCAATCAAAAGTTAGCGATTTTGTTGTTATCTCTGTCATGACTGGCGCCCAGGGCAGGCAGTCTCGACATAGATAGCGACAAATTCGCTAACTTTCGATCGCTGATTACTAACGAATAAATTCGGTTGCAATGACAATGATTGCTAGAAACGCATCTTGGATGTAGAGACTTGCTTTACACTTATGCATCATTATTGCAACCGAATTTCGAATCGTTAGTAATCAGCGATTGAAAGTTAGCGATTTTGTCGTTATCTCTGTCGAGACTGCCGGCCCAGCTCTCGTGAGCTCCGCGGTAGCTGTATGAGCGAAGCTAAACGAACTTTAGTTTCGTTCCCAGTGTGACCTACGCTTGACCTACGGTGCTCTGCGCTATGTTAGTAAAGTGGGTTCCATAAAGTACACTCCTTCATACAATTTATACGTTCTTCTCTAGAGACTGACGTTATGAAGGTAGCAAATGAATGGATGCTTCTTGCAGTGTTGATAGAATTTATTTTATAGGTATCGGGCTCGATTTGTAAGCATAAAGTTACAATCGATATCTATTTAAATGCAATCACTAATTTAATTAAAATTACCTTGGAACAACACCACATCTACACTCCAGAGCAAATGGAAGTCATTTATGGATGACTTCTCGATAAACACAAAGAATCACAATGAGAGTGAATGTTGTCATAGATAGAGCTTGAGAATGAAAACAATAAGTGCATGAGTCGTCAACGTTGCACATGCAAAAAAAACCCTGTTGAAGTAGGACTAACCACAACACTCTTTCCGTAGACTGAACATATACGTAATATCCTCCGCATTCGTGTTGCATTCAAAACGAAAGATTCCATCTTCCTTTTTACAATCTTTTAGTGATTACTCATCATCTGCCTAGCCTTTTCTAATCTACGTTGGGGTCGGCTTTCAGTCTAACCAAATACATCTGAACACCACCTTTTGGGCGTCTGATTACCTGTCAAGGCTGTGGCTTAAAACTGTGCTAAAGGCTGTGGCTCTCCTGATGTTACAGACATCAGGGGAGGTGGGAGGGATTGATTTATGGTACTTTTCGAGTCACGATGTATGAATTTATGGTTACCTATCCACCGATTGACTTCAATAAGTCTTGCTTAACCTTAACCACTAACGCCGCTGTCACTAAAATTAAATTAATTCAAGATTTTTATGAAGTAGTTTGCCATAATCCGATAATTACCTTTCAAAACAACGAAAGCTAACAAGGAAATATTAAACGACAATATTAACATAACATTAAGCACACGACGGAAATCTAGTTCGGCAAGTTGATACCTATCTCGACGGCGCTCGATATCGAAAGTAAATAGTGAATATAACGAGTGGTATAGTGCCGCACGATATGTACGGCCACTGAGTTATTGTTAAGCTGCACTGAATAGGGCTGGCTGGCTAGAAGTTGTTCGTTAATTTGAAATTGGAATGTTTAATTTTTGTTACTTCTTTTTATACCAAAAAAGGCAATTTTTATCATGGTATCAATGCGTGTTCTCTATGGTAAATAACCTTTTTTTCCTTGATTTTGAGTATGTTTGTTGAAATGGTATGTAGACATGTGGTTTGTGATACGAAGAAATGAGAAAAATGGGATCAGAAAAGTTTTCAGTATGAATGTGGCTGTAAGACTAAGGAAGACCAAAAAAGATGGATGGACTGTATGAAATATGAAATGGATTCAAAGGGAGTGACGATGAAAACTATTTTTTCCCTTAACCTTTCTCATTCATCCGTATTTTGTCAAAATAACCGGTATTCTGTATAAACATTTTCGTGTGAAAGTAATTTGATATTCGTGTGTAATTGGATTGTTAAAAACGTACTGAAAAACAAACCAATTTCGATGAGAGCGCACAAAAAACATAAATGTTTAATTTTCAGAGACTAATATTTCTCTGATGGAAATTTGGTTTGTATAATAACTTTTTGTACTGCAGCCTACGCAGGCAAAAGGTCAATTACAAAAGTGGTTTAACTGCGCTGGAAATACATTGACTCAGGGTTGCCAACTCAATGCCATGGTTAGGTGCTAAGTAACATCTCAAATAGTGCTAAATTGCTAGAAAGTTTAAAAAATAGTGCCAAATATATGAACTTAATAAAAAAAACACATCAGAATATGTTTTAATTTTCGAATTATTGTTACATTAATATCTAAAAGTTATATTATATTAAAAAACAAAAACAAACAAAGATATAGTTAAATTGGAAAATGTGACCATTAAATTTTACAAATTAAAAAACATACAAATTGGAAATATGTACTAAATTAAAATTATCTTTAAATCCAATCATTCTCACTACTTGTATCGTCTGTCTCGGCTGTGGTCCCGTCCCGTGTACAGCTGTTGAGGTGGATGGCTGTGGCTCATTTACACTTATAGCGGATTTTTGCAATTTAAATGTGTACGTCATGATCTTTCATGAAAAACAAAAATGAACGAAAAACAAGCAAGGTTAGACAAAGAAGGAGTTCTCTTAGAGAAAAAGACAAACATAGCACTGTTCCCCTCATCTGCCATACACGCCTTTATTTTCACGTTCACGGGAATCCCCTACCGAAGTGCCGCAGATGAGATTACAGACTACACTAGTTTGCGTTTTGTTACTTCAGCCACAGCTGCATTTTGTGAGCGAACAGACAACATCAAAATTAGTGCTAGATTTAGTGCTGGGTGCTGTTTCTTAAATTTCAGTGCTAGGCACATGAAAATAGTGCTAAATCTAGCACTCAAAGTGCTGAGTTGGCAACACTGCATTGACTGTGGGATGTAAAAAATACTTTCAGGTAAACGATTGATTCGGCATCATTATGACGACGTAAAAAGGTTTTTCGCTCGCAAATACCATTTTGCAATTTTTGTACTTTTTCCACTTGCAATAACACTCACTTAACGCATTTATGCAGACCTTGGCTCAAACTGATTATAATTATCATGAAACTAATGAAATCCTTCACAGATGAGATCAATATGAAATAGAGAAGTTTCAAGTTCGGAACTTATAAAGGTTAATATTTGCATCCATTAACTCTCCCTAAAATACCCCAAACTTATCTACAGTTATAAATAGCTTTCTAAACCTGTAGCAACCATAAGTAATTGCGGAGGTGTGTATTAGAATTTCGGAGGCGTTTGCATTTCCTTTGTAGTCCGCCAGACCGGGATATAATTTAGTTATGGCAGGACAGCTGAGAACTTGCTTTGCGTTTTAAATATGGCTCACAGATTTTGATATAGACGGAAAAGAAAATTATTGTGCAATATTAGTTTTTCTGAGATCAGCGGTGGCCCAGTGGTGGCGGCCCCGACTTACGAACATTAAGTAGTGGGTTCGAACCCAGGCAGGCGCATTACTTTGTGTAATTTATTTCATCACCGCCGCAAACGTCGTGAGGATGTCCTAGAACCAAAAAAATCGTAGACACGTGACATCTACCAATCCGCACTGGACCCGCGTGGTCGATTACAGCCCAATGCCCATTCCCTCTCATAAAGAGGAGACCAGTGTCCCAGCAGTGGGAACATTAATAGGCTGATGATGATGATGATGATTAGTTTTTCTGAATAAGTGACTTGTAATTTTTAGAATTTTTCATAACGGTGACTTGCAATTTTTATTACTTACTTGCATAATATTCGTGATATTACATAACACACTGAGTTTGCTTCATCATCAGCCTACAGCAGTTCTGCATATACGCCTCTCCAACACCTATTCGACACATCTTTGTAGCAATTCTCATTCAACTGCTACCAGCAGGAGACCGTCGCTCCACCTAGCCTAAAGGCGTCTCACCGTATGCTAGAAGTTTTTACGGTTTTTGCTCAAGAACACATAAAGCTCAACGGTCATCAGATCTACGACTAACATGATCGGCCCGTTGCAACTTCAGTTTGCTCATTGTAATTAAAACTAACCATTCGATACCTTAAAAGCAACGTTAAGCTTTATAACTAAGAGTTTTTTTTTCTTTGCACATTTTCTATACAAAAAATGTTACCTATCTGTAAAGTAATAAGGCTTGCCAGTGCAACCCTCCACTGGTGTTAGCTAAGCCGATCGCCTTTCACGGAACTGCGCACAAGGCCGCGGCGTCGCGTGCGCATACGCCGCCAGCCGCCACACCGCCGCTCTCCCCGCGCCTTCTGCGCCGGCGCAACCCGTTGACACAACACTGTTTGTTGGTCGGCGTTTTGTTTGTTATGGTCTTAAATGTCAATTTTGATTTTAGGTTTTGACACAGACCAAATGTCCCCCATTGTACTGAACGTGATCAACTAAATCAACCTGTCCAAGAGCTGTCAGTATCATCAATGTTACGGTTACCTATTGACACAGCTCTTGAATGCGGTTGAGACCTGGACTCCACAGTGTGAAGCGAAGCACAGACAAATGGAGTGCAGTGGAGATGTTCGGGAGTGATCAATCCCAATGGTTGGTCATCTCGATTCTCCTCTGATTGGTCGAAACTTAAAAGTGCCTTCTCCGTACATCGTTTAGATAATTTCCCATAAAAGTAGATCAATGCAATACAGATGCTACCGTCGCAAATAAGACTTAGCTCCCAAATACAATTGATCTTTGCACTGCTCTTCGCATATGATTGCACAAAAATATATTTTTTTTACCTCAAATCTATGGTGTTGCCCTTGAATGAAATAGAAAACAAATAATTAGGGAAACTAATCATCTACATAAATATTTGCTCTACATAACTCAGTTTGATAACCGCAGCCCAGATAAAAAACAAACCGATTATTTTAAATACAGCGTAAACCACAATCATCCGACCACACATAATATGAAGTGAAAACATCCCATATACAGCCATATACGTACTTACATATATCCACGCACCTATATTTAAAAATAATTTCTATCGAAAAGTTTTTGAGTACTATCAATCGCACATAACTTAAACTAAAGTTAAAATATGAAAGATTCTTTAGGGTTTCAGTGCTATGATATTAGTTATAATACCTTCTTCTTTCCTTATCTTCTGTACGTTCTTTTTCTTTGTTTATTTTGTTAAGTCAAAGTAAATTAATACCTAAGTATGAATTTACTTAACAAAATGAAATGGTTTTAGCTGTCACTTCATAAAATGATTGTGGTAATATTGGTTGTTTTAGACGTAACTCTTAATATAAATCGATTGAAAGTCAATGCATACGTACCGCACACGAATAGGCTCAACATTATCTCAACATGAGCCATACGGGATTTATTTTTTTGAAACACTGTACTGCAACCCACGCTTATAAGCAATCGTAACGGGACCCTGTGGTTCGCGATCAGCTAGTGAACAACAGTCTCCAAGCCGACGACACGGCGAGAATTTTGTGAGAACTGCTATCATCTTCCTGGGCGGCAGTCTCGACAGAGTAAACGACAAAATCGCTAACTTTTGATTGTTAATTACTCACGAAAGAATTCGGTTGCAATAACGATGCTTGCGGGAAATGTAAGTATCTACATTCAAGATGCAATTCTCGCATGCATCATCAATGCAACTAAATTTATTCGTTCGAAGAATCGTAGGGAGAATCGCTAGAAAAATATAAATCAGCTAGAAAAGTAATCATTCAACTTTACTAAAACCACGAAAAAAAAGAACTGTCGAAGTCAAGTTTTCCCATACACATGCAGTCATCAGTACATCGCGATCGACAACTACGCAGGTGACGGGGGGCTATTACCGTGTCCACAACCGTGACACTGCCAAGGTCGAACGTTGTCGACGCGACATTCGATATATTTCGTGAAATCGACAGTTGTTTATGTAATTGGAGTCGACATTGTCGGATGCGGTTCGTGATTGCTACTTTCACGTGTGGTTTAATTTTTTTGTGTATTTTTGATTGACGGTTTACGATCTCATGATTTGTATTCGTTTGTCGGTAGAATGATAGTTTCAATTGTTGTGTTGAAGTAATAAGTATGATAACTTTTCCTTTAAACTCATGGCTAAATAATAACAGCCGCTCGGGTCAATCCTAAGGTTAAGCCGTGCTTGCCTTGATTGGTCCTTGGATGGGTTCACCAATTACATAGTTTTTTCCGTGCCTCGGAAAGCACGTTAAGCCCTAGGGCTCGGCTTTCAATTGTAGATCTTTGTCAGTCGTTAGGTAATCAGTAGCCTGAAAGTCTGACAACCAGTCTTACCAAGGGGTATCGTATTACCTAGTGCTAACTGGGTTGTAGAGGACGGATAGGCAGTCGCCCCATGTAAAATGCTGGTATTCAGCTGCATCCGGTTAGACTGGAAGCCAATCCTAATGTAGTTGGGAAAAGGCTAGGCAAATAATGATCACTTGTATTATTTATAAATAAATTATTTGTTTACCTATTACAGCACCAATTGACCTAGTACAGTAAATAACTTTAATAATTAATTAATCTGTTCATAATTGCCTGATTGAACCGTAACGTTCAGCCTTCATCGCCTCAAATAATAACTAACGATTAACTTCTCGTGTTCCAAAGTGTTACTAGAAACTGTATTTCATGTTGTTTCATATTATTATGTTTTCAGGAATAATAATAGTTGTTATTATGTTTGATTTAGAGATGAAGTTAAGTAGGTAACCAAGCATATGTAACCCCGTGGCCTAACCAAAGAGATCAGTCGCGTAAATACGCAATCGTTGCGTTCACATGTCACTCGTTTGTCCAAAAAAAAAACCTTCGAGCCGGCGCGTGGCGGTGCGGTGCGACCACGCGTTAAATCACAACAATGCAAGTGACGGTAACTTGTGAGTTTGCATTACTTTCGCTTTGGTTAAGACACTACCTTACAGCTTTTAAATTGTTGTTGCTGTCATGTAAGGGTCGTTACTGACGTCAAAAAACCATAATCTTTTAGTTGTTCATATTTCTAAGAAAAACAGATTATGTGGGAAGATACCTCATGTCATCTTGTGGTATTTAGTAATTGTGATTATTATTTATTTTCAAGCAAATACATATTTATGGAACATTAACTGCTTATATCATAAAAACAATAAATTGTTAGTTACGATTCTTATATACAATACGTTGCTTAATTAGTCTGACTTAGCAATGACGTATCTATATCAGCAGCCTAAAAGTCTGACGGTCAGTCTTACCCAGTAACGTAGTAGAAGTCAAATAGTTGCTCCATGTAAAATTCTGATCCGATAACACTAGTAGCCTATCTGAAAATAGTTGAAGGCTGTTCCTCCGATAGACGATAATCGGGCGGGGTTAGGTATTGTAGATGATAAATAGTGTAATACTTAAAAAAATATGTTTGTTTGTTCGAACGACGTATAAATAGTCTATAGGACTAGCCCGGATTTTCAAATATCATTTTGCTATGATAGGCCAATTCTCGAGGAAGGTAGGTTATTGATAATCATCAGAAAAAAAAAGGTTTAGGCTATTTATTTATTATTTCGGTACGACCCTTAGGAGCCAAGTTGCGGCTGAAACCGCGGGGCAAACCAACTTTCATAAAAAATGACAGTGCTCCAAAATTGCGCAACCCACAAGTCAATATCGCACACAATGTAGTCAAACATTTAAAATAAACAAAAAAATCACGCGATACAAAAAAACTGTGCAAATTGTAAAGCAAACGTTTTCATTTTGTTGGAAACACAATAGTTTGCTCAAATAATGGTGATTCTGTACAAATAGCGTTCGTTAATATCGTGACTCGCTAATCGTTGTGTTTGTCGACTGATTGTCATAATTGGAGCCTCGATATTGATGGTGTATTGTGGTGATATTGTGTAGAATTTTGGGATAAAGAGTTAGTGTTAAATGTGAACCAGACAAGGGGAATAGTACTAAGCACTATGTTTGTTTTTGAAGTGAAAACTTCTTTAGGCGCGTTGAGCACTTTTTGGGTGAAGGAAAACATTGAATTCATCGTCATGTAACGTGCGGTAACGCTTCGTAGCACTCGTAGCATCCGCTACGGCGTGATGCGCGGGGCATTACCAGTGCTACGACTGTGGCGGGGCCTGTGTACTTTTTGTTTTCACTTCTATCGGCAGTCTCTAAAGACTGCCCCGATTTATTTTTTTTACATAACTCTCACGCTTGTAATCCACGAAGAGTGAGGCAGAGGTCTACCAAATAGCAAGTCCCTGGTTGAGCAAAATATTATAGGGTTTTTCCATCAGGAGTTTCTCAGTAGCAGCCACTGAGTCTGGATTGCCCGGTTGATGGTAATAGGCTCGCCCCCTATTGCATGGGACTTCAACTGACGAAATGTAGTTGTATCAAACTCTTCAGGGATTACAGACGTGATATTTAAAAAAACTGTCATTAGTAAAGTCAACAAGTGATTTATAGGTGAAAGATACAGAGGACGCTAAAATATTTGTATTTTTTCATTGCACAACTCTGGCAATAGGGAATATGCATAAATTTTATTTTTGTTATTTCGATACGGAATGTTAAAGTACTATAAAAATAATGACAAAAAGTGAAATCAAGACATAAATCGGCTAAACTACACAAAACTTACCAAACTTAATTTTACTTAATTAACTTAATTTAAAAACACTGTTTTAAGCTTTCACGGTTCATAACTATACTACAAATGTCACTTACTGGATATCTTCCGTGATTATTGCAAAAAAAAACAACAAACACAAACAAAAAAAACAACCGTCCGTCCGTCTCCGTGATTATTGTTTTAATAAACAATAATCACGGAAGATATCCCGTAAGTGACATTTGTAGTATGTTTAATTTAAAAATTAAACTTAACCATTTAGACTTTTGTTTTTTATCTCTTTCTAGATAAACGGAATTTAGTATGGATTTTGTACGTCAATGCAGCGAATGACGTCATTCGCTGTATCGGATCTCTCTGTCTAATCAGCAGTTTCAAATGCTTATAACTAAGTATTTTTTATAGATATTAAAAAAATAATTTCACTTTGCTATTTCTGATGTTAATACGCTTTGTTTAGAGTGATAAAAAAAGATCATGCATATACCCTATTATCGTTTTTATTGCAAGCGTAATATTACGTTATTTACTATGACAAGTAATATAATAATGGCACTGACGAGTAATATAACTACACGCATAAAATGGTTTTCATGTTTCATGTTATTTTGTTCACTTATCTAGTACACGCATAAAATGGTTTAAAAAACCAGCTTTCATTGAAGTAAACCGCTTTATCTACATAATATATTTTGTTGACGGAACCTACTTACATTAAAAAATAAAAACAAATCAGTCAATTTGTAGATAAGCGACGCTCTGACAACCTGTCTAACACGACTATCAGCTTTTAACTATGTTTTAATAAAAACATGATAATAACATTTCTGCTAAGTCATTCATTACCATCAATATTGTGTTGTTTCCGCTATAGCACACCATTACTTTTGTTAACTCTTCTTGAGTGTTGTAAAAGGCAAATATTTATTTATTAACAGTTGTTACAGATATTATACAGATAGAAACATACAAGTAATTGTGTCTTAAATCTAACTGCATAACGAATTACAGGCAAACTCCACATGCAAAATGCTCTTTGTAATTATAATAGAACTGTAATTACAAAGAGACTTAGAATTGAATAAAAGGGCGCTTCCTCTTTTCATTTGTTAACATAATTAGCCTGTTAAGTTCCCACTACTGGGATATAGACCTCCATCCTCTGTCAGAGAAACCCGTAAACTACTAAGCAGGTCCAGGTTTAAATATTTTGAAAGAAATAATGAATAAAACTTATATAGTCACTTACGGGATATCTTCCGTGATTGTTAATAGTTTTGAGCTCCCAATATTTCGACGCTGTTGCAAGCGCCGCGCGGGTCTCAATACTATTAACAATCACGGAAGATATCCCGTAAGTGACAATATAAGTTTAGTTTTAAACCGTGAAAGCTTAAAACAGTGTTTGAAAAACGAATGAAAATTTCTTTAGCCCAAACGAACTCCCGCAGTAATGAATGGATTTTTCCAAAATCTAGCCTTAGTGCTCGGCCAGAGTGGAAACGCGGATGCGGTGCGGGCGCGGTGCGACGAGCTCAAACATATGAACTTCATTGGAGTGTCCATAGTGGGCACGCGGGTGCGGGCTGCGGTGCGGGCTAGTTGGCGCGGGCCGCACGCGAATCGCATGCGGGCAGCTCAAACCATAGCTCGTTCATACAAGTGGCCGCAGTGAGGGCGCGGGCGGCAACTGCGGGTGCCAGGGTTACCAACTCCCAAAAATATTTCCCCTATTACTTGAAAATCCTTTTTTTTTATATATTTTAATTCACAACAATAATATATTTAGCCACAGCAACAATATTTTTTTTTTAAAGATAGCGCTGTTTTCAATTAAAAACGTGATTTTTTGTTTTACTCCTAGTTGCCATAGCACGGCTCGAACTATGTAGTTTGAGAACCCCAGTGGTCACGCGCGGTTGTCGCTTGCCGCCCACATACTCACTGCGGCCACTTGTATGAACGAGCTATGCAGCTATGGCGTCTTTGCGTGTTCAAGTTCATATGTTTGAGTATGACCCGCGCCCGCTCCGCGCCCGCGTTTTCGGTCTAGCCCAGCACTAAAAGTACCCCTAAAAATCACATCCCTCTTATTTACCCCTAAATTTGGGGGGAAAACCCTTATGTTGGTAACCCTAGCGGGAGCGGGGATCTCCGAACTCGCGCCGCTCGCCGCACCGCGTGGCCAGTCTGGCCAGGCAAACCGCGCGCGTTGTCGCACCCGCACCGCACCACGCACCGCACTCCCACTTTGGCCGAGCACTTATGTTAGCAGTGTTAAGCAACAGCTATTATACCATACGTCAGTATCAGCGTATAACGATTAACCCTGTTTATAAATTAATCAAGCAACTAATCAACTCTTCGCTCCACCGGACGCCGGACGCGACCAACTTGGCCCACAATTATAAACCACTTAACTGTCCCAATAACAATTATCCCAATCTTGGCAACTTCTCACAACTTGTCATCCACGGTAGATGGCGCCACAATCAATAGAACCTGTTGCGAAGGGTGTGGGAATGATCCACTGACCTCAAACCACACCTTCCCAAACCAAAAACAACTTTACTCAACTAAATATAAAGAACAAATTCCATTGGGATTTTTCTTAAGAATATGTCAAACAATTGACAGGTAATTTTGTACTATGTGTGGGAGAAAATAGAGTTGGTTTTCTATTGGAGGATTTTTATCTTAATGTGAATAAATAGGAGACGTCTGGAAAGAAAATTGTTCTGATATGGCGACTAGGACATTTGGAGTCCCGTGGGTCCGTGGACAGCCATCTTGTTTGTTAGCGCACTTGTGTCTCAATTAGGAGTTAATAAAATTGAGAGTGGCTCTACGTTTCCTACTTTATTTTTGTAATCTGAAACTAACACTGTTGGTGGAAAATTCCGTGTTGAATTTAGAAGGAAGTGTGCAAGACCTGCTAATAAGTGTGATGATTACAGAAGTTTTTGAAAGTTTTTTTTTAGCTAAGGATGTTTTTTTGCACAGTTCTCACATATATAATTGCATTGAGAATATAACAACTGTAATAGAGTTGATAGTATGTCATCGCATTACGCTTGTGTCTGCTGAAAAATTAGTCCGTCAGTTAGATTATCAAAAAATATTTGACACGTATTTTTTTTTTGTTACGTAAACCAACATTGACGAAGATACGACGCTTTTAAAATTCTGTATACGTCACGCCATGCAATAATTTTTAGTGCACTGTGACGTCACGAGCCCCTAC
This sequence comes from Xestia xanthographa, assembly GCA_905147715.2. Taxonomy (NCBI): domain Eukaryota; kingdom Metazoa; phylum Arthropoda; class Insecta; order Lepidoptera; family Noctuidae; genus Xestia; species Xestia xanthographa. The sequence goes on along the minus strand of LR990653.1, from coordinate 28,538,438 downwards.
TCTCAAGTTTTGATGCGTTATAACTTGGTCAATATTCATTGATTTACAAAAAAAAAAAAACGTGTCCATTATTTTCCAATACTCGAACTGACAGAATAAATAGATTTGCAATTATTTATTGATGGTGGTAACTAGACTATTATCATGTTACTTGGAGGCAGCGCAACACGATTTTTTCTTCCTTCCTTCTCTATCAACCGTCAACGCTATCGCTTACTCCTTTTTCTTTCAGGCTATTCCTCACACAACCCATCCATCGAATCTTTGGAATTATGATAAGCCAAAATCAATCAATTATGCTTTCGTTGCTAATGGCCGATCTACAAGATTTATGTTCCACGGAACCTTTACCTAAGTTTGCGTCTCAGAGGATTTTAAGCAGGTTTAGTTATTTTCTTTTTATTCTTTCCTCGCACACAAGTGGCGGCCGCAGCTTTGTTGCCAGCCAGTGTTCATTTAAAAAAAAAAGTGTTTTTTTTAAATAGTAGCGCTTACCGAGTTCTAGTCTTTTGAGCTTTGTTGCTATATTTTAACAAGACTCAGGGGACTGTGACAAACTATCATATTACTGCTGGACATAGGCTTCCCCCAAACAACGTCGCCATGTTGACGGATTGGTATGCTTCTTGTTTCCAGCGGATTCCCGCCGCCTTAACAAGGTGATCAATCCAGATCGTGGTAGGCCTTCCAACTCTGCGCCTTTCAGTACGGGATCTCGTCTCTAGAACCTCATACAGGACATCACAGAACGGGTGCTCAATGGTGCCAACCATTGGGCGTCCATTCTGTGAGTAGATGCCTGCCCACTTCCACTTGATTTGGCAATCCTTGGGATATGTTGTTCATTCATGAATCCACATTTGGCGTGCCTAGGAGCTAACAATACGATAAGCCCGTAAGGCTAGTAGACTTTTCAGAAATCCTAACATCATGTAGAGTAGTAGGTTAATAATGAATTAGAGCAAGCCAAGCTTTTAGGCTTCTATGAAAGTACGTCCACTACTAGTAGTGAGAGGGCTATACCTCTCTCCATTGCCATTTGATATAACTTTCAGCCTCTTAATGAGGCTCATTGTTAGCGACTGTGACAAAATTCACACGAAATTCGACTGAACTCGTGACATGTATCTCTTGTTCTAGTAGTCTAGTTTGTTTAGCAACTAGATAGATTCGTGAGGGTCCTTCTAGGAAACAAAGGCTAGACCTGAATAGGATTTGCATAGACCAGGGACACATGCACTGAAAGGAATAATGGCTTACTGAAACCTATACTCAGCAGTCGTTGAAGCAAGATTGTCAGTGATGATCATGATGATTATTGATATCTAGATTGTATCCAGGAAAGTCTTTTTAAAATCTCAGATCATTCAGTGGTCGTTTTCAGTTAGGTACGAAAAAAGTCGTTTGCAGAAAAAAAATAGGAAAAACTGAAGTTATTAACATTGAATTAATCAAGGACAAGGTTAAAAAGTTTTCATAACTATTTTAAGTTCTACGAAGGGAGGCAGGAGAACAGGGGAGGTCTTCCAAGAAACAGAGGCGGGTGTTCCTAGAAAAATGAGAAGCCAACCGACTTTGATATTTTCCCAGTTTCTCCTTGATCAACAATATAGAATTGACAGCTTTTAATATATTCCCAGAAGTACTACGCAGTACGCTCTCAAAAGAACATGATTAATGTGAAACTAAAAGACATTTTCAAAAATGAAACGTATTTTTATGTGGAATGTGGCGCGAATCTTAAACCATCGATTGTAACGCGGTTTCAGCGTGTTCTTATATAATTACTTGAAGTTAGTACAGTTCCAATTAAGATCCATCCAATTGTAATAACTGTTGGTACCTCGAAATTAATGGTCTTTAGAAGATATAATCTAATTCTATCTAATGCCCGGCCATTATTATTCCATTAGCTTTTGGTTTTCCCATTCCGTATCTATGTAAGTATAACGTATTTTAATTTTTTTTCAGAAGGTTTAGTCCTAGCTTTTAAACCTTGCGATCTTAGCATCATCTGATGGTAAAAGAAAATAGAAATACAGTCTTAAGTTTATGAGAACGGATGGATGTATCATCATCATCCTATTAATGTTTCCACTGCTGGGACACAAGAACAACAGCCCATAACGTCCACTACTGGACATAAGCCTCTCCCATGATGAGAGGAATTTGCCGTAATCTCCACGCTTGGCAGGCGGATTGGAGATCGCAGTGATGAAAGACCAACAGAAAACGCTGCTGCCCATTCTCAGGTCTACGGAGGCGCAAGGTGTTCTGCCTCAGACATTAGTCGCCTTATACGACACCCGTGAGTGTAATGCGTTGGTTTTATTCTACTCTGCCGGATACCACACGGCGACTGCTGCTACTGCTGGGACACAGGCCTCCTCTATATGAGAAGGAATGGGCTATAATCCACCATGCAGATGGATAGATAGATGGATGTATAGATGGATATTTGTTACTCCTTTACGTAAAAAACTACTAGTTTATAACCTGGATTAACACATAGGATACTTTTTATCCCAATAATACGATCCCGTGCACCAATCGTCTTGGGACAAGATAGTTATTAAATATACATGGTGTAAAAGATCTCATCACGAAGCCGTCAATCATGTTTCGTGGTAGAACTCAATGTAACGCACTCAAAACATTGTGCTGATGGATGGATTGAATAGTACGGGGGTCGTGGAGGTGTTTACAGTAAAAATCTTACATTAAAAACATGTCTTTAAAAAAAAAAACTTGTCAAAAAGTTATGGTCAAAAAGGTAGGTGTAGGTGTAGAACAAAAAATGATCATAATGACAAGGAGAACAAGTGCCTTTCGGTTTCGTTAAGAGGTGTTTTACACCCTTTATTATGACTATTTTTTTCAAGTAGATTTTGTCAGCGATGCAGCAATGTTATGATGGGCCTAGTTCGAGATGGTTCTACAGGCCTACAACCATTGCCGTGACAAGTGGCCCCAGACAAAATCCGAGACCCAAGTCTTGTTTCAATTCTTGCTTCACTATTTGTATGGCTACATTATATCCGATATTAATGTTTCATCGGATAACTAAGTAGTTGTGAAAGCGTGAGCAGTCGTGTTAAAGCGATTTCATTAATATGTTACAAATGAATACAGCTTAGTGTTTATTATGTGGATGAGTGTCACACCGAAACGTAATTTGACGAGGTTTTTTTTTCTGTTTTTTTTTTTTCTTAAATCTTTTTATTGTTATCCTGTTTGTGTGTCCCACTGCTGGGCAAAGGCCTCCCCTTTCTCCTTCCAAACCTCTCTGTCCTGTGCGATATCTGGCCATATTCGCCCCGCAAACGAGACCAGATCGTCACACCACCTTCGCCGCAGTCTACCTCGACGGCGATTTCCTCCAATAGGCGTCCAGTGAGTGACGATCATTACCCATCTCTCCGAGCGCATTCTTATAATCGTTGTAAAAATGTAGATACATTTTGTAAAATAAATATTAGAATTGCTTTATACATTGAGTTATTGACTCATTTAAAATAATGCACTTATTTCACGGTAATTGCACTCAATTTGTTACGGATTACAGTAACAAATTAAGTGTAACTAATGATATAATAATACTTTTATGACAAGAATAAACAGTAATCTACGAGTATTTTCAAACATTGTTTCTGATTGCATTAATTAGTAATCAATATTAATCTGTAGCTAATACTAACTCAATAAATGCAAAAATAATGAAATAACGAAGACAATTTTCCTACTACGTATTACTATCACTACTTATTATAAAACAAAGTCCCCCGCGTCTGTCTGTCCCTATGTATGCTTAGATCTTTAAAATTACGCAACGGATTTTGATGCGGGTTTTTTTAAATAGATAGTGATTCAAGAGTTAAGTTTTAGTATATAATTTGTCAAGCGGGCAAAGCCGCGGGCATCAGCTAGTATTAATATAAATCATTGTTTGTTTAGTTAAGAACAAATTTTTCGTAACTCCTGGTAAACAAAGAAAAGTCATTGAAATTAGGTACGCTAAATTGTGTCGTCTTATTGTTTAAAGTTTTAGGAAACCTAAGCATTGTTTGTTTTTGAATTAAAAGACCTGAATGGTGACTGATTGATTAGGAAATAGTTTACTTAGGTTTTAAGATTGGGCTTAATTTTTAGTGACAATAGCCCATAGTTTAAGGCCGTGGAGTGACAAGACAAGTGAGCTGTTGCAAGTTTATATCCCAGAATTGAAAATGATGTCATCACTATCTATCTTACCTTTTTCTTATTATGTTGTGGTCGGCTTCCAATCTAACCAGATGCAGCTGAAAACAGAATTTAATATGGAGCGACCCGGACGACTACCTATCTGACCTCCACAATCCAGTTGCCAGACTTTCGGGCGTTGTATCATGCATGATTCATCATCATATAATAATATCTCAAATAAAAATAAACTATTAACTTTATTTTACAACTAGCGGACGTCACGCGGTTTCCCGTTCCCGTAGGAGTACGGAGATAAAATATAGTATAAATATGTTACTCAGTAAATACGTGGCTTTCTAATGGTTAAGTTAAATCGTAACAAACACACACACAAATAAACAAAAAATCAAATCTTTCCTCTGTATAATATAAAGTATAGATTGTATCATGCATGATTCATGATCATAAAATAATATCTCAAATAAAAATAAACCATTAATTTTATTCTACAAATAAGAGACAAATAAGAAAATAATAAACTGATAACAATGTAAGCAATATGTCAACACATAAACGACCGTTTAGCAAAGAAAATAGAAACGTAAACTGTTTAATGATACTACGACCGTAATAAATAATTCAATTTCAAAGAACTGCCATATAGGTAATATAAATACATAGAATTATTGTTATCATTTGTTGCATTCTAATCGCATACTGTTAACATTTATTAAACAGGTTTTTTGTCTTTTACCTTTTTTAGATTCCTATAATAATTATGTCATCGACTGAGTTGTGAGTTTATTTTTCCACTCCGTTATTTAATTTTATTTCTTATTTCTATGCGGATTGAGGTAAAATTTATTTCCCACCTGTTTTACACTCCCGTACCTTTTTTCTTGTTGTTAGCAGTATACTTATCTATGAATAAATAATTTAATGATTGTGTGCCCATTTGAGTCTGAGCCATCCGAATTAGTATGAAAGAAAAACAAAAGAAAAATACTATATGGTCGTAGCTGTCTTTCAAAGAACGGTTAGTATAGCTGTATTTTTTTTTTCAATATATTTCACGATTTTTTACCAACACCGACCCTCGGTCGACATCATTTAATTTTGTACGTACTCCAGTTCCGCTTTCATACCAGTCAACAAAATACATAATGTTATAGGACAAAATAGCATTACATTTCGGTGTAAAGACGCCTCTAATATTACAACTACAACTTGTGTATCTGTATAAGGTGTTTTACAATTTCATACTTTCTAATTTCATTAATATTCAAGCAGTAATTCATAAAAATCGTGTCGTGTCCATATCGATGACGTATCGCTAGCAAGGTCATCTAATTAACATTTAATTGTCTTTTTTTCACACATTCGTGATTGGTTTTAAGTAAAGATAGTAGACGGGCGACTCGTAAAAAAAACAAATTTTATTCACGTAGTAGGTATATTTATTTGGCGAAATTTTTATTTTTTTACGGTAAATAGGGTAAATCACGAATTCAATAAATATTTTTGATTTACGAAATATTTTATTTTGAGAAATGAAATAATGAGTTTTTATTTGTATAAACATGTATTTCGAAATCTGTAAATTTTGTTCGATACGGTGTGAGAGCAGATACGGATGAAAATATCGTGTACCAAATCCAAAATGATTGTGACATTACAAGTTTCAATAAATTACGACATAGAAATCTGAAAATTTCGAATGAAGTGATTAACTAACCAAACTTTCCTGAAAACGTTACACGTGTTTTTGCGAAAGGGACATTCTGAGAAAGGGACATTTTGCTACCTGTAGTCATTTTGAGAAGTAGTCATTTTGCGACTGAGCCGTGTTCTCTTATTTATTTACGCTTGTAGTTTTCCGATATAGGGACACTTACTTGTGAACTTAAAATTTTCTATTACGACGAAATTTGGTAATACCACGGATGTTGAAATACTTTTATTACTAACAAAATCATAACATAGACTTAATATTAAAAGTAATTAGTTATTGCTAATTTTTCAGCAGTGGCGTAGTCAGGATATGGGCCCAGTTGATGGCAATAGGCTCGCTCCCTATTACATGGGACTTTAAACATAACTGTCGGAATGTGGGTGTACTATTACCTACACCTCTGCCTAAACCTTCGTGGATTACCGGCGTAATGGTACCTATGTTACGTTATTTCTTGCTATTTAAATTGATCAGATATACATACATATTGTGGAAGATGTTTCACTCCACGATCTTCTGTTTGTATCAAGGGTGTAAAACACCTCTTAACGAAGCCGAAAGGCACTTGTTCTCCTCATCATTGCGATCATTTTTTTTGTTCTACACCATACCTGGGAACCTGCTAGTTACGTAGATATTGGGGGTCAAAGTTCCAACTTTTTGACAAGTTTTTTTTAATACAAGTTTTTAATGTAAGATTTATACTTTAAACACCTCCACGACCCCCGTACTATTCAATCAATCCATCAATCATACCACAAAACATGATTTTTCACCCCTAAAAAAAAATTCATTTCCCAGCAATATTTTTTGCGTAAAGTTACTTAGTTTGATGTACAGAATGCTTGGTTGACGGCTTCGTGATGAGGTCTTTCACGCCCTGTATATTTGTGACAAATTTAATGTAATAATAGTTCGTACGGATATAATTCTAATTGATGACCTACTTTGTATCATTCCAATGACAAATCCTCCTAATCTTAATTAATGTCATCGAAAAATATTACAGGTGTACTTAAATACAAACACACTTTGCGTCCATCAAACTAAGTTACAAACAATAATGTTTCTTGGAGCGTTGTAAATAGAGTGTCATGTGGATTTAGTGACTGTTAAAGTGATGTTTGTTTGTAACCTGTTGCGTAAAATGTGAAGGACCAAGGCGACCGCTCTCCGTTTCAAAGTTCTTTACAAAAGGGCGTTGGTTTATTAGTATTTTACGGCCCTATATATCTACTGGTACAGTCACGAGCAATCATATTGGTATGAGATGGGTATAGGATAAATTAAAACACTTTATTAAACACCCAATAAGTATGTTTATTAATAACAAAAGACTTAAAACTTAATCACAAATTCACTACTTATCGCACTTGTAGTTAGTTCACTTCGATTCGCTTCGTTGCATCGCCTAAATCTGACTGACTGCCCCCGCAAACACGACAGCTATTCACATGCTGACCGATCCTGCGAGAGAGTTCCACAAATTTCTGGAACCTTCTTCACATTTCCATAGTGGAACATTCTAGGATTATTCTCGAATTTTCTAGACAGTTTCATAAGTGGAACATTTAAGACTCGAACGTTATCTAGAATGTTCTCGTAAAACAACCGACATAACAATGTGTATACTACCCTCAGACCAAATAAAAAATCCAAAACATAGCGTTGCGAACAATAAAGTGAAGCCAGCGCAAAACTAAGCACCGCTCTGTGCGTACACGCTCACAAGCACACATTTACATCAAACTACGTATACAATTAAACTAAGCTCAAAAAAAGCACACACAGTTTTACGAAACCGGCTTCACTTTATTGTTCGCAGCGCTGTGTCTTGGTTTTTTATTTGGTCTGAGTATGTACCTTAATCTCTTATTGCTCCCAGCCTCTCAAACTCAAAGCATTTATTTCAATTAGACCATTACGGCACTTTTGAACGTCAAGAATACAAAAATAAAAACAAAGCTACAGTCCCAGTCACAAGGCATAATAACTTGAGAAAGTACTGTAGTTGCCCATTCCCTAGCGTAGATCTCTATGGAGAAAAACGGGCAAGAAACTCCGTGGACACTTTTTAAATCAAAATATTGTTACTAAATCTTGGTTACATAATTAATTTTGAGATTATACATATATGTGAGAACGATGTCTCATCATAGCGTGTCGACGGCGACCTATACTAAATCGACTGACAGCATAACTCATGTCTAAATGGGAGATTCTCGGCAGATGGAATGTATGAGATAGCTCTATCTCGTCACCTACTTAATGCTGTATGTAGGTGATCAGGCCCTAACCCATTGACCATCCAATCTGCGGCATTTTATTCTAGTCTCCTCATTATTATTTCTTCCTCGCTACCACCACGACAAATGTCGGTTAACTTCGTTTTTTTTCGGATCTCTCCGTCGATATTTTTGATGTGATCACAATGTGATATTTTCAACATTGCCCAATTGCCCATAATAGTATCATCATCATCATCATCTTCCTGCCCTTGTCTATAATAGTATACTCTTAGCAAAATTCAAAGCAAGGTCCTTGTTAATCCTGTCGGGGCTGCGGGACTGTTAGAAAGAGATACCGTGGCCCCGGAATACAAAGGGCAATGAAGGAACATGGATGGATTTTAGTCAGTAAAAGTTTGACTCTCCCTCCTGCTCCGCCCAGAGCGGGAGGAGTCATTTGATGATTTCCCATCCGAAAAAAAGGTCCTTGTTAATAGTCCTTGCAATTATAAAACTAAGTTCGTTTCAATGAAAATTAATATTAGGAGAAAAGTTGTTCAGTGGTATACATATGTACATATTTTTGCCCCTCACTGTACTAAAACCTACACTTCAGGTAAAGGTTTCGATTTTGACGCACGATATCGGTCATAAAGGTTGTGTAATTAAGGTTTATACTTGGTAAACTACAATTTGCATTGGAGATCTGTAACTGGAGGACTAAGTTTCCAACTTTGATAGTGCAAATTTTAACTGAGTTACACTGCGAGAGACGACTGATGTAAGACGGCTATTAAAATAGTTCTGATATTACATAACATCACGACTTAATCCCCGAAGGATAGGTAGAAGTAGGTATACTCTATCGTACGCCCACACGTAGCCAGTTATATTTAACTCCCATGCATCAGAAATCCTATTGACATCAACCAAGACATACAAGTATACAGATTTTAAAACAAGTACATAAAAATAAGGTCAGTTTATTTAATCACTAGCCGACTTCACGCGATTTCACCCGCGTAGTTCCCGTTCCCGTGGGAGTATGGGGATAAAATATAGTCTATGTTACTCGCTGATAATGTAGCTATCCATTGCTCAAAGAATTTTTAAAATCGGTCGAGTAGTTTTAGAGATAAATCGTAACAAACAAATAAACAAAAAATCAAATCTTTTACTCTTTATAATATTAGTATAGATAAATCAGCATTAACTCATAATCAACAACAGAATTAAAAGACAATACACACATTTTAATAACTTTGAAAAAGTCATTACAACAAACAAAAATAAATAATTAGCCCGGTTTTATCATTCCAAATAACCTATGACTAATCAACCGTTTAATTTAAACACCGATTAACATCTGTTAATCTTCTATCAGTACCTCCAAATATGGTGCTACGGACACTTAATATTTGAATACTTTTAACCTTATTATATGTGTGGGTATTGGTCGAAATAAGCGTACGAATTGTATAATTTGTAACGTATTGATCACTGGTAAAGCAAGTGACATTTGACGTGGGATCCAAACAGCTGCCTAATATGCTAATCTAGGAATTTGTCATTTAGATCGTATTTATTAAGTGTTATTTTGATTATCACCTGGGAGTGGCGTGTTGAGTATCCTTGATTTGTTTCTTAAGTTCGACAACTGAGTAAAGCTAAGAAACACTGTCCATTAATAAGTTTTTGACTTTGAATACCTTACAACCTAGTAACTATTAAGCCATGCCAGGCTTAATTGCCGACCAAACAGTTTTTAACTTGCTCCCGGAGAATACCTGAGGTACTATTAACAGGTTTCAAAAATATTTGTAGATTAACCAGGAACTTTAATTAGTTAAAATTGTCATATTGTGCCACTCATCCATAGGTTGACAGCAACAAGTCATTACTACGCAGAATTTCTAGAAATTCTAGATTCCTATTGGCTAGCTCGAAAAAAATATAGAAAAATAATATAGTACAAAATTGTTTACTCCGCCTTTCCTTTCAAGAATATTTTTCCCGTCCAACCAATTTCCATAGCTTCTTTTACTAAACAAATTATGAAGTCAGCGATGAATAATAACGGACTAGGATGCCTCCGAAGTCTTGTATTCTGCGCGTGCGCCCGACTTGGTTTCCATAAAGTTAACTAATTAACGTAAACCACCGAATCTTTGCATTGACTTTTAAGTGGATTCAAGTATTCATTAAACATTTTCTAGTTACTGGAGCAGAAATTGTAAGAGAGGGCTGAAGGAGGCTGAAAATAGAAGGTGGTGTTTGTTTCTTTATGTAGGTTTCTTTTAAGTTTTAAGAATACATAAGAATTCAACCAGTTAAATCCGTTAATTACTTACAAATATTTATTACGACGAGTGCCTATTTCACGAATAGACACTACTTACTGAATGAATTCATAAATGGAACAGAATTTGTATGAAATTATCTGCCAAATAAGTTAACGGGAACTTAATCGTAGGTGGTGAAACAAGCCCTAAGTGCTATTAAGCATATAATCTACAATCTCTTTTAGAGAAATCACACGCTCATCATGTTAAAAATAAAGAATATTATTCTTGAAATAGGTAGTGATAAATTAACCAAAAATTTTGTTTTTTAAATGTCTTTATCACGGCACATCTTTTCAGAAAACAAAAGGAATACCTTTGTGTATCACTTCCTCAATAATGTATTATTTTATTACTAGCTTTCTCTTTTATCCACCACGTTGAGGAAAAACAAACAAGAAAGTTATTTTTGAGAATCTTTGTTTGTTGCTTCGATATCATAAAAATAAAAGTACGGTCTTCATAAATAAAGTCCAAATTTACTCAACTATTGGTAGTTGAGTATTTTCCATGTACTAATAAGATTGTTATTTTATTGTTTGAGTAATCAAAAGACGATTGCGGCAGATTGGTTACAAAGTTAATAGTGCTAACAAGGTTTTTTGTTTGTTTCAGGTAATTTTTGGTGTTTAGGAAGTTCTAGATGGCATCAACCTTGAGTGTTATGTTACTAGTGGGTAAGTAATGGTCTTGCAAAAATCGTCATTTTCAAATCCAAGGCCTATGTTTTGCAGTAATCATTGAAATGTCTTATGGGCCTATACTCCCTCAAATGGCTTAGCATGATCCTCCGTTACGCCTAAAATACTGCAGCATTAATTTTGAAATAAATATATGGTAAAGTTGAGGATTAATGCTAAGTACTATGTGTGACGAAAACACGATTCCATAAACTTTTCTCGGTAGAAAAAAAATTCAAAGTTACCTCCAAATAGAACAATAAACCGCTGGTATTCAAAAAGTACTTCAAATTAGATCATGAAACTTTGCATACTAACTGAAATAACTATAAAACAGGTCTTATGTGTTTTATTTTTTTAGTCCAATAAACAGTTTTTTTGTAAATCGCAAGAAACTACTCATTTCGCACTATTCGGCCGCAGTGACTGACGTAACAACCGTTTTGTAGTGCAAGCTGGTTAGAACTTTATTCTAACAGTATTTCAAACGAAGTTTGAAACACCACAAATAGAGTTGCTAATTTTAAGGTTAGAAGGGCCTTATGTACAGTTCATTGACATATAAGTAGCATTAACCTACTAAGAAGCAGTAATAATCTAGTGGAGTCAAGACTGTCAAGGCATAGGTCTTGAGTTTAAACCCAAGACGTCTGATTTTTCCGTTTCATGTGCGTATTGTATAATTATCACTTGCTTCGGTGAAGGAAAACATCGTGAGGAAACCAGCATGCCTGAGAGATAATTTCTCGGCGGCATGTAAAGCCAAGTCAGACGCCCATGGGTGGTATTAAACTCTGACACCAGGTTAAGCACTGACTACTCGATAAAGAATATTAAGGCGACTACATGAGCGAGTTTTATAATGCAAAAAAGCATATGATTCACTGCAATAAACAAAACCAGAAAACTATATAACATTCTTCAGGATATAAGCTAGTACGATAGTGTTTTGAAAACATAATACAACTTACTTTATTCGATAGAAAAAAATCACGAATTTTTCTCTAAAAAAATATTTTATCGAGTAAAAACTATTCTAAAATACATGCGCGATCATTCTGATTTTTTGGCAAATAATTCTACAAACAACATATTAGCATCTTAGTGTTTTACTTTTTTAGTCCAATCAATAGATTTTTGTAAATCGCAAAAAAACCACTCATTTCGCACTATTCGGCCCGCAGCTCAGTGACTGATGTAACAACCACTTTGTAGTGCAAGCTGATTAGAACCTTATTCTAACAGTATTTCAAACGAAGTTTGAACCACCACAAATAGAGTTGCTAATTTAGCTCCTGTAATCGCCTTAACCTACTTACCCAAATAACCATCATCCTCCTACCCTCGTCACAATTTGATTGCAGTCAATGCAGTTTTCTGTTCTCCTCGATCTCTAAAAATCTTTGTCGTATTTACCACCTTTTCTAGTAATAATACAATTTTCACTCAATCCATCATCTGCCTAGCCTTTTCCCACTATGTTGGGGTCGGCTTCCAGTTTTACCGGATGCAGCTGAATACCAGTATTTTACATGGAGCGACTGCCTATCTGACCTCCACAACCCAGTTAGTACCGGGTAATACGATACCCCTTGGTAAGACTGGTTGTCAGACTTTCTGGTCACTGACTACCTAACGACTGTCAAAGATCTACAAATGATAGCCGGGACCTACGGCCTAACGTGCTTTCCGAGGCACGGAGGAAACTCGGTATGTAATGGGTGGTCACCCATCCACAGACCAACCTAGGCAAGCACGGCTTTACCTAACTATCGACCCGAGCGGCTGTTATTATTTAGCCACGAGCTCCTCTCAATTTACACTACAATTTTTCACTCAATTCATCCATCGTTATTTCGACCTTCCTCCACTCATACTTAAAACTTTCTTCATTATACGCCCCACCCCTTCTCTGTAAACAATGCCGAGGTATGTCATTAATTGCCAAAGTAACCTTAATTACATCGATATTTTGTAGATAGTTATATTTGCGGACGCCAAAAGGCAGTCGAACAAGACATATTTTTGGTTAAATAAGAAATTAGTACATGGAGTAAGTCTGAAAGTGGCGCTGGTGACTGAAATTGTTTGGTAATCGATTGTCGTGGTATGGGCATGTGAGGCGGAGGAATGAGGGAAATGTTGTGAGGAAAGTTTTGAGTATGAATGTGGATGGGTATACGAGTAGAGCAGCGAGCGAGAGCAGTGGTGGCCCAGCGGTGGCGGCCCCGAATTACAAACAGTAAGTCGTGGGTTTGAACCCAGACAGGTCGGCTGGCCCCATTTCAAAACCTAGTAAGGACTTAAAACGAAATTTTACAGGAGAGCGCATAAACGTAATATAGGTCAGCCTTTAAAAAGTATTTATGTTAAGGGGCCGGGGAGCATGAATTTGTCCATACAAACGTAATACCAAAATCATTTTCAGTATGAGCATATTTCCACCTTAATATGCTGTTATTCGGAACAAGATGGTAATTACCTAGGTTTCTATATTTTTTTTTTTCAAAATACTTACCAAAAGCGAAATGCAAACATATTGAATATCTCACATTTTTACAGTTTAAATACGATGTTTTCATCTCATCTGTTCTATATTAAAAACGGCAGTATTTGTAATATTGTTAAAATCGAAACATGTCTTATATTGTTAAGTTAAATAATATAAAAAAAATAATGGAAAAGCATTGAGTTTTCATTCATCATTTTTGGTATTACGGCACACATTCAAATTAATCACAAATGTTCATCGGAAGTCGTGCTATCGCATCAAGCATTGAGCTGGGGCGCGATCGGGGCGCAGGGCGCGGGACAGAACATTTGGATGTGTTGACTGTGTTGAGTATAGTGACAAATGTAAATGTGTGCGTGCGCACCTCGCCACCCGGCCGGGCCGGGCAATTCGTTCGGAATCGTTCGTCAGTGTTAGACGATTACTTGATTGCATTGTGCGTGCGTATTGGTGCGTATTTGTTTGCCAATTGTATCGTAATATTTCTGATACTTCTTGACCTATGCTACGGATTTGGATTTAGATTTGCCTTGTGATTTGGAATCGAGTAACCTACCTACCTACTTTATTACGACTTTTGTTTTGTTTACGGACTTCGATATTTGCTTACGATTTGGTTAAATTTAGGTTACAAAACAGGTACCTACATAAACATAATTATATAAAGGTTAGCAACATGCGGGTCTAAAATGGCCGCTTTAGCAGAATCCACGCAGAATCTTAGTATAAATCACGTTAAAACAATTAAATTCTTAAAATGGACTTTATGTCCATAATCATAAAGTCCATTTTAAGAATTTTAAATTTTTAACGTGATTCATATTACGATTCTGATAAAGTGGCCATTTTAGACCCCATGGACTCCAAACGTTGGGATGTATCTCACAATAAGTATCTACCTACCTTTTTGTTTTCATCATTTTTTTAAACTCAGACCAAGAAAATGCCTGCCTACCTACACATATTTTTTCTCGTTCATAATCGAAATTACATTACACTGGGTTAGTACATACTGAATTAGATGTGTTTAGGATTCAAATGTCCGACTAATAGGTTTCATTCATAATCAATCATAACATAAGGGTACCTACCTACCGACTAAATAAATATTATGTTTTATTTTACAAGCTTTGATATAGTTTCACGTGTCCCGATGTTTGTCTGTAATCTGTAAGTAATCAAATCTTGCAAGTAAAATTTGATCCACTTCCCGATTACCGATTGAGCTGAAATTTTGCACGCATTATGTAGGTATATCGCGTGACAACTGGTGGCCATAAGAATTCTGTAATGTAACGACGTAACCCCATCGAGTTTGAACTTGTTTGATTCGTCGTGACGAGTACTTTGTCTTTAGGTTATATCCAGGGTCTGATGATGGAGCTAGAAGGTGTCCATGGGAACTCCGTTATAAAACGACATAACCCCATCGAGTTTGGGCTCGTATGATTTGTCTTGACGAGTACTTTGGTGCTAGGTGGTATCCAGGGTCTGATAATGGAGCTGGAAGGTGGCCATTGGAAGTCCGTAATAAAACGAAATAATCCCGTCGAGTTTGGGTTCGTTTGATTGATCTTGAAGAGTAAATTGGTCCTAAATGGTAATCAGGGTTTGATGATGAAGCTGAAAGGGGGGCCAAAGGATCTCCGTAATAAAACGACGCAACCGCTTCGAGTTTGGGCTCGTTTGATTCGTCTTGATGAGTACCTACTACCTGCCTACTGCCTGCCTACTGCCTGCCTACTGCCTGCCCACTGCCTGCCTACTGCCTGCCTACTGCCTGCCTACTGCCTGCCTACTGCCTGCCTACTGCCTGCCTACTGCCTGCCTACTGTCTGCCTACTGCCTGCCTACTGCCTGCCTACTGCCTGCCTACTGCCTGCCTACTGCCTGCCTACTGCCTGCCTAGTGCCTACCTACTGCCTACTGCCTAGCTACTGCCTACCTACTGCCTGCCTACTACCTGCCTACTACCTGCCTACTACCTGCTTGTTACCTGCCTACTACCTGCCTGTTACCTGCCTACTACCTGCCTACTGCCTGCCTACTGCCTGCCTACTGCCTGCCCACTGCCTGCCTGCTGCCTGACTACTGCCTGCCTACTGCCTGCCTACTGCCTACCTACTGCCTGCCTACTACCTGCCTACTACCTGCTTGTTACCTGCTTGTTACCTACCTACTGCCTACCTACTGCCTACCTACTACCTACCTACTACCTACCTTCTACCTACCTCCTACTAGCTACCTACTTTTAGGTTCTAGGATACTTATGCCGGTTTCCTCACGAGATGTTTTCCTTTTCCGTTTTGAGAGCAGAGTTGATGAATAATAATTACACAAAGTAATGCGCCTGCCTGGGTTCGAACCCACGACCTAGGCGCGGGCAGTATTATAAGTACTAAGTCTATGGGCGCGGGACAAATACAACACACGGTATATCGTCACATCCTCGTCAGCGCAATGATATACCGTGTAGCCTAAATTGCACTTTATTTCCATGCATTTTGTATGATATTTGAATGGAATAGGAAGTCGCCCGCGCCATGTCCGCGCCCGACGCCTCTTGTATTTGTCCCGCGCCTTACTGTTCGTAAGTCGGGGCAGCCACCACTGAGCCACCAGTACGTACTTTTATTTCAGATTTTCAGGCGAACCGTATACTTATTCCTTACCTACATTAGTGGTATAGAAAGAGTAGTAACCCAGATTTTTTTTCAACAAAGCCTAGATTTTGAGTTAATCTAACATTTGAGATAAAAACATTGTAGACAGATTTCCTAAAAACGCATTACTATTCTGCAGATACACTAACGATTGCACAAAGTAACTAACAAAAATAAAGCAAATAATGAACATGATAACTACCTAAAAGGTAAACACCAAACACGATTAACACACGCATAGGTAAACACGATTCACACACGCTCACGCGCGGCTACGCAACGGGCCGGGGAGTGTGAAACAGAGACAACAATATTTCAACGTGTTTTTGCCTTCGCTTCGAATTGCAGTTGCGAGCGGACGGCGCCGCACTCTTAAGTAAAAAAAATACTATTGGTTGTAATAAATACTAAGTAATGAACACATAGAACTAGCTTTTTTTTTTATATATGTGTATATTGCATATTTTAAGCCCCTTACTAATTTTGATAATTGACACGAGATAGTTACGTTCATCTAGAAATTGGTTTCATAACATAGTATGAGCACTTGCTAGGTTTTGTTCTGGCTTATTGAATATGAAACTTAGCATATATGTTATTGAGTAAGTACTAGTAACGGTATAGTGTATTTAAATAAAATAATGATTTATTGAATACAAAAGTTTTTTAATTAAAAAAAAAAAGAAAACAAATGTTTGGCTATGTTTGCAGCAGCCGAGCTCTATTAAATTACAGACATTTGCCCATCATTTGAAAATCCACAGACGCGTCATTCACAGGTAAATTAATATACCAAAATGACTTTCTTGTTTCAGGCATCAAACAAACCAATTTATTGATAATGTCTTCTTTTTTATTTTGTTTAATGCCCCTTGGAGTGACAATAGTTTTGGGTAGAACAGTGCAATCAAACTTTTTAATTAAAAAGTCCACTTCCCGGGAGGGTTCATCAAATCTGAAAAAATAAATTTAAATTAAAGTAAAAAAAGGAAAACAAATTTACTAATATGATGTTTAACTAAATTAATTATAATTATGTAGGTACCTTGTTTTATAAAAAAGGTTTCTTGATCCAGCGATAAACTCCACTTGTACAACAGAGTTTAAATTAAAATCTTTAAGGGGATCATTATGTCGTACCGCTCTCTTTTTTTTGGCCAATCATGTCTACATGTGATTTCTATAACTTTTATATTTTACCTTGATTGCATCACCGTATCCTTAAAATCTTGAAAATCATAAATATTCTTTTGCCGCTTCATTTTCAATTCTATATTGCCGTGAACGGCATCCGCGGACATGTGAGTATGACCTTTTGTTAGATAGCTAATTGTTACCGATTTAAGATCATTCGAGGAGTTATTGACTATCGTAATCATTGCCGTGTAAAGGGTCCAATTTTTATTTTGGGCTGTACAATTATCAGTCCATAAATACAAGTGCTCCATATCCCTATTAGCCTGTAAGATCTGCGGATCACCCGCCCAACCCCGACCTTCTTTCATATTGGATTCTTATTTCAAAAACCTAGTAAGGTGCAACGACCATTATTTTAAAGACTTACTAGGTTTTGAATTGGTTGAAGTGACTTACTAGGTTTTAATTTGGTCACGAGGGAGTGGATAGTGCACTTACTAGGTATCGATGCTTAAATATATCTGCTTTTAAGTGCGTTTTTAACGCAGGTGTTTTTGTATTCGGTAGGGACTTACTAGGTTAGCAAGAGTATGTAATAAAACGATTTTTGTAAAAAGTGTCACTTACTAGGTTTTGAAATGGGGCAGACGAGGTGCCTTACTTTGTGTAATTTATTTCATCACTACTGATCTCAAAACGGTGAAGGAAAACATCGTGAGGAAGCCGGCATGTCATAGAACCAAAAAAATCTAAGACATGTGACATCTACCAATCCGCACTGGGCCCGCGTGGTGGATTATAGCCCAATCTCTCTCATAGAGAGGAGGCCTGTGTCCCAGTAGTGGGAACATTAATAGGCTGATGATGATGACGATGATGATTATAAGAGTAGAGTAGAGGAAGACCACAGAAACGATGGATGGACTGTTTAAAGGATGATGTGGCAAGAAAAGAGGTGTCTGATGAAATGACGTGTAATCGATAAGTATTTGGGCAAACGGGCTCCTAATATTCCTCTAAACTACTACAGTAAATAAAATAACTCCGATTCTTATTCAAAAACTTGCAGAAATATCTTACACTTCAGCGGATTCCACTGAAGAGCGGAAAGCGACTGAAACGTCACAGATACTAAATCTTATTTTTGAAGCATTTCAGTTTCTTTAGATCCGCTGAAGTGAAAGCATAAAATGTAAAATGAAATATCTGATAGGATATTGAAAGTCTGTTGAGCAAAATAGGTGGGAAGATATTTACGTATTTCTAAGGTTGAAATCTGAAGAGCAAACTATACGTCATTCAAGCTAAGTTCAGTAGCGTTTCAAGTAAGGTTACAGTTTAGCTTTTAGCTAAACTTTTGTTTCTAAACAGGGTAATGGCTTGCATTATTTAAAGTGACGGAAGAATATCTTTGGACATTTACAACACTCGATAGATTGCGATGCTTTCAAGACTTTGGAACCTTTAAATATGTGGTGTACATCAAAAATTCCACTGTCATATTTATCATCTTTATCAAACAAATATTTTACGACACCTAAATCAATATCATTCTAGTATCATAACATATTCACATAATCCTTAAGATTTATTAGAAATATATATCACTTTAATGTCCAGTTGTGCATATAGCTAATTATTCAAAAGCTAGTGACAAGTATAATTTACATGTATTAATAAATCTTGCAGTACAAAATAATTGCGACGACCAATCTGGCCAGTTTTGTAAGGTAACTCGCAATCAGTTTGTTGAAGTACTAATAACTGTATGGAAATTGCAAAACATGTTAGGAAACTTTGCCTATGTTTTAATATAATACTTGGATAATTTTCTGGCATATTTGTGCAGCTATTGGTTGTATGTCATGTTAATATACCTTGTTTACAAAAATGTCTGTCATAGGGCTGGTTGAAGGCTAACAACTAAACGTATTTTTTTTTCATAAAAAAAAAATCATCAAATGACTCCTCCCGCTCTGGGCGGAGCAGGAGGGAGTGTCAGACTTTTACTGACTAAAACCCATCCATGTTCCTTCATCGCCCTTTGTGTTCCGGGGCCACGGTATCTCTTTCGAACAGTCCCGCAACCCCGGCAGGAACGTATCACACCTAACGTAACGTTAGTCGTATCTTACTGTCCCTTCATCAGCTCAATATTGAATTCAAATCGAACATCGATATCTCAATAAAATCGTGATCAAAGACAGTTATTTCTAAAAAGGTTTCCATTCAATCCTAATCCTAACTACATAATATCGTAAGTCTAGCGCTGAACGAAACGTGGAGGGGATATCTGCGCATGTTATACGACTGGAGAGCTAATCGGCGCAACGCACGCCCCAAGACATTCTTATTTTTTACTTCTGCGCAATAACGGTCAGCGCTAGAGTTTCGTGCCGCGACCTATACACGCACAATGGTCCACTTCAAGGACTAAGTGCGGAAACCTAAACTCCACGATAGATAGATCTCTTTAACTAATACACACATCAAAAGTATCTAGGGATCAACATATATTTTTGCAATAACTTTTCTCCTGATTGATATTAATTAAAATTTTCTTTAAGGATTCATCAAATAAAGTGTTTTCGTTTGTCACAGTAACGATAAACCAAGTCACCTTTGCATTAATAAAGAAATTTGCCATTTTCCTAATAAAGGGATTTATGACATTTGAACCACTAACATTAAAGTTCGAAAAAATGACTGAAAACACAGTTTTCTTTAAAATTTTATTGGGTAACTTAAACAATTAATAATCCGTGTTTCTACCGCGAACACTAACAACACAAGAACATCGGTTTGGCATACTCAAAATGAGTTCATCCAAATCACGCTGTGGAATGGCCGCCCATGTTCGTTGCAACAACAAAAAAAGGTCTTCTTGCGACTGGATACCCTCCATATTCGGCAGAGCTCTTCTCTGTAGCATATCCCATGCATGCTCAATCGGGTTCAAGTCTGGCGACTGAGCAGGCCAGGGCAGGACATTGATGTTAGCTGCGGCGAGAGTCTGTCTTACAACTCTTGCGGTGTGCGGTCGTGCATTATCATGCATTAACTGAAATAAGGGACCGATTTGCACTTGTAGAGGAACGATGACGTCTGATACAATCGTCTCAGCATAAATTTGAGCGTTGAGGTTGCCTCTGATCCAAATCAACTCAGTTCTTCCGCCGATCCAAATACCCGCCCATACCATGATGGTTCCACCACTATAAGGATGGACTTCCTGGCAGGATTTTAATCGCTGTTGGCGTCCAGGGGTTCTCCAGTGTCGTATACGTCTTGTATCCGGTCTCATACCAAAACGAGACTCATCAGAAAAGCACACGAAACGCCATTGTTCTTCTGCCCAATGTCTGTGTTCAAGAGCCCATTGATATCGAATCCTACGATTGTGCATTGCTATAGGTGGTACCCGTAGCGGTCTTCGGGAATGAAGGTTCACTTCATGCAAGCGGTTTCTGACTGTTTGGTCGCTAATTAAGTTCCCTGAAGAGTGATGAAGCCTCACGGCTAACATCATGGCGGTTATTGTTGGAGCTCTTCGAGTTAAGATTTGAATGTATCGGTCTTGTCTCCGTGTGGTGCAGCGATACCGTCCTCCATGGCGCTCAGCCACGGTACCAGTGCTTCGGTAACGTGTCCAAAGTCGACTGATAACACTCTGACTTGTATTCAGAGCTAAAGCTACAGTACGTTGCCGGGAACCAGCTTCTATCATTCCCACGGCTCTGAGCATTTCTTCCCTGCTTAAATGACGTCGCCGCTCCATAATAACGTTGGTTTTAATCAGTAGTAGGGAAACAGTAGCACTAATAATGTCTTCAATGCGTTGTATGTTTTTATAGGGAAAATATTGACAGCTTATTTTCATCTTTTACTCGAATTTGATTGAGAGTTCCTGATTCAAATTATGAAATGCACCAAAAAGGATCCATATACATTTATAAAATCATAAATTTATTACAAAGCCACATCTCAATCTCAAGAAATCCGCATAAAAATGCTTGATCCCTAGACACTTTTGATGTGTGTATTATAAATGCGAAAGTAAGTTTGTTTGTTTGTTTACCCTTTCACGCCTAAACCATTGAAACAATCATCCTGTAATTTTGCATATACGTTGGCAGGTGTACAGAAACGGACATAGGGTACCTTTCATCCCGAAAAAAGTATTGTTTCCGAGGAAACCAAGAATAACGTTCTTAATGGCGCCACGTGACTTTCGAATCATGATTGAATTATATTATTACAAGCACAGTACAACCTGAATTGATTGTCAAATTCTAAAGTAACGCGAGCAAAGCTGTGGCCTAAAACTACAGTTTCGTATACAACAAGATCCAGAATGCACAATATTGTTAGTTCTAGAATGGGGAACAAGAAATAATAACCATGTTGTGATTTCAATTGACTTTCCATTATTTTCCAAGTGATCAGGCAACATAAATCCTCTGCGTAAATTATTCAATAGATTGGATGCAAACCACAACATAGTATACAGAATACTGTCCATACATTGTACATAGTATACTGTCCATTATTTATCTAGCAATGAATCCAATAGGCCTAAAACCACACAGATAGCTAACGAACCATCAATACGTTACACGCATGCATGCACGTATGCCAAATTATTGTAATGTTAACCTTTGCTGTTGCGTTACCGTACTTAACACACATACCTCCTGTAATTAAGTGAATGTATGATTTGTAGCATAAAACTTACAATGTTGCTGATATTTGTAATAGTTGTGGAAAACTCGGATAAGTACTACTGAACATATTCGTAGGGCTTTGATTCCCGCTCTCGTTTTTTAGATGACCACAGATACCGCAAGAGCACCACTTCATAAACGTGGCTACTGTCGCAGCAAGCTAAATTGTTTAAATTAAAACAACGACGTTACAACTCATGAACTTACTTATAGACATCTAAAGAACAAAACTTTGTCATTTTGTTTAGTAACTTGTTCGTATAGTAACTAAATAGTGTTTATCACAAAAAAGAAAAGAAAAAAAGGAATGAATTATGTGTGTGTGTGAGGATGTGAATGTTCAATAAATACTTTTCTTTCTTTCTTTCTTATGACGTCATAGTAGGTAGTCTAGAAATGGCACGTTTGGTTTTCATACGGGTGATGCTAGTTGAGTTATCTAGGTATATCTATTTCTGTGATTATGGCTGACTCTTCTACTATCTTTATTGGAGTAAGCTTTGCGTTGTTAGTCTGTTAATCAGGTGAACGGGATCGTCTGTTTCATCGAAGAACATGCTAATAGCCTCTTTATCTTTCCTCCTATGGAACAGGAACGAGCATTGGTCTTCATCATCATCTTCCTGGCCTTATCCCATTCTATTTGGGGTCAGCGCAACACATTTTTTGCCTCCATTTTCCGCAGTCTAGCGTCACATCCATTTTTCCGCAGTCTGGCGTCACATCCATTAACCCCAGTCTGGCGTCACATCCATCTTTTCTTTGCCATCACTCTTTTAGTCATATGCATTTCAACCTTACTCCAATGGCCGGTGTCATAACTATACCAGTGTCTGCAAAGTTTTCATTAGAAATTGGTCCAGGCAGTGTTTGCAAAGTTTTTATTAGAAATTGGTCCAGGATAAACAAATAAAGTTGCTACCATAATTAACAAGCTATCTTCGGTTAAAACTCAGAAGAAGTCATTATGAACGCGCTCGGTTTGACATAAGTCACACTTTTCCCGGATTCTGTTTCCCGGTAATTACAATCCAGCATTCTTGAAGTTCTCAGTAAATAGGTGCCTGGAGGAAAATTAATCTAACGTAAAACAATATTGCTATAGTTCGAAGAACTTCAATCCATAAATAAAGGTTATGTCAGTTCAGTTAACTGCACGCACTTTATAAACACCATTTATTCTCGAACATGTCATGTGCCTGTTTCTACATTTTACGCATCAACTGTTACGATCTTACGCACGCTGTATCCACCCACGCACTATATAAGCGTACTAAGACACTCTTACTACTTTTTACTTGAGTTGAAATTCCTTTAACACGAATGCAATATTAAAATTGCACGGCAGAAGATCAGCCACCAACATCTTCAGACTCACCTGTTCAAGTAGTCTCTATTTGCGTATAGGTTATGTTATAATGGCCGTATATGACTCATAATGCATTGTTATGGTAGGACGCATGCAACGAAGTCTTACATAATGAGGGCTCAATGAGGGGGGGTGAAGGGGGGGTCCTCTAACAAGTTTACAGAAGACCTTGGCCGGGTCACGTGGTAGATGACACGCGGGTTTTTTATATGCCTACAGTTATTACGACGAGCACTTGACAATAGATTTTAGTGTTTAGATTTTAGAGGCGATGTTTGTTTGATGACACGTTGTTAGTGTTGTGTCGGCGCAGGTCGGTAGTGACATAAAATGGTGGATGCGTTTAGTTGACATTGGCCGCGATTTGATGAGTAAGTACTGATTACCGGGTAGACGGTAGGCTAAAGTTGCAATGTTTTTTTTTGCCATTTGTATTAGGATGAGATGAAGGTAAAAACTTCCATAAAGGTCGCCTAATATGTCACGTTTGTCACCACGAAGATTTGCTTCTTTTGGCCTCGTTCGAAAGTTAGTAATATTACTGATATAGATTAGCTGAAGAATGGAATAAATAGTCGTGGCCTTCCACTGGTGAATCCTCTGTTATATAGAAAGGTGTGCCATCAAATTGGTCTAAAAACTTCAGAAAATTGTAATTTGCATTTTATATTGCAACATTACAGGAGGTTTATATTAAGTATTGGTTTTTACTAACACTTTAGTTGAATGCGTCAAAAAACTAGATCGGTCGGTATTTCCTGCCTGACTACTCTGAGAAGAAACATCAAAACAAACTCATAGGTCACAGTCTCTTTTAAAATCCTGATATTATCATGGTCAAGTCATAAAGGACCAAGAAGATTAATGGCGAAGGTGCTCTTTTAAAGAAACAATCACATGTATTTGTCAGTAATCGTGAAACTAAAGGACCTCAAACACTCGACGAACATGACAGCAAATCACTTGCAAATGTGTCTGAGTCCCGCAGCCCCGGCAGGCATCGGCCCTTGCGGACCCCTTCTTATGTGTCGACATCTCTAAATGTGTCTTTACCTTAAATTACGTTTGTATAGTATAAGTTTCAGTTCAAACTGAGATGTAGAAATATCCCTAAACACACATACCCACCTTTCGCGAATCTAGGCAGTTCACCTTCGCAGCGGGTGCATCTAAAAGTGCAGTCATAACCGACAGCCGTTCGCGTCAAGGCTGACATCTCAGGAATGCGGAGAGATCGTTCCGTTGAGCAACGTTGTTTTGCAAACCATCCTCTTGCTTTGAACCTCTAGGTGTAAACATTTGTGGATGTATTACGGTTTTTTGGTGTTTAGTGTAACCGGGTTTTTGTGATTCAGGAAGATACTCATACTATCGTTTTGTCTTATTGTGTCGTGGAAATTGATTTCAGGATTGTTGTTTTACAATTAGAATTGGAATTTATTTATTTGTAAGAATGTAGTTTTACATAGTATGATGTTAAAATATTTTTAAGTTCCATACACTCTACCACAATATGTGGTGTACAAAATAGTGTAGTGTAGTGTAGAAATAGTGTAGTGTGTGTAGTGTAGTGTTAGTGTGTGGTGTGGTGTGTGTGTGTGTGTGGTGTGTGTGGTGTGTGGTGTATGTGGTGGTGTAGGAGATCGAGCAGCTGTGTCAAATTTTCTACTGCAATGTTTTTCCAAACCATAGTTGTTATGAGATAACACATGTTATGTACTTGAACGACGTCTTTTCAATGTGAATACTGAATATCTGTGACCGTACTTACTTTGCCTAACGCTATCTATCTACTAGTTTAGTCATTTTTAAACATAATAAATCAGCCGTATTTTGCAATCAGAAGTGGCTAACATACTCGTGTAGCAGCTGCCGTGATAACGTCTTCTCCACAACATATCGCTACACAAAAGTCCTTAACGAGCCCACAATCCATCTTAATCTAACCTAGCGCTATAATGTCCAACATGTCACATATTTACACCACTCTTTCATCACAGCGTCTTCAGTAAATTGCGAATAATCATTATGTACCAGTCATCTATCATATGAGTGGCTAATGTCTTTGTGATAGGCTAAGCAGACGTTTGATGCATTGTCTTTACGAACGACTGAGCGTTTATTTAGCACTAGGTTTTGCCTGCAACTTTGCTCATGTGACTTTGGTACTTCAGCACCCTACTCGACTCTACTATGGGGTTTATTTTTTATTATAATCAAAGGCCTACAAGAGGCCGCTTTCAAAGTGTTTCAATTTAACATGCTTTTATTAACTTGCACTGTTCGTATGACTATGTAAGTTGTCCGCGTCGAAATTTGCATCATTGGTATCCGATTGAGCTGAAATTTTGCACCTTTGATTCTGGTGACAACATAACACACATTTTTTGATCCCGTAGCCAGGATCACCTCCTCACGAGAGTACTCCTCAGCGGTTAATAGCATGGATACGGAACTCTGTATAGGCGTTCAATGTTGATAGATAAACTTAATTTTCTTCTTTTCATTTTATTTTTATTTTTTTTATTACAATATGGGCCTGCTCTTGACCTCGATCAATCGATTTTTAATAAAAGCTTGTTTTTTCAAATGTATTCTAGAATAACTTTTAACAAGATTGACATTAAGTTTTCATAAACTTGTCCCATGTATTTTTGACTTTTCCGTCATCGTTGTCGGTGATATAATGGTGCCGATTCCCTTGTTCACAAACTAAACTCAATTTAAGTTGAATGCATCTTTTTCTTTCTATTTCATTATGAAAAGGACAGAAGATAAATATTAGTTTAATCCTGTCAAATTAGTCAGCATCTGACGTAATTTGATGTAATTTTAGTAGTCAACTTTTTAATCGCGTCTAAAACTTGTATGGTGCTGATTAATTTGACAGAACATAACTAAAATTTATCTTCTGTCCTTTTCTTAATGAAATAGAAAGAAAAAGATGCACTGAACTTAAATTATGTCTTGAGCCTCTACATTGTTCCACAATCTTTCAGCTATGTCAATGTCAAGCGTCAAAATAAAAAAAAGCGCGAAAATAAAGGTTTTATTATTATTATTATTATCTATATACTTGTTCAGCGGTTTAGACGTAATCATGTAACAGACAGACACATAGACAGACATTTTCGCACTCAAACTTTGAGTAGCTATGGACAATATGGATTGCGAATCAGTGCGTTCATTTCTCATAAAGGTGTCATAATACTTGTTACCCGTCGCCGTGGACAAATAAATGGTGTTACCTGTCTGTTACTCATAATGAATGAGTTTAGTATAGACGCGTTTTTTGCACGCTTGACCTGTATCTAGACTAGTATGAAACATGACGTGTGTAGTCAATAAATATCTTGCAGCAGTTTCTTTTTTATTTTCTGCGCGTTTTATGAAATGGTAATAAAAATAATGCGATTTAAGGGCAAAGTGACATCTTACCAGTGATAACGGTAGTAGAAAAGTCAAACATGTATGGGACTGACATGAGCTACAAAAAAACTTTAAAAAAAGCTTTTGTACTTATTTCAATGTAGTGTTGTATATTTTGGCACTTTTGTTGCACATTTAGAGCATTTATAATGCATGTTTCGACGATTTAAGTTGCATGTAATCCGGTCTTTACCAACTAATAATGTTACTACGAAAACGTCAATACCTCACTGACAAGCTTTTCATGGAAACTTAAAACTGACGTTAAAATATTAGCTCGTATAAAGATTTAGTTTCGAGAAAAAATATTCAATGAAGTTTATTACGAGTCTCAGAATCCTATAGATTCTATTACCCACGTAACTAACTAACGAGCATTTCTATACTTAGCAGGGAACAAGTCGCAAAATTAATTTAAAGCAAGCCATAAAAGAATCGACGTAATCAAAACGAAAACGCACAAATGCAAAATTCAACGAACATTTAAAACGCAATCATTCACAACAGGCTGATTTATAGTATTCCTAGTTCCATACTGATTGGAAAATGAAACTGTTTTCTGCGTCTTTTTTGCGTTTTTACTACTAAACGTTCCGTTATTGTGGGCCATCCGTCATTTGATGTCGCGGTATGGTTTTTCCTTTGAGAAATATTGCTCGAATTTTAATATGCAAATTTTTAAAGCGTGCTGTTCACTGCACGATGGTGTTTACGACTGTGTGTTGTCGTTTTAGTGCAGATTTGTGGTTTTATTTAGAATTTTATGGCTTTTGAGAAGCGTTCTTGCAGTGGTTTATGGACACGCAAAGCAGAATGTCTGACTAACTCATTGTGTTCTGGAAGTCCTTAATTATGCTTTTCCGTCCTCGTTATCGATTATAAAGGGTGTAAAACACCTCTTAACGAAGCCGAAAGGCACTTTTTCTCTTCGTCATTGCGATCATTTTTTTGTTCTACACCATACCTGGGAACCGTCTAGTTACGGAGATATTAGGAGTCAAAGTTCCAACTTTTGACATGTTTTTTTTAAATGCAAGTTTTTTATTTTTAGATTTTTAATTTAAACACCTCCACGACCCCCGTACTATTCAATCCATCCATCAGCAGAATGTTTTGAGTGCGTTACATTGAGTTTTACCACAAAGTGATTTTTCACCCTAAAAAAAAGTCGATTCCCAGCAATAATTTTTGCGTAAAGTTACTTAGTTTGATGTACAGAATGTTTGGTTGACGGCTTTGTGATGAGGTCTTTGACACCCTGTTTATGTCTATTATGGGGCGTATATGACTGCGTTCGCAAGTGCGTGGCAAGCGCGACTGTTAAGCATGAGATTCTGTTTTCGATTCCCAAGTCGGGCAAAGTTTTATTGTGTTTTTCGATCAGGAATTTCTCAGTAGCAGCCATAGAGTTTGGATTTGTGCCCGGTCGATGGCAATAGGCCCGCCCCCTATTAGGTACACAGGACTTCATAATTGGCGAAATGTGAGCGTATTACGTCGGGCCGCGATAAATACCCGTTTGCATGTGTTTTATAATGTGTTCTGATCGTGAAAGTTTAAAAAAGACATTTATTAGGTTCTGCTGTTATGTAATGTTATTTTGACATTATTTTTAGATTAGTCTGAAATTCCACCACCAATCACCACACGACTTCCCAACAAATTAAGACGCAGGTTCGATGTCCACCCTTATGCAATGCAGGGCGGTATCGGGTGAAAATTTTCAATTATCGAGTCGCACCGTTCATGCTCCTTTAATTAAGAAACGCGAAGGCTCCTGGAAACGTTACCTAAGGACCGTCAAGTAATGAACTATGTATTTTTCTTTAATTTCTAAGAAACTGCGGAACAGTTAATAGACTTTAACGAAACCTAGTGTTTTTTTTTCTAACTGTATTTCTATATTGTTTTAGAGAATATAGAAACTTTGTGATGAAGTTGTTAATGTTAATGGTAAGAAATAATTATGTGAAATAATATGAGGTTGGCTTTCATCTTTGGATTTGTTTGTTCAGTTTATCAGACTCGGTGTTATTTGAAGCCTAAAATACTGGTATTCAGCTGCATCCGGTAAAACTGGAAGCCAACCCCAACATAGTTGGGAAAATGCTAGGCAGGTGATGGTGTTATTTGAAGCCTTTACTATAGACTACTTATATTTAAGTATGGACATAAAAGCGAGGATACGACTCCTTACAATGTAAGGAATAATAAATAAATCATTGGAGGATCAGAGCTGGTGACCTAGTTTGTGTAAAAAAGGTCTAACCCAATTAACATGAAACTTTGGGCGAATATTAAGCTTAGGAAATAATAAAGTTTGCTATTATAAGATTTGAGATAGGTAAATATTTATGAGCAGCGGTGGCCCAGTGGTGGCGGCCCCGACTTACGAACAGTAAAGTCGTGGGTTCGAACCCAGACAGGCGCATTACTTTGTGTAATTTATTTCATTACCATCACTGCTCTCAAAAACGGTGAAAGAAAACATCGTGAGGAAACCGGCATGTCCTAGAACCAAAAAATTCGAAGACATGTGACATCTACCAATCCGCACTGGGCCCGCGAGGTGGATTATAGCCCATTCCCTCTCATAGAGACGAGGCCTGTGTCCCAGCAGTGGGAACATTAATAGGCTGATGATGAAATATTTATCAGTTTACAAATTTCTTATCGCGTTTAATCTGGTCACAAAACATCTCTTCATGTGCAAAGCATATAATAGTAAAGCGTAAGCGCAGAGCGTAACGCGTAAGTAGCGCGGTGCGGCGCCGGCGCAGTCCACCCTTTGTGCGTGCCACGCGCCGCCGACCACGCATCGACGTATTAGGCTTTTAGACAAGCTGCTTTAAAAGACAGGTCTAG
Organism: Xestia xanthographa; assembly: GCA_905147715.2. Classification (NCBI taxonomy): domain Eukaryota; kingdom Metazoa; phylum Arthropoda; class Insecta; order Lepidoptera; family Noctuidae; genus Xestia; species Xestia xanthographa. Next base: position 28,508,575 of record LR990653.1, on the reverse strand, counting down.
CAAAGAAAATGTAGAGTTGGTGCCAGTTAAGATGAGAATAGTGGTCATTGTCCTTTCCCTAATATCTCTTCGTACGAACCAAAACCAATAGGTAAACCATGTATTGTTTTTCATTACAAAAAATGTTGAAGATCACGATAGATGACGATTCCAGACTTGAACAGGTTTATTTTTGGTTTTCAAAGTTATGAAGTTTAATAAATGTAGGTGGGTCAATGACCGCTATTCTCATCTTAACTGGCACCAACTATAGTTCTTTAACGATTTTTTTGCGGCGTAGCCAAAATTGAACTGGTTCCGGCTGTCCTTTGAAGATGTTTGATAGTCTTTACAGGTAATCAGTAACCAGAAAAGACTTTAATTGGCTTACCTAACTTCCGCCAATTTATTGTATTTTCAAATTAGCGTCACATATTGAACCTGTATTAATCAATAGCTGGTATCAATACAAACAAGTTTTGTGAGAGACCAAATCTTTAAAAGCGTCACGTTTGATATAAGCCATTTTTTTTCGGATGGGAAATCATCAAATGACTCCTCCCGCTCTGGGCGGAGCAGGAGGGGGGAGAGTCATACTTTTACTGACTAAAACCCATCCATGTTCCTTCTTCGCCCTTTGTGTTCCGGGGCCACGGTGTCTCTTTCGAACAGTCCCGCAGCCCCAGCAGGCAGATATAAGCCATCAAAGTTACAATCATTGCCACCAATACAACTTGGGTTTTAGTTACAACTCATAAAGTCTGTATTAATCAGTAGCTGGCATCAATACAAGCAAGTATTGTATGAGACACAGAACAGAAAAAACAGTAGAAGTCGTATGTGGGCGGGGCGCGCGTACCCCGAGCTTTGCGCTGTTCCGCAAAGTGTTTCCCCCACGCACACGCCACGCACATCAGTCTAGATACAAGCGTCACAGTGACAATAACTTCTACAAAGCTTAACTTAACTTAAAAAAAAATACTAAAATGCCCTATTGTGCTGTCCTAGAATGTAAAAACGATAGCAGAAACAAAAATGTATCAAATGGTGGTATATCATACCATCGGTAAGTCTTAATTTGCTTTATTTCGATTAAAATTTGAAAAACATTATTTTATTAGACAAGACAAGTACAAATAGACTTTATTGTTTACACTATAGGGTCTACTTTCTTTTAACTCAAACATATTATTCCAACTACGCACATGTCACAGTCCGCTACTCAATTAGAGATTGACGTTATCGATAATGAGTTATCGATATTTTAAACTTCAATGTTCTATGATCATAGAAAGATGATAGATGTCAATAGAAAGTAGGTACTAGGTACCCGTAGTAACAAATCGTGTAGTTTAATCTGTTACCTTTCTATCAAAAGTATAATTTTCGAAATCAATCAGTTGTATAACATGACAATATTAACATAACAATACATTCTTTCTATAGGTAAATCATAAGCATTATTATAAATGTATAACACTTGATTTCAAACATATGTAAGTACTTCATTCATTTTGAAATTTAAAAATATTTATCGACTCTTGTATTATATTTGAAAATAAAACGCAATGTCGATAAAAAGGCAACGACAGTGGTACAACCCTAGAAAAGGACGAATAGCACAAACATAGTAATGAGCTCGTTACGGAAATATCAATCTTATTACAAAACTAATAAAGGTTTAGTAGATGCATTTAGTGTAGTGACATCTAGCGGCGAGTAGCAGAACTTGCTCGTGAAACTATTCCCTAAGAGCTAATACGTAAACAGAGTAGATAATAAACCACTCTATTAGCATATGAATATGGTTTATTTTCAAATAAACGAAGACATTACCAATCACACCACGCTTTTCTTAGTGTTACGAAATACAATTAACCTGTTTATGTGTTAGTTTGGGGTACGCTGGTTCCGATACTAATAAAGCGCTATACGAATTCTACTGTTTTTTCTGTTTTGTGGTATGAGACATAATCTTCGAAAGCGTCACGTTTCCGCTATATAAGCCATCAAACCTCGCCATCAGCACAACTTTTATAACTTTCGAGTATATTTAAAAAATGTGACGTTGTAGTAGATTTTGTCTCATAAAATACTTTTGTATTGATGCCAGCTATTGCTGTATTCAAAGTCAGAACTAACAACAACAACAACCACAATAGCCCATAACGTCCACTGCTGGACATAAGCCTCTCCCATGATGGGAGGAATTTGCCGTAATCTCCACGCTTGGCAGGCGGATTGGAGATCGCAGTGATGAAAGACTAACAGAAAACGCTGCTGCCCATTCTCTGGTCTACGGAGGCGCAAGGTGTTCTGCCTCAGACATTAGTCGCCTTATACGACACCCGTGAGTGTAATGGGTTGGTTCTATTCTACTCTGCCGGATACCACACGGCTAATTCAAAGTCATAACTAACGCCGCCAACTAATTATAAATGTGTTCTCCTGCCAACGTCACATTTACTTCACTTTATAATATTAGCATGGATTTTCCCCGCAATACTTTTCCTTCAATAATTTAAATACAAACTCATCCCGAAGTAAGTTTCTAAGAATAATCCACAGACTAATCAAATAACAGAACAGTAAGAAAGTAGCGAAATGGATGGAGATGTCGGTTTCAATTCACAAGTTAGTTTATAAGTTAAAGAAGAAAGTGAACTCGTTCTTCTGTCTATGAAAACAATTTCCTGTTATTTTGTGGCGTTTTACGGGAATCTGCTTAGCTTCTAGTTGTTTTTAGTTTTATTCTTTTCTTAGTAGCGTTATTCGTGAATGAAGAATTGTTTATTAGCATTGTTGATTATACAGTGTGTAAAAGACCTCATCACAAAGCCGTCAACCAAGCATTCTGTAATTCAAACTAAGTAACTTTACGCAAAGATTATTGCAGGGAAATGACTTTTTTTTGGGGTGAATAATCATGTTTTGTGGTAGAACTCAATGTAACGCACTCAAAACATTGTGCTGATGAATGGATTGAATAGTACGGGGGTCGTGGAGGTTTAAAGTAAAAATCTTATATTAAAGACTTGTATTAAAAAAAAAAAACTTGTCAAAAAGTTGGAACTTTCACCCCCAATATCTCCGTAACTAGAAAGTTCCCAGGTATCGTGTAAAAAAAAAAAAAACAATTGCGTTTCGGCTTCGTTAAGAGGTGTTTTACACCCTTTATTCAGGGTGAGTTTTTTCTTTTGTTTTTTCTTCGCGTGAACCGGGAAGAGAAAATGTGTTTGTGAGAATACACACACACGCACTTACTTGCGCGTACTTTTACGCATTACAAACTAAACGTTTCTTAGTACTTACATACTTTGGCCAAGAGATATATCCGTCACTGGTGATTCTAGTTTTCAGGAGTTTTAGGGAATAGTGTCAAATAAAAAATCCGGCCAAGTGCGAGTTGAACTCGCGTGGAGAGGGTTCCGTTATACAATGCCAAAATCATGTATAGAGTTTACCACTTTATTTTCAATTGATACAGTTTTTATAGGTTTTCCTGTATTTTACAAGCAGTGAACTATATTTCGTATCTTTTTTCAAAATTTTAGGCTCAGTAGTTTCGGAGATCAGGGAGGGGAATGGTCAATCTTCATCTTCTTTCATAAATATAATTAAAATTGATAATTTTAATAACAAAAATATATTTGAGATCCTCATAATGAGCTCTTTCATTTGACACATGAGACAGTAAGGTTTGCAATTTTTTTTTCCTAATTTGTCCCACAAAAATGACCCTTATTTAAAAAAAAAATATTTACTTTGTGCACATCTGTGTTAGGGTCATAGGATTACACCATCCTACCAAATTTCACCTGATTTGGTCCAGAAGATTCGGAGCAAATTGGCTGTGACAGACGGAAGGACAGACAGACAGACGCACGAGTGATCTGGGTTCCGTTTTTTTTTTCATTTTTTGTACGGAACCCTTGCCTATGTCAAAAACCGAGCTAAGTAACGCAGGTATATAGATCTCAGCCTTAATATTGCGTATAATATGTTTTTTCTCCTTCCAACTGTTGGCCACCCAATGCCGCGTCTAGGTTTTTTACAAATCTCTACACTTTTGTCGGCTTTGTGTCCTTTACGTATTACGAGTTGCTGCTTGATAAATCTGTCTTTTCCGGTCCTTAAATTGGGGAAGTACCTATTACGTCCTTCCCCCTTTTTTTTTTTTTTTTTTTTTCGGATGGGAAATCATCAGATGACTCCTCCCGCGAGGGAGTGTCAGACTTTTACTGACTAAAACCCATCCATGTTCCTTCATCGCCCTTTGTGTTCCGGGGCCATGGTATCTCTTTCGAACAGTCCCGCAACCCCGGCAGGCATCGGTCCTTACGGACCCCTTCCTTTTTGCTGACTCTCTTTGAGGCGCGCGTGGAACACGAACGCGCCGTCGACACGGCCTGTCGTCATGAGACGGATGGACGGCGAGCTAGCCCATAGCCTACCGTCCACAGGCCCGCGCCTACGGTGACCGGGGACCCGGACGCCCGGGGCGTCTCCCGCGGCGGCCGGGACGTTGAAAGGTTCTCTCCCTCTCACGTTCCGCCACCTCCTTCTCTAGCATTACTGCTTCGCAGAAGGAGGTGACGGCGTCCCATTCCGTCTCGCTCCGGACCATGGCTTGCACCAGGGCCGGACGGGAGAGGTCGCCACCGCCAATCGCCGCTTCGAGGACACGGCGGTGCTCCGCCCACGCGGGGCACACCTCCACCGTGTGCTCCACCGTGTCTCTCCGGTCGATCCTCACAAGGACCTGCGTCAGGCGGAAGGTGAGGACGCCGTGGCGTCGCTCAAGCCACTCCTCAAAGAGGGGACTTATCGCCACTATCGTGGCGTGCCCTACGTTCTTCCCCCTTAAATTTCATAGTTTGACTAACAACAATATCCTTAGATAATCAACATTTCCTAGTCCGTTACAAAAAGAACTCAACTTGTCTAAACATTGTCAGAAAAACTCAATCGATTGGTTTAACTGCATCGTCATTGTTTTGATATGAATTCAGTTTAAATTTTATTGGTCACTAGTTTTTGCGCGCGACTACGCTTGCGTGCGCAAGAATTATCCCACCGGAACTTGATAGAGAATAACTATTGCTTTGGCAGATTCGGGTTTGAACTGTTTTTCCCGCGGCGTCCCTCGCGTTGATGTTGGTTATTATTCCATGGAAAGACTACCGGAATAAAAAATATCCTATGTCCTAACCAGGATGATGTTCTACCTATGTTCAAAATTGTATCGAAATCCCGTCATCCGTTGAGGCGTGAAATGGTAACAAACAAACAGACATAGTTACTTTCGCATTTATAATTTAAAGTCGTTTAGATTTTTTGTCAGACAAGGTCGCACAAGGACGTATGGTGATCGGTCTTTTTATTCGCTCAATGGGTCACAAATAATTTCCGCCTTGGTATGAAAGGCTTACGTACGATATGACAGATTGAATCCGTGAGGAACAAAAAATAACTGGTCTTGTCTATCAATTGTCATATTCTTTTGGATCAAAGGATTGAAATATGAATTAAGGTATGTAAAGCATAGACATAACATAACATCACGCCTGTAATCCCCGAAGGCTTAGGCAGAGGTGTACCTAAAAGCACATAAGTCACATGTAATAGGGAGCAGGCCTATTGCCACTAACCAGGCACAAATCCAGACTCCTTGGCTGCTCCTGATAAATTTCTGATGGAAAAACCCAATAACACTTTCCCCGACTTGGAAATCGAACCCAGGCCTTCACGCTCAGCAGTTGCACTTTATACGATCACTCGACCTACGAGGCTGTCAGCTACTAATTGTACTCAGTATCCAGTCAGTAAATAAATTAGGGTAGATGACTAAAAAATCTAATTAGTCCGTCAGATTGATTTCCAAAATATATTGGACACGTTTTTTTCTTTTGTGCTTTTAAAATGCTCAATACGTCACGCCGCCGTGGTATAATTTATTAGTGCGTTGTGACGTCACGAGCCGGGGGCTCCCGAGTTTTGATGCGTTTTATGACGGACGGACGAACTATAACTACAACTATAACTGACGGACTACATAGATCTGCAATTTGTTGATGGTGGAAACTAGCCTATTGTGATCTGAGCTATGAGGTAATGGCATTTTCCCTTTCAAACCCGATATCTAGCAAATCAAATTACGTCACTAAATAAATTATTCATTCAATCAATTACATATAAAGATTCATGCAATTTTCTACAAGCTTAGAGACAGGATTATAGTTTATAGCACCTAGTCTACAAAATTACCATCATCCCGTCTTTCTAAACGTGTTACCAACCAAAATGATGTAACACCCAATTTGATTCGACCCATAAAAGGAAAAAGTATTAAGCGACAGAGGAACCTGTTCGAATGACATTGAAACCTAGATTTGTCGCTTAGTCTAAGTTTAGGTATAAATAAAACAAGATGGAGAATGAGAGGAATCTGTCTCGAGATTAAGGAATCGTTCATTTACGTAATTCAAGGCTGTTAAGTGTTGAATCAAGGACTAAGACGATAGATGAAATACCTGTTTTAGTCTTAAGCGGTTTACTTTCGGTTTTTAGAGCTGTTTAAGGATTCGTCTGTTAATAAAATACTGAGTTCATGAGCATCTGTGTTATAGATCTAGACGTTATGCGAATTCTAATGATGATGGATAAACGGGCAGTTATTTTAAACCTCAATTTATTTACGTAAGTTACGAGTGATATTCGCTTGTTTGGTCGGCACATTTACTGCCACTGCAGGACCTGCTAATACAGACAAAGATAAAATATAAAAAAAAAAAAACGAATTAAAAAATAAAACTGAATGTAACTGTCTTAATAATAGGTTCTGTGCGAGATTTCAGGATGGTGTTGCATCATTTAAAAAATCCCTTCGGAAAGCCGCAGGAGGAGGTAGATTTCGAAGAAGGTTCCACCCATATCTTTTTCAAACCCTTGTTAAAATCCTGCGAGTTATGTATGAAAAAAAAAATCTTTTGACTTAAAAATTGTAGAGTAAACAATTTGCTTTCAAAAATAATATTTCCCATGGTAAAAATGTTCACCGTTCCGGAAATATATTTTTTTCTCATAATTTTTGGAAATTTCAAACCTTTCCCCAAATTAGGGGTTGCATCAAAAAAGTTTAAAAGTTGCCCGTATTCTTACTGGGAATGTTAAAAATGGTAAATGGTCCAAAATATTTCCATAGGAAAACAGTTATGGCCGAAAAACTGATTTTCGAAAAACTGCCCCTCCACCGCCCCCATAGACGAATTCCGCCCATTCACAAACTTAACCTAAGTTTTGACCCTTTCGATTTTTTGGTCAAGTTCGAAAGCAATCGGTGCATAATTGCGACCCGTAGAGTGTAGCTAAATTTTACTTGGCGCCCCACATACTTATGTATACATATATATAAACTTTTTAATTGGCGGTTGATTTGGGCTGTAGGGGGCCATAACTGTGAAATTTTCGGAAAACTCTACTTTAGGTGCAAGACCAATACGTATAGGTATATTTTTTCTGACGAAATCTACCTAATAGATGTCGTAGCGCTGGCATTCTAACGGGGCCCCAATGTTTCGTACCCCAACACGTGCGTAACAACCCTAAGAGCTGCAATATAACAGGTGCACATAACTATTCGCAATGTATCTTCATTTGTCTCCACAAAGAGACGCGTGGGCCCTAGAAAGGCTTTCAAAAGGTCAACGTACGTTATTTATACAGCAGGTGTAGAACCACCTGCTTTGACCTTTGTTTCTATTATTTGTTTTAATAAGTTTAAGAACAAAGCTGTGTTTAAAGTTCGGTTGAACATTTTGCGAAAATGTGGTTTCAATCCACCCACACTTTTTTCTTTTGTTTCTCCTGTAGCTGTTTAATTAGCACAGTGTGTAGTGCCTGTTGACTAGCTCATTGGTCGAGTTGTCGCAATCGGGACCGATGAGCATGAGGTTCTGAGTTCGATTCTCGGGTCGGACAAATTGTTATTGGGTTTTTTCATCAGTAATTTTTCAGTAGCAGCCACGGAGTTTGGATCAGTGCCCGGTTGATGGCAATAGGCTCGCCCCATATTATTTGGGACTTTAACATTACGTGTGCTTTACATACACTGGCCTGCAAAAATAAGTATCACACTTTTAAAATTGCAATAACTTTTTAAGTACACAAGATATACTTTCGAAACAAAAAGGACTCGAAAAACAGTTTAGTTTAGTAGTACATAAAAACTAATAAAGCTGATAAAAATTGCTATAAAACGTTTTTTTTATTTTTATTTTAAATCTCTAACTTCTATAGAGTTTAGAAAAAATTGAAATTTTAAAAAGTGTATTACTTAGTTTTGCAAGCCAGTGTAGGTAGTTACAGGTGAAATTAATTAAAGCGTGTTAAATAAAAGGTTTCATATGGTTTTAATTAAAAAACGCGCTTTTGTTTAGGTATCCACTTTTTTTGTATTATTTTTAGGTCTCGCTTCGTATTAGCAAAACCGGCACAAGGAACTTATACTTACGGCTTACCATAAGGGATAAGAGGCAGTACTTATCCTGTTTCTGATTCACACATAATGTTCGCAGGCTTTTAGGCAAATGGAAGCACATGATCGTTAGTTGACGGGGCTGTGAACCTATGGCCGTTTTATTGTTTAGGGTAATAGCTATCGTTTATAGGCTATGTTGGTTTTGTTTGTTTTGGTAAAGTATTGCATGGTACATTGTTTTTTAACTGCTGCTACCCTCGAGGATTACGGGTCTGAGTTAATTTTTTTATGTTTTATTTAAGGGATTGTGTGGTATTATATTTATAGGTTTATGACGTGGTTATTATTTTGCTTTGTTAGTTTCATGATTTGATTTGGGGGATGATTTAACGATTGGTTGACAGCGTTTATTTGAATAATATATATATTTGTACCTTTTAATATATACCTAAACTAACTGACGTCCCGCGGTTTCACCCGCGTAGTTCCCGTTCCCGTGGGAGTACGAGAATAAAATATAGCCTATAGCACTCACGAATAATGTAGCTTTCTACCAGTGAAACAATTTTTATAATTGGTTCATTACTTCCGGAGATTACCCCCTACATACAAACTTACAAAAAAATGTTACCTCTTTATAATATTAGTATAGATTATCTGATAGTAAAATTTAACTTCTTGTGAAAAAGATTTGTACAAATTATGGACGAATTTGACTCTCTTGTGTGAGCGACGTAATTTAGACAAACAAGTATTTAGTTCATATTTTAACAGGACATAGTAAGCTTTTAAAGTTCAGTTCCCACTCGGTCTTCAAGTGATAACTAGACCACAGTTTGATGCTTTCAGTACGATTTAGTTTCCAATAAAATATCTAGGTATTGTCCTCTCATCATTGTTCTTTTATAGACAATCGCTTTACATGCATAAACCGAGGAGCTCGTGGCTAAATAATAACAGCCGCTCGGGTCGATCGTTAGGTTAAGCCGTGCTTGCCTAGGTTGGTCTGTGGATGGGTGACCGCCCATTACATACCGAGTTTCCTCCGTGCCTCGGAAAGCACGTTAAGCCGTTGGTCCCGGCTGTCATTTGTAGATCTTTGACAGTCGTTAGGTAGTCAGTGGCCCAAAAAGTCTGACAACCAGTCTTACCAAGGGGTATCGTATTACCCGGTACTAACTGGGTTGTGGAGGTCAGATAGGCAGTCGCTCCATGTAAAATACTGGTATTCAGCTGCATCCGGTTAGACTGGAAGCCGATCGCAACATAGTTGGGAAAAGGCTAGGCAGATGATGCTTTACATGCTTAGACCCGTAATATCGTTTTTTATTTTCTTAAAAATATTTTTGTCAAACAGCAAAATATGCATTTACATCCTTCTGCATTTCTCCTCTCAAACAAAATCCGTGAAAAATACACAATGCTTTTTATAGATTATAGTGGATGTTCTTTCTGCAGCTTATACAGGGTGTAAAATATAAAGCCCCGTCTACACAGCGGCGGGGCATCGGATCATATGCACAATGGTCACACTGGATGCATATTTATAGGAAATTTTCCACCGAACGCCTTTGTAGATTCGATTCAGTCTGGATACATTTTAATCCTAGTTCGCAGAAGCACCGAGATAGGATTTATAGGCTTCACTGAGTTAAGCTTTCATTCTTGGAATAAATATGAGAAGATGTTTTGAATTTCTCTTTTGCGGCATGCATTTTTGAAAGATTAAATACAGATAGATATACGAACGTGACCAAATCAAAAATAAGTATTTTAGGATTTTAGCAGGTGGCACATGGCTGATAAAGTATCTCTAATATTTCCAAAGCTTTAATTCTTGGAATAAACGAGTTTTTTTTTGTATTTTCAATTGTTTGGTATGCATTCGCGGCATGAGTGTATGTGTGTGTGTGTAGGTGTTAGCTATAGGTACACAAACATTTATGCATCTTTCTTAGTTAAAATATTGGGATTGAACTATAGTGCCGATTTAGACACTGAATGAGATAAAGGCTAAACCACGAATACTATAGATTGTTATTCAATAATTACTGCCAGAAAGGTGTTACTTTGGTTAACCGCTTGTCAAATATATTGTGGTTACATTGTAACATAATAGTTCAATTGGGTCTCATATTCTAAACTAGATACTGCGGTTATTAAATTTCGATGATTATATCTTTTGATACTAATCATCATCAGCCGACAACAGTCCACTGATGGACATAAGTCTCTTTAATCGCACCCCACTTAACTCGATTCTAGACAACTCTTCCCGGTTGAAACTTATACTGATGGTTTATTAGTAATTCTGTTACTTCTATAGTTTTAAAGTCGCACCTGAAATAGACAGGCACGCTACAAACTTCAAAGTACTTTTAATTTAATGGTGCATCCCCACCGCATGTTGAGGTAACATTCTCTAACAATGTTGTCAAATGTCATCAATTGTTACCACGTGTTGACTGTTTTTAAAACAACATTACTTACCATATACTAACAATAATTAACACTTGGAAACGTTGCTCCACAAAAAGAAACTGCGGTGTGGATGCACCATCTCACAAGAAAACTTAGCTTTAAACTAATTGGTTAGCTTTAATATTTCCTTTCCACGTGAACCAATTTATAAAGTGTAAACACATTTTCTGCGTCTCAACATTTATGTTTGAGTTTTTGTTATACTTATCTATTCTTTTTTATTTTCAGGTATGTGGGCTATCTATAGGAACTTAATATTGAAGCGTGTTGACCTGGGATTTTTTGGTAAGTTTAGTATATTGTGCATAATTGAGTTTATTGGTTGAAAAATAATTAATTTTAATAACAGAACTTTGTTATTATTTTAACCGAGTAACAGAGGTGTATGTTTATGTATTCGAAGAGTATCTTTTTTTTGCCAAAAAGTAATTGATCGTTATTATCTTCTCATTATTAGTGAATCCCTCTCATAGAGAGGAGGCCTGTGTCCCAGCAGAGGGAACATTAATAGGCTGACGATGATTAGTAAGGTTAGTTGTTGCTTAAGTATTTTTATAAGATAAGATTTTATTTTTAGATGCAAATCTCGTTATTCAATACGACCTTTTGCACAAAGAACTTTCAGTATTACCTACAGAAAACGTCTAACAATCGCAGTTAGTTCTCGCAGCTTAAAACTTTCAACTTCGCGAACAAAACCACGTTGAAAAGTTGGCTCGCAGTTCTATCATCCTCCCTTTGACATTTCACAATAAAAGCTTTCCTTGTAACAACTTTGTCACCTATTGTGTTACGAATAGGTTGATGCGATGGTAAATTTTCCTACGAATAAAATTGACGGCGTAGGTTTACGTGATCCGCGTAGAAGAAATTAAGCCTTTATTGTTTCAAGTGTTGTAATTTTTTTCTCTGTATAGGTCTTACTATAATGTTTGAATGGGTTCCCCCAATCTTATGTCTTTTCTTGACATTGAAAAAACAGCAATACTTTTTAGTATTTCATTTTGCAACAAAGATTTTCTTTAAACTAATGACTTGACAGTTATTTTACTGAATTCCTTTTAGATAGTTGTTGTGTTAATCAATATGGTAAGAATAAAAAGCTTTTAAAGAAAAGTTTATACTTGACTCTAATAAAAATGTTGCTGTTTTTGTTTGATATTTCAAAACTTTACTTAAAAATAAAAAAGTACTTAATATATAATTATAACATATTTTATTTAGAAGTCTTCAGCAAACAACAACATGTAAAATTTGTTGCCCAAAGTTATAATCACACTCGATGATTTCACGAGTACGTTTCTAAACAACAAAATGTAAACCGCAACGTCTGCTGTTATTGTTTTACAAAACGTATTTATTAAAACTTGGAGAACACAAATGTATGTTGTTACCGGTACGCTAGTATTTGTTGTTGGTTTATTTATTTGAATAATAAAGTAATTTATAATTATGAAAATTGTGGTTGTTATTTTTGTGAGAGATGTGGGTCGTTTGCTTTTAAAACAAGGGTTTTTTTTAACTCAGGTCCCTAGCCACTATACTAGTTAGAGTAAATAAAATAATATAAAATAAAAATAGCTTTATTGATTCCTTACACTGTATGTACATCAATCAATTATTTACATCAATTGTTATTCAATTAAATTGATATTAAGCCTAATTGGCTGTTAGCAATTTACATTAAATTAGATATTTTATTCCTTCATGCTTTACAATAAATATAATTTATTATTATTTTATTAAAAATTAATATTATTTAAAAAAATAAATTTACAATAATTTTTCTTCATACAATTTTTATTTTATTCTTTAATGTAATTTATTATTATTAACAATTAACATTATTTAGTAAAAAATTCCCCATGTAAAATTCTTATTAAAGATTGATATTATTTCATTTTCTTCATGCAAAAAAAACCCTTACTATCCCACTACTGCCACTACTGTTCACTACTACTTAATGTGTGAAGGATGACATGGCAAGAAAGGAGGTGTCTGTTGAGATGACGAGTAGTGGAGAAGTTTGGAAGTAGAAGACATGCTGCGCCGACCACAAATTAATAGGGAATATGCATTTTTTTTTAAAATTTCGATACGAAATGTTAAAGTACTATAAAAATAATGACAAAAAGCGAAAACAAGACATAAATCGGCCAAACAACACAAAAGTTATAACCATTTAAACTTTTGTTTCTATCTCTTTCTAGATAAACGGAATTTAGTATGGATTTTGTACGTCGATGCAGCGAATCACGTCATTCGCTGTATCGGATCTCTCTGTCTAATTAGCAGTTTCAAATGCTTATAACTTAGTATTTTTTATAGATGTTAAAAAAATAATTTTGGTTTAAAGACATTTAATTCTCATAAGAACTTATAAAATAATAACAGTTCACTTTGCTATTTCTGATGTTAATACGCTTTGTTTAGAGTGATAAAAAAAACCATGCATATACTTATTGGAATAAGGGGCTAGAGAACTATGATGATGATGATTGTGCCACCACCATGCAATGGCCTTCCTTCATTACTTCTATCAGTCCCGATTCTGCACATCTTCTTTCCAATCCCTAATACAAAAATACGTCCATTCTTTGTAAAAATTCACAAAGTTATGTGAAAATTAAATAGCCCCAGATAAAACACCCTTACAAAACGACCTTCTTGTTGCACTGTTTTAGACTTCACGGTTTTTCACTACTCTTAAAGTACTTACGGGATAATATCCGTGATTTTCTTTATTTATGAATACTTGTATTCCCGCGATCATGATGCTTGCAACAGCGTCGAAATATCGGGAGGTCATAAATAAAGAAAATCACGGATATTATCCCGTGAGTACTTTAAGTGTAACGTTCTTGTTTCATAAAATCTTGAACCATCACAAAACTGTGGCTTGTCACTGCGAAAATTGCTTTCACATTACCCTAAGCTGTTGAATTCGCTAAACCGTTGACGCCAATCACTGCCTACGTTGAACGTTTACGTCGAGTGACGTCGAGCGACGCGTAACAAAAACCTGACCCTTATTTTTGTGAATGAATTTTTCTTTAGCCTAATATTTCGTGCATTTTCATTGGGAATTAGTAAAAGAAGTTTAGTATTAGAGATTTTTATGGTTTTTTTTTTTTGCTTCTTGGTTAGTTGACTGGCAGCTATGTAACTCTGTTGCTCGAAATTCAGAGTTATAATTGGAATTTCGTTTAGGTCCTCCTAGTGTTGACCATGATTTTCCGATTTTGGAAATTTGCAGATGTACTATTATCATTAAAATATGTTAGTCGAGTCCTTTTAAATAACAAGACAAAATATCAATATATTTCACGAATTTGACAATTTATTTTCCTTCAAGAAAATGTTTTCAACATAATTTTTTGAAGTCTTTCAACTTTATTTTCATTATAAATGTGATTGAGTTAAAAGCTGTCTTTTCAGTAATCGGTTCTAACAAATTGTTGCGACAGGATGATTAAGAAAATACGTTCAAAAAATACTTTAAATAAACATTTTAATGTACTTGACTTTAAAAAATAGATCTCTGTTTAATAAACTACCAAAAAAAAAACCTTGCCCACACGTTCTTGGGCCTAATAATGCTCTTATTTCTAAACACACTCCCTCTCTTTCTTTCTCCTCTTGTTAGAAAAGGACAGCAAGTGCCTATAAAGCTGAAGATTAGTATAGTGAGTGATGAAGTCTCCGTACAGCGTCCGAGCCATTAATTACAATGTTCTCTGTTAGTCGAATCACGTACTACCAGCTGACAAATGGCCATAAGGACAGCGGTTGAAATGTAATTATTTGGTTACGAATGTGGGGCTATGAAATCAGCGCAAATATGCATACATCACGTATTTTTCTGCGAAGCGTTTAAACTGAGGTTTATCTGTAGTGCACCCACATATCGCCATTTATGTTAAAATAATAGAAACGAGCCTATTACCATCGAATGAGCACAAATCTAGGCTCCGGACTGCTTCTAAAATCTATATTGGAAGTGAAAAAGTGTTTTGTCCGGGCATCGAACTTCCAAAATACATTTAATTTTATCTGAGTATGGTAAGATGATAAAATTACGTAGTACAATGACCTAAAATCTTAATTACGATGATCTACTTTCGAAACTAAAACCTTTATGTAAAACTAATTACGACTAGTTTAATTTCTCTATTAAACAGAGTAAGCTTGATTGAGCGTGGTTAATAACGTATACGTCATCAAACCGCATTCAAGTATCAAAACTATTTAGTCACAGTTTGCTCGGTACATTAAAAATGATGACGTCAGAGCAGCAGTCTTATGCATCACTTGGAAAATTCCGATACAAGAAGAAATGACGTAAGAAACGTCAGTAACAGGATAATTGTTTCTGATTGGCTGTCTTATGAAGTGCGTAGCCAATCAGGTCATCTGTGAATGACGTAGATAACTGTCTCTTAATAACGGGGAAAAGCAGATATTTAATTAAGGATGTCTAGGTTTTTCCTGTACAATGACCTTTATTTCTATTTAATGCTTCTTTAATTCGTCACAAAATTTAACAATCGACAGCTGCCACTACATTTATAAACGGTGTATTTAATTTTTTTTGTTGCTGTATAATCAAATTCGTATATGACCGTTATACAAAATAACACAAAAAAAACCGGCCAAGTGCGAGTCGAACATTATACAAAACGGCAAAAAAATCACGTTTGTTGTATGGGAGCCCCCCTTAAATATTCATTTTCTGTTTTTATAGCGGCAACAGAAATATATCATCTGTGAAAATTTCAACTGTCTAGCTATCACGGTTCATGAGATACAGCCTGGTGACAGACACAGACACACTGTGGAGTCTTAGTATAAGGGTCCCGTTTTTACCCTTTGGGTACGGACGGAGTCCTAAAAAACATTAATTTGAGGCCTATTTTATTTATAGAATGAATTGTATTTTTTGTCCGCTTTTTATTAAACTTAGTGGCCCCATGGGACTCAACCAGAAGAATGACACGCTTGACCGTGGGTTTGTTAAGTGACGTGAAGATGACATTTAGCATTAAAAAATTGAAATCTCGTTTTCAAATCTGTAAAGAAAACTTGGTTTTATATCTTAAAATTATCACGTAATTATAGAACATTCCACATTCAACAAGTCCTGCTTTTAACAGATTAGGAAATGAGCTATGTAAATTTTACGAACCTGTCTTTGTTTTTTTCATGCTATTGTCATACGAGTCCAAAATGTCAAAATGCTTGGGAGTCCTTCTGGGCCGTAAAAGAACACATGAAGGGAAGTCTTCCAATGACTCTAAAAAGAAAACTCATCGACATGTGCATCCTGCCCGTCCTAACCTACGGTGCGCAAAGTTGGTCACTTACTGAACAACAGAAGTCCAAACTGAAGATTTGCCAGCGGGCAATGGAACGCAGCATAATAGGTGTGAGGCGGACAGATCGCGTAAGAAACACCACCTTGCGTTCCATAACTAAGGTTGCAGATGTCGGAGAAAAAACAGCCAAGCTAAAGTGGGAGTGGGCTGGCCATGTAGCGCGAATGCACCCGGAAAGGTGGGCAAAGATCGTCACTCACTGGTCGCCTGACGGAGGAAATCGCCGTCGAGGTAGACCGCGGCGAAGGTGGTGTGACGACCTGATCTTGTTTGTGGGGCGAACATGGCCGGATATCGCACAAGATAGAGAGGTTTGGAAGGAGAAAGGGGAGGCCTTTGCCCAGCAGTGGGACGCAATGACAGGCTAAGAAAAAAATAAAATTGTCATACCAGCCAGACCAGCCAGAGTGCAACCCAAAGGACTAAATGCAAAAGTCAGAAAGATGAAGTATCTATCATAGTTGCATACCATCACGGGGAGGCATGGTGAAGGAGTGGAGGTCAGATAGGCAAAGTCAAAGTGACAAACAAACTGGCATTCAGCGGCATGCGATAAGACTGGAACCCGCCCCAACATAGTTGGGAAAAGATTTGGTAGACGATGATCACACAAAAGCTTTTTGGTATCAAATCTCCAAATAATTGTGAAAATCACGTCAAAATCCGTTGTGAAAGTTAGAGGAACAACACGCTCATACAGATATACACGAACTTTTCCGCTTGTTGAAAGATACAAGCTGTCTCTAGCTATATTTTTGTGCTTTACTTCTAAAGAAGCGTGATTAATAGTCGCAGTGTCACGTCGGCAACAAGTGGGGGTGTTTCTATTTTACAGAAAACTGCCTTTGCCTCGTTCCAGACGACTTTTTTGTAGCAGGAGCTAAAATGTGCCAGTTCCCTCGATTTAGAGTTGTTGGAGCAATTTTATTTTCCATTGAAGTGGGTAGGTTGGAAGCCGAGATTTACATTAAAAAAAAATCGTCTATAACTTTTTTTTATAAAAAAAAAAGTTTTGGAAACCTTACGGTGTCATAATATCAAATGAAAGGCCTCGTTATGAGGATCTCAAATATATTTTTGTTATTATTGTAAATTAAATAGTTTTGATTTTATTCATGAAAGAAGACGAAAATCGACCATCCCCCCCCTGATCTCCGAAACAACTGAGCCTAAAATTTTGAAAAAAAAAATACAAAATATAGTTCATTGCTTGTTTTTTTAACTGTTTGGGTCGTTGGTCAGCTTCCAGACTAAACTTGAAGCAGCTGACACCAATATTTTATATGGAGCAACAGCCGGTCTCACCTACGGCCCAGTTACTGGGGAATAGTCCTTGGTTAAATCTTGGTGCTGGACGCCCTCAGGCTCGGTGGAGTGACGATCTTCGCAGGGTGGCTGGTAGCAACTGTATGAGAGTTGCTGACAATCGAGTTTAGTGGCGTGCGATTGAGGAGGCCTATGTCCACCAGTGGTCTGCTGTTGGCTGATGATGCAACCTTGCAAGTTTGGATATTACGCCCTTGAAATAATAAACGTTATGTCACACATAAATACATGACGTAATCATTCTTGGAATATTACCTACTTGCAAAAATTTTGGCTATCAATTAAAGAAAGGCAAGTATAAATCTTCCCTTATGAATAGTTAAATACCACAAGATTTATGTACAGCAGTCAAAATCCATTCATTATAAATCTCTAGGATCTAGAAGCCTGAAAAAGGGAATTAGCATTCAATTTTTATGTTCTGCTAACTTTTGCCTGCGGTTTCGTCCGCGTGGCGGTTGGAAATTATCCTACGGGGGTTATTTTTATCCTAATAGTACGTCCAGGGTAAAATAACCCTAGGTGCTAGCTGCTTACTGCTGCTGATAGGTAACACACAGACAGATAGACACTTTTAATTATAAAATCTTGGTTTGGATTTCTGGATTACTAGGCTAACATGAAATCAAAGAGGCTGTATTCTACACGTGTGTAAACTGAATATATTGAGACGAATTTTGGCAAGTAATTTGTACGTTATTTCCCGTCGTTGGGCAAAAGCCCACGAGTGGGTGAACGTGGGCGTTGTGGCGCCGTTAAACCCTTCGCTCATGTCTTTTAAAACTAGATCAATTTTGTTTATGAAAAACATGTTTTCAGGGGTGATACTTACTTGTTCGGTTCAGCAGTTCAGGACTTTCGATAGTTGGCGACTCGAACCTATTTCTATACCTACATAAAAGGTGTAAAACACCTCTTAACGAAGCCGAAAGGCACTTGTTCTCTTCGTCATTGCGATCTTTTTTTTGTTCTACACCATACCTGGGAACCTTCTAGTTACGGAGATATTGGGGGTCAAAGTTCCAACTTTTTGAGAAGTTTTTTTTCTAAATACAAGTTTTTAATATCCGTACTATTAAATCTATCCATCAGCACAATGTTTTGAGTGCGTTACATTGAGTTCTACCACAAAACATGATTTTTCACCCCAAAAAAAAGGTCGTTTCCCAGCAATAATTTTTGCGTAAAGTTACTTAGTTTGATGTACAGAATGCTTGGTTGACGGCTTCGTGATGAGGTCCTTTACACCCTGTATATGGTCGTGCCAGTCGGCTTCTCCCCTTACTATTCATATTTAGGCCGGTTTGGAAAAACCGAAGCAAGTAGGTACTTTTTTCCAAACACACATTCGTTTTTGCGACTCAGCTGTGGCGTACCATGGCAACTCGAATGACTGTAGCACCCCTCAACAATACCTACGTGAAACATTATTCCTCGCGGAAAACTTTTTAATGAGTGTCCTAATTTTTCATCGCTTGGAAGCAACGGGGTTTTGGGTTTCATCGTTATTTTTAAAATATTAGCGTTATTATGTTGACTGACCCTCTTTCGCTAATGGTCCCAAGAGGCGGCGTAGGGATGATGTTTATCAGATGGGAAGTAACTATATCCAGTGCCAGGTTACAATTGGCTCTAACTCGAGTACTTCTTGGAGTGGTCTCTTGGCTCCTGTGGTCTTCATCGGAATAATTTTCCTTTGACTCCTTTCAATGTTAAAATTAAACTTGTTACCAGGCTATCAGGGAACCATAGAAAACCAATGGTGGTCCTAGTGTAACAGTGGCGGGCACATTACTTTGTGGAACGGTGAAATATCGAGAGAAAATCAGCATGTCCTAGAACCAAAAATTTCGAAGACTTGTGACATCATACAGCACTTGGCTCGCGTGATAGCTACGGCTCACTCCCATCGCACAAAGGAGGCCTGTAACTGTAACCCAGCAATAAGAACATGATAGGCCGATTATGAGAACCATTAATGTTTATTTATTTGAGCTCGTGGCTAAATAATAACAGCTGTTCGGGTCGATCTTTAGGTTAAGCCGTGCTCGCCTTTGATTGGTGTGTGGGTGGGTGACGACCCATTACATACCGGGTTTCCTCCGTGCCTCGGAAAGCACGTTAAGCCGTTGGTCCCGGCTGTCATTTGCAAATCTTTGACAGTCGTTACAGGTAGTCAGTGACCCAAAAAGTCTGACAACCAGTCTTACCAAGGGGTATCGTATTACCCAGTACTAACTGGGTTGTGAAGGTCAGATAGGCAGTCGCTCCATGTAAAATACAGGTATTCAGCTGCATTCGTTTAGACTGGAAGCCGACCCCAACATAGTTGGGAAAAAGCTAGGCAGATGAATGTTTATTTATTTATTTGGTACCAACAACAGTCCATACTAAGAATTAATAGAAAAAAAATAACATAAAAGTGTTGGTATGTTACGAGTATATGCAGAATTCACCATAGACAAACAAAGGTAGGAATAAACGTCATTTTACTCTTCGATTCCATACAGTTATAAAATCGTGGGTGTCTCACCAATCATCACTTGACAACGTCTAATCGTGTTCATAGAATTGCGGTAATCATGTTATTTTCTCGCCTTTTCATTCGCAAGTTATTTTCGTCTCGGAAGCCTCTTTAAATTGGGCTTTGAAGGCCGCGGTGGCTGTAATCGATTTATAAATGTGACGTTTGTTTTAGTCTGTAGGATCTTTATGTTTTCAATGTTGGGGTTGGTAATTTGATTGAAATTATTTTAAGCGTTGACACCTTTGAGAGTCGTTTTGAAAAGAGAATAGTCAATAAGTAGATAATGGCTTAATCGTTGGTTGTAATCTACGCCTAATAGAATTTTATAATCAGCCTTTAATGTCCCACCGTTGGGATCAAGGTGATCTTTGTCAGAGAAAGAGAGCTATTTATCCATCCATGTGAATTACTCTTGTCCTTGAATTTTTAGTTGAAAGTGCATGTAATACTTTGTAAAATGACCAAGCCCAAACTAATGCAGCTGTACAGACAGGGTATAAAAGACCTTATCACGAAGCCGTCAACCAAGCATTTTGTACATCAAACTAAGCAACTTTACGCAAAAATTATTGCTGGGAAACGAGTTTTTTTTTTGGGGTGAAAAATCATGTTTTGTGGTAGAACTCAATGTAGCGCACTCAAAACATTGTGCTGATGGATGGATTGAATAGTACGGGGGTCGTGGAGGTGTTTAAAGTAAAAATCTTACATTAAAAACTTGTATTTAAACAAAAACTTGTCAAAAAGTTGGTACTTTAAACAAAAACTTGTCAAAAAGTTGGTACTTTAAACAAAAACTTGTCAAAAAGTTGGTACTTTGACCCCCAATATCTCCGTAACTAGAAGGTTAGAAGGTTCCGAGGTGTGGTGTAGAACAAAAAAATTATCGCAATGACGAGGAGAACAAGTGTCTTTCGGCTTCGTTAAGAGGTGTTTTACACCCTTTATATCAGACTATTTAATCACTTGAAAAAGAGAATTCCTAAGAATGAATGACCATTCAAATAAATACTACATTTATCTATTTAACGTAGATAAGGCACCTTCCTGTTAACAAGTACCTATATACACGGTTTCGTTCATACTTACATAACAAAAACATACATTCCTAACCCTTACACGAAATCGAAGAATCACTTACCTTTTTAAAGGACCCTTCCCACGACTCGTGTCATACCGATCCCTTGCCGAGACGTTCCTGTTAACCTATAAACGACACAAGCCCGTAACTGAACACCGTCGCCGGCTATCGCTTTACATGAAGTGAAATCATAATCTACTCATAGTTCGCGGACGCAGAAAGCGTACACATACGGGTTTTTTGTTTGGTGTATGTCGTGTTAACTCGTGTTGCTGTTGGATCGTGTGAGGTGGGCAGGGGTGTTGAAAGTTGAAATTGTGATGTTGGCTTGGTTTTGTATATGTCTTATCTGTTAAAGATATCGAGTTGGTTGATAATCAGTCTTATTATAGTACCGGTAACTTGACAACTTGACTTTGACGACCCGAATGGCGCAGCGGTAGTTCCCCTTACGTTCTTAGGGTCTCAGGTTCGAATCCCGGTAGGAGCAAAAGTTTCTGTGATGAACATTGACATTTGTTTCCGAGTCATGGATGTTAATATGTATAATAAGATAAGTATGTATTTACAAACAAACATTATCTATGTAGTATATCAACTATCTGGTGTCCACGGCACAAGCCTCGTTGCTTCGTGTGGTACAAGATGGTGCTGTGTGTAATGTCCAGCGATATATATATATATATTTTTTATTTAACTTTCTGTTTAAAAAGAATGTTACATAAATGATCCCGCACGTTACGTAATATAAACTAATCAAAATTACACAATATACAGGGTGTAAAGACCTCATCACGAAGCCGTCAACCAAGCATTCTGTACATCAAACTAAGTAACTTTACGCAAAAATTATTGCTGGAAAACGACTTTTTTTTTAGGGTGAACAATCATGTTTTGTGGTAGAACTCAATGTAACGCACTCAAAACATTGTGCTGATGGATGGATTGAATAGTACGGGGGTCGTGGAGGTGTTTAAAGTAAAAAAACAAATTAAAACTTGTATTTGAAAAAAAAAACTTGTCAAAAACCTTGGAACTTTGACCCCCAATATCTCCGGAACTACAAGGTTCCCAGGTATGGTGTACAACAAAAAAAAAAAAATCGCAATGACGGGGAGAACGAGTGCCTTTCGGCTTTGTTAAGAGGTGTTTTACACCCTTTAGAATGTTACAAACCATATTCGTTACAAATATGATAGAGGGATTTGCTGGAACAGCCTGTCCCGGGCTTTTACTATTAAATTAGTTTCTAGGTGAATGATGTAGAAGAATGATAGAAGTCATGATGCGCCGATCCCACATACGTATAAATTGGGATAGGGCAGAGAATGATGATTATGATCTCACTTATGACGCCAAGAAGTGTTATTTCTAAAAAAGTCATCATCTGCTGCCTAGCCTAACCAGATGCAGCTGAATACCAGTATTTTACATGGAGCGACTGCATATCTGACCTCCACAACCCGGTTAGTACTGGGTAATGGGATATCGTATTACGCACCACACCAGTACTAACAACTAGTCTTACCAAGGTAAGACTGGTTGTCAGACTTTTTTGGGCCACTGACTACCTGTAACGACTGTCACAGATCACAAATGACAGCTGGAACGAACTGCTTAACGTGCTTTCCGAGGCACGGAGGAAACTCGGTATGTAATGGGTGGTCACCCATCCACAGACCAATCTAGGCAAGCACGGCTTAACCTAAAGATCGACCCGAGCGGCTGATATTATTTAGCCACGAGCTCCTTCTATCTCTATAAAAGTAACGTTACTAATTTTTAGCAAATAACGTAGTTCCAACGTTATTTAAGATACCAATAATTTCCAACAAAGAGCAAACCTAATTGAATATCCCATTAATAAAGTACACATAAAACCCCCAATCTAAACACACATAAAAATGTTAATAACATCAATTCTCACAAGGAAAAGAGAAATAAAAACAATTACAGCTGTAAGCACAGAATACGTCGGACTAAGTAAAAGTAAGTAAGGCCATAAAGTAACAATACGGTAATGTGACAAAGGGAACCATTACGTCACCACTCTCCGCTGTATGAGAACTGGGAACTGGGAAATGGTATCTGGGTACTGGGGAGGTTCCGTATACGTTAATTTCATTTGTTTATTTTTATGGTAGTTTTTTTGTATTTATTATGTGTGATTTGTGTGTCTAATTGTAGTCAAGGGTGCAGGAACTGGGAACTGGGGAGAGGTTCTGTATGTAATATTTGGTTGTTTTATTTTTTGGTAAATATTTTTCTGTAGGTGTGTTATTGTAGTCAAGGGTGCGTCTTCTTTCCAAGAAAAAGTGATATTAGGAAGATAAAACTTAAGTATATTTTATATAATTTTCATTTGCTATGAGAAGATTATTTTCTGTGAGTGCTTATGTGCGTGAGTTATGTTTCTAATTATAGTCAAAGTGGGAAGTATTTTTTCTACTGGAAAATGTGGTACTCTTAAGTACGATTAACATAGCTACATGGTTTTATTCACCAAAGGAGTAGACACACGTGTAACTTTTTTCATATAATAAATATAAAGGTTAAGGGGCCGCCTCCACGAGCGAGTGAATTGCGGCGATTCAACGTATTTCTTATACGAAAATATCGCCGCGATTCTCTCGCTCGTGGAGGCGAGGCGGCCCCGGCTGAATCATACTGAATTTGGTTTATGACACGTGCGTGGGAAGATAGTAATAAGAATCGTTTTAAATGAGATTAATCATGTAGATTTTATTTTTATAAATTACAGTGAAATAGCGAAGTCTTAGACTTAACCAAGGTCATGATCATCATCTGCCTAGCCTTTTCCCAACTATGTTGGGGTCGGCTTCCAGTCTCACTGGATTCAGCTGAATACCAGTATTTTACATGAAACGACTGCCTATCTGACCTCCACAACCCAGTTAGTACTGGGTAATATGATACTTCTTCCAGATAAGACCAAGGTATATTTTTGAAATAAAAAGATCGACCATAGCATTGTTATTATAGTTTCCCATACAAAAAGTTGGTTTTTATTTGAAATCTTTCTGCACCATTATGAAATAATGGGATAAAACCCTGAGTTCATAAGTGTAGTTCATAGTAGTCTTAAAGTTAAACTCGGTCTTGTAGTAAACAGCGAGTTTACTGCCTCAACTTTCAGCTGAGTCGGTCCTCGTGTTACCGTCATAGTTTAAAGTTCACAAATTACTTTATATTGTGTCGACAGAAGGTTATTTTGAACCGTTTTGTGTTATTTTTGAGATTAATTTATATGAATTTGGAAACTTTGACTTTGGGAATTATAAATGAAATATTTTAACTTAACAATACGCCTGTAATCCCCGAAGGGTTAGGTAGAAATATATCTAATTGTACCTACAAACACATTTTGCCTTTACACTTTGCCCGACCTGGGAATCGAATCGCTTTCGACCACAAAACCAGATCAGATCTTTTATTTTATTAAATTTGAATGTTTTAATTTTATCTTATTGTATTTTTTCAAGTACTAGGGTTTATTTTCTGTAATATTATTTACATACTAACTCTATAATAGAAATAAAAATATTGATACATAAATAAATAAATATTAAATATTTCTATAATATTATTGTATTTTGAATGTTTTAATTTTTATTTTATAGTATTTTAAATTTGAATGTTTTATTAATCTTATTTTAATTTTGAATGAATTTTTAATGTTATCTTTTTTTGATTCTGATTATTTTAATAACTGATTATTTAATTGATTGTAATAATTGATGGTAATTTATTTTAATTTTTTTTTTTTGTATTTGTGATAATTTATTTTATTTTTTAATACTAATTTCAATTTCATTGTATGGATCATGTTATCTGAATTAAATGAATTAAATTAAATTAATTAATTAATTTTAACTAAAATAACGGTAGAATATTTAGTAGTCACTCCAAAACTTTTCAAGGATTTTCCGTTTTCATTGTGGAACCCTACAGCGGCACAACGCAACGTGCCAGAGTGATAAATAATAAAAGAGCCTGATATGAACGCGGTCTGTAGTACGTACTATCACGCCTCTGACCATGGGAACTGTCCAGTAACTTATAGTAAATGTATTTATGTTTTTGTTGCGGGCCTAGAGAAAATTTTGTATGCCATAAAGTATATTACACAGATGAATCGTGTTGGGAAACACCAACAACTACTTCGTTGGCTATTTATTGGTTTGGTTTATATTAAAGGCGCAGTGGTAGTGAGGCTGCCTGACGTTCTTAGGGTTACGGGTTCGAATCCCGGTAGGAGCAAATGTTTGTGTGATGAGCATATGGACATTTAATTTTATTTCCGAGTCATGGGTGTTTTATGGACATTTAATTTTATTTCCGAGTCATGGGTGTTTAAATGTATAATAGGTGTGTATTTAAAAACAAACAAGTATCTATGTAGTATATCTGGTGTCTACGACACAAGCCTCGTGCTTAGTGAGGCACTAGATGGCGCTGTGTGTAATGTCCAGCGATATATTTTATTAAGACGTTTAACACTTGTCTAGTGTGAAATTCACGCCTTTTCCTTTGGGAGTAGGCAGAAACAACAGAACATACTGCACCACGTGCTACTTTTTTCTTACATAGTACCTTTTTATTTGTCCACGTTTCATACACGCCTGCCCTGCCGGTTGCGAGTACTACGCACCTGACACTTTGAAATACCTACATGGACACAATAAGGGCAAACCAATTACACTTTCAAGTTGTTAATTAATGGGCTGTCAGTCACCAGCTAATTCAAATGTACTATTATAATGTTCTGTCACAACATAGTGCATTTATGCACTTATCTATAAATTCTAGTGCATTGTCGATTAATTTAATCAAGATTTAATCGAGATTGAATATGCTCAGTAAGCTGGTTTTATTCAACTGTGGCAGCATCTACAACGCCAACTGTGAACTATGCATCATACTTGATCCACGCAAACCTATAGTCTCCGTCACGAGAAGCCATAATTTTTGTAAATAAAGAACTTCTACCAAGTTACGTAGCGACAATTCAATCAACAACAAATAATCCCAAATTCCTCAAATAACCTCAAATACGAAACTAACGAGCAATTTCACTTGGTCGGGTTGTATGTTAGCGATATAAAGCGCTGTCGTCTAATGTTTTGTGGTACAATGTAGCTTTAAATTCCCTAAATAATAATCCGACCCAGCCACCCTTGCTGCCCTGCCTCAATGACGCATTAAGCCGAGGCCCGAACCCCACAGGGGGTGCCCTTAGTGATGTTCATTTAACTGAAAATCCTAGTTTGTAAGCCCTGGCTGGGGGCCTTAAAGTAATTTTTGGCCACCACAGGATAGTCCGGTTAAGCAGTTTGACAACCTTAACGAGTTGTATATATGCGAGTGGTCCCTTCTAAAAAAAAAAAAGTTTTGTGGTACTTGAACGCGTCTGACTTCATGGAACGTTGACATTTGGGCCGCTATTTTGCCTTTACTATTTGACCTTCTGACCAATTCAAAAATACAATAGGTCGACTGATCCCGCGGGATCCGCCTGTGTAGGATCAGTTTACTAAATAGCCGTAAGTTCACACTGACGCTGTCAATGCTGTCATTTATTTTTATTTGATCCAAAGGTTGCAAACCTGAATGTGTGTTTACAAAATAAATAGCTTCTCGTGACGGGGACTCATCAATCCTACATCGCGCATACGAGATGGAAGGGACATTGACCCATAAACAGTTACCAGTGTTACCACGTACATCATTCTATTTCTAGTACATCATTCCGTACCCACACCACATAGAAATTTTACATAGATTACGTCCTATGTAACCAAAAAACAGCTGCCCCATACATTTTGACCGTGTAGAATACTATAGAGGGTGTAAAACACCTCTTAACGAAGCCGAAAGGCACTTGTTCTCCCCATCATTGCGATATTTTTTTTGCTGTACACCATACCTGGGCACCTTCTAGTTACGGAGATATTGGGGGTCAAAGTTCCAACTTTTTAACAATTTTTTTTTTCAAATACAAGTTTTTAATGTAAAATTTTTACTTTAAACATCTCCACGACCTCCGTACTATTCAATCCATCCATCAGCACAATGTTTTGAGTGCGTTACATTGAGTTCTACCACATACATGATGAAAAAAAATGTCGTTTCCCAGCAATAATTTTTGCGTAAAGTTACTTAGTTTGATGTACAGAATGCTTGGTTGACGGCTTCGTGATGAGGTCTTTTACACCCTGTATATATTTATTATTTATTTACCGTGTAACTTTTTGTTGTTGTCTTGTTTGTCCCAAGTGTTTATCAGTGGAAACTTGTAGATGGCCTTCAAATGCATTTATTGTTTAAGTACACTGTTTATATAAACTGTTAGTTTCCTAAATATAATAAATCAACAAAATAAAATACATAAATAAATGTCCAGCAGTCGACGTCTCGGCTGAAATGAAGAAAATGGTGATGATGATGACTTTAATAAAATAACATCACAGTTTTCATTAGAAGCAACATAAAAACCTTATTACCATGGGGAACAAGGATTCTAATTTTCAGGCCTTATTCACACCTTCAATTTGCATACCGACGAGATTCGCATTTCTCTAAAACACCCGCAAGTATTTGGAATACTTTAATGCGCATCCCTTTTGCCTTCACAACTAAATTCATTTAGAGCCATTTTAAACCTCTCCCTAATTTCTTATTACTCAAATCTAGCTTCATTTTGAATAATCAAAAAACGAAATTCAATTTGTTCTGCTGAAAAATTAAGGTTATTTGTATTTATTTTGTATCATTAGGAAAATTAGATTCATCGGCCATTTTTATTTATTTAAACCGTTTTTAGTCTGCAAACAGAATACAAAATTTATATTCACGTAGCACATATATTTATAAATCAACTAGCTGACCCACGCAACTTCGTCTGCGTCACATAAAAGAGAAACAGCTCACAAAAGGAATAAATTTTTCCCCGTTTTTGCAATATTTTTCATTTAAGCTCCGCTCCTTTTGGTCGCAGCGTGATGTTATATAGCCTTTAGCCTTCCTCGATAAATGGACTACCCAACATTGAAAGAATCATTCAAATCGGACCAGTAATTCCAGAGATTAGCGCGTTCAAACAAACAAACAAACTCTTCAGCTTTATAATAGTATAGATAAAAGTATGAAACATAATATATACAGAGTGTAAAAATCCTCTTAACGAAGCCGAAAGGCACTCTTGTTCTCCCCGTCATTGCAATCATTTTTTTGTTCTGGCAACCTTATAGTTACGGAGATATTGGGAGTCAAAGTTCCAACGTTTTGACAAGTTTTTTTTTTATTTATTTTTTTTAAAGAAAGAAAAACTAAGTATGCCATTTGCTTCTACTCCATTCACCAATTATACCCATTTTTTTGGAAAGTGATAAAAAAGTCATTCTGTTTATAATAAATTATGTTAAATGTGTGATTGTTTTCTGGCTACAGGATTTTTTCATTGGCATCTCATTTGTCTTCAATCTGCATGGTCTTCTTTCTTTGTCGTGTGGTTAGTGCGTAACTATTTATCTCCCCCAGATAACAAGTTACGCACTAACACGGTAGTGGCTCCGCCAAGTTTCGCCAAGCGAAGCGTAAGGGTACTATCTACCTTTTCTCGAAGCACTTCGTCGTTTTTTTGAACCCTTATAACTTGGGTTTGGATTGTACCAGATAAACAAAATTTTCGGGGTATGTTGCCAATAGCGGACTCATTAAGCATATTAAGTTTTAATTTCATAACTCTTATACTTTAGATTTTATTGATATCTAAAAAACCCAGATTTCGTCACTGATGATCATTAAAATACATATGGTACTTCCCAATGTCCTAGAAAGCTGAAATTTGGTATGTAAGCTATTATCAAACATGGTTGTTCATAATAATAACATTACCATCTTTTATACCATGTTTTTAGCAAATAAATGATTATTATTTTTGGAATGTGCTTTTGCTTCTCAGCGTACTGGTACTTCCAACTACATTTACGGGCCTAAACCAAAGTAAATGCAGCGTGTGGTGTGTTATGTTGAGGGTGTGTTGTGATGAGGCCCTATTTCGTTTTCTTCTATTTGCATGAACTTTCTGACAATTCGACATGTATTTAAAATTGCAGCTTTTTGTAAGGTGATATAAAGTGTTTCTTTTAGACTTAGTAATTTGAGGCTATGGAGTAAGTGATTCGGGATAACACCTGTTGTAGAGAGAACTATCGGGACAACATAAACTTTTTCCTGGCGCCATATTCTTGTTACTTCCTGTTTGAGGTCTGCGTATTTACTAATTTTTTCGGTGATTGTTTTTTGTATGTTATGTGTGTTTGGAACTGCGATATCTATTAAGTAAGTTACTTTATTTATTTTATCTTGTAGTATTATGTCCGGTCTATTATAGTGAATTGTCCTGTCGGTGAGAATGGCGCGATCGTAGTAAAGTTTATGAGTATCGTTTTCGAGGGTAGCTTGAGGTGTGTAATTGTAGTATGGAGTGTTTGTGTCTTGTATGAGTGTGTATTTAACTGCCAATCTTTGATGAATAATATTGGCTACCTGATTGTGCCTGTGTGTGTAGTCGGTCTGCGTGAGGGTTGCGCATGCTCCTGTTATGTGCTGAATGGTTTCTGGTTGCGTGTGACACTTGCGACATTTATCATTAGTTACTGAAGGATCTTTGATAATAAATTTTCTATAGTTTTTGGTGTTGATAATCTGGTCTTGTATAGCAATGATAAATCCTTCGGTTTCTGGGAATAAATTACCTATTTTGAGCCACTTATTCGAGGCAATTTTGTTAACGTGTGATTGTTCTAGGTCATGAGGATGTCGGCCATGAAGGACTTTTTTCTTCCAGTCCTCAATTTTTTGTGTTTGCGGGTCTTCGTTATCAATGTGTGAGGTATCTGATTGTTCATATAAGTTAAGTGGGGTGTAATTGTGATCATTTTGGGCTATGGCTTTATGGATGTTGCTAGTGTGAGACTTCGTATGAAAGAATGTTTTTAATCTACAAACTTGTTTTCGCCATAGGTGCTGGATGTCTATTAGGCCTCTCCCTCCGTTTTGTCTTTTTATGGTAAGTCTTTCTACGGCAGATTTAGGATGTAAATTATTATTTTTTGTAAGAGTGGTGCGTGTAGTGCGTTCTAATTGTTCTGTGTCTGTTTTTGTCCATTTAATGACTCCGAATGAATATGTTAATATGGGGATGGCAAATGTATTTAAGGCCTTGATAAGATTTTTTCCAGACAGTTGGGTTTTACATACAGCGTTTAGTCTCCTCTTGTATTCTGCAGTAAGTGTTTCTTTAGTTCTAACGTGATCTAGTCCCTTCAATTGCGTGTACCCTAAATATTTGTATAAATCGGACGGTTCCATCGCTGTTATGGTGTCTGTATTATTTACTACATAGTTGCCGGGTCGTATCTTGCCTCGTATGATGTGAAGTGTTTTACATTTATCCAGACCAAATTGCATATTTATATCTTGGCTGAACTCTGCTGTAGCTTCTACTAGTTTTTTCATTTCTTTTTCGGTTTGTGCATATAGTTTAATATCGTCCATATAAATGAGATGAGAAATTGTTGTTTGTTCTTGTAGTTGTGCTTGTGTTGTAGTGTGTTTGAGACAATATCCGGCCCGGCAGCGCTGCAGCAGATGTGACAGAGGGTTTAGTGCGAGACAGAACCACAGGGGACTCAGAGAGTCACCTTGATATATGCCTTTTCTGATAGATATTTGTCGCGTAGTAACATTATTGTGATTACAATTCATGTGAAGAGTGGTTTTCCATTGTGACATTATGTTGCTTAGGAAATCTATTATTTTTGAATTTACTCTATAAATTTTTAATATCTGTATCAACCAAGAATGAGGAACACTGTCAAAGGCTTTTTTATAGTCGATATAGGTGCAATGAAGGTTTCTACTCTTTGTGGTGGCATGTTTATGTATAGTGGAGTCTATTATTAACTGTTCTTTGCATCCCATGTGGCCCCGTCTGCAGCCCTTCTGCTCCTCCGCCATTATGTTGTGGTGTTCAATGTGTGTGTTGATTTTCGCTGTTATTGCTGAAGTTAATATTTTATATATTGTAGGTAAGCATGTAATTGGTCTGTATTGGGAAGGGTGTGGTGAGTTTTTAGTTTTAGGCAGCATGTATGTTATGCCTGTTGCAATAAATTCTGGTATATTTTGTTGTCCTAATATGATTTGTGTTAAGTTTCTTGCAATTGGTTTGTATAATGAGGTTAACTTTTTAAACCAGAAATTGTGTACTTTGTCTATACCAGGAGATTTCCAATTGTGTAATCTGCCTGTTATGTGTGTGATATCGGCCTCAGTAATCTCTACGAACTCCATTTCATGTATTGCTCTCCATTTTGTTTCTTCCTCTGTTATCCATGTCGCTTCGTCATTATGTCGTGCTTGTTCTTCCCAAATACTAGACCAATATGTTTCTAATTGCTCTTTTGTAGGTTGGTTAGGTGTGTCTGTGTTGGTGTCGTGATTTGTGTCAGTGTTTGGTTTGTTTAGGTTTCTGTAGAATATTTTTTCATTGGTGGCAAATATGGCGTTATCATTTTTGCGCTGTTGTGCTTTTTTGTACCTTCGGAGCCTATGAACTTTAAGCGCTAACTTTTGTTTTATAGTGTCTAAGAACTCCTCTGGTTTTCTGTTGTTATGCTCGTGCCTCGTGTGAATCAAATGGCTTCTAAAAATAGCCTCAACTCTCCTAACCACTTTGTTTGATCTGTTGTTGTTAATGTATTGTGTAAGTCTACCAATATCTGCTCTTAATTTTTCTATATCTTTTTCTAACCTCTGTTGCCATGCTGGCTTGATATTTTGTTTTGGTCTTGTGTTTCCCGTGTTTTGTGTGATTTTAAAGTTAAGTTCTTCAGATATAAATAAATAAATAAATAAATAAATATTGCTGGACATTACACACAGCGCCATCTAGTGCCACACTAAGCAACGCTTGTGTCGTGGACACCAGATAGTTGATATACTACATAGATACTTTTTTTTTTTTTTTTTTTTTTTGTTTTGTAAATACATACTTAATATACATACAAACATCCATGACTCGGAAACAAATGTCCGTGCTCATCACACAAACATTAGCTCCGACCGGGATTCGAACCCGGGACCCTAAGAACGTAAGGCAGCCTCACTACCGCTGCGCCAATCAGGTCGTTAAAACTATGCTAT
Source organism: Xestia xanthographa (assembly GCA_905147715.2). NCBI lineage: Eukaryota > Metazoa > Arthropoda > Insecta > Lepidoptera > Noctuidae > Xestia > Xestia xanthographa. The sequence continues at coordinate 28,476,095 of LR990653.1, read as the reverse complement.
ATGACTACTGCTGTACAATATATAAGTGTGTGTATATCAATAAGTTGTGTTTCGTCGGAAATAAATTGGTTTAATATGTTTTCATTAAATAAGTTAACCAAACGGAAAAGGTTTGGGCTATATCGGAGTTTAGGTAGCCTTGGTCGAATTGCTGGGTCCATCCCAGAGTATTGTGCGAGAGTTGTTCTGAATTTATCATGTATTTCTTGGATGTATGTATCTGTGGTTAGGTCATGATTTTCGACGATTAAGGTCTCAATATCATTTTCTAGCGTAAGGGTTATGTATTCAGTTTGTGTGGATGTGTGTGATGTTTGCGTGTTAGCTTGCGATTGATTGTACAATTGAGATTGAACACTTGGTTGTAATTGGGTATATGGTTGTGTTTGCGGTCGTTGGGCAATATCGGTTATGTTTTGTACTAGTGTGGTAGCATTGTCATCTGCTTGTAATTCTATTCGTATCTCTTCTTTTAATTGGTCTATTATTTCTTGAGATAGAAGTTTATTTCTAACTATAGCTCTTCTCTGATCTGAAATTCTTTGTTCTGATACGGTTATCTCGGGGAATTGCCGTGTAAATAGTTCATGTAATTGTTGTCTATAGGTGGTCATGTCGGTCTCTAATTTAGTGATATAAAAGTAGGTGATTATTATTATTATTATTATTAGTACACAAACAACAATAAAAATATAAACTTTGTATAAGAAAAAAAAGCCTAAGCCACATATTTTGACTAAGGTGTAGAAGTTTATGAAGTTAGACCTTGAGGAGTTAGGGCGTGTAGAGTTAAAAGCTTGGCTCTACATGAGATCTGATAACTTTTTGACAGTGCGAGACACATGGTCTTGTTATGGCAACATTTTACATGAAAATGTTTGGTAGGATCAAAGTTTTTATGCCGGTCATGGGCCTTTGACTTTGCTTGCAGGGTAAATGGGATCTCTTACAACAGAGGAAATGAGAATTGGTTATGGTCACCCCGTTAGGCCACTACATGTTGGCAATTGCAAGATACTCTTATATATCATAATAAATATGAAATATGGTTTGACTAGCATGTAACTCAAAGAGGAATTAATACAAATGGTGATGGATTGAGATGGAGAGGAAGACCATAACAAAGATAGATGGATTGTGTGAGGAATGATATGAAGGAAAAAGGAGTAAATGATAGCGTGACATGACATGGGGAGAATGGAATAAAAAACAACCGGGGCAGTCTTTGGGGACTGCCGATAAAAGTGAAAACAAAAAGTACACATGCCTCTCCCCAGTCGTAGCACTGGTTGTGCCCCGCGCATGCCTATGTGGTGCTACACCGTAGCGGATCGCCTACGAGTGCTACGAAGCGTGACCGCACGTTACGGCAAGTGACGATGAGTTCAATGTTTTTGCTTCACCCAAAAAGTGCTCAACGCGCCTAAAGAAGTTTTCACTTCAAAAACGTGTTGCGTTGACCCCAATTAACATGAGATAAGAGCAGGAAGATGATGGTGGTTTGAATAGAATGAGGGTGACAGAGAGGATGATAAAGATGAATCACTATCACTACATATTATAAAACAAAATCCCCTGCCACGTCTGTCTGTCCCTATGTATGCTTAGATCTTTAAAACTACGCAATGGATTTTGATGCAGGTTTTTTTAATAGATAGAGTATTTCAAGAGGAAGGTGTTAGTATATAATTTGTTAAGCGGGCGAAGCCGCGGGCATCAGCTAGTAATAAATACGATCTCAATGATCTTACAATGTGTCTTCATCGTAGTCAGTTGGGTCGGTTAGGAGATTACCAGATAATTAAAGATAGTTTGTAGACAAAAATAACCTTGCCTATATTACTACACATATGACGAATTCTAGGCCGACATCAACTTTATATATTACGCACTGTTGTGGAAAAATCTACATAATTGGAAAGTGTGATCGATGTCGGGGAAAACGTAGATTGTACGCAGCTTTCGTGGTGCTTTTGCGATTTTTATGTGAAAACTAGCTGTACCCCGCAGTTTCACCCACGTGGTGGGAATAAAAAAAACGCCTAGCGTATAAAAAAAAACCTACGACCTATTCTCTAACCTACCAAATATACACACATAAAAATCGGTCAAGCCGTTTCCGAGGAGTTTGATAACAAACACACTGTGACACGAGATTTTATATCTGTACTAATATTATAAAGAGGAAAGATTTGATTTTTTGTTTGTTTCTTACGATTTAACTCTAAAACTATTGGATGGATTTGAAAAATTCTTCCAGCAATGGATAGCTACATTATCAGCGAGTAACATAAGCTATATTTTATTCCCGTACTCCCACGGGAACGGGAACTACGCGGGTGAAACCAAGTGACGTACGCTAGTATTAGATATAATGTTCTAGGGATGTAAAAATCTTTGGATCATCATCATTCTCTTGCCCTTATCCCAATTTATTTGTGGTCGTCGCAGCATGTCTTCTGCTTCCATACTTCTCTATTACTCTTTATCTCATCAGACATCTCCTTTCGACGATAAATGTGAAAATCTTTGGATAATGACAGAGATATATTTTTTTGAGCACGCGTAACTTAAGATCCCATCCAGTATCCATCCATCCATCCCATCTCCGAATGGTTTAGCAGAGGTGTACACCCTATTAGTACACCCACATTTGTCTAGTCAAAAGCGTAGGGAGCGCGGCTATTGCAATCAATCGGGCAAAAATTAAGACTCAGGGTTGATACGGAAAATTCCTGGTGAAACCAACAACATTTTGGCGCGATTCAGGTATCGAACAGTCTTAATTAACATTCGTATAACCAAAAAAAATAAAATGTTTCTACCCAGGTCCTTATAAACTTACCATTTTTAAAATCTTTCTATTAAGAAAGATAACAACGTGGCATGACCCATTTCTTCTCAGTTTTTAGTCCCAAGTTAAATATTTAATTCAGTTAGGTCCCTGCGAGACGGTCGAGTAGTCGAGTAGAGTGGTCGAGTGTTTGCTGCTCGTTTGGAGGGCACTTGCTATGAGACTAGTACTGTAATGTCTGACGGCGGGATTAGTGTCGTAGAGAATTTGTTTGCTGAAGTCTGTTGGGACAAACTTAAATTGATTAGTATTTTCTGACTTAATCATTAAAATGAAACTGTGTCCCTGACATTAGGTGTACCTATATAGTACATCCTCATTTCGCCAGTAAGGTTTAAGGGAGTGAGCCTATAACTGGGCATCGATCCAGACTGAGAAAATCCTGATCGAAGACTTAGATCCAGACTGAGAAAATCCTGATGGAAGACAGATCCAGACTGAGAAAATCCTGATGGAAGACTTAGATCCAGACTGAGAAAATCCTGATGGACGACTTAGATCCAGACTGAGAAAATCCTGATTGAAGACTTAGATCCAGACTGAGAAAATCCTGATGGAAGACTTAGATCCAGACTGAGAAAATCCTGATGGAAGACTTAGATCCAGACTAAGAAAATCCTGATGGAAGACTTAGATCCAGACTGAGAAAATCCTGATGGAAGACTTAGATCCAGACTGAGAAAATCCTAATGGAAGACTTAGATCCAGACTGAAAAAATCCTGATGGAAGACTTAGATCCAGACTGAGAAAATCCTGATGGAAGACTTAGATCCAGACTGAGAAAATCCTGATGGAAGACTTAGATCCAGGCTGAGAAAATCCTGATGGAAGACTTAGATCCAGACTGAGAAAATCCTGATGCAAGACTTTGCTCGACCTAGAATCGAACTCAAGAGATCAAGCTCAGTAGAAGTGGTATTCGACCACTAGAACAGCAGGCAGTACAGCGAAACCTGAAACTTTCACATATAGCCTCCAGGCCTCCTTCAAAGCCATGAAAGAACAATGGGCGTTTTTGAATGAACTCCGTCACACCCCTTGTAGCTCTCCCATCTATGTATAAATTTAAAGTACTTGAAAAGTGTATCATTTAATTGTATGACAGCAAACCTATAAAACATGGGGGAAAAGAGTTATTGAGACTTAGAAATCAAAATACAAACGGTGCATAATGTTAGGCATGTATCTCTTCAATATATCTGAATTATTATATAAAAACAAGAAAAAACAAGTTTATTTATCTGTGCAGTTCTTGTCCAGAGTCGTTCACTTACTGATTTTTACTATTTTGATATCGATTCCCTCAATGACTTCAGCTCGTCAATTGATTTTTTTTATAGCCTAAATGGGTTTTAATCTCAGAGCCGTGGTATCACATGATCAGTCAGTCTTGTTTTTATATATTAATTCAGTTACATTGAAGAGATACATGAATTCTACCTAACAATATGTATAGTTTGTATTTTGATTTCCAAGTCCCAATAACTTTTTTCCCCCATGTTTTATAGGTTTGCTGTCATACATTGAAATGATACACTCTTCAAGTACTTTAATTTGATACATTGGAGTGATACAAGGGGTCGGACATTTTGCCCCTTGTTCTTTGTCCCAATTGACCTATATTTGACCCTTAAGCCAGCCAGAATAATGCTAATAAATTACCTAAACTTACAAAGCTGACCGACCTCTGTGGTAAACTATGGGTTCTGTACCAAGTCTGTAGCTTTACAATCGGTGGTCCCTTGTGTGATCGAACTAGTGTGTTTGAGTTACTAGGTTATGTAGAACTTTCTATTGTGATAGTAAGTTTGGAGTGGGTGTATCTTGGCTCATTAAGTTGTGTGCTAGTAGTGGTAGTTATGATTTGATGCAAAAAGTGGTGTTTGTTGTAGAAACGACATTTATGCTTTCTATATTTTGATAGTCTATTTGGATTTACGGTAGCCTGATGAATTACACTCGATCACAATATGCTAAAAGGTAAAGAAAGAAAGAAAGAAAAAGCACTTATTAGCACGCACATGACAATACACATAAAATAAGAAATGGTGAAATTATCAGTACACTAATAGCAATTAATAAACAAAAAAAATAATAAAAAATCATAGTTCTAGTCCTGTAAGAAGCCAAAAGGCCCCTACCACCCTCCACCTGCCTCTAGGTACCTACTAGGTCTAGAATAAAAACGAATGGCTTCAAAGATTGCAAGAATCTTCTGGACATTTTTGGATGGTTCCATGGGTACTGGAAAATAGGGTTTAAAACCTTAAAAGATTTTCAATGTTTAATACTTGGTCACGTCTTTCATACTTCTTAATTTTTATTTCTTTTACTAGGCTAGCCGTGTGGTATCCGGCAGAGTAGAATAGAATCAGCCCATTACTCTCACGGGTGTCGTATAAGGGGACTAATATCTGAGGCAGAACACCTTGCGCCTCTGTAGACCAGAGAATGGGCAGCAGCGTTTTCTGTTAGTCTTTCATCACTGCGATCTCCAATCCGCCTGCCAAGCGTGGAGATTACGCCAAATTCCTCCCATCATGGGAGGGGCTTATGTCCAGCAGTGGACGTTATGGGCTGTTGTTGTTGTTACTAGGCTAGTAAGTCAACTAAAGAGAAATCTAAACATAAAAATGTCTAGCATTAAAGAGAAAATTGCTCATCGCCCCTCATGTTCCGCATGTGAGTCCTTCACAGGTAGGTAACAAACGTGAAACCAACTGAAAGGTACATCGTACGTTCGCTCCGATTTTCTTGTTTTCTTTTCATTCCATTTTTATTTGTTTCCTCCAATTCCCAGTTCAATCTCGATTTCAGCTTCATTAGAACGGTTGCGTTTATTTGTGAAATGAAATGAGCATTTTTCGAGGAGATTTCACGTAGCGTTTCACGCAGCTAAAACTGCAACAAAATTGAAAGTTGTTGTACTTGTTGAGGCGTAATTTTATCTGAACTATGTGAACTTGCAAGTTCAAATCATGAGTAATCGATGATTGCATAGTAAACATTTATAATATTACAGAGGAATAAAAATTGTGTAATCGGTTTGTTTAATGGTGGCTTACCAATTAGAATTACAAAACAGCTGTAAAACTAAATAAATCATTTAGGTAAATTGGTTCTGATTTTTGCACACAATGGGAAAGAATTTGAGTATTTCAATATTATAGGCATTATGTACAGGAAATTTTTTGATGAGATAATAATTTTATTTATTTATCTATGGTGCTCTTTAATTAAGACACGAGGGCTGAACAATAGTAGTTAGTCAAAGGGTGAACTACTTTTATTATGCGTACAAAATCAGAACCTGTCCAATTTGAATTTACTTCGTCATAAATATACCTCTAGAATAAGCGGTTAAATATTTACTGCACTCAAATATGAATAAATTCGCTACTATTTAAATTGTAATTTTATTCGCAGAAGTATAATGTGAAAATAAACAAGTTAATCTCGAACATTAACATAAATATGTAAACAATACTTTTACAATAATACACACATCAAAAGTATCTAGGGATCAACATATATTTTTGCAATAACTTTTCTCCTGATTGATATTAATTAAAATTTTCTTTAAGGATTCATCAAATAAAGTGTTTTCGTTTGTCACAGTAACGATAAACCAAGTCACCTTTGCATTAATAAAGAAATTTGCCATTTTCCTAATAAAGGGATTTTTGACATTTGAACCACTAACATTAAAGTTCGAAAAAATGACTGAAAACACAGTTTTCTTTAAAATTTTATTGGGTAACTTAAACAATTAATAATCCGTGTTTCTACCGCGAACACTAACAACACAAGAACATCGGTTTGGCATACTCAAAATGAGTTCATCCAAATCACGCTGTGGAATGGCCGCCCATGTTCGTTGCAACAACAAAAAAAGGTCTTCTTGCGACTGGATACCCTCCATATTCGGCAGAGCTCTTCTCTGTAGCATATCCCATGCATGCTCAATCGGGTTCAAGTCTGGCGACTGAGCAGGCCAGGGCAGGACATTGATGTTAGCTGCGGCGAGAGTCTGTCTTACAACTTTTGCGGTGTGCGGTCGTGCATTATCATGCATTAACTGAAATAAGGGACCGATTTGCACTTGTAGAGGAACGATGACGTCTGATACAATCGTCTCAGCATAAATTTGAGCGTTGAGGTTGCCTCTGATCCAAATCAACTCAGTTCTTCCGCCGATCCAAATACCCGCCCATACCATGATGGTTCCACCACTATAAGGATGGACTTCCTGGCAGGATTTTAATCGCTGTTGGCGTCCAGGGGTTCTCCAGTGTCGTATACGTCTTGTATCCGGTCTCATACCAAAACGAGACTCATCAGAAAAGCACACGAAACGCCATTGTTCTTCTGCCCAATTTCTGTGTTCAAGAGCCCATTGATATCGAATCCTACGATTGTGCATTGCTATAGGTGGTACCCGTAGCGGTCTTCGGGAATGAAGGTTCACTTCATGCAAGCGGTTTCTGACTGTTTGGTCGCTAATTAAGTTCCCTGAAGAGTGATGAAGCCTCACGGCTAACATCATGGCGGTTATTGTTGGAGCTCTTCGAGTTAAGATTTGAATGTATCGGTCTTGTCTCCGTGTGGTGCAGCGATACCGTCCTCCATGGCGCTCAGCCACGGTACCAGTGCTTCGGTAACGTGTCCAAAGTCGACTGATAACACTCTGACTTGTATTCAGAGCTAAAGCTACAGTACGTTGCCGGGAACCAGCTTCTATCATTCCCACGGCTCTGAGCATTTCTTCCCTGCTTAAATGACGTCGCCGCTCCATAATAACGTTGGTTTTAATCAGTAGTAGGGAAACAGTAGCACTAATAATGTCTTCAATGCGTTGTATGTTTTTATAGGGAAAATATTGACAGCTTATTTTCATCTTTTACTCGAATTTGATTGAGAGTTCCTGATTCAAATTATGAAATGCACCAAAAAGGATCCATATAAATTTATAAAATCATAAATTTATTACAAAGCCACATCTCAATCTCAAGAAATCCGCATAAAAATGCTTGATCCCTAGACACTTTTGATGTGTGTATAAATCGATAAATAATCACGACTGTTTATTTTCAGCCAAACATTTGTGGAAATATTTGCACAGAATTGCGCATGTTGATAAATTCAAGGTAACTTTTTGTAATAATAAGTGTTTAGTAAAATACACTATTACGTATTAGCTAGGTACTAAATCTTGATAATAGGGATGGCACAGTTTTGTAAAGTTTTAAATCCCAAAAGTGTTGACCAATGGTAAACAGGTAGATCTGATATTGTCATTGTTGGAGAGCAGCGGTGGCCCAGGGGTTGCGGCGTGGCGGCAGCGACTTAGGAACAGTAAGTCGTGGGTTCGAACCCAGGCAGGCGCATTGTATAATTTATTTCATAACCACTGCTCTCAAAACGGTGAAGGAAAACATCGTGAGGAAACCGGCATGTCCTAGAACCACAAAATTCGAAGACATGTGACATCTACCAATCCGCACTGGGCCCGCGTGGTGGATTATAGCCCATTCCCTCTCATAGAGAGAAGGCCTGTGTGGCCTGATGATGATGGTGATGATGATATTGTCATCAATTTGAATACAGGCTGGAAGGGACTGCGACGCAAAAACGGTTATGCATTCAGCGCATCATACAAAGCCCCGTTTTTTTCTGATGGGAAATCATCAAATGACTCCTCCCGCTCTGGGCGGAGCAGGAGGGAGTGTCAGACTTTTACTGACTAAAACCCACCCATTTTCCTTCTTCGCCCTTTGTGTTCCGGGGCCACGGTATCTCTTTTGAACAGTCCCGCAGCCCCGGCAAGCATCGGCCCTTGCTAGGGGTCCCCCTTCCTTTCTGCTGACATCTCTGTGAGGCGCGCGTGGAACACGAACGCGCCGTCAACACGGCCTGTCGTCATAACACGGACGGACGGCGAGCTAGCACATAGCTCACCATCCACAGGCCCGAAGCCCCCCCTCACATATACATTTTTCATGGGTTACTAAAAAAAATCTGCGGGTCCATACGTTTTGACTGTGTAGGTGTTCCACTTTTGTAGGGGACAGCAGATTTGTTTTTGGTATGATGTAAAACACGTGGAAACCGGATGTATGTCGATGTTCCACGGTGAATAACCGGGTACGAAGCAAAAGGAGTAAGTATGGAAGGAGCAGGTCGCGTTCTGTAGTTTCTGACTCATCATCTGCCATCATCTGCCTAGCCTTTTCCCAAGTTTTATTGGGGTCGGGTACCAGTCTAACTGAATGCAGCTGAATACCAGTATTTTACATGGAGCGACTGCCTATCTGACCTCCACAACCCAGTTAGTACTTGGTAATACGATACCCGTTGGTAAGACTGGTTGTCAGACTTTTGGGCCACTAGCTGACTACCTGTAACGACTGTCAAAGATCCACAAATGACAGCCGGGACCAACTGCTTAACGTGCTTTCCGAGGCACGGAGGAAACCTTGTATGTAATGGGATGGTCACCTATTCACAGACCAACCTAGGCAAGCACGGCTTAACCTAAAGATCGACCCGAGCGGCTGTTATTATTTAGCTACGAGCTCCTCCCTGACTAATGACACTAATGTCCTGTTATGTACATTTGTTGTCTACAAATAATTCAATCGCCGTTTAAAGTATTGGTATTTTAATAGAGAAAGAAAAATCCAATTATGCTTTTCTTGACGTAGGATTGAATGCAGAAGTCCAAGGCTACAAGCTGTCGGTGTTCATACAAGGCCAACGAGAAATAGACTTGTAACTAACGTCCTTGAACAATCGAGATAATATTAATGAAAGTTTCGGTAGCAAATATGGTTGATAGTTTGATAAAAATAGTGATGATAACGATAAAAAAATACGCGTTTGTTTTGCCATGTTTACGTTAATATCCGGTGGCCAATTTCAGTATCTAGAACATTCACATTTTAATATCGTTCTCTAACTGTAAAGTCATAGCAAATAACATCACGCATATAATCCCCTAAGGGTTAGGCAGATGTGTAACTAATAATACACCCAGATTTCGCCAGTTACGTTTGAGTTCCATGTGTGAGGCGAGCCTATTGCCATCAACCGGGCTCAAATCCAAGATCCAAGGCTGCTACTGAAAACATCCTGATGGAAAAAACCAATGACACATTATTGCTCGACCTGGGAATCGAACCCAGAACCTAATGCTCATCAGTCGCGCTTTTGACCACTAGCCCAACGAGATACGATAAACGATACGATATTAGATTTCTGACATTGATTATCGCTGAGATGAGAATCCGACTAGATTTGACCTGCCAGTCTCTAGATCTACTTAGGTCACAAAGATTTATTACAAAATAAAGCATTCGTTTTCTTTTGAACAGAGATAATAAATAGTTCCCTCCTCCTCCTCAAACTCTTTTACTTTATAAAAGTTTCTACTGTCAAATTAATACACGTTCCTTCGGGTTTCGGCACTAAAGTAAATAAAAATATAAACATTGTGCGCGAATCCTCTTCGTCGTTATAAACTTGGTGTAATGCCGGTCGGTGATCAATCATCGTTTATTTATTTTTGTGCAACTTTAGCGTGTCCATTAATCATTGCAAATGATTGCTACTTGCTAGCTTGTTTTAAATATTTTTTGCATAATCTCTTAAAAGGTACATTTGTATTTGTTTGTGTTCAAGATTTAATCTTTGCTTTGCTTTGTTGAAAATGTGAATGACTTAAGACAAAGTGTAAGTTACTTAATTCATATTATTAACTAATATTATTGGTTTTAACGCGAAACATTCGATTTTGATATACCAAACGTCTAATAGTCTAACATTATTATATTTTTATTTACAGTACCTTAAAAACTATTATGAACAAAAAGTAATAATAATTGAGCCACATTATGTTACTTCGAAATAAGCATTTTAGATTTACTCCAATCAACCACAACATAATTTACCCAGCTTTATAGAATCCAAATTGGGCAACACCAAAACACGTGCGTAAACTCACCCAACCATTAATCAATATTATGAAATCAATGAATCCAAACACCTTGTATAAATATAAAAGCGCACATCAATCATTAGAAGCGTGGGTGATAAGTGATAAGCGAAATTGATTGGTTTTTATCACTGGGCTGCCATGACGCCATGCCACTTGAACCAATGACGTGCTGTCTGAGCCAGTGACGTCACTAATTGTAGCGCCTACGAAGAATTACTAGTCTGGGGTTATGGAAATAAGATAATAGGTGATGCGTGGGTGCTTGAATTTGTGACGTGGGGTGAAAGAGTTGTGGTAGTTACAGAGATATACGACGGCAAAACAAGGTGGGAGGCAAAAATATCAATGGTCCTGTCATCATTTAATGGATGACTTTTAGAAACAAAATAAAGTCAGTCGAAATTGATAATAATCAGAACTTGTTGAACGTCAACTATATGACGCCCACCCTTCACTTCCTAGTCAGTGAAGTTAGAGAAACTTGATTTGGTACAAAAATGCATTGATTCCGCTTCATTCTTTGTGTTAGTATTACAAAAAAGCTTTAGAATGCTTTGACACACAGCTTGAAGTTGATTTTGATAATATTATCCTTCAGATTACTGGTGATTTTATTAACATTTTAATAATTCTGGGAGCTCATCTATCTCAAACGTTAAAGCTTCGGGAAACCATATTTAACATTTGAATAACACTCCAAATTAGAATACCGCAAGGTTCTATTCTTAGCCTATTTCTCTTCTCGAGATACCAATATTGTGAAAAAGCTGTGTAACAAATTTGGTGCGCAATGAAGTAAATTCTATGCATCTATTACCCGATTTAGTTACTTTAGCTTTTAATTTTTTGGGTATTAGTGGGAACGAGATCAAAAACTGCCTCGTTGGTCCTGGGTTCGATTCCCAGGTCGGGCGAATCGTTATTGGGTTTTTCTATCAGGAATTTCTCAGTAGCAGCTACGGAGTCTAGATTTGTACCCGGTTGATGGCGATAGGCTCACCCCCTATTACGTGGGACTTAAATTTATGGCTGGCAAAATGTGGGTGTACTAATAAGTACACTCTGCCGAACCCTTCGGGGTATACAGGCGTGATGTTATGTTATGAGATAAAAAAAATGCTGAAAAACATGAGTATTGCTATAGAAACCAGAAGAAAGTATTGTAAGACGTATTTAGTGACCATGACAGTTTAAAAACTTATATCAGAAGAAATGGGTTATACAGGCGTGATGTTATGTTATGAGATCAAAAAAAAGCTGAAAAACATGAGTATTGCTATAGAAACCAGAAGAAAGTATTGTAAGACGTATGTAGTGACCATGACAGTTTAAAAACTTATATCAGAAGAAATGGGTTATACAGGCGTGATGTCATGTTATGAGATCAAAAAAAAGCTGAAAAACATGAGTATTGCTATAGAAACCAGAAGAAAGTATTGTAAGACGTATTTAGTGACCATGACAGTTTAAAAACTTATATCAGAAGAAATGGGTTATACAGGCGTGATGTTATGTTATGAGATCAAAAAAAAGCTGAAAAACATGAGTATTGCTATAGAAACCAGAAGAAAGTATTGTAAGACGTATTTAGTGACCATGACAGTTTAAAAACTTATATCAGAAGAAATTACACTTGACTCATCACGAAGCCGTCAACCAAGCATTCTGTACATCAAACTAAGTCACTCTACGTAAAAATTATTGCTGGGAAATGACTTTTTTTTGGGTGAAAAATCATGATTTGTGGTAGAACTCAATGTAACGCACTTGACTCAACACATTGTGCTGATGGATGGAATGAATAGTACGGGGGACGTGGAGCTGTTTAAAGTAAAGTTTATTAAAATAATAATGTTACAATCATCATTATCTTCCCGCTCTTGTTCCATGTTATTTGGGGTCGGCGCAACACGTTTTTCTCTTCCATTCTCCCCTATCAATGGTCACACTGTCATTTACTCCTTTTTCCTTCATAACAATTTTGGCCGCGTCTGTCTATCTGTCTGTTCGCGATAAACTCAAAAACTACTGCACCGATTTTCACGCTGTTTTCATTCTGTTGCCACCAATGGATAGAGTGGTTTTAGTATATAATTTGTCAAGTTGTTGTATACATTGGCTAAAATATAATGATATTTGTTGGAGGTGTCGAAAAAAATAAGCCGTGTGGCTTATTCTTTTCCGACACCTCCAACCACCTTCCAAAAACCAACCTCCAAAAAATAAGCCGTGTGGCTTATTTTTTTCCGACACCTCTAACAAATAAGGAGCTTTACTTTTGGTAGCGATAACCGACATCCACGCGGGCGAAACCGCGGGCATCACCTAGTAAGGTATAATATTCTATGTTCACCCGACTTAGTTACATAGCTTTAGTACGGAAAAATCCAGTTATCAACAACAAATTGAGATCAATGCCCCATGATCACAGCCAGCCGTTATCTCTTCCATCCCCGGAGGATGTGTCACATTGCAAATGGCGGCCGGCGCCACGACGGCGCACCCTTGATTATAGGCAACACTGTAACAGCGACAATTAACTATACGCTCTGTGTTATATACGGTGTTTGTTATTTACTTGTGATGGTATATAATGGGTTTGTGTAGTAGATAATAATAGGAGTTTTCCCTCATACATAACATAATCAAGCTGTTATCCCCGAAAGATAGGCAGAGGTGTATCTGGTACACCCACATTCTGCTCTTAAGTTTATGTCCCACTAGCGGACGTCCCGCGGTTTCACCCGCGTAGTTCCCGTTCCCGTGGGAGTACGGGGATAAAATATAGCCTATGTTACTCAAGGTGAATGTAGCTTTCTAATGGTGAAAAAATTTTTGAAATCGGTTCATTACTTCCGGAGATTACCCCCTACATACAAACTTACAAACAAATGTTACCTCTTTATAATATTACTAGCGGACGTCCCGCGGTTTCACCCGCGTAGTTCCCGTTCCCGTGGGAGTACGGGGATAAAATATAATAATGGGTAGTCCTCAATCCACAGACCAACCTAGGCAAGCACGGCTTAACCTAAATATTGACCCGAGCGGCTGTTATTATTTAGCCACGAGCTAAGTAGCTACCTAAAAACGTGATGAAAAGCCGATGTCTGTTCAAATACTTGTTGATCCGACGATAACAAATCGTATGTAAAAGGTTCAACAAGTACAGAAAGTTGTGAAAATATTCCCAATGTCGCATGTTTCCAGTTGCCAACTCGTGATTACTGCCCGAGGGAATTGTTTTACATAAGAATCGGAGAATGGTCACGAGTTTGAAAAGTATTGGAGAGTTTTATTGTTTGTTTACTTTCGAAGTAATCGATGTTGTAATAAAAACAACAACATGGAATATCATAACCCCTCTAAGCTCCAGTTAGTTAGGCTGAGGTGTGCTTAGAACATTAGGTACACTCACATTTTGCCAGCCATGTGTAGCTCTTCGATACTCGCAATTACAGACACAATTAAAATAACAATGTACCGGGCTGGGGACATATAATATATCGAGCTTATTGCCATCAACACATTTCCTGACCTGAGGATGGAACCTAGGATCTTGCTCAGCAGTAATGCATGGCACTGACACACAGGGCCCGTCTCCACGAGCGAGAGAATCGCGGCGATATTATCGTCGTACCATACATTCTCTACGTCGCGATTCTCTCGCTCGTGGAGACGGCCCCTCATGAGGTTCTTTTGTAAAAAAGTATAATTAGTTCGATAATAATTTTGTTTGAGTGATAGCTTTTGTTTTAATTAGCCGTGTGGTATCTGGCAGAGTAGAATAGAACCAACCCATTACACTCACGGGTGTCGTATAAGGTGACTAATGTCTGAGGCAGAACACCTTGCGCCTCCGTAGACCAGAGAATGGGCAGCAGCGTTTTCTGTTAGTCTTACATCACTGCGATCTCCAATCCGCCTGCCAAGCGTGGAGATTACGGCAAATTCCTCCCATCATGGGAGAGGCTTATGTCCAGCAGTGGACTTTATGGGCTGTTGTTGTTGTTGCTAGCTTTTGTTGGAGCCTTTGAAATATTGCGATTAAAAAATCCAAACGACCTCGAAGCTTGCTTAGTTTTTTGAATTAACTAAGTAAAAACTTACTCCAGTCTGATCAGGGTACAAAAACTGGGCCATCGCAGAATTAACTTGTTTCCATTAATCTATTGATGCTAATAATTCTAAACTTATCACTAAAACATGACAAGGGTTGAAATATTACTTTATATTACGTAGTTTAAACTTTTATAGGAAGGAAATGAAAGCGATTAGGCAAACATTGAAATTTGACACAATAGGGGAAAATTCATCAAAACTGGAATATTTTAGTGGATATTCAAAATAGTTTAGAATATGAACTGACATAGCATTACGTTTCTATTAGCACACATTAAAATGGGATGGTTGAAAAAGAGACCTTTGGATTTCATAGTAATACATTGCAGTTTTGTCCGGCCCTTAAGCTCAAAAATATAGCATGCTAACAGTCAGTGAGAGATATATGTAGAAGAGGAATCTGCTGATGGTAGTTTTAGTCAGGGTAACTTCATCTGCTAAGCCTTACTATAAAGGGTGTAAAACACCTCTTTACGAAGCCGAAAAGCACTTGTTCTCCCCGTCATTGCGATATTTTTTTTGATCTACACCATACCTGGGAACCTTCTAGTTACGGAGATATTGGGGGTCAAAGTTCCGACTTTTTGACAAGTTTTTTTTTTTAAATACAGTTCTACCATAAAACATGAATTTCCACCCCAAAAAAAAAGTCGATTCCCAGCAATAATTTTTGCGTAAAGTTACTTAGTTTGATGTGACAGAATGCTTGGTTGACGGCTTCGTGATGAGGTCTTTTACACCCTGTATTGGTTAGGGTTCGCCAGTCTAATCGGATACAGCTGAATACCAGTATTTTACAGAGAGCGACTGAATTGACCGCTACATCACAGTTGCCCTTAAGTTTCTGACTACCCGTAACGGCGGTCAAAGATCTACAAATGACAGCCGGGACCAACGGCTTAAGGCGGGGGCAAAATTAGCAACTCTATTTGTGGTGGTTTAAACATGAGAGTCAAGATGGCGGGTGTACCATAGCGAATCAAATTATACCAATTACCAAAAAAATGTACCTAAAATGTACTATTTAGTACCTAGCTCTAAAAAATCTGTACCTCCTTCAGAACGAAATTATTTCGAAATTAAGGTACACCCGCTATATTGACGTCAAGATGGCGGGTGTACTATAATATTTTATTATTTAAGCTTTTCTCATAAAATATATATACACCAAAAAAATGTACCTAAAAAGTACCTCAAGTAAAAAGAAACACATACTTGATCAGTGGGATAGTTCCTGAGAAATAAAACAACCGTGTCTTGTGTAAAAGTAAACACGATAATTATCATGATTATATTAATATAAACACTGTTTTAAGCTTTCACGGTTCATTAATATACTTAAAACCCACTCCCAGCCCCCCTTAACCCGCGATCATGAAGCTTGCAACAGCGTCGAAATATCGGGAGCTCAAAAATAATTCAATAATCACGGAAGATATCCAGTAAGTGACATTTTAAGTATATTGATATAGTTATACAATACATTTATATTTTACGGATATTTTTTAATTACGAATTATATGTACACGAATAATTATTATATTAATAAGTTACTAGTAACCGTCCGCAACTAGCAACTAGCTTCGTAAATGCACATTCATGACAAACTATGATGCGGGTAGTTGATAAAAAATAAGCAATTTACACCCTATGTCCTGAATAATGAATGATACGAGCTTCATAGTTTACAATACGCAGATAACTTTAATATCAGTCATATAATTTTCATTGCAATCATTTAGTAATTGATCATTATGAAACGCGGAAAAAAAAATGTTGTAGATTTAAACGAACAGAAATCGGTTGTTTGTAAATACAAACAACATTTCCAGTCGATTAATGATTTACCTTCACCGTGTAGTGAAATATTTTCAAAAATGTCTAGTGAACTTAAACAACAATTATCGCCTAAAGCACTTTATTTATCAATTAAAAGACATTTTGATCACTTTTTTCCCATGGAGGATGAAAACAGTGAAGATAAAAATTATGTGGGTTCAGATAATACAACGAAAGACGAAGATATATTAATTACGGAAAATGTTGATACAGAAAAAGAGATTGGAGAAGAAATTAAAAAAGAAGATTTTTACGTCGTGGATAAAACTACATGTAGTGAAGAAGGTACATCTTTTAATTTTTCACTTGATTTATATCAATGGAGGAGAATTCGACCAATTTCAAAATGCTCTGTTCGTATGAGAGCCAATAATCCAGTTAAACAAAAAAAGTGGATATTACCTAATTATGAGTGGGCAGACTTATTAAGGGAAAAGATTTGGGAAAAAACGAAATCTCCTTGCAGTTGGTGCTTTAAAACCTATTTTGTTAAAAGCAATGAAAGAGTGACTTTTCTCGGTGCATGTAAAGAATGCAACGCTAAAATTAAAGTAGTGATTACATATCCTACAGAAAATATTGCTTCTTGCACAAGTTTGATTAGAGATTTTGATAAAAAAGTTAAACATAATTTAAGAATAAAAATCAAATTGTCACCCATAAAGCGCAAAAAATTGATGGAAAAAATGAAACATGAGGCTCCGATAACAGTTCATAAACAATTAATTAGTTACGCAATGGAAGCTGGGGATCCTCAGCCACCCCATGTACCTTCACATGGAACTTTACGACAGATAAAACATGAAAGTAATGTTAGTGAGTATTATTATAAAGATTCAATTTTGGCTTTATTGTATATGGCTCAAAACGTAAAACCCTATAACGATTATATTAAACACATAACAATTCATCCACATTTTTATATTTACTATTGGTCTACGTCACAAGAAATATACTACAATCAATATCATAAAAACCACAGAGTTATACTGAGCATCGACGCAACTGGTAGCATTTTTAAGGAAACTGATTTAATTGTGAAAAATTACTCTTTGCTGTACGTTGCTGTAATGTACAGCGAAGAAAATAAAAGGAGTGTTCTGGTTGCTCAAATGATTTCCAGTTCTCAGACAATGGATACTATATTAAACTGGTTAAAATCTTGGAAAGTTCAGAAATCAATTCCTAACGAAGTGATTTTGGACCAATCTTCAGCGCTAATAGGAGCCACGATCAAAGCGTTTACTAAACATAAGTGTACTAATGATTATCTTGAAGAATCGTTCAGGAAACTTGACGCTGATGAGACATCACCCGACGCCTTATATGTTCGCATCGACACTAGCCACTTTGTAAGAACGATATACAACCTTAACTGTTTTCGGAATGTGGACCAAAGAACTAAAGCATTTTATTGTAAGTGTATTTTGTATCTTAAAAATCTAAATGACTACGGAACTGCAAAACAAACAATTTTAGATATAATAACCGCAGCTCTCAATAAATACGATAGTATTGGATCTCCATGCCATGAAGCTAAAACAAGGTTAAAAATATACAGTAAAATCATGAATCTTCCAGATTATAAAGACTTGGAACATTATAGTTTGCCAGAACAACTTATATTCAAAGAAATTAAAGGCGTTAAAGAGGAACTTACATTTCCCAAATGGTATCAGGATAAATTAGATCGCGAAAATCTGTTAGTTACATTAACAGATGATGACAGTAACTCCTTATCACACGAAAACTTATTTTACATGCCTACTTTTATACCAACACTAACCCGGTTAGTACAGCAACTACCACTGTGGTCAAATGTGATGATTCCAATATATCATTCAGAAAACCATACTGCGTCTTCATCCAACGTGGAAAGTTACTTTAAAACGCTCAAGAGATACTTATGTCGTATTGACGTGAAATCCAATAGACTGAGATTAGACCAATTTATCGTCAAACATGCAGATTTTATAGATGGGGAATTAAAAGAAGCTATAGGTAAAGTAGAAACTACAAAAAAGGGTGACTTGAAAAAAAGAGAAAATACGAAAGCAAAGGTAAATAAAACAACATGATTTCCCAAACGACTCAATTTTTTCTAAAACTCCCTCGTTTTCTGAAAATTGGAAGGGCAAAGGTGACGCTCGAAAGGCCACGAAGAAAAAAAGAGTGAAAATGCATAAACCTGTGCCGCTACTGTTAAATGGAACAAGACTACGAACTGGCATGAAGGATTTACACGTGTCAAATACTTGCGCATTCGACTCGGTTGCACAAGTAATTGCAGTAGGGTGTGTTGAAGGGTTTTATTTAAATACTCATGTACTCAATCATCAAAATGAATTCTGTCAGTTCATAAAAAAATTGATTGATGTCAAAACTACCCGAACAGATTTATACAAGTACCGTGCACAACTTCTTCAGCCATATTTAAAAAAAACTGATATTAATCAGAAAGTTTTGATCTCTTGCGAATGCAATGTTGCATATATTTTTGAAAATATATTGATTGATGCAATTTACAGTGCCTCTGTACAAGAATCATGTACGAATACTGAATGTGTCATTAACAATGTCCAAAGAAAAATAGCTTTTTTGCCACTTAATTATAACATGCCAAATATATCAATGCTCAATCAGTCGGCAGAGTGTATGTTATGTGAAGATAATAATATTGTTCAATGTAGACGTAATGACTGCAACGGCATAAGAACATTAAAATACGAACTAAGTAATACAATAGCTTTTGAGCTGAATCAAACAGATCTAATATGTCTAAAAGACATACCTATGGAAATAACATTAAATAATACAAAATACCAAGTTCTTGGATTCATTGAGTTTTTACCGTCCGGCGGCGATGTTACAGACATCCACAACATTGGCCACTATCGAGCTCATTGTCGTCGTAATGCTGAATGGAAATGTTTTGATGATCTTAATAATTTTATAACCAAAACTCCGAATTCACTTATCGCTAATTGCATTATGTATGGACGAAAATAAAGAGGTACCTAATAACTTTGACGCGTCATTAACATTCATGATTTATATTATTAGCCTTGTAATATATATAAATATGTATCTAGATCAATAACTCATAATAATAATTAACATAAGTAAAGACACGATTGTTTTATTTCTCAGGAACTATCCCACTGATCAAGTATGTGTTTCTTTTTACTTGAGGTACTTTTTAGGTACATTTTTTTGGTGTATATATATTTTATGAGAAAAGCTTAAATAATAAAATATTATAGTACACCCGCCATCTTGACGTCAATATAGCGGGTGTACCTTAATTTCGAAATAATTTCGTTCTGAAGGAGGTACAGATTTTTTGGAGCTAGGTACTAAATAGTACATTTTAGGTACATTTTTTTGGTAATTGGTATAATTTGATTCGCTATGGTACACCCGCCATCTTGACTCTCATGTTTAAACTTCGTTTGAAATACTGTTAGACTAAAGTTCTAATCAGCTTGCACTACAAAGTGGTTGTTACGTCAGTCACTGTGGGCCGAATAGTGTGAAATTTGTGGTTTTTATTCTTTATAAAATCAAATTATAGAAAAAAAAAAACCATTATTTTCATTATTAAATTGCCTATCCATTAGTCCAAGTAGCAAATCAAAATAATGGTTACTTTACGAGGAGAAGCATGTTATACATCATTATTTCTCATTTCTGTGGTTTCGGTGTGAGAGGATTTATTTAACATTATGTTACTTAAAAAAAAAAAACTACCATTTTGGTGTCAAGAATATGTAGAAATTTAATGTATTTTTTATAAGTTGAAGAGGAGTAGGCTCCAAAACACTGCACAAAAAGGGGGTTTTGCTCGGGGAAGCGCCGAAGCTCGGAGGAAACTCGGTATGTATTGGGCGGTCACCCATTCACGGACCAACCTATAAGCAAGCGCGGCTTAACTTTAAGATCGACCGAAGCGGCTGTTATTATTTAGCTACGAGCTTCTTCACAAAATCTTCTCGCAGACACAACACTATTATCAAACCCAATTACTTTTAACAGTGTCTTCATAAATCCGTATTTTCTCCAACATGTTCAGTTTCGCACAGCATTACTATAACAATCTGGGTCATGCCAGAATTAGTACTAGGTTGGTACAGAGTTGGGAGAACATGATTACAGTACACCCACGCCTTCTGGAAATACTGAGATCAGTGTTAATGAATGATCCATTAAATCACAGGGTGTGTTCAGACGTAACTGTGGTTAAATCTAACTGGTGTCTTATTATTTTTAACAACAACAACAACAACAACAGCCCATAACGTCCACTGCTGGACATAAGCCTCTCCCATGATGGGAGGAATTTGCCGTAATCTCCACGCTTGGCAGGCGGATTGGAGATCGCAGTGATGAAAGACTAACAGAAACCGCTGCTGCCCATTCTCAGGTCTACGGAGGCGCAAGGTGTTCTGCCTCAGACATTAGTCGCCTTATACGACACCCGTGAGTAATGGGTTGGTTCTATTCTACTCTGCCGGATACCACACGGCGTCATTATTTTTAAAATATTAAATATTATTTTTAAATGAAACAGTTTTTATGTATATTAAAATCACCCTACGTTTACAGGGCGTGTCAGACGTAAATTGTGTGTAAATTCAAATAGTGTATTATTATATGTATAACTGTTAAACGCAGTTAACAAAATAAATGTAAAAAGGATGTTCAAAATGCGATTTATTTCAGAGTCTTTTGTAAGGAAAAGGGGTTAAAATCTCTCGCTTACGACAACAACTCAGTGAACCAAAGAGGTTTTGAGTTTTCACTAGAACTATCACTGAACCAGACACTATAAACACCCCAGAATAGGTCAGAGTTAAGCGGATTCAACTAAAATTATTCAAAATGTCCTTAAGTTGTTTTAGTATTCTAGAGTTATCTTAGTCTGGTCTAAACGTTCCCTTATTGCTATACAGGGTGTACAGAATATGCTTTCTACGTACACAGGGTGGTATAATCGAAGGGTGTCAGGCCGTGAATTTTAGGTCGGGTGGGCGGGCGTAATTGGTGGATGTAGCATCGCCGGCGCCGGAATGTTGTCGCCTTGTGTAATGGCCGAAGAATAAATTATTTTCTACTTAATTCAGGCTTTTGATCAAGACCTGACCTTGGTGTTTGCTGATATAATTGATGCCTGTGACATGTAATTGTTTCTTCTTGATTATCGGCTGTTAGTTTGTTTTGTTCGGCTGGTTTGGGGAGTGTTGTGACTTGTGACCTCTTTGTGTTTGAGATACATTCTGAGGCCTAAAAAGTGGATATAATTTTAGTTAGTATTTATTCTGACTAGCCTTTTCCCAACTTTGTCGGGGTTGGATTTTACATAAAGCTACTGCCTATTTTTTTAAGTTACTAATATGGTGTGAATATTTTTAATTTAAATTCAATTTAAAACATTGCAAAATATACATATGTATTTTATTAAGATGTCTTTTAGAGATCTTTGAATCGTTACGATAAAAACAGTAAAAATTGGTTTCTATACCTACAACATGACCGATAAATGTGTCAATGATGACAAATCTGTTAATTAGATTACGGTTAAAGTTATTTATATTTGTTTAAAAACCACTATTGCAACAACAATATAGGTATGTCCTTGGTCATGCGGATATGTTTTTTAGTTTAAATAACTGAGACTCCAAGATACTTCCTAATACACTTAATTTAATGAGCATAGTGCTACTTGTAGGAAGTCCATAATGTATTCATTTAAACAGTCGTGATGATATTTTTATTGGTACATGATAGTCATGACGTGATGATTAAATAATTGGGTATTCCTAACATGATCATCATTCACCTAATTACCTATTTGACCTTTCATTTTATTGTAGGTTTTGAATCCTAATTGCATCTTGTAAAATGACTTCATCTAATTAAAGATTGATTAAAAAATCCTTGTAATGAATCGAAAACCACATTATAAGGTAAGGCAATCCTTACATATTTGTGGTTCTAGGATTCATTGATTTTAGATATTATTTATAATTTTATTATTTTTATTTTAGATTTTTTTTAAGCCGTGTGGTATCCGGCAGAGTAGAATAGAACCAACCCATTATGCTCACGGGTGTCGTATAAGGCGACTAATGTCTGAGGCAGAACACCTTGCGCCTCCGTAGACCAGAGAATGGGCAGCAGCGTTTTCTGTTAGTCTTTCATCACTGCGATCTCCAATCCGCTTGCCAAGCGTGGAGATTACGGCAAATTCCTCCCATCATGGGAGAGGCTTATGTCCAGCAGTGGACGTTATGGGCTGTTGTAGTTTAGTAGTGTGTGTGTGTGTGTAGATATTATTTTAATGAGGACAATGTCGATAATAGTTTGACAATATAAAATGCTCTGCGCTGCGCTTCGCCATCTATGCGCCGGCCCTAAGAGCTAAAACCAACTAAGCGTCAATGGCACAATTTTATGAACACCACTCTCCCACTAAGATGTACCCCACCTCGAGCAACCGATCACCACTCAATAAAACGATACATTAATACGTCCATTAGACGTAGATCAGCGGACGCCGGGCGTTAATAAAAATTAAGTGTTTTCCTAGTAAAATGTATCAAGACGATGAATTTTTGTGTACTGCTTTAATGTAGGCGCTTAAGTTGTTAAGGCGTTTTTCCACTTGATAGTTCACAACTTATTTATAATCATAACATCACGCCTGTAATCTCCGTAAGGTTAGGCAGACAGACGTGCCTATTGTACTACCACATGTCGCCGACGCCAACGACGCAATGACATTTTTTTTTTTTGTGAAATCTGTTCTTACCACTTACAGATGGCAAAGTTTAAAAAAAACTGTACTGCTCCGAGCAGGGAATTATTAAGATTATTGTTTAAGTGTACAAGATAAGCCTATTTATTATCCGACTGAGGATAGTAATGTGTTTATCAGCCTAATATTATGTATGTTTGTTCCTTTGTGGCACTCTAGTGACCAAACGCGTGGGCCGATTTTGATGTTTTTTGCGTTGCGTCAATCGATTTATGCACTTTATTCTACACTAGCGGACGTCCCGCGGTTTCACCCGCGTAGTTCCCGTTCCCGTGGGAGTACGGGGATAAAATATAGCCTATGTTACTCGTGGATAATGTAGCTTTCGAATGGTGAAAGAATTTTTTAAATCGGTCCAGTAGTTTTTGAGCCTATTCATTACAAACAAACAAACAAACAAACAAAGTTTTCCTCTTTATAATATTAGTATAGACTAGCTTACTAAGAGGTCTGTCTATTCCATAAAAAGCTCACGTCATACTGACATGATCTGTTGATCCTACAAAACAATTAAGAAAACATTCCCCTAAGTACTTTGTATGAGGCAGTATCTAAACACGAATCTAATGGAGCGTTACACTGTTGCTAGCCTACATTAACAAGATTAATGGCTTTTTCCGCTACTTTTTACGAAAAATGGCGGCGCCTTGTTTTATGGCAATGTAGGGAGAACGAAATATGTCAGAAGATTGTATACAAGGTTTACAGCTTGAGTAAGAAAAATATTAGAATTAGAACATAACAATCTGTGCTTGTGTGTGGTTGTTGTGTGTCGTTTTTGACAATTGTTATATCTATTTGCAATATCCTTAAAGGGTGCATGCAGGGTGTACTATCGAGGACACTCCCGCCTGACCACCACTAAGGTCATTATTGGTTGCACTCGCAACATAAAAACGCTCTCTAGCCCCGCCCCGTTGACTTTGTCTAGAAAAAATGAATGAAAAGATACCGAATCGGCCGAGCGCATTGACGACGCATGCCAAACGAGAGTTATTGTTATTTTGCGCGCCAAAGTTGACGCTTTCCTAATAGGCCCAAACTTTAAGGGGGCGTGACTCGGCGCCTCCGCATGATTTAAGCGAAAAAAAATTAAAATGGTCAGGCGGAAAAGACTCCGATAGTACATGCTCCTGTAAGGACATTGCAAATTAATTTAAACTAATTTA
Organism: Xestia xanthographa; assembly: GCA_905147715.2. Taxonomy (NCBI): domain Eukaryota; kingdom Metazoa; phylum Arthropoda; class Insecta; order Lepidoptera; family Noctuidae; genus Xestia; species Xestia xanthographa. The sequence continues at coordinate 28,451,297 of LR990653.1, read as the reverse complement.
AAAAAAAGTCTGTTGCTAGTGTTGTTGTTGTGTGTCGTGTTTGACAATAGTTATATCTATTTACAATATAAACCAATTAAAAAAAAAAATACTGTGTCATGTCAAGCCGTGTGGTATCCGGCAGAGTAGAATAGAACCAACCCTTCACACTCACGGGTGTCGTATAAGGCGACTAATGTCTGAGGCAGAACACCTTGCGCCTCCGAAGACCAGAGAATGGGCAGCAGCGTTTTCTGTTAGTCTTTCATCACTGCGATCTCCAATCCGCCTGCCAAGCGTGGAGATTACGGCAAATTCCTCCCATCTTGGGAGAGGCTTATGTCCAGCAGTGGACATTATGGGCTGTAGTAGAAGTTGTAGTAGTGTCATGTTGCATGCCAACCTACTATAAATAAATACTAGAACTATTTGTATTCGGACCCAAGCTTTACATTTACCCGATTATACTACAAATTAACATTTTGCACTAACTAACATGTAAATTGGTAACATTTAACTTAAACCATAAGTATTAGTTAATACGTAGAATAATGGTATGATGTCATGTTATATTATTATATCTCCATCAACTTCAAACGGTTGACTGAAATATAATTATGTTTAAATTGGTTTTGCTCTACCAATTTTATCATTTTAGTGTATATTTTGTAGTGTAACCGGACCTTATGTTAAATAAATAATTAACGGTATTTTTTGTTTATTTTCAGGTAAGTTCACGAACCCCGCAACAGTCAAAATTAACCAGAACCGCCGAAAGAGTTTTTTCTCTTATCCCCAGTAAGGTAAGTCATTTAAACGACAACAAAAACTTTTTCTTCTCATTAAGCCCGTTTTCGTAATATTCGCACTTGACCAGTTTTATTAACCAGTCTCATTATGTATAACAGCATGGATTTAATTACCATGTAGTAATTGCGTATGTACCAGTAATAACGATTTAAAAAGTAATTGATATTAAGGTCGCTTGTCCACTTCGAGCGAGGCAGGAATTTATAGCTTCGTTATAGCTTATTGACTGATATTGTATTAATTATGATGAAACTGGGTGCTTTCAGATAAGGTGGTCCGAGTATGTTGAATTTATACGTATTATACTGGTGTACCCTAGTACTATAGTCTGCGCTAGATAAGTAGGAATTAAAGGTCATTAACCCGCGTACATTTATTCAAATACATAATTCCGAAAACAGAAATAATGACATAAACTTGTTCCGAAACGACCTTTATCTAGTAATAAAAAATGATTCATAATGTATTGTCGGGGTACCTACGCAGAGAAATTAAGGAAAGAGCAATGACCTTTAATTCCTACTTTCTGGCGCAGACTATAGTAATACCGGGCACTCCTAAGTCTTTATAATATTCTTTTTCGTGCCTAACCTGGTGTCGTGAGTATTTATGCCGCCTCTAGGCCTCTGACTTGGCTTTTCATGCCGTCGTTGCAAACATGAAATGCGGAAACTAGCATATCCACCTCCAACATCATTTTATATTACCTATGTGGTTGCCAATAGAAATGGCATAATGCGCCAGTTATCTGGATACCCAGCTGTGAGGTCAATGGCCTGAAACCAACTTATCTCAAACACCTAGGACCAGTTCTCGAGTGGTTTGTGACAGTATGGGTAAGAGTCCATAAGTTTTAGTTTGTGGGGCAGATAAAAAATTACCAAGTTTAGTGGTCAATTATGTCATGAAAGCTACTGTCTCTGAAAGGCTTTTAAGTATTACCGTTATTTCAAAAGCAAGGAATAAATATGGATGACGAAGAGTTGAAGGAATCAGTAAAAAGCCATTCAGCAGTATACGTACTTCGGGCCGAGATTATGGACACTGACCTGCAAAAATAAGTATCACACTTTTAAAATTTCATTTTTTCTAAACTCTATAGAAGTTAGAGATATAAGTAAAAAAAAAAGCAATTTTTATCACATTTAGTCGTTTTTATGTACAAATATAAATTCTTTTTGGAGTCCTTTTTGTTTTGAAAGTATCTTTTGTACTTAAAAAGTTATTGCAATTTTAAAAGTATGATACTTATTTTTGCAGGCCAGTGTATGAGAAAATCTTTCGTTGTGACTAATTTTAAAATGCATTCAAATCAAATACGCACGTATACAAATGATTTCAGATACACATCATTGTAATAAAGAAGCTGATTCCTATATTTTCGGCAAGAACCACTAAAAATGCTAAGTAGTCGCCGAAGGGCTAAAGTCGAGCATAAACATTGTTACACCTGCACAAAAAACTAAACAATAGGCCCATGTCTAGAAGCACAGTTATATCAATATTTTATTGATGGTTGTTCAATACCGTTCGATAGCAGGATGATGCGGCCAAGTCTTCCGTTAGGTGAATAATATTGTAAGTGATTAGAGGCCTGTTTCACCACCTACGATTAAGTTCCCGTTAACTTAATGTTCTATTTTTGAATGTATTCGGGAAGTAGTGGCTATTCGGACAACGTGAAAAAGGCCCTGAGTGTTCATTGGCCACACTACTGTGTGAGGCTGAAAAATAAAAGTTTATTGCACCTATTTCTCCAATTATAAAAAATCATAAAGAATAAAAAAAAAGTATTAGAAACGAAGTTCGATGGTTATTTTTTTATAAACGCACTGATTAGAAATGTTGCACCTAAGCCATAGTAGTCTAAAATCGTTTAAAATCTCTGCTTCAACTAAAACGATGTAACACCACACATCACACATTTCCTTTCTCAATAAAATTCACACACCATAATACTTCTGTAGATTACCCACAATATCAATAAAAGCATATTTTCTAGAACATTTATAGCATCGCTCGCTGTGTAAACGACTTCCTAAGGCGATCTCGTTCTCGACAAGATCATATCACTTTGTGGAATTCCAATATAGTAGTTTTTAGCAGGAAGAACTTCTAATATCAAGGTCTTTTGGAAGGCCGTGTGTTTGCATGCTCTAATTAAAAAGCCATGTTAGTTTTGAATCGGGTCTTCGCGAATTAATGAAGATGATTTGAACTGTTTTTTTTTTGGCATTCGTGTCATCTTAAAACAAGCACGATTTCTAACACAGTGAGTATCCTCAAACAAATTGAGTGAGCTTCATTAACAGACGTTAAATCCTACTAATAATATTATAAATGTGAAAGTTTATGAGGATGGATAGATGAGATGGATGTTGGTCTTTCACGCAAAAACGACTGAAAGAATTTGGATGAAATTGTGAAATTGGCACACCGATAGTTTACTAATATTAAAAAGAGGTAATATTTGTTTGTAAGTTTGTATGTAGAGGGTAATCTCCGGAAGTAATGAACCAATTTTAAAAATTGTTTCACTGGTAGAAAGCTACATTATTCGTGAGTGCTATAGGCTATATTTTATTCCCGTACTCCTACGGGAACGGGAACTACGCGGGTGAAACCGCGGCACGTCAGCTAGTAGTTTATAACCTTATAGTTTATTAAAGTTTATAAACTTTTTCCTGGAAGAAAGATCCCGTGGGAAATTCCCGAACAACACGTGGGCGAAGCCGCGGTCATAAGCGCTGGTAATTACATATCATTCTCTATCTTAGGGCAGACAGCGGCCATTGCAGGGGGGCATTCTTTCCAAAAACAATCCTTTGCATTGTTCTCTTCATAGGTCAGAAGTGTCTAACTGACCTGGGAATTAAAACTTGGTTAACTACACTGCCAACCACTAGTCTAGTGATCTATCTATTTTTATCGTTTCATAGACTCTGCTTTGACCGCTATCAATTGCTTTGTTCTATTTGAACCTCAAACGAAACTCCACAAAAGAATATCTGGCTTTGTAAAATAGTACCTACAGGATTACAGGCATCGAAACTGGGACAAATTCCCAGTATACGTTGTGAATAATTTCCAGTCATTGTTTGTCACCGTTGTGCTGTTGTGGCTCCAAACGCGATTCCGAAAAAAACGTGAGTTGGAGCGAAAATCGGAGAGACAGTGAAGTTACAAAATCTGTACTGGGATTTTTTGTCTTTGACGTCTCACGAAATATTGTTTGTTTGTTGTAGGTAAAAAAGCTGGCGGCCGTTTTACTGTCACAGATGATTTTGTTGACAGTATTATATTGTTTTGTGTAAGGTAGACGACATAGTACTGTTCGTAATTTAGCGGTTTTTTCAAAATTCAGTTCTTTGGCCATAACTTTTTTCCTATGGAAAAATTTTGGACCGTTAAAATTTTTTTATCATTCCGAGTAAGAATACAGACAACTTTTAAATTTAAACTAAACTAAACTTTTAACATTCCAAAATTTTTGGAAAAAAAAATACATCTCCGAAACGGTAGGTAAACATTTTAACCGTCGAAAATAACTTTTTTTTCAAGAAAATTGTTTACTCTACAAGTTTATAAATTTAAAAGTTTTTCTATTTTTTTTTCCCATGCTGAACTCTTAGGGGAGGATCTTAACAAGGGGTTGAAAAAAATATGGGTGGAACCTTCTTCGAACCTCCTGCTGCGGCTGGCCAAAGGGATTTTTTAAAGATGTAACCTTTAAAATTTGGGTGAATTTCTACAATAAAACACAAGACGATCGACACAATATTTAAACCACGTTCAGTCCCATTGGTGCAACTAGAACGTATAAAACAGTACAGTCGCTGTTTCAACAAATAATCTATTCTTATCTCACAAAATTATATAATGAACGTTAATGTTTAATTTTAATTAGTTTACCGTCACAACTGTAATATAATTTGATTTAATGGCAACATTATCGTATAGAAAGATTTATTATCTGGCAATATGAATAAGGAAACGCTAATGTTCCTTATGGTTCCTGTTTAATTACTACAGTGTTGAGTGCCACAGTGAGTCAGGCTGCTAAGATTGAGTTGTGAAGGTCAGGAGTTGAGTATGTGTGAGAATTGTGATAGATCTTTTAAAGTTTGGTAGAACCGATAGTGTTTAGAACCATTAAGCTTGAATTCCTGCTACGCTGAAGTTGGTGGCGTACATCGGTCGCGCGTACGAGTATACATTGTGTTCAATATAGCAACATACTGCGACATTGACGTTAGCGGCGCGTATGTTGCTACTGTTTTTCTCGCTGACGTACGCGACCGACCATACGCAACTGACGTCAGCGTAGCAGAAATTCAGGCCTTAGTGTTAGTGTTACCAAGCCCAGCACGCACAGTGCGTGCTTTGTCTATAGGCTTTTAACAAAAAATCTTAGGCTTCCTGTTTGTGAACCGTAAAAGTAACTCTAGCTAGACTGTGTTTTATCTTTCTGATTTATCATCATCATTCTCTTGAATTTATCCTAATTTATTTGTTTACGACGTATATTATCGTCCTTGCCACGTTTTTCTATACACTCTCTTTTGGGCCGCCTCCACGAGCGAAAGAATTGCGGCGATATTTTCGTATACAAATACGTTGAATTGCCGCGATTCTCTCGCTTGTGGAGGCGGCCCCTTCTTATTGACAAATCATCAATTTAAAATAGTGTTTGGTGTTTAAATAATATTGGCGTTGGATCTATTGAAAATACAAGACTGCAAAGTCAATTCCAATTTTAGCCACGTTCCAAAAGGTATATGTAGAAAGAATTAAGATAAATCTCATGGAGCAAGAACAACGTTTAAAGTACAGACTCAGCACGTCAAACACAGCTACCCAAAACTATCAAATTGTACCAACCAACCTTGAACTTAATACTTTAGCGATTAAGTGAAAATCTATCAAATAAATTTGACATATTTTAGTAGCTTGATGTGCTGTCTGTACACGTTCTCTTCTCCCCCAAAGATTGAATTGTTGTATGATTTTTCCCAGTCTCTGGTGGTATGCAAAACGGCTCATTCCCAACATGAATCCTTATTACAATCTAATATACACAAGCCCTTACATAACTCTATCAATAAAACATTCCATGCCGTTTATTTTATAGCCGTATTTTACATAATCTTGTACCACATACGTATCTCTGTATTTATTCCGAATTACTAAGTACCCAGTAATAATGTACAAATCGGTGTCAAATTGCCTATCTCAAGCGAACATAGGTCCCAGAGCAATTATTACTTGAGTTCTAGTTGGGGTGGGTGCCACCGTGGAGATAACTGTGGTTTAAGTTTATCATTGGAATGGAGTGAGCGATTGCCGAAGAAAAGCCGCTGTAGTATGTGTCCAGAAAATGGCGTCGCAAAATTGACGTGTATAAGTGTCGTAGAAAATCTACTTACAAGAGTAAAAACCATTTGAATCTGAAAATTATGTATGTTTTGCCATAAAACTATTTTGTTGTAATAAGCAGAACAGTAGGTGCCTAACTATCAAAATATCAAATGAAATAAACATTATTAGCAACTGCATACTAACATCAAACTTGAATCTAAGACCCATGCATATTCAAACCTACTTATTCAGATCTCAAACTCAAATTAACAGATTCAATTCAAGTTAATCCAAGACTTTACTTTAAAACTTACGCGCTGTTAATTTGTCTTCGTTTGCAGTCCGAAACTCCGATTAACTGCGATGTATTAATCTTAGTTTAAACAGAATGGTGCCGTCGACCCTGTAAGATGTTTTAAGGGCGAATGGTCGTAGAGAGAGTTAAATTGGTTAATGTTAAGAGTTGAACCGTTATAAGATTAATAGGAGGGTATGTCGAAGATTAGGTTAAGTTCCTCGGGAGTAGTATTTGTCCAGCTGTTAAATAGAGCACAATATTATTCTAATGCGTAATATGACTAGCAGTAACAATGTACATACCTACGCATTATTTTATTTCCAAATAGGCTTGTGTCCTGAAAAAATCTAATTAGTCCGTCAGTTAGATTATCAAAAAACTAAAATTGACGAAGATACGACGCTTTAAAAAATCTCAATACGTCACACAAGCGTATTTTTAAAGAAAATAATGCGTAGGTACATCGTGTACCTACGCATTATTTTCTTTCAAAATAGGCTTGTGTCCTGAAAAAAACTAATTAGTCCGTCAGTTAGATTATCAAAAAATATTTGACACGTATTTTTTATTTTGTTACATAAACTAAAATTGACGAAGATACGACGCTTTTAAAATTATCAATACGTCATGCCGTGCTATAATTTTTAGTGCGTTGTGACGTCGCTAGCCCCCCACTCCCGAGTTTTAATGCGTTTTATCTTTGTCAATATTCATTGATTTACAAAAACAAAAAATACGGGTCCATTATTTTCTAATAATTTAACTGGCGGACTAAATAGATTTACAATTTATTGATGGTGGCCTATTAACGAAATCAAAATATTTTATTTCACATTGGCGTACCTACATGGGGCACTTATAAAATGTCGAGAAAAAGGTGCACGGTGTGGGTTGGTCGTTTCCAATGGAGAAGAACCGGCAAGAAACTCCTCATGGAGTTTCTTTTTTTTTACTCTTTTAAAATGATAACAATATTAAACCTATTTTTATGATATTTGCAAACGGCTGCAGCTGACGTTATTAATGGAAACAACTGCAGTAGCTTTTCTCTATTTAATGTGCTGGTTGATTTTATTGGTTTTTAAAGCACTAGATATTTCTGCTGTATGTATCTTCTTCCACTATATAATTTCTAAGTTAACGATTCAAAAATCTTTACAGAAAGCACAAAAATAAAATCGCTAACATTTCTAACACGTTCATATTTTTTAGCTAGCAACACGAAATCCTTCAAGAAAATGTAAGAAAACGTGCGTTACGTAGGTACAGTTTGAATCTAGAACAAGTATTACTAGTTCTTAACTAGAACAATATTAGTTCTAGAAATATGAAATTATACGTTGCGACCTACATATTAAGTACGGTGGTATGGTAATATGGCCATTATTGGCTATGTTATCAAATGTACATTAAGTATAAAATTCCTATGTCGTAATTGTGTTAAAATGTATAAAACCTGGTGTCGGATTGCGTCGGTATATTATAATATTGAGGCTTTGAATTTTCATATTAAGTGTCGGTATGTACTGTCGGGGACTAAATTGGTCACTTCGCGGAACCATCTGACTAAATAAAAAATCCTCTACACATGTAGTCCTCATGATTGTATCATGCTACCTTAAGCATAAAATTTGTAATGTTTTACTGTTAATAAAACATCTTGCCTATGTCAGATAATTTTAATGATGGCTACTGGTGCTGCTGTTACCTTATTTTATGTAAGCTGTCAAACTGAGTGACATTGACACTTGACATTATTACTACATCAATCAATGAAGTTCCCATTGCTGGGACTCAGGCCTCCTCTCTGTGAGAGGGAGTGGACTATATTCCATGCGTGGCCAGTGTGGGTTGGTGGTGGACAATGTAGATAGTGCTTTTAACGATACAATGTTTCATTGTTGTTGAGTATTCGATCATTGTAAATTAAACGGCTTAGTAACTAAACTTTGTCAATATTACAGTTTTCAGTTAAGTTATTGGCATTCCTTTCTATCGTTCTCTCACTCCGACCACTAGATTGTCTAAGTTTATAAGCTGGGATGGATGAATGAGTTTCTAGGGCACTGACGAAAACTACGTATACCTAGTCTTTACAATGTCTATTCAATAAAACAGAAATGCCTGATGTGGTTCCAGTAATTGGGAACAGTACCCATGTTTTCCAGTTTCTATCAAAGTTCAATTAAAAGGTCTTAATTTAAGGTGTCATATCACTAATCTGAATAATAATAAAATTATTTTGAACAAAAATAAACAAAAGAAATATGATCATCTCATAAAAAAACAGATCACCTTGAGATTCCATTCGTTTTAAATAATTGCTCAACAAAAAAAACATGGGCCTACAAATAACCGGAACAACATTACGCACGAAAAATTTAAATAAACAATTCGCATTGCGAAACTAGTTCGCACTTACATTGCTATAAAATTAATATTTAATTTTCAACGCAAGGGAAATAAAAAATGGTCGATGTAAATTTTTGTGCGCGATTGTATTTGTCCGTTCTAGTTGCAACACATGCGTACCACAGGTCCTTTGCAAACGTGTATGTTGCCTAGGTTTAATCGTTGCCTAGCAACAGTAAATGGCTTACTATAAGGACTTGGAGCATTTTCACACTGTCAAAGAGGTTTGAATATTTTGGGCAGGCTTTATGCGAAGTTGTAATTTCAACGACTTCGTATAAAGCCTGTTTATATCAATAGCTGGTATGAAACAAGTATTGTATGAAAAAAAAATGGCGGCCAGGCTTTTTACAAGAATAATCAAATCCCTATTCACCATGTTTCTAGCGAGGCAAATTGTGGACGTGCTCTCTGCGAGCGAGAAGCGACTTAGCTGCGTCTACGCGACGGTTACGGAGCGATTTCACTATACAAAACACTTTCTTCTCTCGCTCTCTCTTGTAAATTCACGTCAATCGCTCACTTCGCACAAACGCGATGTAGACAGTACCTTTCGTCCTTTAAATGTGACTGCGGTGCTCCTAACCAGACCGTGGCCCACTTGATGTAATCTCTAATGTGTCCCTACACCTGTTCATTAGGGAACTTAAAAAGCTGCAGCTGTGTTAAGGACTTAAGCCTGAATTCTTTCTACGCTGATGTCTGTCTGTCGCGTACGGTCGGTCGCGTACGTCTCAGCGAGAAAACAGTAGCAACGTACGCGCCACTGACGTCAGTATGGTGCTATAAAGAACACAATGTATACTCATACCCAGACCGACGTACGTGATCGACATCAGCGTAGCAGAAATTCAGGCCTAAATGTCTTATCCTTATGGCCATATTGTAAATTAAACCAGTGGGTACATGATATAAAGCTCACATTTCAATGCTATACTGTGAGTAGAGATGGAGTGGAGTCGGCGTTGAGTCAGTGTAATGTGCTATCTATCTCCTTGGAAACACGCTTGCAAATTGCCAGTATGATAAAGCCTTTAGGTATAAGCTGTTAGTAAGTGTCTCAGTAGGGTACGGCCGTACGGCTGATATGTGGAATTCCTTCGTCTGTGAGTTATCGGAATTTGACCTGTGGGGACTGAGCGCAATTAACCAAGCCTTGATTGGTTGATTGAGAACGATATGTCCTTCTGTGGGCTTTGATAGGCCGAGTAGAAAGTTTGTTTTTGTGAGTTTGTTTATATGGTAATGGCTACCTGCCTAGCTCATTGAGCCTACTTTATTTATTTTTTTCGGATGCGAAATCATCAAATGACTCCTCCCGCTCTGGGCGGAGCAGGAGGGAGTGTCAGACTTTTACTGACTAAAACCCATCCATGTTCCTTCATCGCCCTTTGTGTTCCGGGGCCGCGGTATCTCTTTCGAACAGTCCCGCAACCCCGGCCTCATTGAGCCTACTTACGTTTTAAACGTGTTTAACACAGCAAACTATCATTTTTGCATTGATTGCAGAAACAACGATGGTCCTTTGGCGTTCAATGTGTTTAGTGATTTGTGGTGTAGACCATAGTGGTCAAAGTGCGATGGCTAAGCTTGGAGGGCGAGATCTTTGGTGCAATCCCAGAGCTGCACGAAGGATTCATTCCCGCTATGTCGATTCCCTTTACGTCCACTCGTAATTTTTCTTGGTTTTGATGTATTGTCGTTTGTTTCGCCTCGACATGGTTAGAAAAAATTCTCAGTAGAAACCCAGAATTTAATTGTCTACCCGATTAGTGGCAACAGGATGCCGTCTTATTTTGTAATGTAACCTCTGTCGTCCCGGGATAGAGAAAAAGTTGTAAAATTCTGGTATTTTAAATAAAAATAAATATCAACGTAACTGAATAACTGGTTGATAATTTAATCAAACTAATAGGCTTGTGTCCAAAAAAAAAACTAATTAGTCCGTCAGTTAGATTATCAAAAAATATTTGACACGTATTTTTTCTTTTGTTACGTAAACCAAAATTAAAGAAGATACGACGCTTTTAAAATTCTCAATACGACATGCCTTGCTATAATTTTTAGTGCGTTGTCCCGATTTTTGATGCGTTTTACCTTTGTCAATATTCATTGATTTACAAAACTAAAAAATACGTGTCCATTATTTTCCAATACTCTTAACTGACGGTCTAAATAGATTTGCAATTTATTGATGAAGTCTAGCCTATTGTTTAACAATTCACACTAAGATACTCGTAACTTGTAAGATTGATGATTTGGAACTAAAATTTAGCTACACCACACTAGGGTCACTAGGTTTTTAAAACGTGAAGTGTTATGCATGTTTTATAGCTTCACGTTAATTATTATGACTTACCACCGGTCCTGTTCTATGTAAGGCCTTAAGAACAGCGATACGCTTTTAAAGCGGAAAACTCCAACAGAATTTCCAATAAAATCTCAGGATGGTGGTCGGGATCTTTCACGAAAAAACGGTTGAACGGATTCTGGTGAAATTTGGCACACAGGTACTACATAACCGGGATAAACACATAAGATACTTTTATCTCGGTAGTACGGGATTAGATTATTACTGAACTCGGCGCGAGCGAAGCTGCGCAAAGGCTAGTAAATAATAAACTGTCCAAGTAGTCAACCGACTGTTTTTCTACTCGTGGGGGTTTCATTCAAGGCTAGGAAGAAGGTTAGCCTATTTTGTTCTGGGTAAAGGCCTCTCCTTGATCCATTAATTTCTACGCCTTCCTAAGATTCATATTCATGTCCACATTTATTTGTGTTCTACAATGTGTATAAATATACTGTTTTAAGCTTTCACGGTTTAAAAATAAACTTATATTGCCACTTACGGGATATCTTCCGTGATAAGAATTTGTTTTGAGCTCCCGATATTTCGACGCTGTTGCAAGCGCCATGATCGCGGGTTGACTGGAGAATGCGGGTGGATGGAACAGCGTCGAAATATCGTGAGCTCAAAACAATTTCTTATCACGGAAGATATCCCGTAAGTGACAATATAAGTTTTGTATAAATATAATGTTAAGATCAGTATTTTACGGCTTAAAACCAAGCAAAACCATGCTAGGGCACAAGGGGAGGTAAAAGAATCGATCTATTTAGACCCACCATCTCCTTTGTGGTTTGCCACAACCGCAATATCCTGTCTCAAGGTGTCAGTTTTGGGTTGCGACACCGTACCAAATAGTTACCCTCCTTTCTGGTTCCGCCGAGGGTGGATTCGACCAAACTTGGATAAGTCTTATCCTGGGAATAAAATCACTAATTACTCTAGAGTTATAGAACTTTTCGTTTTTAAAACAAAACTCCAAAGAAGCCCATCACCCTCATCCCGTAACCGCTAACCGTCCCGCGTTTTTCACAGCCACACATAAAGCTGGTAACTCACTAATTACCGATATCAATATATCGGTACCGTATCGTGTTATCTCGACTTTGCGCCACTTGCTCGCCTTGGTCCCGACCACTTTCATTTGCTGTATGTTGTAAAGTAATTTAGAGTGTGGTACGTAGCGTTATTCAAGGCTTTTCTCAACTTATTGGTATGGGAAATGAGAATTGAGCTGTTTTTTTTATGGTGAGGCTGTTTATTATAGCTATTCTATACGATAGTATCTATGCTTTAATTGTAGGTACAGTCGGGGTCTTTTCCGCCTGACCATTTTAATTTTTTTTCGCTTAAAACATGCGGAGACGCCGAGCCACGCCCCCTTAAAGTTTGGGCCTATTAGGAAAGCCTCAACTTTGGCGCGCAAAATAACAATAACTCTCGTTTGGAGTGCGTCGTCAGTGCGCTCGGCCGATTCGGTATCTTTTCATTCATTATTTCTATACAAAGTCAACGGGGCGGGGCTAGAGAGCGTTTCTATGTTGCGAGTGCAAGCAAAAATAAGCTTAGTGGTGGTCAGGCGGGAGTGTCCTCGATATTACCTATAACCTATCTTTCGGTCATACAGAGCACGCCATTTAGTTTTCAAGGCTTTTTCAACGAAATGTTCTGTTGGTATGGGAATAAGACTTGGTTTGGTTTGTTATGAAAAGGCTGTTTATTATTCTTTCGAATGATACGATCTCTATTTTAATTGTAAGGTACCTTTATCTATTATTTTGTTAATTTATAGGGACGCCCATTCGTTTTGTGCATACTGAAGTTGAGACATTCTCGGTGTGTTAAAACAAAGGAGACCCCTTCATTTGAGAGTCCGACTCGCACTTGGCTGGTTTTTTAGGGTTCCGTACCCAAAGGGTAAAAACGGAACCCTATTACTAAGACTTCGCTGTCTGTCCGTCTGTCCGTCTGTCCGTCTGTCCGTCTGTCTGTCACCAGGCTGTATCTCATGAACCGTGACAGCTAGACAGTTGAAATTTTCACAGATGATGTATTTCTGTTGCCGCTATAACAACAAATACTAAAAACAGAATAAAATTAATATTTAAGGGGGGCTCCCATACAACAAACGTGATTTTTTTGCCGTTTTGTTTAATGTATAGATAATGGTACGGAACCCTTCGTGCGCGAGTCCGACTCGCACTTGGCCGGTTTTTTTTCTTCCATTCTCCTCTGCGTCAAGTATTATCCCACAGGAAAGTATTATCAGGGATTTAGTAGTCTTAAGTCGTAACACAGTTCAATATCTACATTTGAACCAAAATTGAAATCCGCACACAAAGACACAGTCATTTCAATATTGACAATATTAGTATGAGTCACCCATTACCTATTAGATTGTTCCTTAAAGACCCGTCTCCTCTCTCAGACATTATTTACTACTTCACATTGTCATTAATAAGCTCAAAGATTGCTCGTTTACGTTAACTGTAGAAAACTACAAAACCGTCTGTTGTTTAACTAGCATCACACGGTTGTAAAGACGACAGGGAATCGTTAAATTATAATTTATTAAATAATCAACTTCGTATATTTTGCAGTAACGGTGTAACTTGCCGTTAAAAGCTAAACGTTAATTAAACTAACAATACATTTTACAGTAATAATAAAACGTATTGAGTCGTAAGGGGTATGTGTACATTATGGATAAGCCGTGTCCGACCGTGTGTGACAGAAAATTTCAAGCTTAATATGCTGAAGCTGCAATCCAAAATAAAAAGATCCAAACTTACATGTTCCATGTACCATGTGACGACCCGAATGGCGCCGCGGCAGTGAGGCTGCCTTACGTTCTTATTATAGGGTCCCGGGTTCGAATCCCGGTCGGAGCAAATGTTTGTGTGATGAGCACGGACATTTGTTTCCGAGTCATGGATGTTTATATGTATAATAAGTATGTATTTACAAAACAAAAAGTATCTATGTAGTATATCAACTATCTGGTGTCCACGACACAAGCCTCGTTGCTTAGTGTGGCACTAGATGGCGCTGTTTACATAATCCGATTCAAATGGTGTGATATCTGCGTAGAAGAGGTGGCGGAACAACTCCTCAGCAACATTTCTGTTTGTTTACCTACTTGACTACAACTGAAACTCTGGTAGGTTTCTATAAGGGCTTCAAGCTGCACGGTTCTAGTACCTAATTTAAATAGATAATAATGGGTGACTGGAGGAACATAACTTTTAGGAACTAGAACTTGAGGTTTCCTTTTTGAGGTATTAAAAAAAAATAGTTTCCAAGAACTCTGTACGGCGGCGTTGAACTGACTACGTTACTAGGTGCCAAGGCCAAAACCCTTGAAAAAAAAACATTGCGTCACGTCACATACACTCGTTGACTGACACTTTCGTTTGCTTATGTTTCCGAATTTATTCTAGTCGTCTCACGCTTTGTTAAAATCTGTTTCTTTTACGTTCCGTTCCTTGCAGTACCTAACCTACCAAGTTCAGCGCCATCTATCCAGCGACTAGGGAAGAGTTAAAAAGAAATTCCCTCATTCTATGTAGACTTCCTTGCCCCGTTTTTTGGGATAAATAGAGAGATATTTCCTTTATTTAGATAACCAGCTGATGTTCTTGAATGTATAAGGCTTGATACTCACTTGTTGAGGTCTTCACATTCGATTTAGCAGTATTTGTGGACCATCAAAGCCACCATACAAACCAATTATACAAAATACAAAAAAAAATACAAAAATATTTATTACTTCTCAAACATTGTGTCATACATAAATTGGGGCAGCCCCAGTAAGTTACAATAGTACTTGTGTCGGAGCTGTCTCGCTCTTCCCATAGGTGGTATCCTAACAATGAAAATTAAGTCAACGAATATAATAAAAATTCAATAAAAAGGAAATAAAAAATAAAATGATAGTTAATTAATTAATTACTTAAGCAGCTCTCCTTGTATTTTGTGCGTGCGTGTGTATTTGTGTGCGTGTGTGTGTGTTTTGTGTGTGTGTGTGTGTGTGTGTGTGTGTGTATTTGTCTGTGTGTGCGTGTGTGTGTGTGTTCGTGCTATATATAATCCAGATATTATCCAACATGTTAGCCTACCCTGATCAGAATGTTTTCTGTTTCTTCATATGTTAGAGATCTTAATTGGTTAAGATCTCTAACATATACACTAATTAATAATATCAATTAATTATCTATTTAATTTTGTCACCGGCGATCAAGTGTCTAGCTTCCAGCATTAAACAGTTTTACTCCGCATCGGGAAATGGTACGCGATGTATTGTATGTGTGCACACCCTTACAATCATCACCCTTGTGCAACAGTGAATGTAAGCCACTAATGTTGAGCAAAATTATTGAACTGAGCATTTATGTCGGCTGTTGAAATAATATTACCCGTTTGTGTGTTACTAATTATAACATTAACAGCTTGGCCAGTTATTATAGTTGGCCAAATAAGTTGATTCAGACCGAAAATGGTCTTTCGCACAGTTAATTTTGAAATACCATAGTTTTTTTTAACAATATTATTAAATTTAAAATTGATTTATAAGAATGTCCATGGAGTTTCTTGCCCGTTCTTCTCCATAGATATTTGCGTTTTGGAATGGTCAACTACAGTACTTTCACAGTTAAGGCGCAAACCCACCGCGGTGCACGCTATGCACGGTCACGCGGCGCACAAGCTTCAACTTTTTGACTAATTGATCGACTCCTTGGCGACTAAAAAGTGCCTCTAAATGGTTTAATTGTAATAAATAGTTTGAGTAACAATTCTTGAAAGGTGTCAACTAACTCGTGCCAACCCGGATTCTCTTCAGATCCTGTTAAGCATGATTCACAGTATTATCTAATTAATAAATAATTAATCAGCACGCACGACCTTCGACAACGCAATTCATCTTCTTTTTTATGCGCTGCTTATGTAAATGAAAACTATTTGACGATAGCACCAATTAAAATCTAGAGCAAACGGATCATAGACAATTTGTTTGGGTTAAAACTGGCTGTAAGGCTTTTGTCCCACCGCGGTCGAAGCGACTAGCTATCAGCGACTTTCCTGCTCAAAAACCGTACAAAAAACCGCCGTGAATTGATGAGAAGAAACACTCGGCGTCGTGAGAAGTTGAAGGAATTGAGGGAGACCTTTGCCCAACCTAAAAAAAAAGGTAAAAGATATACACAAATTTTGACCGCTGAGTGTTCCTACCGGAGCGCGGCGGTGGGTACTTATTTGTCGCTGCAATTATAAACGGCTAGCTATAAGTAGGTACTCGTTTCTCGTTAATCGCTGATAATGAGACAGGTACCTAAATAATTACAGTTCAAAAGCAAATTGTTAGAAAAAAAGCAACTCGATCAAACAAGGATAATAATGTAATCTGTAGTTATCGAATCAATCGGTAATTATATTGTAATTAATCTGGTTGACAGTAATTGTTTTCGATATATTTCTTCTCTTGTCTTTGATGAATGATGAGTTTCATTGTGGTCGTTATCTGTGGTTTTAATCACGGTTTTTTGTTGAATGTCAATTGTGATTTGATTCAGTTAGGGGTAGGGTTGTGGGCTTAGGTACAGGCGGAGCGAGAGCGGGCTTTACTCCGATAAATACAAGAATGCTTTTAGTGTAAGTTTCAGAAATAGTAGCTATAATAGGCTAGTTTCCACCATCAATAAATAGCAAATCTATTTATTTCGTCAGTTAGAGTATTGGAAAATAATTGACACGTATTTTTTTGTAAATCAATGAATATTGACAAAGATAAAACGCATCAAAACTCCAGAGTGGGGGCTCGTAACGTCACAACTCATTAAAAATATAGCTCGTATTGAGAATTTTAAAAGCGTATCTTCGTCTATTTTGTTTTACGAAACAAATAAAAAATACGTGTCAAATTTTTTTTGATAATCTAACTGACGGACTAATTAGATTTTTTCAGGACACAAGCCTAATTCATGTAGTAGGTACAGCATGATATATGTTATTCTGTGCCAAGACATGAATGAGAAATTTCCACTCGTCTATGCCGCATTCGCTATACAGAGTACTATTTTACTTTTTACTTTTACTTTTACTAGTACTACTTTCACAGTTATTCTAGCTCTGCAACCAAATAGCAACCTTCTTGTAACGCATATAATGTTGACAGACTTGTCAGTGACAGTAAACCAACGGCATCCTTGTAGTAATAATAAAAGCGGTCACTGTGATTATGACAGTGATGTAAAGTAACCATTTTTTTGTACCTACTATTAGTCAACTTAAATCCTACCTCGCTCATCGCCCCGCTCCGCTTATGTCCCTAGTCGCAGACTTAAGAACGAGCGTGTAGTTGATAGATGATGGATGACAGATTGTCACCTGTCAATCAGCATGTAAAGTGCTTTGTTCCTTTATTGTTGTGTTGTTTGTGTTTTTTGTAGGAAGGAAGCTCTTGGAGTTATAGAGGTAATCTTCTTCTTTATAGTGGAAATAATTTACGTAAAGGGAAATGCCCATTCTTGGCCACGTTTTGCCCACCAATGTGTAAAGTACAAAAAATATACCCATTTTTTAACCGACTTCAAAAAAGGCGGAGGTTATATGTTCGTGTGTATGTATTTTTTTTTTTTTTTTTTATATATGTTACCTGATTTCTCTCCCATTTGTGGACCGATTTTCAAAATTATTTTTTCATTTGATAGAGTACACTCCTGAGGTGGTCCCATTTTAATTTGGTGAAGATCTGATGCTGACCTTCGGAGATATACAATGGAACTCTTCAAAAAGAGACGGCAAATCTGTTGTGATAGCTCCAATCGGTTGGATGTTCATTGTTTATACAATATCATGACGGACCATCACGCCTGTATGCTCTGAGGGGGTACGCAGAAGTGTACAATTTACCTGATTTCTCTCCCATTTGTGGACCGATTCTCAAAATTCTTTTTTTATTTGAAAAAGTATACTCCTGAGGTGGTCCCATTTTAATTTGGTGAAGATCTGATGCTGATCTTCGGAGATATACAATAGAACTCTTCAAAAAGGGACGGCTAATCTGTTGTGATAGCTCCAATCGGTTGGATGTTCATTGTTTATACAATATCATGACGTAACATCACGCCTGTATGCTCTGAGGGGGTACGCAGATGTGTACAATACACCCAGATTTCGACAGTTAGGTATGTTAAGTTAGCGCGTTCGTGTTCCGCGCGCGCCTCAAAGAGATGTCAGCAAAAGGGACTGTTGTAAAGAGATACTGCGGCTCTGGAACACAAAGGGCTAAGAAGGAACATGGTTAGTCAGTAAAAGTCTGACACTCCCTTCCGCTCCGCCCAGAGCGGGACCCGTAATTTGATTTCCCATCCGAAAGAAAAAACACGGTATGTTGTTCCATATATTGGGGATACGCCTATTACGCTTATACCATGACATGTATTTTTAACAATGTCAATATGTAATAATGTAATGTCAATATTCATGGCAACTATTTGATTGGGAACAACTAAAAATGAAAAAATAAAAAACTTTTTTGCAAAAAATAAAACCGACTTCAAAAAACACAAAAAAGTGAAAAATAACTTTAGCTTCAGAAGTCGGTGACAAAAATACTAAATCAATCAAACAAAGGTCACCGACTTCTGAAGCTAAAGTTATTTTTCACTTTTTTGTGTTTTTTGAAGTCGGTTTTATTTTTTGCAAAAAAGTTTTTTTTAACTAAAATATTGCTATTACTAATTTGCAATGAAACCTCCGGGACTAAAAGTCGAATTAATCAAGAAACTCAATCGTTTATTGCCCCATCTAACACTTCCGGTCGTTGTAAATCCTAAAGAAAACAAGTAAAAAAAAAAAAGTCCAACCGAGTTCTATGTACAAAATAGTGTTTGTTTCTTCATCTGTGATGTCAACCTTAACATCTATAGTTGGTTTCTTTCATGGGCGTCATTTGGCCAAAACCTCTTCATCAAATGGGCATTTCCCTTTCAATACTTTAACTACTGTTTTCAAACATGTATAAAGCTTGCTTTAACAAATCTTATGTGTTTCATATAAAAAAATAACCAAAAATTGTTACAGAGAAAAGTGACGAATTGACAAACACAAATTTTCACCGTAATAGCATATCGTAGCAATGCTTTCCCAACCATTTATCAAACTACAAACATCAGATTTTCCCATATATCGCAGCTTACAAACGCGTCGGTCGAAGCAAGCCTCAAATCTTCGTTTCCTAAATTCCTAGCTCCGTAATCAAAAAGAAACAAAACATTGGAGCAATATTTCCGAAGGCTTGCAATCAATTTAGCTGAAAATCGGCTTTTCAAAAAATCCTCCGCGATTTGACATATGCTGGATTGTACCTACTGTAGGGCTGGCACGTTTGTGGATAGTAAATTCCCGACTTTTCCTTTGATGTTTTTTTTTCCGACTACAGCGAAGCTTAAGGGCCTATACTACCTCAAATGGCTTAGCATGATCCTCCGTTACGCCTAAATACTGTAGCATTCATTTTTAAATAAATATATAGTAAAGTTGAGGATTAATGTTAGGTCTTATGTTTGGCGAAAACATGATTCCGTAAAATTTTCTCTATAGAAAAAAATACCAAAGTTACCTCCAAATCGAACAATAAACCACTGGTATTCAAAAAGTACTTCAAATTAGATCATGAAACTTTGCATGCTAACTGAACTAACTATAAAGCAGGTGTTATGTTTTTTTTTATTTTTTCCAAAAGACGAACATTGATTTTATAAAGAATAAAAACCACTCATTTCGCACTATTCGGCCTGCAGTGACTGACGTAATAACCGCTTTGTAGTTCAAGCTGATTAGAACGTTATTCCAACAGTATTTGAAACGAAGTTTGAACCAACACAAATAGAGTTGCTAATTTGAGGTAGTATAGGCTTTTAAAGGAAGGGTTATGATTTTAACAGTCTATGTCTGTATGTATTTACGTATGTTCCTTCGTAGCGTCTAAACTATTCATCCGATTTTGATGAATAAGGTAATCGAGTCGTTATTATGGCTTGGATAACATAGGCTAACCGACTTCAACAATAGGAGCAGACGATTTTACCTTGTAAACCCCGCATCACTTCAGTAGTCGTATACGACATTTTTTGTTGTAGTATACAACACAAATTCTTGATGAAACATAGTTTGAGCATGCCTAGTGCTAAGTCTTATGTCCCAGGACGTGCAAGTCTATCTGTGCGCTAAATATCAATGGAACTTGTTTTGCCATTAAGGCAAGAAAAGATAACAGACGGACAAATATGGCTCTTTTCGTATTACAATGATGTTAAAAGATAATATGCTACAAAAACAACTTATTTGCTAACCGAGTGGCTCGAAAGTCTGACAGACTGACAACCAGTCTTTCCAAGGGGTATCGTATTACCCAGTACTAAATGGGTTGTGGAGGTCAGATAGGCAGTCGCTCCTTGTAAATTACTGGTATTCAGCTGCATCCGGTTAAAATTGAAACCAACCCCAACATAGTTGGGAAATGGCTAGACAGATAAAAAGAAAAGAAAAGAAAAGAAAAGAAAAGAAAAGAAAAGAAAAAATGTTTATTGTTCATTGTTTTTCAGATGATGATGATTCAATAATAAACAGACATTTCCATTACAAATGAGAACAGTTTCCCCACTACAAACTAGATTTATCTAGCTTTTCCTTTTCCCGCTAGGTCGCGGAAGAAACTCAGGTTAATAGGACAAGACAATCCTAGTTTCCTTGACCTATTTACTTGAATAAGAAGTTACAGTTTGTATTGTGGTCGACCCTCAACGGGTACATTCTAGGTCATATGAAGATTGTGGGAGTGTGTTAGGTTATGCAATCAAACACTTTCCGTGTTTGATTGCTTGTTTGTCGCAATTAGATACAGCTCAGTGACTTTTTGAAAGGGGTTAATGAATATCTAGCTTTACCTTCTTCTTAGCGTGTCATTGGCAATCTAAATAGGGTAGATGACACTCTAAAACAATAATTCAAAGACACCAATATCTAAAAAAAAAACACTTTATTTTGGGCCTAAAACCCGATTTATTATCATTAATTGACAAAATCGATTTTTAGTTGCTTTGAAATCAATAAATGAAAAAACAAACAGTGACGAACGAACGACGAACGACGAACTACGAACGACGAACGACGACGACGACGATCGTGTGGTGTGAGTTGAATAAACATTGACGTCACAGTTGGCTATTGCTATACAAAATCTATGAGAGAACCGCGTTTTGACAGCTCTTAAAAAGTAACTCAATTGATTGGTGTGTCATCTACCCCATTGTGTCCGCACACTGCAATGGCTGAATTAGACTTCATTTTTATAAGTTACTAAAAAATTTTTTTTCGTCACTTGGATCTTCTTAAAGATGAAAAAAAATATTAGTCAATCAACTACAGTAATAGCTGACTAATAATTATAGGATAGTACTCCGAGGTAATGTTAGACTGTCACGTTACTTAGCGATCGATGCGATTATTTATTATGAAATATGGCATACAATTGCCTGGTCGATCACACGAGTACGTCATATTATTATTCAGATCTAGTGTTCAAGTATTTTTCACATTAAATATTTGATATTTTACCCGCAATGTCAACCCTAACCCTATGCTGCTGTTATTTGGGTATCATGTCTCAACGGTATCAGATGCGAATTTATATTCGTCATTTACAGGCTCCTTGGATGAAAGGCTTTCTTTGTTTTTCAGTTTCACAGATTTTTTCCAAAACTGAGACGTGTCTCGTGTCTTTGACTCAGCAGTATAATAAACTGGCTGAAGCCCGCGATTTCGTTTGTTTAGAAAATTTTATGTATATGTGAGAGATATTAAAAAAAATGTTAGCCCATGTCTTTCCCCAGGATATAATAATAATAATAGTTTATTTAAAAATGGGATTGCAAAGTTTACAAATGTTGGATTTATACAATTTTTATAATCTATCTCTTTTCCAAATTTCATTACGATGCGATCAGCCGTTTATCGTGAAAAGGTAACAAACAAACAGAAATACTTTCGCATTTATAATATTAGTACGGATACTTTTTTTTAGCGAAGAAGTTGTTTAAAAATAAATAGAATTTAAAAACTAGTTGAATATCGCAGTGTAGAAAACAAAAAGGAGATACTTAGAAACTAAGTTAAAAGTTGCTTCTACAAGTTTAGAAAATAATATTATACATTCTAAAAAGACACGAGTGAATTTTCATTCGTTTTTTTTTACATTCAAAGGTCTAAAATAGAGAACAAAAACTTAAGAAAAAAAAACCGCGAATCTATTGTTAAATGTCTGGCTGCCAACATGAATTTTGCTGAATTATTAAAATGAAAGGCATTGCCATTGTTAGTGTATTACGCAATTACCCTGCTAAGCTTTTTCACTACTTACGTACTGTGTGAGACTGCACCAGCAGACTCACGATGTCCGCGATTACGCGGAGCCCTAATCACAATATATTTGTCCAATTGACAAAGGAAAAACAACTATTCAATACACTTACCATCACGCTGGCACCGGTGATGTGACGTAGTCCTGGTCACGTCTCATCTGGGTGGGGTGTAAGTATATCTGTGGTGTGTGTGGTGTATGTATAGTTAGGTAAGATTCGACGGTAACCAAAGGACGCGCGCGGCTCGCACCGTCGACTCCAGGATCAAACTTTCAGATCCCACACGTGGCACCTCTCACGAATGTCCAACTGAATTTTATCCCGGTTTGATAACCCAATCGGGGATGTAATAGTCCAACACTGAATTTAGGAATTACCGGCGTTCAAATGACACAAACAGGCCGGACATAACCAAAAAATCACTCGCGGTCAAGACCCAAAATGGCGAGATTTCTCAATTTTCACTCAATTATCAACAAAATATCAAACACCGATCAAGATGGTATCGGATTAACAAATAACTCAAAGTTTTCAACCAACAATTACACGGAACAGCGTGTACCAAAAATTACAAGCAAGGAGCGACCATTATTCAACCAAAATTGCACTGACAAGCCAAACGTCATCGCACCACAGACAACGAAACGTAATCTGTCAAACGTCAAAAAAGGTGCGTTCAGAACTTGGTGGATGAAACATCTACCCCCCCCGGACGGGCCGTCCCGTCCGCTAATCAATTGGCAGTCTTGACAAGGTGGTGACCGCTCTCTTCATAACCGATCCATCCACTAAAACCTCAGCAAAACGAGGTACCCCGTCGGTGCCAGCCACCAAATTGAGAATGCGCCCCCGGCGCCAATACAGAGGCTTAAGGTTGGCATCCTTAATAAGGACGAGGTCTCCTATCTTGGGCGGATGAGTTTTATCAGTCCACTTGACGCGCTGCTGGAGGATGTGCAGATACTCTAAGCTCCAACGCTTCCAAAAGCTCTGAGTGAGCTGTTGCACCAACTGAAACCGCGATAGCCGATTTTGGCTCACATCAACAAAAGGGTACTCAGGCAGAGCGACAAGTGGCTGTCCAATCAAGAAATGGCCCGGGGTTAGAGCCTCCAAATCGTTAGGGTCCGAAGAGAGCGGGCACAATGGACGCGAATTTAGTACCGCTTCAATGCGACAAAATACCGTAGCTAATTCCTCAAAGGTGAGAACGGTGTCTCCCAACAATCTCCGCCAGAGTCCCTTTGCTGCTTTCACCGCGGCCTCAAAAATACCCCCCCAATGGGGGCAGGCTGGCGGGTCAAACAACCAAGTGACCCCTCGACGGGCCAATTTGTTACCAATGTCAACCTGGCTCTCATTAAGAAAGTCATACACTTCCTTCAAATAGTTACTTGTACCCTTATAGTTGGTACCGCAATCAGACCTGATCAGAGAAGGTAACCCACGGCGAGACGTAAATCTATCCAAAGTTGCCACAAAGGCCTCCGTCGAGAGGGAGGATACCAGCTCCAAGTGCACTGCCTTAGTTGACAGGCAGACAAATACGCACAAATAAGCCTTGACAATTTTACTATTGCGAAGGGTAGACGTCTTTATCGAAAAGGGACCAGCAAAGTCCGTTCCTACGCCTGCAAAGGGCCTCGCCTCATTGACACGATCAGCAGGCAAGTCTCCCATCTGGGGCTGCATCGTTGGGGCCTTAGTCCGATAACACGGTATGCAACGGAAGACGATGCTACGAATGGTACGACGAGCCGACAAAATCCAAAACTCTCGCTGCAGAATGGCCAACAGCGCATTGCAACCGGCGTGCGAGTTCTTAATGTGACGATCAGTCACCAACAATTTAATCAAATGGCCCGCCTTGGGCAACAAAAGGGGGTGACGGACCCCATAAGGAAGGCTAGAGTGCCTCAACCGTCCACCAACACGCAAAAGACCCGTTTCATCCAAAAAGGGGTTCAACTTACTAACGGCTCCCGACAACTTAACTCTACCGGACTTCAAGGTCTCGATCTCCTTCTCAAAGTGTACGGCCTGCACAGAGCGAACCCACAGGAGGAGTGACTCCTGTCGCTCTTGAGGAGAGAGAACCGGTGACAGGCGCTTGTCCCCTGGATTCCTAGCATTGTGACCAAAACGCCTGATCCACGAGGTAACGTTCAACAATTTGTCGAGGGAGCTGTATCGATTCAACAAAATATCCGGATCAAATGGAGGGTCCTTCGTCCCAACAGCGAGCACCTTAAGCCCGGGCAAAGGATCCGACATCAAAATTGGCGTTCGAGGCCAATCATCCTCGGGGCGAGTCAGCCAATCCGGTCCCCACCAAAGGGGGTGCACAATCAGGCGGGGGGCCATGCACCCACGTGAGGCTACGTCGCCGGGGTTCAAGTCTCCAGGCACGTGCCTCCAAATCAAAGGTGTTTCGGAAATTTGTATCTGTGACACTCGGTTCGCCACAAAGACCTCCAAGAAGTGGACGGACGTCTTCAACCAGCACAAAACAATTTGACTGTCCGTCCAGGCGTAAGAATTCCGAATGTTCACAGATCCACCTAAAGTTTGAGCAACGTGATTCAAGAGACGCACAAGAAGCGCCGCCCCTGACAACTCTAGCTTAGGGATGGTCAATGCCGTCCGGAGGGGGGCCACCTTGCTCTTGGCCATGATCAGTGACAACTTCACCTGGCCTGTCGCGCTGACGGTGCGCAGATAAACAACAGCTGCATAACCGTGCGAAGATGCGTCACAAAACCCATGAAGGGTAGCAGTATAGTTCCCAGGGGGGAGGATAGTGCGTGGTAACGCGACCTCGTTGACCGCAGGAAGTGCGGATACAAATTGGAGCCAATCTTCCAAAAAGGTTTCCCGAAGTGGCTCATCCCAACCAAGTTCCGCGGTCCAAAGACGCTGGAGAAAACATTTCGCCCAAAACAATACCGGGCATATCCAACCATTCGGGTCAAAGGTTCTCGCGACAGTAGACAATACCAGTCGTTTAGTCCAAGTGTGTGGTGACTCCAAATCGACATCATACGTAAAGGTGTCTTGGACTGGTCGGTACTGAACGCCGAGAACGGCCAACATAGCAGGGTTGTCAGCATTTTCAAACAAATGAGGATCCTGCTTATGATCCTCTTCCACATCTTCCAACAGTGCTGGCGAGTTGGACACCCACTTACGCAACTCATAGCCAGCGGAATCCAAAATTTGAACCAACTCGTCACGCAACAGGATAGCTTCCTCAACCGTGGAAGCCCCAGTGCAGACGTCGTCAACATACAAGTCCGTTTTCAAGATGGCGGACGCCCGAGGGAACCTCAAGCGTTCTCGGTCCGCGAGCTCCCAAAGCGAACGAATAGCAACAAAAGGGCTCGATCGAAGGCCGTACGTATTCGTGTTGAGCTCATAAACAACCATGGGGTCCCGGGGATTCTCTCGCCACAGGATCAACTGATAACGTCTGTCATCCCGGTGAATAACCGTTTGCCGGAACATCATTTTGATGTCAGCCACAAAGACTACTTGATGACGACGAAAAGACGTGATGACATCACAAAGGTCCCTCAACAATTTGGGGCCGGAGTGCAAGCAATCATTCAAAGAGACACCAGAGGAAGTCCGCGCAGACCCATCAAACACTGTGCGCAGCTTACCGGTGGATGCCTTGAGGACCGCGTGATGCGGCAGAAAGTAATGCTCAACTGAGCGCCAATCCAAATTTGACACCGACATGTGTCCCAAGTCTGCGTACTCACGCATGAAATCTAAATATTTCTGCCGCAGCACCGGATCCCTGGCCATACGGCGCTCCATCGCCAACAATCTCTTCTCGGCCATAGGTCTGGACTCGCCGAGAGGTGGTCGAACTGCAACAAAAGGCAACCGTGTTACGAGCCGACCGGAACGGAGTCGACCTGTGTTGTCCTGATAGAACAACTCGCACTCCTCATGTTCCGGGTTCAAGCGGGCCACTTGCGGTGGCTCCTCAACCTCCCAAAACCTCTGAACAGCGTCAGAGAGAGCGTGGCTCCGCACACGCCAACGCAAAATCAGGCTCAGGTGGAGGGGGAGCCTTCAACACTGGGCCCATCACCGCAAAGCCAAAGATGGTCGAGACAGCCACCAAACCGTTCGGCTGCAAGACTTTGACAGATTGACATGTTACCCAACAATATTCTCCCTAGTACATCGGAACCCAATATCAAATGAGTTGTATTAGGGGAATCAAACCGGCGGTCAGCCAAATCCAGGCCTGACGTCAACCGGACAATATCAGGCGACAGCTGACGTTGGGGATGACAGCCCAAAATACTCGTCAGAACAATGGCCGAAGGAAAAAACTTAGGGTCCAAACAACTCACAGGAGTGAGCCCAAATAAGGTTTGTCCCTCAACAGTCGGGATAGGTGTTTCGCCTATTCCTAATCGTGCCTGAAAAGGCACGGACATCCAGGCTCACCCGACCCGCTAACCAAGACGACAAAAGGCAACCCTGGGCTCCCGTGTCCAAAATGGCACGGACCACAACAGAGTCCCCCGTGGGTCCCCAGACCCTGACCGATGCCGTTGGCAACAAAACCGTGTCGATCTGGGGAGGTACGTTAGCGGGACAGGCGCCAATTTCCTAGCAATGCCTGGGCGGCGACCGATCGCCGCATCCAGGCTGGGGTCTATCCCGATGAGGATAGTAGTCAAACTCCTCATCCGCGCGATGTCCCGAGCCGCGCGCCATCGCTGGAGGGGCATATCCCACTTGACGCCTGTGTGGCGGGGGGCGCGTCTCCAAACGGGGGCGTTCCGCCAACGGAGGGGAGGGAAGGCGGTGCTGGTCTGGCCAATGTCGCCTACCAGCAGCTGCATAATGGCCTTCACGAGGGGAGGTCAATCGGCGGTCGCGCGGCTCCCGATCAACTGGCGCGGGGGGTGGAGTACGGCGGTCAAAGTTGCGGGCCCCTCCTCGATTCTGAACCGGCGAGCGAGGAGCCCGGTGCTCATCTCCATTATACCCCCCCCTGCGCGAACCCCCATCAGAGGCTGGTCTGTCAGAGCGGTTCGCGTTGGCGCACAAAACTTTCAGATGTGAGCCCCTACAAATTGAACAAGGGCGGGGGTTGGGGCAATCCCGATGAAAATGATTCCCCAAACAAGAGAAGCACAGACGGCGCGCATTGGCAACTCGGCGGCGGGCACTCACGTGCAACTCCAAGAAGGCCGCGCAAGTTGGTACGCCATGTCCCGTGGCCTTACAATAGCCGCAAACAAGATTTCTCTGGGTGCCACCAAAACGGGGGGCAGGGCGGCTATCACCAAGCCCGACAGTCCTAGTCCGTCCCTGGGCCCTCGGCCGAGAGGGCGGTTGGCTTGACCCCGTGGCACCACGGGCGTTGTCGAGGAAACGACACTCATCCTCCAAAAATTTGACGAGGTCCTCAAAGGGGGGAAGATGGGTGGCACTATCCCCACCATACTTCTGCTCAAAACGGGACCTCAAGTCTGACGGAAGCCGCTGCAACACTAAGTGTACCAAGAAATAGGACCAATAGTCCACCGGCAACTCCAATCGCTTCAAGGCGTTGGTTGCTGCAAGCAACGGATTCAAAAGGTCAGCACGCAACGCTGACATTCTGGTGATGGCCGGCAACCCCAAGATCTGGTCAATATGGACATCAGCCAGGCAACGTTTGTTCTGGTACCGTCGGGATAAAAGTTCCAGAGCAGTGGGATAGGCAGAGTCGGTCACCGGCAAGTGCTGCACCAAGGCTCGAGCCTCACCTCCTAGGGCTGACAACAAATAAGCCAACTTCTGGGCCGGTCGGAGGTCAGAGCGCGCATCAACCAAACTGTCAAATAGGTTCCTGAAGCTTAACCAATGGTCCAAGTGACCGTCAAAATGTGGCAGCTCCAGGGTAGGCAGTCTACCCAAAAGTCCAGGGCCTGCAACAACAGAGGTCTCTGTTTTGACCTGGGCAGGGTCCCGACTCTTCAAAATTTCCCTGGCGCGCATACTTATTATGTCACCCAGGTTCAACATCTGGTCATAATCCGCAACAACCTTATCACGGGCTGCTTGACCCAATGTTTCCAGGTCCAAGTCCAAGATCACTTCATTGAAGCGAGCAAACAAAGTGTCAACCGCACTCAATCTCGCATTCAACTGCTCATACCGGGCAAGCGTGGCCTCTTCCAGGTCTCGACGCTCAGCGGTCGCAGCAGCTGAGGCAAACCATCTTAGCTGTGAGGTCAATCCACCAATGGCTTGGTTTACAGCTTTCAATGAAGCCATTGGGACAAATATCAAATAAACAAATTAAATTCAATTAAATAATCCACAGGAATAATTTTCCCGGACCCAACTACAATTTAAACCAAATAATAAAACTTAGTTTGAATTATTACAAGTTCAAATCCGACCCTGTACAAGCAATACCTTGTTTATACAATAACAAATTAAAGTACAAGCCACAAGGGACACTACATATCATAATATATTATGTCAAACAATCTATGTTGACTATGTTTAATTTGAGTCAGGCTGACGGGCAACAAATCGGACCTCTCAATACTTTTAACTCAACAATAAGTGGTGAATTTAACAATTAAACCACGCTCTGCTACCAGATGTGTGAGACTGCACCAGCAGACTCACGATGTCCGCGATTACGCGGAGCCCTAATCACAATATATTTGTCCAATTGACAAAGGAAAAACAACTATTCAATACACTTACCATCACGCTGGCACCGGTGATGTGACGTAGTCCTGGTCACGTCTCATCTGGGTGGGGTGTAAGTATATCTGTGGTGGGTGTGGTGTATGTATAGTTAGGTAAGATTCGACGGTAACCAAAGGACGCGCGCGGCTCGCACCGTCGACTCCAGGATCAAACTTTCAGATCCCACACGTGGCACCTCTCACGAATGTCCAACTGAATTTTATCCCGGTTTGATAACCCAATCGGGGATGTAATAGTCCAACACTGAATTTAGGAATTACCGGCGTTCAAATGACACAAACAGGCCGGACATAACCAAAAAATCACTCGCGGTCAAGACCCAAAATGGCGAGATTTCTCAATTTTCACTCAATTATCAACAAAATATCAAACACCGATCAAGATGGTATCGGATTAACAAATAACTCAAAGTTTTCAACCAACAATTACACGGAACAGCGTGTACCAAAAATTACAAGCACGGAGCGACCATTATTCAACCAAAATTGCACTGACAAGCCAAACGTCATCGCACCACAGACAACGAAACGTAATCTGTCAAACGTCAAAAAAGGTGCGTTCAGAACTTGGTGGATGAAACACGTACTTTCTTTGTAAAAGAAACAAGTTCATTTATACCTTTTTCAAACGCAACGTTACCTCTTGGCCACGAGCTCCACATTCAAGCGACACGCGTTTTGCGACAACGACTGTGTGGAAAACAAACGATAGAAAGCATGCTATGAGTCACCGCTACTTGACTTGATTTGCGGAGCGACGACGCATACTCAAGCGATCACAAGGAGAAAATAAATGACGCGTTCGTGTTTTATATGACGCGAGAAGTTCAAAGCCGTGAACGTGTCCTTACTTTGAACAACAAATTCTAACTTACTATGTTTTCTTTGTAAATACACACAGTATATTATCGGCGCGAAGTGATTTACAGTATTATTTGAAAAACATGTATAGTACTTTTATAGCCTGTTGTACATAAAGGAAAATAACGTGGGAAAATGATTAATATGCCTGTGTGTTTTTCTTTTGAAATATGTAATTTTATTTATCGTTGGTTGTGGTCTATTTTCTTACTTGTTTATTTATTTTTATACACGGCGTTAGGTACAATATAACACAAATTTAAACGCCGTGTATATTACCACCTAGGGAGAAATAGAGGCGCAATTAATTTACATTTCCTCATGTAACTACATTCGGCACATTGTGAATGAAGCTAAATTGAAATATATAGAACTGAGGAGTTACTCGCAAAAGAACATAACAAAAGATTAAGACAGCAAAGACAAATATTTTGAAGGAAATCCCGAATCCATTGATTAAATATTATGTTTGAACAACGAAAGCTCTACAGCGAAGATAACTGAATAAGAAATATGTTATAACTGAAAAAAAAAAATTAAAAAGCATCCAATTGTATGATCCATACATATAATAAAACAGTAACGAAAGAAATACTGTAGATTGAGAATTTTCGAGAAAAAATAAGTGGCTTTTGTTAGAAAAACGTAACTGATGACAAAAAGTGACTTTTTAGAATTTTTGTCTGTTTGTCTGTGTGTATGGTACGGCTTTACGCCAAAACTACTGGATAGATTGAGTTTAAATTCAGCAAAAATGTTTTTTGTTAACCAAGGAAGGGTTTAGGCTACATATTATCACGCCGTATGTTATGGGAGGTAAACAATATTGATTTTAAAAGGTTTTTGTTACTCAATACTCAATACTCAATTGTTTATTGCGTTCCATAAGGTATTACAAGAATGGTGTTATAAAATAAAATAAAAGATCATTATGGACCCTGTACGGGCACAGCAACATTAGGAGAGAGGAAGACAGAAGAAGAGGGCTTAGTAGCAATTCAATATGTAGTCTTAATATAAATTATTAGATGTATTAAA
This sequence comes from Xestia xanthographa, assembly GCA_905147715.2. Lineage (NCBI taxonomy): Eukaryota > Metazoa > Arthropoda > Insecta > Lepidoptera > Noctuidae > Xestia > Xestia xanthographa. Next base: position 28,420,034 of record LR990653.1, on the reverse strand, counting down.
TCGGGTGTATAATTATGAATATTTATACATATTTAAATAATTAATTTGATCTGTGTGTAAACGTATTTATATTAGTATTTTTTAATTATGTAATGCAGTCATGTAGAATAATCAAGACAATTATTACAAAACTATTTAAACTATTATCATTTTTATTAAATTATATTATTGATTATGTATTTATATTTTTATATTTATATTTGGTTTCCTACATTCTATATTATAATTATTATGTATAATTCGTAATGTTTGTTGAGAGCGAATAACTTTATTTTGCAACCGATTTGTCATCTAAAAACTCCTTTACTGAGTAGTATGCCTTTGATTCTAGAAATTGTTTCAATTTATTTAAAAATATGTTTGTCTTTTCTACTTCTCGAATGTCGTTTGGCAGTTTATTATAAATTTTTGTGGACATAACTAAAGGGCCGGTTGAGTGCATTTTAAGTCGGGATTGGGGTATATTTATTTTGTTTTTGTTGTGTGGAAAAGTGTATTTTGTTTGTGTTTCTTCACAAGTGGTGTAAAAATCTGGGTGTTTTCTGACAAATTTACATAGTTCAAAAACATATAAACAGAGAAGTGTGAGTATTTTGTGTTTTCTGAAGTGTGGTTTGCAGCTATCTGTTTGTTCTATGTTGGTTAATATTCGAATTAACTTCTTTTGTAAGATGAATATCGTCTGCGAGTCGGTACTGTTTCCCCACAGTATGACCCCATAGCTGAGCCATGCTTGAGCGTATGCATAGTAAGTCACAAGTGCGGTTTGAAGGTTGGTAGTTTTTTTAATTTCGCGTAGGGCGTAGGAAAATTTTGATAGCTTTGCTCTTATTTTCTGTATATGGGATTTCCAATTTATGTGGGTATCTATAGACAAACCGAGGAGAGTAAATTCATTTACTTGTTCTAGTTTTTCATTATTAAAAATGAAATTTAGTTTTAAAGGGGGTAGTTCTAGTTTTTCATTATTAAAAATGAAATTTAGTTTTAAAGGGGGTTTTTGATGGGGATGAAATGTAATTATTTTTGTTTTGGTGAAGTTAATTTCTAGATTATGGTTATCCATCCAGTTTACTGCTACAGAAAGAAGAGAGTTTAATTTGGCATTAATATTGTCGTCTTTCTGGCACGACGTGAGCAGAGAGATATCGTCAGCAAATAGGACACATGGTTCGTTTATAATTTTAGGAAGGTCGTTTATATAGATAAGGAACATTAAGCAGCCTGCTACACTACCTTGGGGAATAGACGCGTTTACTGCTTTGCAGTGGGATCTCACTTTAATTATTTCATTTGTGTTTCTATCGAAGTATTCAATTTCCACTAGTTGTACCCTATCCTTCAAATATGATGAAAACCACTCATGAGCTTTCCCTCGTATCCCTATCCCATGTAATTTGTCCAGTAATATTTTAAATTGCACCTTGTCGTAGGCTTTTGTCATATCAAGCAGCATACCTACAGCGTAGTTTTTATTATTAATAATGGTTAGAGCCGCTTGTACGTATTTATAGACTGCTAACGTTGTAGACCTGTTTTTGCGGAAACCGTTTTGGCAGTCGTCAAGTATTTTATATTTTTCACAAAAAGAGTATACGCGGTCACACATAGCCTTTTCAAAGATTTTAGACGCAGTTGGAAGCAGCGCGATAGGGCGATAGTTGTTAGGGTCGGTTTTAGAATTTTTCTTGTGTATGGGTTTTATCAGTGCTTTTTTAAGTTGAGTGGGGAAAACTCCTTCTTCAAACGATTGGTTAATTAATTTAAAGAAAGGTAGGGTTAGTTCGTCTGCACATTGCTTAAGTAGGAATGGGGGAAGTTCGTCTACGCCATGGCTCTTTTTATTTTTTAAACTTTTTATAATTTTGTTTACTTCATAAGGATCGACAGGGCTGAGGAACATGGTGTTTTCTGTGGGGCACATCACAGGGGCTCCCTTTGCTGGTGAGGTTTTTTCTCCAATAGAAGCAAAGAAGTTATTAAAAATATTTGCTATTTGCTTAGGTTCAGTTATCAAGTTATCATTTTGATGTAATTTTATGTTTGTTTTTTCACTTTTTATTGGTTTATTTGTTCTTTCATTTATGATATTCCACATAGTTTTTACTTTATTTGTTGACTTTTTGATTTTATTTATGTATTGTAATTTTTTTGCTTTCATAACAGTCTGTTTTATGGTTTTTTCGTATTTTTTATAATATTTTGTTAATATGGGATTGTTCGCTTTTATGGTAAGTATTTTAAGTAGTCTTTTGTTATTGCAAGATAATTTAATACCCTTAGTTAGCCAGTACTTTTTATATATCGGTTTTATTTTCATTTGCTGCAGCGGAATACACGCATTTAGACATTTATTTAATATATTTTCAAACGCAGAGTAGTTTTCATTAATATTTTTATCTGATTTTATTATTTCATTCCAATTTATATTTTTTAGTTCAGATTTAAAGTTTTCTACATTTTGGGTATTATCTCAAAAACTGCTGCGCCCATTTAAAAAAATCTTTCACCATTTGAAAGCTACATTCACCCTAAGTAACATAGGCTATATTTTATCCCCGTACTCCATAATCTTTTTTTGGTAAACCAGTTTATTTTTTTATAATATAATGTTCGTAATTGAATGCACAAAATGACATGTTAAAAGCTATAATTATTATGTGACGTAGACGAAGTTGCGCGGGTCAGCTAGTACGCAATAAGGCTGAAAAATCTCTACAAAAAAAAACTCCGAAAAAAAAAAAAACCTTCTTCATAATCAACCGACTTTCCAAGTTACAACATTACTCCACTATTCAAATTGTTGTAGTCGTACTGGTATCATTAAACCGTTATCACTGACAACCGGTCTAATATCCTATTGATAACGCAGTAATTTTCGCCTTCAAATAAGGTTGATGGGCCTTTGAATAGATATGACGGGTGAGGCAATGAAACTTAAGTTTTAAATGTAGGGTTGGGCGGCCATCATGATAATGTGCGTTTTAATTGGTCGGAATAATGCCTTTAGGACGGTCCTAATTATCGTGTATCTACAATATCTGTGCCCACTGCAAAACTATATTTCGTCTTATTGATTCTCATAAGAGGTTTTACTCACTAATCTCTGCGTCATAAGTAAGGGGATTTAGTCTTTAGATACGGGAATGTTATTTTCTGGTCCTTGTATTTTTTCGCCATTATTTATAGCAACATTTCTTTCTTTAGGATTATAGGCTTCCCACTAGGTGGACCGATGACCTGGTGAAGGTTGCGGAAATCCGCTGAATGCGAGTCGCACGGGACCGGGACATGTGGCGACACGTAGGGGAGGCCTATGTCCAGCAGTAGACGTCTTTCGGCTGAAATGAATGAATCAACAACAGCTTCTGTGTACAACGTATCTTAAGTATGTATAGGTTTTTACAGCCTTTGACTTACATAGTCCCCAATTACAAAAAAAAAAAAAAAAAACAATAAAATGATTATTATTATTATTACTGGTTAACCACTAATTAGAGTTGCTGCTATTGTTTTGAATACTAATAAAATGATTATTATTATTATTACTGGTTAACCACTAATTAGAGTTGCTGCTATTGTTTTGTCCCACTGCTGGGCAAAGGCCTCCCCCAATTCTTTCCATGGGCTCTTTTCCCGTGCCTCCTCGAACCAGCCCTCGCAGTACGCATCCAGATAGTCTCGCCAGCTAGAACTTTTTTTTGAAATGCCAGTCAACAGCAAAAACTAATTTGTAGTTTGATAACTTGGTTAACTATTAAATGAAATATGTAAAGTTACCGCATCTTATGTCTACATAGTTTTAGTGTGTTCAGCCATTACGTGTACCTACACTGAAACTTAAACACAGATTCGGAGATGTGTTCATATAATAGACGCCAGTTTTAGATGACTTATTTTAGATATTTTAAAAAAAGAATGACAATGATTCGCGGTTAAAATAACAAAAAAGGAAACTAAACAGCTAAAAGTACACATTTAAATAACTTTGAATATTTTTGTTGTAAATGTATAGATTTTAATTATTTGTCTTGCTTGTTCAGCTAGTGATCCTTAAATTCAGTTAACAGTAAGGTAATCTCTAATAAAACGAGAAAGAGACGGACGAAATTTAGAGCTGACAAATTTAATTGGAACTAATATTTCTATACAAATGAAGGGTGCACGTAAAAACATGTCGACTAAAAACACGGTGAAGCGCAAGGCATAAACTAGTTTGACAGCTCTAACTTAGTTCATAGCTATAGCCGTCCTTTTCTCGCACTGCCTTTTAGTAAAAGATAGCAATAGCCTAAATTAAGTTTAGTTTGTGCACAACAGAATCGACACCATTGAAACACAAACTAAACTTTACTAAGAACCACAAGGCTAGCATTAGTATAATAAATTTGATAAAGATCATGCCATCGTTCTAAGTTGAAATTCAGCCACAACAACTCTGCATGCTAACAGATATCACACAAATAGAAGTCAACATCAATAACAAAAGTGTAAACTGTAAAGCTAAGCCGAGGACACACGGCATACATAATTCAGTGAAAGATTCATTAACTACCATTACTTGTAAGCCCCGCTTTGTTTCAGTCGGCGCTAATATGGGGCTTAGGGTCGCTACGCCGCTGCGACTAGGCGACATGTTGCAGGCTTTAGTCGCACGTTACATGTTAAATAGGGGATGTGTTTTAGTGGCAATATTTGAAATTGTTTCCGGTTTCAGGGAGGCTGTTTCGTGCATATTTCAACGTTTGAAATGTGTTGGGAGTTGTTACCGTTGGAAACAGCGTCATAAAGGTTTTATTTTAGTGTATTTCCCTTGTAACTGTACATAGTTGTTTTAGCTATGAGGTATATTAGCTACTAGCTCTTGCCCGTGGCTCCGCCCGCGTGGGTATCGTAAATTATCTCACAGCAGCGTCTTGCTCGGACAAAAATCATATGTTGCAACCCAAATCATGTTTATCTGTGTGCCAAATGTCATCAAAATAGCTTCAGCTTCAGGTTAACGTTATTGTTTCTTTATTCAAATGATTTATTATACTGTTAAAAAAAAATTGCAGCACACTACGTAGGCTCACAGTAAGTCGTAAAATCGCCACATCATAAAAAACCTTAATGACGTAAGGCAAGATCCCCTGGGCCTTGTATTCTGTTTCGTTGTGCTTGTTCTAAACCATTTGCATTTCGCGCTCGCTCCACGAATTGAATCATAATAGTAATAAAGGAAAATCCCTCGTGAAAAGATGGATTCCAGCTGGATTTGTTTCATACTGAAATAACATTTCTAAGTTCAAGATTGCTTTGTAAATGCAGATTTTGATGTGGGCGGTAAGATCTGGAAGGCATTATTTGAATTCAAAAATTGTTTACGGACAATCTTGGGAGATTATCTTGTTTGTTTAGTGTTCTTTCAATTTAAAATGATTAAATTTGCACCTAAAATGCACTCGGAGCGCACAAAAAAATGTACCAAGATTGACCTGAGTGCACCTAAAATGTACTACATACGCACCTTATGCATATTAAATAAAAAGTGAATGACTGACTGTGCGCTTAATATAGAGAAAGATGCATAAGATGCTACTCTTACGCATTAGCTACCGTAATCTTTGAAACGCACAACTGAGCTGCATCTTAGTTACTAAATAGTAGTTTTTATACCTACTTCCATAGAGCACGGATAGGCATTGGCGGCCAGTGATAGACTAGAACGTTTTCCAACAAAGAGCGTCAGCGTTTATTCGCACTATGATAAACATGATGTAATTCACGTTACGAAACTGCTCTATCCTGTTGAAAGCACTGCTGGAAAAAGACCTCCTTCAAGTGTCGCCACATGGACTGGTCCTGCATTTGTCACATCTAGTGGATTCTTGTGGCCTTCACGGTCATCAGTCCCCTTTGCGGGAAGGCCTTTCGACGCTGTGACCTCCGTTGCTACTCTAAAACGTTTCGATATAGAAACTGATTAGCTTTGACAGGCGTCCGCGACAGAGGTTGTGTGCGTGACGCACTTTCGGCACTAAAGACTTTATTTGTGCTACCATCTCTAGATCACTATATCAGCCCAGAATCGCCCACTGATGGGTATAATAGACCTCCCCTTTTTCTGCCACACTTCCCGGTTCTGTACGTCTCTAAATCCAGGTGTTTCCTGCGATTTTGACGATATCGTCGACCCAACGATCTCTAGGACGGCCCTGGTTTCTTTGGCCTAATCTTGGCCACCACTCGGTCAGAACCTTGCTTCGTCTAGATACTCAAGCGATTCCATTCTCTGTACCCACACCACACATGCGTCATTACATTTCAATCTATAACAAATCATGTTCAGACCAGTTTTTGTAACAAGTTCATCAATAACTGGGGCAACGCAAGAGATGCGTGAACGCAAATTGTTATTGCAATGTGACGTCATCGAGAGGTAATCGTTGACTGTAAAGAAATATACCGAAGGTCCGTTCATACAGCTCATAGCATGAGAAAATATCACGGAATCAGGAAAATGTATGGCTTATTTTCATGGAATTTTTCCCTTGGAATTTAATCTGGACAGAGCAGGCTAGAAAAAAATAATAATAATAATAATAATCTGTGGTTTTGAAGTATTTAAATGCTGACATGACTGTCATGTCGCATTTTTGCGGTCACCATTATCACCAGAGGGCATCGATCGCTAATTATTAGTGATCGATGCCAGAGGGCCTAAAAAAGTAGCATCTAAAAAAATAATACAACGAAACACACAGTTAGAGGTTTTCGCAACTTGTTGTAAAGACTGGTCCTTTTGCATCTTATATTATCTTATCGTTTCTTCTCACAGCGAAGTTTTTCAATCAAGTGTTTAGTGTTGGGCTACCGATATCGATAAATTGAAAACTTTATACGAATATAGCGTTATTAAGTGGTAAATAATGCAACGATGTAATTTTAATGCAATGAAATTTATTGTTTCAATTTGAATGGAAAGACTTAAATTACACGTAGATTGGTTGTTAATAGATATTTTCAAAAATGGGGTAGCTATACCTAGCCTTCGGTAATGACTTAAACCATACGTTTTATTTCGCTATTTACATTAAATTGCTATGCTCCGTAAAACTCCTTGAAAATGTTGGATGACCTTTTTCAATAGTTACACCAAGCATTCTCTACTCTAACCTTTAAAAACATTAATATTAAAAGCTTATCTCCATTTCTTCTCGCTCACAAAGGTTAATTAGGTACTTACTTAATTTAAACTTAGTTATCTAGAATAAAATGAATAAATAAGAAACGTATTATCTTGTGTTTTACTTCTGTTTTAATACAATTTCAAGCTGTGTTGTGTAAACTGCATTATAGATAAAGACCGCTTGGTGCTCGCTTTAATGAGGAAAAATAATGCAAAGATAAAGAAAATTTCTACTCATTATCTACAGGACTTCGTAATGAACTATTACTGCTAACAAACCCCATACTGGTACCAGAAAAACTGTTGATTAATCTTTTAAAAAATTGTACAATTTATGATTCTATGTTTGTGGTTTAATAAATAATATAAAATCAGACGTCAGTCAATTGTTTTTAGGTTAGATAAGAGACACACAAATGTACATAAACTCACCTAAACTCACCCGTTTTTTTACCAGAAGATAATCTAAGGTAGATTATCTTCTGGTAAAAAAACGGGTGAGTTTAGGTCCTCTTGGATAAGGAGTTATGAGGTTAAGAAGTCCTGAGAGGTTGAGTACAAAATAAATCCGTGAAAGCTTCAAGTTCAGACCTTCACAGAGATTAACGGGGTACACACATGTTTTGGCCCACTATCTCACTTAAAATGGTTGTCAGTTATACCAGATTTTACTTTGCACCAGTATTTGAGATTTTTTAGGCTATGTACATTTTACAATCTTCTCTGAGTCTACCTTTGGCCACAAAATGCTGAGTGTAGGTGCCTTCCAAATCTCTTCAGTTTTGACGGTTTTGTGACAGGCGTATCCAGTTTCTTCGTCTGTCCACCTAATGGGTTGTCTTCCCACATTCCTCCATCCCATCCATGGTCTCCACTCCAGCATTTTTCCCCCATATTCCATCCATTCTACGGCCTATATGGCCCGCCCACTTCCACATTTTCCAATCACAGGAGACCTATCAAAAACAATTCTCACATTTGCAGGAAAAACACTACAAAACTAAAACTGTTATAAAAGAACTAAACTCATGTGTAACAAAAACGTGTTTAGCTTCTAGATTATTATTAGCAGAGGCGTGATAAAAAGAAACATTTTCTTAATTATATTCGCACAGTCGCCAGTCAGTCTTTTATTTGCATTTTACTTACCGTAGTAATTAATTAAATTAATAAACGTAGATGAAAGACACTGATTATGCTCACTAAGTAACTTAAGTAAGCTGCATTAAATGATAGAGTAAACTTAGTTAAAATATTGGATTAGTTCTCGGATCCTTTGGTTTGAAGACTTGTGATTTGTGATGCGTTAAAGAGTGTAATTAGATTTGCTTTTCGGTTTCACAGGGTGGAAATTTGAAAAGGGCAATGTTAAATGTCTTTGAGTTTTGATTCTAGGACATGCCGGTTTCCTCACGATGTTTTCCTTCACCGTTTTGATCCTTTAGCTTGTAGAGATCATTTAGGGGTATTTTGTTTATTGGGCAGAAGATTTTATTTTTTGAGAATTTTATTTTAGAAGCTTTGAGGGTTGGCAGGGGTAGATGTGTGTGGCCCAGTAGACACAGTCTTTTTTTTTTTTTTTCGTATGGGAAATCATTAAATGACTCATCCCGCTCTGGGCGGAGCAGGAGGGAGTGTCAGACTTTTACTGACTAAACCCATCCATGTTCCTTCATCGCCCTTTGTGTCCGGGGCCACGGTATCTCTTTCGAACTGTCCCGCAACCCCGGCAGGCATCGGTCCTTACGGACCCCTTCCTTTTTACTGACTCTCTTTGAGTCGCGGCCTGTCGTCATGAGACGGACGGACGGCGAGCTAGCCCATAGCCCATCGTCCACAGGCCCGCGCCTACGGTGGCCGGGGGCCACGGTCCTCAGTTACGAGTTTTAGGTCATTGGTCATCGGATCTAAACTGGCTCATTATGTTGTATTCTATAAAATCACTTCATCACCATTGCTCTCAAAACGGTAATGGAAAACATTCTTGAGTAATGATCTAAAACCAAGAAATTAAAAACATAGTATGTCATCTACCGGTCGGCACTAGACCCACGTGATGGATAACGACCTACTTCCTCCAACAGAGAGGAGGGCTGCGTCCCAACAGTGGGACCATAATATGCTAATTAAGACGATAAGATGAATGAGCTTGATGATATAGCATTTTTAATATTAACAATTTTTAAAAAACGTTGCAAGTGTTACTGTATATTTTATTGCTTTATCCTTTTGGTAACATAACACAATCTTTTAATTATAGTTAGAGAGCCCACGACATTAAACCTAGTTCGATAAGACTGCCAGATGATACAAATATAATTAGTCACGTTATTAATGGGGTTACACGAAATGGCGATGCTGCAATGCAAAAAACCTGGCAATTAAAAAAAAATGGATTTCTATATGATATGACTCCCAAGTTTCGTAAAATTATTCGTACGTGATCGTGGCACGCGTATTCAATCAGTACTTATCGAAAGGAACCGGGTGATTACAGACAAAACTGAATTAAATAAATAAATACTTAAAAGCTGTTTTTTTTTTCAGGAGATCGATCATACTACATACCTAAAATTCGTTATTTTTTTTATTTTTTTTAATATCGCTACCAGGTTTTTTGCATTGCAGCATCGCCATTTCTTGTTCTCCCATTAATAACGTGACTAATTATATATAATTATATCATCTGGTAGTCTTATCGAACTAGGTTTAGTGTCGTGGGCTATTAGGATCCGTAGGAAGAGATTCAGACACCGACATTTTCTCCATAACTCTACAACTCATTAATGAAGCCGTTAGTTAATGGAACCGTATCCATTTTCGGAGATATTCATTGACAAACCGATAAAACTATGTGGAATTCGACAGGATACAGTAATCGCCACAAAATGTCTAAACATAGCATAAATCGTACAAATAAGTCTCATTTCAAATATCTATTTGTAATTAAAATTATAATAAATTATCATTCTGTAATTGGATATCAACCACTCCTAGGTTGGCAAAACCTTTTTTGACATTTAGAAAATGTCAACTGCACGTTCATTACTCGTAGAATAAGTAAATAATTTAATTAGCAAAAAAAACATTATTTAAAAAAAAAAAACTTTTTTAAAAGTTTTAGATTTCAAATCTGTTTGTGACTTTCGCCTTATATCATTTTATTTGAAGGTTTTGCGGTTAGAACTTAGCTGACATTTCCTTCAAGTCTTCAAATGTCAAGTGGGAATGAGACTTGTTCAAGTTAATCTATGATAATATTAAAACATAAAGTGAAGGTAAACAGTTTAATTTGTGATAATATCCAAAGGTCTAAAGGAGACGATTTAAGGTCAGTTGCACCAGAAATCACTAAACGCGTTTAGTGCTATACATATTTTGAAAATCTTTATGTGTCTATCAGTTTCAAATGATTTACAAAAACAGAACGATATTTTAAACGTGTTTTTGTGATTTAAATGCTTTTATGTTCTACTTAAGAGTGCGGCGCCATCCGCTCGCAACTGCAATTCGAAGCGAAGGCAAAAACACGTTGAAATATTGTTGTCTCTGTTTCACACTCCCCGGCCCGTTGCGTAGCCGCGCGTGAGCATGTGTGAATAGTATTTACCTATGCGTGTGTTAATAGTGTTTGTTGGTGTTTACCTTTTTAGTAGTTATCATGTTCATTATTAGTTTATTTTTGTTAGTTACTTTGTGCAATCGTTAGTGTATGTGCAGAATAGTAATGGGTTTTTAGGAAATCTGTCTACAATGTTTTTATCTCAAATGTTAGATTAACTCAAAATCTAGGCTTTGTTGGAAAAAAAACTGGGTTACTTACTACTCTTTCTATACCACTAATGTAGGTAACGAATAAGTATACGGTTCGCCTGAAAATCTGAAATAAAAGTACGTACTGGTGGCTCAGTGGTGGCGGCCCCGACTTACGAACAGTAAGGCGGACATGGCGCGGGCGGCTTCCTTTTCCATTCAAATATCATACAAAATGCATGGAAATAACGTGCAATTTAGGCTACACGGTATATCATTGCGCTGACGAGGATGTGACGATATACCGTGTGTTGTATTTGTCCCGTGCCCATAGACTTAGTACTTATAATCTTACTTATAATACTGGCCGCGCCTAAGTCGTAGGTTCGAACCCAGGCAGGCGCATTACTATGTGTAATTCATCAACTCTGCTCTCAAAACGGTGAAGGAAAACATCGTGAGGAATCCTAGAACCTAAAAGTAGGTAGGTAGTAGGCAGGTAGTAGGCAGGTGGTAGGCAGGTGGTAGGCAGGTGGTAGGCAGATGGTAGGCAGGTGGTAGGCATGTGGTAGGCAGGTGGTAGGCATGTGGTAGGCAGGTGGTAGGCAGTTGGTAGGCAGGTGGTAGGCAGGTGGAAGGCAGGTGGTAGGCAGATGGTAGGCAGGTGGTAGGCAGGTGGTAGGCAGTTGGTAGGCAGGTGGTAGGCAGGTGGAAGGCAGGTGGTAGGCAGATGGTAGGCAGGTGGTAGGCAGACGGTAGGCAGGTGGTAGTGTTAGGCAGGTGGTAGGCAGGTGGTAGGCAGGTGGTAGGGAGGTAGTAGGTAGGTAGTAAGTAGGTAGTAGGTAGGTGGTAGGCAGGTGGTAAGCAGATGGTAGGCAGGTGGTAGGCATGTGGTAGGCAGGTGGTAGGCAGGTGGTAGGCAGGTGGTAGGCAGTTGGTAGGCAGGTGGTAGGCAGGTGGTAGGCAGGTGGTAGGCAGATGGTAGGCATGTGGTAGGCAGGTGGTAGGCAGTTGGTAGGCAAGTGTTAGGCAGGTGGTAGGCAGGTGGTAGGCAGGTGGTAGGCAGTTGGTAGGCAGGTGGTAGGCAGGTGGTAGGCAAGTGGTAGGCAGGTGGAAGGCAGGTGGAAGGCAGGTGGTAGGCAGGTGGTAGGCAGGTGGAAGACAGGTGGTAGGCAGGTGGTAGGCAGGTGGTAGGCAGGTGGTAGGCAGGTGGTAGGCAGGTGGTAGGTAGGTGGTAGGTAGTAGGTAGGTAGTAGGTAGGTAGCAGGTAGGTAGTAGGTAGGTAGTAAGTAGGTAGTAGGTAGGTAGTAGGTAGGTAGAAGGTAGGTAGTAGGTAGGTAGTAGGTACTCATCAAGATGAATCAAACGAGCCCAAACTCGAAGCGGTTGCGTCGTTTTATTACGGAGATCCTTTGGCCCCCCTTTCGGCTTCATCATCAAACCCTGATTACCACCTAGCACCAAAGTACTCGTCAAGACAAATCATACGAGCCCAAACTCGATGGGGTTATGTCGTTTTATAACGGAGTTCCCATGGACACCTTCTAGCTCCATCATCAGACCCTGGATATAACCTAAAGACAAAGTACTCGTCACGACGAATCAAACAAGTTCAAACTCGATGAGGTTACGTCGTTACATTACAGAATTCCTATGGCCACCTATAGCATTGTCACGCGATATACCTACACGGTCACATTATCTCGAGACCTGGCGTTGATGACGTCACGTCGCGTCGGCGCTCTGATATGGTGCGCAAAACAAGTATCCTCTAGTAGGATATTATTATAAACAATAAGATTTCCAACAAAACAAATATTAAGTTAATTAATTTAATGTAGGTAATATTATTATAATGATATGATTAAAATTGCGGGAGGTTCGCATTCCAGCGAGGTCTCGAGATAATGTGACCGGGTTGTACCTACATATGCGTGCAAAATTTCAGCTCAATCGGTAATCGGGAAGTGGATCAAATTTTACTTGCAAGATTTGATTACCAGATTACAGACAAACATCGGGACACGTGAAACTATATCAAAGCTTGTAAAATAAAACATAATATTTATTTAGTCGGTAGGTAGGTACCCTTTTTTTTTTTTCGGATGGGAAATCATCAAATAACTCCTCCCGCTCTGGGCGGAGCAGGAAGGAGTGTCAGACTTTTACTGACTAAAACCCATCCATGTTCCTTCATCGCCCTTTGTGTTCCGGGGCCACGGTATCTCTTTCGAACAGTCTCGCAACCCCGGCAGGTAAGTAGGTACCCTTAGGTTATGATTATGAATGAAACCCATTAGTCGGACATTTGAATCCTAAACACATCTAATTCAGTATGTACTAACCCAGTGTAATCTAATTTCGATTATGCAGGCATTTTCTTGGTCTGAGTTTTAAAAAATGATGAAAAGAAAAAGGTAGGTAGATACTTACTATGAGATACATCCCAACGTTTGGAGTCCATGTTGCTAACCTTTATATAATTATGTTTATGTAGGTATGTGTTTTGTAACCTAAATTTAACCAAATCGTAAGCAAATATCGAAGTCCGTAAACAAAACAAAAGTCGTAATAAAGTAGGTAGGTAGATTACTCGATTCCAAATCACAAGGCAAATCTAAATCCAAATCCGTAGCATAGGTCAAGAAGTTTTAGAAATATTACGATACAATTGGCAAACAAATACGCACGCACAATGCAATCAAGTAATCGTCTAACATTGACAAACGAATTGCAAACGGGTGGCGAGGTGCGTACGCACACTTTTACATTTGTCACTATACTCAACACATCCAAATGTTCTGTCCCGCGCCCCGCGCCCCGCCCCAGCTCAATGCTTGATGCGATAGCACGACTTCCGATGAACATTTGTGATTAATTTGAATGCGTGCCGTAATACCAAAAATGATGAATGAAAACTCAATGCTTTTCCATTTTTTTTTATATATTATTTAACTTAACAATATAACACATGTTTCGATTTGAACAATATTACAAATACTACCGTTTTTAATATAGAACAGATGAGATGAAAACATCGTATTTAAACTGTAAAAATGTGAGATATTCAATTTGTGTGCATTTCGCTTTTGATAAGTATTTTGAAAAAAAAAAAAAATGTAGATACCTAGGTAATTACCATCTTGTTCCGAATAACAACATATTAAGGTGGAAATATGCTCAAACTGAAAATGATTTTGGTATTACGTTTGTATGGACAAATTCATGCTCCCCGGCCCCTTAAATATAATAATATACCTGTTTCCTTCTGTACATTACACTTTGGACATTTTTTGGTCACAATGAAGCAACCACTGAATCATATTGTTTAGAAACATAGATGTATGATTAAAATGACATCTCCCTTAACAAAAATATAATCGTATTATGTCTTATTTGTATATTTACTTAATTGGATTTAAACACAGTTCGCCGTATGTCAAGGACTGTTAATAAACGTAAGTTCTGTTTAGTGGTTTAAACTGAAGCAAAGGTCATACAACCTTTACATTTTGACTCTAATATTATTAGTGACGTTGACTTTTGAGGTTTTGTGCTGTTTTAGTACCCTTTGAAATTAAATTATTCATGAGTTTTATGGAGTAAAGCGTGTTTACGATCTATGGTGTAACTTGTCCAATTTTATCTCAAATATAAAATATCCTTTATAAAAGTCGGTACGGAATCACCTAATATTGTTATTTTCTTCTTTAAAATACGGCAAAAATCTTGTTGACGCCAACACAAATGACAACCAAATGCAATTAATTATCGCTAAAACGTTTTTCTATCGACTAATATCCCTTCACTACGCTCCGGGAGGTTATTACCGCCCGCATATCCGGTCATCGAACTCAATATGTTGGTGCCATATAACCAACATTTGTGCCAAATAAAAACAGCCAACCTATAAACAAAGCAGCTTCATGTTAACCTGACGAGCCTATTGGCCCAAATATTGGCTATTGGCATCATGGTTTTGACGTACCGTGAATCCACCCACATGCTCAATGTAGGTACCTATATTGCACGCACACCGCGAAAATATAAGCCAACTTAAGAAAATCCCCAAAGGTTCAATGAACTGCCCTCGTCTTAGTAATATTTTGTACGATAGCCGAAGAGCAGGGTAGGTCAACGTAATTTAGCTGGATATTGATTAGAATAATATTGCAACTTGTTTTTGTTCATTGCGGTAATAAAGTTGCAACTTTGTTTCGAAACAGGTTTCTGTTTGTATACTGATATGACTTCGTTCAGGAGTATTAGTATTTATTCTGTGGTTCGGGTAATTAGTTTGGCTATTTAACTGCATTCATCTGACGTCGTTTTAATAATTGTCTTTCATCACTGACTCCTCGACATGGTCGTCGAAAGTTTAACTAGTTATTTATTTTTAACACTGGTCGTTGGTCGGAGTCGATCTTTATGGTTAAGCCGTCTATGGGTGACCACTCATTACACATAGAGTTTCTGACGTACCTCGGAAAGCACGTTAAGCAGTTGGTCCCAACTGTCATTTGTAGATCTTTGACAGTCGTTACAGGTAGTCAGTGGCCTGAAAGTCTGACAACCAGTCTTATCAAGGGGTAACGTTTTACCCAGTACTAACTGATGGGTTGTGGAGGTCAGATAGTCAGTCGCTCCATGTAAAATACTGGTATTCAGCTGCATCCGGTTAGACTCTACGTATCGTCGATCCTGAAAATGTAATGGCATCACTCTACGTAATATTTCTTCTTGTCTCCTTCTAAATTCAAGACTAGCTTTAATGTGACGTACCTGAAGAAATAAAATACACAAAAGTGAGCCAAGATAATACAGTCACTTGTCGACGTATTTTTAAGCACTTGTTTTTTAGTTTCCAAGACATTCATTCATATAGATGGCGAGACGAGATTGACGACTACAGCCTACACACTAGAGTCTAGAGTGTGTAGGCTGTAGTCGTCAATCTCGTCTACTAAACTAAACTTGTACGAGTAGTTCGCCTAGTGACTAGACGAACTTCGTACAAGTTTAAGATCGAGATTAGGATGGGATGGAAAGTGAATACGAAGCTGTAGTGTCATTGTATTAACCAGTAAATTTTGAGAAATTTTGAGAGGCAGTCGCTTCTTGAAAAGTATTGGTATTACGCCGCATTTTTTTATTTTGAGGAAGCCGTTCTCAAAATAAATAAAATAACAATAATCATTCAACCTAGCGTGAAAGCAGCGAAAGATAAGCAAGTATCTAGATCTGGCTCGCAAGGTTGTCGGTATGTGGTATGTGAGTACAACAGTTATTGTGCCAATAGTCGTGTCTGCCAATGGCTTAAAGCAAAGAGCCTCGACCAATATCTGAGGAGGCTCTCGTTTGGCAGCTGGATCAAGGGCTTGATTTAGAAAGCAGTACTTCTGGACACGGCACGTATTGTTAGGAGGTTCCTCGCTCAAGAGCCCTGACCACCGGTAGCTCGGATCCTGTTCCCAGTGGATTACTATTTTTTATATATTTTTAAACGTTTTTATATGTAAAAAAAGAAAAAATAAATGAAAAAGCGTTTATTCGAGGTGACTTCGTATTACATAAAATGTTACTTCTGTCAAACTGTAAAACAGTTTGTTGGCAGATGTAGCTCCCATATAAAACATTCTGCTTATAAGTTACAACTTTAGGTGCACTTGGTGGTGTACTTTAGGTGGTGTACTTTACTTTAAATAAAAAAGCAATCGTTCTCAGAAGCAGGAGATAAACCTTTCTTAATAAATAAATAAAATGAAAACAATTCACATCCGAGACATAGCTACAACAACAGACCGAAATCAAAACCTCTACCTAAAACATTCGTCTCCAATGATATTCCTACCTACACCAGTTTCCTAAGTTGTCAATATCACGTGATCCGCCACTACCGCGCGACTCCCCGTTGCGATTCGACCCCGTCCTATCGTCGGACACGTTTCAGAAACGTTCACTCTCTGTGTAGCATGCCCTTTCTATTTTACGTAGACAATATTGTTACGATAACATTTTGAGGTTTATTTATAGAAGGTTTATAATAGGTTGGACTTTATTTTTGTTGTTGAAAAGGTCGACAGGTGGATTGAAGAAAGTTGTTGGATAAGTTTTCTTTATTATAAGTAAACAACGAATTGAGTCTGACAACTAGTCTTTCCGAAAATAGGTAACGCGTTTCTTAGTGATTAGGATGTAGAGGTCAGATGATCGCTCAAAGTTAAATACTGGAGCCCAACACCAATGTAGTTCGGACGAGGCTAAGCAAATGTTGACTCTGAAAGCATCAGGGAGCATCAAGGGACCTAGGCAATAGGGTATATGCATGATCTTTTTTTATCACTATAAACAAAGCGTATTAACATCAAAAATAGCAAATTGAAATTATTTTTTGAATATCTATAAAAATACTAAGTTATAAGCATTTGAAACTGCTGATAATCAGCAGCTGATCTGCTGATCTGCTGCTGTTAATTTAACCATTTTTATTTGTGTTTTGTCCTGTGCGGGCTAATAAATGCTTTTTCTTTCTTTTTTTCTGATTAGACAGAGAGATCCGGTATACAGCGAATGACGTCATTCGCTGCGTCGACGTACAAAATCCATACTAAATTCCGTTTATCTAGAAAGAGATAGAAACAAAAGTTTAAATGGGTATAACTTTTGTGTTGTTTGGTCGATTTATGTTTTGTTTTCGCTTTTTGTCATCATTTTATAGTACTTTAACATTCCGTATCGAAATGAAAAAAAAAAGAAAATTTATGCATATTTCCTATTGCTTTCATTCAATAGACTGTCGACTTCTACTCAGTGTTATCGCTGATATAATGTCTCTATGTCTTAGTTGTTACACAAAATTCTGTCATAATTACGATAGTATTAAACAGCATTTTGAACAATGGACTATAAAAAATCTTGCATGACTTGTCATCGAAAATTCACAAAGCTTGTCAAGCGCGAATATCGGAAAAGATTTCAAACGTCGAACAATGAAAATAGATAAAAAAGTAACCTCTTTATAGACAAGGAAATGAGGTTTTGATAGACGTCCCGCTCTATGGACATAACTAGATTATACACGTGGAGACGTGGACAGAAAACGCGCTTAGCTAGAATATGTAAAAAAACTTCTTTATATTTACACATATTCTAGCAAAGCATTGAGGGGCCCGTGACTAAATAATAACAGCCACTCGGGTCGATCTTTAGGTTAAGCCGTGCTTGCCTAGGTTGGTCTGTGGATGGGCGACCACCCGTTACATACCGGGTTTCCTCCGTGCCTCGGAAAGCACGTTAAGCCGTTGGTCCCGGCTGTCATTTCCAGATCTTTGACAGTTGTTACAGGTAGTCAGTGACCGAAAAAGTCTGAATACCAGTCTTACCAAGGGGTATCGTATTACTCGGTACTAACTGGGTTGTGGAGGTCAGACAGGCAGTCGCATCATGTAAAATACAGGTATTCAGCTGCATCCGGTTAGACTGGAAGCCGACCCCAACATAGTTGGGAAAAGGCTAGGCAGATGATGATGATGAAGGTTCTAGCAAAGCATGGAAATACCCCATAACTACAATTGTATTCCCCATAACAATGGATAGTCGATGGTAATTTAAATTGAGTAGCAGCAGAACTTGAACAGTAGTGTTCATTAGCTCCTGTAATGAACAAACAACAGGATACGCAGGACGCGTTACTCAAGTGCCCCATCGTTTGATGTTCCATATTTCACTAGTTACCTAAGGGTCTGCATGTGTTTCGGGCAAATTTGTTGTCATGTACCCACCGCGTACAAATCTAGACCCGAGCTGGTCAAACTCAAACTCAAAGCATTTATTTCAATTAGACCATTAAGGCACTTTTAAATGTAAAAAATACAAAAAAAAAACAAAGCTACAGTCCCAGTCACAAGACATAATAACTTGAGAAAGTACTGCAGTTGCCCATTCCCTAGCGTAGATCTCTATGGTATGAGGTATCCCAACCCGAAATAGCAATTAAGCATAATTTCGATAAACGATACAATACCTTCATTAATTGGATATCCCTCCTACACACACACAATTATCTTTAAAAAGGGATAACTAAATTTATATAAGCGTCGGTCTCACGAACTAAATTTAGGTAAATAAGTTTACCTGCCTTCACAGTGTATGCAAGGTTCATCAGGTGTGCAAGATAATCTATAGCATCTACATTGTGACAGATATTTTACAAAGCCATGCATATGTATGGCATATAGCTGAAACTTGGCAGGACTTAGAAGGTTGTATCGTTGCCATGCAACACGCAATGCTAATCCTTCTTTCGAAATACATTGTCACATAAATACTAGGTAGGTAGGCGTAGAGGATAATCTAAGGCTTAGTGTGGCGCCAATTTTGATAGGCACTAAATAGACATATCATACCTGTTATTCCCGTAGAGTGAGGCAGAAGTGGCCCGTAATGTTTACGTACAGTTCGGTTCAAACTTAATGGTGGCTCGGAAGTTAGCTGCAAGTGACGGTCTGCGCATTATACAGACAAAACGATGCGTCATCTGCGCCCCGTTGATACCTAAAATTGTTGTCTGCGCAGCTTTACATTAGATGTTCCGAATCGCCATAAAGTTTAAAGCGTTATTCCTGCGCAGACTCGCAGCTAACTTCCGAGCCGCCATTAAGTTTGAACCGAACTATACCATGTTATAGGTGACGAGCCTATTGCCATCAACTGGGCACATGCCCAAACTTTGGGTTATTCAAATTAGTTGTTCCCTACATTTAGATCTTTGTTTCGTATTTCAGGTCATAATGATCCCATAGTAAAAGTTGTACATTTTTATGAGTACCACACTCCCTTTAAATAAGTATGTCATTTCTTTAACATCGAAAACCTGTATTATTATATTGTTGGTACATTTAAGAACAGGTATGTAGGTACAAGTAAGATACGGAAGAAATCCTGTGCTGTCAAACTTGTTTTCATGTTAAACTGAGCGTGATTTTAAGCGCCATATTCCGGTGTTATCTGAACCTGTTTTAAGACTTGTCTAAACTTCATATGACAGCTCTAATAAGTGTTTTTAGAGCATATTAGTGTGTAAGAGTAAAGCTAATTGGAAGTTAATGAATCGCGATATTTCTAAATTAGTTTTGGAACGTTTATCAGTGAACTGTAACTTCAATTTACATGGAATAAATATAATAGGAACGACGACATTATCAAAAAATTGCAAAATGTATTTAGTCCGTCAGTTAGAGTATTGGAAAATAATGGACACGTATTTTTTGTTTTTGTAAATCAATAAATATTGACAAAGATAAAACACATCAAAACTCGGGAGTGGGGTCTCGTGACGTCAGAACGCAACGCACTAAAAATTATACCACGGCGGCGTGATGAATTTTAAAAAAGCGTCGTATTTTCTTCAATTTTGGTTTACGTAACAAAAGAAAAAATACGGGTCAAATATTTTTTGATAATCTAACTGACGGACTATAATTAGATTTTTTCAGTCGACAAGCATATTTATTATGTAGCTTTCACGACTGGAGATATGAATATGGATTTGTGTTTTGAAGATACATGTTTTGTAGATGGCTCTAACAGTACTAATCCATCCAAAAAACGAGTCCATGATTTCTTTGGTCAAACAGTCCAAACTGTGTGCAAAATGATGAATAAATTAAGTAAATGTGTGTAAGGCCTGAATTCTTGTCGCGCTGACGGTCGGTCGCGCACGGTCGGTCGCGTGCGAGTATACATTGTCTATACTTAATATTATAAAGAGGTAACATTTGTTTGTAAGTTTGTATGTTTGTAAGTTTGTATGTTTGTAAGTTTGTATGTAGGGGGTAATCTCCGGAAGTCATCATCTGCCTAGCCTTTTCCCAACTTTGTTGGGGTCGGCTTCCAGTGTAACCGGATGCAGCTGAATACCAGTATTTTACATGGAGCGACTGCCTATCTGACCTCCACAACCCAGTTAGTACCGGTTAATACGATACCCCTTGGTCAGACTCTCTCCGGAAGTAATGAACCAATTTTAAAAATTGTTTCACTGGTAGAAAGCTACATTATTCGTGAGTGCCATAGGCTATATTTTATTCCCGTGCTCCTACGGGAACGGGAACTACGCGGGTGAAACCGCGGAACGTCAGCTAGTGTTCTATAAAGCACTATGCTGCGACGCGCGACGCTGACGTCAGCGGCGACCGACAGCCGTATTTTGTTCTTGCTGACGTCACGACGGACGGTACGCGACCGACCGTCAGCGCGACAAGAATTCAGCCCTAAGCAGACATGCTGAACTTACCCCAAATAAATTGGTGACATATTGACGAGGACTTTTTATTCAGGTTTAAAAATTCCATGATGTTTGGTTTACCTATACCGCTTGAATTTCTACTTGAGGTCTGCAACAGCCATTTCATCATTATCATCTGCCTAGCTTGTTCCCAAGTATATTGCGTCTGCTTCCAGTCTAACTGTCAGCTGAATGCCAGTATTTACATGGAGCAACTGTCTATCTGACCTCCACAACCATGTTAGTATTAAGTAAATACGATCTATTTCTATTGCGATCTGGTTCTATTT
This sequence comes from Xestia xanthographa, assembly GCA_905147715.2. Lineage (NCBI taxonomy): Eukaryota > Metazoa > Arthropoda > Insecta > Lepidoptera > Noctuidae > Xestia > Xestia xanthographa. The sequence goes on along the minus strand of LR990653.1, from coordinate 28,398,535 downwards.
TTCTACCGAACTAAAATCCGTTTTACATAGTGTTACCTGAATTTTCCCTGTTTAAAGTTCAGCACACGTTTCGCCTGGTTCTCGATAACATCGCAATGCGGGCGCCGAAAACGTTTCTATACAAAATGTCCGTTTAACATAACAAACACCTGAATTTTTGATCGATACTGAGTATTTGTAAACGTGCGGCTTAGTCCCTGATGGAGACTGATGTTCTTCGGTATGGTGTGAATCGATTACCTTCTGGTTAGAAATGGTGTAGAATATATTTAACAAGCTTATGCTCCCGAGTTCGATCGCGCGGTGTTCGGTAACTGTCCTATGGAATTGTAATATGGGGATAATACTGTATGTTTGTGTTAAAACTGTAAAATAAACTATCTGTGTGCCAATTTTCATTCAAATCCGCTCAATAGTTTTTTGCGTGAGGAGCTCGTGGCTCGCCGGGCCTGTGGACGCTGTCGGGCCTGTGGACGGTGGGCGGGCCTGACGGTGGGCTATGGGCTAGCTCGCCGTCCGTCCGTCTCATGACGACAGGCCGTGTCGACGGCGCGTTCGTGTTCCACGCGCGCCTCTAAGAGAGTCAGCAAAAAGGAAGGGGTCCGTAAGGACCGATGCCTGCCGGGGTTGCGGGACTGTTCGAAAGAGATACCGTGGCCCCGGAACACAAAGGGCGATGAAGGAACATGGATGGGTTTTAGTCAGTAAAAGTCTGACACTCCCTCCTGCTCCGCCCAGAGCGGGAGGAGTCATTTGATGATTTCACATACGAAAAAAAAAAAAAAATGAACTCGTGGCTAAATAATAACAGTCGTTCGAGTCGATCGTTAGGTTAAGCTGTGCTTGCCTAGGTTGGTCTGTGGATGGGTGACCGCCCATTACATACCGAGTTTCCTCCGTGCCTCGGAAAGCACGTTAAGCCGTTGGTCCCGGCTGTCATATGTAGATCTTTGACAGTCGTTAGTTAGTCAGAGGCCCAAAAAGTCTGACAACCAGTCTTACCCAGGGGTATGGTATTACCCGGTACTAACTGGGTTGTGGAGGTCAGATAGGCAGTCGCTCCATGTAAAATACTGGTATTCAGCAGCATCCGGTAAAACTGGAAGCCGACCCCAACAAAGTTGGGAAAAGGCTAGGCAGATGATGAGTTTTTTGCGTGAAAGAGTTACAAACATCCATTCAGCCATCTTCAAAAACTTGATTATTTACTTATTTACACAACCACAAAATTGCGGTTACCTCTACGATTGGTGAAGTAAGTCTGGCAAATCTTTTGCCCTTAATATAACTCTACGTAATCAACTTGGTTAAGAAGAATATTTGGGTGAAGAATGGCATAAAGCTTTACAAACGAATCAGCTTTTTTATTTGAGTGTTGATTTTGGTCAGGTACTTAAACTGAATTTCTAGTGATCGTTATTCCGGGCTACTTATTTTTTGTATACTATAGTAACAAATAAATTCATTAGTAACAGAATATGCATCGAATCATCATCATCTGCCTAGCCTTTTCCCAACTATTTTGGGGTCAGCTTCCAGTCTTAACAGATGCAGCTGAGTACCAGTATTTTACATGGAGCGACTGCCTATCTGACCTCCACAACCCAGTTCATACTTGGTAATACGATACCACTTTGGTAAGACTGGTTGTCAGACTTTTTGGGCCACTGACTACCTGTAACGACTGTCAAAGATCGACAAATGACAGCCGGGACCAACAGCTTAACGTGCTTTCCGAGGCACGGAGGAAACTCGGTATGTAAGGGTGGTCACCCATCCACAGACCAACCTAGGCAAGCACGGCTTAACCTAATGGTCGACCCGAGCGGCTGTTATTATTTAGCCACGAGCTCCTCAGAATATGCATCGAATAATAACGTGAAAATAAATAAGACTCCACTCGTAAAACATTTCAGTTTCAGCTCAATTACTTTCATACGCATCGTTATTTTACTCGAACCGTACAATACAATATGCTTTTTCAAGCACAATGCAGTAATTAAATACTCCAGGTGTAATTAATTGTTCATATAAATTGAGAATAAACAGTAAACCGTATTGTCACAGAGTAGTACTTGTCTACAGAAGGACAACCAGGGAAAACGCATTCACACACACGTAAAGCTGATCTTATAGTACTGTTCTGGTATAACGGGTGCAGTGAGCAAGTTCACTCTCTCTGGCATTCATTTGACATATTATAATTGGCTGCCCTATTCCAGCCAATGTCAAGTATGAGCCTCTCCCTCCCTTTTGTGTCATGCCTCCCTGATCTGATTGTGTTTTCTACGATCTTCTGTAGATCGTCAATCCATCTGGCTGCTGGTATGTCAACGCCCCTTCTGCCATCTCTCGGCAACTATTCCGTTGGAGCTGCTTCACAAACCATCACCGCGTCTAGCTAAGTGTCTTGCCCAACGCCATATAAGAATTCTTGAACTTTTGTCTTACGGCGGATCTTTCTCTGTCCCAAAAGTTATTTCGCATTGACAATTGAAACTATTTTCATAACCTAAATTTTATTTAATGGTTTTTCAATTTCAATTTTATTGTTTTAAAGTTTGAGATACTAGTACGGGCCCTTCATCTTTCATGCATCGTTGCTTGCTTGTTTTCGCGTTGTTTGTGTGGGTGCGCCTGTTTTCGCTCGTTGCATGGATTGGACATTCTGTAGTTACCTATCTATTCTGTGGTATTGTTACGTAAATCGTGCGTGCTTCATAGACCGCAGTGTTACTATCGGTGATTATCGGCCGTTTTGTTACTGTATTGCGAACGGTTCAATGTCCTACGATTGTTTTGTGATTAATTATGCTAATTTTAGACTTGTTTATTTGGTTATTTATAGCGAAATTTCCAAGACAATACTTGCCACCTGCCTTGATATTATGTATGTAACATGGCGATTTCCGCGATTTGGTATGAGATATAACAAATCTTCAGGGGTTGTAAGTTTTTATTCGATTGACGATTAAATTTTATTATTATTTTCGAAACATTTATTATATTTATTCATTTATATATTTTTTTTTGTTGATTATTTTCGTTTTTTTCTTGTTTTTTTTTTCTTGTTCGTAATAAAGATTTGTCTATTGTCTATTTCAGAACTGAATACATTAGGCACTCTTTGTCAGTAAAGATGGAGTCTACATCTTAAAAAGCATTTGAATAAAATGTCACACATATCGTCTACTCCATTGTATTTTTCTGAATATAGCAAGGAAAGCTGATAACAACCATTGTGCCAACCTCTTCTTCTTCTTCCTCCTAGACCTTATCCCATTTACTTGGGGTCGGCTTTCCTTGTCCGCATCTTCCATTTAGCACGATTTTGTGCCGCGTCTTTATCTAAATTAGCCTCTTTCAAATCTTTTTCGATCGTCGTCAACCAGGTGGCAGGTGGTCTTCCACGAGTGCGTCTCATTGATGGCAAGTCTAGGGCAAGCTTCGCCATATGGTCCGCTTGGCGACATTCTGCCAACGTCTGAAGTAAATTGGAAATAAAAATGTGAATAATAGATAACACTAACATTATCTCAAAAGCTCAGAAACTGTGCTGCTGTGCATCATACCATTGTGTCCTAAATTGCATCATTCATTGAAAATACCTGACATCTCCATACTTTTGTATTCCTCAGAACTATTATTATTTATGTTACCTATGTTTTGTTTCCAATACATAATATTAATGTTATTATTAATTTGTTGCAGGTAATAATCACTATATTGCGTCGCCCTCACCGCTTGACATTTTGGAAATGTCAAAAGCGCATAAAACGAGGTAAATTGTATCTAATTATAGTATTTTATTATTCTTGTATTATTTTATACGGAAATAGTGATGAGCAGTATATTCTGTCATGGAGTCTTTGTCTTAAACTTCATAAAAAGTGCATCTCGGCTAAAGGCAGTTGAAGACCCCCGTGTGGTTTTAGGTTTTAAGTGACTGGACATCCATGATGATTTCCACTTTGTTAACCATATCTGTCTATTCTTCACCAACAAATCATACGGTAGAACTACACGGACACAATGTACATATATTACGGGGTTATCTAATCATCAACGCCTTAAGTTACTCCTTATGACATCAGCTATCTGCAAGTAAAAGTCCCATCAAATCGGTGCAGCCGTTTCGGAGATTAGCCCAACAAACAGACAGAAAATAAAAAAAATCGTTCTACGTAAAATAAATATTTTTTTATTGACAAATGATTGCTCAAACATCAGTGTAACTCTGGCTCTTGTACTAGGAGTTCCTGTATCACAAGAGCCAGACCTCTCAATTAACAGAGAATATGTAAAAAACTAAAAAAAAAAATCGAAGCAGTCTTTGGGGACTGCCGATAGAAGTGAAAACAAAAAGTACACAGGCCCCGCCCTAGTCGTAGCACTGGTAATGCTTATGTGGTGCTACGCCGTAGCGGATGCTACGAGTGCTACTAACGGCTACGAAGCGTGATCGCACGTTACGTTACGTGACGATGAGTTCAATGTTTTTCCTTCACCCAAAAAGTGCTCAACGCGCCTAAAGAAGTTTTCACTTCAAAAAGATTTGGCATAAACCGTAAATTTTATACTTTCATAATTATGCATTCTGTAAAAAGTATAGTGTATTTTCAAATAACAAACTGACACTTTAATTTTTATTTATTTGTATAGATTATGAAGATAAGTAGCCGTTCTTATTTTGACCTCACTCATAAAAGCAATATTGATAGGAGCAGTTTAATAACTCCGACAAGATGCAGTTTCACAATAATGTTCAAAAGTACTAAGAGCTCATAACTACATAGGAGTCCCATAAATAACGAATGTTTCCTACTTCAGCTTAATAACTAACTATAACTTGAGGCAAAAGGTTACTTACAGAGTAATAACATGCTATGTTAACTTGATTTATAATTAGTGTAGGTAAGTACAAACATTAGCTGGAAGCCATGTTTAATTTTATCGTGAAAATAAGCATTGGTTGTGGCTCTTAGCAAATAGAGTACTTGGTGCCTCTTTACGTTAATTTCATGAAGACGAACCAAGATTCTTGTAAACATGATGATGTTTAGAATAGGGATGAAGACTGACTAAAAAAAATATGATTCTGTTTATTCTGTCAGTTAGATTATCGAAAAAGATTAGATACGTGTTTATTGTTTTATCAAATTAATAAAAATTGACGAAGATAAAACGTGTCAAATATCATGAGTGGGGGCTTGTGACGTCACACTTGAGTAAAAAATGTACTCAAATGTCACACGAGTTTTCGACGCACTGTATTGTCTTAATTTTTTGTTTACGTGAAAAAGAAAGATATATATAGATATACAGGGTGTTAAAGTAGTCGCGTGCCATAGCTTAGGGGTGAGTTCAGTATCGATAAAGGAACCCGTAAAAATAAAAAATAAATACCTTTAATTATTATTTTTAAACCTAAAGTTAGGGTGTTAGTGGGAACACCGTTATCCTTGAAACCAGTGCTTTGATTTCATAAGTAGTTTAGGTGCTACTTATGAAATCAAAGCACTGAACCATTGAAAAAAGCAAGTTTTATTTTTTTGAAGAAAATCCACTATTTTCCTCAAGATCATTTCACTCTAATGGGCTCGGAAACAGCTGACCGCCGAACGGGCGGGCACTCGGGGTCATCGACCGCGCCGCAGTCAGCTGTCGCTAGAGCGAGCGCGCGTCGGAGCGCGCGCCGTGCGCCGAGCCGTATGTTTCTCGCGCGTAAATTGTGTGAGAGCGGGTGATAACCTACAACACGTTCGATAATAGGTAAATAATTAAAGCATTTAAACAAATAAAATAATTTTAATTCTAAACGATTGATATTTTAAGTTAGTAGACCGTACTAAATTAGGTTGGTCTTGCAATATTTTTTTTATGTTTAATTTTTTTATTTATTATTTTGTTTTTTATTTTTTTATTTTTTCTGGGTTCCTTTAACGATACTGAACCTACCCCTAAGCTATGGCACGCAACTACTTTAACACCCTGTATAAGAAATATGTGTCCATTATTTTTTGGAAATCTTTCTGACAGACTAATTAGTTTTTTTTTCATCTACCCTATTCGTGCTCATTTCACTGTATTACTCGTCGAGTTGGCTATTAGGTATACAAAAAGACACCTACTCAACGGTACCTGTACGACTTTACTGTCACCATGATTTAATTGATTTATCTGACTGACCTCTTACGTTTAGTGGTCGCAAGCGCGACTGTTGAGCATGAGGTCCTGGGTTCGATTCCCGGGTCGGGCAAAGTGTTTTTGGGTTTTTCCACAAATAATTTCTCAGTAGCAGCCACGAAGTTTGGATTTGTGCCCGGTTGATGACAACAGGCTCACCCCTATTACATGGGGCTTAAACATAACTGTCGAAATGTGGGTGTACTACACTGACCTGCAAAAATAACTATCACACTTTTAAAATTGCAATAACTTTTTATGTACACAAGATATACTTTCGAAACAAAAAGTACTCGAAAAAGAGTTTTATTTTGTACATAAAACTAATAAAGCTGATAAAAATTGCTATAAAATGTTTCTTATTTTAAATAAAATTGCTACGAAACGTTTCTTATTTTAAATAAAATTCCTATAAAACGTTTCTTATTTTAAATAAAATTGCTATAAAACGTTTCTTATTTTAAATAAAATTGCTATAAAACGTTTCTTATTTTAAATAAAATTGCTATAAAACGTTTCTTATTTTAATAAAATTGCTATAAAACGTTTCTTATTTTAAACAAAATTGCTATAAAACGTTTCTTATTTTAAATAAAATTGCTATAAAACGTTTCTTATTTTAGATAAAAATTGAAATTATAAAAGTGTGATACTTATTTTTGCAGGTTTAGGTACACCTCTGCCTAATCCTTCGGGGATTACAGGCGTGATTTTTGAAAATTGATCTAAAGTAGTTTACTAGGGGTTGAAATTTAAAAAACGTAATTTTTGGACTCAGCACGTATCATTATAGCAATCATCTTTATCTATATCCTATATCCATTTTATATATGCAACGGTTCTAATAAATTGGTAGGCCAACAAAATGTTACTTAATACATTTGTTAAACAAACTCTCCAGGTGAGAATCTCGAACAAAGCCATCCGTCTGAATGAGCCCTGTCATTAATACCCCAGTTTAAGGTCCCTTGGAGGCAATAAACATGTACGAATGGTCGTAATCACGGCGAATGTTCTATTACGGCGCTGTCAGATACCAGGTCCGAACTGTGACGGCCAGTGGGTCTCTTGGCACAGAGGAGGCAAATGCAGAAGGCAAAATTGTGTGGTACTGACTTTACGTGAACCACCAGTCTGTGGTCACTGCCAGCTTCTCTGTGCCCTGGTCATTGTAATCTGCACCCCTAGCCAAGTTACAAACGTTTCGTAGCGATTCTCTTTCTACAATTGTAAACGCCTCGGCGTAAGCGATTGTAGAAAGCGCTAAATTGGTAGCCAAGTTGACACGACTGAGTCGATCGCTCGTTCTCTAATGTCTGTAGAAAAAAACCTACACTTTAAAGAGTATAGCGATCAACATTATAAAAACGATAACATTCTATCATTTTGAACGATGTAAACTTGTCTACGAATTTTCTATTCGTTTGTGTTGATCACGTGATTTAACGTTGAGGTGATGTCATTCCCATTCATTTGAATAGTTTTCTACTAGCGTTAACGATTGTAGATTGTCAACTTGGCTAGGGGTGCTGGAATCAGTTTCTTCACATCAGGCGAGCTGCGGCCAATCGCAAGCTTTTTTTTATTATTTAAAAAAATGTACGTCAAATTGATAATCACTGCGTGTTGAATCCATCCGTGCAGACCACATACATAATTGTGATGATACATATTGTATCATTCACATCATTTGACACAATGGTATTCCCATAAGCAAAAATGACGAACTTCCGTAGGCACTTTCATCCTCTTTAAGGGCTGAATTTGCATACAGGCAAAAATCAAAGATATGTGACATCCACTAAATAACGTGCACTGGGCCCGCGTGTTGGCCAATTCCATCTCACAGACAGGAAATCTGGGCTTGGAATATTTCTGTGCCATGGAGTGTGCTGGCTCTAGGTTTTTGTTCGGAGTGTCCCTTCTGGTTCCTATTGTAATCTCGCCGTCCACGAGTCCACGACACGTCACGTTCTCGTCCTGATTTCCCCCCGGCTCTGAATTCTGAATCCAATGTCGTAATGTTTCTAACTTGTTCCAACGTGTTGATTATTCGTTTAGAGGTTCTTTTGTTGTTTTTCTTCTGTTATTTTGAAGGCGATGAGATTTATGTGTGCTAGTTATTACAGAATTAACCGGTATTGTTCTTCAAAAAGGGGAAGTTTTAAACTTACTTAATACAATTAGCGAAAGCATTTTTGTAACTCCAATTAATCAAGAAAAAAACATAACAGAACGAGAACTTACCTATCGTCAATGCACATTAGGCACTTAGCACAATATTAAACTTTACATGCAGTTAAATTTAGCATTCATATTTCGCTAACACCATTTTCAACAAAAATACCGCCTTTATTTCACAGCCAACCCACCTCATTTACGTAAATCAACAACTATGAAACATAAACCCACCGAACCCAATAATTAAATTTAACAAATCATTCATTGTTACGCTCGAATACTTGACTTTAGGAAGCTTACAACACTAGCGTTTTATAATCACTGTTGTAAGATGTTCTGGAATCCGAAGGTCGGATGTAAGGCAACAGACGCGACGCTCTCTTAAAATCGCAGGCAAGGCCGGATGTAAATGCCTAGCTTTGTAGCCTCGTCGATTGCACTGAACGATTGCCTTTCTTTGGCAAGCGCGTGTATAGTCGAACAAGATATTTGGTGTACAGCTAGCTAACTTGCATTTACTCTTAATCTGTGTCGTTTGACATCAGTCTCTTAATGCCAAAAGCTTTATAAAACCAAATTGTAAACAGTATTGTCAGTCTACTAGATTATGAATATTTCTGCATGTATACCAAATGGTTTGTTCGACTGTATAGTCAAACTAACTAACTAACTAACTTTAGACTAACTTGTAAATAAAAAAGTGCTTTTTAAGTATTTTTCTCCTTCTGTATTAATTGTATATTGTTGTAAACATAACGCTGTTAAACCTATACGTTCCGAAATAAAATCGCTTTTCAATTTTTGTTAAGTGTGAACATGTTAGTGCATATGGCTTTGCATAAAACGTGCTACAGGAGATAATTTATTCTCGCGTAGATATTATCTATTGGGTTCCTCATTCGGTATTAATTTGAAATTCATTAGATTATCGTTAAATATGGCTGGATTGTAAAATAGAAATGTTAGTTGGGTATAAATTGTGGAAATGCCAGCTTCACAGCGAGTGGTCGACGCCAACACGTCTTTAAACGAATTGTCGAGAGGTGACATAAGGTTAAGTCAGCTGATTGGTCAGCATTCACGTGAATACTGATAACATCATAATGTCAATCGTTATTTCCTACTGTGTTATAAACAGTGAAAGGTATTTCTCTTTGTTAATCAATTAACCATCTTGCTACAGGTTTGAGGCCTGCCCACAGATGTACGCAATATACGGGAACAGCATCGCCACAACTCTTGCCGTTGCACAATGATGTTCAGGCATTGCTTAGGATAGGGATCAGTTAGTAAAAATGGCTTGGGGTGAATGCCGATCCGATATAGTTTTAACGCCGGTAATAGGAGCTTTACTAAATGCAAATTCCAGAAGTCAAAGTGATATAAGAGGATACAAACCCATAGAAATCTAAAAAACATATCTATGATACAAACCTGAAATAATTTAATGAAGTTCGGCAGAGCAGTAAATTAAGGTTACTTGTTTGTTTATTTTCGGATATATAAACTTAGTTATTGGATACAGCCGCGGGCAAAGCTATTTATGAATCAGGAAATTGAAGATGAGTTTACTTAGGCCTCAGGTATATATGTGTTTGATGATACAGTTAATTGTTTTACTTAACGTGGTTAGGTAGAATTTCATGCGATCAGCTCATGTGATCAGGTTTTCGTATTTCCTAAACTGAAGATTCGTAACAGCGAGACGTTTTGGCGCACGAAGTATAATGACCATCGTAGTCTACTATGAACTGACAATGAATGTGACGATAATAAGTTTAGTTGGAACTGGTGACTTAGAAAACAGTAGGTTGGAAAAGAAGGTCGGGAGATGTAATAATAAAAAGATGCAGGTGCATCTTCAATGTGAAGTTTAATTTGCTGCACAAGAACCAATATAATGATTGAACAATTTCATTCGGGGCTATTTGGGCAGTCAGCTTGTCCCACAACTTTTTTGACTGACTTAGCAGAGTATAAGCTATTGTCAAGAAGACACGTCATAGTTTGAGCAGATACGAGATAAATACAGTGTGAAGCTTCCTTATATCGCATTTAAATAGAAGGATGAAGTAGCGCCGTGTTGCAAATTCATTTTTATTCAAGTGTGAAAGGAAGATCACTATTTGAGTTATGTTTCGATCATCGCTCGATACTTATTCTTCTGGTGCCTTTCCAATTATTTATGTTTCGCTATCGACTCGAATATTTCTCTTCGCAGCCATGTAAACTTACTATTACATATTTATCACCTTCCAATAATGAAGAAATATCCAATGCTAACTAACATGCAATCCTCGCGATAGGCTAGCTGTCACTCAGACATGATATACTGGCACAGCATGCTACACAACTATTTGCCACGCTAACTGACCCCAGAGTAAATGTCTCTGCGTACCCAGGGTATGTTAGAGGTGAACGTAGAAGATTTGTGTGTCTGATTGAGTTAGTATGGCTATAAAACAATATCTTTGTTGAACTTTTCATGTGGGAAGTTATTCTTTGCTGCTTGAGGTCTTTCTTTATAGATAAAATGGCCTGTGTCGTAAAAGTTGGTGCAACGGCGAAGAGCTTTGTCTAGATTTGAGAGTTGTGCTGGGAAAGGCAAGGTATGTGTTACCTGCAAGTAACTAAAGGTTGTTATTTAACTGACATGGTCACTAACATTATCATTGACAGTAAAAACCGGATAGTGTTAATGATAACTAAAGGTTTGTTATTCATCCGATGGGATGAAGTGAAAGCATATCCTTTTTGATTCAAATTTATAATTTAGAAGAGGTAAGGAACCAATAAGTAATACATATTAAAAAAAGACCCTGGACCTGGATTTATGATTTCTATAGACGCAGTATGTTTCAACGACGATCTCTTAACATAATTAACCTAAACTCCCATCTATAAATCCTAATAGACCTTTTCAACAATGCTATTCCCTTTATCACTTCAATCGGCTTGCCTCTCAGTAAAATACGATACCTACTGCAGAAATACCTATCCCAATCCATTGTAAAGCCTTAAATATCAGGAGGCATGCAAAAATTGATAGTTGCGAAACTGAGCTTGGTTGGTATGCAAGGGAGTATTATAGGATTATGTTCAGAAGTAGCATTTGTAGCAATGAGATTGTATTACGATTGTACTTTCTATTAGAGGCACAGAATTACCTCTGCGTAAGCCGGGGAAACCTGTGTGATAATAATAAGTGTCGTTTTGATAAAAAAAACTTGCAATTAAAATAATATTCCACTTTCATGGATGAAACCAGTGGATCAGATTCAGGTTATTAGTGATCTGAAAGGTATCCCCTGCTGGACCAAGGCCTCTGACTGTATATGCTACCGCTATGTCTTATTATGGATCCAGGTGGATTCTGTATTCTTTTTCTAGTGTGGCTAACGCAATTTCTGCTATTGTAGCTTTATTTCCTTCCGTTGTAATCATCATTGTCTGCCGTACAGTTCAGTGTTTTCCTGACCATGTTGGGTCTCCTCTTCTTGTCTAAATAGTATGCAGAATTCCTTCAGTCCCGTATGATTTCTTCTTTTCGTGCCTTGTCTAATTTCCCCTTATATTCCTATGCGGCATCTGTTGTAACATTGCACTTCTGCAACAATTCTGCGATACTAGCGCCATTGTGGTTGCAGCAGTGATTTATTGACATTTCGGTTCAGTCGGCGAGACGGCGTAATTACGGGCACGATTGAATACGATCGGTCTATTGGCGTGTCGGAGAGCACAAAATATCAGTGCATTTAGTGCACTGCGATATTTTAGGCTTTGGTGATGTGGGTTACTATGGCATTATTTGATACGTGTTCGGGTTCGTAAAGATTGTGGCGAAACAAAGCGTTAGAAAAGTATTAGTTAGCTCCAGCGTCTTTGAAAGCGAGACGTAAATGATGAAGTATCTACTTTACTGTAATCCGTACGAACAATATTCTGTTAATACAATTCATACCGTGCTTCGGGTCATCATCATCGATGAACTTACGCTAATCGCAGAGATCAGTCATCTCTGCGTTTAGCGTGAGTCCATCGATGTGTGGCCTAATTTGGGTTTCATCTCGGTGGGTCTCTTGGACGCAAAGAAGTAGCAGTGAGTTTTGCGGTAGACATCGTGAAGAATTTCTGATTTGTCTTGTGAGAACCCAATAAGTAGCTCACTAATGGGCCGACACAAATTAAGTTGCTATCGACACGCTAAGAAGAAGAATACAATTCATCGATTGAGTTTAGGAATAAAAAGGAGAGGCTAGATTGGTAGGAAGTCTTTCGACTCCATATTATTTGCAATGCGGTTTATCTTAACGCAAAACGCATGACATTACTAGTTCATTATATTCAAGCTACTAAAGTACTAAATACCTCTTGATATATAGACATCGTAAAAGTGAACTACTCGTTAAACACAACTAGGTTATAGCAATGATCGAAAGTGTTTTATTATGATGATGTCCTATTTCGTCACTTCATATTCTAGTTTCAAGTGATTGTTAACTCATGCCTTGTTTGCTTTTATTGCTTTTTGAAGGCTGTGAATGTCGTACTGAAATAGGTGATATACACCACAATCATATAACAACACCTTTCCTTTATGTACGTATTGTAAACGTGCTGGTGTCCGTAACTCCTAAGGCCCAGCGCACACCGCTGGAGGCGCGGTGGAGCACATTTCCTTAAAACGCGCCGGCGCGGATCATGTAGCTTAACAATTTTATACTCAGGATTCAAAGAAATCATCACAATAAACTCTCATCAAATTATCTTGGATTGCACAGACTCTCAATCACGATCTCCCAATCAAATCCTCGTATTTCTAAGTACTACACACTTAGCTCATATAAATCTCTCTTAATCGTTGCTACAGTAATAAGTAGCGACGCCGACGGCGCATAATAAGACGAGGCTTGTATTGAGTCTGCCGCGATGCCTCGCGTGATCGGAATAGAGCTGTAGGGCTGCTGAACTATGCGAGAATTTGTTTGGTAGACTATGAAGCTAGACGGTCGTGAGTTTCTGCGTTGTCTGGTGAAAATGATGGGATTCCTCTCCCTATGTGTTCTAAATCAGAGATTAAAAATGTACGTTCTAGAGTTCGTAAAGTACCGTGAGCTGTAAACTACAACAAGATTTATTAGAGTGAATTTCCCGGGACCGAAAATTGCGTGGCATCAATGAAATCGGTACTAAAAACATAGTTATAATGTTCTCACATTTTTTTCCGGTTAGGTGAAATAGTAATCTATGTGTAGCACTAATATTTTATTTAATTGGATTAATGGATACTCCAAAAAAATAAATTAAACCTCGAAATCTTTCATTGCCGTGTTTGTCCACACTTCACCTTGTTGTGTATTATTCCTCATTGATAAAAATCTATTGGTTATTTATATTAAAACCTAGTTTTATTTGATACATGAATAGTTAAAGTATTGTTACGGAATACATTTATTCAAATATTTAAACAATACAACGAATGGTTAATAAAAAATCAAGTGTCCCAGAACTACCGTTCATCGCCGTGTCCTAATCATGTTCAAGGATATTGTTTAACCTACGACTTGCGTCCCCCCTCCCGGTATGCTAAACGTTGCATATTAGTGCTGCCTAAGTGCTCAACATGGAAGGACGTACACACGTGCCTGCGTTTTCCCGCCATAAATGTAAGTATTCAATTTTTATGTTACTGGACATTTTTTCTTTCATCGCCGTGGATAGGTATAACTATATTTGAATAAGTTTGTCTTCATGAGCAAGCATTCGATAGAACACCCATTTCTCATATGTTAATTTGTGAAGTGTTTATTTCTTCGAATAGTTAATGGATTTTTTGTTATTAATATTTTTTGCCTTGATTTTCATCGCCGTGCTTTCATTGCCGTGGTTTCCGTGGCCGAAATTTGCTATGGCAATGAAAAAAACGACACGGCAATGAAAAAAATTTCATTGCCATGCCTTGTAAAACAACTTAGTTTCATTGCCGTGGCCAGGTATTTCATTTCCGTGACTTGTGTTTTCATCGCCATGGTATGATTAGGCAAAGAAAACATCTTTTGTCACCTGTAATACAGTTAATACCGATTACTGACAGTACAGGGAGTATGTATCAGAAAAGAAAGACTGTAGTATTAAAGTCTCTAAGTAGTGTTGCGAGTGTAATTCAACAGTCTTTGTTTACTTATTGTACTCTCATTATTTTTTTGTAATATCTCCTTACCCAAATTTTACTCCCATACAAGTGTTGGAATCAAGACCTCTTACAGTCATTTTTATTCTATCTATCTGTCTATCTCATTAAATAAAATATTTTTTAATTTCCGTGGATTGATTCTTTCATTGCCATGGCACAGTTCTTTCATTGCCGTGGACGCTTGTTTCATTGCCGTGCACGCATGTTTCATCGCCGTGGCACGAAATTTTTAATCATGATATGTCGTTAGTTTTTTAAGTTATCTGCTAGACATTAAGCAAGAATATATACATTATCAAAAACTTTAATAAAAGCGTTCTTTTTTTTAAAAAAAGCTTAAGATGAAAAAAAACACGGAAATGAAGATTTTATAGGACCTGTTGAAATTCACTCATTAAGCAAAAAGGATGGGTCACAGTCAAAATATTTACAGACCATTATCAAGCCCGTGGTGGATTATGGTAAGTGCTTTATTTAGTAATTAGATTCACTAAAAAATTGTTCTATTGGGAAAAATAAACGAATACTTTGACACAGCCCTGAAACGTTCGCGGCTCTTTGGCTATAATGTTTACGGCTTTAAGGAAACGCCTGCGCGGAATATTTTTAAATGAACTGAGATTATGAAAGCGGTCCTCTTCTCTGATGAAATTGTATTGGCTTAGTCAAGTTAGTGGATTCTCTGACGGATGAGATGACACATTTTGTTCAGTAAATCGATGCCTTCATGCATTCTTAAAGGTATTTTTGTATTCTATAGAGAAGTGATAGCTTATGCTTAGAATATATAGCTATAAACAGAGCAAGACCTAAAATCGATCCCTGAGGTACTTTCTCTTTTGTCCAAGTTCTGGCTTAAAAAGACAGATTATAAACTTGGATTACTTCAGATTGTTAAGATGATGTGCATGTATACCTTATTTTCATACCCATAAAAACACCGTTTTACCTCTAAAGGATCGAGAAGTGGCCACAGCTTAGCTCTAAAGACTAATAAGCCTCAGTAAAAGTCGTATACTTATTACAATAAACTACAAAGTCAAACATTCCAACATTACCAACAACCATCGTCAAATTAACCTCATGATCACATTTCACAGAACTTGACACTTATCCTAATTGGTATCCAATGAACGCCTGGATATAGCACCTAGAAACCAATTACACGGGTCTAAATGAACCGACGACTTATCCTCACAAATATTCGATGTCCTAACCAAAGTCAGGGGTCAAAATGTTTATTCCAACTATGATTAGAAAGTTGCTCAGAATTTATTTGAATATTAGTACCCTAACTCTATAGGCCATCCTTATATGGTTTTAGAGTATTTAGACCTGCCACGAATAAAGTGTTTGTGTTAACGTTTCGTGTAAATTGCAAATGAATAGCGTTTAAGTGATTGTTGGCTCTTTAATTAGTGAATGGATTGATTGATTTGTGTTTGGACGTGCGATTGAAATCGGTTGAATAATAGTTGATGAGCGTTATAGTATAGTAGGTGTGCTGTTTAGATTTTGGTGTGATGGGATTACAAGGGGTGTGTTAGTTATCATTCGTTTGCTATAGGAAAATGCTAGTTACTGTATTTCATAAATCAGGAAGAATTTTGATAAGATTTATTGGTATCAAAATTGAATGATTCACATTTCGAAATATTTTACTTAACTGACCTAAGAAACGTAGACTGGACTGTGTCAAAGACGACAGTAATATAATTAGGGGGGTGAGATGACGACGGCTAGAGAAGTATAGAAAAAGAAGACACTGCGTCTCCCCAAATAAATTGCGATAACGCCAGGACAATTATGATGAGGATCACCAGCAAGATAATGATAGCCATGATGGGATGGCCAGTTTCAAAATAAACACACAGCAACAAGTACTTACTACTGACAAAATTGTAAATCAAATAAAAGTATCATACTCAAACACGTACACTCATTGAGGCACGTGATTCGTCGTACAATTCCGCGACATTATAATTGTTTATAATTACGTTTTTTTGTTACAATTATAATTGGTCGCCTTTGTTTTATTGCTCGAAACATGCAATCCTGGGCATTTGCGTACGTATGGACACAGAAGCGTGTTATGTAAGAATTCAAGGAATGTATGAAGGAAGCGTCGCACTCATTAAAATCCTTGATAGAAAACTATTGTGTTTTTATAGTGAAGATTATCTTTAGGTACTGTGTTTTAATGTTGAGTATGAATGTAGATGGTTATAAGAGTAGAGGAAGATCAAAGAAACGATGAATGGACTTTGTGAAGGATGATATGGTAAGAAAGGAGGTGTCTGATGATGAGATGACGGGTAATAGAGAAGTGTGGAAGAAGAACACATGCTGCACCGGCTACAAATAAATTGGGATTTGAGCAGGAGAAAGATGGTCTTTAGGTATCTACTATGTTAATTAGTTATAGTGGCCTTAATGCTGATAGCAGCGGTGGCCCAGTGGTGGCGGCCCCGACTAACGAACAGTAAGCCGTGGGTTCGAACCCAGACAGTCGCATTTTTTTTTGGTTAGCCTGAGCTGTCCCACTCCTGGGTAAAGGTCTCCCCCATTCCTTCCACTTTTCTCGGTGTTGCGCCTCTTCTCGCCAATTAACGAGAAAGCGCATTATTTTGTGTAATTTATATCATCACTACTGCTCTCAAAACGGTGAAGGAAAACATCATAAGGAAACCGGCATGTTCTAGAACCAAAAATTCGAAGACATGTGACATCTACCAATCCGCACTGGGCCCGCGAGGTGGATTATAGCCCATTCCCTCTCATTGAGAGGAGGCTGTGTCCCAGCAGTGGGAACATTATAGGCTGCTGATGATGATGATGATGATGATGATGATGATGAATTGGAACGCAGGGATCTATAGAAAAAGGTATTTTGTGTCTTCGATGATAAAAAACTTAACTATACAAAACATAGTCGTATGAGGGAACATCAAACAAGTCGTTGATGTAATGCCTAAAATCATAGTAGACAAGCCTAAATAGACGCTGGTTCTCTCAAAATCGAGAGTAAAAGTAGAAAGCAACGAAGTCACAATTGATTTTTCCTTAGCCTGTTCTATCCCGCTTTTGGTCAATGATGTCTTACCCCGAGTCCTTCCAGGAATTCTTTTACCGCGGCACTTGAAATATTAAAAAAATGGAGATCAGAGTGACTCCAGGAAATATGAAATACAATAATAATAATTAGCATAACCTTAATCCAGGATTAGTTTAAACAGAGGTATCGGTGTGTCGGTCTCGCCAACCTTCGCTTTCCCATCCTGCTTAACCGCCGATAGAATAATATAGCAATTAGTATTATTGGTTAGTAATTAGGGAATCAACAGTGAATATTATCTTTTTTTTTTTCAGTGTAATTGTTTAAATACCTTTGTAACAATTAATGTGATAAAAATGATTGTTGACTGTTAATTAATAACTTATCCAAAATCTGTCAAATGCGATTGTAGAATCTGTCAAAAGTAGAATCTGTCAAATGTAGACTAAAAGTTGTAAAGATGTTAGAGATTCAAATAATTCGGTGAAAAAAAAAAAACATCGCTGGACATAACACACAGCGCCATGTAGTGCCACACTAAGCAACGAGGCTTGTGTCGTGGACACCAGATAGTTGAAATACTGCATAGATACTTTTTGATTGTAAATACATACTTATTATACATATAAACATCCATGACTCGGAAACAAATGTCCATGGTCATCACACAAACGGACCCTAAGAACGTAAGGCAGCCTCACTACCTCTGCGCCATTCGGGTCGTCGAAATTAAATGTTTATGGTACCGTTTCCTCAAGTGGTTGCCTTATCGTCATTGTAGCACCCGAAACACGTCCACTGCTTGACATACCTTCATGTAGGTCTCCCCAGCCACAACGACGTCCATAGATTCACAGTTTCTTTTAATTGAAACCTAGGTTTAAAGAAAAAACACACTATTTTCTTTACAGGTAGTATTATGCTGTGTTTGCACCGCATGCGTTGTGATCGGCCACTGATTCACCATGCAATTAAAAAAGTATGGAAAAACTTTAGATGCCAAATGTCTTTTGTTTTTCATTAATTTCACACATACTAACTAAACGCTTGATGTGAACGTGGCCTAAAGCATTGAATTGTCATTAGTATACTTACAGAAACAAGTACCATTTCTATCGCCTCTTCACCTGTAATGTCCCACTGATTTGCAAAGACCTAGGCTACACTGTCACGTAAAATATTTTATAAGTACCTATTAGCGAGCGACATGGGAAGCGACTGCTCAAGTAAATTGTTTTTTTCTGAACATAAACAATTGACTGCGGGTCACGTTTTATGCACAATTTATGATTCTAGAATAAAATTATGACTAATATGTCTACTCCTCCTGTCATACTGTCATGTTGATTATGAATTAGTAGTGTTACCTACGTTCAATGATATTCTACTATACAGATATGTTGTGAGCGCGCAATTGTGAAGACTCGAAAACCGGCCAATTGGCCTGTTTTTCCTTTATTCTGCGTCACTGCGTGTACGTGAGCAGGCTCTCCCCCGTGGCACACCTTTTTCGGTGGTTTTGTAGGTGTATCACATATCTGTTAGTTAGAATATCATTGCCTACGTTAATAATATCAAGCAATTATGATGCGAACATTGACGAGTTCCTTTAACTTACCTATTGTTTGTACTGCCTCGTTGGGTTAGTGGTCGCAATTGCGACTCCTAACCCTAAGCTTAAGGTACCCGAGGGTTCGATTCTCGGGTCGGCCAATTGTCAATGGGTTTTTCCAGTTTGTTTTTCCATCAGAAACTTTTCAGTAGCAGCCACGAAGTCTGGATTTGTCCCCGGTTGATAGCTCGCCCCCTATTACATCGGATTTAAACACAACTGGCAAAATGAGGGTGTATAATGGTACCACCCTAATCTTTCGGGGAAAACTGGCGTCAGTGTTTTAGTATTTTGTGTTTTTAGTGGCGTTAGTATTTTGGCATTGGCAATGGCATACTTGCACACTGCTTCTAATCCTTTCCCGTTCTTATCATATATCTAAGATGGTTTTAGTGGCGTTAGTATTTTGGCATTGGCAATGGCATACTTGCACACTGCTTCTAATCCTTTCCCGTTCTTATCATATATCTAAGATGGTTTTAGTGGCGTTAGTATTTTGGCATTGGCAATGGCATACTTGCACACTGCCTCTAATCCTTTCCCGTTCTTATCATAATATATCTAAGATGGTTTTAATCGATTTCATATCACGTCGGTCGTTTGCGGCAAAAGGATTAGATCACGCCTCTGAAGTTTATGATTAAACCGCCATTTTGGGATTAAGGATGTGATTACTGGATTTCATGCGTGAAGTGATTTTGATTAAAAAAAATAAATTCCTACCTGTATTATTGTTAGTAGTGGCTACTTCAGCATGTTTTGAGATTTGTGACTTTGAATTCCTAATTACTACTACTTTTATCTTCTTTTAAAACTTTCCTCTTTATATCTGCAGTGTTTTTACCAACTTAACGATAAGGTTCTTGGACTCAAATTGTACTCTGCTAATTCATGAGTAGGTCCTTATGAAAGTGTGATTCATCACTCGAAACTGTCGATAAATCGTTTCTAGGGAAAGGTGTGAAGTACGAAAAGCACGTGTACAATTAAACATTTCGTTGTTATGATACATCCCTATTTTTTTTTCCTTGTTTGTGAAGTCCAGACTCCTGTGCGAAGGTCTTCTTATCCCTCAAAATGCCATCATTTTGAGCGATTATGTTTGACTTGAACATAAGTAATTAAGTACACAACAACAACACAACTTGAACAACTGTAAATACAGAGTTTCAAGCTATTTGTCAAATACCTTATTCCTTGTTCAAGCATGAATTCTGTAGAGACACTGTCTTAGATGGATATTTTTTTGTGTAACAGACGTCTCAGGAGTGTTTACTTCTTTCTCGGCCGTGTGAGCCTTCTCATCTTCCATGTGTGTTTGCGCTCCATCTGCTTTTTCTGTTACATATTTTTCTCTACCTTCATAAGCTGTAGGCAACTTAATCTTACTTTTCGTCAATTCATGTAGTTCATCATCATGTCTAGCCTTTTCCCAACTATGTTGGGATCGGCTTCCAGTTTAACCGGATGCAGCTGAATACCAGTATTTTACATGGAGCGACTGCCTATCTGACCTCCACAACCCAGTTAATACTGATTAATACGATGGCCAACGTATGGTAAGACTGGTTGTCAGACTTTCAGGCTACTGTCTACTTATAACGACTGTCAAAGATCTACAATTGACAGCCGGAACCAACGGCTTGAAAGTGCTTTCCGAGGTACGGAGGAAACTCGCTATGCAATGGGTGGTCACCCATCCACGGACCAACCCAGGTAAGCACGGCCTAACCTAAACTTTCTTCATTTATCTATCGGTTTATTGAAGACACAACAACAACAACAGCCCATAACGTCCACTGCTGGACATAAGCCTCTCCCATGATGGGAGGAATGTGCCGTAATCTCCACGCTTGGCAGGCGGATTGGAGATCGCAGTGATGAAAGACTAACAGAAAACGCTGCTGCCCATTCTCTGGTCTACGGAGGCGCAAGGTGTTCTGCCTCAGACATTAGTCGCCTTATACGACACCCGTGAGTGTAATGGGTTGGTTATATTCTACTCTGCCGGATACCACACGGCTATTCTATCTATCTATCTTCTATCTATTGAAGACACAAATATAGATAATCAATCACATCAATTCACAACATTCCCACTAAACTGACTATAAATCAGGTAACTACACAGGCGCCAAACACCAAGTTATGGATTATTCAAACGCTGGTGGTACGCAAATTAGCAAATGTAATCACTTAATTTTCTATTCATCGCTGTATAACCACGTCCCGGGGAATGATTAACAAACGGTTTCCGTGTATTCGTGATTATAGGCTTTGTGAAGTTTCGAGGGTGGGGTGGGGGAGAATTTAGGAAAATTTGATTCTTTAGAAATTTAATCAAGCTTGGATGCTGACGTCAGATTTTCGCTCCATTTTCGTAGACTGCCTCGTTGGCCGTGTGAGCATGAGGACTTGGGCTCGAGTCCCCGGTTGGGCAAAGTGTTATTGGTTTTTTCCATCAAGAGATTCTCAGTAGAGAGAGGTTGATGGCAATAGGCTTGCCCCCTGTTACATGGGACTTCAAACAACCCAAGTTTGTCTAGAATTTGATCTAAGAATAAATAGTTAGGAAAGTATTTGTGAAGCAAAGCACTAAACTTTATTCTTGACATGTTAGGTATACCTAACGTCGATATCATGTTATGTTATTGAATTATATTGCCAAACTTAGCCAGTAATAACCCTAGAACTAACAGATAGGAGAGAAATAGTTTGAACGGCGCAGGTGTTGTAACTGAAAAGAAATCGATTTAGCAAACGTATTATTCTACCTATCCTTCAGAACAAAAAGGTTTTATCTACAGACTATTTATAGAAATGCTATTCAAGGCATTGTATTGGAAAATAACAGTTCTCCGAAGATAGTATGATAAACAAGTTCGATTTAGAATGGATTGTTCCACATATAATTCAATAAGTACTTCTAAGTCTCAAAAACTCTGTTTGGTACCTTTTCATGATAAAAGGCTGATAGGGTCGTAGTGAAATTTGGCAAGCAGATAGAATACATCCTGAAGAAGGACATGGGCTATCTTTTTTTCCATTACACGCATACGCCTCTCAAAATTTTCACACGGGCAACAGCTAGTACTGTTATAAGTCTACCATAGTCCTAATTTATAAAACAAACCACAATCTACGCACGGTAATTAAGAATGCTCGTCACCTGGTGTTGAAACCAAAGTTTTTGCCGCCGTTACAACGCGCCTATTAATGCAGTTGGCTCATTATTGCTGTACTTACTGGTGCGTAAACCACTTGCTTGTGATTATGTTGATTTTTACAACGTTCATCCATGTTTAGGAAGGGACACTGGACACAAACTACTTTTGACTAGTCAAAACTGTTTTGACAATAACTAACATTTACTTATTTACTCGTTGCTTAGTGTGGTGCTAGATGGCGCTGTGTGTTAATGTCCAGCGATATTATATTATTATTATTATTATTACTTAGAAACTTATTGGGTTGTTAGGTGTTTTTTTTTGTTACCCTTTGAAAACCATCATGTAATTCTAGGACTATACAGCTGAGGCGTTCTAAAACAACATATTTTTAATGCTGAAAACGCATTTTAACTTCATAATTGTTTTAACTAACACCTGTCAAAAGTGGTTTTTTATTCAAAACGCGAACAAACCTGCCCCTTGTGCAACTCCACCCGCACTTTGAGGGAACTGTTTGAGGCCACTACTAAGGTTGTTGATGAGGCAGACTTCTGGCTAAACTCATTAAACTTAAATATGGGAATCATCAAAACGACTAAAACAACAATCTCTCCAAACGCAAACAACGTTGTTGTTAACACCTTTGTAGAATGCCCCTTACCTAGTAATTCACCGCAACAATTAGGCGCCTGTATGATCAAATTAGCGAACGACTTCGATTGCAGATCCCGGCAAGGATATAATGTAATTATCGGCTTCAGTATTCAGTTTTGCCGTCTTCAGTAGCTTTAGGGCAGGATTCCACCGACGCGGAGATGAATCGAGAAGAGAGGAGATGTGTTGTAAACCACCAACAGAATTTCTTTATTTACTTACAATACATAATCGCAGAAATTCCTAGAAAAATCACTGGGTCATCACTGGTTTCCATCACTCAAAGAAATAAATATAAATACGTAGATATAAGGTTCTCGTACGTTTAATGATTCTGCGCAGTTTTACGCCAATGTCATCAAGAAATCGATGGTTGCGCCTCTAAGCAAATGCGTATTAGTGTGGGTGAGTGAGCAAAACCTGACCTAGGACAACATAATGTGTTAATGAAAAGGATGGTTCTATATTAAGCGATATTTACTCAATTAGTAGGTTTCATGTTGCAGTTTGTCTTTTCGGAGGTACCTATATTTTTCGTCCAAATTCTTCGTTCTATTTATAATTCTTTTGCGTCTATTTCTACCAGCAGTTAGCGTTCACCTTCATCATCAGTCTGTAGCAATCTTCTACCCGTTATAGACTGTCTAGCATTGCTACCACGTAATTGTCTCCGTCTATCTTAGTAAGTCTATCAATATTTATTTTTTCGTTAGCAAAATTTTGCACCCAGACGCGATTCCTATCCAGCTGTTAGACAATCTACTTGTTTAGTTTAAAGTCATCATCGTCAACAGCCTAATTTCAACCACTGCTAGATATCGGCCCCTTTTTGTTTCGCCCCTTCTGCCAATCTCCACTTTCCTGTGCCTGCCTCATCTTAGTTGTATTTGCGATGACAATCATACCATTTGCCCGTCTCGGGACAACGAGCACTTCTAATTCATTTCTTGCACGCCACCCGCTCATTTCTTTACTCCTCTTGTCAGCATCACAGTCACCTTGTTAGGCTCTGTCCAACACCTATTGGAGTACTTAAAATGTCACTTACGGGATATCTTCCGTGATTATTGATTATTTTTGAGCTCCCGATATTTCGACGCTGCTGCATGCGCCATGATCGCAGGTTAACTGGATTGGAGTTCCATAACGCTATTTATTTCCCTAACATAAATATAACCCAATCTTTATAGTGTATAACCATAAAGAATCAACCCGCAAGTCGAGAGCACTATTGGTCAAATGTCACTTACCCGACAGCACTCAGTTCCTGAGCCGCTGCTGAGTGGTTTTATCGCATTTCCGATAAATAGGTACTTCCCTGATTGACGTCATCATTGCTTATGATAGTGCTATGCGTGGGTCATGCTAAGCTGTGCTATTAGTGTTAAAGTGGGTTCTGATTGAAACTGAATGTTTTGTCGCTAATATAAAGGGTGTAAAAAAACTCTTAACGAAACCGAAAGGCACTTATTCTCCCCGTGATTGCGATATTTTTTTTGTTCTACGCCATACCCGGGAATCTTCTAGTTACGGAGATATTGGCGGTCAAAGTTTTAACTTTTTAACAAGTTTTTTTTTAAATAGAAGTTTTTAATGTAAGATTTTTACTTTAAACACCTCCACCACCCCGGTACTATTCAATCCATCCATCAGCACAATGTGTTGAGTGCGTTACATTGAGTTCTACCACAAAACATGATTTTTCACCCCAAAAAAGAAGTCGTTTGTCAGCAATAATTTTTGCGTAAAGTTACTTAGTTTCATGTACAGAATGCTTGGTTGACGGCTTCGTGATGAGATTGTTTAAACCCTGTATGTAGATTTAATGCATTGAAAGTTACCTATAGCTTAAACATTTTTTCATTAAATGTAGAACACACTAAATTTCTCCTGAATCATGGGTGCTTTTACAAGCATTTAAACTCACATATACAAAAAGCCAGACTCGGGAGAACTACCTGTAGGTCATTTAAATTTTGGTTCCCTGCGGTAATAGAACCAACCACACGAGCGCAGCAGCTAATCGGTCAGCCGCTGCGCCCATCATGCTGTCAAACCTATAGACAATGTACAAATTGATTGGTTTATTCTAAGCTTTTGTTTTTTAATTTTGTTCGTTAGCTGTACCTACTTCTTCTGGGTACGGGGGGCTTTCGGGACCAGGACCGCGGTCCCGGATTCCCCTTAAATATTTTTGAGTGGTATTTTGGGACCACACGAAAAAAAAAGTTAGAGTACAGGAATTGTATGAGGATTCAAATGGCATTAATGACACATGCTTAGTGTTTATTTTAGAGAATTCAATTTAATTTATTTGTACACGAGGAAAAATATAACGTACATAAAACACAGTGAATAAAGTTGTACTGTGAAGACATAATAAAATGCGAACTTCTGCCTTCTAAACTAGGTCAGAAGCCTGGTAAATTGAATACCTAATTTTTTTTTTTGTGTTCCCAATACACCGACCACAGAGTTTCTTACCGGTTCTTCTAAATAGGAAACGACCGAATTATACACCCATCTTCTGACGTGTCATAAGTGTTTTACTTAGTATGAAAGGTCTACAAGATGGCAGTGACACCAGCTATCTTGTACGGAGCAGAGTGCTGGCCTGTAAACAAACACACGCCCAAAAGACTAGACAAGACAAGATAAAGTAAGGAATAAGTACATTCGAGGCAGCTTTAAAGTAACCCCTATAGCCGAAAAGCTCAATGAAAGTCGTTTACGGTGGTATGGACACGTAATGAGAATAGACGAGGACTACATAGTAAAAAAAGCCTTAAAACCGGAGAAAAAGAGAGGTAGAGAACACCCTCCGTACACATGGTACACTAGTATGACCAGCCTCATAAATAAAGAAAAGCTACCCGACCTGACAACCCTAGATAGAACGTCATGGCGCAGGAAAATTAGGAGAGCCGACCCCACTTAATGTGGGATGGAGCAACGAAGAAGGAAAGGAAAGATTAATACAAGGGATTTCTTTCTGTACGTTTTCTGTGTGGCGGTCTTCGTGCTGGTCTATAGACCTAAGCCACTGATAGGTTAATTAATGCCTTGACGCCTGACAGGGGATAATGTAAGAAGAAAACGTGTTGCGCCGATCCCAAATAGACTGGGACAAGGGCTGGGAGATTATGATGATGAGGTCATGCTAAAATCCACCAAATCCGGGAAAACCAGATCCGTATAGGTTATCAATTTATCACCACCACAAGACATAAAGGGTGTAAAACACCTCTTAACGAAGCCGAAAGGCACTTGTTCTCCCCGTCATTGCGATCTTTTTTTTTGTTCTACACCATGCCTGGGAACCTTCTAGTTACGGAGATATTGGGGGTCAAATTTCCAACTTTATGACAAGTTTTTTTTTTTTTTTAATACAAGTTTTGAATGTAATATGTTTACTTTAAACACCTCTACGACCCCCGTACTATTCAATCCATCCATCAGCACATTGTTTTGAGTGCGTTACATGGAGTTCTACCACAAAACATGATTTTTCACCCCAAAAAAAAGTCGTTTCCCAACAATAATTTTTGCGTATAGTTACTTAGTTTGATGTACAGAATGCTTGGTTGAAAGGTTCGTGATGAGGTCTTTTACACCCTGTATATCCGTTAAAGTATTTACTACCTAGTCATGTGCACTAATCAGTTTGAATAGGTACTTGCTTATGTTCTTCGAAGAAGTGTTATTTTTCTAGTTCTAAGAAGATTAATGTTGTATGTACTTAACTCATTTGAATTCCATCTTCAGTTCTGAGTTACTGGTAATATTGTATTCAGTGTCGGGAAAACCGCGGGTTTGTAATTAAACTTTGGGATTTTTTGTGTTAATGTTTCAAAGAATGTTATTGTTTATGTTTCAATTTTATTATTTAATGTGGTTAGACTAGGTTTGTCTAGGTCATGTATGAGGAAAAGTTTAATTGTTATTCCAATGTATTTAGTAGGTAAAAACTTTGAATAGGTAACTAGTTGATTGCTGATTATGTATGTATGCATTTTACCTCATTATCAATAGAACTTGTCATAAACTTAAAAAATTAACTGTAGTCAGTCGTGATTTTAACATCAATAATTACACAAATTAGGGTGATGGTAATAAGGGCGCCTATTACCATCAACCTGCCAAAAATCCAGACTCCGTGGCTGCTACTGAGAAATTCCTGACCGAAAAACCCAATAACACTTTGCCCAACCGCAGAATCAAACCTAGGACCTCATACGCTTGCGGCCATTACACCAACGTCAGAAATTCCACAAGTATAACACAGTAAAGTAACTTACATAACACACCCACGTTATTAAACTAAATAAAACATTGTATATTCGTATCACGTAGTCAGGTCATGCAGAACAGGAGCTAACTTACATCAGATCAGTTCAAAGGAACCCGCTAGACGCTAGATGTTATCACTCAATGTGTGGGCTTATCATTTATGTTCTGAAGTTGATAGTTTGCTACCTTAATTGGGAGACAGGTTGTGATTTTGTAGTTTTTAGACAGATGATTTTGATGAGTATTTCTTTAGGTATTCAGGCTTTGCTTACTAAGTAAGGTATACGTAGTTATCAATTATCATTTGTTATTTAGTAGTCCCAATAATGTTGGTTTGACTTCCATTCTTTCCTGATACAGCTGGCTATCCCACCTCCATAACCCAACCATCTCAATACGGTCGGTCCGATATCTATCTAGCAAATAATACCACACCAAAAGTACCATGGGTCTTACATGTCTCATGGCTCTTGTATCACAGGTCCATCACCTAGCACAAGAGTCAGGGACTTCACACAATTTTGTAACCACTTTCTTGTGTGCGATTATGGGTATTGATAAAGATTATTGACCATTTCACGGTTAATTTCTTGATATTGCTAATTCGGACCTAAAACCAAAGTATTTATGAAGGAAAATACATAAAATCAATCGGGATTTAATCTTTCTCCTAATTTCTATCCCAATAACACAAAAAGCCAAACTTCCTCAAAACAATTTAGACATTAACTGCGTAACAAAATGAACCCTAACTCCAAACAATACGTTTTATTATCTTCACCGAAATGAACCTTCATTTTTACAACAGATCCATGGAGCGATATTAGCCGTACGTTGTAATAAAGAAACACATTTCTTTCCTTCTATATCGTACATGACTGTCGACATGATTGCGGGCGATATTACCCGCGGGCCAAGAAACAAGATAATTTAACGAAAAATTGGTAACGTTAAAGCCAGGATATTTGTTAAAATGAAGATACTGGGATCAATTTTTAGCTTCCTCGAATCTTTTGTGGTCATTATCTTTACATAATAACTGAAAAAGAAAGATAGAAATAGTATTATGTATATTGGGATCAGCTTCCAGTTTAACCGGATACAGCTGAATAGAACCAGTAATAGGCGAGACGACAAAAAAATCTAATTATAGTCCGTCTACTGACGGAACTAAAAATGGTCGGACGGAATGGTTGGACGGTCTATTAAAAATAACGGGTCAAATATTTTTTGAAAATCTTACTAGATTATCAAAAAATATTTGACCCGTTATTTTTCTTTTGTTACGTAAACCAAAATTGACGAAGATATGACGCTTTTAAAATTCTCAATACGTCACGCCTAGGCATAATATTTAGCTAGTTCTGACGTCACGAGCCCCCACTCCCGAGTTTTGTTGCGTTTTATATTTGTCAATATTCAAAGATTTACAAAACCAAAAAATACGTGCCCTAATTTCCAATACTCGTAACTGACGGACTAAATAGTTTGCAATTTTTTGATACTGTCGTCATGCCTATTTACATGATACACACACCTTTTACACAATCTCCTTTGGTATTATCGGGTTGTCAGACTTTTGGGATTTCTACCACCCGTTTCGTGTTAAACCAGAAAAGAGTGTTGAAATAGAAAAAACTTACCAACATTTACTTTTAAAGATAAACAAATCACTTTCTTTATTCACACAAAGTTAATTTTCGCCACAGAATTTTCAAATTTTTCGTATATTCGGACACTCACACGTCTTACTTTGTAATACATCCATGTATTTTTAAAAGTCTCATCAAAAGCTAACCTTAATAAAGAGTGCTCTGAACGTTTACATCTTACGTGCCCCCCTCTCCCCCCCCCCCTTCCTTACATTTGCATCCCTTTGAGTCTCTCACTTAACGTAAGACCTTTATTTAAAGTGAAATAAGTAACGCCCCTGTGAACCCGTGCCTTAACATGGATTAGGCTAAACAAGTTCGCGACGGCAATAGGCGTCGTGACGCACATACGCGACGCGTGTAAAGGTGGGTTTGGCTGGCTATAGTGCAGTGTTTTTTTTTTTTCTTTTGGCAGGAGTGGGAAATCCCCGCGGACACCTCGACTATCTCACAAGAATTTCTCTTGTGAGGCAGTCGAGGTAGTGCCGGACTCGAACCGGCTAAAACCACACTCCTGCCCCGCCAGTGTCCCTCTAACATAATCAGAAACCTTTGTTGCGGAGGTTTTGCCTTACGTTTCTCTGAAGTTTATGAGACCGAATAGACCACGCTCTGTGCTGTGTAGACTTGTGATTTTATTTAATAATAGTGCAGTGTTACCACGTTGTGAGAAATCACTTTGCACTACAACTTATGGATCCACGTTATTTTATTGCGGTGCATGAATTAGCTGGAATAGGTTAAAAAGACGGCAATAGTGTCGATTCTGTTGTGCACAAACTAAACTTAATTTAGGCTATTGCTGTCTTTTTCTCTATAAGAAGACGAAGAAAGAGACGGACGTAATTTAGATTTGTCAAATTTAATTGGACTTTAAACTAATATTTTCATACAAATGAATGGTGCACGTTAAAACATGTCGAATAAAAACACGGTGAAGCGCAAGGCATAAACTAGTTTGAACATCTATAACTTAGTTCATAGCTATAGCCATCCTTTTCTCGCACTGCCTTTTAGTAAAAGATAGCAATAGTCTAAATTAAGTTTAGTTTGTGCACAACAGAATCAACACCAATGGGCGTCGTGAATTCGTGACATGGCGGGTAATTGTGTCGGAACGGAAGTAAAGGTGTTTAGGTTTGTGTGTTTTCATTGTGCAGTAAGAAGCTGTAAGGCACTGTGATCACACATGGAAATCAAAAACGTGTAGCACCAAATTGAATTAACAGAATTAACATGAAATAAGAGCAGGAAGTAGCAGAAGAAACGTTTTCATCAACACATCAGAACACGTAATACTCGAAAACAGAGAAAAAACCTTGTCAAAAATTAAAATATTGTAAACTCATCAACTGACGTCATATAACGTAACGTCATGCACGCCACAGCAAACATTGTACACCTACCTTTATCGTGAGGCAGAAGCTGTCTTTGTTTGAGTTTTGTATGCAATACGCCTAAGCGGTGTTGTTGGCAACTTTACGGCGCGCGTCGGTTGCGGGGCAGTTTTTTGTTTTGCTGGTGGAGTTACTTTTAGCTTCATGATTGGTTTTTAGACTTTCAGTTGAAAAGTAAGATCGCTCCATGTAAAATACTGGTATTCAGCTGCTTTTGGTATGACTGGAAGCCGACCCCAGTAAATTTGGGAAAAGGCTAGGTTAGGCTAGGGTTTATATGTAATGTAAGGTGGTGTGCACAGACACTTTTAGCGGATTGTACAAATAGGTGGGTAGATTCAAAATCTGATGAATGTCATATCTCACAAGAGACGTGAATAAATAATATCTACCATATCTAATATCTATTAGACGTGAATAGTAATATCTGGTAATTCACGTGTCTTGTGAGATATGACATTCATCAGATTTCAGAATCCAGCGCCAAAATATCCTTGTAGCTCCGTTGTATTGTAGCTGAGATATGAGCTACAATACAAAGGAGCTACAAGGATATTTTGGCGCTGGAATGACATTGGCAGGGGACCAAGAAATTGACAGGGGTAAACTTTTCCTAAATTTTATTGAAAATACAAGATGGTGGTATTTATTTTGACTTGGGCCATGCGCTATATGATCCTTGTAAGTACAACTAATTTCTAGTAGTAATCATAATATTGAGACTTAACCAAACGCAGGATGATTTAAAAACTGACCAAATGCGAGTCGGACTCGCGCATGAAGGGTTCCGTGCCATCGTAGTACCAGCCCCCTTTAGTTTGGAATTTATTTTTATTATTTGTTGTTATAGCATACTAATTGGGTTGTGGAGGTCAGATAGGCAGTCTCCATGTAAAATACTAGTATTCAGCTGCATCCGGTTAGACTGGAAGCCGACCCCAACATAGTTGGGGAAAGGCTAGGCAGATGATGATGTTGTTATAGCGAACAGAAATACAAATTCTGTGAAAATTTCAACCGACTACCTATTACGGATCATGAGATACAGCTCGCTGATAGACAGACTGACGGACAGACAGCGGAGGCTTAGTAATAGGGTTCAGTTGATTACCATTCGGGTACGGAACCCTAAAACGCAGTGTTTCTAATATAATCGAACTGTGGAAATGAAAGCTATTTCTATCGCAAATATGTTACGCAATTAACCGAGCAGTTTCAAAGCCATTTCTGTGTTAGAAATCGGAACCTAAGTCAATATTTAATTGGACTATTGGCCATTTTACAAGCAATGAATTTATCAATTGGATTAAATAATATTCGAAGCTGTTAGGTATGTAGGTACTGGGGAATACGTCAAACACGCTCGCATGTATTTTGCACACTGCTTTATTCTCGAACATGCCCCGGCGCGGGGAGGCGGGACGCAGCCCGCTCGCCTACCTATGCTCGGTACACACACATACATAACATCCCTCCCCCTTAGCTACTGCTCCCCTGGTTTGTTGGGGTCGAGAAGATTGGGCTAATTTCTTGGCGCCGCTGATTAATGCCAGTGGCTCGTGGCGGTGTCGCCGGAGTGTCCTCCTCCATGGTTCCCGCTTCCAGCCCTTCCTCTCCTCCCGCCGGAGCCACCCTCTCCGGTTGTGTGGCAGTGAGCGGCGCCACATCAGGAATCACGTCTAGGGCCCAGTCTGGGTCGTCCTCTGGTGTGGAGCTCACCCTTCTCCTTATTTGGTCTGTGTGTCTGGTGACTTCGCATTGTAGCTGTGGTATGTATACCGCATACGTTACCGTGCCTGTTCTCTTCCTTATGATACCTTGTATCCAGCTGAATTTTTTATTGTCCGTATTTTTTGTAATCCACACTTTTTCATTGTTTTTAAAGTCTGTTCTGTGTATCCCTCTATAATATTTAGCCTGTAAGGACTGATTTCGTTCGACGGTTTTAGTGAGGTCTTTGGACGAGGACGACGGCGTGCTTGGATTCAATAAGTCCAGCCGTGAGCGCAACGAGCGCCCAAATACTATTTCCGCGGGTGATTTTTCGGTGGTACTATTTTTAGAGTTCCTGTAATCGAATAGTAATTTTGCGATCTTTTCGTTAATTGTTTTTTTATTACAACCCTCTAGTAATATAACCTTAAGTCCCTTTTTCACCACTTTTACCATGCTTTCTGCTTGCCCGTTGCTAGCCGGGTGATATACAGGTGACAAAACGTGTTCAATACCGTTAAGTTTACAGAAGTTATTGAATTCCGATGATGTGAAGGATGTGCCATTGTCACTCACCAACGTATGCGGAATTCCGAATCGCGACATTAAATCGTATAGTTTATTTATAACGGCTTTTGAATTATACGTCGACGATACATCGTAACATTCGACCCATTTGCTATATGCATCCACAATTATTAAAAACATGTAATTGTGAATTGGCCCACAAAAGTCCACGTGTACCCGGTAAAAAGGTTGCGGCGGTAACGGCCAAGGCGCGAGAGGGGCGTGCGGCGGCGCGGGCCGCAGCGCGCAGCATACGTCACAGGCGCCCGCTACTCGCTCCAGCGCGGCGTCCACGCCGGGGAACCACAACCGCTTGCGAGCCTCCGCTTTCATTTTCACCACACCGAAATGCGAGCTATGTAATTCCCTACATATACTATCCTGTAATGTCGCGGGAACTACGACCTTATGCCCACGCATTAAGATACCGCTTTCGTATGATAATTGCGTTCGACAATTGAAAAATGGTTTTAGGCCTATGTCATTCACCTTTCTAGGCCACCCGTTTAAAACATAACGCTTGACCGTAGTTAAAATGCTGTCGCGCTCCGTCTCGCTACGCAAATGGCTTACTGTCACCGGTAAGTCTCCCTCCACTACAAAGTTGACGTAGCTAGCGCGATCGCACGTACTATCAAGCTCGTCGTCCCGCGCTTTTGTTATGTTGTCGTCACACGCCCGCGATAAATAGTCCGCACTATTAAGTTTGCTACTGATATACTCAATGCAGTAGTTATAGGCCATTAGGAATATGGCATATCTTTGTAGCCGATTAGCGGATACCTCCGGGATGCCTTTATGTGGGCCGAATATAGCTAATAATGGTTTGTGATCAGTTCTTAATACAAATGGTTCCGCCCGTCCATAAAGGTACTGATGATAACGTTTTACGGCAAAAATTATCGCGGTGGCTTCTTTTTGAATTTGCGCGTAATTCTTTTCCGCTGCTGATAGCGTCCGCGAAGCGTATGATATCGGTCTTTCTAACCCGTCATCCCCTTTTTGAGATAGAACAGCTCCTAACCCTGTTGGTGACGCGTCTACCGTTAATATTAGTTTTGCTTGCGGATTGTAATGCGCTAAGGTTTTATCGGATGCTAAAATGTTTTTTATTTCTTCGAACGCTTTATTATGTTCATGGGTCCATTGCCACTTAGTGTTTTTATTTAATAAACTATACAATGGACTAAGTATGGATGACGCGTCTGGCACAAAGTTCCGATAATAATTAGTGAGACCTATAAATGACTGCAATTGTGACACGTTTGTTGGAGTAGGTGCTTGCAAAATAGCTTTTACTTTATCGGGCGACTTCCTTACTCCGTGCCTATCTATGACGTGCCCTAGGTATGAGATCTCGTCTTTATAAAATTCGCATTTACTCATCTGTACGGTCAATTCGGCGTCATCTAGCCGTTGTAAAACAGTAATGAGCCTTTGCATGTGCTGTTCTTTGTTTGCTCCCGTGATAAGGATGTCGTCCAGAAGGAAGATAATACCCTCTATTCCGGCGAGCAAGCATTCCATCGCGCGTTGAAATATAGCGGGCGCGCTCGACAACCCGAAAACTAATCGTGTAAAATTGAATAACCCACGGTGTGTGTTTATACATGTAACTTTTTGTGACTCATTATTCAAAATAAACTGATTATATGCCATGGATAGATCAATTTTACTGAATTGTAGGCCGCCATGCAATTTCGCTAACAAATCGTTCACCGTTGGCAAGGGGTACTGTTCTATGATCAGCTGTTTATTGATAGTTACTGAGTAGTCGGCACAAAGTCTAATGCTGCCATCTTTTTTTAAAACCGGCACGACGGGCGATGCGTACTCCGAGTGTTGGACAGGTTGTAAGATCCCTAGTGACAATAACCGGTCTAGTTCCTTGTCTATTCTATCTTTGAGTGCGTAGGGTACTGGTCTCGCTTTGAAAAAAATAGGCTTCGCATCGGTTTTTAAATGTAAATCAATTTTATATTTGTTAAATGCTCCTAGATTGCCAGAGAAAACTTTCGGAAACATATTAGTAAGTCGTTCACCGATACTACACTCGCGTATTGATGTACCTTGGGTGACGGCGTGTACCTGCACAGCTGATCGCGCCGGCGCTAATTCCAAGTCAAATTCTCGAATAAAATCGCGACCGAGCAACGGCGGGCCGCTTGCGTTCACCACGTAAACATTCAGTGTATGTGTACGTCCGAGATATGATACCGGCAATATAACGACTCCTATTGTTTTGATATTTTCCCCCGTATAGCTATACAATCTTTTGTTGGTGTCTGACAATGGCAATCCGTTAAACTTTGAATAATAGATTTCTTTTGATATTACACTCACCGCTGAGCCACTATCGATTTCGAATTCCAAAGATAGACCACCGATCATCACGCTCTCTGACATTGGTTTCCCGCGCACGCATCGAATATTATAAAAACACTCACCGTCGTCGTCGTCCACGACCGCAGCCTCATCCACGTACTTTACTTTGCCCGCGTTAGGACACATTTTACGTAGGTGTCCTTTGTTATTGCACTTTTTGCACTTAAGATTTTTATAACGGCACTGCTCAGACTTGTGATTATTGTACCCACACACACTACACTTTTCCTTCTTGGATATGGTGAAGACGCCGTCCGGGTCCACTGCGCCGGCGCCGCTGGCGCCCGGCGCTGCCTGCGACGAGGCGAGGCGCGCGCAACGCACGCTCTCCGCCAAGTCGATGGCCTTCGCGAGGGTCAGCTCCCGCTGGTCCTGCACGAACAATTTGTCCCGCTCTCGTCCTGCCGCCATGCCCATGATAAATCTATCCAGCAAGGCTTCCTCCAAGTTCTTAAAAGCACAGTGAGTGGCTAATCCTCTGAGCCTAGCCGCCCATTGAGTGTGCGTTTCTC
The DNA here is from genome assembly GCA_905147715.2 of Xestia xanthographa. Lineage (NCBI taxonomy): Eukaryota > Metazoa > Arthropoda > Insecta > Lepidoptera > Noctuidae > Xestia > Xestia xanthographa. The sequence goes on along the minus strand of LR990653.1, from coordinate 28,362,968 downwards.
CTGGCCGTTGTGTTGCAGCATAGAAGTTCGACTTCTCTGCAAACCCAAACCTTTTCGGTGTGAAGTGATCGTCGAGGAGTTTCACTATCACCTCGTACTCTTGTTCTTCCACCTTGTTCGGCAACGCCAGGTCCCTTGCGAGTTTGAATGTCGATTCGCATAACGACGTCAACAGTATGGCCCTCCGTCGGATTGACGCTTTGTCCGTTTCCGCGGTTATGTTGTTGGCAATAAACCACTGATGTAATCGCGATTTATAACTGTCCCACTCTTGGGACAGGTGATCAAAGCTGGTGAGAACACCATACGTCGCTCCCGTAGACATTTTAACAATAAAAATGTGAGTTCGCTCGTCGCCACGTGTTAGGTATGTAGGTACTGGGGAATACGTCAAACACGCTCGCATGTATTTTGCACACTGCTTTATTCTCGAACATGCCCCGGCGCGGGGAGGCGGGACGCAGCCCGCTCGCCTACCTATGCTCGGTACACACACATACATAACAGAAGCTTTCATTGATCGAGTGTTTTATTGAAACTTGTTGTTATAGGTCAAGTTTAGAGTTTCCAAGATAATATTGGGGATTTCATTAACCTTAACTAATATTATACTATATAAAGCTCGATTACCACTCACTGACTGACATAATTGTTCTCCCAGATGGTGGATGGGGAGGTGGGTATATTTTGACAGATTCGTAAACAAGTGACTCTCGCGAGTATGGGAAAAGTGCCAAACCTCCCCTTTTCGCCCCTCTTCCTCCCCCTCCCTATCGCATCTCGGAAACTAAGAGACCCGTATTTTTTTCTTTTTACGGATTCGTATAGAAGAGGCTCGGGAAAGTAATAACCAGCTTTCAAAGTTGCCCCCCTTGCCCCCCTTTTCACCCCCTTTAGGCGAATCTCAGAAATTGAGAGACTTGGAACATTTTCTTTTTCAAATTCGTGTAGAGGAGGCTCGGAAAAGTAAAAACCAGTTTTCAAAGCTGCCCCTCTTGCCCCCCTTTTCACCCCCTTTAGGCGGATCTCAGAAATTGAGAGACCTGGAACATTTTTTTTTTCAGATTCGTATAGAAAAGGCTCGGAAAAGTAAAAACCAGTTTTCAAAGCTGCCCCCCTTGCCCCCTTTTCACCCCCTTAAGGCGGATCTCGGAAGTTGAGAGACTTGGAACATTTTTTCTTTCAGATTCGTAAGAAGGGGCCTAGAGTTAGTCAAAATCATTTTTCAAAACTCCCCACCCCTCTCCCCATCGTATCTCGGAATCTAGGACACGTAGCGGCTTTTTAATTTTTACCATAAATTATTATTGAGGAGCGTTTCAATTTGTATACGGAGGGTATCCTTCACTCCCCAACCTCCCCTAAAAATAAAAGGGCTATAACTTCGTAACGGTCAGAGATAGCCATTATGTGTTTGAACAAATATTATAGTAGGCTTCGAAACCCGTCTGGTGGTAGGTAGGTTCTGAGTGGAGCGAACCTGCGAGACCGAGTGGAGAGAAGGGGGGAGGTGGCGAGCGAAGCGAGCCGGCGACCTCCGTAGCGTAACGAAGGTCGAGTGGGTGAAGCGTAACTCAGGGGCGACGACAAGCAACTTTAGGGTTATGTTTTTTTTAATGGGTCTCAGTTTTTAAGTAAGGTTTTTTACTTTTATATTATTAGGATTTAAAAAAAATAATAATTTTATAATGTTTTAGGGGTTCTTAAGGGTTTTCATACTGATATAGGGGTAGTTGTAACGGATTTTCCAATTATTTTAAGGATTGCTAAGGATTCTCAAAATTTTATGATGGTGAGGAATACTTTTCAAGAACACGACACCCACGCAAATACTAGTTGTAAATATAAAACTGAGTTGGTTTGTGACGTGGGTTAGGATAAAAAAAAACCGGCCAAGTGCGAGTCGGACTCGCACACGAAGGGTTCCGTACCATTGACTATATTTAGTATTTGTTGTTATAGCGGTAACAGAAATACATCATCTGTGAAAATTTCAACTGTCTAGCTGTCACGGTTCATGAGATACAGCCTGGTGACAGACAGACGGACAGAAGGACAGACGGACGGACAGACAGCGAAGTCTTAGTAATAGGGTTCCGTTTTTACCCTTTGGGTACGGAACCCTAAAAACCAGTAGTACGTTCCCTTGGGACAATTTTCGACCGCTACACGGGGGTGAACGCGGTCAAAAATTGTAAGAGTAATTTAGAAAGTAAAACATGAGAAAAACACATAACGATTTAAAACTTTTGTGCCCGGTTGATGGCAATAGGCTCGCCCCTATTAGGTACATACAACTTCAAACATAACGCGCAAAATGTGGGTGTACTATTAGATACACCTCTGCCTATCCCTTCAGGGATTACAGGTGTGATGTTATCTATCAATTATTATGAAACTAAACAAATGATTAAAATAAACCAGAAAAGTATCTAACGTCATAATTTTCAATTTACCCTGCCCACTCCTAGTAAATTCACTTCAAAAACACAATTATCTTACAACTCAAAAGCAAAAGGCTCGTGTTTCAACAACACAGCGAAGGCGTAGCTTGCTTCATAAACTTTTAGTTCACCAATAACTTCCACGTTATCGAATTAGGTCCCAAAAACAAAAAGAATCACAATAAATGTTCGGTTTTTTTTCACTAAAATGGACATCTTCTAAATGAGTCCAAAAATAGAATGACCTTTAAACGTTCAGGGCTGGCAAAATCTTACATTAAAGGAAAAAAAAATGACTCTTTATGAACTCTCTATTTGTACGACTGTCATAGAGGTTTTTCTCGTGATCTATGCAACCGGTTGCCTTGGTATGATACCAAGTGGTTAGTGGTTAGTTAGTAACCCGCACCCTGATTGCCAGTCAAAGACCAAAAAATATTTTTATTAGATTTATTTTGGGGTCTAGTTCGATCCTAGGAAATTTTTTGAAATATAAAAATATTATTAGGTATTTTAACACGTTTGGTTTATGTATAGTTTGATTCGCAAGTTTAATTCTGTCGAGCTCGACTCGCATTTTTTTGTAGTTACGTTATATTTTAATATTTAAGTACTAATGAAATGCAGTTTTTTGTCATTTAACTAACACGTAAATGCTAACGGGATTCGGTACCTGATAAAAAAGCCTTTAATTATGCAAGTATTTTCATGTGCTTGAATGTAATAAAATAAGATAAACTTAAAGGTCATACAGAAATTGAATACGTAATCTGACACTTGATATATCCTAATATGATTAGATTTAGGAGAATTATAGATATTAACACATAAACTCGGTACCTAAAAGATAAGCAGGCAGCATAATTATATTTTAAAACTTGACGAAGAAAATGTATGATAATGTCAGCGTGTAGCTCAAAAATCATATAAAAGATCCGCCTACTCCTTTATGGTTAGTAACTTAAAGTTCTCACTGCTGGGACACAATTGGACCGTAATCCACTACGTGGGGGATGATAGATGATCAATGAATGTTACCCCGTAATCGTACGGTCGTGGACAGTGGATTGTGTTACCCAGTTTTGTCACCAGACGGCGCTTTTTCAGGTTCAATATAAGATGCAGTTAACTTAGAGGTGATGGAAAAAGTACATAAAGGGTGTAAAACACCTCTTAACGAAGCCGAAAGGCACTTGTTCTCCCCGTCATTGCGATCATTTTTTGTTCTACACCATACCTGGGAACCTTCTACGGAGATATTGGGGGTCAAAATTCCAATTTTTTGACAAGTTTTTTTATTAATACAAGTTTTAATGTAATATTTTTACTTTAAACACCTCCATGACTCCCGTACTATTCATTCCATTCATCAGAACAATGTTTTGAGTGCGTTAAATTGAGGTCTACCACAAAACATGATTTTCACCCCAAAAAAATAGGCGTTTCCCAGCAATAATTTTTGCGTAAAGTTACTTAGTTTGATGTACAGAATGCTTGGTTGACGGGTTCGTGATGAGGTCTTTTACACCCTGTATTAAAATTCACAATACGCCCTCAAAGCTGAAATAAACAGAATTAATATTGTAACTAAACCTTTTCCTTAGAAGTGACAACCCTGTACGTAGTTCTACTTTTATACCGGCGCGGCGTGTTCGGTGGAGATAGTGGTAGTACAGCTTCATAGCACATTGAACATTTTTAACATCGTGGTTAGTTCCAAAGCAGGTTTTTCTTCCGGCCTTGAAGGATATGTGCCATCTATTTTAAGTTCAGACACGTGGCTAACTATATAGAGTAGAAATTGTTAGAGAAAATATGATCAGTAATCGTTTTTATGACAATTGATTTTGTACTGTGTTTGATGTGCCTTTAGGTTGATTTCGCATGAGTGTTACATGAACTGGTCTTTGTGTCCGAAATTAAATTAATTGATTAGTATTTTTATGAAGGTTAAAAAACTTGTTCAGTTGTTTGGTTTAGACTTGTGGCTACTCAAGCGCAGAAGAAAGATTCGTTTTCTTTTTTTTATAAAATAATATAGTAAGGGGAGGCCGGTGGGACCTTTTTTTCGGATGGGAAATCATCAAATGACTCCTCCCGCTCTGGGCGGAGCAGGAGGGAGTGCCAGACTTTTACTGACTAAAACCCATCCATGTTTCTTCATCGCCCTTTGTGTTCCGGGGCCACGGTATCTCTCTATTTTTTTTTTTAAAGATACTTGAGGTTATTTGTCAATGAATGCGCCATTTAAAACATTATTCGTAAACATCAAATAAAATCCTCAAATCCTATAATCATTAACGTCCTAAATTAAAGCTTGGAAAAAAATATATTATCTAAGTACGTTTTAAAATTCTCGGCTATAAATGTGGACACAAAGGTACATACCAAACGTTCGGCCATATTGAAATTACAGCCAATCAGAGGCATATATTCTGAATCGAAGCCAATCGACTGGAATCCCCACATACCCTCGGGAGATATCTAATATCAGTATCAAAATGATATTTATGATACATTCGAGATACTTGATTTATGTTTCACGGGTTTTTTTACACGTAATTATAATTTGGGATTTTTTATTTATTTTGATTTGTAACGGGAAAGGGAATACTTATGGATTTAGGTTATTGAGTTGGAATGTGAGCCTGATTGGATGTTTTACGGCATTAGCTTTTTGACGCAACGGTCCTCAAGTGAAGTATTTTTTGTCCATATTATAAACATTCGGCAAATATTAGGATACCTTTAGATCTTTGTTAAACTAGAAGTATCATTTATGAATAGTCAACTTGAATTTAAAGTATTTTTTATGTTTTTTTTTATTATTTATTTATTTCAGCCAACTTAGGATCAGAGTGTACAATTAACAGAATGAAAATGAAGAAATCAACAACACAATTACAATCAACATTACAATTAAAATTAGATCAGAAAAATTAAAATTATTATAAAATTAAAACAAATTAGAATAAAATGAAAACACAAAAATTATTATAAAATTTAATCAAATTAGAATCAAATCAACAATACAATCAAAACGATATCGTCCTCGATCTCGCCGGATAGAAGTTATGAAGTTTATGAGTCCTCTATAGGGTGTAAAACACCTCTTAACGAAGCCGAAAGGCACTTGTTCTCCTCGTCATTACGATCATTTTTTTGTTCTACACCATACCTGGGAACCTTCTAGTTACGGAGATATTGGCGGTCAAAGTTCCAACTTTTTGACAAGTTTTTTTTAAATACAAGTTTTTAATGTAAGATTTTTAAACGACTGCACGACACCCGTACTATTCAATTCATCCATCAGCATAATGTTTTGAGTGCGTTACATTGAATTACGATACATGCCACAAAACATGATTTCTCACCCAAAAACAAAGGTGTTTCCCAGTAATAATTTTGGCCTAAAGTTACTTAGTTTTGATGTATACAATGCTTGGTTGACGGCTTCGTGATGAGGTTGTTTACACCCTGTATGTATAGGATGATTCTTACTTCTGACCTAGTGAATCTATCCATCAGTCTCTCTCTTATACCTCTACACAAAACCACACGAGCCTGCCCATGTCCAATGATACGCGAATTTCGACCTTCATGCGGGAGGGACACTACTGACCAATCATGAGATATGATCGCTGGTCCCGGGTGTGGAGGCGCCAGAAGGATTCCTACTGATACTAATCCTTTTGTCGACTTTTACGCTTCAAAGGACCAAATGGGAACCCATAAACCCCTTTTAGTTAATGAACTTCTATTTATAAACCATCCAATTGTTTATTTTAACAGGCTGTTGTCCGAACACAATTTTCTTTCTTTCTTCTCTCGCGTAGATGTCGAAAATTATCCAAAAAAAACTTCTTATTGGGATTAGATTTATTCAGTTCCAGGTCATGGTCTAAATTTGAGCCAAATTTCATATAAATCCATTCAGTCGTTAACACGTGAAAAAGTTATAGACAGACAGCTGGACTTATGTTCACGTTTATTATATCGGGTATAAAACACCACATCACGAAGCCGTCAACCAAGCATTATGTACATCAAACTAAGTAACTTTACGAAAAAAATGGATGGATTGAATAGTACGGGGGTCGTGGAGGTGTTTAAGTAAAAATCTTACATTAAAAACTTGTATTAAAAAAAAAAAAAACTTGTCAAAAAGTTGGAACTTCGACCCCCAATATCTCCGTAACTAGAACGTTCCCAGGTACGGTGTAGAATAAAAAAATGATCGCAATGACGAGGAAAACAAGTGCCTTTCAGTTTCGTTAAGAGGTGTTTTACACCTAACCTAACCAACCTGGTAATTTAAGTAAACTTATATTGCAGTAGCATTCGAAGCAGCACTAAATAATTGTAAAGACAAATATGTTGCGGTCACAAGGAAGAATTAGCTACAAACATTCGCGCAACTAAACCAACACTGCTTGCCCTATTACGCTAGAATTTACAACACCTAGATAAGCTAGTAGCATGAGCAGCTAGCTACTGCTCAACATGTGGGACTGGGTTCAAAGTCAAAGTCAAAGATTTATTGCCGATAAATATGATTACAGAAGTTCTTAGTTCTATCCCAGGTCGGGCAAAGTTTTATTGTCTCTCAAAAGTAGCAGTATAGTCGGCATTTGTGGCTGGTGGAAATAGGCTTGCCCCCTATTACATGGTACATAAGGCAACTACAGGAGCTAAATTAGCAACAACAAACAAACTGGTGGTTCAAACTTTGTTTGAAATACTGTTAGAATAAAGTTCTAATCAGCTTGCACTACAAAGTGGTTGTTACGTCAGAAACTGCGGGTCGAATAGAGCGAAACGAGTGGTTTGTTGCGATTTACAAAAAATCTATTGATTGGACTAAAAAAATAAAACACTATCATGTTAATATGTTGCTTGTAGAATTATTTGCAATATATTGCATATATTTTATTAAGGTTTATACTCGTTAAAAGAAATTTTTAGAGATACGTCCGTGAATTTTTTTATCGAGTAAAATTAGTTGTATTATGTTTTCAAAACACTAGCATTGGATTATTGCAGTGAACCACATGCTTTTTTGTGTATTATAAAACTCGTGTTTAGCTCCTGTAGTCCCCATAAACATAATATCTGGCTGGAAATGTTGGATTTATTGTATTTTAATGTAAGCTATTATTTATTTATCATAGACTGATTTCTTTCAGGTAAAAAAATAATCATTAAGACTATTGTAAACATAAGTAATTAATGTTGATTTTTGAAAAAGTTTGACAAATACGTTGATTGTGTTTTGTTTTTTAGGGTTCCGTAGTCAACTAGGAACCCTTATAGTTTCGCCATGTCTGTCCGTCCGTCCGTCTGTCCGTCCTCGCTTAATCTCTGTGACCGTTAGCACTAGAAAGCTGAAATTTGGTACCTTAAGTATATCAATCACGCCGACAAAGTGGTAAAATGAAAATTGGAAAAAAATGTTTTATTATGGTAGCCAGCCCCCCTATATGTAAAGTGGGAAGTGATTTTTTTTTTTAATTTCAACCCTAACGTGTGATATATTGTTGGAAAGGTATTTAAAAATGAATAGGGGTTTCCTAAAATCATTTTTTGATAATGTCAATAATTTCGGAAATAATCGCTCCAAAAGTAAAAAACAATGTGCCCCTCTAACTTTTGAACCATAAGTTTAGAAAATATGAAAAGTAGAACTTTATAAGGACTTTCTAGGAAAATAATTATGAACTTGATGGAAACAACGGTTTTTGTACAAAAAAGACAAAAAGTTGTACAAAATAATTAGTTTGTAGTCTAATCGTATATGTAAGCATTTTTACATAATGGATACCCACCTTTAAACTCATAAGTCACTTATTGTGACGGACGGGAAACTACGGAACCCTACACTGAGCGTGGCCCGACACGCTCTTGGCCGGTTTTATTTTTTATTAGGTTCACCTCTGCGTAACCCTTCGGGGATTACAGCCGTGATGTTATGTTATGTAGATAAACTAGGTACTAACGACACTATGTTTTGTTTACAGGTACATATCATGGAGGAAAACGTACCCGACATCAGCGAGGCGGTAATGGAGCGTTATCATATAATTTGCACTTATGCATCTTATCTTTGACATTAGTTATACATGCTGGTTGATTGTGACAACTGTTTGGTAGCTAGGGATTCCCTGCCAAGTTGCGATATTGAGGTAATTGGTTATTCTACTACGTGTGGACTAATCTCAAATTGTGTTAGACCATTATGTAGCTGCCTGCACATCTCTAACATTTCATCATCATCATCAGTCTATAATGTTCCCACTGCTGGGACGCAGGCCTCCTCTCTATGAGAGGGAATGGACTATAATCCACCACGCAGGCCCAGTGCGGATTGGTAGATGTCACATGTCTTCGAGTTTTTGGTTCTATGACATGCTGGTTTCCTCACGATGTTTTTCCTTCACCGTTTTGAGAAAAAAATTACACAAAGTAATGCGCCTGTCTGGGTTCGAACCCACGACTTACTGCTCGTAAGTCGGGGCCGCCACCACTGGACTACTACTGCTCTCTCTCTCTTACATTTGCTTCGATTAAATCCTGAAAGGTGTAAGTGGATGAGCAGGACAGAAGGTGTGCATATCCTGCAGAGGGGCTCCACACTGGCATGAGATCGATCGAGGTTACCTCATTTGTCCAAATTATATTTACAGTGTCCAATCTGACCTCAATTAGTTATTGTTGCCGTTAGATAAACTGGTGATTTAATAACTGTAATTAACATCGTAGTAAATATTAGAAACGTGAAGACGTCCTATCAAAGAACATGATTTCCATGTATCTCTTGAACTTTCTTTCCAATTTGTCTAATTGAATAAATGGATAGGTATCGATAGTTACGGTGACTTTCCGTTGACACATTTGAATTTAACATTTTGTTTCCCAAGCCTGCTCTATCCCACTCCTGGGCAAAGGCCTCCACTCCTTCCATTTCTCGCAAATTTAATATATTCCTAAATATTTTTTACGCTTGCCTCATCATCTGCCAAGCCTTGTCCCAACTTGTTTTACCGGACGCAGTTGCATAACAGTATTTTAGTTTTTTGGGCCACTGACTACCTGTAACGGCTGTCAAAGATCTACAAATGACAGCCGGGACCAACGGCTTAACGTGCTTTCCGAGGAACGGAGAAAACTCGGTATGTAACGGGAGGTCACCCATCCACAGACCAACCTAGGCAAGCACGGCTTAACCTAACGATCGACCCGAGCGGCTGTTATTATTTAGACACGAGCTCCTCATTTTTACGCTTGCCTATTGAAAGTCAAAAGCGATTATACGATCATTTCTCTTTCATGTTTATTTTTGGAATAACAAATCTAACCCACGCAATTTTTGGTGACAAATAAAGCCTTCGGGCATTTCAATACTCTTTGTTGCATATCAAATTTATTAATAACGGTTACTAAAATGGAAAAGACAATTTCAATTTGCCTTATCGATAACAGTGTAGGCGGGCACGATCTACGAGTAAACATAGATAACTTGTAGGTAAGTTTGTGTTTTACTTGAGAAACAATGGCAGACTAGTTTTGAGCCTGAAAATAAAAATACCAGCCTATTATTTACTTTAATGTTAAAGGCCTCTCCTCTGCCCACGCAAATAAGCACGTTAAGTCATTGGTCCCATCGATCATTTATAGATTTTTGACAGAAAGCTAGTCAGTGTGCCTTAAGTCTGACAACCGATCTTACCAAAGAGTATCATATTACCCAGTACTAACTGGGTTGTGGAGGTCAGATAGGCAGTCGCTCCATTAAAAATACTGGTATTCAGCTGTTTTCAAACCCAATAGTTGGGGAGACAGATGATGATATAAGGTCTCTTCTCAAGATTTCCAGCGTTCCGTTCTAGGGCTTTGGATTTATGCAGGTCATCTCGCTATTAGAGGACTGTTGTATTGAGATTAGATTCTAAAAGGTAACTCGAAATAAAATCTGTAAGCTAGTCAAACTAAACTTAGTTAGATTAGTGGTCCTTCGGTCCGAAAACATTCAGTGACTTTATGGAAGACTAGCGGACGTCACGCGGTTTAATCCGCGTAGTTCCCGTTCCCGTGGGAGTACGGGGATACAATATAGCCTATGTTACTCAGGGTGAATGTAGCTTTGTAATGGTGAAAGAATTTTTGAAATCGGCGCAAGAGTTTTGAGTTTATTCATTACAAACATACAAAAATACAAATCTTTCCTCTTTATAATATTGGTGTAGAATTGTTGTCCAAGAAAATGGATGTTATGTTCATTTGTTGGTTTTAAAAAGGTAAAAATAAAATCTCAAAAATAACAACATTTTCTTCTCAGATATTAATAACAAAACTAGTTACTTAAAGGCTCGGTACTGCCTATAATTACACCTCGCATTGCACAAGAGGCGTGGCAAGGACACCGGCCACTCTCGACATACACGCCTATTATGCAACTGTTACACATTTTAATGTTTTTCACACACGGACACACGTGGGTGTAGGAATTTGGATAAAGGCCGTCCTACGCTATTACCATAAACCTTTAAATATGGGTAATGGTATCGCTTTGCCTTTAAATGGGTAGATATGTAAGTTATCGATTTGCCTTAACTTTGAGTTGATCGACATGATTATTGATATGTGTCCTAGTGAGCGTGTTTCCTTTTTCGAGGAGCTCGTGGCTAAATAATAACAGCCGCTCGGGTTGATCGTTAGGTTAAGCCGTGCTTGCGTAGGTTGGTCTATAGATGGTTGACCACCCATTACATACCGAGTTTCGTCCGTGCCTCGGAAAGCACGTTAAGCCGTTGGCCCCGACTGTCATTTGCAGATCTTTGACAGTCGTTGGGTAGTCAGAGGCCCAAAAGAGTCTGACAACCAGTCTGACCAAGGGGTATCGTATTACCCGGTACTAACTGGGTTGTGGAGGTCAGATAGGCAGTCGCTCCATGTAAAATACTGGTATTCAGCTGCATCCGGTTAGACTGGAAGCCGACCGCAACATAGTTGGGAAAAGGCTAGGCAGATGATGAGTGAGCGTGTTTCTTTTTTCAATCCAGCGTATTACTGTTTTGGAAACTTACGATTTTTAGGTTGTACCCAAGCAGGCACTTTTAGTATTAAATCAGTACTACTCTTCGCTTTCTCCTCGAATCGATGACTCAGACTTGGATAGCCTGGACAGTAATACTGGTCTAAAAAAAGTAAAAAACAAAAAAAAACGAATGAATGAGAACTGAAAACTTCGAACACTGTGACATCCCCCAACTCATTGATTAAGACCCACTTCCTCTTACAGATATGAGGCCTATATTCCGGAAGCGGGAATATTAAAAGCCGACTAGCTTCTGCCCGCGGGTTCGCCCGGGTGGCCTACATGAAACAATGTTTTTTTCTCTCCGAAACAAACATTATAAGCGCTCTCACTCCCTCTTATTGAATATACGAACTGAAAATATCCCAAACAAAGCAATAAGGACCATAACTGTATTATATGGTTTTAACAGAATTCAAAGCGTGTGTGCGTCAGTCAGGACTTTTTTTTTTGTATATAATAATATAGATTATGAAATAACTATTAGAATTCAATAGAGATATTATTTTAAGGTAAAAGTCTATTACTTTTTACATTTTCTTGTCCCACTGCTGGGCAAAGGGCTCCCCCATAGCCTTCCACTCTTTTCTCCGTGCGATTTTCTCAGGCCAATTTCTCACAAACGCCTCTAAGTCGGTCACACCAGCGTTTTCTAGGCCTCCCTCGGCGATGACGCCCGTCTTCTGGCCCGTTGGCCCTGAAGCATTCTACAGACTTGACCCGCCCAATTCCACTGCAACACAGGAGTCTTATTGCCAACATCAGCAATAGGGTAGACGACAAAAAAATCTTATTAGTCCGTCAGTTAGATTGTCAAAAAATATTTGACCCGTGTTTTTTCTTTTGTTACGTAAACCAAAATTGACGAAGATATGACGCTTTTAAAATTCTCAATTCGTCACGCCTTGGTATAATTTTTAGCTAGTTCTGACGTCACGAGCCCCCATTCCCGAGTTTTGATGCGTTTTATCTTTGTCAATATTCATTGATTTACAAAAAAAAAAATACGTGTCCATTAATTTCCAATACTCTAACTGACGGATTAACTAGATTTGCAATTTTTTGATACTGTCGTCATGCCTATTCCAGTTTTTGAGTGTATTGTGGTATAGCGACGTTTTGCATGTGATTAAATAATTTTCCTATCATAGGCAATCAAACAGTTGCTTCACCAACATATCAGCAATAATTCCGTCATTTTATGGTGCAAGACTATTTATTATAGCAATAATGCACGAAGACCGCATAACAACGCAAATATTACGATTTTGCCCGAGAAAGTCACATTTGCATACAATAAATAGATTTATCATAGGATTATTGGGCTAGAACAAATGTATTATTGGGAGCATAACTTATTTTTTATTTATGTAATAGGCATGTTGAAATATTATAAGGGTGAAATATGGTATTTGACATTTGTACGTGTTTAGATAAAGGTCATTATTTTGGTCTGTGTCACATAAAATCACGCTTCTTATGTATCTTTGGGGACTACAACCGCGAAGTTATAGTACTTAGTACGAACTAACTAGATTTAAGTCCCACGTAATAGGGGGCGAGCCTATTGCCATCAACCCGACGGAAATCCAGACTCCAGGATGCTACTGAGAATTTTCTGATGGTATAGGTATCGTGTATATAACGGACCACCTATGAAGTATAAATATAAATAAATATTGCTGGACATTACACACAGCGCCATCTAGTGCCACACTAAGCAACGAGGCTTGTGTCGTGGACACCAGATAGTTGATATACTACATATATACTTTTTGTTTGTAAATACATACTTAATATACACATAAACATCCATGACTCGGAAACAAATGTCCATGCTCATCACACAAACATTTGCACCGACCGGGATTCGAACCCGGGACCCTAAGAACGTAAGGCAGCCTCACTACCGCTGCGCCAATCGGGTCGTCTATCTAAGTCACTACAGTCAATCATTTTTAACCGACTTCTAAAAAATGAGAAGATTACGTATTCCGCCAGCATTTTTTTTTAATGTTTTTTAAAATTATATAAATCACAAAGGATTTACTAGCTTAGGCCAATTAGTCATAAAATAGGAGCATGTCAACAAGATCCGCCTAAAAAACCCAAAACGATCAATTAACTATAAAAAAGATCTCAACGCACGAGATTACGTTTTTTTTTCACATAAAACCCATTAAATCGAGAGCACGTTTAAATATAGGTAGGTAAACCGTTTTTATCGATATTTATTATTTAACATCGATTAGCATACGGCCTTGATATTACATACACGTAACACACATCTCTATTGGAATGTACGTGCACGCACGCACACATATAGATGTCTAGATAAAGCGCACTATTCACTCAACGATTCGAGTTGATGGTTAAACAGCTTGTGTTTAATGAAATAATGAAGAACTAATGCATCCTCATATTCAGGAGATTTTGAAATTCTAATCTTGCTTTTTCCCAATTTATTTGTAGCTGGTGTAGCAATTCTTCTTCATCCATACTTCTATATTAATCGCCATGTCAATGATGTTATTAAAAAAATCGGGAATTGATCACGCATATCTGCGCGCTAGCTTCTGCTCTGGTTTTTACGATATTTTCTTCCCCATACGTCAATTAGAATCTGTCAGAATTTTTTTAGCAAGGAATAGGAACAAAAAAAGCATAGAAAAAGCCTTTTTGCCTTTTCCCAATTATGTTGGGGTTAGCTGCCCAGTCTAACCGGAAGCAGTTGAACACCAGTATTTTACATAGAGCGACTGTCTCTCTGACCTCCACAAACCAGTTACGTACGGTAAGACTGGTTGCCAGACTTTGATACACTACAATAAACTTAAACATTTGGTAGGCATTTCATGATTGGATAGACATCTTCATACAAATACATAGAGGTCGCAATAACTTCACAGATTGAACCACACACATTAATTGATCGTTTGTATCGCCTGTGCTCAGTAGCCCGAGATATTTGCTAAAGCTGTAGCAACATATACGAGTCCCACGCTTTGTACAACGGAACGATTTATTACAACAACCTTTTGATTGGACGATAAACTTGTAAATAGACTTTTTAAATCGTTAACGGCAATTAAAAATGTAGGTTTGTGTGAATGAAGAAAAAAAACATCTTTTAAATGTAAATCAATGATAATATAATATTAAGTAGGTGTTAACATGCATGAAATAAGAAACGCATTTTGAAATGAATGATTTTGATTCGTGAGTCTATTTTTATTTCTAGTTTCAAGGGTAAGGCCTGGGTTCAGTCTGGAAACTGCAGCGTTTATACTGAAAAGCTATGGAGTTTCTTGAACATACTTTTCCATAACGGCAAAGTTGCTTAAATTTAAGTTCTGATCAACGATTATTTAAGCTAATATTTTTTGACATTTATACGTCTCGTAACTTATGACCAGCGTTGGTTAGCGATATCTTTTGTTTCGTAATACTAAATTACAAATGCAAATATTACTAGACCAACATAATTATTATGATAATCAAGTTAAATGTCAATTAACTATAAACAAATAAGTTTGTTAAAAGTAATAAATTTCTTAACATTTATCGTTAGCCGATGCAGTAAATCCTCGTAAAGTTGTGTGTGCAGAAATTATGACATGTTATTAAATGTACAGATTTACTAGAGAGTATTTAAATTAATGTTAACTTGCAATTGTCCTACTCAGTGGTAAAGGACTCTCAGCCTCTGACAATACTGATAAAGATTACACGATACCACAATCCCAAAAAAAAAATTGTGAAAATTCCCAATCCATTGCTGCATGTGTTTGGAAAATTTCACTGCTCAACAGCGTGAACGACGCAGTGAATGTTGCTGAGTTGTCAAATTAAAGTTACCTAAAAAGGTTCTGCTTTTCGGGGCAAATGTTCTAAATGATAGTGAAAACCACATCCAAATCTGTTGTGTAGTATAATAGATCTAAGCGGTCACATTCACGTTATGTGACTTTGATTTATAATTTGTATTGATTATGATTCCATTTTCTTTTATTCTTAAAGTATGCGGACCTAAATTCTATCGCTCTCTGTAGGCTTGTACCTCAGCTCAATCACTTCGGTCACGGTCATACAAACCATAATCTCTTTGGCGCCACTCAGAATCTAATAATCAAGCTTGCAGAGTGACTATTAAATCTAGACACTTTGTCGTGGCGCTGGTTGTAAATATAATGGGTACCAGACACGTAGAACTCAGTACGTTTTCTTTTAGTTCCATATCCCACCGCGTACTTAGATATAATACTTGATATATATCTTTAGGTTGCTGGTTCAAATCCGGCTCGAAGGACCAATGTGTAGCTTGTAGTTAGATAGGATGGTAGGTAATTGATGAGGTGCTGGTACGTTGGTGCCGAGGAAGATTAAATAAAATATGGCAAGTTATAAAATGCACGTCTGTATTGTACCAGTGTCGCAGATGGAAGGGATTAGTGTTGCCACTATTTACATGAGGTTTTACATTTAATGTTTGTGTTGCAAAATAATAAATAGAATCTCCAACAGTCAAGTTTCATATTAACTGATTCAATTTATTTTTTTGGCCATAAATACTGGGCGTTTAGTCCACTAGCCAGGACTTGTAATGATTTATTAATATTGTGGTAATAAAATAACTTTATTAATACCAAGACAATAATGAAAACTATAGGCGTGGTATCTGTCAAACGGTTATTTGTAACTACTGGTATCGTATTAATCTTTATTGAGAATGGGTATTGAAAGTTACGATTAAATTATAACGTAGTAAAAAAATTACAAATATTGAGTGGTTATGTAAGCATTTTTGATTGGATTATAGTAATTATGATTCTGTCTGCGATTTTTTTGACACTACGAAGACAGCTTTAACGGGATGAGTATTAAGATTTATCTACTGATCAGTGATTTATGATCCAATTGATTTATTTATATCCTTTTTATTATGGATTCATCAACTCAGCTTATCCCAGTCCATGTTGGACATAGGTTTCTCTCAAGCTGCATCAGAACTGCCTTCTTCCGACCGACTAGGCCACTGTCCACTGCCACTCCAACTTGGCTTACTCTGCAAACTATGTCGGCAACTCCAGTTACGGATATGAGGACTATACTTCAGTGGTACTTTAAAATATGTGTCTTTTTGTCATCAATTTCCTACATAAAGACTAAGCTATTCCTTACCATTCCTCCATACCTTTCTTTGTGTTCCAACGAATGCCTTTTCCATGACTTCACAACAACTATTGTCTTAAAAAGGCATCAGGCACAAGTACAAGATGTTATCATAACAAAAACTTTTCCACACTCAGGGCATAATCCAGTCGCACAAATAAATCAATATACCCATACATGTATGGTATGGAAAAATAGTTCGGTAGTGGCCGGGTGCCTTTCAAATCGCTATCAGGGTCGACCGGCCAGTCGTTATCACTGCGCCGTTTATCAGTGCAAGCCTTCGTGTGCTTGCGCAAGTCGGCGTGCGTAAACGGTAAATGGACTATCGTTTAAAAATAGAACAATTCTTTATTTTATATATTTCTACATACATCATTTAGCAAAGGTAACATTGACACGCCTTTTCCCACGAAGGCAACTGCTGATAGCTGCTGGCTGCTTCGTTTCTGTCGTCTATGCTTCTTTTGCTTTGTCCTCCTTCATACATCTGCCCTAGTATTACAAACGCTTCGATTCGATTTCGATTCTATCCTTTTTTTGCATTACCAAAGTGAGCGAGATAGACATACTAGTTAGTACTACTACTAGTACTAGAGATAGACATAGTAGAACCTTTAGCTGTAAGTATATGTAGTGTGTATCTCTGTATGTCTTCATATGTACTCTTTATATTCAGTATTACGCGAGGTGTCATCCTAACTACTTGTGTTTGTCTCCAATACCTAACGACCACCTTACAATACGAATATTGTTTAGCATGTTGGGTCTCAAAAGACCGCTCGTGTAATTTAATGTTGGTGTAAATGTTGAGTAGGACATTATCTATCTAAATATATAAAAGAAGAAACTGACTGACTGACTGACTGACTGACTGATTGACTGACTGACTGACTGACTGACTGACTCATCTATCAACGCACAGCCCAAACCACTGGGTCTTCAGATTCCAAATTTGGCAAGTAGGTTCCTTATGTGGTCTAGGGGTGCACTAAGAAAGGATTTTTCAAAATTCATCCCCTAAAGGGGTTAAACGGGGCTCCAAAGTTTGTATGGGGAAACAAGATTAGTTAGACTATTTTATTCGAAACTTCACAGGAGTGCTCCTATTGATAAATGAGTAGAAACGGGTTTCAGGTTTTTTCAGAATTCAACCCCTAAGAGGGGGAAATGGGGTGGCAAAGTATAAAAATCAATGCACAGCCCAAACCGCTGAGTCTAGAGATTCCAAATTTGGCACAAAGGTTCTTTATGAGGTTTAGGGGTGCATTAAGAAAGGATTTTTCAAAATTCACCCCCTTAGGGGTTGGAACGGGAGTCCAAAGATTACGTGGGGAAATAAGATTAGTTAGACTACTTTATTTGAAACTTAACAGGAGTACTCCTATCGATAAATGAGTTAACGTTTGTGTTTCAGTTTTTTTTCAGAATTCAACCCCTAAAGGGGGAAATGGGGTAACAAAGCCTGAAATTCAATATAGGTATTGTTTTTATGGTGAATTGGGTCGGGTGTATTACAAAAACAACGATTTTAAGATTTAATGTGGCAGACCTGAAATACTACCATTCCCTGTTGGGGTGCGATGGGGTTGAAATGTCTAAAAATCAATATGGGTGTCGATACCGAGATTATCAGGGGTGCTGATTACGAAAATGGCATTTATTTTGAGATCCAGATGATAATGATTGTGATTACGATGATGATGATTGTGATAATGACGACGATGATTGTGATGACGATGATTTTGATTACGATGATAATGATTGTGATTACGATGATGATGATTGTGATAATGATGATTGTGATAACGATGATAATGATTGTGATTACAATGATAATAAGTGTGATAACGATGATGGTGATTGTGATAGTGATTGTGATTGTAATGGTGATTGTGACAGTGACGGTGATTGTGATAGTGTCGGTGATTTTGATGGTGATAGTGATGGTTGTGATAACGAGGACGGAGATTGTGATGATGATGATTGTGATTAAGATGATAATGATTGTGATTACGATGATAATGATTGTGATTACGATGATAATGATTGTGATACCGATGATGGTGATTGTGATAGTGATTTTGATGGTGATTGTGATGGTGATGCTGATTGTGATGGTGATTGTGAAAGTGGCAGTGATTGTGATGGTGATAGCGATGGTGATTGTGATTGTGATTGTGACGGTGATGGTGATTGTAATAATGATGTAGATTATTGTGATTACTATGATAAAGATTGTGATAACGAGAGTAGTGATTGTGATGGTGATTATGATGGTGATGGTGATTGTGATGGTGATGGTAATTGTGATTTTGATTGTGATAGTGTTGGTGATTGTGATAATGATGGTGATTGTGATAATGATTGTGGTTGAGATAGTGACGGCGATTGTGATCATGATGATTGTGATTACGATTATAATGATTGTGATGACGAAGATGGATATTGTGATGATGATGATTGTGAATATGATGATAATGGTTGTGATTACGATGATAGTGATTGTGATAATGATGATAGCGATTGTGATTACGATGATAATGATTGTGATAACGATGATGGTGATTGTGATACTGATTTTGATGGTGATTGTGATGGTGATTGTGATGGTCATTGTGATGGTGATTGTGATGGTGATTGTGATGGTAATTGTGATTGTGATGGTGATTGTGATGGTGATGGTTATTGTGATGGTGATTGTGATGGTGATTGTGATGGTGATAGCGATGGTGATAGCGATGGTGATAGCGATGGTGATAGCGATGGTGATTGTGATGGTGATTGTGATGGTGATTGTGATGGTGATTGTGATGGTGATTGTGATTGTGATGGTGATTGTGATTGTGATGGTGATTGTGATGGTGATTGTGATGGTGATTGTGATGGTGATTGTGATGGTGATTGTGATGGTGATTGTGATGGTGATTGTGATTGTGATACTGATTTTGATGGTGATTGTGATGGTGATGATGATTGTGATAGTTATTCTGAGAGTGGTGATGATTGTGATGGTGATAGCGATAGTGATTGTGATGGTGATTGTGATGATGATTGTGATGGTGATTGTGATGGTGATTGTGATGGTGATTGTGATGGTGATTGTGATGGTGATTGTGATGGTGATTGTGATGGTGATTGTGATGGTGATTGTGATGGTGATGGTGATTGTGATGGTGATTGTGATGGTGATTGTGATGGTGATTGTGGTGGTGATTGGGATAGTGATGGTGAGTGTGATAATAACTGTGATTACGATGATAATTATTGTGATAACGATGATGGTGATTGTGATAGTTATTTTGATGGTGATTGTGATGGTGATGGTGATTGTGATAGTGATGGTGATTGTGATTGTTATGGTGATTGTGATGATGATTGTGATTGTTATGGTGATTGTGATGGTGATTGAGATAGTGATGGTGATGGTGATGGTGATGGTGAGTGTGATAATGCCTGTGATTACGATGATAATTATTGTGATAACGATGATGGTGATTGTGATAGTTATTTTGATAGTGTTTGTGATGGTGATGGTGATTGTGATAGTGATTGTGATAGCGATAGTGATGGGGATTGTGATGGTGATTGTGATGGTGATTGTGATGGTGATTGTGATGGTGATTGTGATGGTGATTGTGATGGTGATTGTGATGGTGATTGTGATGGTGATTGTGATAGTTATTTTGATGGTGATTGTGATGGTGATGGTGATTGTGATAGTGATTGTGATAGCGATAGTGATGGGGATTGTGATTGTGACAGTGATGGTGATTGTGATTGTGATTGTGATGGTGATTATGATAATGATTGTGGTAATTATGGTGGTTGTGTTAATGATGATAATTGGTGATAATGATGGTGACTGTGATAGTGATGGTGATGGGGATTGTGATGGTGATTGTGATAGTGATAGTGATGGAGATTGTGATAATGATGGCGGTTGTGATAGTGATGGTGATTGTCATAATAATAATTGTGATAATTATGAATGTGGCACATAGATAGTTTATAACCTGGATTAACATGGAGGACACTATTATCCCTTTAATATGATCCAGTGGGACAGTTACCGAACTTCACGCGGGCGAAGCCGCGGGCAACAGCTAGTGGGATATATTACAGTCAGCCTATGTCATTCCCACGGCTGGGACACAGGCCTCCTGTGGGAGTGGGCGGGCCAAGTGCAGTCTGGTATTGTTTTCCAAATTTCGGTTCTAAAACATCTAATTCGTCACGTTTTCTCTTGATTTTTCTTATTTTGAGAGCAATGGTTATGAAATAAATTACACCAAGTTAACATTAAATTGATATAATAACAGGATGCAAGTCAATCAATTGTCTGCAAATTAACACTAGGTACTTAATACAGTTTTTTTCTGTATGATTGATGGTTTATTAATTGAAATTACTGACCTGAGTTGAATGATACACAGTTTATGTTAGAAGTTTTTTTTTTTTGTAATCAAGGCAATGCTTCGCCGTAATAAAGTAAACCATTTTTACAGAAAAAAATGGAGGTCAGATAGACTGTTGCTCCGTGTAAAATACTCGTATTCAGCTGCACCCAGGTAGGTAGAATGGAAGCCGACCCCAACATAATTGAGAAGTGTCCAAATAGAATAAGCTTTTTTTTTTATTCACCAACTTTGTATGTAATTTGAACAAAGGATGAGTATCAACCACGACTGACAACTGCTCACTTACTTCACCAAAATATGTTGGCCACAAATACTAACGGCCAATCTTTGCACCAACTTCCCATAAATACTTTAAAACCAATTACCTAGTTCCCAAGTAACATTTTATGACAACGGCACCGTCGTCGGCGCTTTTGAACTAACATAAGACCGTAAATATTACTCGTTTGATATCGCCGACGCACTAAACTGGATAGTTTTAAGTTGGTATATAAGCTACTTACTAGGATTTTTTGAACGTGGATGTAATAGGTATATTGCTTCTTTTTCTTGTCGTCATAATTTTAGACCAATAGCTCTGGACAACGCAAAAAGTATTTTTTCTTTAGTCTACAGTTACCTCTTAACTTTGAGCATCAGGAAGATGTTTAAAAAGAAAACACTGTAAACAGTGTAGTTTGTGTTCTACGAACAAGCGTTCAGAGTCCCATAGAGCGATAGACGATCATAAATAAGCAATAGCTGTCCGAAACAGTTGCAAGCTGCGGTAAATGCTTATCTAAAACACCCTACAGATGTAATCAGAGCCACATATAAAAGTATAACAAAAGTAAATAAGCACCATCACACAACTCGCTAATATCAGTGAAATATCTCGGCCGCGCCCTGATGTATGTACTCATATTAAGCGTTATTACATTTTAGGTATAAAGCCTTACATTGCGGCCTTATCTGCGAACTATATCTTTACCTAGCTACAGTCTAATGTGCAATCATTTATCACTAATAAACGCTTAGCAACGCCGACAAATTGTGCGGCCACTGATTGACAAGGCTTCGCCGACTTGAAGTTATTTTACTACAGTACGATACACATTGCTGTACCTCGGAATGCATGTTAAGCAGTTGTTCCAGCTGTTGTTCCTAGTTTTTTGACAGTCATTACGGAGAGTCTCAGAAACTGTCCTGGTACTGTTGTAATTCGGATTCTTGATGGATGATGTCCGTCTAGAGAAAGTAAAGTTGTTTTGAACTGCTACAGAATGAAAACCAAATGATGATATATAGAAAGACCAATATATAGATATAAGAGTATAGAATCTTTCAGTCATTACGAAGAGTCTGAAGCCGAAATTATGACAACTAGTCTTTCCACGGGGTATTGTGTGATTCAGTAACTAGATGGGTGAAAGTGTGATAGACAGTCGCTTCACGTATGATACTGGTATTCAGCAGCACCCGACCCCACTATAGTTGACAAAATGTTACAAATATCGTTGACGATGTAGTTCGCGGTATTTCATAAAAGTTTGATTCAGAGTCCAGACTGTAAGCGGCAATGGACAGCGAAAATTTATCAGTGTTTAATGTTTTAGTTCAATATTAATGTGTTAAAACATTTTGAGTAGTGACGGCAATTTCATAAAGCGTAGCCAATAGCAATAGCGTAGCAGGCAAACTAATAATACCGGACTATTTGCATGGTAATAGTTCTGGTGTTTAGTTGTACAATATTATAACACATTACGAGCTGTGTACGGCGCGATTGCTGGTCGGTCTTCAAGGTTAAGCAGCGTTCACTAGTGTCGGTTCGTGGATGGGTGCATATCAATATTACATATAAACTTTTCTCCGTGTCTCGAAAAGCACGTATAGCCGTGCACGTTGGACACAGCTGTTACTTTTAGATCTTTGACAGTCACTACAAGTGAGACTGGTTGTCAGACTTTCGGGCCACTGACTACCACCACCACCACCACCACCACCACTTAATGACTGTTAAGATCTACAAATGAAAGCCAGGACCAACGGACCATCTTTTGTTACATGCTTCTAGTTTCAATGATTTTGACTTTACGTCGCGGTCGCCGTTCAGAGTGAATATAAGTAGGTATACATTTTTTTTTTTTTTTAATTTTTTATTATAATAGTATACATACAGTAATACATTTAACAATGTATTTTTTGCGTTAAACTGTAAACCAAATAGCTTGTTCGACCGTACATAGATTTATTATCTTTATTAATATTAGTAATACCTATATAGCCTTCAGGGGAGATTAAAATCTACTTGAAGTTTAACAACGAAGCTTTTTGCTTCAATTAAAATAGTTTTGACATAATCGATGTCGTTGTCTAGCATTTTTATTTTTAAGTTTCTTAATTGAATTATAACGTGTTTGTTAACTTGAAGTGATTATGTATTGGTATGTGATTTGTAATTTATTACATATATGTCAAGTAATATCCGTAGCTAAAAATAACGTGCTTGGTCTTACTAGTTTTTCGAGTAAAAAAACATTCATACGAGTTGATAATCTCCTCCTTTTGGAAGTCGGTTAAAAATGGAAAGCTTTGTGGACACGACATTGTCGTATAAAGTCATATATAGTGGTATAAGCCCAACAGCTCATAAAGCAGTAAGATTTTGGTATTTCTTCATTAAGGTGGATGCTCAAGCGTAGCCCGCGAAATTCAAATTTTCTTACGTTTTTTGCAATTTGCAGGCCAGTGCTAGGTTGTATGTTGATTAAAATTTTGTTTGCGACTGTAAGACGTATGTAGTTACAGAATTATATTCATCAAACTCATCAATACAACCCTCAAAGTTCATATTGGTGTCAAAATTACTTTTCCAAGGTCAAAATCATTCTTGCACCATTATGAACTTGGAGGGTTGTATTGATGATTTTGATGATTATAATTGTGTTACTACATACGTCTTACAGTCGCAAACAATATTTTAATCAACATACAACCTAGCACTGGCCTGCAAATTGCAAAAAACGTAAGACAATTTGAATTTCGCGGGCTACCCTTGAGCATCCACCTTAAGAGAAGAGTAGCTCTAAAAAACTTTTCTCAAACATGCTTGGAAATTTGGGCATTATTTTGACAACCTTCTTCGAGATAAATCGAAATAGGGTATATGCATGATTTTTTTTTATTACTCTAAACAAAGCGTATTAACATCAGAAATAGCAAAGTAAAATTTTTTTTTTAATATCTATAAAAAATACTAAGTTATAAGCATTTGAAACTGCTGATTAGACAGAGAGATTCGATATAGCGAATGACGTCATTCGCTACATCGACGTACAAAATCCATACTAAATTCTGTTTATCTAGAAAGAGATAGAAACAAAAGTTTAAATGGTTATAACTTTTGTGTTGTTTGGCCGATTTATGTCTTGTTTTTGCTTTTAGTCATTATTTTTATATATTTTTAACATTCCGTATCGAAATGAAAAAAATTAAATGTATACATATTCCCTATTGCTGTACTGACCAGATACAGTGTGCGACCAGCGGCCGGCAAAAGTTGTATGAAAATAAATTTCTGTCGTGTTTAGCAGCCAAATAAATTACATACAACTCATATCTGTCGTGTTATTTAAAAATGGAACGATCTTTAATCTGAAACATGGCAACCAAGGAGGTAACTTATCAAAAGTTTTATTTAAATTTCGAATTGGCTTGCAAAGGGAAAGCTGTTTATTGAAAAAAAAAAACTAAATGAACTCTTCAACGCGAGAGTCTTCCTCGCATTCTTCGAGAAAAGTACTATACAAGCCTTGGCCACAACTAGGCATTGATGGATTTAGTAAAAAAATCATTGGTTTGGAAAAAACGTTTACGAGGAGAGTTCTAAGAACAAAAGCAATATTTTTAGGTACCAGGAACCCATTAAGTTACAAAAGCAAATCCTATCTTCCGACGTGCGAGCGTAGTTCAGTGGTATCAACCAATACACGTTCCCCACGTATAAATACCATCAAGTGACCCATCATCACAATAATTGCGCTGTTTACACCACAACCATCGTTAACTGAACTTATTACGAACAAGTAATCTTTACTATTAACTGCCCGTGACTAATCGTGTATAATAGTTTACTGACTTTTCAACCGATTTTATCTGGTTTGGAAGTGGTTATGGTAGGGAAGAAGAGCGATTTTAAAGGATTATTGATAGGTAGAAAAAAAAACCGGCCAAGTGCGAGTCGGACTCGCGCACGAAGGGTTCCGTACCATTATCTATACATTAGACAAAACGGCAAAAAAATCACGTTTGTTGTATGGGAGCCCCCCTTAAATATTAATTTTATTCTGTTTTTAGTATTTGTTGTTATAGCGGCAACAGAAATACATCATCTGTGAAAATTTCAACTGTCTAGCTGTCACGGTTTATGAGATACAGCCTGGTGACAGACAGACGGACAGACGGATAGACGGACAGACAGACGGACAGACAGCGAAGTCTTAGTAATAGGGTTCCATTTTTACCCTTTGGGTACGGAACCCTAAAAATATCTATATTCAAATATCTTACAAGCAAACACCCCTTTTTTTAAGTTTAAAGGCATTCATACATATCCATCTATATTGTTTCTTGTTTCCACTAAACTGAAAAATAAAACTACCATAATTATCATCTCGTGCCTTTGTGTCATGTTACTTGCGACCGGCGCAACATGTTTTATTCTTTTAAATTAAAAAAACAAACTATAAATCTCACAAAAGCCCACACACAGTTTTCCAAAAAAAAAACATGAATTTGCGTGAATTCGTGATTAATTAGAGCCATTAATAATAAATGACTTTAATTGATATTTTGGCAGCGTGTTATGAATTGATCAGTTAATTAAAACAAAACGAATGATGAATATTGTTAGCACTTTGTCTTTGTCGAGTAGGAAATATTCAAATATTAATTCACAAGTTCTTTCATAATTTATTAGATTTTATTATTAAATGCATATGACATTGCATACAAATGAGCGGAGCACGTGCCTATTTTTTTATTAAAATGTTTAAACTTTACGATCTTAATAAAATCTATAAAAAGTTGTAATTTAAATATTTTGTCGCATTCAAGTCTCAAATTGGCGGATAATTTATGAGATAATTTTGAGATAATAAACCCAGAAATGGTATGCATTAATTTGTACATTATTATTTTGAATATCCCTACGGAAAATATTTTTTTTTTGATTTTGTTTAATGTAGTTTAACTTGATGGGTTTAATAATAATAAAAAAATAACGTTAAATAAATATTTAAGCATAATAGACGTTATTAAATCGCCACGCTTCCCGCTCCGCACATCACCAAACACTTACCATCAAGTTACTAGCGACAAACATTCATTTCACACCGGTGCGGCGGCGTCGGCGTCGTAGCCCTTGACATTCATTCACGTCACACACACGACGGCTTAACTCACGCCAACTTCACAAGACAATTATATACCCTACATCATTAAAAATAGGGTTTAATTTAAATGTTAGTTTTACTATGAAAATATCCGGATTCTTGAAGACAAAGCTTGCAACTGTGTGACATTTAACCAATGGCTAGTTCAACGTGTAGCATTTAAGAATTTGGGGCTACGTCCATATTGAGTGTGATTTAATTATATTTAAATTAAACGATCGGTGATTTTGTTTTTATTTTGAATGGGTTTCCCATTTGAATCTGAGATTGAAAGTTGTACAGGATGTGTTTGTGGGGTTTAATATTTTATTCATAAACAGTTATGAGATGTTTAAACGTCAAAAAATGTATGGTTCATAAATAATTACATAGGCAGTGTTTAAAAATGAACCCCTTAAACGTAAGAATAAACTACGCAAAAGATCACATCGCCTTCCAGACTCCAATTCTTGCAGCCTTGAATATTGGAGCACTAAACAAAGCAAGCTATTTCTCGATGATGTTAAAAATATCTTGCTTCTCTTATCAGAAAGAAAAACTTGTATTCCTGTAAAATATCCTATAGCCTAACCTTAAAAGCCCTATTTCCGTACGAAAGAAATGTTATTTGTGCACAATTTGCATTCCCGTAAAATATCCTGTGGCTTTTACCTTAAAAGTCCTATTTCTGTACGAAACAAATATTATTATTATGCAAAATTGAAATATAATTAGAATTTCTAGAAAAAAATGTCGTTGCGCGCCCATATTAAATATGCTGCTGGCACACTTTTCTAGAAAAAAAAAAGTCCTTTCACAAAGAGTTCAGTAGAACTTTAATTAGTGTGCAAAGTTATTAAAGATGGGACTCCGAGAAAAAATCATTGAGTATAGTTTATTAGTGGGAAGAAAAACATATAAGCGACCAAGCCGTACGATCTTGTAATTTAATTAATTAATTTCGTGTGATTAGAATACAATAGAATATTTTTTATTATATCACGCCATCATATCAAATTGTCAAATTTTTCCAAATGATTTTAAACCATAAAATGTTAATGGCTAAGTTCAAAATCCAATGAAACAATTTAACAACTTGCGGTAACTTGAGGCGCTCACCATACAAGTACTATTCATAAAAGAAAACATTTCACATAGGGTGACACAATTAGCAGTTTAAATTTAAATTCGCAAAAAAACTTGTAATAGAGAAACACATCTCTTTTCCATTAGTCCAGTGGACCATTGCAGGTTGTTTTAGAACATGCCGGTTTCCCAACAATGTTTCTTTTGAACAATTTGATTATCCACTTAGTACTAAATATTTTTATTCGACATTATGGTCTTTATGGTCCAAAAGGACCATAAAGTTAGCTGCGATCTACTGGTTGCCACAACTGGTAGCTCGAAAGTTGCTACGTGTGCTAAGAGCCTAAGTATTTATAAATAATCGCGCTTCTTAATCATAAAAAACCTACCGCTAACTAAATTACTAATGTTTGTTAAAAAAAACTGGTTAACCTACTCCATGATTTAACAAAAAATATGATCGGTGAGCAATTTTTACAAGTGAATGTTCACTATTGTTGATTTGTTATAAAATCTGTAAAATACCATATTTCAGGCAAATAAATAAATCTATCTATCTATAGTAGGCATTTGTTTACCAGATAACCTACAGGCTACTTAATCCTTATCCTTTCCTACAAAATATATAACACAAACCGAAGCATTAGAAAAACAAAAGAAATGCGCTCTAAAAGAACTCTTACTACCCGGATATGAACAATAAATAAAGTAAACTGATCCCACACAGGCGGATCTCACGGGATCAGTCGACCTAATAAGTTTTTGAATTGGTCAACTGATCGAGTAGAAAAATTTCTTGATATTAATTTATATGGTGATTCCCGTATGTTAGGAGCATGGCCGCAAAGCTTTTTAAATAATTGTAAGAGGCATAATATGGGAATCGTGTGTTTTTTCCTTTGCCAGTCGGTTACTTTGTATTGTTTCACCTTCCACTTTTTTAAGAAGCTTCTTAATTAATTGATTGCTTTGGAAATGGAAATTGCCTTGACTGATTAGTTGGTGTAGTTTTGTGTGACTAAATTTAAGTGACATTTTTTCACAGGACCTAAACCATTTTTTTTTTCTAATGTTCTTGTTGTGTTTTTGACATCTGAAAACCGTTCTAAGTACCTACCTAAATATGCTATTGTATATTTTTTTACTACAACGTTTTTCAATTCTAAGTTAACTTGAATGAGAATGACTTGCCTCGTTTATTTACGCAGGAGTCTTCTTATTTATAAAAATGGAGCTTAATGGTTAACGTCGTTTCAATTGACTGAATGACCCATTTAAATTCTTGAAGAGCTTTACTAAATAGCCTAAGAACTCTGCCTATTGATCATCAGACAACAATCTTAATAATGAGTAGACGAATTTTATCTTGTAACAAGCTCTCTCTAAATATAAATATGAAAATATATTTAAATGTTATTTTAGAAGTTAACAACATGGCGTCTTTTTGAGTTTACATTAATATTTATGATGCTGTCCGTCATGTATTTAATCATGTAAATTGTAATATTATGTAGGTGGGTGTACCTATTTAAATTGTATATTTTATTCGTAGGGACTTTACTTGACATTTCTTTTTTTTAAGGTGGTCTTTTTTCAGGCGTTACGCGTACGTTGCGGATGAAGAAGCAAATCTCTTTTAAAATAACTAAATTAAATATTTTAAGAAAGCCACTGACCTAGGATTGTGATAATTGGAAACCAGTCAATAGATTGCGGCAACACAATATCTGTGGCTGCCCTGTAACATGCGTTTTTAAAAAAAAAAAAAACTATAAGGTACTGTTTGTTATGCCTGATAAACTGATGCCAAAAAATAAATTATACGACTAGACCACTAAATTAACATGCTTACAAACACAAGTCTCACCCTAAAGAACACTTGAACGTAACGTAAACCTAGACAGTCCAAACTTGGCCGACGACGGTTTGCCGAAGGAGCTCGAGAAACGGTTCGTTTATTCTGGCCCTCTCGTATCTGTTTACATTTACCTACGTTTCGTCGGTAGACACACAAAGTTACAACTCTTCTCGACTTTGTGACTTACTTTCGGTTCCTTTATCGTGAAGGTTTTCCGAGAAATACGTTGGTACGTTTATTCCCAGGTACAGACCGAATTTAAAATTAATGATCAATTCAAAATTCTCGCCCAAAAATAGGCTAGGTAGGGTAGGTAGGTACGGTAGGTAGGTAGGGTAGTTCATAAAAGGAACAGAACAGGACAGAATTGGTCTTTACATATACTTTCCCGCCATCCATTCTTTCTTACCAAGGGTACCCGAAACTGGATTGTGGAAGTCTGATGACGAAGTACCTGTATCCCTTTAGAATAAAAGCCGACCCCAACATTTTTGGGATAAGACTAAGCAGATGGTGGTAATGAAATACATATGTATGTTTGCGCCTGAATTCTATCAATATTACGCCTCTAACTAAATCTAAGTATGTAAATTTAAATTTCAGTAAGTACCAAATCTTCCTTAGTTTCTGATGTCTTCGCTGACTTCAATGAGTTTCCTTGAATCACGTGTATTTCTAACTCACTAACCTTTGACTTTCAAAAGACCATCTGTGCCCCGTGGGATCACTTAGCCCCCGATCCCCATCGAAAGTTCCAGATCAAAACTTTGTTAACTACACTTAATTAACTTAGTACCTATTCGGTGGTGGAATTTATTGATCAAGCTTTGAGATTTCTCCAGTGGCAATTCCACAGAACCGTTTAAATTCAGAAGTTATTCATTCAAATGTATTGTTTTAACTAACATAGAACAGATTTGTAAGGTAAGGTGACCTCAAAGTTATGTGTAGCTGATATGGGTAACAGCGTCTTTGACTTTATACGACGACATACCAATGGTCCATCCCCTCCGCCAAGTAAAGCAACCATAACTTTTGCCAGTTAATGTGCCGTGGATTTGGTCATGTAGACCTTTCAAGATTCATTTGTAGCATAATCATCATCTTCCTACCCTTATCCCATGTTACTTGTGGTCGGCGCAACACGTTTTTTTCTTCCATTCTCCCCTGTCAACCGTCACACAGTCATTTACACCTTTTTCATTCATATCATTCCTTACACAATCCATCCATCGTTTCTTTGGTCTTCCTCTCCCCCTCCATCCATCAACATTTATATTCATCCCTCTTTTAGTCACATGCTATTCTTCCCTCCTCATCACATGCCCATACCAAGACAGTCGATTCCCTTTCAACTTTTCTGTAACTGGCGCAACTTTCAAACATTTGTAGCATAATCATAGAACTCCAATTGATCATACCTTTATGGGCTATTGTATCGTTTATTGTTTGTCCCTTATTATAATATTCCTGCCCTTATCCCCTATTACTTGTGGTCGTCGCAACACATATTTTTCTTCCATTCTCTCCTGTCAACCGTCACGCTATCATTTGTTCATTTTTCTTTCATACTTTTCCTCACACAATCCGTCCATCGTTTCTTGATCTTCCTCTCCCTCTCCATTTCCATCCGTTTTTCCTCCTCTATATGCCTACCAAATCCACTATAAAACATAGGCCTTTCAACGCAATATCAATTATATTCACCCAGTAAATTATCCACGCCTAACAACTTTTGCAACTAAACATCTCTGTACACAAAACAGTTCGCTAATACGGACCATCCATCACGTTGATGAGTTTGTATAAGCTATAATAAATTAATTTTAGCCCTGTTTACACCTCTATATTCGTCTGAGGATTATAATAGAACTAATTAAACTTTGCCCCCCTAAAGGTTCAGAACTGTTAAAAGCTTTGTTGTTATTGTAAATTTTTTGTAGGCGTCCCTAAAATTTGTTCTTCTTCGCATGTTAGGTTCCTGTTGTCATTATCAGCATATACATCTTCGACCGTTCTGAGAATCAGAATCTACACAACAGAATCTATAACATTCCTAGTGTTTTAGCTGAGAAAAAGAAGTGGCACAACACACTTCTCAGCAACACAAATATGTCTGTATCTATACTATCCATCTATTACTATACTACACCCTTGTACTGGTCTGGATGTTTCCTAACGCTTACTGGTAAGTAAAGGTCTACTTTAAACGCCATCAAAATTCCAATATTCAGTTTTCTTGTACCTGTTCCCAATCATTCTAAATATATGTAGTAACAGAAGGGCAATTCCTGTATTTTACAGATCAATCACATTCTAATCTCGAGTCTCAAGTTGTTGCAAATACCTCTAGTTTACCTACATTTAAGGCATTCATTGTCACTGGTATGAGATTTCGACAAGGTTTTGAACGTTTAGGAACTATGGGCCTTCTGGTTCTTCAATTGTTTGCAAAATTTGATCGATCAAAGCCATATCAGAAACGTAACAGTACCCGCTTCACAGCAAGGAATCTAAAATTATAATCTTTAATAAGAAACCATATAAATTCTTCCGATCAGTTTCATAAAGCCAATAAGAGAAACGGTAGGAATATAATTTTTATTTTCATATTTATGAAAAGTTATCCCGAAATATCTTGAGAACACAATTTTTTTCTCTCTATCTTTTGATAGATTGAACATCAAATGAGCGAAATGTTTAAGGTTTTCTTTTTTAGTTTGAAATGCCAGTAAAAATATAAAAAAAGCTATTTGTCGAATGAAACTGAGCGACTTCTAACTCGCTGTGTCGGACAATGAAGGTTTAGTTAATAACGTTGTTTTCTTTGTGGCTTTAGATACTTTTTTGGTCAAAAGTCATGCTTGTAATAAAATATTTGAAAAGATCGATAAACTAAAACACAAAAGAACACCAATTTATCCTACCGTATCGAATTACCATTTAAATTATAAAGAAAAATTGTAGATATTATTTAGAGGCATTGCGTCTTTTATTAGACGTTAAGCACAAATGTTCATTTGAACCATTTGTTCAATGACCGCAAATTTGATTAAATCACATTGTTTTACCAGCTTGTATACACACAGCTGTGTCATTGTCAAAAATATTATCGTCGTATTTGTACACAAAATCAATTCGTATGAAATCGTTTTTATCAAAGAGAAAATATCACTATGTATTAGCGCACTTTAGTTTCGTGAAAAAAGATGGATGTCGTCCGACCATTTTTTGGGTGAACAATGTTTTTATTGGAAAATACATAGTTCCTTTCAGTGGATCAACCACTGAACAAATTAAACATACTTAAAATGTCACTTAGGGGAAAAAAAAACAATAATCACGGAAGACATGCCGTAAGTGTTATAAGTATAGTTATGAACCGTGAAAGCTTAAAACAGTGTTTGAACAACATAAGATTCTTTTTCTATAATTTGCTACACAAATGTTCGGTTCGACCAGATTTGACAAAAGCCTGGAGGCGTAATCGAATATACAGACACATAAAGCTACTAAAATCTGTCAAATTTCTTTTATTGATTTTCAACTTTATCGTTGAAGCGTTAGGTTCAAGATTGCTTGAGTTTCGGGTGGCCTGATGTTCTGACGTCTGTACAATTTGTCGCCGAAGAATCAGTAGAGTAATTTATCTTTTGACATTAAATATTTATTCAAGACATTATTCGATTTTTTGCATTTTAGAGAATAGATTTATAAGTATTTGACATAATAATATTTACAATAATTTATATAATTACTATTTACATTCTTTGACACAATATTTACCATATGTTATTTTAGATTGAGTAGATTTTACTGTTTTTTACATTCATAATTTGTTGTTATAGCTATAAAACATTAATTAATGTACAAACCAATTCAAACACAATGCGAATTGTTATATGAATAAATAAATAAAATAAAAATCAAACCAACTCGAACATGTTTAATAACACGCCTTACTTAACAAACTACTAAGCTTTATCTTTTATCCAAATTTCATTGCAAATGTGAGCCTCGTGTCCGCCCAA
Organism: Xestia xanthographa; assembly: GCA_905147715.2. NCBI lineage: Eukaryota > Metazoa > Arthropoda > Insecta > Lepidoptera > Noctuidae > Xestia > Xestia xanthographa. Next base: position 28,329,445 of record LR990653.1, on the reverse strand, counting down.
GTACCTACCTAATCCATTACACACTGTTGACTCTCTCTGTTTTTGTTTCGGACCCTATCAGCTGACCTTATCTTCGTAATCCTGGCACCCCTACCTTTTTGTACGACTTGCTAAAGGCAACAGAGGGTATCAGATTGTTTAGGATCAGTTCACACGCTAGCGTTGACGTCGAAATGTTTTCGGCTCAAAAGATTTGGTCAACGTACGTATAAACCCACGACTTTTTGCCATGGAGTTTGGTAAAAACCACATAACGCCCCCTGGACCCTTTTTTTTTCGGATGGGAAATCATCAAATGACTCCTCCCGCTCTGGGCGGAGCAGGAAGGAGTGCCAGACTTTTACTGACTAAAACCCATCCATGTTCCTTGATCGCCCTTTGTGTACTGGGGCCACGGTATCTCTTTCGAACAGTCCCGCAACCCCGTCCCCCTGGACCCTTACATACTCCTTTTGCATCGTCCAGAAAGTCGCAAAATCAGACTAACAATTGTCAATGAACGGTAAAAAAGCTACAGTTGGGCTTATAAAATTGTCAACCTTAAATAAAACCTGATACAAAAGCAACATGTTCTATTTTTTGTTACGAAAAATCCTCTCCAAACGTTATCATACATAAAATCATACTTATTACCTAGCTAGCCAACTTTGCCCATTAGGCCTACTATAGGCCCCTACCCCTACTCTTAAGCATCCCCAGTTGGGGTACACCCACGCACGACTCAGAATAGAACCCCACACCCCGTCTACGTCATACTACTGCGCCACAAAATGGGGAGATGGGTGGAGGGACCAGGCTATTTTTAGCAATTTACGGAAACAAAAAAATCGTAATAAGTTGGATTGTTAAAACCTAAGGCTTATGTAAATTGCTTTTTGTGTGCCTGCTCGGTTTTTTTGGTCCTTTGTGCCGCGGGTTTGAATTGCAAAGATCATTAACATTCACTTCATTAAGAATATTCTTATAATTAACTAATAGACCCCTAAAGCTCAGACGCTATGCCAATAGATTTTTATTACATAGAACTAGCACCATTATTATACTAACTCTCTGGCTATGTATCTCCGTTGGGTATTCAGACGTGTTTGTCAATGTTTGCTTTCCCTTCAACACATTTGTCACGGACCCAACGGTGTAGAAAATTCTATTACTTATATGCCTCCTTAAACCTTATTTTCTCGCTTTTCTTCTATTCACAGGGGCTTATGTCTTACATATTCGTCCAAAAATAGTTTCATTCTTTGTTGAAGTAGAAAGATACAAAAGGGCTATTTTCGACACATTTCATCTTAAGTAATATTTAGAGGGCAGTAAATTTGTCTGTCGTCGTATTCACGAGGGAGTCTCCTGATATCCGATGTCCCTAATAGAAATCCTAATACCATGATACAGTGATTGATGTACTCTGTATCTCTTATTTATTGATTTGTCGTTCTCTGAGGTCAATCGTCTTACGTACAAAATATATTGGAGTAATAAGGAACATGTTTTTTGATCTCTCTAGAGACAAAAAAGTAATCGGTTAGTAATGAGGTTGTTACTTGTTCGGAGCTAGGGATCAGAAATAAGAAAAAATAATACTATTTTTCTATTGATAAAGAATTTCAATACATTCTACATTTCCAATAATCTTCTATTTTTAAATCATATTTTTTGAAGTTGTGAAATTGAAAAATTGAAATTGAAATTCATAAAATTCGCGGGAATGCAGCAACTTACATTTATTTGTCAAATTCTTGCTAAAACGTTGATTTATTTTCCACCCATAATTCGTGAGCGCGGAATGTGTTTACACGTGGACTGATGTAGCGCGAAAACTTTTGTGTAAATCTGAAACGTTTTTCTAAAAATACTTTTTCGGTCGTAAATAGCCTTTATTTGTTTTGGTCCGCCGATAATTCCGATACGCAGCCAATTATCATCAAATCAAACATTGCTCCCAATTTTGCCAAAGCGAGACAATATATAAACAGATTTTCATTTGAAAATTTTCAAAATCCAATAGCCGATATCCTATGACAGGACAACAGGAAATCAAAAAATGTGAAAATCAATCAGTTGAGTAAACTGAAGTCTCAAGGTACAAATTGGCTAAGGAAGTATTGTGTGTAACGTTTCTTTCGTCGAGGGGAGAAGGCGGACCATTCAAGGAGAACCTTTAAATAGAACCTCATACCAGGAGAGCATCAGGGAGGTGGAGGTATCGATGGAACTGAATTTTAATTACAAGTTCATGCTGACTTTTCGTAATACTGACTTCATTAACGCTGTTAGTTAAGAGACTGTTGAGTTTACAGCTTTGCCTTGATGAAAGAATAACACTTTTTTAGTTAATATTAAAAAGCTAATAAATAATAATAAAATTAATAATTAAGTATTATTTTTATCATTATTTTTTAATGTTTTTTATATTTTTTTAAAATTAATATTTAAAAAAGTAACAAATTTGTTTAGATGAATAAAGGAAATTAATAATAATAATTTAAAACCTTGAAAAAACTACAACATTTGTCACTTTTTTAATAAAAAGCTAAACTAGTTCCACGCTGTAAAAAAAAATCACATTTAAAAACAATCGACTTCGCCAATACAGCGCCAAGTCCCATCCCTACGTTCCGTTTCCGGGTGCTCGATGAAACGTATCAGTATTTGTTTGTATCGATATTTAACCTGAAGCTTTATAAGCTACGATAACGTCACTAGAACAAAGTCGGTCGTATTGTCTGTTTGTACACCAAGCTTGTGATGGCTCCGCTATAGAAATTTATTTGTAATAGAACTGAGGAGATACTTATAAATCGTTGAAGTTTATTTAACGACAGAAAATAATGGTCGCGATGATTGTTAAGGAGTTTTAGAACGGGGAAGGAAGTATTTCAGTTTAAGAGAAGTTTATTCATTATGTGAAGATGGTTTATTGTTTGTTCTATGTTTCAAGATTTGTTTCTTATTGATTGATTGTGGTTTAATTTGAGAGATGTTTTTTTTGGGGTTATTTTCATTGACTTTTCTTTGAGCGCTTTACGCGGAAAGTACCTGTTACACCCATAGAATACTGTAGAATATAATATTGTGTGCTGCGCTCTTGCATATGGTCATTATGTTCGATTCCCAGGCCAGGCAATAGTGTTATCGGAGTTTCCCATCAGAAATAGCAATAGCAGCTCGGTTTTTTGGTTTTGTGCCCAGATCTTGGCTATTGGGTGTATAGCCCCCTTTAACACGGAACTTAAACATACACACTTAAAAAAAGTTTGCGATCACTTTGAAAAATCGAAATCCTTTTTGTTACGGTAGATTATACTATGATTTCTTCTTCTTTTTAGATTCTTTCAAACAGGGTATTTCTGTTTAAAAAAACACACACAACAAATATTTTTTCTTAATAAAGTTCAATTTAAAAAATTATATCAGCTTGTTGTGCTAGCGATCACAAACTTTTTTTGATGTGTATAACTGGATAAATGTGGTACTATTATACGTTCACCGCTCTCTGCTTAACCTTTCGGGGATAACAAGCTTAATTTTATGTTTCATCTACCTATGTATAATAATATAATTGCCAAACCTATCGTTCTCAATCAAAACTTTGGACTGTTCAATTAATTATTCAAATTCCAACGACACCAATTGAACTTGTTAACTGTTCCAATCTTTTCATCCAAAACAAAAGTGTTTACCCATCATCAATCACTTTGTTTATTGTTCCCTCGAATAATATTCCAGTCTTGTGCAAGAATCTAAACCGCATTACGTAGGGAGGAGGGAAACAATACGGAGGGCTGCGGACCAGTAATTGTGTGAAGCTGGATTGAATATTAATCGCGTCTTCTACGTGTCCCGACGTAGACGACATCGAGGAGTTTGGAGGCAGAAGGTGGAGTGTATTTTGTACGTCTGGTTCTGTTTGGTTGACTTAGAGCAAAAATTATAGATTCTTTGAAAAACTAAAATGATTACGTAATAACAATATTTAATGCATGCTAATTTAAAATGGCATACAATTGACGAACAACCAGATTTAGCAAAATATAACAGCAAAAAAAAAAACTTTTGATTGCAAAAATTAGTATTTGATCACCAAATTAATCCCCATTTTATCGTGAAATTAAAACCAAAAAAATATTTTTTTAGTTAATGATCACCAGAAATTGAACTGTTATGTTCTTGCATCCGAGTCGAGGCGACCCGGTCGAGCCTCGCTTTGCAAGACTCCTACTTCTGAATGGTTTAAAAAAAAATAGGGGTGCCCCAAGTCGGCCTAGGCAAAACTAGTTTGTCATCAGCCACCTCATTAAAATTTGGTGCTCAATCTACTAAATTTGATGATCAATTGATATTTTAGGTGATAGATGTTAGTGGTCACAAAGTTATTTTTGGTGGTATTTTCCCCCATTTAAAATGAGAAGAGCAGGCGAACATGAAATTGCAATGCTTGTAAAAGCCTGATAAGTCATAAGTACTAATATAACATAACACCACATTGTACACTTGGTTCGCAATGAATGTTTTGACTTTGACTTTTTGAATCTGAGTAACAGGGATTTGAACAATAAAGACATAAAAATTGATGGCAACAATTGATCGACAATTTTTTCATTTTTACCTGCTACTACACACATCTCCTGTTGCCAAGACGTACAGAGTTGAGAAGTATAGTACAAAAAGGGGAAATCTATGCCTAGTAGGCAGCAGTGGGTGAATCGTGCCGAAATGATGATAGTGATATTAATTGATAGGAAACTATTTGAGTCTGTCTTATCAATCTTTGTCACAAAATTATTAAAAAAAGAAGACGCAATTTGTAATTAAAAATCAACTCTGTCTTAAGCAAGGTTCGAAAATATTCTTCCAATTCAACGAATCAATTTACATCGTGGAACTCGTTACGCAATATTACGATCTATTAATACATCAAAGAATTCTAGAAACCTATAAAAAAAATTTTACATAAATCATTTTCTCTACTGCAATCTGCCTACACTGTGTATTTTCCTGAGACGTATTCTCCGAACACTTATCGAGTTAGCTCGCCCACTGGTTATGTTGTTAGAGGTCGCTACAAGCTGTGCCTCCAACAGATAAACAATTACCTGCTACTACACACATCTCCTGTTGCCAAGACGTTTATTTGACCTGAGATAAGTTTGACAGTACCTAGTAGGTACTCTAGGTAGGCTGGGTACAGAATGTGTTGTGTTTATAGGAAAACCAGAAATTATGCTTGTAGGCAAAAAGGCTGCCAGACTCAAATGGAATTGGGCAGGTCACGTAAGCTGCATGCATAATGACTGCTGGACAAAAGTCTCATTGTGCTGTAACGGGTATTAAAAAAAAATAACGAAAGTGTGAAAAATATAAACAAGAGATATTGGTCTTTTGTGTCCAGAAGGACCACCAATCGGTTCACGACTGGGGGTGTACCTATAGAAGGTACACCCACGTTTCACCAGTTATGAATGCCCGAATTAAAAGGGACGAACTTATTGCCAACAATCCGGCACAAAACCCGGCTTCTACTTAGAAATTTGATAATGAAAAAAAAAAAGAACAATTTCCCTCACCTGGCAATCTAACCCAAAACTTTATGCTCAGTGCTGCGACTTCTAGCCTTAAGGGCTATATATCCCTAAAATGGCTTATCATGATCCTCCGTTACGCCTAAAATACTGCAGTATTAATTTTGAAATAAATATATGGTAAAGTTGAGTATTAATGCTAAGTACTATGTGTGACGAAAACACGATTCCATAAACTTTTCTCGATAGAAAAAAAATCCAAATTTACATCTAAATCGAACAATAAACCGCTGGTATTCAAAAAGTACTTCAAATTGGATCATAAAACTTTGCATACTAACTGAACTAACTATAAAGCAGGTCTTATGTGTTTTATTTTTGTAGTCCAATTAATAGATTTTTTGTAAATCGCAAAAAACAACTCATTTCGCACTATTCGGCCGCAGTGACTGACCTAACAACCGCTTTGTAGTGCAAGCTGATTAGAACTTTATTATAACAGTATTTCAAACGAAGTTTGAACCACCACAAATAGAGTTGCTAATTTTAGGGTTAGAAGGGCCATAAGATGCAGTCGAAGTAAACAGGATTGTAAAATAACCATTGTATAAGCACCTATAACTATTAAACAATTTTAAAATCACCTTCAGCACCCACGTAAGTCTAAGGAAGTCACAGATAATCTTGTTAGCCTGCAATCGCTGTCAGTCGCTAGTAATAGAAACAAACAAACAGACATACAACACACAAATGCACGCATAAGTATTGGCTTACGTAGTTACGTGCATGTTGGACGCCTACGTGTAATGGACGTGTGCCGGTGATCCTATGTCCCTGTAGTGATTTGTTTACAGGGTGGTGTAATGTACCATACATTACACCAGTTTATTGAAGGTTTAAAATACAAATATACAATACAAATACAAAATCTTTATTTCTTAACCAAAACTTTTTACATTAGTTGGTGATTGGAGCTTCCTTTTAAGCAAGTAATGCCTGTGTTAGTAGACTCCGCTCTTCCACAGCAATATATAGTTTAATCAATACCTTAGATATAAACAGTATGTTTGTGTGTGTGCTAATAGTGACCATTCTGATTTCGTACCAATATGTTGTAAATGTGGAAATAACTCTGTTACCTTTACACGCCTTAAGGCCTGAAGATATTTAGGCATACCGAGAGACCATGGTGTTTCATCCCAGTAGTAAGGTTTTGCGGGATAATATCCGATCGGGATATAGCAGACAGAGTCAGGGTAACAGCAAGTTTTGAATAAAGAAATAAGTAGTCTGCTAATGTTTCTATATTTAAGCTTTTATTATTGCAGAAAATTTAAAAATAACTTAAATAATGTTGTGTGAGACTGCCCCAGCAGACTCACGATGTCCGCGATTACGCGGAGCCCCAATCAAAATAATATTTGTCCAATCGACAAGTGAAAACAACTATTCAACTATTAGATATAACTTACCCATCACGTTGGAACCGGAGATGTGGCGTATTCCCTGGCCACGTCGTATCTGGGTGGGGTGTAAGTGTAAATGCTTGTGTTGTGTTTGTAAAGTCATGTAGATTCGACAGCAACCAAAGGGCGCCCCACAGCGCGTACCTACGTCTCCCCGGACAAACCTTCCGATCACACACGCGGCACCTTTCACCAATGTCCAACTGAATTTTATCCCGGTTTGCTAACCCAATCGGGGATGTACAATAGTCCAGCACTGAATTTAGGAATTCACCGGCGTTCAAATGACAAAGCCGGCTAGGTACTTAACCAACAAATTACTCGCGGCCACGACCCAAAATGGCGAGATCTCTCAATTTTCACTCAATTATCAACAAAATATCAAACACCGATCAAGATGGTATCGGATTAAAATTAACTCAAAGTTTCAATCAATAATTACACGACAGCCGCGTGCATAAAAAAATACAAAGCACGGAGCGACCATTTTTCCAACCAAAAATGCACTGACAATCAAACGACATCGCACAGACAACGAAACGTAATCTGTCAAACGTCAAAAAGGTGCGTTCAGAAACTTGGTGGATGAAACAAATGTTGTACCTACAACGATATTATTTATTTTTATTTATTTATTTTATTTTAGGAAAGCTTACATACTAATAACATTATAGTAACAAAAATATATATCTAAATTGCTAATTACAAGCCTCCACAGATAGATACAAAAAATATACATATTAGTTCCCTAGTACAAAATAATCTAACAAATTAAACAAACAAACTACGATCAAATGATTGAATATTAATTTCAAAAATTGGTTAATTTTATTTAATTGTTTATAATATAAGATAACTTGTAAAATAAACGGTTCAAGAGCAAGAAGGTGCCTCCTGTACAAAAAATGGCTTTGCCAATAATTTTCTAACTGTGCTTGCATTGGTACAGAATAGATCAATACCGGGTTCACAAGAAACTTCGTTAAAACTGCGACTGGCTCTCGGAAATTATGCATTACGCCTATAATTAGTGTTCGCAAAAGGTACATGTAAGAGTGATTATTAAAAGTTAAAGGACCAGTATTCTAAAGTCGATCGGTCGATTTCTAAGATTTATTCTAAAGCAGCTAAACTAAAATGGGACTGGGCAGGCCATGTCTGCCGGATGCCGGCGAAGCTGTGGGCCCGCATATCACAAAACTGGAACCCTGAGACAGCTACACGGGGTCGCGGCAGACCGAGGAGAAGATGGCGGGACGCCTTGGATGGCTTTCTCGCTAATTGGCGAGAAGAGGCGCAAGACCGAGAAAAGTGGAAGGAATGGGGGGAGGCCTTTGCCCAGGAGTGGGACAGCTCAGGCTAACTAAAAAAAAAAAAAAAATCTAAAGACTCCTCCGTCGCGTCAAACACAAATATGTTCCGCCATTTTGTTTGTCTTTCATTTCCACTTTAGCATAGCAACGGCGAAGAGATGTTCTAGTTTCAAAAAATAAATAAGTGTCTGAACTCAGAAACATCTACTTAATTCAGTGTTGACTGAAATTTCTGAGAACTTCGGTCTGCAAATATTGTTGAAAAGTTTTTAGCTGAGCTGTGGGCGAATATTTTTTAATGTCCTTGTTATGTACCTTTACTTCTTCTTCTTTCGTGTCGATGGTACGAATTGTTTTAACCTATACTTTTACAGGGAAGCACCAAGTATGGGAAATTAAAGTTAATTATCGTCAACATTTTTGGGTTGTTTAGGTTTTAAAAGATTCTTTATTTATTCTAAAAGAACATACATTGTTCACTTATTGAATAAATACATAACTAGAGAAAAGTGTAGTCCAGTAGTTAACAGTTTTGTTCTCTTAATGTAAGTAGGTCGACATTTATTATTGTGTGACGACGTGTTTATATCGTTACTTAAATAGTTTGCGTTGTTTGTGACGTACTGCTTGAGCTTAGCTTTAAATAAGTTGAAAGAAGATGTGCTCCTAACATCTGCCGGTAGATTGTTATAAAGTTGAACACCTTTGTAATTTGTATTTTTGATGCCATACTGCATTCGCGAGGGGCGTGTCTGTATTTCATGTTTCTGTATCATGTTCAAAGGTAAAACATGGTACCATACCATACTTTTACTATGTACGGTCGACCAAGCTATTTGCTTTACATTTTACCAAGCAAATTACATTGTACAATTTAAACCAAATAGCTTGGTCGACCGTACATTCGTTCTTAGTATTTTCCTCTTCCTACATTCGGCCTCTGTTTACACTTCCATTTAATTTATGAAATCTCTTCCAATTTCCATATAAACAATCTCTTATGTTTGTCTGAAGAAAAGCGAGTGACGCGACGATGACGTCAGAAGGCTCCTTGTTGTGACGTCACAACCACCACACAAAGGAGAGGGAGAAGGGGAGGGCAGCTGCGTACTGCGTAAATGCGTCGTTTAAGAGTACCGTGAAAAACACTCCTCAAGGAATATTTTACCTTAGGTCTTTCGTCACAAGTCTTAATTCTCTTTGTTGGGTTGTTAGGTTTTAGTATAGTCGGGTAGGTTAGGTCGTTTGGTTGTCATCTACACTCGTTAGCAAGATGGCTGGAGGTAGGTACAAGAGGTAATAATGGACCTAAGCTATCAGATTAATGGAAATACAAATGCTATGACGGTTAGCCCCTAATAGGAATAGGTAAAAGGTATCATATATTCCTGTTTATGTACTAATTCCTGAATAGGATTAGTCGTCCGATAATTTCCAATTCAATAGAGCAATTAATTAACTTGGTATTGACGTGTTATACGGCTAATTGAGCAAACCAATTGTCTTGTAGGATGACGTGAGATAAGCTCAATGCATGTTAGATCATGACAATATGGGCACCGGGCAGTATCTCTTGTTTTGACGTCAACTCTATCTATTGACATTTTCACTTGGATTGTTTTTTTAGGGTTCCGTAGTCAACTAGGAACCCTTATAGTTTCGCCATGTCTGTCCGTCCTCGCTTAATCTCTGTGACCGTTAGCACTAGAAAGCTGAAATTTGGTACCAATATGTATATCAATCACGCCAACAAAGTGGTAAAATAAAAATTGGAAAAAAATGTTTTATTAGGGTAGCCCCCGCCCCCCTAGGGCGGGGGCTACCCTAATAAAACATTTTTTTCCTTCTTCTTCTTTTTTCATTTGTAAAGTGGGAAGTGATTTTTTTTTTATTTCAACCCTAACGTGTGATATATTGTTGGAAAGGTATTAAAAAATGAATAGGGGTTTCCTAAAATCATTTTTTGATAATATCAATAATTTCGGAAATAATCACTCCAAAAGTCGAAAACAATGTGCCCCCCCCCCTCTAACTTTTGAACCATAAGTTTAGAAAATATGAAAAAAATCTGAAAAGTTTTTATAAGGACTTTCTAGGAAAATCATTTTGAACTTGATGAAAACAACAGTTTTTGTACAAAAAAGACAAAAAGTTGTACAAAATAATTTCTGGACTAAGTTTGTAGTATATTCGTATATGCAAGCATTTTTACATAATGGATACCCACCTTTAAACTCAAAAGTGGGAACACTTATTGTGACGGACGGGAAACTACGGAACCCTACACTGAGCGTGGCCCGACACGCTCTTGGCCGGTTTTTTTTATTTTCCTCGATAAGTTGATTAGTTGAATTCAAAAATAACAAACATAACTCGTCATTTCTCTTATTTCAATGGGTGCAGAAAATCACAGGTCTGAGCAAAAGCAATTCATGTTAACGTCAATGCATGTTAGATTATGTAGAGATGGGCACTAGGTAGTAACTAATGTTTTGAAGTAATTTCTACTATTGACATGTGCACTTGGATTATCTTTTGATTTTCCTCGGTAAGTTGATAATTTACGAAGTAAGACGAACCAAGTCATTCTTATATAAATGAATGCAGAAAATCACGGGTTAGGCTGTTAACAATCTCGATAAAACACACTTTATACTGTGCGAAAACAATAAGGTAAATTGGCAAACTCGAAAAAACTCAACCCGAAAACCGAAAACTAATAAGCAAAAACATCCAATGCAATTATTTACCTCTTACCGAATTATTTATACTGTGCGAAAAAAATAAGGTAAATTGCCAACCACGAAAAATCTCAACCCAAAAACCGGAAACTAATAAGCAAAAACATCCAATGCAATTTATCTCTTACCGAATTACATACATATACATATTCCAGCACTAACTTAATGCATTTTATTCCCCATTCTCAGCATCCATATAACCTACTCCCCCTAAGTGCATTACCCTAATTCCGACTTATAGAGCACTCCAATTGGGTAGAGTAATACTGACCTTATAACTTGGGGGTTCTCGTAAAACGAATGTAAAACTTAGTAGTGTGTACGAACTAAATTTCTATCCGAGAATCTATTTGAGTCGACGTTTCTGACGTACAAGTCTCTTCTCATATTTTTAACACATTCAATATTTTATTATTTTTTATGTTTCTAAGTAGCAAAGCCGGTCTGGATTTGTGCTAAGTGGATGGCGATAGGGTCGCTCCCTTTTACATGAGACTTGGACATAACTGGCAAAATGTCAAACCCAATGCCGGTTGGGTTACGACCTAAATTGCAATGCTTTAAAATTATCCCGTGGCATGCCGTGGCATCGAAAGGCATTTGTATTGAAAGACGCGCCATGGTCGTATTTCTATATCAATACGTTTGAATGTCCATTGGCAAAAATTTAAATCCCTTGCCATGCCGTCCCGGTCTGCGTTCAGCTTAACGTGGCCCGATAACAAAATTAAGTCAAGTACACATAGATGTTATTACTTTTATTTTATGTTAATATTTTTATTTGATTAAATAAATACATAAATAAAAGCAAGTGTGATACAAACTGTAATACCCGCAGCGTCTCCTGTTGTTTATTATTATTTTGACCTAGATATTTTGGGAATATAAATACGCGTTAGGCATTTTAATTTCCGGGATTTGTGGAATAAAAACTGAGACCAGATTAGACACTAACCACACGATAATCAACATAGTTTAACATAATTTAGGTTTTGTCCCAGTACATTGCTGGATATAGGCTTTCCCCAAATTGCGATACAACACACTTCACCGTATTTGATTTATGCAATAGCTAACGTTAGAACTTACCCAGTAGCTAGGTACCCTTATAATTACCAATCCGTCGACATTAATATGCAGATTGCTCATATAAACACGTGTCATGTGTTAATTAACCCCAATTAATACATAATACATTGCTCAAAGGCTACGTTACATGCGAACACCCACGCAACAATAGATTACGTTATCTAATCCTCTCTAATCTCTGGTATAGAATATCAAATGTGGAACAAATCATACCTTAAATTATTACGTATTAATTTGACCTCAATTTCATAATTACTAGGTTTTGGTGGTGGCTTCACCCGCAAAGTGATCTGAAATGATACCACTGGAACTTACTACAGGGTTGAAAATTCAGAGCATGTAATAACCTAACTCTGGGCTCTCTCTCTAAAGGAGTCTGGTGAGATGACGAGTAAAGAAGAGAAGAGAAGTGTGTGTGTGTGTGTGTGAAGTGTGTGTGAAGTGTGTGAAGTGTGAGTGTGTGTGTGTGTGTGTGTGTGTGTGTGTGAAGTGTGTGTCTGTGTGTGTGTGAAGTGTGAAGTGTGTGTGTGTGTGTGTCGTGTAGAGAAGTATGGAAGATGGAGACTCTCTGCGCCGACCCCAAATAAATTGGGATATGGAAAGAGAATAATGATGAAGTCCTAACTCTGACCGTGGTCTACTCATTCGTCAAATTTCCTCCTAATTCGTACAGCCGGTAAGCTGTGATAAGCTACAAATCATGCATAGAGGGCAGACAGAACTGCTCTCACAATTACAGATTCTAAGAAAATTATTAGTTACTTAAAGTAAAAACACACGCGTTTCCATTACTAGGAAAAAGTCTGCCTTCATTTATCTACTTTTCCCATTTTCGCGGCTCATTTCTGTAGAGTAGTTCTAAAAATAACAAAAAGATAGTATCGTAGCGATATGCGACGTAGCGCGTAGCACAAGCTCTACGCAGCTACGCCGTAACGCCTATAACGTCGTAGTAGCCCGCTACGAGAAAATCGATAACAGAACTTTTTCTTTCATCTGCCATTGTTTTGTTACAATATTAAAAAGGTTGCTTTTACCAGACTGCCTCGTTACTGTTATTACGAGACTGAGGTCTAGACTAGAATAACAGGTTTAAAATTTCTTTTAAAAGGATTGTTTCGTTAGTACTTCATAATTGCAAGTTTTATTTCGTTCAACGTGAGAATGATGGTATTTTTTCTGGAGGTAAGTTTGTTTAAAAACTTTTACACGCCTTTTTTAATTAAATTATATCTGTGTTTCTATCTGAATATTCTGAGACGAAACACCGAATCAAATGGGACATGCTAGTCTGTTTTAAAATCGAGGCTTGGATGACATTATGCTATAATTATTGCCAATCCTAATATGTATTTATCTGCTGGGTTCACCCCTTTTACGGCAAATAGGCACAATTCTCTCCCATATTAATCAACCAACTGCGCCTCAGAAAATAATAACGTGAAAAGCACTGAAGCAACAGCTTTGCGTCATCCATTCAGTTAAAGCGTAGGCGTCCACCCGCCACCCTCATGCTCTCTCGCTCCCACTTATGTCCCTGCTATCTTGCCATCTCTGTCTGTCTGCCCACGCTTCCATTCACCACCTACGTTCCATTCAAGTACGGTATTGTATGTAGATGGCTCATCGGCTATTTGAATTATGTTGCGAGTTTCCTTCCTTTAATGGGCAGAGAGAAATGGTGTCTGCTGGGTATTATATATTGTTGGAGTTTGTAGGGATTAGTTATGGCTTGATCTTGATTTTGGTAATGAGGGTATGTAGAGGGATGGGTACTGCTTAATTTATATCATAACGCTTATTCTTGTGGGGAGTTTGTATGCTACATGTTACGATAGTTTTTACGATAGTACGTTTTTTCAAGGGTGACCCTGAAAACCAGCGCTGTGCTGTGGGCTCCCCATAGCACAGCATCATGCTGAGTGGTTTAACCTGTTTGTCGCACTCACGACGTGCTAGATGTCAACTTCTTTGTTTTTTTTCCTGTTTGTGTTCCGTTCTGTTATATGTTAAACGTCTTATAAGCTTTGTGCCTATGTTTTGCACGTCATGTGCCTGCGGCAAATAGATATTTTTTCATTATTTCTTTCTTTCTTTTGTGTATTACTAACAAATTGCCGCACGCAAAATACGCGCTTCGACGTGGAGTTGCGGACACCAGCCCGTTATACAATACAATACAATACTAACAAATTGTATTTTATGATCTGTTAAATAAATTATTTGATTGATTGTTTGATTAGAGGTTTTGTCGTTGTCGACTGCTGTGCACGAGGTCCTGGGTTCAATTCCCAGATCGAACCAAGTGTTATTGGGGTTTTTTTTATCAGTGATTTTGATGGCAATAGGCTAAACATTTAATAGGGGCCGTGCTCTGCCCTTACCCTAATTTATTAGGGGCAGCGTGACTTCTTGTTCTATACGTATATAGGTAAGGTTGGTAAAAACAATCTAAATGACTAACACTTAAATTCTAAATGTTTGTCATACAAATGCGACCAACGTGGGTCGTTATCTTAATAAACAATCGTGAAATAATAAATTAAATAATTATTATGTCCACGTCCTTTCTATGTCCTTTATATCACTAGATTAATATTACATTGTCAGATAATTATAGATTTGATAAGTTATGTATGATAACGGCCATACGAAATATCTTACATAAATATTTCACACAATTTGAACTGCGTTCGTAATTTAGTTTCTTAGCATAACCTCGAAACTCACACATAAAGTTACAATTTGAAACATTTTTATGAAAACATGAACATGGTAAATTCAACTAAATTTGTGCAGACTGCTTCGTTGGTCTAGTGGGCGCGATTGCTGAGTATAAGTTTATCGGTTCGATTGCCAGTTCGGGCAAAGTATTATTGGGTGTTTATCAGAAATTTCTCAGTAGCAACCACGGATTTGGGACGTATGCCCGATCGATGGCAATAGGCGAACGTGGGTGGACTATAAGGTACAATTCTGTATTACCCCTCAGGGATTGCAGGCGTGATGTTTTGTAACTGTAATAACAATATGACCACGAACATTGCGTTCAATTACGTTTAATTAATTAAGTTCGCAGAAATTGAAGTTCGGAACGGTAATGGGAAATGCATAATTATTATTTCGCGTAGGCGAAGCAGTGGGCGGTCTGACCACAATAATTTATTAATGTAACGATATTTCGACCACAAATTGATAAACAAATAGAGTACGAATGTGGTTGGGAACGGTTGTTAAATTGGTGCATTATTGTGGTGCAATATAACTCATTCTAATTTCACAATAAATTATGTGAATCTCAGCAAGGAACAAAGACTTGTATTCTTTTACTAAACCCTCTTCGAGAGGACACACAAGACTCAGTTGAGTATGGTTTGTTAGGCAGCTAAGCGTCTTTATTTGTCATTGTTGCAAAGCTCTTTTATTTTATCAAAACCATAGCTACTACTTTTACCCTTTTACAAGGGTTGGTGATTATAGAAATACCCTCACAGAACCCCCAACCACACTTTAATATCCAAAAAAAATTAACTAATACATTTTGGTGGTGATTTGAATATGCAAATGTGACGAACTAAATTCGTGGCTTGTACGTAATTATGTAAATAAGGGTTACGTTCGACCGGCTCCTAGTTAACCCTTTCATGGTAGGATTGCGGGAAAATATTGTAAAATTCTAACATCAGCACTGCAAGTACGTAGCAATCGATAACGATCGAATCGATACGATTCGATAAATCCGACTTTTCAATTGGTTAAAAACTCATTTTATCGAGAATAACTGTCAGATTTATCGAATAATATCGAATCGAGTGCTACGTACTTGCACTGCAGGTTCGGTTATACATTCGGTAAACGTACGAGGTTTTATTGAGATTTGAAAATGGAATGGATTTGAAAGAAGAATATTTGTTTTGGTTAACCCATTATTGTTTTTGATGTGCTTTGAAGCTTATTTTGGGGTGTGATTAACATCAATATTTGCACGCTCACTCGGTAATTGTACAGTGGGCCGTACATCTGTGATAACAAAACAACACAGTAAGCTGACCTCTTAATCTGTTAAAACTCTGACGCTATACCAGCTCTTGGTCAAAGTATTACCATATTGTGCTGTGGACTTTACTATTGTCTGACGTACTCTAAGTACTACACAGTTAGTTCTTCCATCATTTTGATGACAGGTTAACATAAGCTACCCTCATAAAAGGTGTGGCGACACTGGAAAAGATGAGGAATTAAACAAAACCCCATCAACACTAATCTTTTCAGCTTCAGAAATTAATTGAGTGAAAAAGCAGCTCTTTTTAATTGTAACCTCTAAAGGTTAACACATTGTCCGCAAAAACGGTTTAACAAAATGTGGTCACCCATTGTTTGGTCACACACAATACTTTGTTTTTGTTATTATAGTATAATGGGTTAAATTGCTTTTTAGGGTCAAACAGATTAGATTGTGGGAAAAAATTGTTTTAATTATCCGCCTCGTAGGTTTAATTTATTACGGTTGAGAGCAATTTGTTGAACATTTTTGGGTCATTGTGATATGTAAATGAAAACTTCAAGCCTTTAAATAATACAGTAGAATGGTGAAAGCATGAAATCTATAACTTATTCCGTCCCAGTATTAGAACCTATAGGGACTTAATAGAAGGAAAACTATATTGTCTTAGTAAATTAGCATTTTACAGATTAAAAAAAATAAAAACCATCAACAAGCGGTTTATTTTTCAACAATTAAAATCACAATAAAAAAATACTAGAAAACTAAATAAGTAGATCAAAATTAAAGTAGGCAGAATTGGCTATCCATACGGGCAGAGATTCCTCGTAGTATGTTGACTCCATGGGAAAAAAGCGCGAAATGATTCGTGCAGCAGCTTATACGTATATAGCTGCGTGGTGACTACTGTCTCGCTTCCCTTCCATGCAACGGCTTGACAATCGACTTTTCCGCTAACAATTGTTTATTTAGAAAGAGATCGCACTTCTCCTGAACGACTCCTTGGGAACTTCAGCCGAATGCTTTCGATGATGGATCACTAAACAGATTTAAATCATCATCATCATCATTCTCTTGCCCTTATCCCAATTCATTTGTGGTCGGCGCAGCATGTCTTCTTCTTCCATACTCCTCTATTACTCGTCATCTCATCAGACACCTCCTTTCTAGCCATTATTATCATTTTTCAAACAGTTCGACTTCCTCTACTCTTATAAACCCATCCACATTCATACTCAAAACTTTCCTCACGACAGTTTCTAAACAGATTGAAATATACTCCCTAATTGCTGAAATGGATCAGCATTTGGCTCCTAAACGGTAACACTCTACCACGCCATTGCCTATCAGTTAACTAAAATCCGAACACGACTCATCCATTTCCCAGAAACAACTATTCAATTCCATTCATAACACGTAATACAGACCTACCACATTCATAAAACAGTTGTACTGCCGAAATCGATCCGTTGCAGCCCCCGCATCTACATTGCGCAATTGCAATGACTTTCGACCTTCACCTTGACCCTCGACATTATCCCACTACCCACACGCCACGAAATATCAAAGTTCGGGACTACAACCCGAAACATAAACATAACATCCAATGCTGCATTTGTGCTAGAACCTTTCCGAAGTTTTCATGTTAAACTAGAGATGATTGTGGTTGTCTGCGCAAATTGCGCAGTTAGTATGGACAGGCGTTTCATTCAGCTTTTGGTATAACAGTGCCGTGCAGTAAATATTGTAACTATTGCGCTGTTTGGCTTCGGTTAACTTTGTTTACTTTTGAACTGAAATTGAAGCGGGTGGTTCTGAGGAGTTTGTTGGCGCGGGTTGGAGTAACTTTTCACTTTTATTTAGTTTTTTGAAAGTAACTACGTTTTTGATTTACTGGCATTTTCCCGTTACGGGTATCTATGTTGAATATTTATTCCGGAACTGTTAAACAACTTATTGTAACTTAATTTCAATCTTTAAATGGAAGGTGGCACTGACCCAAAAAAAAAGGCTGGTTCGAGAAATTGTGGAGGCCCAGCCGTGGGACATCATACGCTAAAAATAAACTAAAATAGTAACTAACTGCTTGTATTTTTTAAACTTATTGATGGCTGATATGATTACTTAAAGTTTGAAGTTCGACATTTTACTTTTATTTTTGTTAAATTATTTAACAGGACAGATACTTGACATAGATACGATATAAAGAGCATTCTACCTATCTAATGTAAAAAGAGAGAGTAGACAATGTCATTCAAACTGTCTGTTAGACATGCCTAGTTTCTTCAAGTAAATTAGATCAAAGCTCAAAGGACCAAAAGTAGGACCAGACTGGTCCTAATTTTAACCTAACTTCTTCACATCTCAAAAAATATTTCTGAAACGAAATTTATGTCTCTTTCGGATTAACTTTAGATACTTTTAAGTGAGACAGAGCAGCTTAAGTCTGAGGTCGCTATGAACGATACTTAGGATGTGCTTTGACTTAGATATCTTCCTTTCTGAATGCCTGTAAGTGCTACTACAGAGCATGAGGTCTTGGATTCGATTCCCGGGTCGTGTAAAGTATTATTGGATTTTCAATCAAAGATTTTTCAATAGCAGCCCGATGTTTTCTATATGTGCGGGTTTATGGCTTATTCTCGTCCTCTCGAAATATACCTAATCTGCTTTTCTTATTTAGGCGTATGTAATGTAATGTTCCCGCGTCTGTCTTGTACAGGTTGTTCGAATGTTGTGCGCGAATAACAAGTAAAACTCATTGCCAAAGTCGTGCTAAGAAACGATTATAGATCTCGATCTGAGGGAATATTTAGGGTAAGGATGTCGACATCGTTACTTAGTGTTGGATTTTAATAAATTGGACTTTATTACAAGTCCGAGACTGGAAGTTTTATGACAATTCCTACCTCAATCCGGGGGGTATATTGAATGGGGTGGGTTTCTTGAGATAAAAACGCTAAGATTTGTTGGATTATTGTTGTTTTGATATTTAGGGTGGTTTCTGGTGAATTGTAGTTTTTTTTTTCTTTTTTGTAAGCCGGTACTTTCTCACTTCTGGGCAAAGGCCTTCACCAATTCCTTCCACGAGCTCCTTTACCGTGCCTCCTTGAATCAGTCCTCGCGATATGCGTCCAAATCGTCTCACGTTATTATGTTAAGTTTATTTGTCCTAAGTACCTAATTAGGGTTTTTTCTAGAATATTCTTAATGCCCTTCTTTCTGATTCTATTGAAGAATGGGTACAAGATGAGCATGGGAACCTGCGATCACTAACGCGGCTAGAACTTCCATGCAATAATTATTACTGAATCAACAAAAGCTACCAGCATGAAAATTTTTCAGCGCCAAATACCTTTTTATTTGGTCTGAGGCCCCCAAATACTTAATCACGCACCAGTTTTTCCTGTAAATCATTCAAAATTCATAACTGGTCTGCCCGACCCACACGGAGGCGCAGCTTTCCAGAAAAACCCTCACAAAAAAGTATCCGCCACTACTTTTCTCGCTAAGGTCACGTTCACAACCTAGGGCAATGCGACTTGAGTTTAGCGACTGGCGTGCCTATCAGCCAAAAAAAACGTACAGTTTGGCCGCTGAGAGAATGCGTTCCTGACGTATGTCAGTTGGTACATAAATTTAGTGCGAAATTATAACATTTATTGTTACTTGATTTAATGATATCGTTTTTAATAATATTATTTGATAATAAGGCAAAAAGGGTAATAATAGGTAAGTTATATAAGTTATATAACATCACCAATAATTCTAATTCTCGCGACCTGTCAGGAACGCATTCTCTCAGCGGCCAAACTGTAGTGGTTATAATTACAAGCCAAGCTTTTCGGCCTCCATGAAAGTACCTCCACACTGCGATTGGTGCGCTCGTCATTTGTTTCTTTCGCGTACCTAAGTACCATTCGTGGTGAACGTGACTCGTAGCTTACTCGAATCAACTTCTTTTTTTTTACCGCAGTCGCATGTTGTAGGAAATGACCAGTAACATTATTTACCATATTACGGTACGTACAACTTTTGAGCCTCTGTCCCGAAGTTTGTGAATGCCTCCCGCCAGCCTTTTGTTTCATTTTACAAAACACTCGGCTTGCCTGCATAATGGATTAATTCCTCAACAAATTGTGGGTACCTAGTACCTACACTAATTACGGTAGGCGACATTTTAGCGCTATTTTTAAACCAGCCAGCTATTTTTGAATTAATGGAAATTGCATTTTGTGAAAAGAATCTCTTTAATCTTGCAAATGGAAGTGAAATTTTAGTGGTATTATTCTCTGTTTAAATAAGAAACTAATGTTTCTTTCGTGTGGGCGTTATAAAGCTGTCAAAGGAACAGCGTAAAGTGTTGCAAATAGAACCTTTGAAAGAAGGGTATGTAAATGTTTTGCGTTAGATTCCTTGGCTAGACACTGTTATTAAGTTTTCCATTTTGGTAACTTTGAAGACACTTGTGTCGTCGACTGGTGAATAGTGTACTGAGAGTTTCTTCTTTGATAGTACCTGTACAGACTGTGTATACATCCATACATCCATATGAATATAAGGCGATTTTATCAGTGTAAGGAACAGGGTGGAGTGCCTCACCCTCCGTTGAAATGGGAGGAACTTTCAACCAGACGGAAGCTATACCGCTTCTGGTGGTACTGCCCAATGGTTATTGTCTGACTATTGTATATATCCTCATCTCACGAATAACTTAGCTATGGTGAAATAAGAGTTTCTGTGACGTCAGAGTTTTCGTATGACGCATAATGTGTATGGTGGCGTTGTAGATGCCGCGCCAATTAATACAAAAATCCCAATAACAATACAGTAGGAACTCACCACATAATACACGAACTTCATTCGTCATTAACTTGCATTTGGCGGTCACGTTCGAAAACATGATTTCCTAGTAACTAAACGCTTTGTTAGGTAAAAAGCTTCCAATTATTATATTATTACTAGCTGTTGCCCGCGGCTTCGCCCGCGTGAAGTTCGGTAACTGTCCCACTGGATCATACTAAAGGGATAATAGTGTCCTCCATGTTAATCCAGGTTATAAACTATCTATGTGCCACATTTCTTAATCATCACAATTATTATTATCACAATCACCATCACTATCATAACCGCCATCATTATCACAATCACCATCACTATCACTATCACAATCACCATCACAGTCCCCATCACCATCACTATCACAGTCACCATCATTATCACCAATTATCATCATTAACACAACCACCATAATTACCACAATCATTATCATAATCACCATCACAATCACCATAACAATCACAATCACAATCACCATCACTGTCACAATCACAATCCCCATCACTATCGCTATCACAATCACTATCACAATCACAATCACCATCACAATCTCCATCAAAATAACTATCACAATCACCATCACAATCACCATCACAATCACCATCACAATCACCATCATCATCACCATCACAATCACCATCAAAATCAGTATCACAATCACCATCACAATCACCATCACAATCACCATCACAATCACCATCACAATCACCATCACAATCACCATCGCTATCACCATCGCTATCACCTTCGCTATCACCATCACAATTACCATCACAATCACCATCACAATAACCAACACAATCACCATCACAATCACCATCACAATCACCATCACCATCACAATCACCATCACAATCAAAATCACAATGACCATCACAATCACCATCACAATCACCATCAAAATCAGTATCACAATCACCATCATCGTTATCACACTTATTATCATTGTAATCACAATCATTATCATCGTTATCACAATCATCATTATCACAATCATCATCATCGTAATCACAATCATTATCATCGTAATCAAAATCATCGTCATCACAATCATCGTCGTCATTATCACAATCATCATCATCGTAATCACAATCATTATCATCTGGATCTCAAAATAAATGCCATTTTCGTAATCAGCACCCCTGATAATCTCGGTATCGACACCCATATTGATTTTTAGACATTTCAACCCCATCGCACCCCAACAGGGAATGGTAGTATTTCAGGTCTGCCACATTAAATCTTAAAATCGTTGTTTTTGTAATACACCCGACCCAATTCACCATAAAAACAATACCTCTATTGAATTTCAGGCTTTGTTACCCCATTTCCCCCTTTAGGGGTTGAATTCTGAAAAAAAACTGAAACACAAACGTTAACTCATTTATCGATAGGAGTACTCCTGTTAAGTTTCGAATAAAGTAGTCTAACTAATCTTATTTCCCCACGAAATCTTTGGACTCCCGTTCCAACCCCTAAGGGGGTGAATTTTGAAAAATCCTTTCTTAATGCACCCCTAAACCTCATAAAGAACCTTTGTGCCAAATTTGGAATCTCTAGACTCAGCGGTTTGGGCTGTGCATTGATTTTTATAATTTGCCACCCCATTTCCCCCTCTTAGGGGTTGAATTCTGAAAAAACCTGAAACCCGTTTCTACTCATTTATCAATAGGAGCACTCCTGTGAAGTTTCGAATAAAATAGTCTACCTAATCTTGTTTTACCCATTCAAACTTTGGATTCCCGTTTAACCCCCTTAGGGTTTGAATTTTGAAAAATCCTTTCTTAGTGCACCCCTAGACCACATAAGGAACCTACTTGCCAAATTTGGAATTTCTAGACTCAGTGGTTTGGGCTTTGCATTGATTTTTATACTTTGCCACCCCATTTCCCCCTCTTAGGGGTTGAATTCTGAAAAAACCTGAAACCCGTTTCTACTCATTTATCAATAGGAGCACTCCTGTGAAGTTTCGAATAAAATAGTCTAACTAATCTTGTTTCCCCATACAAACTTTGGAGCCCCATTTAACCCCTTTAGGGGATGAATTTTGAAAAATCCTTTCTTAGTGCACCCCTAGACCACATAAGGAACCTACTTGCCAAATTTGGAATCTGTAGACCCAGCGGTTTGGGCTGTGCGTTGATAGATGAGTCAGTCAGTCAGTCAGTCAGTCAGTCAGTCAGTCAGTCAGTCAGTCAGTCAATCAGTCAGTCAGTCAGTCAGTCAGTTTCTTCTTTTATATATTTAGATTAATAGTGATTACCTTCACATGTTCTCTATTGTTTTAAAAGTTATTATTAGCTTGTTTCGGAAGTCAATTATGATTGTTTTACGGTTGATTGAAGGCTGTGTCGGATTGTGGTTGAACTGCGAGAGAGAGATTTGTGATTCGATGGGTGAAGTACGATTTCTTATAAATCATTAGTTACGGGTTAAAAAATAAACTTGTGTTTCAAAATAGGATGTAAATATACAATTGTACATTTTTTCTTTTTTTTTCGGATGGGAAATCATCAAATGACTCCTCCCGCTCTGGGCGGAGCAGGAGGGAGAGTCAGACTTTTACTGACTAAAACCCATCCATGTTCCTTGATCGCCCTTTGTGTTCCGGAGCCACGGTATCTCTTTCGAACAGTCCCGCAACCCCGGCAGGCATAGGTCCTTGCGGACCCCTTCCTTTTTGCTGACTCTCTTTGCGTCGCGCGTGGAACACTCCTGCTTGTCGACACGGCCTGTCGTCATGAGACGGATGGATGGCGAGCTAGCCCATAGCCCACCGTCCACAGGCCATTGTACATCCGTTCTACGATTATGTTTAAAAGTACAGTCGACAGCGTATCAAATTATCACAAATTGTCAAATTTTCTCATTCGATTTTGAACTTCCAACGTTTTTTGTTTAAAATCATTTGGAGTTTGTGGTAACTTGATGTTTTGGTAATTGTATCCAGAATCTTTTGAAAACTAAAAAAACGTATTTTTTAAATTAAGTTTTGTTAAAATGTCACTTTTTACATGTTTTTGGCAAAGGTGTTTGTTTGGTAAAGGGTGTCCGAAGCCTTTGCTCAATTTTGGGGAAGTAAGTATAGATATATCCATTTTAACGGGTAAAAGTAAAAAACCGGCCAAGTGCGAGTCGGACTCGCGCACAAAGGGTTCCGTACCATTATTATCAAAAAATCACGTTTGTTGTATGGGAGCCCCCCTTAAATATTAATTTTATTCTGTTTTTAGTATTTGTTGTTATAGCGGCAACAGAAATACATCATCTGTGAAAATTTCAACTGTCTAGCTGTCACGGTTCATGAGATACAGCCTGGTGACAGACAGACGGACAGCGATGTCTTAGTAATAGGGTTCCGTTTTTACCCTTTGGGTACGGAACCCTAAAAATTAAGTATGTCCTACTTTCCACTGATAGGTACTTTCACCAAAGGACCAATTTCCCGCAATTAGTAGAAACAAACATCTCATTCATTCACAATCGCATCATGTCTTCGTCCAACATCTGAGGCTATGGGCATGGCATTTATCCAATTCCCTCAATAGATTGTTACGACATACTCGGTCAAGATTTTTCCCTTAAAATGCCAACAATCTGCCAAAAACTACTACCTTTTTACAAGTTAACCTACATAGAGAGGAAGATGAAAAAAAGAGAAAATTCCTGAATTTCTTCATTTTATAAACGTGATTACTTGGGATACGGAGGTGTTTCACGGTTCTATTATTAATTAACCTTGGGAACTCTAAATTGCTTCAGGGGAAATTTAATCTGGGCTTCAAGCCTTTAGGGATTTTACATACCTACACTAGGTGTATTTTTAGACCGGTATGTTATGAAACTATCTTGATGGAGTGTGGTTTACGACTTCAGAGATAATTGCTAGCTGTTTTAATTGTAAAATTGTTGAGATTGGTTTGGGTAGAAACGTACAGGCTTATTTTACAACGCGCTAGGACGAAAATCAAAGCAACTATATAGGTCTATGTTACAACAATATCTTCCAAATTCTGTGTGCGGTGATTAATTAACGAGTATTTAGGCGAAATTGCCCATGTTTGAATAATTTTACCATGATTTTCTACAAAATTTAAATTCTGATCTTTAATCACAACGTACCCTGGTCCTTTCATCCAATATTTTCCTTGTATCTCATTAACTAATCCATCTAATTTTGTTACAGGTAAAATTGAATATTCATCCTTGGATTTTGACATCGAGAATTATGAGAAGTACCTACAGCCAGGTAAACTAATTGTATCAAACTGTTAACTGCCTTTTTACTCACAACGAATTTAAATTAAGTAATTTTTTAATTAAGTTCTGCGCGCCGAAGTTTTACGTAACTAAATTAGGATGGAAGGTGACTTTGGAAGTTATAGATATCTTAGTACCGTGAGGGAAATGTTAATTTCAGAGTCAGACGTAGAGTTAGTGGTCCTTTAGGTATCCTCGTGGTAACTGAGGTACGGAGGTAAACTTTTTGAGTGTTTATTTGAGTGATTGGCAGATATTCTTTAAGTTTTCCATACAATCTAAAAGAAAACTTAGTAAACATTAACTTATCGCTTCGCTGTTTAGAAAATTAACAACACTAATTAACGGTATTAGTAATTGGACTAGTAAATTAGTCTTGCTAGCTTTATAATTAGAGTGCAAAGTTAATTAGTTTCGTCAATTCATAAATACCGTCACACTTATAAAAACATATGGTGCAAATAATAGTAAAATGGCCGAAAGCATGTCAAGTATGTTATTCTAAAATAATGTTGATTAAGAAGAAAATAAATGTTTCATAGCGTCTATAATTATGTAGGTACCTACCATTTACGCTACAAAGATTACCTAAAAGTGCCTAGTAAAGTCTTTACTATACATAATGATACTCGGGATTTACTGATAAGTTAAATCAACAACTGGGCTGTTTACAAACATGTTACTTGAACATTGTGCTGTATGAATTTTATTTATCAACGCGTGGACAAACAAAGTATATAAGCGAGCCACCAGCTGTAACTACTTAGATAAAATCTATTCAACTTTTGCTCGCGGCTTCGTCCGCGTGGAAGTCAGAATTTGTACCACTGGAACGTAAGTAGGTACAACCAGGATACAACTGTCCTATGTCCTAAAAAGGCCATGGTCTATTCATGTACCTAATTTCAACCAAAAAGCTGTGAAAAGGTAACAAGCGGACCGACAGACATATATACGTATATTATAAAGTATGGATAATTGTTAAAACATTTATTTCAGACAGTTGAAGTAGAAATAGTCTTGTTTTGGCGTATTTGCGTGGTTTGGTTCCAAAAAAGTATAGGTATTTACACTTATTAGACAATGGTGTCGATTCTGTTATGCACAAACTACACTTTATTTAGGCTATTGCTATCTTTTACTAAAAGGTAGTGCAAGAAAAGGACGGCTATAGCTATGAACTAAGTTAGAGATGTCAAACTAGTTCATGCCTTGCGGCTTCAACGTGTTTTTAGTCGACATGTTTTTACGTGCACCCTTCATTTGTATGGAAATATTCATCATCATCATCATCATCATTTCAGCCGAAAGACCTCCACTGCTGGACATAGGCCTCCCCCAAGTGTCGCCACATTGACCGGTCCCGTGCGACTCGCATCCAGCGGATTCCTGCAACCTTCACCAGGTCATCGGTCCACCTAGTGGGAGGCCTTCCAACGCAACGTCTTCCGGTTCGCGGTCGCCACTCCAGAACTTTTCGGCCCCATCGGCCATCCGTTCTGCGAGCAATGTGCCCTGCCCACTGCCACTTAAGTTTGGCAATTCTTCGGGCTACGTCGGTAACCTTTGTTCTCTTGCGGATCTTGCGGTGGAAATATTAGTTCCAATTAAATTTGACAGCTCTAAATTACCGTCCGAATTATAGTCCGTCTCTTTCTCGTTTTATTAGAGATAAAAAGATAGCAATGGCCTAAATGAACTTTACTTCGTGCATAACAGAATCGACACCACTATAGAACTATGGCCATATAAATATTTTTTTTATTATAATGACACACGGCACACATCGCTGACAATGTCCTATTTATATGCTATTATTAATAACACTGTACACATGAGACCTCTTATCACCTCACATTCGATAAAGTATATAAAAATAAATACATTTAATTGTACTGTTGCTACACAATAAGTGAACGTTCCAATTAAAATTGCAGTAAACATGTACAAAATTTAAAAAATATTTTCTACCAATTAGGAATTTGAGCTTTTTGGCGTGGTCCTTAACATAATCAGACTGTAACGTCCCATGGCTGGGACACAGAAATCATCTTTCTGAGAAGGTGTGGGCTGTCCACCACGTGGGCCTATTGCGGGTTGATGTAACATGTCTTCGATTTTTATGGTTCTAGTACATTCTTTATGCACACTACAACAATAAATTATTGTTGGTCTTACGACCTAGAGTTCCGATGCTTGTGGTTTTTTGCCCAATCATCAAAATGCTAATTTTTATTAGCCTTAAACGAAAAGAAAAATAACCAAAATTTTAAGTGCCTCTAGATCCACTATAATCTACATATAGAGATCTATATATGGATTATATGTTAAAACATGTAATCTACATAATTATACAGATCCATTTGTAGATTATATGTTAAAAATATATAATCTACATATAGATACAACATATTTACTGTTTTTGAACTTATGCTATGTTACTAACATAATTCGTTCAAATCGTTCACTTAAAGATAGATTTGAAAAAATACTTATTTCCATCCGGGACCTACAAGGATGTAAGCTGCTTAATACTTTTATAAATAATTTGGCTACAAAATTAGACTAAAGACAATAGCAAACATAACGCCAGCCGTCGTGATTTTACTATTAAAGTACTACAGTAAATATTTTGGCTTGGCATCTAGAACTTTGCTCCGTGCATGCATTCTATAAGTGTTCAATACAATACTTATAAAGACCATTTTAAATTCTACAGTGTCAACTCTAAAAATTTAGGCGTCCGTTTTAAGTTGACTTTCCACCCCTCTTTTATTTCCACCTATTTGGAGCCCATAGAGGAAATGTCAACAAACGTTTAAAGACCTAACTAAATTGGTCATAATTTTTTCTAGGTGTCTGGCAAAGCGCCCAATAGGTTTCGGATTTAGAACGACGCAACTTCATCCACGTTTAATGAAATTGAACTTTTAATTTATTATGTAAGGTTTATTTTTGTACTGCATAGATTTTGGATGCAATAGTGGGTCACGTGCTTTTGGCGCCAAATGTACCGTTTGGTATTTTCTCTGGTAATTTAGTGCAGTCATTTGTGCGGGAAAATTTCGGTTATTACATTGAAAATATAGTGCGTTGGGTAAAATATATCATTGAGAATTATGTTTATATATATATGTGAAGTATTTATTTATGTCGTAGAGCAAATGCATAATATAATATTGGGTAGGCGATATTATATTGAAATGTTACTGATATAATATAAAGTGTTAAGAAAAACGTAGTAGGTACAGTTGGTAAGCGAAGCTCTAATCATAGTTGATTCTAAAGGCTCTTTTACCATATTTTTCTACACAAAGCATGACAGTGTAATGTAACAAATTTTTCACATTCATGTTAACAAAAAAGGACAATGGCCAAAACCGGTACACTTGTCCTTATTTTCACAAAATTCCTCTTTCACTCACAAAAATATAAAGTTACTTTGACCCTTGAAATATTTGCGTAGATATCTTATTACCTACATCCTTTTGTCACTCAAAAACAGTTCTTTCATGTCAACTTTCATAGTAACTCTGCACTGAGCTCGAGGTCACATATATGTATTTTAACAAAAATAAACGTTGTTGTGTACAAAATAAGAATGAATTTCTTTTAATTACAACAGGACCTGACCAAGGTCGGTGTTCAATTAAGTTGGTACTTTTTTCATTGTTGTTTGGAACAAGCTTTATACTTTATGAGTGCTGACTGGTACATATTTAAATTAAATTATAACTCTTTTAAAATGCAAATTAATTGATTAATAATTAAACGTTTGCTTACCTTCCGTTTTAGTTTCCTGATTGACTCTGATTGAACTTTTAACTCTAACGGTTACGCCTTTTATTATTGTTTTGTTATGTTAAGCTTGCACCCAACAAACAAAGCTTGCCAATATGATAATTGCATACTATTATTTAGTTTCTAATAATTCAGTTTGTAGACTACCTCGTCTAGTCTAGTGTTTCAGTGTTCAGCAGGAGCTGGGTTCGGTTCCCGGGTCGGGCAAATTGTTATTGGGTTCTTCCATCAGGATTTTCTCAGTAGCAGCCATGCATGGAGTCTGGATTTGTGCCCGTTTGATGGCAATAGCACTTAAAATATAACTGGAAAATGTGGGTGTACTACACTGGCCTGCAAAACTAAGTACTAAGCTTTCAAAATTTCAATTATTTCTAAACTCTATAGAAGTCAGAGATTTAAATTAAAACATTGTTTTGTAGTAATTTTTTATCAGCTTTATTAGTTTTTATGTACAAAATTAAACTCTTTTTCGAGTCTTTTTTGTTTAGAAAGTATATCTTGTGTACTTAAAAAGTTATTGCAGTTTTAAAAGTGTGATACTTATTTTTGCAGGCCAGTGTATTAGGTACGTAGAGGTGTACCTAATACACTGCGGCCTAAGCCCTTTGGTGATTACAGGGGTGATGCTATGATGTTTAGTTTCTAATAGCTCACTTAGATTTTGGTGAATCTCGTAATATGACAGTTACCTACTTTTTACTACCCATTCTACATGGAACTACTGCGTCCAGTGTTGTCCTTTTGGGACCTGCTTTTAATGTGTCTCAGTCATCCTACGTAGATAGTCATAGTCATATTTATCTTCCTTTTCTTCTTCTTGCGTGTCGTTAGCAATCGTAAATGAACCGGCCAAGAGTTTGGCTTAGGATTTGACGCCTTCAGTGGGGGCCATAATTTCCAGACAAATAACAGGACACATAGGATACAATCTCTCTTTTTAATATGCCTCATGTCAATTAACACGGTTATAAGTAACGCGTAGGCCACTGACCGATATATAACCGTTTCTATTTATATACATTGCACAATGTATTTCTATTCGTACCATCGCGTGCAGAGCGCAACCATTCAGCTCGATGCAGTGATACTGAACTATAGTATAGTAAACACGAGTTTATTGGCCACTTTATCAAAACCAAATTCTTTCCTAACGAAAAATTCTTAATACTTTCACTGATGCCACGACCAGAGGCATGTTAGACCGCCGCATTATAGATAATATTAATGCCTTCATTTTTAAGGCTAGAAACAGAGAGATTTTGAGAAATTTATCTCTATTTATGTGTCCGTGAACGTGTCAAGAAAAAAATGTAAAGAAAAAAATATAATAAGACAAAAAAGAACTGTTTCAGTAAATTTTATAAGGTCAGGTTTTATAAAAATTCAATGTCAAAATTCATTCTGTCTTTGAAATTCACAAAATTATAAAATTTCTCTGCCCAAATTTCTACATGTCTGCCATGTAAACCCGACGTCAGACATCAGATTTAAATGTAATAAGGTGTCATTTAAAAGTAAAAAATATTTAAATACATGCTTACAACTCACGCCTTCTGCCCGTGGGGATAAGCAGACTCTTCAGAATGTCTGCTACTATCCTTCAAACTCTGGTCATACACACATCAAAAAAAGTTTGTGATCACTAGCATAAGCTGATATATTTTTTTAAATTGAACTTTATCAAGAAAAAAACTTTGTGTGTTTTTTTTTTAAATAGAAATACCCTGTTGGAAATTAAAAAATAAAACTATTTTTTATCTACACTTCTACACTAATATTATAAAGAGGAAAGATTTGTATTTTTGTGTGTGTGTTTGTAATGAATAAACTCAAAAACTACTGCGTCGATTTCAAAAATTCTTTCACCATTAGAAAGCTACATTCGCTCTGAGTAACATAGGCTATATTTTATCCCCGTACTACCACGGAAACGGGAATTACGCGGGTTCAACCGCGTGACGTCCGCTAGTTTTATTTATAGAAACGTAACAAAGATTTCGAATTTTCAAAGTGATCACAAACTTTTTTTGATGTGTGTACATGCACACCGGTTGCAAGTACTACTCACATCAAATTTAACATTCAAATATATAATAATATGAATTAAACACAGATGCATTTAACGCAATTATTTCGTTCGAAGCGTCAATAATGTCGACCAATTTGTTTTCTTTATCGGCGGCGGTATGACCTTGCGATATCTCTGCGGTTGCGCGATACATTGCGTAAAACACTTGACCTGCAGACTACAGTGTTTACAGTAACAGCCTACTTCGGTATCTGCAATGTAAATAGAGTTTTTTTGGTGTTTGAAACACGGAGTAACAACGTTTATTTTAAAACTATCTATTGCCCGCGGCTTTTCCCGCGTTTAGGACCGAAAGAGAACGTATACATACTGGGTGTACCAATATATTAAACAAATAAATAACACAGGGATAAAAATTATCCTATATTTTACCCCGGTAATGGACTTCGTGTAAACCACTTTTCAGCCAACTCTATTTAGTTGAGAAAAGGTAACGAACAGATAGACCGTCAGAGTATCTTTGGCGTTTATAAAAAACTAGCGGACGTCACGCGGTTTCACCCGCGTAGTTCCCGTTCCCAGGGGAGTACGGGGATAAAATATAGCCTATGTTACTCAAGGTGAATGTAGCTTTCTAATGGTAAAATAATTTTTGAAATCGGCGCAGCAGTTTTTGAGTTTATTCATTACAAACATACAAAAATACAAATCATTTCTCTTTATAATATTAGTGTCGATAGTGTAGACAATACGGATAAGATAGTCTAGAAAAGTGTGAAGAATACGTATTGTTTCATTAAATACATATCTCGGGAATAAATATACCATTCGATAGCTGAACAAATAATCTATACTAATATTATAAAGCTGAAGAGTTTGTTTGTTTGTTTGTTTGTTTGTTTGAACGCGCTAATCTCTGGAACTACTGGTCCGATTTGAATGATTCTTTCAGTGTTGGGTAGTCCATTTATCGAGGAAGGCTATAGGCTATATAACATCACGCTGCGACCGAAAGAAGCGGAGCATAAATGAAAAATATTGCAAAAACTGGGAAAAATGTGTTCTTTTTGTGAGCTGTTTCTCTTTTATGTGACGCAGACAAAGTTGCGTGGGTCAGCTAGTATGCTGATATTGTTCAAAAGCAATACTCAATATTGACTAATATACAGACAAGCAAAACACAAGGTAATGGTCTCTACATTACATAAACACATCACAGACCAAATCAGCAGCCTGCCGGGGTTGCGGGACTGTTCGAAAGAGATACCGTGGCCCCGGAACACGAAGGGCGATGAAGGAACAAGGATGGGTTTTAGTCAGTAAAAGTCTGACACTCCCTCCTGCTCCGCCCAAAGCGGGAGGAGTCATTTGATGATTTCCTCTCCGAAAAAAAAGGCTAAATCAGCACACTGCATATTTTAAGACAAAGCTATAAGCAGCACGAGCATCGCTTCCAATAATATGCTTACACCTTTAATTAATTTAATAGAGTCCAAAATACAAAAAAAAACACTCAAAATAATTGTTTTTCGATCATTATTTTTTACACTGCTGGTTAAATATATGGTCATTACCATGTGGTCAGGTGTATAAATGTAACCTTGCTGTTTGGCCTTCGTGCTATACCTTTCCATTGCAAAGATCAGTATGCCGACACGTTTTAAATAATTAGCAGGTCTTTTTCAAGTGTACCATCTTAGTGTGGCTGACAGAATGATATTTAAATGATGTACCTTCTCTTTTTTTTAATTTCAACATCATCGATCTTGCCTTGTTTCACCTACGGAGTTTAGGCCTCCTTCCTTTGTGCCATGCTTTCCTGGTCAGTGCGAGTCTCATGCAGTACTTTTGTTTGTTTTGCTAGCCTGTCAATTGTCCCAATGCTGGGCAAAGGCCTCCCCTTTCTCCTTCCAAACCAATCAAAAATCTCTGGGCGGCAGTCTCGACAGAGATAACCACTATTGCCAGTAACGCAAGTCACATCCAAGATGCGTTTTTCACAAGCGTCATTATTGCAACCGAATTCTTTCGTGAGTAATTAGCAATCGTCGTCGTTATCTCTGTCGAGACTGCCGCCCTGGCCATAGTACTTTTAGATGGTACCTACAAAACACTTTTTTTTTAAATGGCATCTGCACCCCTAGCCAAGTATCGATTCTCTTTCTACAATCGTAAACGCCTCGGCGTAAGCGATTGTAGAAAGCGCTAAATTGGTAGCCAAGTTGACACGACTGAGTCGATCGCACCGAACGTCGAACTACCCTATCTAAAATATCATTATACCTAATTTACTAATATTTTAGAAGAACAGGAACTAATTATTGCTAAACAAATCCTCTATAGGTGTCGATCGTTAGCTAATTAATTTAGAACCATAGTAAATTATATTTCTCAAAAATTTTGTAAATCACTAGGAGTTTCTATACTCATTACATAATGACACAAATTAGCATTATCGGACAGTATTGTGTTTTCATTGTTAACTATTGAGTACATGAGTTAACCAATAGGTACTTGAAATAACTAATGAGTACACAAATTAACTAATGCGTGCATGAAACCTGGGATCTACATGTCCGTTCATGTCAGATCTCAGCTCATTAATAATTCGACGTCATTTTCATTTCGACAATTTTTGAGTCAAATTCTTTATGCGACATTCTTGTTTTTGTTGTTAGCGGTCTTGAAAAGTATATTTTATTAAGTTTTTCAGTTTTTAAGACCAGCACTACGCACTTACTCCAAGAATCCATACGAAAAATGCAACATAAAAAATTAAAATATTCCCCGATTTTAAAAAAAAAACCGCACCTGTGCTCGATATATGAAGTATGCCAAAAAATCCCAAATAAATAGAGGTATTACCGTGTGCCAGGATATTACCGTTAAACGTGCGGTTCCGGAGATATTTGATATTTTTACCCTAGCTCCATACATTTTTTTTAACTTTTGTGTTAGATACACTGACTCCTATGATCCCATATTTCATATATAAGTATAATAATGGTCAAGTAATCCATTTCCAGTAAAAAAAACCCCGACTTTCGAAAAAAGCAAACGAAGTTCTATGAAACTCAAAATCCAGCCCACTGTGCGCCATTTGGGTCGTCAATGTACACACAATTAGATTGCAGACAATACACCAGAGTCTTATACCCAAAATAATATAACATCAATCGACCCATGTTTACTTGTTTAGCAACCTAAGAAATCCTTTTTTGCAAATAAAGTTTTAAAATCTGATACGATAGTTATAGTTGCTTATATCTCAATGTCAAGTTCAGGTTGACATACTCTGAAGCCAGATTATACCCAACGTTTCGTAAAACGCCTGTCATTTCCAGCCTATCTGACTTATGTAATGGTTTGTTTCTCATCGCTGGACCGATAAGGATTCTCTATATTATTATCTGTTTGAGACGAATTTCTCGTATTATCTTAGTGAAACACGCGGCATAAGCACGTGCTTTTTATTTTGTTGATGGTTTTGTTAAGATATCGGTATCTTTTTTTGAATGGATAAAAAGTTTTGTGAGAATGATAGTGAAGCCGCGTGTGGCTGTCAGATAACCAAGATTCCTTAACGCTGACATAGAAAAGTCACCGTAGTTTTAGTTACTAGCAGTCAAAAAAAAGAAGCTTTCTAGGTGTTAGATTATCCACAAATGATCATGTATCTAAGTAGGTAGGTACATACTTACGAAATCAAAAATATAATTTTGTCTCGAATGACAGGCCCGGAGTCGAAGTTGCGGATCGAAGGACCAATATCTAAAATAACATCATGCACGAAATCCCAGAAAAGTAACGCAGAGCTGTGCTTTAGAAACTACACGGCTACCTTTGCCAGTTAAGTTCAGGGCGAGCCTATTGCTATAGGCAACATGCTCGCTATGATCTTCAAACCATGTCACAAACGTGTTGGCTATACCAATATTTATCATAATCAGCCGATAATGTTCTCACTACTGGGATAGAGTCCTTCCCTGGGAGAGCAAGTGGGACATAATCCATGACAAGGCCCAAGTGCGGTTTGTTTTTCATTACAATGTTTACAGTCTGAAATACAGAATGTAGGTACGTGTGCCCATAATATCACGTTTTGCACACCACTTTTGACCGCAACCGTCGTTTTTCTTCGAAGCTTTGTTAACATCCTGCTAGAGCTATGGTTACCGCAGACCGCGACGGTGTGCAAAATAAGTAAATAAACAAAACCACGTCACAATATCATATCAAAGGCTATACCTACCGTGAACATGTGATATTCACGAAATCTATTAAATGTAGGTATGTTGATAATGAACCAATTGTTATAATCAGATAAAGTCAAGGAAATACCCAAATAATGGCAAACATTTTATTCTGCTTTCACAAAGTAGGTTCCACACATGTAAACAAAAATATGTTTTTGGTTCGTGGACATAAAGTTCTGTTCGTGTAAGGTCTTTCTAAAACGCACTCAATTAACAAGTAAGTAAGTATAAAGTTAATATTCCTCTAAGTGAAAAGAAAATAACATCAAATTTCGTTAAATGGCTTTGTTGGGAAACAATTAATACGATCCAAAAATCCTCACTTTTTGACAAATTTAATATCGATTCACTACACCATAAGTTAGGCGTAAAATTTTTTGTTTTTGTAAAAGATTAAACCCTACAATTCCAAAGTCATTTACGTTTTGTAAAGTCTGAATGTGAGTCGCCATTTTTTTTTACAAAATAAGACAGATAAAGAGAAATACACTTTAGATAGAGATTCGTATTTATGTGAATATATTAAGCCAGTTTAAAATACGATTGATTGTGTATTAAATATTATGTAGTAATTATAAGTGCATGATATTATACGTATTGACGTTCATATTGATAAGAATAAAAATATACTACTAGATACTTCGATCCAAACTTAATAATTATATATTTTTGAACACAACAATAATAATAATATCTTGCATTGAGTAAAGTTATTAATTGACGATAAAAACTTTGTTTAAACATAAGGTGCATTTTTACTCTGATAACATTATCCAAGTTGGTGTCAACTGTAACTTTGTTGCGAGTTTTTACGCTTGGCTGTTATGTTACAACAGTGAGATTACTATTAATTAAACTTATATTGTCAACTACGGGATATCTTTCGTTTTAAACCGTGAAAGCTTAAAACAGTGTTTCCTATGTATTAATTACTTTAATGACGTTCTTTTCTCTCATAACAGGACCACTATTTGAGAATTTAAAGTCGTTATAAAAATATTTATTTAATATTTATATTGTTCTGTATGGTGTCGGACGTAAAGAATATCACCATCCCATATCTTCCCGTGGGTGTCGTAAGAGGCGACTAAGGGACTTACCAGAGAATGGGCAGCAGCGTTCTC
Source organism: Xestia xanthographa (assembly GCA_905147715.2). Taxonomy (NCBI): domain Eukaryota; kingdom Metazoa; phylum Arthropoda; class Insecta; order Lepidoptera; family Noctuidae; genus Xestia; species Xestia xanthographa. The sequence continues at coordinate 28,293,002 of LR990653.1, read as the reverse complement.
TGTGCTTTTGTAACAACCGCACTGCGATCGCCAGCCCGCCTGCCAAGCGTGGCGATTATGGCAAAAAAAACCCCCCTTTGGGGGAGGTCTATGTCAAGCAGTGGCCGTCTTTCGGCTGAAATGATGATGATGATGATAAAAATATTTAGTCAGTAAGGTCAATAGCAGATCTGACAGCCCAGGCTGGTCTGTGGCAGGTGTATGTATGTCGAAATGTATAGGGTGTACTATTAGGTACTCCTGTAACGGTAACGGTAACCTATTCGGGAGTTACAGGCGTGTTGTTACGTTATATCTACTGATATTGCAATACCTTTTATGTTATTTGTCGTCATCGCGTCAGTATTCAGGTCATCAATTAATTTCACATTGTTTACAGCAATCAAATTGTATCCATGGCACAACGCGCATTACGCTACAGGATAATGAACTTTACGTTTAAAACAATAGAGTATGAATTACATTGTGTGTTGGTGTGGATTCGCAATGATGTTGTCGTCATGTAAACAAATTGACGATAAAGCAAGAAATATGTGTTGAACACAAAAGTAAAATTATGCCTACTTAGATTTTGTTTTCGATGACTGGAAAATCAAGTTTTATTTAGTAAATACATCCATTTATACAAAACTAATCTATGGCCTTGACTCCACTTGTGTAGGCCCAAACTATGTAACAGAAACATACCCAGGAAAAAAAAATAAACCGATTATCGTTTCTAGCAAATATTACGAGCACTTTTCAGTTAAACCGAAGTATCTGTCACTATCTACTGTCCGTAGCCTGTCTTCAAAATGTAACTTAAGCACAAACCTAAAAGTTACAGCTAAATCCAACACCAATATGCTAAAGTCGAGCAGTAAATTACCAAACGCCCGAAACAAGTATTACTAGTGCAATTGCACTGAACTGAACTCTTCAATCGCTCTTCGCGCTCAAACTACTGACACACACTTGGATCGCACTCGCTGACTTCAAACAAGCACTCGATGACGTTCACTCGGAATCGATGTGTGATTCGGACGTGTTTGTGAGCACTTTGGAGAACATTGCACAGAATGCAAACTAGTAGTTAGCTGAGCTGAAATGACACTGAATTTCAAGACAAAATAACATTCACATTGCTGGGCTGGGACACAGGACTCCTCTGTGAGGAGTGGACCGTAATTCACCACACCGATGCTGTGCGGGTGGATGTCATGGATGATTGGTTGGTAGTAACCTGCACTCAGCAGTTGAGGCACAAGCCTTACAATGATGATGATGATGATGATGATAGAGTGCTTCTAAATCTTGTATCAATTAGAGGTGATGAAATCCTTAGATTTTTGTAGAAAATCGGTAACTTTCTAGCCATTGATAAAGCAGCTTATGTATTTTTATGTGGAGATAAAGTTAAAGAATGATATAAAAAATACAATGATAAGACGATAAATACATTGAGTATTGATATTGATACAAAAAGGTCAATCAATTCAAGCATTGTCTGAACTTTACCAGATAAACAAAAAAATGAAGCAGTGCGATGAAAAACAAATAAAACTAAAATACAAGAATAAAGCTATAATAAGAAGTAAGTGAATTCTTTAAAGTTGTCACCGTAAAGTTCACTGTCAAGACCAATACTTTTCTTAAAGGCAGACATAATTTTATTATTTATGAAGTCAATCGTAATTTGTAAGCTATGGCATACAATATTATCCCATTAAGCCTTATTAGAGGCATTTAACTTTGCTCTTCATTGCCACTTGTACTGAAAAGGCATTAACTCATTTTGTTTTATGGGCAGCGTCTTTTAACAAACACTTCCTGAATTCTCGGTCCTAAGATTTCATTTATGTTGCTCAAATTAGGATTCGCAAATTCTTCTTCACTCCAATTGTGGAACATAGTTTCTTTCACAATCTAAAATATGGAATTCCTTATTCATTGCATTATAATTATGTTCCTAAAAAATCGTCTGACGTAGAGCTCCATACCACCGTTTAATAATTTAACACTACATATTTTTTGTATCTATTGCCAATAATAAGATCAAATTAATTAACTAAATCCAAAGTCCAAAATAATACCAAATAATTAAACAATCAAACTACGCAAATCAATGTGGTCCTTATATTGACCCCTGTCGCACACCCACCCCTATGCTAAACATTCTTCACATGATTTTTACCCATAACTTACTAATTATGTCGTCGAATCGGACTCATTGTATGTAAAAGTAGTAAATAATCACCTAGACGTGTGTGACTAGCAATCAACACCTAGCAACAAAAGTCAATGGCACTAAGTTTATGCAATCTTCTAGTAAACAAACGATTGGGACGCATCGCCCGATACTAACTTATTTTTATTACTGTGTTATTGTTTCAAGATCATTAAAGTGTATGCTTTTATGAGACTGAAAATCTTTGTTTTTCTTCGCAAAAATGTTATTCCATAATGTAGCTCATTACGACCTACGAAAAAGCTAAATCTGGAGGGTTATATTCTAATGTTGCTTTTAGATAATGTACTAGGAATAAATAAACATCGTTTTGCCCTTGACATTAAATTTAAACGGGATTAATAAAGTCTTCCACGTGAATCGATTTAAACAAGATCTTGGACATGACAAGGCACAATTTAAAGGGCTTACATGAACAACTAAGTAAATCCTTTTGCCTCAATTTATGAGCCAGAACTGATCGCCATTTACTTGTGTTTTCGATCCAAGTACAGACTCCCATGAATATTAAAATGTCTTCCGTGAAAACTGCACAATATTTTATGGTCTTTTGAGACGGAATAAAATCCAAGGTCTCCAAGTCATGGAGTAATGAAGCGCTGGCTCTGTCATCGAAGACTGCAGCAAATGGATATAATTGATTAATTATAGATTTATCAATATTTTCAACTGCTTCGTAAACGTCTACGTGAGCAAGATCTCGTCGACCAAAGACACGCGCACTGTTGGCTTACGACACAAAATTCTGATCACGGCAACGATTGAAGTACAACACCTTACCATACCATTTGATTACTGTTACTTGTACGCACAGATCAACACTCTCACAAAAATCATTCTTGTGAATGAAGGAGCCTTTAGTTTATTTTTTTTTTAACTTATCCCAAATAACTGTCCTCTCCTAATTTTAACACAGAAAATTTAAATTCCAAAATCTAAAACCTAAACAAGGTCCTCTCACAAAGGTGGAATACAACTGAGACATTTTTTGTACATTATTAACTTAAAGTTAACTTTGTGAAAAGAGAATAAACAATAGTAACACCTTTTGTAGACCTTCTGTAAACACTTATTAATGCTACTTTTCATTATTCAACCTTAATTTCTCGTCCCCATCAACAGAACTGATATAATAACGTGTTCCTTAACTGCAATATACGATCTCGACCAACAAAATAAAGGCAGTGGGTATTACCGCAAGATATTAAGCGGTCTATTTATAAAATGTATGTAGGCAGCGCTGTCCGCTCACGGATGTGGCCCGTCCTTGATGCAGGGCCGGCCGCCGAACTACTCCGATAAGGTATATGTAATAGACACGGATTGCTAAACAAAATACTTGACACCCTTGCTGTACATTCACACACATACATGAAACACACCTTTACTTGGAATTTAGAACGGACTTAGTAGGTCCCTTTACTTCCCAGTTGAATTCTTTGTAAACGATCGTTTTATTTCACTAGGTGACGAATATTGGAGTCGTGGGGTTCGTTGTTAAATAATAATAGCTCCACGGGTCAATTTTCAAGGTTAAGCAATACTTGCCGCGGTCGGTCTATAGATGGGTGACCATCTATCAAATATCGAGATATTTTCCCGTTCCGGCTGTCATTCGTAGATTCTTGAAAATCGTTCGGATTATCCCAACAGACTTGTCAAAAGGCTGCGGCCCAGATAGCAAATAAAGGGATCAAGTGTATTTGACAGCTGTGTCACCGATGTGTTTTGTCCTTGTCATAGACCGCAGAAGAACTCCAATACGGTATTCAAACTATTTAATGGATACTAGTTTAAATTAGTTGGTAAATTTAATGTTGACCCAAATAACACGGCAGTAAAGATATCCTGATTTTAAATTCAAGGGAAAAATATCAGGAGTCTCAGCGTTAAAAGAAGAATCAATATAGCCTCCATCGTCACTCCTTGATTCAAGTTTGACATTGACGTCAATTTGACCCTTCAACCACTTTCTTAAGAACCCGATTCGGTAGTCCATAGGCCCGACATTCAGTCGCGTAGCCCAATCGTACACGTCAGTCATACTTATGTGTACTCAGTTACGAATCCCAAGTAATTGGACACATGGCAACGGATACAATATTTTTTGTTTATCATACATACGTACGCGTAGTATACTTACCAATCAATTTAAACATATATGGTGGTAAGCTTGTTAAACTTCCACTGGAATTGGTGCATGCAGTTTTTGAGTAAGGAGTTTTTTTGTGGGTGTAAATTATTGGTAGGTAAAATTAGGCTTGTTGCATGGTTAACACCAATACATTTGGGAAAAGCAAGGTTGGAGCTGATTTCATAATAGAGCTTTTGGATGTGATTGATAACGTTGATTTAGACTGAATTAAACTGAGGGCCAAATACGTAAACACCTAAGAGAAATTACGTCAACTTAATCCCAAAGATAAAGATCAAAATACTTAATACCTCACGTCTAGATTACATGATATACCGCAGCAATTATATCGCATATATACGTATAAACTCTCAATTAACAAAACAGAAACGTGCAAAAAATTTCGAACATTCCGTATTGAAAAACTATTTCACACGTACAACATACATGCAGCCGGACGAAATAGCGATGGAGGCAATAGATAATAATCAGAATGATGTAGAGGAAGCTATAAATATTGAAATATAAATTATAGCTAAGATTTTTCGAACAAAACCTGTTGTACGGTCTAATCAAGTTACGGCAACAATTTGAAGAGTTTCGTCAATTGTAGACCTTTCGTAATGAATGCATACGTTTGTTATTAAAAGTAATGATACTACTAGGATTCTTGTTCAATTTATTGCGACAGAGTATAAATAAATATGATGTTCTGTTTGGTTGTCAGCTGTTATGAGTAAGCGTGAAGCGAAACTACTATGTGAAGGGTTTTTACGGTATTATCGGCATTTTATTTCAGTCATTTAATAACTCTCCTAGAGCAGAATTTGAATTCACTTCTGTTGTGTTTAAACCATTGATGTATAACTTTTACTTCTAGCAAAAAATGTTTAGCAGCTAATTCCTTATTTCCATTTCACTCATAAGCCTTGTACCCAACAGCTGCAGGATCTATACAAACGTCTAATCCTACAAGGATATAAATATTACTCTAAATTCTACAACATTGCATCGATACATCGGCGTATTGGGTGACGTCACCTATCAACCGGTCCTCAGCCAAATCCGTATGAGCACAAAGACCCAATGACCTTGTGTCCAACAAGGCGTTAGAAAGAAAGGACACCAAACGCTGGCCCACTTTGGGTGGACGATGAAAAAAATAGGGGAATTCTGTTTAAAAAACCTGTCCTTCGTAAGATCCGGAATATGAAATGTTGTGATTTGTGTATCCGGGAATTAGACAATAATAGATAAGGTATTATGTAGGTCTTAGAAGTTTGTAGCTCGTTTGGATAATGATTTACGATAACCATTTAAGGTAAACGCTTTATCAACATTTATAAGGTATTTTGTTCTTACTGTTTTACCTTTGAGGTTTAGTGTCGTTATCAAAACCTTTTGATTTAGCTAATCTGGAGGTGCTCCTAACTATCCAAGGCTCGATTTTGTACAGAAACAAGTGAATCTGTACTGTAACATTACAGGCGAATGCTCCTGGTGAGGGACCGCCGTAATATCAATAAGTATTAAATCTGTGTTAAGTTTAATTGAGTAAGTAGAACTCTCCCTTTCGGCCAAAAGCGTATGAATGAAGTTTGCAAGTTGACTGGATTTTTGGAATATTGTGTTTATCATTCAGATCTTATATAACAACATTAGTATCTAACCTTCTAAAATCTATATTTTGTGATGTCCATCAAACGAGTTTACAAAGTTTCCTTCCTGGTGACTTTTAAGATGAATCTAGGAAATTAATTGAATTTATTAGTTATTTGTCATCACCATCTCCATATTTATACAAATGCTCTGATTTAATTTTAATTTAAAGAAGCTTGGTGTTTAATAGTGTTTATCAAAATAAAATTTTATATAGTCAACCGCCATGGTACTTATCAACTATGAAATATCACCCTGTGTTAGACCAACATATTGATTTTATGAATTAATGTCCTCTTACGGCCGTTTCTATAACTTACTTACGGATAACTGTTAGTTGATATGCCTACGTCTTGTAGCTATCGGTGTTTCTATAAACAAAGTTAGCTTGGAATATCCTATCCGCGTCACCTACCTGTCACTCAGAGGACTGATTCATAGAAAAAACAAAGAAAGCTTCTCTGTGACATTTTGTTTTTAACGGTCCGTGAGCTAAATGTCAAAAGTTAGAGATAGCAACCTTCCGTTACCTGTTAGTAAGTTATTGAAAATAACCGTTAGTAAAGTGGTTACTTCGACGGGGCTTTTATCTATACATATAATAAAACAGTAGAAAAACTGTGTCTGTACATTGAATATATTAAAAAATAAATAATTGAGGGGGGTTTAGAAACAGTAATAGAGCACGAATCCAAAAAAAAAAGTCTGTCTGTTTGTCTGTTTGTCTGTTTGTCTGTTTGTCTGTTTGTCTGTTTGTTTGTACACGCTAATCTTCGGAACTGCTGGACGGATTTGAATGATTTTTTTGTTGTTGTATAGGTATTAAGTCTGGGCAAGATATAGGCTATAATTTATCTTGGAAACTTGAACACCTGATGCAGAACCACAACAGACCAGCTGAACTATAAGAGATACAAAAATGGTACCGTAGCAAAAATTGTTCCACGTGATGGGCATTTTCTGCTGAGAGAATAAATTTGAAGATCTGGAACACCTGATGTGGAACTCCAAGAGCCCAGCTACACTTACATATATATAGGAATGACGTTTTAGCAAAAGTTGTTCAATCTGATGAGCACTCTCTGTTGACTTATAAAAATCGAAGATCTGGAACACCTGTTGTGGAACTCCGAGAGCCCAGCTACACCATAACACATATAGGAATGACGTCTTAGCAAAAGTTGTTCGGTCTGGTGGGCATTTCCTGTTGACTTTTATCTTGGAAACAAACACCTGATGCAGAACCGCAACAGACCAGCTGAACTATAAGAGATACAAAAATGGTACCATAGCAAAAATTGTTCCACGTAATGGGGATTTTCTGCTGAGAGAATAAATTTGAAGATCTGGAACACCTGATGTGGAACTCCAAGAGCCCAGCTACACTATAACATATATATAGGAATGAAATTTTAGCAAAAGTTGTTCAATCTGATGAGCACTCTCTGTTGATTTATAAAAATCGAAGATCTGGAACACCTGTTGTGGAACTCCGAGAGCCCAGCTACACCATAACACATATTGGAATGACGTCTTAGCAAAAGTTGTTCGGTCTGATGGGCATTTCCTATTGAGCTTTATGTTGGAAAAAACATAAACACCTGATGCAGAACCGCAACAGACCAGCTAAACTATAAGAGATACAAAAATGGTACCATAGCAAAAATTGTTCCACGTGATGGGCATTTTCTGCTGAGAGAATAAATTTGAAGATCTGGAACACCTGTTGTGGAACTCCAAGAGCCCAGCTACACCATAACACATATTGGAATGACGTCTTAGCAAAAGTTGTTCGGTCTGATGGGCATTTCCTATTGAGTTTTATGTTGGAAAAAACATAAACACCTGATGCAGAACCGCAACAGACCAGCTAAACTATAAGAGATACAAAAATGGTACCATAGCAAAAATTGTTCCACGTGATGGGCATTTTCTGCTGAGAGAATAAATTTGAAGATCTGGAACACCTGTTGTGGAACTCCAAGAGCCCAGCTACACCATAACACATAGGAATGACGTCTCAGCATGTTTTTAGTCTGATGGGCATTTCCTGTCGACTTATAAAAATATTTAGTCTGATGGGCATTTCCTGTTGACTTACAAAAATGAAAGATCTGGAACGTCTCGAATCGTCTCGCGCATCCCGTTGTATTCCCGTCCCCGGGCTCTTAAAATTCGACATCAGACGTTTCAGGTCTTCGATTTTGACGACCCCGTTGTCGCTGGCATAAGCAACAGGATCCGCGTACGAAGTCGCGGGCAGAAGCTAGTCTATACTAATATTATAAAGCTGAAGAGTTTGTTTGTTTGAACGCGCTAATCTCTGGAACTACTGGTCCGATTTGAATGATTCTTTCAATGTTGGGTAGTCCATTTATCGAGGAAGGCTATAGGCTATATAACATCACGCTGTGACCAAAAGGAGCGGAGCATAAATGAAAAATATTGCAAAAACGGAGAAAAATGTATTCCTTTTGTGAGCTGTTTCTCTTTTATGTGACGCAGACGAAGTTGCGTGGGTCAGCTAGTTTAGTATAAGATTGAATTCTGCCTGTACTTCATAATTCGAGTTTTTTATTACTAATGTTTTAAAAATATTTATCGCTGTTTATCACATTCTAAAAATATAACTGTTATCCTTACAAAAAACCTGAAGCAATTAAGTTTTATTGCATGATTAATTGGACTAGCATGTGATGCATCGTGAATAAATAATTTATTTGTTATTTATGATGTTGTTATACATTTAACCATCTACCTAAAGACATGTACACTAAAAGAATATATTTTCCTGTCAACTTTGAGTCGTATTTTCAAAGCAACATAGAATATTTCGAAAGCCTATAATGCGAACGCATAGCTAGCTATCTGTTTTAATTTAACGGCTGGAGTTTTTTACGTAGATATTTTGTTGAATTTAAGCAGAAAAGTAAAAAGGTTACATTCTTCTAAATTGAGGATTGTCTGCATAAATACGAAAAGGTTTTACAAGGTGAAAAATAGATTCTGTCTCAAAGCCTGTAGGTATTTTTTTTGTTGGTAAGCAATAATATCGGAGGAGCTCGTGGCTAAATAATAACAGCCACTCGGGTCGATCGTTAGGTCAACCCGCGCTTGCCTAGGTTGATCCGTGGATGGGTTTACATCACATACCGAGTTTCCTCCTACCTCGGAAAGCACGTGTAAATCTTTGACAGTCGTTATAGGTAGCCAGTGGCCCGAACGTCTGATAACCAGTGTTCCAAAGGAGTATCGTATTACCCAGTACTAATTGGTCTCTGGAGGTCAGAGAGGCAGACGCACTTTGTAAAATACAGGTTGCATCCGGTAAGACTGGAAGCCGACCTCAACATAGTTGGGAAAAGGTTTGGCATATGGTTAGCAATAATGTAGTACTTTTGTGTTGGATGAATGATCAAAAAGGTCTTATGTCACAATGACAGCCACGTGAATCCACTTGATTCGAAACAGTACCAGACGAGGATTAACACGCCGACAACTTTATCGGCGTGACCTTAATAAATCACATAAATCAACCCACGCTCGATCTAATGTTGTGATTTAATAGTCACCTGCGTCTTCCGAAATGGCAAGCGTGTCATGAAGATCACGACGAGTTGTGTGTGTGCTTGTTTCTCTAGGGTTGGCCATTTGGCATTTATTTGGCAACTTTTATTAGGCTTATCTAAATGCAGCTACGTTTTAGTTGATTTGTAAATGACTGATGATATTTATTTTCCCACCAATTCTACACGTAGGTAGGTAACTGTGGAATGAGAAGGAATATTTCATTCTGAAAAAAATAACACCCTTTTTAATCTTACATTACTTATATCTGAACAGATCACAACAACGAAATAGTCACCTGATGTTAATTGCTCTGTTTAAACACCCTTTATGGTTTCCTGGAAACAAAAAATCTTCCCCAGGGATCATTTACCCAACCAACTACTTGATACCCTTCAATAGCTGGACTAACAATCCGTTTTAGCCGACTAGCAATTTATTGAATACATCATTAACAGTTCATATAACAAAAATAGGCGTACAGATGGAATTATTTACTGAAACTTTATGCACAAGTACATACCATACATAGGCCTTTTCAAGAGCATTTTCTACTTCCTTTGGGTCAAATAATTCTTCACTAGCAACTGCGTTTTGCTTCCAACTTATGGCAACCCTGCAAGTACACACTGAATGAACGTAAAGTATCAACACAACATATCTCACCTTGACTCGACACTGACCCAGATTAATAGACAGCACTTTCGATTTCGGTCGATAATCCCTCTCGTTTTAACGTAAGTACGTAGAACTGGCAACATTTTCTTTACGGTTCCTGTTAAAATAAACTATATAAATGATGGTGGTTATTTATTTGATGTGGGTAGACGGATTTTGCCATGTGTGAAAAGTGTAGATTTCCATAGAGAGATTTGACTATTTAGAATCTTTTTTTGATCCGCTGTCAAAAATGTATTTTAATACAGTATCTTTAGATGGCTGATTGTTCTTAAACATTATTAGTATGGACGCTATCAAACTTCAACTATGATTATTTTAAACCTGTCTCTATCTTGAGCTAGTGTGACTGTGTACCAATTCTACTTTTGGGCGCAAGTTCGTCCCATCATTTTCGCCTAGCTCTGCCGCAACGCGCGTTCAGCAACTTCTAATTCTCAAAAATGACAGTTATAAAAAAACGATACCCTGCATATCTTTGGTAAATAATCTCTGATACCTAATCGATTGTGATTGATAAACAAGATATTAATCAAACTTTCTATTTTCATGATATCTTATTTCTACATTATTTGGGTTTTCCAAAGCTGCAATTTGTATGTTCCTTTCGCACAGTTAAACCCATTTATTTTTGCTTTAAAGTTTTTGCTCTAATTAAAGTTCACAAAATGGACAACATTTGAATTCATGTTGAGGCTTGACCTAAGTATTCTAGTTCAGTCTAGAATTTAAATAAGGCATTAAATTTTCTACCAATTAACTTACAAGAACGTGGAGCTAGGCCTTGCTTGCCTAGGTTCGTCTATGGATGGGTGACCAGGACCACCCTTACATACCGAGTTTCCTCCGTGTCTCGGAAAGCACGTTAAGCTGTTGGGCCCGGTTGTCATTTGTAGATCTTTGACAGTCGCTACAGGTAGTCAGTGGCCCAAAAAGTCTGACAACCATTCTTCTCACCAGTACTAACTGGGAGGTGAGAGTCGCTCCAAGTAAAATACTGGTATTGTGGATGATGACGGTAAATTTACTCCCATAATAGTACATAATTATGCAAATATTTTAAATGTACTATCTTTCCCACGGTCTAGCCTTGAACGATAGATTTGTTAAAAAAATATAGACAAATATTTTTTAGATGATTGGTCATTATGTTATTGTATAAAACATTTTCGAAAATGCAGCAATCAATTCTAACTAAAAGTCAAGTAAAACAAATTTGAAATTAAACTGATAATATGTTTGATTAACTTAACTTTTTTCTTGGTATTTTATCTGTTTGTTATATCAGCGTTCCCACAATCACAATTATTGTAATATATTCATTTTGACAATCGATCTACGAATGACAGCTGGAACCTATGGCTTAACGTACTTTCCGAAACACGGAGGAAATTCGGTATGTAATGGGTTGTCACTCATCCACGAAGCAACCTAGGTAGGTGCGGCTTAACTCGAAGATCGGCCTAAGCGAGTATAGCGAGTAGCGTTATTTAGCTACGAGCTCGACAAATATTTCAAACATTAAGAAGCAAAATTTTATTTTCCTTGGAAATCTTTCATATTGTAATAGAAAGACGTGTGTTACAGTACTGAGGCGCAGGTTCCATCCCTCTTTTCCCTTATAAGGGTAGCAAAATAGTCTTCTCTTCCTGTAATGAGAAAGTAGATATATAGATATATATAGATATATATATAGTATTATATTATAAGTCATCATCATTATCAGCCTATTAATGTTCCCACTGCTGGGACACAGGCCTCTTCTCTATGAGAGGGAACGGGCCACGCGGGCCAGTGTGGATTGGTAGATGTCACATGTCTTCGAATTTTTGGTTCTAGGACATGCCAGTTTCCTCACGATGTTTTCCTTCACCGTTTTGAGAGCAGTGGTGATGAAATAAATTTACACAAAGTAATGCGCCTACCTGGGTTCGAACCCACGACGTACTGTTCGTAAATCGCGGCTGCCACCACTGGGCCACCGTTGCTCTCGTATAATTATAAATAGGGCTTTAGAATTAGGTGTTGTAGTGAGTACATGATTAACTATTACTGCATTCCAGGAAACAGGATAATAATATCATCATAATGAATAATTTTTAAACCGAATATTTGTATCGATACGTTAATTTGATTGATACGTCAGTTCTCGGAAAACTGGTGTGTTTTTATAGCGATAAAAATATTTCAGTATGATGCTTTTAATGAGTATTTGAATATTTGGCATGAAAATTTAACATAGTGGATATTGAAATGCGAATAAAGTGGCCTCCCAAACTGGTAGAAAATAACTATGACATAAGTTCACGATTGTACATAAAGATTTAAATAAATAGCCGCGACAATTGTTTTAATTCCTGATAATTTGGTTTTTGACGTAATCAAATCACAAACTGTAACAATCATAGTCTCATCTAAAAGGAAAAGTTATATGTTTAGTTTCTAATGCATTACACATATAATTAGAGTCCCGGGAAAACTTGTTGAATTTTTAAACAAGACCACAGTAAAGTGTTGAGTTGTGTGTGGTGTGTGTGTAGTGTAAATTGTGTGTGTGTGTTGAGTGTGTGTGTGTGTGGGTCTTGTTTAAAAATTAAATATTGTTGAACCTATGTTTCGATCGTGTTTTTAATGTGTTGAGCAAACCCTAACTAATCAAAATAACAATCTTTTCCGGGACTCTGATTATAAATAGAAATAATATTGGTGTTTACCTAATATTATTTCAGTAACCATTTCTCTATTGTTTTCAATATGAATTATATACAACAAATAGGAAAAAAATGAAACGGATTTTCCGTGTTACCTATGACGTCACCTGCCAACTATTACGCATGTTATGAAATTCATAATAAAATTATTATCCTGTAGATTATCACGTAATAATAATATTTAACTTTCAGTTATTATTGTGTCCTATTGCGGTTAGAATGCATGTTGGGAAAAGTATACTTTTATCAAGGAAAAAGTCGACAGAGATTTGCATTTTATACACTATATTATTATATTGTAACTACGTAGGTGGTAAAAATAAATGTACGTCACGTTTCAGTAATAATTATGATGTCATAGTGGCTAGTAGAGTAGGTACTAGGTACGTATTGGGAAAATGTAATTGTATCCAGGAAAAGTTCGTGAGATATACTAGATGAAGATGTCTGATAAAAATTTAGGTATTACATGCATTTCTTAGAAACAGCAATAATTTATTATTTAGTTTCATTAATCAAGAAATAAGTCTAGTCACGATAGAAATATCAAATGCAGTCATTTATTTAATTTCAACCGTTTACTGGCAGCTCGTAAATTGTCTAGGAGTCGCTCATTTACTCCGATAATTAATTGACGCTAGTTACATGTTTCAAAACGTAGATCTCTAAATAACTCCATAGACAGTGCCTCCAAACATGCAGTTATTCATGACAACTAGGTATAGCTGTTGCCCGTGACTTTCGTTGCCGTGAAATTATAATAAAAAAATATTACTTCGCTTATTGAATCTATTTTGTTACCAATTTCAAGGACTTTAATTTTTTTTTCTAAGAACCCTAATTTAAAAATGCCAAATTTACTCCTTGTAACATCAGTTATCTGCCAGTAGAAATCCCGTCTAAATCAGTCCAGCCGTTTCGGTGATTAGCCGTACAAACAGACAGACATCCAAAAATTATAAAAATATACGCTTTCATATGCATTCAGTAAAAAATATACACTTTCATATGCATTCAGTAAAAATATACACTTTCATATGCATTCAGTAAAAATATACACTTTCATATGCATTCAGTAAAAATATACACTTTCATATGCATTCAGTAAAAATATACACTTTCATATGCATTCAGTAAAAAGCTGTCTCTTTGATATTACAAACAGACACTATTTTTTTTCACATGTATAGATGGCGCTGAAACTTTTATAAATACACCTAAACGATGTCGCAAAAACATAATATTTGTAAATACATCAAGTACTTAACACCTATTGAAATTCCGTTACTAGTATTGACCTTTACTTCAGCCTTGTGCTCTGTAAGTATGACATAAAAATATTATTTAAAGGCAGTACTTGGACACACCTTAAAGCACACTTGATACTGTGATAATATCATTAATAGTATGCAATGTGCTTGACGCTTTAAGTGTTCAGTTAAGTATTCGAATTATGGGTTCTATTAGTTGTCATAGTTATGTTATGCAAGCTTTTTTTATTAACTCGGAGGCATTGGACTGACAAGTGAAGACTAATTTAAATAAATATGAGAACTCTTCGATATCTGGACTATTAAAGTATAGTTCAAGTCCACATGAGTTTGATTATTTTGGTGTTTTCTTAGTCGGACAGGAAACACCGAACTTATCCAGTTTAAATATTAATTATATTATAGAACCAATTTAATCAAATAATAATTTATGCATCATTTTTCAGGGTTCCGTAATCCTGACAAGGAACCCTTATAGTTACGTCATGTCCATCTGTCTGTCCGAGGTTTTGCTAAGAGACCGTTAGTACTATAAAGCAGTAATTTTCTAGAGGTTTGTATATCAATTACGCCGACAAAGTGGTAAAATAAAATTTTTTTTTTTTTTTTTTTGCTCCGGTAGGGCGTCCCCCCCCCTCCCCTCTAAAAGCTAAACTGCTGGTTTAAAAAATCTGGAAAAATTCATGATGCTAGTGCATCTTATGAACTTTAAAGAAAAATTATAGCAGTTAAAATAACTTTATTAGTTTAGCAGTAATAGTTGTTTAACTTGGGTGTTGGATATTTTTTTACCAAATAAAAAGTCCTTACAATAAATCTTCTATATTGTGATAACGGGCTACTACGGAACCATATACTGCGCGTGGCAGGCCCATGCACTTGGCCGGTTTTTTTTTTCATAGCCTATACTGTGTCCCACTGCTGGGCAAAGGCCTCCTCTGTTTTGTGCAATTGCTCTGTTCTGGCCACGTTTGCCCCGCAAACATGACCAGATTATCACACCAGAATACATGCTTTAATAAACATCATTTTCACACAAAAATAGTATCTATAGTCGAGGTATTTCTGTGTTGTGTCCACTTGTGGTACACATTATCTTCCAGCCAGCCATCATACCATTATTTCAACTTCACTTTTGACCCCATTAAAACAAAAACAAACCAAAAAGAAAACCTGACCAAACACGTTTGTAACAAAAAGATAATTATTAAAATAAAGATGTCACCCATTTGGCAATTCACATTCATAGATAAAGTTTTATCGTATTTCTATCTTTTTTTATCATTAGCTTGATTTGCTCGATGATCAAACACATCCTGAGTGAATATAAATAATTAATATTTATTTGTTGCTTATCAAAGTTGTGATAACTTTGATAAGCAACAAATAAATAATTATTAAAATAAAGATGTCACCCATTTGGCAATTCACATTCATAGATAAAGTTTTATCGTATTTTTATCTTTTTTTATCATTAGCTTGATTTGCTCGATGATCAAACACATCCTGAGTGAATATAAATAATTAATATTTATTTGTTGCTTATCAAAGTTATCACGTTATCAACATTCCGAGAGTTCGCGAAAATTCACGAAACGTTACGAAGTGATGGTTCATTAAAATAGCTGGACCTTTTAATAGATTTTACCGATTTTTTTTTCTGTCCGGGCTTATTCGTCAACTGGCGACTGTGGAACACGCGAGTGCGCGCGCGCTGGCATCTTCCGATTTAATTTATTTGTATTGTCGTCAACTCGCTCGCACATTATAAAGTACAGTCAAATGAAAATTATTTTATTATATTTATTCAAAGTCAAGTCATTTATAATATCTTATACATTTAAAGTGGGTATTATATTAGGTATATAAAATGTATAACATATGTGTTATACATTTTATAAGAAGTTTATGTTGCTGACTGTACATCTGACGTATTTTACGTCAGATTTCGAGCGTCAGGTCAAGCGAGTTGACGAATAAGTCATTTTTGCCTTGTGTGCCTGTACGAAAACAACTTACCGATGTCTTGACGAAAAACTGTAACAAGAATATCCAATTCGTTCTGTTGTACGATGAACTTTTCCTGAAAAAATCGTTATTGTAATGAAATTCTGTACACCTACGAATTTATATAATTATGTTAAATACGGCTAAAGATGGGTGTGGAAATAAATTTAAGTTTAGCCGCAAAACTTTACCAAAATAATTCTCGATCAAATTTTTTCGAATTTGAGTGGGGGCTCGAGACGTCAGAACTAGCTAAAAATTATACCAAGGCGTGACGTATTGAGAATTTTAAAAGCGTTATAACTTCGTCAATTTTGGTTTATGTAACAAAAGAAAAAAAGTGTTCCAATATTTCTTGGAAATCTATCTGACGGACTGATTAGTTTTTTTTTTGTCGTCTCGCCTATTGTCTACTAAAGTTCAGGTACAGACAACAGCACTTCAAGCTACCCGAAACTGTAAAATTTTCGCAATCAACCTTAAACGTAATGCTTTAGAGATAAAGTTGGAAATCTATTAAAGAAATTCGACAGATTGTAGTAGCTGTCTGTCTGTACAAGTCAATGTAATAGACTCCAAAACAATGACAGTTGGAACTAAGTCAGATACACTGATCCAAGCCCTATTTGCATCAACTTGTCTAATACAGAAACTATGTAAATGTGTTTGTAACTTTTCCGAGACGCACCTAGTTTGAATATGTGGGAGTGAACGTATGTTTTGTGTGATTGTATGTGAGAGTGTGTGTGTAGTGTGTTTGAGTGTGTCAGTCCGCGCGTACCGACGAGAAGGTCAGGGTCACGAGAATTGGTCTTTCATAATTATCTTTCCGATAGAATGACACAGGTTTTTGTTATACTTTTTTAGACTGGTTTAATTTTATCTGTTTCACGCTATCTTGGTTTGAAATCGTTTTCTATTTGTTGTATTGTCTTTTTATTTAGGGGCATATTTTTCTTTTATTTTTAGTAGAAAATTTGTGGTTTTTTAGTTCGTTTTTTTGCAATTAATGATTGTGATAGAATTCGTTGGTGTTAATAGACTGTTTTGTAATAAATAGCAAACGATTTACTACAAAACAAATCAAATGACCATTAATTAGAATGAGAATTAAAACAAAAGAATAAACTTTTAATGTCATGAATGAAATTTTAAAAATAGGATATTGGGCCGTAGGCTTGTGGGACGAGTTGATGAACGACTCCAAAATTCCAATTATATTGTACTTTCTACACATAAAAACGTTGGTAAGAAGACACCAACAAAGGGTTTTCATACATTACGATACCCTAACAAGTCCTAATATATCATTAATTTGTCCCTTTAATAATCGACGTGGAATTCCTTATTATTTATTATTTATTTAGTACAGTATTTAAAACCAATAACACTAAATTAAATACCTAATCCTTTTACTCGGTCTTCTCGCAGAACCAAAAACATTTATTATTTTACAAGAGCGCGTTGAGGTTCGTAAGCATACGTGGTACAGGCAAAGTGGATCGAGCTACAGTGCGACTAAATGGAACATTAAACAATTTATGTTTCCTAGAGCGAATATAATTATTTGGAACAAATAATTGACACAGCTCAGCATGTAATTCCGAGGCGTTGGTATAGCCATGTATAATTTTATACGCAATTGTTAGTTGGCCAACAGCACGCCTGACTTTAAGGGAATTCAAATTCAAACATCCTAAAAGAAATTTAGTAGGATACATATATAGATAATATCCAAATACATGTTTGTAGAGGTACCTGAGAAAAGCTTTAGCTTTACCTTAACTAAACATTAAACCAAATAATCTGTTTCATGCAACAATTAGATAATGACAAAATAATCTTCACCGAAATGTGCCCATTGTGTCAACAAAAAACTCACGTCACCGTGTCGCGTCGTAATATATTTACTAACCAACTTACTTTAATTGAATATTCTAAAGACTCAGGGAGGAAACAGACATGAAACCCTCAAAAATAAAAAAGACCCTATTTTGCAACTTATTTTTACCCCTCGCCTTTATTATTCTGACCTCGTAATGTATTAAAATTACTTTGTTTTTCAATATTCTCATCACTCGTTTTAATGTGAATTTATAATAATTTGTTTGACAACCTTATAGCGGTTCTGTAACTTATAAAGCATCCAATCTATATTCAGAGGGTGGTTTTTATGTGCTACGCCATTCCTCTACGCCCGTAGCCGCCTACGCGTCGTAGCGGGCCCCGCACGCAACGCCTACGCGAATCGTAGCGCTACGAGCGTTTGGTTTGTTCTGACGTCATAGTAACCACAACTAGCATTGAAGCCCTACTACGTAAACAAATTACACCCATTTGTCTAGTTTCTCATACAAGTGCATCAGTACAAAAATAACACCGCTTAAAACACTTAACGGAGTGCTGAGGTCGTTTGGATACTATTTAGTTCTTTGTTCGTAATTAATTAAATCGCGGAGCAGAACATGTAATATACAAAACGAAAAAACAAACCGCGCGTATTCGGGAGTCACAAATATGTTTAATCAAACGGCTAGGTATCATGTCATTAGTGAGTGAGGCAAACGGACGTGTGTGTCAGCGAGTGTGAGTGAGACAAGAAGTGTAGCTAGCAACAAGTCGCGGCGCGAGGCGCAGGGGGGGGTTCGTTATCGCGTCCGTGACGTCACGACCCTTTCACTGTTCGAAGTTGTGTTCTGGCGGCGGAGACTTCAGTCCGCGCGGCTCGGTCACAGCGTGAGCACGTCTCGCGCCCAGTGTTCCTAAACTTCACCGACTCACCAGTCACTCGCTAAAAGAATACGTAAAATATTTCGAAGCCAACTTTCGTCAGGAAAATAGTTCACACGAAAACGGCCCGCTCGGTCCTCCGTGTGTTTGCTCCTGTTGACTTCGGACCTGCCTGACTGACACCAGCACCGACATGGGCGTCATTAAAGTGAGCCCGGACGCCGTGGCGCTGTACTCCGCCTGTGACATGCTCGACGACATGAGGGTAAGTGTTACGAGAGAAAATCATGTGATGTCCAAAAGCGATGCGATGGCGTCGTTCCAACCGGCTAGTTCCGTATTAGTGAAAAAAAAAATTGTGAATCGATGCGTGGGCGCAGAATTTGTCTCGTCGTCTCGTTATGCGACGTTTCGCGTAATTGTAAATGTTATGCGCTTTTACGCGATGGCATCCGTCGCCTTAATGCAGATCGAGCGCGTTTTCTAGTCGCGGTGAAAATTCGTGCCGCTTGCTCAGCGGAAGCGTGTGCCCTTATCAGTAGTTAGTGACATGCTTGCTATAACTAGAATTGCTACGTGAGAACATTCACACATTTCTTTAGCCTGCGATTTAATACGGAAAACGTGAACTTGTGACAATGGGAATTGTTTCATATACCCACCTTGTTTTAAATAAAAATTGGTTTGGTTGTGGAGGTGAAATAGGCAGTTGGTCCATATAAAGTACTCGTACTGGTAAACGACTGCATCCGGTTAGCCTGGAAATCGACCACAACATAGTTGAGAATAAGCTAGGCAGACGGCAATTTTCTGTTTAATAAAATAACTTGTACGAGTACTATAGCAGTTTGGTGTAACAATAGCGATATGTAAATTAAAAATTGTATGCTAGTTCGTATTGATAGTTCACCCGTACGTATAACACATGATTCATGGTAATTAAATGACTAGAGCTTGTGCTAGACTACACGGATATCTGAAGATTGACACTATAACGCAATGTCGTTAAAAATGGTTTTGATTTTATTTCTAGTTCGGACGAGGCATGCAACGATAACGTAATCTGGTGATAGGTAAAGCGTGAAAAGTTTCTATTGTCGAATGGCAACGAAATGTAAAATGAATAAAAGAATTAAAAGTGCGTTGTGAAGGTCAGATAGGCAGTCGCTATAAGTAAAATACTGGTATGCAGCTGCATCCGGTTAGATTAGAAGCCGAGCCTAATAATATTGGAAAAAGGGTAGGCAGATTTAAAAAAATTAAAATGTATGTTGAAAAGTGCAATAGAATAGAAGATAGCATCGTCCATAGCAACAATGTTACAATATGCGTAAATCGTAGGAATTCGTGTCCAGCCGAGTGTGTTGTTTTACACGCAATGTTAGCAACGGTGCACGCTCCGTGCGCATGCGCGAGGATTCAAACTGATTAATTTTCTTTAAAATTTCAACAACTTGCTTTTATTGCAATTTCATGGTCAAAATGAGAACGTATTTAGAAATATCGTTACTAATAAAAATATTAAAACGTAACGCTCGCTCATTATAGATATTTATCATGACAATAGGTACGGATTCGAAATTAATTTAATCATTTACATAATATAGCAATAAAAATACATGGGTATCGAAAGATACATTTTGTTTTTTGTGTGCGTCCAATCATATTGATACATAATGTTGGAGCATTCGAGCTGACTTAGTTACCTACATTAAAGTATTTTTGCCTTTCCAGGTTTTTACGTCTGTTGCCTAACTTGATCGACTAGATTTGACTAGTTTTGTTTGCTTTTTTTACCTTCGAAACCAATTTCGATTTATGTGATCTGGAATTTTATTCATATTTAATTTTTAGTGTGACAAAAAGTGATTAGATTGAATTCTGCGAATTCTTTAAGACTGAATTCTTATCGAATGAATTTCATTTTTACGGTCCTACGATTTCATACTACACGGTTCTTAAATATTCGATACTCACAAATATTCGTACTTTTTCTTTGTCTTTACTTTGTCGGAGTTCCATTTCTTTTTAATGATTTCTCGTTATAGTTTCAAATCAATTACTAGTAGGTATTTTTACATGTTGGTATTTTGCATTGCCACTTATGCAAATCTTAGTTGAATGTAGAAAAATTATAACATGTGGACATTACACGTTAGTGCGTGGGATTTGTTTCAATGTCACATTTTATAGAAGAATAGTTTTAAATATCACATTTAGAGCTATTCAAATTAGCATTTATTTGTATTTCTTTGTTTAATTCCATCAGCATTTTGTCTTAAGCTATTATCATAATCGATTTAACCATCTTTTCTATTTGAAACTTCATAATATTTTTAGTCTTCGTTAGTAACAGGCAGGATCTATTTTAAATCGTGAATTTTCCAATTGATTTAATTAAGATTAAGTAATTAGCTACCTAAATGTTCCTTTGTTAAGTTTATTAGTATGTACTACAAACGGAAGCATCCAATTAGATGAAGCTAAAAACGCAAGTCTAACGGAATTTGCATCAACTGTTTAGAAACAGCCTAGACATTACACAAAATATTTCTGAAACACTCAATAAAAACGTCAGCCTAGACGATTTGAATATAAATTGTTTTATTAATTATGACAGAAGTGGTGATAATTGTGACATTACTTTCATTAATGATGGGTTTATCGAATGCCAAAAAACTGTCTCGTGTAATATAATTGAAGTCATTACAGATGAACGCATAACTCTACTCGATAATACCTACTAAAATTATCGAATCGTTGGTTTTGTAACGAGTTCAGTGATTTCTTTTGTTTATCCTCAACTTTTAGTTCAGCAATAAATTCTATGACTTTGACTTAGTGAACAATTTAAGAATTTTAAGCAGTAATTTTTGCTGCTATTTGTTCTTCTTTGACATATCGTCATGAGCTGTACCTCATACTACTGGTTTACTTCGATCACAATCTTTTTATTTTCAATATCTACTTCTCCTTATTGATTTTGTACAACGCTTGAGTATTCAACGTAACCCCTAGCCTCATTCGTCCTAATCGGGTCATCCGTTCACAATGTACTGAAACATTTACATATGTATAAGGTTATGATCGGACAGTATTATAGTCCCTTCAGTTGAGCCAAATACGGCTCTCGTTATAGGTAGCTAGGCTAATGGTACGTGTTTGGATACTATTCGTTTTGGATACAGGGCAATATCGTTTGTTACTTTAGTTCTTGTTTAATAAACCCGCTTTCTTGATTCTTTATATTTCTACAAATCGGAACAATGAAGATGGGGCATGAATTTTGGATTGTTATTGCGTCAGAATGAAGTTGTTTGGTACAATACTCCTTATGCATTAAGTCTGCCTTTCCATAGTTAAAAAACAAGTGGTGTATGGGCTTTGATGATATTTTTGTATGGTGGAATAAACAGGAAAACGACCCCAAAAATTCCAAAGTCACAACGTTCACAGACCTTACGCTATATTGAATTGAATCTTCCAGTCTAAATCACCAACAGAACGTGTTTTAGCCAAGTTGTACACTGCCGCTGCTCCACGCTCTCTCGTGAGCAAACCATCCTTGATATTAACAACTGAAGTATTTTCTACATTGCCCGCACTCGCGGATGCAGCTATAGAATGTGGGTCGCGATGAGTTTTGAAACAATTCAATGTCGCAGCGTTTATCGTGACCTCGTGTGCGCTGCGCCTTGCTTCGTGCTTGTAAAAGTGCACGTTTTGGAGTTGTTGTTTCTTTGATACGATTTTAATTGTGACTTTGTAGTAAATAAAACTCGAAAGAAATTAGTATTATCTAACGGTATCGTACTATCGTATTACCCAGTTACTGAGTTGTGGAAGGTAGATAGGCAGTCGCAACATGTAAAATTTGGCACTTTGCAGAATCTGGTTCTAACCAGATTCTGCAAAATGCCATTTTTTTTTCCAACTATATAGTTGGAAAAATGCTAGGCGATCCATGAGTTGTGAAAACTCAAACTCAAAGCATTTATCTCAGTTAAACTATTTTCAAGCATATTTAAAAAGGCAAGGCGTCGTATGAATGCTAGTTGCCAAATGTAGATATCCATGGAAAAAAACGGACAAGAAAGCCCATGACTGAAAATGAGTTTTCCAAATGAACATAAAATAACATAAACTCTTTGTTGTGACAGGTTGCTGATCGACCACCTAACATATTATTATTACAATTATCTATGGCGAGTAATGATCTTACCATTTATGCCTGTATTGTTTTTTAGTCTAATCATGTAGTTGTAACAATCGGTATCAGTAAATTGTGTAGTCATTTTAATATAATTAGGCTCATAATTTATTCAGGAGTTATTTTTTTTCATAGGGAATTCCCGTATTGTTCGCATTCTTATCAAGTTATGACATTGATTTTCGTTGAGACTATAATTCGACTAGAATTTGAATTTGGTTAATTATGGGCATGATCAACCTCAAAACTTCTCATGGTAAATGGTGACCCGTCGTTTTTGTCATACCTAATATTCCTACCATGATATTTAGTATGTAGGTAGTCTACCTAATCATTGAACAAGCACAGTTTTACCTACAAAAGTAAAAGTTGAATTCAACTTAGGCCTTGACATAATATTTAGATAAAAAAACCGGCCTGTATCTTATCTTTAAAGATAAAATGATCACATTGAGCGATGTCTTTACGCTAGTGTAGATTGTTGGAGGAATCTTTGAGAAATCTTACAACGAGACTATTGACAAATGTTGAGATTCGTTATCACTTGTATCTTTGCTTAAACAATGAAGGTGTGGCTTTCTAGGTTCAGAATGTCCAATTCCCAAAATGTCCAACGGTTCCAAAAAGTCAATTTCTTAGAATGACCATTTCCCAGAATGTCCATTTCCCAGAATGTCCATTTCCCAGAATTTCCATTTCCCAGAATGTCCATTTCCCAGAATGACCATTTCCCAGAATGAACCCCTTGCATGCGTTGGTACTGTTCAATGTGTGGGATGTAAACTGCGTTTTAAAACTATCAACGTCATTATGGCTATCGTATAATGACACTGACAGTTCTTGAACGCGGGTTATAGCTGCTGATCGCGTTCAGTTTTATATAAGAATTTTGGCCTTTTGAAATAATGAGAATTGATTAAGTAGGCACACCCCTAGGTATATACTTATGTACAATGTATGGTACCTAAGCATATATAATTTAAAGGTGTCTAGTCTAATATCATACTTACAAATTGATACCTTTGATGTTATGTATCTAGGACAGATTGTATGCATGTTGATACATAATACATGGCAGTTTTAAAGTGATACCTACTTGTATAATTGTGCGTACCTACATAAAAAACCTACATACATATTTAATATAGGTATCCACATTCCATAGCATTTTGATTGGTAGGGTGATTGATTAAGGACGAATTTCGCCTGAATGAATTATTTTTATTTTGAAATTGCGAACACATTTGAACTGCGTTTAAGAGCTGGCAGTATCAATATTGTTATAGATTTCTGAATCTAAAAGATCCTGAACTAAGTTTAAATGTGCTGATCAGGTTCTACTTCATTGGTGAAATCTGCCTTAAATAAAAGTTGCATTTAAATAAAATCTAGATAAGTAAGTAAGATTGGTACTAATCATTTGTGTATTTAAATGGAACGATCGATTATTCTTTTATTTACTTTCAGTTGAGTCATCATTATTTTATTTTTAATCAAAATCATGACTTGTTAATTAGATTTTCATTTTAAGTAAAAGTCATACCTACTCTAAATAATCTTAAATAAGCGTCAATCAATTATACTTTCAATGATTAATCCATTAAGTCTTATTACAGCTGGTCTATTAGAAATTCATTGTAATATAAACTAACTTTAACAATAAACTTCAGATAGTTCCCAAAGTAGAAAGGAAATTAAATTAGATCAGTACGAGGAAAGTTTCAAACATTTTCTGAGGTAGAAATTAGCCATTTACCCGTTGTTCTTGAAAATCCTTGTTTTAGTTAGTTCCCGGCAATGAAAAGAAAAACCCTTCTAAAATGAATTATTGTTCTAAATAATGTTCTTAATGAATTAGAATAATTCTGTTTATTATTCTTCGATTCACTTGAGCCCCGTAAACATTATTAGTGTAATTTATTTTATCACCACTGCTGTCAAAACAATGAAGGAAACTATTATATCCTAGAATCAATAACTCGAATAGAATGTGACGTGCAATAACTCTCTTTCACAATGAGGAGCCCTTTGTCCCAGCAGTGGGAATGATATAAGCCGAGTATGCTTAACAAATGTTATTTATATTCAATTTAGAACAAACATTTGTAACACTGTGGGTATTATTATTAAAAAATATAACCATATCAACAATTTTATCGCTGCCCGATAATAAATTACTTTCACTTGATAAAGGCGTGAACTGGTTTGTATAAAATTCAAGGTTATTAACACAAAATGCGGCGTTTTAATAAAATTCCACTTATCTTTGTTTGCTCATAAGAGTACCATCATACCGTCATAGTATAAGTACATAGGTGTATACATGAATACCTATTTGGGAACTAGTTTACTGAGATAAGAAAAGTTTTATGGCCTACATATGTGATCGATATTGTTATCAGTGATAAAAAAAGTTATTGTATCCGCACTTTTCTTATTTGCTTTGTATCAATGACAAACTTTCATCTACCTAGTCTTTTCCTAACCATATTGGCTGTTCTCCTAGTCTAACGATGTATTTTTGATAATTTGATTAAAGTGTTCTCATCTGCGAACATCAAGTTGGGGATTAGCTAGTAAGGAAAAAAAAATACAGCACTAGACTACACATTATTAATGTCCGTTCACACGACTCCAATTCCCTCATAGATCGCCACAAGCTACTCACAAATCAGATAGGGGAACTAATATCATTCATACGATGAATAGTGATCAGACCATACATGACATTATCAACACAACTTTCAAACTGGATATAGCAACGACCTCCAAGGTTGCGTTATAATTATAAGTAACATCCAATTGATTATACTTTGATCAATAGGTAGGAATATATACGTACTTACTTGAGTAGGTACTCGTGTTTTATTATTCTTGGGAAACTCATCATTGTGTGCAAATGCGCATTACATGTGATATGGTCAGCCATATTGTAAGTAAAAACATCAATGAGAGCATAGTTTCATGATTATAAGTTTGTTTCGTTAGAAATCTAACGCAATTAGAACATTATTCAAAGTATGTATAATATATTATTATTCAATACTCTTTCATTCAAGTTGCCAAATGTCACAGATTACAATCATTAAACCATTTCCCATCACAATAGACCACAACATGACAAACGGCGGTCACTAACAGATAATAAATACAAAGTGACCGGTCAAACAGGACGGTGCGTGGGAATTACTGGGAACTATCGACGTGTTGCGTAATGTGGTGATCGCCGGCACGTGGGCGCGGGCCTTTATGTTGTCATAGTGATGCTGTTTTGTTTACACTATTGTAGTTAACGTTGTTGTCATGTCCTTTTTTGTATGACGATTAATTTGAAAGAATGTTTTGTCTGTTTGGTATGGACAAAATTAAAGTAGCACTAATTAAATAAGAAGTATTATTATCAAAAGTTTTTGGGATAATAAAGAATGACATTTCGGCTCAATAGTGTGGTGAATTAAAAACTATGGACACAGCTTATTGATATCACTCGCTCGAAACCCGGGTATTATCGTCTGGTGGGGTCTACAACGTGACATATGAAAGAAGCGTCATACCTGACGTCACGCAAGCAGATATATCCGCGAGATTAGGCTGAATAATTGGGAAAAAAACCAGTCTGTTTCAAACGATTGGACACTTTTTCACTGATGGGTTGATATTTATAACTCTTAGTAGGTACTACTACCCCAAAAATAATCGTTAAACACCAGATGCACCCGTCAGGTTGGAAAATCCTCTTTTTGAGAAAATAGTTGCTCTCTTTCAAATAAACTTCAACATTCTTTCCCTTGTCTTATACCTAGTATATACGAATTAAATAGTGTGTTCTATAATCTTACTAAACCAACACAATGCATTTGAGTCATATTTGGGAAAACCCTATAGGTACTAAAAAGTCGAAAACAATACACTTTCGTATTTACCTCCGTCTTGTTATTGTCACGTTTCCGATATTAAGAGATAAGTCCTTATGTACGCTAATCGTGTAATTAGCTCAAATTAATTAATCGCTATCGAGAGATAACGTGAGGCTTCGCTGAAACACGTGAAGTTTGATCAGAGGCGTCATCACTAGTTTCTAAACAAGAGCCTTCTGTTGGCAGCCTATGCTGTGATCTCATACTGAAGTATTAAAACTGTTATATGGTAGATAGATTGAATATACCCTATTGTACACCAAAATTGATTCACAGCTATTTTACAATATTGCTAATTTTTTTGGTACAAACAATATAAATAATGGTCCGGCAGGGTAGAATAGAACCAACCCATTACACTCACGGGTGTCGTATAAGGCGACTAATGTCTGAGGCAGAACACCTTGCGCCTCCGTAGACCAGAGAATGGGCAGCGGCGTTATCTGTTAGTCTTTCATCACTGCGATCCCTAATCCGCCTGCCAAGCGTGGAGATTACGGAAAATGCCTCCCATCACGGGAGAGGCTTATGTCCAGCAGTGGACATTATGGGGTGTTTGTTGTAGTTTGGGTACAACGGCAGTCTTATTAAGCTGGGCACGCGATGAAGGTGCTTTTGCATTATCTAGGTATAATAATTATCTAAAGGGTGTTAAAGACCTCTTAACGAAGCCGAAAGGCACTTGTTCTCCCCGTCATTGCAATACTTTTTTGTGCTACGCCATAGCTGGGTACCTTCTAGTTACGGATGTTAGGGGTCAAAGTTCCAACTTTTTGACAAGTTTTTCTTTTATTACAAGTTTTTAATATAAATATTTACTTTAAACACCTCCACGACCCCCGTATTATTCAATCCATCCATCAGCACAATGTTTTGAGTGCGTTACCAATGTAACGCACTCAAAACATGATTTTTCACCCCAATAAAAAAGGCCGTTTCCCAGTAATAATTATTGCGTAAAGTTATTTAGTTTGATGTACAGAATGCTTGGTTGACGGCTTAGGTTGTTTATACCCTGTATATCTGTGTCCACAACCATGTAGATGGTAAACACGTTCTTGGTAAGAGTGGTTGTCAGACTTTCGGCCTTCAGTCTAGTCTGCCAAAGAAGAGACGTTAATCATGGTAAAAACCTCATTGAGCAAAGACCTAATTATTACTGATTGGTTTTTCCTTTTTGTGTCATTTTCCTCACAAAATACGTAAATCAATTAGTTAGTAATTTAGTGAATAACCTAGAAAAGTAATACTTATGCCTACTTTATTTTGTCAACAAAATTGTTTACGTACATTGATCCTTCATCATCTTCTAGGTAGTTATCAAAAAAACGAAATAAATCTTACTTGTTGGAAAAAAAACCTGTTGCTAAGAAGTTATTAGTATCGTAATGGAAACATTCTAAACCTAAATCTTGTAACCTTTGAACTCAAAATAAACACCTTTATCTGTTTCTGGCGTTTAGTTTTATTTATATTTTAATTTACTAATTAAACTCGAGACTCGCGAGGTTATCTTTTTTGAATATAAAAACATGTTTATTAGGACCGTGGTAGGTAGGAACATCTACATAAACAATTTTAATTAGAGCAGGCTTTGTTCACACCCACCGGTTGAAATATTATTTTTATTTTTTAATTATTTAGTCGATAATTTTGTTTAGAATAGCTTCACATTCTTAGAAACTAAAAACAAGCAAGTGAATTTGCACTAAATCAAAAAAATAACTAATTGAGCTACTGTTTTAAACCAACAAATAAACTACAAGACAAATTTTCCAGATCAATCAATCACACTTGAACTTGAAACAAATGAATCTATCAATAAACCACGACCATAAAAAATATAATGTACGAACGTAACACACAATAAATTGACCAACGCTCAAACACGTCTCATTCTAAACCTAAACTCATTAATATTAAAAGCGATTATCCTGCGATCAACTTTGAAGGCTGGCATAAATAATCGACGCCACAAAACTATCAAGTATCAAAAATACTAGAAGCGTTACGTCTTAGCTCCCGAGAATTTATTAAAGTTCGTTTCACAGATTGTTTTACATCTGACTTGGCAGCACAGATTGATCTTTATTACAACTGCTGTAGGGTTGGTTTTGGTATGCTTCCTCTGACAAATCTGTCAAGATGGAAGTGGTCCTTATTCTGTTGTAATAAGGTAGCTGTTGGGAGGTAAAAATGTATAAAAAGACTTTAAAACACGTATTAAGTGCTGCCAACGGTTGCTTCACAAGGGAATGTTAGAGGACGTAATTTGTATGCGACGTACGACACACTGACTGACGTACTAATGTTAATAATTGCTGTGCTCGATACTCGAGTCTCCTCCTTGGTAGGCCCTTGATCTAGAATAGTCGATTAAGTAAATCGATTTATTTTTGTCTCGTTTATAATGTTCTTGTGGTCGGTGATATTGACTCGTGTGATTGTAGAATTCCTTATTGTAGTGTGAAAGACAAATGTTTATTCAAATTGGATACTTATTACCAAATACTTGGGTGAAGTTCACCAATGACACTAAACTGCACGATCAGTATATCTGTTACGGCTAATAGCCGATGTGCTACTACACCTCGTTTTAGCCGGCTACAACTAAGCGCAGCCGGCCACATGCGGTTAAACTTAGATGTCTCCTACTTATCCTCGGTTAGAACAAGGTTTAGCCTTCATGATAGCGGCTAGAACTAGGTGAACTAGACGCATTTCGGCTATTAGCCGTAACATATACAAGAACCTAAATCAGTTAGTTGTAACTACTGCAGTTTAACCACCGGTGTGCGGCTGCACATAGTTCTAGCCGCTATGATGAAGGGTAGTTCTACTTCTAATCGAAGATAAGAGGATACATCTACGTTTAACCGCATTTGGCCGGCTGCACCTAGTTGTAGCCGGCTAAAACTAGGTGTAGCCGCACTTCGGCTATTAGCCGTAACATATCCGAACACGTTCAATAGCTGCCCTTAGAGGTTGAACTTTGCCTGCTAACAAAATAGCGAACAACAACCAATAATTAAACAAGGGCCAATATGTTTCAAAGGAAATGTAACCATTTCATTCCCAAATAATGCCATAAAATTAGCTTTTATTCACATAATGGTAAACCAAAGCCATTGAACGCAAAGTATTGTTCAAACAATCGGTCAAATCTTTAATTGACGGATGTAACACGGCGACCGTGACATAAGTCTCATTTACAAAGGAAACATTTCCGAAAAAGTTCATTGGCATTTTCAAAAAAAAACGTTTAATTTTTTTGTATTAATTTAGAAAGCATTCCGGTTACAATTCGTTTTGGAAAAAAGAATTACGCGTTCGACATTGGTGTTATGGGAATTTGTTCCAGCATTTTTGAGAGATAGTTTCGAAAAAAGTTAGGTAGTAATTAGTAGTAGGTTGCGTAGTTCCAGTTAGGTTCAAAAATTTCAATCGCTGAAAGAACAAAGCAACACTGAGGTACTTCAAACTTTTGCATGGATATTACAAATATGCATAATACTTATTACAAATATGCATAGAGATTAAAAATCGTCACTAATAAGTAGATAATGCATTGAGCTATTACTACTACGTTTATAGAAGACAGCGCGAACAAAAATCTGTCGCCGCAGTTCACTCAGTCGCTTGCTCTTTTTTTTTATGTATGAATGGCATCTCGCAGTTCAGTCTAGGAGACTGGCTACTGCTTAACCGGGCTAGGCCTGTGGATGCCTTGAGGGTAAGGCCTCCAGCCAGGGGCATAACTATAAGCTAAGCGACCACGCCTAAGGGCACCCCCTGTGGGGTACGAATCTCGGCTTAGGACATCGCTGGGAGGGGCAGCAAAGGGACGGCTGGATCTGAGTTATTATTAATTTGGGGCTAATTTAAAACTACTGGCTCAGCATCGCGGGCTGGCTCGAGCAAGGGTCGGGGGGTCGCTTGCTCGCTTCAGAACATCTATATATACGGGGCTAGCCGCCCCCCGCGCGTCCCGCACTGCCGCGGTTGTTGCACAGATTTTGTTCGCGCTGTCTTCTCTATACGTAGTAGTAATAGCTCAATGAGATAATAAGTTCAGAAAAAAGCAAATGTCGCCAAGTGAATGCGTAACCTCAAGCAAGTAGGTAAATTACAAAGTACTGATAAATAATTCTGCAATAAATCAAGCAATGCAATTAAAATCTCACTTATTGATAGAAATAAATGTCAACAAGACGACAAACAAAGATATAAAAAAAAACTTGTTTTCTGTCTCTGGTTTAATCTGTGAATTATGACTGCGCCCATATTGTCTTTGGTTGCCAACTGCGTACCTAAGGTCGTTTGTTCAATAAAAGTGTATTACTTACCGATTTTATCATTTAATCGTATCGAAACATAACTTAAACAAGATCAGAATAAAAATAAGATATGGTAATTCAAATTGAAAAATATTGACATTAACGCCTACTTGCACCATAAATTACTAACCACGTTTAGCGTGAAACAGTACTATGTGTCCCTATAGTACTGTTTTAGATATGTTAGCGGTAAATATTTATGTATAGTAAGCTGGTGGTGTAATCGGGCCTTAGGTTCAAATTACGCATGAAGGAAGTGTCAAAAGTTTTATAACCTTATTTAATAGGCCAACTCCACTACACTCAACTCACAATACCAAAGACAGTAAATTAATGAATAGGTACCAATATTAAAGTAGGTTAAGGTCAGAAAAGCCTCTCGGCAATACAGTTTTTTTTACTATTTAATAATCACAGTAATTATTATGTAAATTAAATTAATTATCACCTATAATTCAAATTCAACGGAATTAAACGTTCAGTACGTTAATGCATATTGATCATAGATTTTAAAATCCATTTAATTGTTCTAATGAGAATACATTCAGACTTTATTACAGTAAATTATAGGATTGAGCGATTTGGATTCAATTTAAAAATATGTAAAGTCGCTTTTCATGTCTTCCTGTGACCGCCAAGTTTTTATAAACTC
Organism: Xestia xanthographa; assembly: GCA_905147715.2. Classification (NCBI taxonomy): domain Eukaryota; kingdom Metazoa; phylum Arthropoda; class Insecta; order Lepidoptera; family Noctuidae; genus Xestia; species Xestia xanthographa. The sequence continues at coordinate 28,260,902 of LR990653.1, read as the reverse complement.
CCCAATAAGTTTTCATGCAATTTACGCCATATTAGATACCTGGGGCGCGACACTAGTTATATCTATAAAACAATCGGACAGTAGCATCTCAGTAACATTAACATCATGATTACGAAACATTTACCTCTGACTGTCCTTCGACGCTAAATACATAATTGATGAATTTCCATCAGCAAATAATGAACCTTTTTCCTATAATTAAATGAGGCAAAGGTATCTCGTCGCGCGGCCTAACCCTTCGTAATTAACAAACAATTCGCTTCATAAATTCCAATGCGACAAAGATTACCGCTAAATGGAGGACTTCATCACTCTTAATGACTTTAGCCTTAAATTCTCTATTCCCAGACTATTAACATAAAACAAAGAATTCGTAGGCAACTGTCACTTTAGACTTTCAAATGAAGGTAGTCGTAAAATACAATCTTTGTTACAAAACGTTTTCGTTAAAATATACCAGGGTTACTTTTAATTTCGTTTGTTTAGGCCGAGTGACGCAAGCAAGAGCTCGTCTGCAATATTAATGAATCGATTGGAATAATAAAACGTTGATATAATTTAAAAAGAAAGTGAAAATGGATTCCTCCCCGCGCCATGACGGATCCCGCGCCGCGAGCTAGTTCCGTTCCATGTTACGCAGCACACGTATGCCGAGGCCATGCTAATTACTAGCCTCACGAAATCGAAAGTCACTCGATTGTCTAGATGTAGGACGCGATCGTATAAAGAAACGTAACATCATAATATCCTACTTTGAAATATTCTAATAGCGTATTGTTCTCTTTGGTCGCAAATTAAACTTGATTTAAATACCACTTGTCTCATAAACTTGTTTTTTTTTATTGAATATCATGAGTGCAACGTTTGGTAATACAATTGACCTTTCGCTCGATACAACAACCAATCGATGGAGATCTGAAGCAGCTACCAAATCTAAATTGTTTCAATTGCGAACGTCAGTCTTTAATAGCGGATTTCCGAGATAATTTGTTGTGCTGCGATGTTTTTTGTCTGCTTTTAAAATGTCTGCTCACGATCACGCTATCCGTGGCAAGGTCGACTGCTCACTTTTGACAGACGAATGGCGGCGCCATATTGGTATTTCCTAAGGAATGCCTACAGCAGTCTAGCCTAGACTGAAGTTTTATTTGACTAGAATATATTAATGTTTTTAAATAAAGTTCTTTGGATATTGCTTTTGAATGATAGTACCGAAGATTTAATTATTTAATTTAAACTATACTAAGGTATATCATAAAGAGGTAAAGTGTGTTTGTTTAAGTTTGTTCTAATCTTCGGAACTAGTGATTCGATTCCGAAAATTCTTTCACCATCGGAAAGATACGTTATCCCCGAGCAACATAGGCTATATTTAAATCGTTCCCGTGGGATAATTTCTACCCATACAGCAAGCAAAGCCGCCAAAAAATGCTAGTCTTTAATATTGACCAAAAAAATGTTACGAACGCGAGAACATACGTATGGTAGATGCGTGTCTCATTGTCAGACCACTTGTTCAATGTTAGTCCAGTTTGTATTGTGTCCATTGTACTCGGTGTACGTCCGCGTGATGTTTTGAACCTGGTGCGTCGTTATGTCGCACGGTGTGGTGACGCGTGACGCGACGGTTATGTGTCGCATTCTTCTTGTACTGATAACAATATAGTTACGTTAACATAGATTAGGTTGTTACGAATGTTTACGGGAAAATCGTTTACAACGGGTAAACAATTTTCCGGTAAACAACCGTAACATCCGTTTTGAAACAAATTATTCGTAGGGTCACCCATTTTGATATTTGGAAAGTTGAGAACAACAACAAAGAAGCAGTTCTGACATTTTACTTTTAAAATCTTTAAATATTATTCATCATTTAACTTATTTGTTCTTACATTCCTTTTAGCTGAAAAGTCCGTTTAGATGGCGAAAAATCAACTGGACATGTCTAGATAAATCCGTCAGGATGTTAACCCTAGGTCTGAATCAATCATTCGTTACATTAGCATTAATTTTTTCTTAGAAAATGTATTTTTCATCTCAAATCGTTTAAATTTTGATACCAAATTGCAATGTATCGTATTCAATGAATAACAAATACATCTGAAAAACGAATACTTAAAAATAGAAATTATATTCGACATCAAGGCAGCTAATGTGACGATTATAAAACTAACTTTCTTTACAAGGAATTCGATTGAGCGGCTTCGAAAATATTAATTCATAATTTCACATTCCCGTTCCGTATCGCGCATTCGCACTCGTTTTGCGCAAAAACTGGCAAGTTCACGATCTACACGTATGTCGTGTGACACGCTTCTTGCGACTTTAGTCACGGGATTTCTCGCTACTGTTCATAACATTTTTTAATAATACATGGCATTTTTGTGACTATTTCTGTATTGTACTCTTGTTATGCAACGTCTCTTGTTTGTTTGGGTTCGGCTGCTATTTTTGTGCTTCTGGTTTTATTGGTATACAGCTATGTCCAGTCGAACTGGAAGCCGACCCCAACATAGTTGGGAAAAGACTAGGTGGATGATGATTTTATTTACCCCCTCTTATCCTCTATCTCAGACCTCTTTTCAATTTGCTGCTTTCAAATTATAATTTCCTGATTCTTTTTACTACATGTCAATTTACCAAAATGCAGTGTCACTGAACAATAAGTCATTTTTGAATGCTAGCATGACGAATGCATGTCAAATAGACGCAGTGTGGGTACAGCAATATGCCCCTGAAATACACATCATAATCATTATGACTTTCTGTCCGTCCTCGCTTAATCTCTGTGACCGTTAGCACTAGAAAGCTGAATTTTGGTACCAATATGTATATCAATCACGCCGACAAAGTGGTAAAATAAAAATTGGAAAAAAAATGTTTTATTAGGGTTGCCCGCCTATATGTAAAGTGGGAAGTGTTTTTTTTTTATTTCAACCCTAACGTGTGATATATTGTTGGAAAGGTATTTAAAAATGAATAGGGGTTTTCTAAAATCATTTTTTGATAATGTCAATAACTTCGGAAATAATCGCTCCAAAAGTAAAAAACAATGCGTCCGGGGGGGACGCATTGTTTTTTACTTACCTCTAACTTTTGAACCATAAGGTTAGAAAATATGAAAAAAATCTGAAAAGTAGAACTTTATAAGGACTTTGTAGGAAAATCATTTTGAACTTGCTGGAAACAACAGTTTTTGTACAGAAAGACAAAAAGTTGTACAAAATAATTTCTGGACTAAGTTTGTAGTATATTCGTATATGCAAGCATTTTTTTTTAACTTCGTTTACATATTTTATTATCCTGAACGTATCTACGGAACCCTACACTGAGCGTGGCCCGACACGCTCTTGGCCGGTTTTGATTAATGTATTGATTCAAACGTTTCTGCTAAAACAAAACGTATGATATTATCTCGCATAACTTCCTATTTTTGGTAATAATTAATCAATTAGGTTTTTAGCAATATTTACCAAATCTAAAATAGCACAGTGTCTATTAAAACTTTAAATAGATCGATACTATGGGGAAGGTCTAAAGTTCAATTAGGGAACGTACGGCATTATTTAACTAAAATAAATAGGGGCAATATTAAATATTTTACTCCTGTCATATTCTAAACGAGAAATTAAATTATACAGTGTAACATGGGGACGACAGCCTTCAAACTGCAATCTATAAGCTGAACGGCATAACCTCGGTTTTGTTTTTGAATCCTATTTCGATTTGCGTTCACCAGTCTCTCTTTTGTTCTCTCTACAAATAATATAATGTTACTATTCCCCAGTTACACACGTATTGTTCTAGTTGAGACAGAGTTTATACGTAATTCACTGTAAAACAAAATAACTCCACGCAACACTCGTCCTTGGCAGAACAGCTGATTTCTACGTCTCAATAAAAAAGTTAAAGTATTCTTATTCAATTTTGTAGAGTACACGGCTCGTGTCCGATACGATTTGTTACGATTGCGCATTTGACCTCAACGAGCGACCGACTGATTTCAAATCGACGAGGAAAAACAATACAAAATTTCGTATTTTAATCGGACGCCGTAACGAGGTCACTTCGCATAGTTCATGAGAGCGCCCGCGCGCCCCGCCGTGACAATGACAGTGACACTTTTACAGGTTTTTTGAATTCACGATGATTGATTGGCGAATGCTTCCGATTGGTGGGTTAATTAAGGTTGCGTTCTGTAACAAGATAAACACCTGGCAGCCTATTAAAATATACTCTTGACATTTGTTTTGAAGGTTTAAAAACTAGATGTAGTTAATCATAATTTTGAGTGTATTATTAGCTTGCGGTTAATTTGGGAACGGTATGTGTTTATCGCCGAAATAGTGTTACAGATTGCATCAGCTATGAAGACATGAATCTCCAAAGTTTTCTAAAAGGAGGCGCCGATTTACTTGTATTGCGCAATACGTTTCGTAAAACTTTGTTGCAATGGGCCATGAGCATGCACTTGATGACTTTAAATTTTCAGTGTTTTCAAACTCATATTGGCTAGAACGTCAGCTGTATAAATAAACGAATTGAAAACAAATACTACATAATTATTTCCTGATATAAAGAATGCAGTTAAAAGTAAGTAGTTAAAAACTTAAGAAAAAAAAATCCTCATGACAAAGATTACTAAACCTCAACACGCACAATAAATACTAAAAACGGACAAAACAATTATTCATTCAAGGAATCTAATCGCACAAACTTGACTTTAGAAATTCTAGTTCACGAATCCTGTTGCATTTATTATCAATAATGACACCAATAAAATGGGAAGTAGATCAGCAGGACATAATTATCCAGTGTGACAAGAATTAAATTACGCCAGGCTAAACGAACCGGATAGGATTGATAAATCAGGCGATGTAGCGTGGGCAGTTCATGATGGATTGATATTGTGAGCGGGTGATACTTCGTCTAGATAAAGTTAAAAGTAATTTGAACAGGTGGTGCTTTATGAAATTTTCCATCTCTGTTTTTCTGGAGTTGTATTGTTTTCGATCGTTTACTTGTCGTCCCGTCATTCGTCGCTTCTGCTGTAGCTTTATTGTAATTAAAATTATATTTATCGAGTATTTCACTACCACTGTCAACATTACCTACAAGTGTTTTTATAACCACTATAGTACTTGTAGTAGTTTTTGAAGAGCACCTCGGAATTACAACAATAAAATTTACATAATAATTCGCTACCAATTCGTTTTAAAACAGAAAAAAAAACTACGACAGTACTAAAAATGCACATAAAAGTAATTTATTAACCTTTTTATGGAAAGAAGAACAATATCCAACTCTGGACTTTTTTAAAGTAATTTGTTGTCTCGCATAACTTTGTTGAGTAGACAACAGGTATCATTTCGTTGCGCAGTCAACTCGCTATCTTATTTACAAGGTATTATAGTTCAGAGACGTAATCTTCTGGCTTGTTTGAATACTGCTAATGTATTGACCTGTGACACTTACCAACACAGGAAGAGATACTCACCGACTGATGTTGTGTTTAAAAAAGTAAAATTTAAACAAAATCAGTAGTGATAGGTAGATCTAGGCTCATAAGGGTGAAGAAATATATTGCAATGAAATCGACTCGTCCTGGACTAGAACTGAAAAAAATCGAAGATCTATATTGTGTTATCTGCCAACCACGATAGGAAGCAGATTTGTACCACAGCGTTGGGAGCAATTATAGTCTATTCTACTTACGAGGTGAAAGAACCTGTGTCACATACCTAATCGTGCTACGAAGCGTGAGCACTTAAACTGTCGTGATGTCTGAGCTATTTATAAGTATTTTAATGCGTACCTATCGCTGTTATTTTTATTATGCTTCTTATTATTTATGACAGTAATCGTATTTTTTAAAGATAGTGCAATTTTGTTCTACTTGAATTTATTAGAATAAAATGTTAGGTTATAAACTGAAGAATATAATCCAACATGACAAAAAGGTTCGGGAATTTTAAGAGTAATAAACACCAATACACGTGTCAGTAATAATAACCAATCAAACCAAATAGACACATGGACAGACGTGGAAGTAGACGAGACTAACATTACACAATTTTTGTTCAAAGACCATTGAACTCCAACAATGGACCACTTAAATAGAATCGCTTTACAACGTCTATTGGACAAAGATTTATTACTAACTCATTGGTCTCAATGCTGCCATATTTAGACACAATCAACCATTTAGCGAACATAAAAGCATGGTCATTAAAGAAATCTGTACGTTTTTATTGGACTATGTGGGTAATCTTGCATTTTAGGAGATGGCAATGTGCCAAACAAGTCCGTGGAGGCATCCAAATTGCAAAAATAGGCACAAAGTAGACTCTAGCTTAATTTGAAAACGTAAACTCTTTAGCTGAATTGCCAATTTTTCATACCAAATAACACTTTTATGAAGCTACAAAAAATGATGACAAAAAAATCTTCTGCGTAGTAAAACTATAGACAATCACTGTGCATCAAATAATGGCATTCGTTTGTACAAATAACGCACCCAAATCCTATTTGCTTATTACCAACCTTGATAGCATTGCTAAGCAATGAATAGGTACGCAAAAAAATATTGTCAGCCATCAATCCAATAGTTCTCGGAAGCTCTCAATTATGTCATTCATTTGTCTGGCGATTGTCTTTTATTTTTAGGCTTTTAACAGCACTTTGTATACACATTATCATTCATTAACAACGTTGTGTAACATTCTATCTGAATAACAAAATATACGTTACGAGAAGATGAGATTTAGCTAAGAAAGACCAAAGGTGGCCAATGATAGATAAAATGACCAAGAAATATTGCTTTCTGTATTTCCCTAATAGGTAATCTAAAGTCATTATATTGTGTTTCCTCAATAAACCCGATGCACCGTGTTCACAAACAAAGATTACTAGCGTTAAGATAGTCTGTCGTAATTGTACACTCACCAGCTGTTACGCGCATATTTTTTCAAGGCAACGTGTAAATTGTAATGTAACCAATGATATTATATAGTAAAAAGAGGTAGATATGGCACTAGCACGCACAAATTGTTGAGGACAAAGTGATACAATTGTTGCACTTTGATAGCTAGCTATCTCTTTCTATCTTATACGTTCCGTATTATCTATCGCTGTGTAGTTTTAAATTACTCGCAACGATTTCTGAACGCCATTCAGTATGAACATGGCGTATCTTTATAATTTCATTTATAATATCATTGAATGTAACCAAGAGATTTCGTTTTCGCTCTCGGTGTTGTTATTACCGTAATACTACTCATTTTTCGTACAGTTAACATCCCATTATATTGTACTTTACCTTGAGACGACTGACCTGCGTCATTCATCAGGCACGCGAAACGACTCCAGAATTCCTTGTTCTTATTAATGAAAAATCTGAGATATTAACAAGAAATTGTTTATTTTTGTTGCAGAGCGAGTCTAGCTACACTTCATCAGAAGAGGGCTGTGGCGGAGGCGAGCGTCACGCCGTGCTCTGCTACGAGCAGGTGAAGCGCCTCGGTGATGTCATGGACGAGGTGGTGGCCATCCACGGCCGCGGGAACTTCCCCACGCTGCACGTGCGCCTGCGCGAGCTGGTGGCCGGAGTGCGCGCTCGCCTGGAAGCGCCACAGAGCGCTGGAGGCGCCGGCGTCAACGTGCGCGAAGTGCGTCTCAACGGCGGCGCCGCCAGCCATGTCCTCGCCGACAGGGCCCAGCCATACTCCGACATCGACCTCATCTTCACGGCTGAGCTACCCACCGCGCGGCACTGCGACCGCGTCAAGGCCGCCGTACTCGGCCACCTGGCCACTCTCATGCCACCCGCCACTCCGCGCCGCCGCGCCTCCCCCGCCGGCCTCAAAGAAGCATACGTCTCCAAGATGGTCCGCGTGAACTCGGACGGCGACCGCTGGTCTCTGATATCGCTCGGCAACTCGCGCGGTCACAAGTCCGTCGAACTCAAGTTCGTGGACAACATGCGTCGCCAGTTCGAATTCTCCGTTGACTCGTTCCAGATTGCTCTCGACTCGCTCCTAGCGTTCCACGAGTGCACTCAACTGCCCATCGGCGAGAACTTCTACCCGACCGTCGTCGGCGAGTCCGTGTACGGCGACTTCAATGAGGCTCTGAGTCACCTCGCCGAGAAACTGATCGCGACGCGGCAGCCCGAAGAGATCCGCGGCGGCGGTCTGCTCAAATACTGCGCCCTCCTCGCGAAGGGTTACAGGCCGGCGCGGCCAGATAAAATCAAAACCCTCGAGCGATACATGTGCTCGAGGTTCTTCATAGACTTCCCTGAGCTTGGCCAGCAGCGCGCCAAGCTCGAGGCCTACCTGCGGAACCACTTCGTCGGCAGAGAGGAGGAAGCTCTTAAGCATAGGTAATTATGACTTGGATTTTATTACTTTTATGTGTCGGTGCCCTTCGCAACGATTTAATTCTCTACATGACGATGTTGAAACATTCCGCAAGTTCACTTTTAAAATTTGGCTTAAGACTCTCAACTTCAGAACCCTATGTGGCCACAAACCACGACCCTGCTCTATTAACCCTATTGTCCATTATTGCAGATACTGTATAACACAGCTGACGTTAACTGGCGGTGTCGCTCGGTGCAGGTACCTGACGCTACTGCACGGCGTGGTGCGCGAGTCCACCGTGTGCCTCATGGGTCACGAGCGGCGGCAGACGCTGGCGCTCATCGAGGCGCTGGCGTGCCGCGAGCTGTGCGCCCGCGCGCCCGTCATGATGGCCCCGCAGTACTACGTGTGCGTGTGCGCGGCCTGCGCCGCCTGCCCCGGCTGCGCCGCGTGCGCGCAGTGCATGGCGTGCGCGCAGTACACCACGCAGGCGCAGTGCGCGCCGCCCGCGCCCTACTGCGAGTGCTGCCACCCCGCGTCCTGCCCGGCGTGACCGGACCTGCTGTTCTACCGACGATGAATTTAGTGCCAAATGTATATAATACGGATAAAAAGAATGTATGTACGCGTAGGAGCGGGCGGCGGCGCCCCGCCGCGTGGTGTTGCTCACTGTGCGCCGATCAATTCGCTCGTCAATTGTCCCCCGCGGGCTGCGCGGCCCGACGCGACGTGAACTAATTTCTAGTCGTACTCCTTTCGTGTTGATAAGTTAATATGCTAGCAGTACGAAAATTATCGTTCACGTGGATTGTGACGGATGCGCCGCTAGATAGTGAGTCCGAGTCGATGGTCTGCCTATATAAAAAGACTAGTTAGTTATTTTTAAGCTTTTATGTATAGAAGTCGTCTCCATAAAAGTAGTGGCCATGTCTCTCGCCGTCGAAGTATCACGGAGAAGCGGACGGTCGGATAAGAGTTTTATTGCTAATTAAGTGAGAAAATTTGTTGCTAGGAATGATAACTGGTTCACTTGAACGACGGACACTAACGGAGGAGCGTGCGTAGTTTTTGCAGGAACAATTTGTAAAGTAACAAGTCCGGCCTTGACAGGCGGCCTTAACGCGGGAAAATCTGTTGAGTAGTAGTATCTAGATCACGAACGTTAGAATGTTAGGACGTTAGGACGTAGCCAGTGCGGTCGCCTCCGCTCCTCTATCACACACGTAAACAACTATTTTACTATGTATTTATCAATCTGAAAGGATGTATGTATACACTTACACGTCTCGTGATCGCTCTAGTATTGTATACGGCTTGGCGTACGAGTAACAAATTAAGATACACATAGAAAAATATAAAATAATAAAAAAAAACTTTAAAAACCCAAAAAAATATATTACTAAGGTGTGTACAATATTAAAGTTCACGCTTTTTTAAATAAATATAAAAATACCATTATAAAAATATTTTAAGAACATTTACAAGTAGTGGAGTCACGTTTAGTAACACAGTACTTATGAACATTTTTTTTTACTTTTAACGTCTCATCAAATACAGTTTATATAAAAGCTGTAGATGTATGGAAAATGTGATTTAATTGTTGTATTAATTAACCATGTTGTCGATGATTAAAATATCTACTTACATAACATTATGTAGATTAAATCCAATAGAGAGATATATTATTATTGTTGTATTTTAATGAGATATAGAATATATGAACGATTGTGGAAACTGTGTCCGGCCAATACGTGAATGTGTTAGATATTTTGCCAAATGCATATTCAGAGATAGAAATACTATATTTATATACATTGCATGAACTTTGTAGGGCTTTTACTAAGCAGTTTGTTATGTAGTATATTTTGAGTAGCGGAAGATATATCCGAAGTAATCAAGTACAATCATCTTATAGAGTTAACCTTTATAGTTAACTTCGGAACAATTTATCGAGTTTATGAACGAATTTTCCCGACTTGCTCACTGTCGAACCAAAATTTTAAGATCTCATTTTTTAAACCCTTCAAAAATACTATTGGGATTGTGTAGTGTTGTATTGTAAACACTTTAACTGTTATCATATGCTTGTTATCTTGGCTGAACGTCATTTTATGACTTGGAGGTGATAAAACATTTGATGCAAGTTAAACATGTTCAGTGATCCGTTCCACCTGTGCGAGTCTAGTGCAACTCGTCTTTGTGTATATTTTCTTCAAATTGTATTGGAATGGAACGTACCTAGCACTAGAAAGGACATTTCGGAATATTAATGTTACGAAGCAAACCATGAGTGCAACGGAACACGGTAATCGTCAAACGGTAGTTCTAAATTTAGAAATAGTACGCATTCGTCTGTACTTAGAAATAAATGAAGTACATAAACATAGTTAACTGAATCTAAACTTTATTCCATATGTAATAAGAGTGAATGTAAGTTAATTATCACTAGTGTTACTTGCTATACCGAGACAGGCGTCTAAGTTGTGATTTGTAGTCTTTTCGACAGGTATTTTGTATGTCATTCTATTGTCACTATATCTATTATAAATAACTGTGATTGTTATATCTATATTGTAAATCAGCTATTGGCAAAATCCGTTAAGAACTACCTCCTCGCGTAAATAAAAAAATACGATATTCGATAGTATATTTTTGTGACGTTTTTCTCTCTACGACTATGGAGACAATTATGTAGGTATTTTAGCCGTAGGGTACCAGTAAATTACCAGTTTTGTGTAAGTAATGAAGATTTTCGTCGTGAATTGGAATTGACATGCTTTCTATACATAAACTTGGCTCATCTACATAATTATTTCTTAAGTCTGGGCCGAGTTCACTATTCCGAATTTCGTAAACACTCAACTGCGAACATCCGTAAAGATTGGGTTCAATTCGAGAACAGTGGAACCATACCGAGAGATGCTTGTTAGCTTATAAAGCTCTTCCAAGTACACCACAAAACGTGGCTATACGCTTCCAAAAACAACGGTCTAAATGTTTTTAAATTCTTTGCAAAGAGAGACATTGCAATATAGTTTAGGGTTTTATAATTTTTTTCTAAAGTTACCATCAGTTTTCAGCTAGCCTTATTTTATAATTAATTTTTAATTCTAATGAGCACTGGTCAAAGGCGTTCTCGTGCAGAAGTTGGTTAATTGTTATATATGTATATTTTGTTGGATGGTTCTGTGTCTTTGAGATACTTTTCTGAGATATATGCTAAATTCTGAAAAATTGTACTTAACTTTTTACATTCAAACCAAACAAAAGGCAAGGTATCAAAAAGAACTTGGGAGATAAAACAGAATAAGTATCTTAAAGTTTTGCAAGATTTAGTTGGAAGTTTGTTTTTGAATTTCAAAGTACCAAGTTTTCTTATAAATATTTTTACGTCACTCCTGAACTTACTTTATGATATATGTATGAAAGTATTATCAGCTGCCAATACTGCGTATGTTTCTGAAAATACTGCTCATTATTATGTTGATATTGTATCATTAAAACCGGTTGAATGTTACATTTTGGCACACGAGACGTAAACAAATACACGTGGCATTCTGTCTCGACTCGTTCATGCAACAAAATTAATTTGAATAACTTTGTTGATATAATTAACATAACATGTGTCAATAAGAAAGTTCTGGCGATAGATTTTAATGGTAGTCTTTATGTTAAGCACAAATAAACTTGCCTCCAGTATTAACAAAAAAACAATCGCATGGATATGCCTAACGGTTTTCATCAGATCCCTGTTTTATAACAAAATAATTTATTTTTCAAAGGGAATAAATTATTGAATTCGATTCTTTATTATCTGTATTACTAAACTATGTTTATGGCAAGAGATGCTCAAAATATCGACTACTTTTATAATGATAAAAATTTTTTGTTTGAATACTTCGATGACATGCTGATGCATGAAATTTTCTGAAACGTATCTACGTTAATTAAAATTCTGAAACAATCAAACACTATAAGCATTTACTTATCTATTTATAAAATGTTGGTACTAAGACCGAGTTGATTATTCAACGAACCGAAAACAATGATAAAGTTTTCATTGATAAAGCTGAAGCCAAGTATATACATGATTTTCTGAGTTTTTGTTTCGGTGAAGATGGAACTTGGTCTTAAATATGTGTAAGAAGTGATGATTTTTGTGGAAGTACAGCACGTGAACGCCGTAATTAAAAGCGTGGTTTCGCAGAACTGGAGGCGTCGCCGCCAATTAGCAGCGGTGTGGCATTTAGTTTACTGTTTTACAATCTATCAGTACAAATGTTTACGGCTGTAATTTGTTTGTGGGTGTGACATTATATGGTAGCTATTTCAAAATCTATTTTGTTAAATATTTGTCAATTTGCCGAGAATATCCCATTGAAAGTAGCAACTTTAATAAACAATGCTGTAAAGCTTTACAGCATTGCTTATTTCTATAAACAATTACGACAAACAAAGTAATAGTCCAAATTAAATCAAAATATTACAAATGCTCTTCAGATTAACTAACACTAGCAGTTGAATCCCTCAATCACACAAACAGACTTACAAAAAGTCGTAGCAGCAACACCGCCACCTCCGCAGCGCTGCTTCTTGGCCACCCTCCAACTTCTCCGAAGCACGCGTGTCGCATCCCTCGCTCATATGTTAAAAGCGAATGTTCGACACACCGACTCTCTAGTTTAGGGGTTGCTAGGCCTTACGTTATATAAGCTTAAATTAGGTTATTATCAATTATATTTACATAATAGTTATTATTTTTTTCTTTCTCTTCCAAGTTGCCTGTTTCGTGTTACACGAACCGCGACGATGTGTTGTTACGATACATAATTACTATTATATTTGTGAGGAGTTTTAAGCTATTGTAAATTTTACAGAAATAAAAAATGTTGTGAAAATAAATTATAAAAAAGTGATATAAACAGTGAATTTGTGTCTTTTATTTGATGTTTGGTGGGAGGAAGTCCTTTTGGATAAGCTTTGACCAATAATGGTCATTATGTAGGTAATTCTGAGGTAAACGACCATACTGTAATCATAATGTTTGGTAAGCGGAATAATGATCGTAATGTGATGTTACAATATGAAGTTAATAAACATGAAGCAGTTTTACTAGATACTACGCAGATAAGTACAGCTGCCTGACCTGTTAATAGAGAAAGAAGGAAGGAGATCCGAGGGTCTACAGATGACATCGCGATCGTTAAATGAAAGTCCGACAAAGCTATCAAGAGAATCAATGTAAACACAACTATGTACTGCTATCAGGAGTAGATTAAATCTCAAAATAAACACACAATCAATGCATTTACTATTGGGGAATGCCCCTAATCAGAAAATCAATGCCTTGCTCGAAAATCAAATAATAATTGGGGACTATCCCAAGAGAAACGAAGATTGGTTGTGCCCACAGTAATCAAGTTGATAAAAAAAACAATATGATTTGAGAAATAGGTACGTAATACAGTACAGACATAGACAAATAAGTAGAAGTAAAAGACCACAGCTCCATGGTGGTATCCCGTGGTCCCACCAGTAGGACACACGGGTGCAAGACGAAATAAACACAATGATAATAATGATTAATAACTCAACATTATTAACAAAGAAGGCTACTAATGGTAACATTACTACGAAACTAAATGTGTTGTCTACGGAGATCCTTTTGATAACGAACATGATGAACAAATTAATTAGAGTAAAGAAATTGTATCCCACGCTACGTCTCAGCAAAGATCATCACGCAGACTCTATTGTCTCTGAGTAAACTTTAAAGGTTAATCATGGATCTATTATTTGACTGTATTCATTTAATTACTGACAATTTGTATTGTGAGAGTAACAAAGAGAGCTATCCTTAATTTACTATGTAAATGCCGACGGCATTAATTTTCTTTATCATAAAGTGAAGGTTTCAATTAAAACGCAATTTTCATAAGCTGAAAGACTTTGAATGACTCATTTTGTTTCTTAGTAATGATTAGTCATGCTATGTTATCAACGAGCTGCCATTGAATTTGATTATAAATATCACTGATATTATGCAAATTTAAAGTTTTTACGATATATTTCTTAATAATTAATTATGATGTCATTTCAATGAATAATAAAAAGATGTCCACACCTCCTCAGTGCGAATTAGTTGAACAAATCAACCACAAAACCTCAATAAGTGGAAAAACAAACAACGTTTTGGGTTGGAGCCGACGATTCTCGCAGACCAAGAGAAAATTCGCCTTGGAGGATTCGTGTGTGAGCTGTATTAGTTTCAGTACTTATTGAAAGGTTGTAAGCTTGTTTAGGTTATTTTGCAGTTAGTCGGGCTTTAAGAATAGATATTGGTGTCGATTCTGTTGTGCACAAACTAAACATAATTTAGGCTATTGCTATCTTTTACTAAATGGCAGTGCGAGAAAAGGACGGCTGTAGCTACGAACTAAGTTAGAAATGTCAAACTAGTTTATGCCTTGCGCTTCACCGTGTTTTTAGTCGACATGTTTTTACGTGCACCCTTCATTTGTATGGAAATATTAGTTCTAACTAAATTTGACAGCTCTAAATTACGTCCGTCTTTTTCTCGTTTTATTAGAGAGAAAAAGATACCAATAGCCTAAATTAAGTTTAGTTTGTGCACAACAGAATCAACACCAATGACTTTATAGATTGCTTGGTCATGATGATGGTTATAATAAAATAGGATCAAGTAAATATTTACATAATTAATTAAAAACTAAGTATTAAATAAACTAACAATAAACTATAAAAGGGCATCGAAAAACTCCTCCTCAACGCTGTCAGCTGGTAACGTGCCCAAGAAAAATAAAATTGATTTCATATTGTGCAACAATTGCCATTCCCATAAAAATCTACTCATGTGTCAAAAGGGGAATAAAACAGCACCTGGAAAACACATCACACAAATATAATATGAAAAGATGCGTTTCTGTTATCAGTCTATTTCATAAGAATAACAATTGTATTGAAATTCAATAACGGGACATCGACTGATGTAACTGTACGTTGCGTTGGCCTAAATACAATCATGCAATCGATTTTAAATAGAAGTTCACGCTTCCCGACACGCGTCTTGAAAATAAAGGTGATATATTCAATAACATCAAGGCTGTAACTCTCGAAGGGATAAGCAGTGGTGAACACAAAGTACACCCACATTTTGCCAGTAATAGGGGCGAGCCTATTGCATCACTCAGACAAACAACCGAGAAATGATAATGCTAATGAGAAATTCCAGACTGAACTTTGCCCGACCTTAGACCGGAACTCAGGGCCCCATGATACATAAACAGTAGCATTTGCAACCGCTAGACCAAGGAGGCAGCCGAAAGATGATATCTATCAATATTAAGATACCATTGCATCATTAGAGAGGCACTTTACTTTCATAACCGATTGAGCCTTGGTTTTTGAGAACGACATTGAACATGCACTAGGTAACGAAAATTATGTGAAGTGTATTATAGACGTATTTAATGTCAAGTATAGATTACATGGCAGTGGAATTCATTCATAAATAAAATACTCTTTATATTTCACAACAACCGCGAATTTATTAAGGATTCAAGAAAGTAGAAACACGATATCTTAATATTAAAACCCAAAAGGTTGTTGAAGACCAAAGAAACGTGGATGGAAACGTGGTGGTGTTAAAGGTGAGATGGTTATAGAAAGAAGGTGACTCGTGAGATTAGGACTAATAGAGAAGTACCTATTAAAGAAGAAGACATGTGGATTACACACGACCTACGACTGTATATAAATTAGGATAAGGACAAGAAAATGAAAATATTGAATTAACATCACTGTCTTTTTAAAACAGCGTAGTCTTTTCCCAACTATGTTGGGGTCGGCCTCCAGTCTAATCGGATGTAGCTGAATACCAGTATCTTACATGGTATAACTGCCGGAATAAGGCGCGGTTTCCACCAAAGCGGAGACGACCGGAGCGGAGAGCAGATGTGCGGAAACCCACCAATCACATGTAGTTGCAGGTCTCTCGTCTATCCTGTAATTGGTTGAAGCTTGCACTTCTCCTCTACGCTCCGCTCATCTCCGCTTTGGTGGAAATCGAGCCTTAAACTCGGTATGTAACCGATGGTCACTCATTCACGGACCGAGCTTGGCAAGCACTGCTTAGCCTTGAAAATAGAAGGTAATGATGATGATATAGAAAAGCATCTCGCTCATTAAATTTTTCATAAATCTAGTCACAATTCTTTCAACCATACTATTCTTATTTCTTTCTTTCTATACTAGTACAGGTATCAGCTACCAATGCCTTACACCCGGTAAACAAGGCGGCCTTGAACGAGATTGCCCAAGTCATGCCTCGATAGAATAAGCCCTCGGAACATACGTGAGGTGCACGGCCAATCATGGATTTTGACCTAAATCTGCTGTTGTGCCGTTAAAATTTTGATTGGTTCTTTGAAAACTTCAAGAAACAATATTTGTTGATGGTTGAGAAATACGTTTTAGGTTCGATTGTGTGACTTTAATTACAAATTTCTTAAGCCGTTGGTCCCGGTTGTCATTTGTAGATCTTTGACAGTCGTTAGGTAGTCAGAGGCCAAAAAAAAAAGTCTGACAACCAGTCTTACCAAGGGGTATCGTATTACCCAGTACTAACTGGGTTGTGGAGGTCAGATAGGCAGTCGCTTCATGTAAAATACTGGTATTCAGTTGCATCCGGTAAAACTGGAAGCCGACCCCAACATAGTTGGGAAAAGGCTAGGCAGATGATGATGATGATGAATTACAAATTTCTTAAGACCGTCTGGAGTTTGGATATTCTGGATACCGATTGGCGGCAATAGGGTCACAACCATTACTTGTGACATAGGCCTAAACTGGCGATATCTTGATGCACTATACACAAACTCAAAACTCGATGCATTTTCAAGAAGAGGAAGAACAAAACAGTCCATGAACACAGTCTTCTTCACAAACTTTTCAATCATGTTTGGTTCAACGTATATTCACGTCTTCCAGATCCTCCGAATAATACCTGCTAGCGCGATGCTTATGTTACTGAAACAAACTTTTCTTAATAAAAGGAACTACATGAGTGAGAAGTCTATTAAAATGTTTGATCCAGCCAAAGAAAGCCAAGACTTTATCTACACCGCCAAGTTGTAGGAAGTTCGAAAGTTCGAAGTCCGTTCCCGTGAAGTGTTGGCACTTAAACTTCGACGTTATTATTATTCATGCGTACTTTAATAAATTGCAATACGATACTTTTAATTTGTTGAAGAATATCTTGTTTCTTGAGAAGTTTATCGACTTTTGTTTAATGTTTTACCGAAAATTATTCATCGATTGTGTCATGCGATTGTGACGATAGGAAATTAAATTAAGCACCACGCTAAGCAGTTGGTCCCGGCTGTCGTCGGTAGTCAGAGGCCCGAAAGGCTGACAATCAGTCTTACCAAGGGGTAACCTATTACCCAGTACTAACTAGGCTGTGGAGGTCAGATAGGTACCTAGGTATTCTGTTGCATCCGGTTAGAACGGAAGCCGACCTCAACATAGTTAGGAAAAGGCTCAGATGATGGGGCGTGTTGCTATGATGATATCATATATTATTATGTATGTAGATTGCGGACCGTGGTAATGAAATGCTTAGATCTTGAATATGTTGTTTATTTTTTATACGCTTTACACCTAATAAAACTTAAATAACTTCTTAAAATAAAATTCCGTCTTATATCAACTTCTATTCTTTTAGAGGAGCTCGTAGCTAAATAATAACAGCCGCTCGGGTCGATCGTTAGGTTAAGCTGTGCTTGCCTAGGTTGGTCTGTGGATGGGTGACCACCCATTACATACCGAGTTTCCTCCGTGCCTCGGAAAGCACGTTAAGCCGTTGGTCCCGGCTGTCATTTGTAGATCTTTGACAGTCGTTAGGTAGTCAGAGGCCCAAAAAGTCTGACAACCAGTCTTACCAAGGGGTATCGTATTACCCGGTACTAACTGGGTTGTGGAGGTCAGATAGGCAGTCGCTCCATGTAAAATACTGGTATTCAGCTGCATCCGGTTAGACTGGAAGCCGACCCCAACATAGTTGGGAAAAGGCTAGGCAGATGATGATATCAACTTCTATTCTTTTAACCGTCGTCCATTCTTCTATCATCTCATTTATTCTTTTTTCTTCCCTTTCATACTATGAACCTCTCACTCACACCGCAACATTCCATTCCACACACTTTCGTACGTTCCTTTTAAAATCCTATCCTACATGTATATGTCAAATCACTTCAACTTCGTATTCGTGAGATATAACACACACGCCACACCTTGACCAGTCCTTTTCATATCGCAACCGTAAACTCTTTACATCTAGAACATATTTTATATGCCATACATTATTGTTTACCAGTTCAGGTTCAACGGTTGGTTCAGGCAATTCATTATTTATCTAGGCCGCATTAACATAATGGGATACGGATTGTACCGTAAGAGATCTTAATATTCCAGATGTGTGATTCAGTATTCGGGGCGAAAGGAATAAACTGGGAGGATATTTAGAGCTACTATTTTCTGAAGCTATTCTAGGAATGGTGGATTTATTGGGATTAGAATGTTATTTGTGTTGTAGATTAAGAGATATATAAAGTTCGCCTCGAATATGAGCTTGCGGAGTAAACGTACCTAAATTCGAAAGATTTCAATAATAATTAAGAATTCAACAATAAAATTTTCATTTACTTAGTTTTAGGCAGGCGCAGATACGGGGGGGGGGGGCATGAGTGCAATTGCCCCCCCCCCCCCCCCCCCCGAACCGGACCGAATACGTCATTAGCCAAGCTTGAACTAGTTTGACGGAATAAAAATTTTCATTTTGTTGATAAAATTGTGACATAAGTCGATTAAATAACATTTTTTTTTTATTAATTTTCCGTAAGATAGGTAAAATCAACAAAAATTGCCTGGTTTTAGGACCTCATTTACATGTGCCATGGTGAATAGTGATAACAATCGTGTGCTTGTTGCAAAATAATAAAGACAGACGGAAATACGGACAGATTTATTTTCAATTGAAACATACTAATATAAATGAGTTTGAATTTTGATGGGTATAAGATTAGAGGAAGACCAAAGAAACTATGGACGGAGTGTATGAGGGATAATATGGTAAGAAAGGAGATGTCTGATGAGATGACGGAGAAGAATGGAAGCAGAAGACATGATATGCCGACGCCAAATAAATTAGGATAAGGGCGGATGACGATGACGTACGAATTTACGTCAGTTTACGTAGGGTTGTAGGTTTGAGAAACCTTAAGTTTTTACTCATACCTCGACACCGAAAAGATTTAAGTTGAAAGAATAATACATACAGAGTGTAAAAGACCTCATCACGAAGCTGTCAACCAAGCATTCTGTACATCAAACTAAGTTAATTTACGCAAAGATTATTGCTGGGAAACAATTTTTTTTGGGTGAATAATCATGTTTTGTGGTAGAACTCAATGTAACGCACTCAAAACATTGTGCTGATTGATGAATTGAATAGTACGGAGGTCGTGGAGGTGTTTAAAAATCTTACTTTAAAAACTTGTATTTAAAATAAAAATAAAAAAACTTATCAAAAAGTTCGAACCTTGACCCCCAATATCTCCGTAACTAGAAGGTTGCCAGGCATGGTGTAGAACAAAAAACCGGCCAAGTGCGAGTCGGACTCGCGTACGAAGGGTTCCGTACCATTATCTATACATTAGACAAAACGGCAAAAAAATCACGTTTGTTGTATGGGAGCCCCCCTTAAATATAAATTTTATTCTGTTTTTAGTATTTGTTGTTATAGCGGCAACAGAAATACATCATCTGTGAAAATTTCAACTGTCTAGCTGTCACGGTTCATGAGATACAGCCTGGTGACAGACAGACGGACAGACAGCGAAGTCTTAGTAATAGGGTTCCGTTTTTACCCTTTGGGTACGGAACCCTAAAAATGATCGTGATGACGAGGAGTACAAGTGCCTTTCGGCTTCATTAATAGGTGTTTTACACCCTTTATAAAGGCTAATTATATTTCAGGCGAATAACAATTTATTATGCGACTAACTACTTGGTTACAAAAAATATATAATATATATAACTTGGTAGCGATTAAATATTTTTAGCACAATCATATTAAATGAGCTACAAAAGTCCAGGTTCTATAAAAACTAAATAATGGCTGCTACTATAAGTTAGCAAATATATTAAACAGGGCCAATGAAATAATAGGTGAGGTATTAAAAATAATGACTAGGCGGCTAACATTTCAAATTTTCATTTAAGTAATCATTTATGGGCGGCATGGGCACCGGGCCGTAGGCCGACGAAGGAGGCCGGCGGAGGCCCGGCACTTTGGGGACAGAAGTCAAAGAGTGTTATTCAATATGCGAGCGAAGCGAGCGCGCGTCATGGAGTCGTAGCAGGTTCTAAATCTCAGTTAATTTTATAAACAACCTCATTGTTTAATTTATGAAAGCCTATTTTCTACTTTTTATCCGCCGTCAAGTTGTCGCCTAACAATAAATTCAATTGCCACACCAAAAAATCACTTCAAATTTAAATTTAAACAAAGCTATATAAAGCTGCTACTTTATACTTAAAATGCTACTTCACTGTAGCTGCCAACGTATTATTTTTGCTACCCATTGTAATTATTTTTAAAACCCTTAATCAGATTAGTTTGTCGCCGCGTTAAATACATGCCCTTTATAAATAAACACTATATTCACGTTCGGTAATAGAACTGAACTGAACTGGGAACACTGATAATAGCAAAATGACGGTAAATATCTTTTCGACCTCAATTCTTGCAGTACCCAGCCTCTGGCCAACAGCTTAGGGTATCTTATTCTGCAAAGCCACGTGGGGTATAATTATAGGTGATTGAACCCACACGTGATTACTTCCCGCCTACAATTATTATCTAAAGATAACAAGTGACACATGTACGCGTATTCTTGACAAAACATCAACATGCAGTATTACATCGATCGCGCGTGGTCCCATCAATAAACATAGCACAATTGTGCATTCAATGATGACTATTACGAACTAGAACTTAAAGTCCAAAACATGATAAACTTTGCTACGTTTGATAACCTTATCCTGCACAATGAAGTAGAATCTTCAGGGACGAAAGAGATGAGAATATGCAAGTTGAATAGCGTTGTCTCTGTCTTTATCTAGTATAGTTGTTATGATTGCTTTGCGGTTCAAGTGCAATTAGTATCAGATGTTTTCCTGTCGTTAATTGTGGCATCAATGGATTCTAAATATATCTGTGACTTGTGAGGCTTGGTCAAGTGTGCGGGGTCGGAGAGATTCTAAACTATATCATCAGTTGGCGAAATTACTACATCCACCGTGACTTTTTAGTCGTCTTACAAAGGTGGTCCACTCAAAGTATCCGACAAAAAATTGTTCTAGGCGCGATTATTTCTATTTTACCATTAATTTAGATAATAGGTACAAAGAAAAATAAACAGTAGATCCGTTAGAATTATGAAACATCCTGTTATTAATGTTTACGAGTCAAACGGTAGAATATACCTACCCAGCGCACGAGTCGAGTAGATCATCCCTTTCAATAGGGTGTTTCAACTACGTCATGCGTAACGAAAAAAAAAAATAGTTTTTTATTTTTTAAATCTTAAAAAGTTATTTTTTTTTTGTTTTGATGAATGTTTAGTACACTTTGGATACATGAAGTGGGCTGCCGTTGTAAGTCGACTAAAAACCACGGTGTATTTTTTTTATAATAAGCCAGGTGTGGCCTGACTTCTTTTAGTCTTAACCCTTTAACCTTTTCCTAACTTTGAGTTTTACATGAAGCCACTGTCTACATGAACTCCACAACTCAGTCACTGCCATGGGTAACAGGAAAATCCTTGGCAAAACTGATTCTAACTTTTATTTTAGTATTAACAAACTTTAACATCATCAAAGCCACCCGAGGATTCCACGTAGCATCAACAACATGAAAACTCGATTTTGAGTTGAGGTATGTATGTATGAGGAAAATGCCGTGAGGGAAGTTTTATGTAGATATGAATTTAGATGGGTATAAGAGTAGAGGAAGAGACCAACGAAACGATGGATGGACTGTACGTATATAGTGGACTAGCCGACCCACGCAACTTCGTCTGCGTCACATAAGAGAGAAAAAGCCAACAAAAGGAATACATTTTCCCCGTTTTTGCAACATCTTTCATTTATGCCCCGCTCCGTGGTCGTAGCGTGATGTTATATAGCCTATAACCTTCCTCAATAAATGGGCTATCCAACACAAAAATATTTTTTCAATTCCAACCAGTAGCTCCTGAGATTAGCGTGTTCAAACAAACAAACAAACAAACTCTTCAGCTTTATAATATTAAGTAAAGATGATACAGCAAGAAAGGAGGTATCTGATGAGATGACAAGTAATTGAGAAGAAATAGGGATGCTGTGACGACCCCAGATAAATCGGGATAAGGGCTTCAGGAGAAGGATAATGATGAACTAGATATGTATCAAAGAAGAGTTTTTGAAGAATTTGGAAGACGAATTTAATTTGTTATGTATTGTGTATGTTCTGCCATAGGAGGAGCTCGTGGCTAAATAATAACAGCCGCTCGGGTCGATCGTTAGGTTAAGCCGTGCTTGCCTAGGTTGGTCTGTGGATGGGTGACCACCCATTACATACCGAGTTTCCCCCGTGCCTCGGAAAGCACGTTAAGCCGTTGGTCCCGGCTGTCATTTGTAGATCTTTGACAGTCGTTAGGTAGTCAGAGGCCCAAAAAAGTCTGACAACCAGTCTGACCAAGGGGTATCGTATTACCCGGTACTAACTGGGTTGTGGAGGTCAGATAGGCAGTCGCTCCATGTAAAATACTGGTATTCAGCTGCATCCGGTTAGACTGGAAGCCGACCCCAACAAAGTTGGGAAAAGGCTAGGCAGATGATGATGTGTATGTTCTGCCATGTAGGTAAATGTAATTTACAGTGTCTCTTCTATAATTTTATTATATACTTGCAACAGTACGTTTTCCTGATTAAAACAGTTGTTTCAATATCATATAAAAACAAGTTTTTTCTCTAGTTGCACTTAACATGGAAACAACGTCTTGATGTTGACGGATAAGAAGACACTGCTGAACAAATACATACATAATTAACAACATTTTAATTATTTTACAAAAAAATTATAGTACAAAATGCAGCTGTGTCGCAGGCCTTGTTTAATTATGTGTTTACAGTCGATATTATAATTACTTATAACTACTAAACTTTCAACCTCAATTCATCTCTTAGTTGCCATGGTTTATTTGCATGTTTATTTTTGAATTGTATTTTTTGTTTTTACTATGGACACTTTTAACGTGCACATCTTGCTATATTGTTCTCACATAATATACCATCTCAACATGAATGATGTAACCAAGATTTTGTAACTGTATTCTGATTTAAAAGAGTGTCCATGGAGTTTCTTGCCCGTTCTTCTCCATAGAGATCTACGCTTGGGAATGGGCAACTACAGTAGATACTTTCACAGTTTTTATGTCTTGTGACTGGGGCTGTCATCTTTGTTTCGACAATTCAAAAGTGCTTGTAACTGGCCTACTTGAAATAAATGCTTTGATTTTCATTTTCAATATTTTTACATAACATAGCATCACGCCTGTAATCCCCGAAGAGCTGGACAGAGAAGCACCTAATACCTAGTAGGTACACCCACATTTCGACAGCTTTACGTTTTAGTCCCACGTAAATGGGTGACTTTATCTTGTTGTTCACACCCTGTATACCTATTTAAAATTAAAAAAAAAAAAAACACTGGGATCGTCAAAATCATCGAAAGTTTTCTTATTACATAATATTTCTATCATTGAAATAATTTTAATCTCAAGTAAACTCTTACCAAATTGTCAGTAGCACTAAGGACGTATTAATTTAATGATGATGAATTTGCAATTCATTGCAATTAGTATGTTTTTAAAACTAATTCAATGTCGGCCTTACTTTCAAATTATCTTAAAATATACTGTAATTGCGCATATGTGGAATGAGGGAAAATGTAGCAGACAAAAAACCTAAACACGTTTGTGTTTTTGCCTGTATTTAAGTCCAACATCGAAAACAACTGCGCAGTTCTTGAGATCACGCAACAATTTAGACAGCTTCTGTTTTCAATGGGGAGACACAGGCAAAGATAATCTAAGATGGCGCCACTATAGTTGGTCTCAATCTGACCAATGAGGTTAAGCTATTTAAAAATATAAAATTACATTACCACATTTTCAACCAATGACGATATTGGGATCCAGCTATGCTAGCGCCATTAGTTCCACAGTGTGACTCCATATTAGATACTAAATATTTTACTAGATTTTTATGAAACCGTGTTAGGCAAAAGCTTTATTTATTTATTTCAGTTTTGGGAAAACCAGGAGTATAATTAGAAACTTTTATATTCAAATTTTATGACAAAGAACTCTGTATCGAAATCTAGCAAGTCATTCTTAAGATATAATTGAAACGTTCTCAAGGCAATCGCTCTGTAGCATGACGCAATCAAATCGCAATTGCATCTTTGGCGAATTTCCTTTTTTCCTAGAACTACTGAATATCTGGTAAGTACAGTCAGCGATAAAAAGCGACAATGTACTTTTTATCCATCTATATATTTTAAATGCGAAATTTTGTTAGCTGTGAGCCTGATGGCTTTACCTTTTTATTAACATTGTGGAACGCAACTATATTTTTTTTTTGACAGACATATTCATATTAAATTTAATATAAATATGTCTGTCAGTCTGCTGTCTGTCTTTCTGAGACCTTTTTACGCCTAATCTTTACATAATATAAAATAAAGTCGCTCCTGCTGACCCTGCTGTACGCTTAGATCTTTAACTACGCAGTGGATTTTTTGCACCCGTGCGAAGCCGGGGCGGGTTCGCTAGTCATACACGAGCCAAGCAACTAAACGGTCATTAAAAACTTAGTGATAATTTAGCCAAAACAATCTATTAGTTAAAACATGAAATGCTGGAAGTAGTCTACATTACTTTGGGTCCACATAAACCAATCAAGCAGCGGTGGCCTAGTGGTGGTGGCCCCGAATTACGAACAGTAAGTCGTGGGTTCGAACCCAGGCAGGCGCATTACTTTGTGTAATTTATTTCATCACCGCTGCTCTCAAAACGGTGAAAGAAAACATCGTGAGGAAACCGACATGTCCTAGAACCAAAAAATTCAAAGACATGTGACATCTACCAATCCGCACTGGGCCCGCGTGGTGGATTTATAGCCCAATCCCTCTCATAGAGAGAAGTCCTGTGTCCCAGCAGTGGGAACATTAATAGGTTGATGATATATGATAGACCAATCAAAGTGTGATCTACATACACACTACAGTGTTATCTACTTTTGCTGTTGACCATACAATGCCAAAACTATGTTCTTACAGAATTTGAGAACTGACATTTGCACAACTTATTATAAGGTTTAGTACAGACGCGAGATTTGTAAGTGAAAATTGTGTAACATGACCTCGAAGGAGTTACATTCATTTTTACGATGGACAAAACAAATTCCGTCGGTATGGGCAAGATTCTAGGTTGAATGAAACCTGCTGACATTGTAGCATTTTCTGAGAATCATGATTAAGTTATTTTCTGAAACCAAAAGAAAAATCAGAAGTAGGACAACAGTGCAAGGAAAAAAGCGGAGTTCTTGCCTGCTAACAATTTCATAGCGTCTTATATTATGAATAAACTACATTGAGTTCAGTCAAACAACGAGTCATTGAAGAAAATAAGTACTAGTAAAAATCATTTTTACAATAAAAATACCGGCTTTCAAAAACAACACTAACAGCTTCCAAATCCAAATGAAAAAATAATCACGTAAATCGGACGAGTAATCATCCACAAATATGTATTAAAAAAAAAAACACATGTGTATTAAGCCTCCTCCTTTTTAGAAGTCGGTTAAAAACTACTCAATAATTTAGTAAAAATAGAACTAATAGTGATTGATATCTTGAATACTTACATATCATCAGAGTGCAACACGTAGATGCAGTTTCGACCTCAAATCCGACCGAAAAGCAAATCATTTGATCCGTGGAAAACAACACGAGTTGCTGATTAAATGCAACAAATTATATTGCCATAGCAATTTGAACTTTATTTCCAAAACAAAAGAGTATGCAGATTGTTGATCATATGTTTTACAATAACATGTTGAAGATCATTGACTGATACCTGCCCCTATTGATATGAAATTATGGTTTGATTGGTTTATTATCTTTAGGGGCGACGTATCTTATTATTTGTAAGAATGAGATAGTAGGGAAAATATTCTACACAAATATTGTGATGCGCAAGTCTGTGTGTCCGTGTGTTTGTAAAGTTTCCAAAATATAAGGATGCTATAAAAAATGGAAAAATAAATAAACAACTTTTTTGCAAAAAAATATAAGCGACTTCAAAAAAAAAGCACAAACAAAAACAACACAATAAAGTGAAAAATAACTTTAGCTTCAGAAGCCGGTGACAAAAACACCAAATCAATGGTACAACATCATGACGTAAAATCACAGGCGTGATTTTACGTCATGATGTTGTATAAACAATAAACATCCAAGCGATTGCAGCAATGACGACAGATTTGCCGTCTATTTTTGAAGAGTTCCATTGTATATCTCCGAAGATCAGGATCAGATCTTCACCAAATTTAAATGGGGCCACCTCAGGAGTATACTCTTTCAAATAAAAAAGAATTTCGAGAATCGGTCCACAAAGGAGTCAATTTTTTTTGTTTGGAGAACAGGCCACCCCATAAATTGTAGCAGATATTAATGAAACGTATATAGATTTCTTCCTTATAATTTCTAGATTACAGTGGTAATATTAACTAAGCCATGTCTAACCGGAATGATGAGAAATTCGAAAATGAAAACGTGTATCTAACAATAACCATACAAGTTGCTGCACGTCTGTAGCAGTCAGAAAGTAATTGTATTCGCACATTGCGTTAAAATCTTACTGCACAATTGACACAACGACCAGCAGATGCCATTTTTATAAAATAGTTTTTCATTATATGCGAATAAATCGCAGAAACACTTTCAAAAAAATCGAAATAAACTGAGTAAAAATAGCTGCGTTCCGAATTAGGCTGTAATCGATTTGAGCGTCCATAAACCCGTTCTGAATTACCGTGAGCGGAATAACGATGTCCCTTGAATAGTCATAGATGACGTCATGACATGCGTCATCTTGCGATTACACCGACCATGCTCCAAATAAATATCACCGTGAGCGCTGTCAAAAATGACAGTTGTGTTGCCAGGTTGTATTGTTTTGTTATGAACTTATGACTCGCATCTAACTATACATTATATTTAATTATCGTTGCATCTATGTTATTTGTAATTCGTGGTATTTTTTTAAGGGGTAAATCTTTGCCGGGTGCAAAATACGCTAATATAAAACCTTCCGTCATCCTTTTCATCACTGCACGAATCGTCTTCTCTATCTCAAAATCTGAGTTATCAGAGTCGATAGAGTCAACCGACTTATCTTCCATTTTACCCAATTTTACGTACCCAAAGGGTAAAAACGGAACCCTATTACTAAGACTTCGCTGTCTGTCCGTCTGTCTGTCCGTCTGTCCGTCTGTCCGTCTGTCTGTCACCAGACTGTATCTCATGAACCGTGACAGCTAGACAGTTGAAATTTTCACAGATGATGTATTTCTGTTGCCGCTATAACAACAAATACTAAAAACAGAATAAAATTAATATTTAAGGGGGGCTCCCATACAACAAACGTGTTTTTTTAATAATAATTGGTACGGAACCCTTCGTGCGCGAGTCCGACTCGCACTTGGCCGGTTTTTTTTTATATTTTATTGTTTTTTTTTCTTAGTGTTTTTTTTCTTTATAAAATGAATAATACATATTTGCGTATGGAACTAAAGTGCAGCAGCTTTGACATCCAAAGAACCGCATGTGGCTCGCGAGCCGCAGGTTGCCGACCCCTGGCCTAGCCTTTTCACAATGGGGAGATACAGGAAAAGATAATTTAAGATGGCGCCACCATAGCTGGTCTCAATCTGACCAATGAGGTTTATTTTGAAATATAAAATGACATTACCACATTTTCAACCAATCACGATGTTGGGAACCAGCTATGCTAGCGCCATTAGTTCCACAGTGTGTCTTCCCATTATGTTAAGGTTGGCTGCCAGTATAATCGGATGCAGATAAATATAAAAGACCGTCAATGAACTCGGTAGAACCTATATCTATATGTTTGTGTGATGAGCATGGACATTTGTTTCCGAGTCATGGATGTTTGTATGTATAATAAGTATGTATTTACAAACAAAAAGTATCTATGTAGTATATCAACTATTTGGTGTCCACGACACAAGCCTTGTTGCTTAGTGTGGCACTAGATGGCGCTGTGTGTAATGTCCAGCAATATTTATTTATTTATTTATTTATATCATAGTAGTATTTTTTATTTTTCCACCATCGTATTCGCTGATAATATATTACATTGCCTCTGCCTCTGCTTTCCCCAAGGGTATTAATTTTGCGTACCGTCACGTCACCAAAAAACAAATGACTGCTTAGTTTCCTATGCATACACGATTCAATTTTCAACCGAGGCACATAAATCACGACGCCTCAAAATAAAAACTGAAGTGGTACATAAAACATCCATCTCGCGAGGTGGGAGCTCTCAAACGTGTCCTTCAGTTGGAAATTGAAAAAGTTACGTGCGACACCCACCATCTTTTGAAAATGGAACGCCTTTAGCAAACGTGGAGGCGTCAGCTATTTTTGTGAATTTGCTGTTAAGCAACCTTTTTTATTAACTTATTTTTGTAAAGGATATTCTGGCTGTGGCGTGAAAGTTTTTCGGAACGACTATTTTTTGCCGCACTTGTAAGTAGTCAATGATATTCTATTAAACAGATATGTTGTGAGCGCGCAATCGTGAAGACTCGAAAACGGGCCAATTGGGTCGTTTTGCCTTTAATCTGCGTCACTGCGGGTATGTGAGCTGGCTCTGCCCTGCGGAACACTTTTTTCGGTGGTTTTGTAGGTGTTTATAACATATTATTATCTGTTTATTAGAATATCAGTGTGGGTAGTCCTATTTTCGATAATGAGTTGTAAATTATATATTGATGGATGGAGAGGGAGAGAAATGTTAAAGAAAAATGTATGGATTGTGTGAGGAATGAAATGAAAGAAAACAAGTACCTAAATGATGCCGTGATGACAGGGGACAATGGAGGGAAAAAGAACACATGTTGCGCCGGCTCTTAAGTAAATTGATCCCGCTCATTTCGATCCCGCGGGATCAGTTTACTAAATTAATATTTTTATACTGGGACTAGGGCAGGAAGATAATAAGTTGGAAATTAGGTGTATATTTTATTTTCGAGGGGGTTATGGTGGTTACCAAATCGAAAAAAATATATTTACTTTTTCACGTCGATACCAATCTCAGACCAAATAAAAAACCAAGACACTGCGCTGCGAACAATAAAGTGATGCCAGTTTCGTAAACATGATTGTGTGCATTTTTTGAGCTTAGTTTAAGGCTAGGTAGTTTTGCAAAATTAGGCATTTAGCGCTGTAGGCTACGCGCGAAATACTTCGCGTGGACACAGCGCGTCAGAGAACTCGCATGACTCCGCGCGGCGACACAGTACAGAAATATGCAGTAGGTTATGTAATATTACTTGACTTTTATGAAATATTTTTTTATGATCAAAATTTGTTACTCGTAGTAGCGATAAATTAGAGCTTCGATATAAAATGATTGTCTATAAAATACTAGAATATAAAATAGGTAGTCATAATTGGGCAGTTGGAATAACTAATTGAAAATTAACAGCGAGTTCGCAGGTTTGAGAACTGTAAAGATAAAATTTTGATTTGTTTATGTTTTCGTATTATTGTTTTTTTTTTTTCAAAATTAATTGCATTTGAGGAAAGTATTTCAATTTCAACTACGGTTATTTACTTCAAAGATAGATTTGCATAAAAAGAACCTAGGGTGTCAAATAAAATAAATTTATAAAAGAAATCTTTATAATAATATAAAAATTAAAATTAATTGCTGTTCGTTAGTCTCGCTAAAACTCAACAATAGGTCAATGTTTGTATAAAAGATAAAAAATAGGGAGTAGGCAGTAGGTAGGTGGTTGGTAGCTAGTAGGTAGTAGGTTAGGTAGTGGGCAGGTAGGTACTGTAGGTAGATGGTAGGTAGTAGGTAGATGGTAGGTAGTAGGTAGGGAGATGGTAGGTAGTACGTAGGTAGGTACGTAGGTAGGCAGTCGGTAGTAGGTAGGTAGGTAGTAGGAAAAGGCGCACTGCAACGCATGCTGGGCACAGCTAGTTTTAAATATTTTCATGTACTATCGTGGTCTTTTCCGCCTGACCATTTTAATTTTTTTTCGCTTAAAACATGCAGAGGCGCCGAGCCACGCCCCCTTATAGTTTGGGCGTATTAAGAAAACGTCAACTTTGCCGCGCAAAATAACAATAACTCTCGTTTGGCGTGCGTCATCCGTGCGCTCGGCCGATTCGGTATCTTTTCATTCATTATTTCTATACAAAGTCAACGGGTCGGGGCTAGAGAGCGTTTCTATGTTGCGAGTGCAAGCAAAAATTAGCTTAGTGGTGGTCAGGCGGGAGTGTCCTCGATAGTACTTTTGTCATCTTAAAATTACCGGTTGCAATTCTTGAAGCTGCCCCACTGACCTATAACAAAAAGTAAATAAAGTACCTATTTCACAGATATAATTGATAGGTAGATATAGTATTAGTATTTACTTTTCGTTTGCAAACGCCAGGCTGAGATATCGATACTTATAGACAAAATATGATTTAATTTTATCAAAAATCTTAGCGTTCTAGAGAACGCTAAGATTTTTGATAAAATTAAATCATCAAAACCACACCACAGTACACACACACACAACACACACAGCACCACACACAACCAAACAAAAACCACAGAACAAAAATATCAGTACTACTAGAGTAGTACTGATATTTTTGTACTGTGGATATGTTTCTATTAATTTGTTTCTTTTATTGCTTTACACGACTTTTTTCGCCTGCGTTGTTTATTGCCCATTATAACTAACAAAAAAACTCTCAAAAACAGATGATAAGGTGCGCGAAGTTGTCGCGGAAAAAACTGACACAGGTCCGTCGTCCATAAGCGCCAGCACGCGACTGAACGGGCCTGTCGGAGCCGCCGCGGGCGCTTTTAATTCATATTTAATTTTGTAGTAATTAAGAAAATCATTTTATCAAGTCAAACTCTGCGAATTTGTCTATAACTAATTAGTTTCTTTAATATAGTACAAAAATTAAATGTAAAAAATCAGTAATATAGTCATAATATTGAAAAAACGTTATAAAAAGGGGCAACTTTGCGATTTTTTTCTATCGAATGAAGTTCATCAGGTCTTGCAACTGAATGCGATTTTGACTAGACAAGATCCTTAACTAATACATATATTTTTTTCTTAATTTTAAACACTATATTCTTTGTCTCAGATTGTTTTAAAAAACTTAAATTCGGGGCCACCTAGCCTTAATTGTAGTTTGATATAAATGTGTGCGTGTGAGCGTGTACGCACCGAGCGAAGCTTAGTTTTGCGCTGGCCCTACTTTATTGCTCGCAACGCTGTCTTGGTTTTTTATTTGTTCTGAGATACCAATACAAAAAAAAATATATGATAATAAATCTTCAGCAAATAAAACCCAGACAACTTGCACAAAATGTTAAAACGATCATTATTTGTAAATAGTGTATCGTGAGGATTTTTTTATTTTTATTTACTAATCTTAATATAGGATTCACTGAACTGTTTTTGACGATGTTTAGCACCAAATAGTGTGAATTATAACCAAAGTTTATTTTTGTGAACAAGAATAGATAAAACAAGATAAGCTGAAATAAAATGATCATGACAAAAAGATGTTTATTTCCATATTTTTCTACTTAGAACTTCTAAGACGTTTATAAGAAATTTTGATCAATCAATCACATCACCTCATTTTGTCTAAATGATCTCGATCCGATGCCGTTACGGAGCTCGAAAGTGAAAGTTTTGGAGTTTCATGGAAAGACGAGTGGACGGCTCGGCGCAAAGACGAATCTATACTTAATACTTATATATATAATAATAATATTATAATTATAATTATAATATTAATATAATATTATAAAGAGGTATCATTTGTTTGTAAGTTTGTAAGTTTGTATGTAGGGGGTAATCTCCGGAAGTAATGAACCGATTTCAAAAATTCTTTCACCATTAGAAAGCTACGTTCACTCTGAGTGACAGGCTATATTTTATCCCCGTACTCCCACGGGAACAGGAACTACGCGGGTGAAACCGCGTGACGTCCGCTAGTACCAGATATTTTAAAGATGGCGCCGACATTTCCTAGCTGACTGATCCCAGAGAAGAATGCCGGAAAAAACTTAGAGGTCATGGTGTCTTTTAAAGTCCAAACATGCTGTAAAATGACTTGAATATTTTGACAGGTTTGTAGGTAACTCTTGATTTTACACACATGATCATTTGTCTTTTCATACTAGCATTGTTATGATCTCACAGTATAGGCTAGTTACCACCATCAATAAATTGCAAATCTATTTAGTCCGTCAGTTAGAGTATTGGAAAATAACAGACATGTATTTTTTGTTTTTGTAAATCAATGAATATTGACAAAGATAAAACGCATCAAAACTTGGCAGTGGGGTATCGTGACATCGCACTAAAAATTATACCACGGCGTGACGTATTGAGAATTTTGAATACGTTTCGTTTACGTTTTTTTTTATTCGTTTTTTTTTGGTTTTTAATTTTTTTGATCAACATCAATTTTGGTTGTCGTAACAAAAGAAAAAATACGTGTCAAATATTTTTTGATAATCTAACTGACGGACTAATTAGGTTTTTTCAGTTGACAAGCCTATTGTCAACATTCTTATACAGAACTGCCTTACTGGTCGAGTGGTCGCAAACTGCCACTGCTGAAGACGAGATCATGGGTTCAATTCCCGGTCAGGCAGTGTTATTGGTATTTTCTATCTTAAGGTTCCCAGTAGCAAACCAAAATCTGAATTTGAGCCCAGTTGCTGGCAATAGGCTCTCTACCAATTACGTGGGATTTTGACAAAATTTGGGTGTGCAATAGGTACGACTACGACTCTGTATAGCTCTTCGGGGAGAACAGGCGTGAAGTTATGTTATTCACACGGTAATTTGTTGAATTTAAAACGAGAAGTAGGATGTAAAGATTCTTTACAATATTTTATCAAGGTCACGATATTACTAACAGTGGAATGCTATGAATAACTTCACTATTTAATTTATTTTTTGTTGCATCGGTCTTACATTTAGGAAGTGATACTTAATACAGTTGTTCGTCATAGGAAGAGAACAATGGCAGTTGTTTTTTATTTTTAATCTACTTAATTAATTGTGCCGTTATTGTTGTTAGCCGTGTGGTATCCGGCAGAGTACAATAGAACCAACCCATTACACTGACGGGTGTCATATAAGGCGACTAATGTCTGAGGCAGAACACCTTGCCGCCTCCGTAGACCTGAGAATGGGCAGCAGCGTTTTCTGTTAGTCATTCATCACTGCGATCTCCAATCCGCCTGCCAAGCGTGGAGATTACCTACGGCAAATTCCAGCCATCATGGGAGAGGCATAATTATGTCCAGCAGTGGCTGTTGTTGTTGTAATGAATTGTGAGTTTTATGAAATTGTTTTTTTTTTAGCGTTCAAGGTGTACAACGTACAACGTGCTTTGGAACTGGCGACACTGGCGTACGACTCGTATTTTTTTCGAAATAGCGTGCGTCGAAATAACGTCATTCGGAATGTCATATATCACTCCCATTTTGACCGTGGCTGTCAGCCCTGAGGAACTCCAAAAATCTTTTATAATTCGTATTGTTTTGCCCGCAGACAGCTTGCTCCTCTCCCAAGGCTAAAAACCATCCTCTCTCTAAAAAAAGAAACCTCTGAAATTGATCACAACTTTTAACAACCTACCTACGAGATCCGAAACATGTTTAGAGGAAAAAAACCCACTTCATTAATTAATTGTGAAACTCATTTATCATAGTAGAAACCTTATAAATTATTATCTTCAAAGACACAAAACAACTGCTCGGTCTGAAGAGAAATAAATCAGCGCAAACCTAAAACATTAATTTAAGCGATTAAAATTTTATAAGTTTACATTTAACACACCAGATCTTAGCAGACATGTTATTATCACAATCACGAAACGTAATAGTTCTGAAAGCAAGATAGTATTATTATTTTTGACATAACGAGACCAGCCGCAAAAAAATAATTAAGACAAAGAAACGGGGTCGCGACGGTTATTTTCCATTAGCAGCCACTTGCATTACAATACGTTCGCTAAATAACACTGCACTTAAAAGGTTCGCATTCTCTTCGCTAGGTGACTTTTTATATAAATCACCTCTTAACGAAGCCAAAAGGCACTTGTTTTCCCCGTCATTGCGATCATTTTTTTGTTCTACACCATACCTGGGAACCTTCTAGTTACGGAGATATTGGGGGTCAAAGTTCCAACTTTTTGGCAAGTTTTTTTTTTAATACAAGTTTTTAATGTAAATTTTTACTTTAAACACCTCCACGACCCCCTTACTATTCAATCCATCCAGTAGCACAATGTTTCGAGTGCGTCACCTCAAAAAAAAGTCGTTTCCCAGCAATAATTTTTGCGTAAAGTTACTTAGTTTGATGTACAGAATGCTTGGTTGACGGCTTCGTGATGAGGTCTTTTACACCCTGTAGATAAGTATTGTACAAATTAATCAAAATTAAACTTTAATGATCGACTGAATGTTCCAGTGAACAATGAAATTCGTACAGCTTCTAGAGAACACAAAAAGATAAAACACTCTTCTTACCCACCAGATAATGAATGAAAATCATTCAATTTAGCATCAGTCATGTCATGTAGCTTCGCAAGATGTGCCAGTAACCCAGCGGCCGACAATTTGGCACTAATGACAGTCATGACTCACGGAATTAGACGCCACTAAACAACACGAGATGCGTCATTATGTTGTTACCACATAGTTTGATGAGTCTGAAGAATTCTTGTTGTAGACACTATACTAACAACAGTCTCTCGACCAAAGACTTTTCTCTCACAAGCTTCTGATCTTTTGGGCAAGCTATAGTAAGTCACTTAAAGCTTTTTTATGAGGAGACCAGGAGTGCAATAAAAAGTGGGTTTATAGCTTCAAATTTTTCAATTAAATGCTCTGAAAAGGTATTTCTAAAATGATTCACAGTGGTGTTCTCCTTGGGCAGGATACCTAGTAAGCAAGGCGCAATAATGACAGGTGGACTAAGGCTGTCACCGAATGGCGTCCATGAACTGGCAAAAGAAGCGTGGGTCGTCCAGCAGCGAGATGGACAGACGACATTGTTGTCATCAGGGGAAAAACCTGGAGAAGGCTGACACGGGACCGTGGAGAATGAAAAAATGAAAAATGAAAATGAAAAATGGTTTATTGTTTCAACAGGTAAATCTTAAAAACTAGTGATTGGACCTCTTTTTAAGCATATAAGCCTGTGTTAGGAGACTCCGCTCTTCCATAACATAATAATTGTCACTTAAGTACTTATTTTATACAAAAACTAATAAAAAAAAAAACATAACTAGGGTACAATAATCCAAAAAAGAAAGAATTAAAACTAAAAGAGAGAATGGCACAAAAAAAGGCAGGTCTATACCCAGCAGTGGGTAAGTTCGGGCTGTGGATGATGATGATCATAATGATGGTCTTCTTTTCCAGCTAGGCTCCTTATTTCAAGCCCCATGTACAAGTTTCTTACCTGTGGTATGCAGTCAAATTAAAGCAACAAGTAATTTGCATCGTCTATACACTGTTGAGATACCACTTTTGCTGTTACTTCAACATATGGTAATTGGTAAGCCACTGGCAATTAAATCCTGCCGCGTAAATCAGGCATTATAACAGATACTTTGCCCATAGTTAATGCTAAGTTGATGCTGTTGAATTATTTAAAACACATCTAAAATAAACTCTCGTAAACCAATAATTCACAACATATCAGAGCTACAGGTAAAAGCGACATTTTTCTTCCACAAATCTTTTGCAGAAAACTTCGACAATATATCGAGAATCCACGACGTCACATCACCCACGCAGCGTTCACGTCCCATTTGGCACGGGGAGCAAAAAAAAGAATAGATCTTTTTTTTTCTACGCCACAATCCTCCTATAGGTACAACATACCGGTTATTATTAGCTAGCTTACGTTCCGTAATTATGACGATACCTACACCTACAGATTTATTTTCAGAGTCAAATTGTCTGTAATAAATATTTCAGCTTCATTATGAATGGAATCAAATACTGGTATTTACGAAGTATGTCAATTGTTCTATTTGATCTTATTAAATTGGTATGGGCCTATATGGCCAAAGCTCAGTTGTGGGAAAAATAACACCAGGTTTTTCAACCCAAGGCGCAAGGCTATTAAGATGTATATATTTTTACCTTTTTTTTTTTTTCGGATGGGAAATCATCAAATAACTCCTCCCGCTCTGGGCGGAGCAGGAGGGAGTGTCAGACTTTTACTAAAACTGACTAAAACCGATCCATGTTCCTTCATCGCCCTTTATGTTCCGGGGCCGCGGTATCTCTTTCGAACTGTCCCGCAACCCCGGCAGGCATCGGTCCTTACGGACCCCTTCATTTTTACTGACTCTCTTTTGAGGCGCGCGTGGAAACCGAACGCGCCGTCGACACGGCCTGTCGTCATGAGACGGACGGACGGCGAGCTAGCCCATAGCCCACCGTCCACAGGCCCGCACCTACGGTGGCCGGGGGCCACCTGGTGGCCCCCGACGCCCGGGGCGTCTCCCGCGGCGGCCGGGACGTTGAGAGGTTCGCTCCCTCTCACGTTCCGCCACCTCCTTCTCTAGCATTACTGCTTCGCAGAAGGAGGTGACGGCGTCCCATTCCGTCTCGCTCCGGACCATGGCTTGCACCAGGGCCGGACGCGAGAGGTCGCCGCCGCCAATCGCCGCTTCTATATTTTTACCTAGCTATATTGTGGAGCTATAACATTTCTCTCTTTCTCTCTCTCTCTGTTTAGTTCTACAAAGCCAGGTTGGATTTCAACGTCACTCTTTCTCTCCATCGTCTCCATCTTGGCTCATCCAAGATGATGGGGCGTACACAAACCTAAGAATCTTATTATCTTATTTGAACTTTACATCACGCTTTGTCGTGGCTAAATAGCAACAGCCGCTCGGGTCGATCTTTAGGTTAAGCCGTGCTTGCCTAGATTTTTCTGTGGATGGGTAACCACCCATTACATACCGAGTTTCCTTCGTGCCTCGGAAAGCATGTTAAGCAGTTAGTCCCGGCTGTCATTTGTAGATCTTTGACAGTCGTTACAAGTAGTCAGTGGTCCAAAAAGTCTGACAACCAGTCTTACCAAGGGGTTTCGTATTACCCAGTACTAACTGGGTTGTGAGGTCAAATAGGCAGTCGCTCGATGACTGAATACTGGTATTCGGCTGCATCCGGTTAGACTGGTAGCCGACTCCAACATAGTTGGGAAAAGGCTAGGCAGATGATAATGATGAACATTACATCATGTCAGTTATGTTTATATCCCATGTAACAAAGGGCAAGCCTAGTAACATCAACAAGGCAGAAATCCAGACAGCGGGCTGCTACTGAGAAATTTCGAATGAAAAACCTTTTTTTTTTTTTTTTTCGGATGGGAAATCATCAAATAACTCCTCCCGCTCTGGGCGGAGCAGGAGGGAGTGTCAGACTTTTACTGACTAAAACCCATCCATGTTCCTTCATCGCCCTTTATGTTCCGGGGCCACGGTATCTCTTTCGAACAGTCCCGCAACCCCAGTTCTAATGAAAAACCTAATCTGGGAATCGAACCCAGGACCAGCCTGGATTTGTTTACAAACTTTGGGGTGCTAATGAGAAATTCCTTTGAAAACTGACTTAATCTAATAAAATTAAAAGCGTTCTCCCTCATCAAGCGAACGTACAACAGCTGCAAGTAAAACCAGGCGATCGGCAAGGTCGTTCAAGGCAGGCGAGCGCGCGCGCACGTGGGAACGCGCGCCGCTCTCTCGGCTGCGCCGGCGCAGCGCCACCCAAATTATTTTAGAACGTCTTGTTACTATGCACGCTAGTGCAGTGTCTGACGTGTGTTAATGATACGGCAATAATGATTTATGGTAGAGAGGAGTGGATGAATTGTACGCGGTTGATGATTTTGTTTGTGTTGCAAGTAACTGTGCTGTGTTCAGTCTTAATATTAAAAATCACGTTTTCGTACGCGCTAATCTCCGAAACTACCCAACCGATTTAATGAAATTTTGTGAATGTGTATTGTTGGTTATAGCTGAGAAGATAGCATATACCCGATAGATGGCGCCATGCAAAGTAGAGGCGGGTCGCTAGTAAATAAAAAAAAAAAACAAAACAGTCTGTTACAATAATTATTACTTAGAGTTTAGGGCTATAGAGAATTAATAGATGACAATTCCAACACTGATAGAATAAAAGAACAATGGCGAGATCTTAGCTGAATTTTATTTGAGCGTCTAAAAGTGACATATACTACTCTGTCAAGAAAGTACCGGGAAAAGATCAATAATACACAAAATGTCTGTTATTCATCCAAATTTATTTTATCACCTTCAAAGTATGCTCCTTTAGAAACGATACACTTGCGCC
Source organism: Xestia xanthographa (assembly GCA_905147715.2). NCBI lineage: Eukaryota > Metazoa > Arthropoda > Insecta > Lepidoptera > Noctuidae > Xestia > Xestia xanthographa. The sequence continues at coordinate 28,221,679 of LR990653.1, read as the reverse complement.
AACGAATAATCCATTCATCAAAACATTTTTTAAACGCTGCTTCCGGAATTGAGTTCAGTTCTCGCCGTGAATTCTCCTTTATGTCTTCTATCGATTGAAAACGGGTGCCACGAAGTGGTAATTTGAGTTTAGGAAAAAGAAAAAAGTCAGCAGGAGCCATATCTGGTGAATATGGTGGTTGCTGGATGGTATTTGTTGAGTGTTTGGTCAAAAATTCGTTCACAATGATAGCCTTGTGCGAAGGCGCATTGTCGTGGTGCAAAATCCAAGAATTTTCTTTCCACAAATCTGGCCTTTTTCGTCGAATTTGCTCTCTTAAACGCCGCATAACGCTCAAATAATATTCTTTATTTACCGTTAGACCTTCCGGTAAGAATTCAGAGTGCACAACACCGCGATAGTCAAAGAAAACAGTCAACATGACTTTGACTTTTGATCGACTTTGGCGTGGCTTTTTCGGTTTCGGTTCAGTTGGAAGGCGCCACTCCGAAGCTTGTTGACTAGTTTGCATGTCAAACTCGTAAACCCACGTCTCGTCACCAGTAACAATGCGTTTCATGGATGTTGGGTCCGAACTGACTCGTTCTAGCATGTCCTCAGCGACTTTCATGCGATTGAGTTTTTGGAGAAAATTCAGATCTTTTGGGACTAGCCGAGCAGCAACATGTTTCATACCCAAATGATTAGTTAAAATGGTACGGATCGACTCGTGAGATACAGAAAATTCGGCGGCTATCTCTCTCAGAGTTGAATGGGGATTTTCAGTCACTATTTTCTTCACTTTTGCGATGTTAACTTCAGTTGCAGACGTTGACGGCCTACCAGAGCGAGGCAAATCTTCCATCACATCTCGACCGCTTTTGAACGCTTTGAACCACTCATAAGCACGAGTTTTTGATAAAGTCGATTCACCGTAAGCCTTCTGTAACATTTTCAGTGACTCCGAACACGAAATTCCATTGGCGATGCAAAATTTAAGACAAACTCTTTGTTCGATATTTTTGTCCATTATGAAATTTGCAATACACACTATATATGATATTACTAAAACCAGCACTGTATTTAATATAAATAACAGATGCAACTCAAACTCCGCGCCAAAATGGAAAACAGTTGTGCCAATCTAACAACTACAAAAAAACAAAAATTTGAATTTGGAACCATAAACAAATCATCCATTCCCGATACTTTTTTGACTGAATGTATACGAAGGCAGTTCCATTATTTTTCTACGATTTTTAAAGTTTCACATTAACTAGATAAGGCCGGATAAAAAGGATATGATAATTTGAGGTTTTCCTTTTGAGGTTTTAAAAAAAAAACTTAGTTTCCAAGAACTCTATAGATGGCGTTGAAGTTACTATGCCAGAGCCAAAACGCTTGAAAAAAAACCATTGTGTCACGTCACATACTCTCGTTGACTGACACTTTCATTTGCTTAACCTTCCGAATATAACCAACATTTCTCGCGCTTTGTTAAAATCAGTTTTTTTAGGTTCCGTTCCTTGCATTATCATACTTACACCTAGCGCCATCTATCCAGCGACTAGGGAAGAGCTAAAAAGAAAATCCCTCATTGAAAAGATATTTGATATTTTCATTGAGGTTTAGTGTTGCCATTTTATATTTATTCTGCCAAGAGACAGTAAGTACTTTATTCTGCCAAGGGACAGTAAGTACTAAGTACAGCATTATCTAAATATATAAAAGAAGAAACTGACTGACTGACTGACTGATTGACTGACTGACTGACTGACTCATCTATCAACGCACAGCCCAAACCGCTGGGTCTACAGATTCCAAATTTGGCAAGTAGGTTCCTTATGTGGTCTAGGGGTGCACTAAGAAAGGATTTTTCAAAATTCATCCCCTAAAGGGGTTAAACGGGGCTCCAAAGTTTGTATGGGAAAACAAGATTAGTTAGACTATTTTATTCGAAACTTCACAGGAGTGCTCCTATTGATAAATGAGTAGAAACGGGTTTCAGGTTTTTTCAGAATTCAACCCCTAAGAGGGGGAAATGGGGTGGCAAAGTATAAAAATCAATGCACAGCCCAAACCGCTGAGTCTAGAGATTCCAAATTTGGCAAGTAGGTTCCTTATGTGGTCTAGGGGTGCACTAAGAAAGGATTTTTCAAAATTCAACCCCTAAGAGGATTAAACGGGAATCTAAAGTTTGTATGGGTAAAACAAGATTAGTTAGACTATTTTATTCGAAACTTCACAGGAGTGCTCCTATTGATAAATGAGTAGAAACGGGTTTCAGGTTTTTTCAGAATTCAACCCCTAAGAGGGGGAAATGGGGTGGCAAAGTATAAAAATCAATGCACAGCCCAAACCGCTGAGTCTAGAGATTCCAAATTTGGCACAAAGGTTCTTTATGAGGTTTAGGGGTGCATTAAGAAAGGATTTTTCAAAATTCACCCCCTTAGGGGTTGGAACGGGAGTCCAAAGATTACGTGGGGAAATAAGATTAGTTAGACTACTTTATTCGAAACTTAACAGGAGTACTCCTATCGATAAATGAATTAACGTTTGTGTTTCAGTTTTTTTTTTCAGAATTCAACCCCTAAAGGGGGAAATGGGGTAACAACGCCTGAAATTCAACATAGTTATTATTTTTATGGTGAATTGGGTCGGGTGTATTACAAAAACAACGATTTTAAGATTAAATGTGGCAGGCCTGTAATACTACCATTCCCTGTTGGGGTGCGATGGGGTTGAAATGTCTAAAAATCAATATGGGTGTCGATACCGAGATTATCAGGGGTGCTGATTACGAAAATGGCATTTATTTTGAGATCCAGATGATAATGATTGTGATTACGATGAAGATGATTGTGATAATGATGACGATGATTGTGATGATGATGATTTTGATTACGATGATAATGATTGTGATTACGATGATGATGATTGTGATTATGATGATTGTGATTACAATGATAATAAGTGTGATAACGATGATGGTGATTGTGATAGTGATTGTGATTGTAATGGTGATTGTGACAGTGACGGTGATTGTGATAGTGTCAGTGATTGTGATGGTGATAGCGATGGTTATGATAACGAGGACGGAGATTGTGATGATGATGATTGTGATTAAGATGATAATGATTGTGATTACGATGATTATGATTGTGATAACGATGATGGTGATTGTGACAGTGATTTTGATGGTGATTGTGATGGTGATGGTGATTGTGATGGTGATGGTGATTGTGATGGTGATTGTGAAAGTGGCAGTGATTGTGATGGTGATAGCGATGGTGATTGTGATTGTGATTGTGACAGTGATGGTGATTGTTATAATGATGTAGATTATTGTGATTATTATGATAATGATTGTGATAACGAGGGTAGTGATTGTGATGGTGATTGTGATTTTGATTGTGATAGTGTTGGTGATTGTGATAATGATGGTGATTGTGATAATGATTGTGGTTGAGATAGTGATGGCGATTGTGATCATGATGATTGTGATTAAGATGATAGTGATTGGGATTACGATGATAATGATTGTGATTACGATTATAATTATTGTGATGACGAGCATGGAAATTGTGATGATGATGATTGTGAATACGATGATAATGGTTGTGATTACGATGATAGTGATTGTGATAATGATGATAGCGATTGTGATTACGATGATAATGATTGTGATAACGATGAGGGTGATTGTGATACTGATTTTGATGATGATTGTGATGGTGATGATGATTGTGATAGTTATTCTGAGAGTGGTGGTGATTGTGATGGTGATAGCGATGGTGATTGTGATTGTGATAGTGATTGTGATGGTAATTGTAATGGTGATTGTGATGGCGATTGTCATGGTGATTGTGATGGTGATTGTGATTGTGATGGTGATTGTGATGGTGATTGTGATGGTGATGGTGATTGTGATGGTGATTGTGATGGTGATTGTGATGGTGATTGTGATTGTGATAGTGATTGTGATGGTGATCGTGATGGTGATTGTGATGGTGATTGAGATAGAGATGGTGAGTGTGATAATGACTGTGATTACGATGATAATTATTGTGATAACGATGATGGTGATTGTGATAGTTATTTTGATGGTGATTGTGATTGTGATTGTGATGGTGATGGTGATTGTGATAGTGATTGTGATAGTGATAGTGATGGTGTATGTGATTGCTATGGTGATTGTAATGGTGATTGTGATGGTGATTCTGATGGTGATTGAGATAGTGATGGTGATGGTGAGTGTGATAATGACTGTGATTACGATGATAATTATTGTGATAACGATGATGGTGATTGTGATAGTTATTTTGATGGTGATTGTGATGGTGATGGTGATTGTGATAGTGATTGTGATAGCGATAGTAATGGGGATTTTGATAATGATTGTGATTGTGATATTGATGGTGATTGTGATTGTTATGGTGGTTGTGATGGTGATTGTGATAATGATTGTGGTAATTATGGTGGTTGTGTTAATGTTGATAATTGGTGATAATGATGGTGACTGTGATAGTGATGGTGATGGGGATTGTGATGGTGATTGTGATTGTGATAGTGATAGTGATTGAGATTGTGATAATGATGGCGGTTGTGATAGTGATGGTGATTGTGATAATAATAATTGTGATGATAATGAAATGTGGCACATAGATAGTTTATAACCTGGATTAACATGGAGGACACTTTTATCCCTTTAGTATGATCCAGTGGGACAGTTACCGAACTTCACGCGGGCGAAGCCGCGGGCAACAGCTAGTCTAAATATATAAAAGAAGAAACTGACTGACTGACTGACTGACTGACTCATCTATCAACGCACAGCCCAAACCGCTGGGTCTACAGATTCCAAATTTGGCAAGTAGGTTCCTTATGTAGTCTAGGGGTACACTAAGAAATATTTTTTTTAAATTCATCCCCTAAGGGGGTTAAACGGGGCTCCAAAGTTTGTATGGGGAAACAAGATTAGTTAGACTATTTTATTCGAAACTTCACAGGAGTGCTCCTATTGATAAATGAGTAGAAACGGGTTTCAGGGTTTTTCAGAATTCAACCCCTAAGAGGGGGAAATGGGGTGGCAAAGTATAAAAATCAATGCAAAGCCCAAACCGCTAGGTCTACGGATTCCAAATTTGGCAAGTAGGTTCCTTATGTGGTCTAGGGGCGCATTAAGAATGGATTTTTCAAAACTCACCCCCTAAGGGGGTGAAACGGGGCTCTTAAGTTTGAATGGGGAAACAAGATTAGTTAGACTATTTTATTCGGAACTTCACAGGAGTACTCCTATTGAGAAATGAGTAGAAACGAGTTTCAGGTTTTTTCAGAATTCAACCCCTAAGAGGGGGAAAGGGGTGACAAAGTCTAAAAATCAATGCACAGCCCAAACCGCTGAGTCTAGAGATTCTAAATTTGGCACATAGGTTCTTTATGACGTTTAGGGGTGCATTAAGCAAGGATTTTTCAAAATTTACCCCCTAAGGGGTTGAAACGGGGGTCCAAAGATTACTTGGGGAAATAAGATTGGTTAGACTATTCGAAACTTAATAGGAGTACTCCTATTGCTAAATGAGTTAACATTTGTGTTTCAGGTTTTTTCAGAATTCAACCCCTAAAGGGGGAAATGGGGTAACAAAGCCTGAAATTCAACATAGGTATTGTTTGTATGGTGAATTGGTGAATTGGGTCAGGTGTATTACAAAAACAACGATTACAAGATTTAATGTGGCGAACCTGAAATACCATCATTCCCTGTTGGGGTCTTGGGGTGCGATTGGGTTGAAATGTCTAAAAATCAATATGGGTGTCGTTACCGAAATTACCAGGGGTGCTGATTACGAAAATGGCATTTATTTTGAGATCCAGAAAATGGCGGATTCGACTTCTGTCGAAAGGTTATTGTAGATTTATTGTGATGATTGTGATAACGATGATGATGATTGTGATAATGATTATGATGATTGTGATTACAATGATAATAAGTGTGATAACGATGATAGTGATTGTGATTAGAATTGTGACAGTGATGGTGATTGTGACGGTGATTGTGATTGTGATAGCAATGGTTGTGATAACGAGGATGGCGATTGTGATGATGATGATTGTGATTAAGATGATAATGATAGTGATGACGATGATAATGATTGTGATAACGATTATGGTGATTGTGATAGTGATTTTGATGGTGATTGTGAACCATCACAATCACCATCAAAACCACTAATCTAATCTACTACTAATGTAATCACAATCATTACACAATCACCATCGATTATAAAACACATATAAACGGGTATTTTCGCGAATTTTTACCTTTAATATTTGCCCGACGTTTCGACCGGATTGCACCAGCCGTGGTCGCGGGAAGACTGAAGTATTGGAGGTACCGCCACAGCAAAGCGAAGGTGTTTATTCAACTACCCTCACTTGATCTTCATAAATGTTAATTAGGGCCGGTTCACACTAGGACAGCACACTACACTAACAGTGTCCGCATACTGAGATGATTTCACTTGACGAGTACACACACGGTGCGGACACTGTTAGTGTAGTGTGCTGTCCTAGTGTGAACCGGCCCTAATTAACATTTATGAAGATCAAGTGAGGGTAGTTGAATAAACACCTTCGCTTTGCTGTGGCGGTACCTCCAATACTTCAGTCTTCCCGCGACCACGGCTGGTGCAATCCGGTCGAAACGTCGGGCAAATATTAAAGGTAAAAATTCGCGAAAATACCCGTTTATATGTGTTTTATAATGTGTTTTGATCGTGAAAGTTTAAAAAAGACAATCACCATCGATGTCACAATCACTATCACAATCTGGTGATTGTGATAGTGATTGTGATGGTGATAGCGATGGTGATGGTGATTGTGATTGTGACATCGATGGTGATTGTGTAATGATTGTGATTACGATGATAATGATTGAGAAAACGATGATGGTTATTGTGATAGTGATTGTAATAGTGACGGTAATTGTAATGGTGATAGCGATGGTGATGGGGATTGTGATGGTGATTGTGATTGTGATTGTGATAGTGATTGTGATAGTAACGGTGATTGTGATGGTGATAGCGATGATGATTGTGATGGTAATTGTGATGGTGATTGTGATGGTGATTGTGATTGTGATAGTGATGGTGATTGTGATAGTGATTTTGATGGTAATTGTGATGGTGATAGTGATTGTGATAGTGACGGTGATTGTGATGGTGATAGCGATGGTGATGGGGTTTGTGATGGTGATTGTGATTGTGATAGTGATTGTGACGGTGATCGTGATAGTCATGTTGATGGGGGTTGTGATGTTGATTGTGATGGTGATGGTGATGGTGATGGTGATTGTGATGGTGGTTGTGATAGTGATGGTGATTGTGATAGTAATAATAAATTGTGATGATTATGAAATTTGGCACATAGATAGTTAATAACCTGGATTTACATGTAGGACACTATTTATCCCTTTAGTATGATTCAGTGGGACAGTTACCGAACATCACGCGGGCGAAGCCGCGGGCAACAGCTAGTTGTATAATAATCAGTTTTAGTTTGTTATTGTAATTAAACGGAGTAAATGAATTAACGATACTGTTTATTTCTAAGTGGAAGTGTTCCATAAGGGGAGGTAAAAATATTGTAGTGGAAAAATAAATGAATTACTTTCAATTACTGACGGGCAAAAAGACTATTATCCCAAATCTAAAAAAAAATATAACTTGGTTTGACAACAGTTGTCAAACCAAGTTAATTTTTTTTTTAGATTAGGGATAATAGTCTTTTTGCCCTGTTGGTTGGTTGTTCTTTTAATAATAAACATGTCACAGATACTTGCGCATTGTGCTGAAAAAAAGTAAAATGATTGAATCCACGTAGCTAAAATGCGCCGCGTGCCCGCCCGCACAGCATGCGCCGCGGTGGGTTTGCGCCTTAAGAGTAAACGAGTCAGCGGCACGAACTAATTGGTGGGCGGGGTTAAAATGCATGCTATTTCATCCGACATCACGAGCGAAAGGGATAGACGCTGTGAAAAGCAGTAAGAAGCTACTGCGCGTACACATACACACTCCTAACGCTGAGTGATGCATACATGCGCGATTTCATTGAATTGTGAACGACAGCGGCGCCGGCGGATTCATGTTTGAAGGACAACATAAACTCAAACAAATAGGTGTAATGTAGGTAGATATTGTTATTACAATGAACAAATAATTTCATTGATTTGACTTTTTTTCTATGCTTACCTACCTTTGTTTTTGTAGTTTTTTGCAACTTTAGGTGTAGTATGTACTATTAATATTATATTTATGTATATACCTATACTATTTTGTTACTATTTATGATAAATAGTTATTTACTTTGGGAGCAGTGGTGGCCCAGTGGTGGCGGCCCCGACTTATGAACAGTAAGTCGTGGGTTCGAACCCAGACAGGCGCATTACTTTGTGTAATTTATTTCATCACCACTGCTCTCAAAACGGTGAAGGAAAACATCGTGAGGAAACCGGCATGTCCTAGAACCAAAAAATTCGAAGACATGTGACATCTACCAATTCGCACTGGGCCCGCGTGGTGGATTATAGCCCATTCCCTCTCATAGAGAAGAGGCCTGTGTCCCAGAAGTAGGAACATTTAATAGGCTGATGATGATGATGACTATTCTATGATAACTAGGTATTTACTTACCCTAGCTAGTTAACCCACAGGCGACTCCTCATTAGTACAGCCAGAGTCAGGATAATTGCTTTTTCGACAGCGTGCAGCGTGACTTTGATGTGACTGTGAGTCTGTGAGGCTTGTTGTTGGTTCATCAAATAAAAAATATGTTATTTTGTAAAAATTTTATTGGCTGTTTATCTATACATATAATAAAACAGTAACGAAATAAAAACTGTACATTGAGAATTTTCGAGAAAAAATAAGTGGCTTTTGTTAGAAAAACGTAACTGATGACAAAAAGTGACTTTTTAGAATTTTGTCTGTTTGTCTGTTTGTCTGTGTGTATGCTACGGCTTCACGCCAAAACTACTGGATAGATTGAATTGAAATTAGAAAAAATGTTTTTCGTAAACCAAGGAAGGCTTTAGGCTACATATTATTATTATTATCACGCCGTATGTTATGGGAGGTAAGCAAATTTGATTTTAAAAGGTTTTTGTTCGTAATTGAATGCACAAAATGGGTTCTCTATTGTATTACCTAACTTTTTTATTCATAATTTAAAGTGCCATAACTTTTTTTGTCCTAATCATCATTTGTCCGAATGATAACTTACCCGAACTTAATATCACATAATATCACATGCCATAAAATTGAAATCCCTAAATACAATATGCTCTAAACCCGTTTGTCATAAATATTACAATCAATAATATACAAAACACTTAAAATCGTTTTCAATAATAGTTATAAATCCTAAATTTAAAAAAAAAAATGTTAAGATCTTGATAATATTTTTAAAACAAACCGGTATATTCCCAGACGTTCCCAAAAGGGAACACAACATTGTTATTTTAATTGTGTCTGTAATTACGGGTACCTACAGTAAAGTAAGTATTACTTAGCTTTTGCTATGCTATGAACTTCTCTCAACACAACACATTTTTATACAATATTGCTCTTATGAAATTTGTAAGAATTAAAAAGTAGAACCATCATATCGCAGAAAGTTCATAGCTGGTAGAATCTTCTTTTGTTTTGGCATACATTTCATATAAGTAGTCACTAAAAGGCAGAAAATCAATCAATAGAACCGTCAATCATTATAAAACAGTTGAGTGTGAACATAATTATGTGGATTTTATTTTTCCCTGTAATAAGTATGCAAACATGCAAACAAACATGCAGCAAGCATGCAGCAAGCAGGCAGCCACCAGGCAGCAAGCATGCAGCAAGCATTCAGCAAGCATGCAACAAGCTTGCAGCAACCATGCAAGCACGCATACAGTATGTAAGCAACCATGCAAGCGAGCAAGCAACATGCAGCAAGCATGCAACATGCAAGCACGCATACAGTATGCAAGCAAGCATGCGGCATGCAAGCGAGCAAGCAACATGCAGCAGGCATGGTTTCTGTCACGGCTCCGGCGCTGCGGGGCTCCGGCGGTCCCACGCGAGCTTATCGTCGCAGATGTGTTTAACGCTCACCACCGCAGCTTCGGCTTGCTGGCCGGCTTCGCCGGCCAGCCTCAGCAGCGGCGGCGAGTGTTACAACCACCTGCTCCTCAACTCGCGGGCCGCCTCGCCCCTCCGCGCCTACGCGATTTTAAATTACACTCTAGGGGTAGGGCAGACAAGACTGCGTGGGGTCGGATTTACAGCGATTCGTTTCTGTCACTAAAACCTAATTTTTAGCAAATGTTTTAGGACCAAAAATGTTATTAAGTACACTTTTATGAACATTAGGAATAATACACATTATATAATATAATACTTAGGATAATTGACTTTATGGTCAGCTAGTTTACAATAGCGGTCTGTAATATTGTCTTATTCTACATTTATCAACAATAGGCATTGTGCCGCTCAGCTAAATACGACGTAAACTAGCGTAATGAATGTTGTTAAAATAATTATGGAGCCAGTATTTATTTTGTGGGTCAAGTAAAGATTTTTTAAATATAGGTACCTACCTACCTACTCAGTAAAAAAAATGTTTCGTTGCTATGGCTTCATTATAGCTGTTGGATGATTCTCTGAAAATATTTCGTGTATGAATAGGTAGATTCTATCCAGACAAAGAGTAAAGTAGGTAAGTAACCATTTTTATCTTTGAAAATTTATTTAAAAATATGACGTAGGTACCTACCTTATTTGCAGTATTAATCCTTATCCAAATAAGTATGTCCGTTATCTTGACAATTGAATTTAGATTAAAATTGTCTGTTACAGCTTAACATTTGATTGAATAGTTTAGAAGTTATCACAGAAAAAAAAAAGAAAAAAAAAAAGTGAAAAATAACGTTAGCTTCAGAAGCCGGTGACAAAAACACCAAATCAATCAAAGTGTTTTTTATGTTTGTGTATTTTTTAAGTCTGTTTTATTTTTTTGCAAAAAAAATTTTTATTTATTTTTCCATTTATAGTCGTTCCCAAACAAGCGGAGCTCGTGGCTAAATAATAACAGCCGCTCGGGTCGATCGTTAAGTTAAGCTGTGCTTGCCTAGGTTGGTCTGTGGATGGGTGACCGAACATTACATACCGAGTTTCCTCCGTGCCTCGGAAAGCACGATAAAGCCGTTGGTCCCGGCTGTCATTTGTAGATCTTTGACAGTCGTTAGGTAGTCAGAGGCTCCAAAAGTCTGACAGCCAGTCTTACCAAGGGGTATCGTATTACACGGTACTAACTGGGTTGTGGTGGTCAAATACGCAGTCGCTCCATGTATAGGTACTGGTATTCAACTGCATCCGGTAAAACTGGAAGCCGACCCCAACATAGTTGGGAAAAATCTGATGGTGGCAGATGATGAGTCGTTCCCAAACAAGTCGCCATAAATATTTATTATACCTACATTATTAACAGTACATGTCATGGTAATAGGCTTATCCACTATAAACTTAACATTTATTTATCTACTTACAACGGTTGTATTTATAAACCAATTACTGTAACTAAAACTAGAACTGAAAAAGTAAGAGATAACATGAAATTAAAATATACAAAATAACAAAGTAAAGGTTCACACATTCATAAATTCCTCTCACAATACTTCTGATATGCCAACAAAATCTCTGTCCATCCATCCGCAAACATAAGTACCTAACTTTCGAAATCTGGGTGTATTGTACAAATCTGCGTACCCCCTCAAAGCATACAGGCGTGATGATACGTCATAAACAATAAAAATCCAAGCGTAAATCACTATGAAATCGGAATGGCAAAGTCCAATGCCAGGGTCAGTAAAATTTGAAACAAATTCAAAATAATAAACACAAACTATCAATAAAGAAATATCGGTATCCAAAATTCAAGCCAGAGTTCAATGTTATAAAATAGTATACTCGTAAGTACGACAGCACGTGCCGGGCGGCAGCTAACCAAGTGAGCATGACTGTGTGCACCCACACACACTGCGCACACACACGTGCTGCGCGCTTCCCCGTTCCCCACTGACCGGGGTGGCAATTTGTAGCGAAATGCAATATGATTTACAACGAAAACGGACGCGCGAAATATTTTATGTAGACCTTTGGGAGTATGGATATCATGAAAAATCTATTGGATGTATCTGTTCAAAATAAAATTATTTCAACTTTTGAATAAATTATCTATTCTTGTATGGTTTTAGTTTTTCCATTTTCATACTACTTAGGTCATTTATTTACGCCCAAAGATGAGTTAAAATTAGTGTTGAAATATGAAAGTTTCGACGCTCATAACTTCCAAACTAATATTTTTTTTCCAATTCTGCTTCCATACAGGGCTAGATAATGAAAAGATCAGTTGATACAATTTTTAATTTTGAACCTGCACCGTCAAACAAATGAGTAATCACCAGACTGCGTTTGTATGGAAGAATGACTGACTTGTGTAACCTTAACTTCCTCGAATTGGAATTACAATAGACATAATCTACAAAAGTTCATGACTGAATTTCTATTTATCTCGGCCTTCTCGGACAAAAATTCTTGCACAAATAAATTCAGAAGTTGACGCCGAGTTAAACAAGATATTTTTTATTTATAGACGCAAAAATTTAATATCAGCTAAATTAATGTATGGGCGGCTGCCATTGTCCTTTAGATTTAAATTTATAAGTCTACCATTTACATATTTTTTAAATTATCTATGTCGAGAACAGGCGCTCAAGGATACCAGAGTGACCAGCACAGAACATATATACTCTAAGGAGGTGACCAGTGTGAAAACGCTGGCAATACTGATGACGGTAAGGTTAGGTATTACACACGATAACTAAACTAACCATTTAGGGGACCATACACGAATAGTTTAGTTAACTGAAATAAAACTACAGATTTTGCACAAGAAGTTTTTTAATTAAAAACAAAATCAATCATGCTAATGAAATGCAAAGAGATATTTGACAACAAAAAATCTTGTAAAGAGCGATCACACGTCTTTAGTAGGAAAACATTTCTCCATTTTCAAAGAAAATCATAGTCTCCGACAAAACGGTTTTAGATGAAGAATAGCAAAAAGACAACATTTTAAAGAAGATCAGTGATTAACATGCCAAACAATCAAAATTACATATTTTTCCTCCTTGTATAATTAATTTATTCTCAAATTCTTACAACGAACTTAAGTTCTTAAGAAACTTATCTTAACTTAACTTAAGAACTCTTGGTAAAGCGAATAAGATCGGAACCAGAATCAATTTACCTTTGGCAGTACCCACAAATAGCAGTGCTAGGATATATTATGACATCTTCATAGTATGTGTGTCTCACGAATCTTTTACGGCTTTTTAAGCGTGAAGTTGGTATAGTTATTTTATAACCCAGCGACCCGGACCACGGTGGGTCACTATTACAGTCTTATAGCCTCTAAACAGCACTGTCGTCTGAAATTTCCAGATATTCCAATTTCTGGAACCCTCCAGCTTGATCACGTTCCCGTTATTATTACTCTCCATTTTCCGACCTTGTTCACACACAATCCAGAACAAGTTATCTTTGGTTGGGAATACACCGCGTCACACCGCGCGCCGCCGCTGTGAGACCTACCCTCACTTTCTTTCCCACCGATAAGTAACAACTGACGCCGAACTTTTCTTGATTCTAACTATCTCACGACACAGGATTATGTGCCTGGGCCCATAACCTGAAGTTATTTTGAACGAAATGCAGAGCTTTTACTGATCAAGCTGTTTTATTTTATCCGAACACTGCACCGTTACAAGTATGTGACAGAGAAGAAAAGCATAGACAGGAATCATAACCAATAGCAACTTAGCGATATAATAGTACATTACTGTAGAATCCAGTAAGTAAGCCTTCCTGGCCAAGTATGAGTTAACCGGACCGAACCGCAGGTGAGGTCCGGTTATATACGAGGCCAAGCTTTCTTACTGGTTGAGGTTTGTATAATGCTTTTCTCAAAAATTAAAGAAACTTTAACAACAAATTCGTTTAAACACAATTGTTGCAATGGGGAGACACACTGTGGAACTAATGGCGCTAGCATAGCTGGTTTCCAACATCGTCATTGGTGGAAAATGTGGTAATGTCATTTTATATTTCAAAATAGCTTAACCACATTGGTCAGATTGAGACCAGCTATGGTGGCGCCATCTGAGATTATCTTTGCCTGTGTCTCCCCATTGAATGTGAAATCCCGCCGGTCGTTGTTTTTTTTTAATACAAAGTTTACGTTTAGTTTTGAAAATTGTTCTATTTTTATATTAAGTACATGGATTTTATAATAAAAATATGTAAATTATTGTTTTTGAAACTCCATGTTAATTTTAGAATGGAAAGTTTTAATACAACGTGATTTATTAACTGAAATTACTAAATACAAACATAATAATATAATCCCACACTATACTTCTAACACATTACAAGATTACTAAGTACAAAACGCAACGCATACTTTTTCTGCGTCGCGTTGTGTCACAGACTATAAAATGGCTGTTTAAGGCTCCAAAAATATATGTATCTCATAAAATGTCAGACCAAAAAGAGAAATAGATATATATTTGGGGCCTTTTCTAAGCAGATTAAAAGAGGATGACCTACTGTCCAGTAAGTAAATTACATACTTACTTACTGGACAGTTGGAGATTCCAAATTTAAAATCTCGCTTCTTACTGGACAGTCGTGAATAAGTCTCCGGTAGAGTTCACTTTCTGGATACTTTTTAGAGATGTTATTGCAACATTGCATACCATTTTTGAGAAAAACAAAAAACAGTATTGCCAACCTAGACAAATGTATGGACATTGTACATCTTATTTAACATTAGCCTTAGCAATATGAACATTATGACCAAAATCTTGCTTCATAATAAATTTAAATCAGTGTAATGCAAAAGATATCAAATGTATGTTTTTAAAAACACTAAGCAACACCCAATTTAATGCCTAACACACTGTTTGATTTTAAACTCTCTCGTGAACATCGAGGGTTAAAATTGTAAGAAAGCGATAGTCATAATCTAGTAGGTATTTATGAAAACGGGCATCAATGATTGGTTTTATTACTGCAAAAAACTTTAATACCAAAAACATAAAATACTAAAACTTTAAATAATTACCAATTAGCTGTAAAATCAATAAACATATATTAGTCTCATTCAAAATGTAGACATAATAATTTAACGTAATTATTTTATGAAGCTCAACGGCTATTACAAGAATAAACCGCAATCTTCAATGTAAGCCACTAAAGCTTGTTGGACAACATGAGAATGATGCTATAATAAATTATAAGTTTTTAAACTCACATGGTCTCTAACATTATCATTAACACTGAAAGCGGGTTATTTTCCATGTTTACTATTTGTTCCCGATATTTCTATCTATACTATTTGTATCCGTGATCACGGATTAACCGACAAAAGAGAATGGCGAGATTGCATGTAATTCGGGACCCAGTGATATGGGTAGCGTACATTGTGGAAATGTATAAATAGATACCGACTAAAATAAAGAACGACTTAAGACTGACAAAAAAGCAAATGGAAAGTAGGTTATAGAAGTTGGGAGAAAAAAGATATGAAAGGTAGAAGATTATAACCTGACTCGGACTTATTGGTTATTATTTAGTAGTAGAATGGTATAAAATAGCTTTTATCCGTATTCCACGTAGCCGTTGAACACAAACAAACAATAGTTTGAACCACAGATGAATTTGACACTTTTCTCAGTTGTAAAAGGTAAATGTCAAACGTTACGTTCGGAAACTGCACGATGACTTATTTTAAAAAAAATTAAAATCATTCGTAACTTTTAATTCCAATCATCTAGTAATTCAATATTTTTTATATAGAACTCTGATATACTGTTTACTATAATTAATATAAACTAGACGAACTATAGACTGAACGGCACTCCGTTGATTTTTAAATTACGTGGGTCCAACATCGCCATTATACTTTATCATAGTATACATGGTAAATATCCTAACTTCACCTGCACCGTAGGTCCCAGCAATGTGTACATGAGGCTGATTATAGTATCCCTCAAATGGAAGAAACGTTACGATAACCCCGTTAGGTTAATTCCGGTTCAACTTGGTAAAAATAAACTTTCAACCCTTTTAGCCTCAGTAAAAGGGTTGGAAATTTATATTTACCAATTTCGTCATTTTTGCTGTGAGTTTTCGGAGAATTCCATCGGATACACGAATTGTAATGCTGAAATGATGGGACACTGTCAAGCCATTAGCATGATAAACATCTGACTATGCTCATAAAGAATCTAACTATTCGAAAACGATCTGTCTAACCTTTTTCCGACTATATTATGGTCGGCTTATTCAGTCTAACCAGTTGCAGCTGAATACCAGTATTTTACATAGAGCGACTGCCTATCTGACCTCCAAAACCTGCAGTCATTAATGGGTAATATACTCCTGGGAAGACTGATTGTCAGAATTTTGGGTCATTTCTCCATGTCTACCTCCAGTCCTACACGTAACGGCTGTCAAAGATCCAGAAATGACAGTCGGGTTTAATGGCTACGTGCTTTCCGAGACGCGGAGGAAACTTGGTATGTAATGGATGGTCACCAGTCCACGGACCAACCTTCGCAAGCGTAGCTTAACCTTGAAGATTGTCACGTGCTGCTGTTAACCAAGCCAGTTAAGAAGCGACTGTTGGCGCCATCTATGCACCGCGACGGGCAACTCTGGCTTCAATCACTTCTCGCGCGCTCCGCATTGGCCGAGCGCGCCACCTCATCGTCTGCAACATCCGTTTCCGAAATACACACTTGTCTTACGAGCTCTCTGGACAGCCGCGCGTTCGCGTCGTCCTTATACGTTTTCAAATATATCTTTGTAATTTTGATATACCAATAAATCGAGTCACAGTAAATAAATAAAAATCATCATTGGAAAGACCCGCTGCGTCCCGCACACATCAAGACACACATAACCCCAACACCGTATCTACCTGATGAGGTCTAGCGCTGTCCTGTGAGCCTTCCGTTGCACAGCATTATACTGATAGAAAACGTTCTTATCACAGTCTCAACGCGCGGCTGGCGACTATTTGTTCTATATTTTGTTTGTGTTTTCCATTTTTAAGTTTTGTCTTCAAAGGATACAGGCGTGATGTTACGTCATGATGTTGTGTAAACAATAAACATCCAAGCGATTCCAGCAATCACTGCAGATTTGCCGTCTATTTTTTAAGAGTTCATTGTATATCTTCGAAGATCAGCATCAGATCTTTACGAAATTAAATGGGACTACACGGGAAGCACCAGCTTTAAAAAAAGAATCATCAAAATCGGCTCACCCAGTCGAAACTTTTGAGGTAACAAACACAAAAAAAAAACAGTCGATTTGAGAACCTCCTCTTTTTGGATGTCGGTTCAAAAGAAAATTTATTGGGATTATGCATCATGAATAAGCTATCATAGAGGTACGATTTTTCATATTCGTAGAATATCTTTGCAGTATGTAACAGGCTTTAGAACTTAATCCATCTTTACAGCTAAGAGAACAATGGTCCCAATTCGCATTTACGAAGTATGCGGTGATGAACGCTTCGAATATTTCGCAACTTATTTCGCAATCCTCTTCGAAACTTTACCTGGTTGATATTGTAGATCATTTCTTTAAAGTCTATGATTTAGTAACATGTATGCTTCGATGTTGTGTTTCCAAAAAGTGTTGTGTTTTGTATAATTTATTTGAAAAATTTCGATTAGACTATACGTATAGAGATAGTCCAAAATAAATTCAAAGTTTTATGGAGACAAGCAATAACAAAGAGAGCAGCGGCAAAGAAAACATCGTGAGGAAACCGGCATGTCCTAGAACCCAAAAATCGAAGACATGTGACATCTACCAATCCGCACTGGGCCCGCGTGGTGGATTTATAGCCCATTCCCCTCTTATTAAGAGGAGGCCGTGTACCAGCAGTGGGAACATTATAGGCTGATGATGATGATGATGATGAAGCATAACAAAAAAATGGGTGTACTATTATTACCTCATTACAGACATTATGTACAAATATCATTGCGATTGCCAGTCCTGCCACAGAAAATTGCTAGCTCAGATGAAAAGACAACATAATGATATCTTCTCACTATTGATACTTCACAAGTCGTTTCTAAATGCCTATTAAACTACGGGTTAAAGGCATTAATGTAATGATAGTAAAACGATAGGCCATCAACTTGTCATTGTCAAACTGATATAATATGGCTCCTATTGCAATGTCCAATGCGCAGTCAGTACTGGCGACTTCCACAAACTTCAAAAGCAAATCACCAATGTATATTCAAATGAAATATACTAGACGTAGTTCTTTAACTTCAATATTGGCAAGAAGCTGACACTCCTTGTTTTGCGAAACACTAAATGCTGTAAATCATTCTGGCTGGAGAAGGCTTCAATCAAACTGGGTATGAGGTAACTGGTTGTGGTCTTGTGGTGATACCTGTACCACCAAATACGAATTAAACTAATTATCACCTTCCTACCTTCGTCTCACGTAACTTGTGGTCGGCGCAACACGTTTTTTTTCCTCCCATTCTCCCTTGTCAACCGCCACACTATCGTTTACTTCTTTTGTCTCTATATCCATCCATACACAAACCATCCATCTTTTCTTTGGCATTCCTCTTTCGCCCCATCCATCAACGACGAATGACGTATGAACTAAACTAACATATCTTAAATCGCAATATTGATATTATCCATGCGATTAACATAAATGTATACAGAAATCCGACAACCGTGGGGCAGTATCCCACCAGACACAATTCCTGTCTTTTCTATGGAGGCCATCAGTCTTGATCTCTTCCCGGCAGTGTCAGATTCCGTCCCGTCAGAATATGAGGGTAAACAGGACACAGAACGTGTACTTGTGCAGTAAAGTAATATCCTGCGTTCTTGGCTAGTCTCCTTTAAAATTGCACTATGAACGAAATTTGAAGGTTGAGAGAACAAATATTAATAAACGGTCGAATTAATAACATGTAAGAGTTTCGACCCTCAGAAAACATTAACATTTAAGGCGATGGACAGGTAAAGTCAGTGTGTTAAAAACTTCATAAAGTATTTAAAGGCCAATCTTAGCCAAACATTTTAAACACAGGTTACTTTAATGTTTCGCAAGCATTCGCTCCGACATTCACTGATCGATCAAGTTCCACTGTGGCAAGCAACGAGCACGTGTTTCGTACAACACCTATTAATTTTAACTTTATTGTACCTAAAATGTAAATGCAGTTTATATTAAATTGTTCAAAAATGTATTGCAAGGCCGTCTATGTACGTAAATGCCGTTTGAAAAGCTAGGAGAATAAATGCCGGATTGTGCAAAACATTGCTTTTGTCCTTTGATTTCTTTAGTGACTTTATTTCAAATTAGGTTTGTAGATACAGAACGCCAACTGTTACGATGCTTACATGCTCCGTCCACGTTTATTCATCTGGTCATCCAAGCATGGTTACCAGTAATACGCATCTAACCTTACTGAAGAACCCTACCAATTAGGTAAGTGTAAGTAATTCCTTTTAGGGTTCCCCTCTCGGCGTTGTCATTCATATCTGCCTTGTAAACACCTTCTTGTCACAACATGACCATACCATCTAAGCATAGTTGACGAGCCGAATAGCGCAGCGGTAGTGTGGCTGCCTTAAGTTCTTAGGGTTGAGGTTTCGAATCCCGGTATGAACAAAAGTTTGTGTAATGAGCATGGACATTTGTTTCCGAGTCATGGATGTTTATATGTATTTACTAACAAAAAAGTATCTATGTAGTATATCAACTGCCTGGTGTCCACTACACAAGCCTCGTTGCTTAGTGTGGCACCAGATGGCGCTGTGTGTAATGTCCAGCGATATTTATTGATTTATAGTCTTAGAAACCGTAACGTTCTCGTATAACATCACACCTCAATTTATTGATTCAAAATTCACAAGCACTAAAATACTTGCTGAATGTCGGTGCTCGTACCAAGCGCATATCCATACCATACATGAATAAATTTGACCACAACCCTTCCCTCCTCGCACTGTCATAGGCCTTCTCATTCTCCTTGTGCATTGCCAGATGTTTTTCGGTTATGCACCGTAAGGAGAAGACGGATCCATAGAGCCAATTCCCTCTAAATCCTGCCCCGCACATCCTTTTCTCATCTGCCACTTGTCTACGTTTCTATAACTTTTTTATGGAATTATTAAACTGAGACATCATTAGAATCTTTGAGAGGATCAGTAACAGCTGTTACATTTAGAGCCGTGTTGATAAAATACCTGATCTAATAACTTGACTCGTTTATTACACGACCCGCCCCGGCTTCGTACGGGTGTAGTAGCATATACAATAAACCTTCCTCTTGAATCCCTCTATCTATTGCTGAAAACTGTATTCAAATCCGTCGCGGAGTATAAAAGATCTAAGCGTACAGACCTAGACAGCAGGGGTGACTGTTTTATATATACGTATACTACTAGCTTCTGCCAGCGGCTTCACCCGCTTGAAGTTTGATAATTGTCCCGCGGGATCTTACTACCGAGATAAAAAGTATCCTATGTGTTAATCCAGGTTATAAACTATCTGTGTGTAAAATTTCATCTAAATCCGTTTAGTAGTTTTTGCGTGAAAGAGTAACTAACATCCATCCATAGTCACAAAAAGTAAAAGTTTAGTAAAGTTTCAGTCGATGCCTCTGAACAGAGAATGAATAGTAGATAGATGTAGAACAAATGTTCGATGTGATTCTTTAAATTGGCATAACTTTATTTATGAACCGATTGACATGAACAAACATTAAATGTTAAGTGAAGCCGGTTGAAGCTTACCACAATATATTAGTGGATACCACATCTAATTTGGATAAGCCGTTTCCGAAATTAGCGTGCACAAACGCACAGACAAACAGACAAAAATTTTAACAATCATTGTTTTGGGTGCTATTTGCGTTAATAAAGGTCCCAATAATATTTTTTCTCATATATCTTCCATGTCCCGTGTTGACCGCCGCACAGAGGAGTATTTGACTTAAAAAGTCGATCAAAATTATTTTGTGATAATTATAGATTGGATATAAAATAAAAAGTGGTTTAAGATGATAATTTTGTATTTAAGACACTAGACACATGTACAATTTTACATAAAAGTAGAGAACGGTTGACTGGTAATGAATTCCTTGTTGCATTAAGTGCGCCTATGTACCACTACTGTACATGAAGTTTAAATAAACAGTTTTTACATAAAAATCTTCTAGTCAGGATCACCTTCACTAGATCCATCGTCCTCCTCTTTGTCAAACTCTGTAGACGAGGCGTAGGATGTCTCCGGAAGCAAGAGTTCTAATGCTTCAACGGAAAATGGCTTACTTTTTTTTCGTTGCCTTTGCCTCTGGTACTGCTCAAAAAAGGATCCGAAATTAGCAGAAGTCTGTTTAGCACATCTTTGTGTTGTTTGTCTTTGTCTTTCTGGAATAATTCTGCCTATACATGCGGAAGTGTTTATTTCTGGTAAGGTTTCTGGCCTCAGCCGCCTCTTCCGACAACTGGCCAATAGGCAGAATAGCGTGATCAATTACTGTGGCCCCATGTCTAAAATGTTGTGCATTGTAGGCGACATGGGGTGCCACTCATACAAATCTACATATAGCTTTGCAGTTTGTTCAGTAAAGTTTTCAAATTTCTGCGTATCAATTTTGAGCCCACTTGACAAAGTCTCCAATATGACACTGCATTTTTTTAAATTAAATTGATGTCAATCCCAGTAATGCGGGAAGAAGTTTCGGGATTTGAGAAAAACCTCCTTAAAGTGTTCCCATCATATTGGTGTTCCCAAACCCTGCCTTTGGAATATCCACTAGCAGCCCCATTTCCTCTTTAAAAGCCTCTTGAATTTTCTTCTTCCTTTCTGCCACTATATTTTTATCTTCTTGAGTTCTTGCCTGCCATTTTTTTTTATTATTTTAAGACGATTTTCTAAAAACTCAAACTTTTGGTCATTTTTACTGTCTGAAGATTCTTGTATGACTTCATAGAGTGATTTTCTAGTCATCTCTATCGGCGTCATTGGAGATTCTGGAATAGAAAAATAAAAATAAAACCCTGTTTTATGGAAGCTGTTTTCGACTAATTTTGTAGAAAATAAAAATAAAAAAATGGCGTGAATATGCGGGACATTTTCCTTTAAAATCCTTATCTAGAATAATGAAACTATATGTTACATCCAAAATCATAAGTTAACTCGGCTTAACTTATAAACAAAAACACCTTTAACTGCAGAGTTTACTAAAAAAAAGTTTCATTTTTTATTGGGTGCATTTAAGGTCCAAAATGTCACCTAAATAAAGTGTAAAACCAAAATAAACATGCTTTTATAAAGTAACGACATACCTTCTTCTAAAATATCCATAATGGTTATCACTTAATTTCACCAAACACAGATTAAATGCAATTTAAAGATCACGTTTTAACTGTAGTGCCGAGAACAAAGACATACGATTCATGCAAGGACTGAGTTCCGACTGATGCTACGGTTGGTGGAGAGGCGGTGTATGGCCAAAGTGGCCGTTAAGTGACGTAATAGCTATTGGGCTCTCACGATACAATAGTTGTAAAGCAATATAACAAATTTCGACTTTTCGACTTTTGATCGGGTTTTTAGATGAAATACTCGTCTGTGCGCCGTCACAAACGGTCGCGTTGAGAGATGCGCTTGCACATCTGGTACGAATAAAAAATGTATTGTTCTTCGCCCCGGCCGACGCCGGCCAAGAGCCAGTGCTAGAGTTTGTTCGGTGTGCCATTACTTAAATATTTTATGTAGATACTGTATTGCTAGTATTATACATACCCACTATTAATTCTACTCGTTTTAAAAGTTTTTTAGTCGTGTGTGTTAGTGAATAGTGTGTGTGATCGTGTGTTTGTGATTTCTGAACCATATCGTGAACCTAGATGGGATGAGTAAGATTAGGGTTAAAACGTTGACATGTCCAAGTACAGTGTTACGGTGTAGAGTTTGGGTACTGTGTACATATGAGCACCCTAAGTTGCTGCTAGCACGGCGCTCAAGGTACCATCGAGAGCGGAGCGTGGCGAACAGCAGCCAGCGCCTGGAGTGGAAACTCGGTGAACTCGTTTTATTTATTGATCTTTATTGAGCGCAGATTGTTTTTCGGCCAACCAGCCGTACAAGCCTGGGGTTTCCCAGTCTACCTATCTAGGAAGACTATCTATTTAAACGATTAACCCTCGCATAACCAAATAGATTATTGTGCATGATAAATGCCCTATGTGGAAAGCCAGAACTTCACATAATTGATGCGCCTACCTACTATTAAGGGCGCGTGTTAACTATTTCTATGTTTAGAATCACAATTTTAATTCTTTGTGGAAACTACATTAGATCATTTTAAAATGTAATTGTGATAAGTGGCCTGGCTTTGAAATTACTGGAACTGTAGCCAAAATGCAACATCTGGCGTAATACGACTCTCAAAAAAAAACAAAAACTAAGCCAAACTCTTGAAACTAATACGAGTAGGACAACAAAAGATTATGGTCTGTATTTTTTTTTTTTTTATCGGCCTCACTCCGGGTCGCAACGAGCACAGATGGTATACATAAATCTCTGGACTTGAAAACGTTGGGAAAAAATCCTTAAACAAATAACCTAACAATAGTGACTGGCCTGTCAATAACCCATAGTTACAAAAGACAACCCTGCTTTCTCCCATTACCCACGGAACAAAAAAAAATTGCATAACCCGACCATTAACAAACTAACAAAGCAGCGAGGCTTTGTTAGTTTGTTAATATAGAGGTATAAAACAGCGCGAGATGATAGTCCTAGTAAAATATTATTAGTTAATATCTTTGCCAAGGAGCACTAATACATTTTTTATTTAGGAACAGTAATGAACTTTTCCTGCAGGCTTAAATTACAAGGATGACTACATTATGAAGCGCCGTAAAAAAGCAACACATAACGAATTCTTGCGAGGCCACAACAATGAAAGCGGAGGCGAAGCAACACAATATCAAACAGGATCCATTATCATTAAATCCGATCATATTAGTACATAATATGATCGGAGATGGAAACTGCTTGTATAGGGCCATCGCGCACCAAGTAAACGCCATATTTTTCCTGACGTTCGACCAACACATGATAAGAAGAGACCTGGCTACTACCACAAACCAAGGAAACGCAGATGAGGAAAGGAAAAAAAATATCGAACAAAATAGAAAGCTGGCGTCTGGGGTGGTGAGCCCAGAGCGGGAGGAGTTATTTGATGATTTCCCATCCGAAAAAAAAAAAAAAAAAAAAAAAAATGGGGTGTGAAGATATCATCATTTCAGCAGCCGAGTATTACTACATCAACGTAACAGTTTACAGTACACAGTAGCGGAGGAAAAAAATATCAGACCATAAAATATTGCTGCGGATATTATTATTCTGAATTACAAAAGGGAGAAAAAGAAAAAGTCCGACACTGTATAATAAATATGTTGAAATTCAACGAGAAATCAATGCACAAATCCGAGCTTGAATTCAACTACAGAAATTACGAATATATTAGCCGACTCCAAAGTGAGGAAAAATGAAAAAATAACAAAAGGCAATTAAATGCCAACCTCGGGTATTAATTCTACAAAACACCCTTATGAATATCAACCTTTAACCCTTATGAATATCATGAAATTGAAATCAGTAGCGGCAAAGTTTCTTATAAGCAGGCCAATCGGATCCAGAGAACATAGAATCGCGCTCGCAAAACTGCAAAAAGCCAAGTTTATCAAAAACTGCTACCCTAGAGAAGCATTTGCAATCAACAACACAATCTGCAAAATATAAGAAATAAAGTAGAAGAGAAAAATGCGAAATATTTTCTAGAAACCTATGCAGAACTCATCCATCACAACGAATGAGAACCACACAAGATTTATACAGGAGACATAAAATGAACATGAAGCGCAACAACAAACAACGTTTTATGCCTATGTCAAGGTAGGAGGAAGAGATTTAATAATAAAAAAAGTCAGCAGGCTCACACATAGAACTCCTACGCAATGAGAACCCATCAGACGTAAAAGAAGAACTATCATAAGAGGAAATAAGTGATATCATTAAAAACATGAGCAACGGCAAAGCACCAGGTACTGACAAGGTGGTGTCCAAGCTATTCAAAGCCTTGCCAATAGAAATGCTAACGGAAATTATAAAATACAGGCAGGCAGTATGGGCAAACAATTATATACCAATGTTTTGAAACAAAACGATCCAAATTCCAGTGCCTAAAAAAGCAAAGCCAGACGGAATTAGTGACTGCAGAAAGTTATCTATATGTAACGTGGGACATAGAATATATGCGAGCTTTCTTCTAAGCAAACTGGATGCTTCAATAAAAGAACTAGGAAACTACTAAGCAGCCTTTCTACACAATAGATCGACCGATGACCATTTATGTACTACACACTTAGGAGAATTCTTGACGAGGAATGGAGAGCAGGCTCAAAAACCTATGTGCTGGCGTTAGACATCGAAAAAGCTTTTGATACGCTGGACTCAAACTCTCTCAGAGACATTTTATTTACTAGAACTAACAAATATCTAACAAATAGAATTATTAAGGCATGCATGAATGAATTCACTTGCATAAAATGGTTTGGACAGCAAACGGAATCGACGAACAAAGGCAAGGGAGTCAAACAGTGATGTCCGCTTCCCCACGACTATTCACCATAGTAATTAACGACATTCTCAGAACATTAGAAGAAAAATTAGAATGCCTTCATCTAGACCAGGACCATGAGATTCAACTCCCTGTTATACTGTCTTTTGCAGATAACGTGTTAATAGTAAAAAATAATCTCAGTGAACCGGACGAAATAGTCACCAAAATCAAACCGTTACTGGAATCAGTCGGACTCCACATTAATGAAACGAAAACAAAACTAGTAATCAGAGACCTACACAGCACCGAAACCCGAAGTCTTATTATAATTGGAGGAACCAGTATTCAACCGGTAGACGAAATTAAGTAGCTACGCACGTATATCATCGACACTTAATAGAAACAACACAGTTAATGCCAGATGTAAACAAGCGATGCGTAACTCTAAGGCCTTATTATACTTCATTAAAAACTCGAAAATGGAGTGGAAAATCGCGCGTCTTATCTATAAAATGGTCATAGAACCCGCAATGACTTACGGTCTTAAAGCAGCACTCACAAAGGCAAACCGATCGAAACTCAGAAGATACAAAAGACCCATTCTTAAAGATATGATAAAGAGTACGCGAAACCCCCCGAACAAAAACACGAAATTCTTACGAGAAAAACAATTAGGTACCAAAATAATTAAATGCCTACGGTTATGCTACTACGGGCACATTCTCCGACGGCCGGAGCCTCACTTTCTACACGCAGCTATTAGATACAAGGCTAAACGGTTAAAAGTAGGAAGACCATTATATACATGGAACGAGTCACTCCAATAAGGCATGGAATATTCCAATAAAAGCAAAGAAGAATGGATTCAGCTAGCAGCAAAAAGAAAAAAATCAGCTACCCAGGAAATATATCACCTTAGCAAAACATTTACTGACATAGTGGAACAAATACTACTGACGATGAAACATATACGCGAACAATAATATTTTCAACTTTAAGCCAAATAGTGTCAAAATCGAATGGAATCGCAACCACCAGAAACGAACATGATTCTCCAATGATAGAAGAGACCAATCAAATGAAGATCAAAGCACCAATGCTCATTCCTATGGATTGTACCTGTCTTTACCACTATTCCTATATTGGCTCGAGGCTGCATAGTCGGCTGATTGTGCCCGACTGGCTGCGGTTGGTCGGGCTTCCTTTCCCATCCCAGAGCATGTCTTTCCTTACAAAATAGAGCCCCCTGGTGTATCCGGCTTGTCCGGGTCAGGCTTGCTCCTGGCTGGGTGTGGTGCTATCATCAATCTATATCTTCCATGTACAGACAGCGATCCGTTACATTTTTACTATACGTATATGTATAGATATAAAGATTACTTATCGTTACAAAACGGTTTCAGACTTTAGTAAACAGACACAAATTGATACGGTACTTAAGGCTAAGTCTTGGTGTGCAAAACTAAAAAAATATCATCTTCCTGTTCCTGCCTCGAGAAAATACACTACAAAAATAAAAACAATTCGTGGGGGCGGGGGGACGATTACTTTAGACTACGTTATTGTCCGTTTAAAATATTCGCATTCGCGACTTTTATTTTTTTAATCGAATAATAACACAAATTTACTCACAGAAACTATGATTTTTTTTAGAGCAAAATCCGGGGATACTGACGATATTATTGCAATCAGATTAAGAAAATAAAAGATGGTTTTCCAAAAATAATAAGTCAATTTTGAAGACAAGGGTTTATACAGGTATACTTATTGGATGTGCTGTAACATAATTCGGATTTGTGTTGGATGCGAGAGACCTCTTTTCAATGCCTGATTTAGCAAACAAGAGCGAATTTTATAAACTTAAAAAAATACGTAGTTATTAAGCATATAACCAATATTATTTTGCACAAAAAATAATTGCAATTCTTTTATAAGTTTAGCCAAAATCATTGTAAATCTTCGTTTTTCGATGGGCTGTCAATATTCGTGGACGTGTATATTAATTTTTTGATCTGTTTGGATTTTGCAATAGCTTTGTCTCCAACAGAATCAATTTCATTCTTCTTCCTTAACGTGTGTTTAGTGCCTTACCATATCTTCTATCTATCTATATATTCTATATATCTCCATTCTCCTAATATCGTGTATTTGGGGTCTTAGTTTTGACGCTGCCCTCTGACTTGGCTTTATATGCCGTCATGCCGTATTTCTTGCAGTATTCAAAACGTTGAATACAGCTATCTCCCCCTTTTGCCAATAAACTCATCAAATTTACATGTCAAAAGTTACATTTCAAAATGATAATATTATAACAATTAGGGATTTTGTTGTATTTTCTTTTCTAGTTGTTACAAAATTTTGCAAAGTTGTGTTTTCGATCTGCACACTGTACAGATCAGAACTGTATTGTGTACAGTTATTGCAAGCTATATCATTTGCTATCCTAAGGCTGTTAAGACTCATTGATTTGTTTCTTTTCGATAAATTCTTTATCTATTTCTTTTGCATTTGTGTCAGTACGATTAGTAAGTTTTGTTTTGTTGGATAAAAACGCTATAGGCAATAAATCTATGTCCACCGTCGTAACTGCAGACTTTTCTGTACTATTGTTCAAGTCTGTATAACTTGCTTGAATTATATTATGATTTACTGTCCTTATTGATTTTTGATGATCACCATTATCATCAATAGAGACTGAATCGTTTGGTTTTACATGTATTATTGTACTTTTTGTTAGTTCACTTATTTTAAACAGATTATTATTTTTTGTCTTCAAAGACATACTGTATTTAGGTATATCTTTCGAATTGATTTCTCTGGTTTTGGAATGATTCTTTGTGGATGCATTATTTGGGCCTATTTTAATTTCAATGTTGAATTGCCCTGTATCGTCTGTTACTTTTAAAATAATAGAATCTAGATCTCTTCTACGTGTTTCGCTACCATCAATGGATCTTTTATCTAAAATAAGCACGCCTTCGTTGTTAGTTGTGGCGACATATACTTTTTTTTTTCTGCCATTATCTTCTCGACGTTGATCTAGATCGTCAACGGGTGGCTCAGGGGTCAATGGCCAATGTGGAGGCGCGACTTTTTGTATCGTATTTAGCATAAGGTTGCGATAGTCATCAGACACTGCACTATAGTCGTTTTCATGTGCGTCAAAAGCTTTGCGCGATGGGTTTATCATATCTGCACCATTTTCTACCTTTTCAACCTGAAAATAATAAGGATAAATGAGCCTGGTTCCTGGTCCTGAGAGAGCAGCGGTGGCCCATGTGGTGGCGGCCGCGACTTACGAACAGTAAGTCGTGGGTTCGAACCTAGGCAGGCGCATTACTTTGTGTAATTTATTTCATCACCACTGCTCTCAACATGGTGAAGGAAAACATTGTGAGGAAACCGGCATGTCCTAGAACCACAAAATTCGAAGACATGTGACATCTACCAATCCGCACTGGGCCCGCGTGGTGGATTATAGCCCATTCCCTCTCATAGAGAGGAGGCCTATGTCCCAGCAGTGCGAAAATTAACAGGCTGATGATGATGATGAGCCTGGTTCTGCCAAAGCAAATCAACAGTTTTTGCGTGATGGGGTAAGATTTAGCTTCACATAGTTTTACGTCTTAATTAATTTAATATAATTAAGGGTTCTTACACGTATATAAGGCAGCTCTAACACAGGATCAATCGGAAGTATTTTATCTGGTACTTTTTCTTCAGGCAATGGCGGTGGGTTAACTGACATCATAAGATGGACCATAATTCCGAATACGGAAAGAATAACTATGCAAATGGTACCAATTAACAGCGCTGCTTTGATACCCATCCTCCTAAGAAAATAAGACATATTTAAATTATTACTGACTAGCCTTTTATCCAACCTATGTTATTTAAGCATTTTTATGTGTTAACGACTGCAACTTACTCGCACAATGATATATGGAGCGACTTTGAATGATGTTAGAATAGAATTCCTCTGAACTACACTGTACTCTCAGACCTAAGAAAAACATATATTTTGCAACCTGTATGTTAGATTCCGTTTACTTTCAAAAGATCAGATAGTCCCCCCAATGTATATTCGCGTTGGCTTACCTAGAAAGATGCAATATCTCCGATTTTATATAAAATAAACATACAAATAAATAAGCAGAAAGTTCATCGAAAAGGAATGTATTGTCATTTGTTGACATTAATGGGATTGTCTATCAGACTTACGGACAACCGTAGACAAACTAGAGTTAATACAAGAAGACTACAGTCCATTTACTATTTTTAACCTCGGAGTTTACATCACTGTCAAAATCTGTGATGATATTAATTGTGACACGTCTGTCGAAATTACAGTGATCTCTAAAAAATTTCAAATATGGTTGCTATTGGGTTGCAGCTCCGCTATCAGAGGTAAAATAATTGTGAAAGAACTGTGGATCTTTGCTGTATTCTAATACATAGCTGAAAGGATCTTTTAACGCTCTAATGACGTTTTAAGTTTTGTAAAATACTTCAGCCCCTGCAGCTAGGTTTTGGTTCTAAAGGGGGCTGTGAGGCTGCCGTACACGCTTTGTCGACCTACCTAAATTCTGGCAAAGGTGAGGTCATCCTGAAGGTTGATATTAAGAATGCCTTCAATTCAGTTAATATGGACACCTTGTTAATAGAAATTAAAAAAGAATTACCTCAAATTTATAGTTTTCTTTGGCAGTGCTACAGACACCCGTCTAAATTACTGTATCATGACAAACTTTTGGAATCTGCTGTTGGCTGTCAACAAGGTGACTCCCTCGGGCCAGTGATATTTAGTTTAGCTATTCAACCAATTGTTAGACAGCTAAATTCAAAATTTAACGTTTGGTATCTTGAGGATGGAACCTTGGGCGGCGATGGAGACACAGTTTTAGATGATTTGATTTTCTTTAAAAAATATCTTCACTCCATTGGCTTTGACCTAAACCTTGCAAAATGTGAACTATATTTAGCAGACTGTACCGACCGATTTAACGGAATAGCCCCTAACATCAAAATTATTGAAAAAAGTTCTCATCGTCTCCTTCGGTCTCCAATCTTCGAAAATTCCTTTCCCGAATTCATCAAGGAAAAAATTCAAAATTTAAATGATATTTCGGAAAGGTTACTCCAAATTAACATGTATTCGGCTATCACCATTACCCGTTATTGCTGTTTTGGCCTTTTTTTTTCGGATAGGAAATCATCAAATAACTCCTCCCGCTCTGGGCGGAGCAGGAGGGAGTGTCAGACTTTTACTGACTAAAACCCATCCATGTTCCTTCATCGCCCTTTGTGTTCCGGGGCCACGGTATCTCTTTCGAACAGTCCCGCAACCCCGGCAGGGCTGTTTCGGCCCTAAATTAACATATTATTATTTCCTACGTGCTTCTCCTTTATGGAAGCACACTCAACTTTTAGTCAAAATGGATCAAATTATCAGATATACTTTATCATCCATTTTAAATGTGGCCTTGGACGACCGAGCCTGGACCCAAGCTACTCTTCCCATTCGTATGGGAGGGCTCGGCGTCCGCAAAATTTCTAGTATTAGTTTACCGGCTTACATATCCTCGGTCCACGGCACTGAGAAATTAATCAGGAAAATCCTGACTTCCACACTGATTGATTTTGATATGCCGTGTTTCTCCGGGGCTATCAACGCTTGGAAACTCGCTTGCCCGAATTCTGAAGAACCCGACTACCCATTTTCCCAAAGACGGTGGGACGAGCCGCTCTGCAGAGTAGTTCAGATCAATCTACTGAACACGTCTGTTACTACTGCTGAGCGTGCGCGCCTGCTGGCTGGGGTGAGTGGGAGTCGGGTCTTTGGCTTCACGCACTACCTTCGTCGAGCACAGGCACGTTGCTCGACGACACCACTTTCCGCCTCGCTGTTGCTCTACGCCTAGGTGCCCCATGTTGTTCTCCTCATCACTGTCACTGCGGTGAAGTTGTCAACAGCCTTGGACACCACGGCCTGTCATGCGGCCGAAGTGCGGGCCGTTTTGCACGGCACGTGAATTTAAATGACATCATCCGTCGATCTCTTGTCACCGTCGGCGTTCCAGCTTTATTAGAACCCAATGGCTTGGCACGTGACGATGGCAAGAGACCGGACGGCATGTCTTTGTTTCCATGGAGGATGAGTAGGTCTTTAGTGTGAGATGCTACATGTGTCGATACTCTTGCGTCTTCCCATCTTCCTAATTCGTCGTGCTGTGCAGGGGCTGCTACTGCGGCAGCGGAGAACCTCAAGCGGCGAAAATATAGTAACCTTATTGGTAACTATATTTTCGAGCTGTTTGGGGTTGAAACTCTAGGACCGTGGGGTCCGAGCGCTCACAGCCTATTCAAGGAAATTTCAAAACGTTTAGTTGACACGTGACCCTAGGCCTGGCTTTTACCTTGGCCAAAGGCTTAGTGTTGCCATACAGCGTGGTAACGCCGCCCAGTCTCTTGGGGACATTACCAGTTGACAGTGTTGAGGAGGAGTTTTTCGCCATTTTTAAGTTTTTAGTTTAGTTTGTTTCAATAGATTTGTAAATGTAAATAATGTACATACTTACTGAATTCAAATAAATCTGTTGTTTATCTTTTGTATTATTTCAGTACGTACAGTATTTTTAAACTACAAGTAAAGCGTTTAAATAGACCCTAAACGATGCCGAAAGGCACTTGTTCGCCCCGTCATTGCGATCTGTTTTTTGTTCTGGACCATAACTGGGAACCTTTCAAAGTTCCTAAGGTTTTTTTTTAATACTATTTTTTAAGGTTAAACTTAACTATAAAATGTCATCAGCACAATATTTTGAATGTTACATTGGGTCGGGGGGCTTTCGGGACCAGGACCACGGTCCCGGATTCCCCCCCCCCCCCCTAAATACATTGAGTTTTTACCGTAAAACGTGAATATTCACCCCCAAAAATAAAGTCGTTTCCCAGCAATAATATTTGCATTCACTTAGTTTGATGTACAGAATGTGGCTTTGTGAAGCTTAATGTCCGTTTACACCTTGTACATCTCCAAAATAATAATAAAATATGTAGAAGTATGAAAATGGGAAAATAATTGATCATCATCATCAGCCTACAGCAGTCCACTGCTGGACATAGTCCTCCTCAACTCGATTCTCAGCAATTCTCATCCAGTTGCTACCAGCCACCTTGCGAAGATCGTCGCTCCACCGAGCCTAAGGGCGTCCTACCTTACGTTTGCCGATTCGCGATCTCCACTCAAGAACACGTTTACCCCAACGGTCATCGGTTCTACGGTTAATATGACCGGCCCATTGCCACTTCAGCTTACTTATTCTGTGAGCTGTGTCGACAACTTCGGTTCTCTGTCGGATCACCTCGTTACTCTATCGGATCACTTCGTTGCTCTATCGGATCACTTCGTTACTCTATCGGATTACCTCATTTTCACTCCTAGTAGTAGGAATGGTAGTAACATGGGTTATTCACGTGCTGACTTTGTATCACTGACAAGTCTAAAATTAGGTATACAGATCTACTTTATTCTCGGGATGATAAGGTTGATGTTATATTGCAGCTACAAGCTCAACATGCTAGAGAAGCTGATACATCAGATTATACCTAACATGGATGTTTGGCATGTGGCAAAAATTGGGAAAAGAACTACAGGACGTCAAAAAATTCGTCCATATCGTTCTCAATATAGCGTTGTAAAACTGTTTTATGACATGTATTGAAAAAAACAAGAGGACGGAGTTAGATCCGATTTTTTTAACAATCTTCAATACAACATATTATAAAAACCGGCCAAGTGCGAGTCGGACTCGCGCATGAAGGGTTCCGTACTATCGTAGTAAGGGCCCCCCTTTAATTTTATTTTGTATTTGTTGTTATAGCGGCAACAGAAATACACATTCTGTGAAAATTTCAACTGTCGACAGTGGTCTTAGTAATAGGGTCCCGTTAGTAAAAGGGTATACCTTTCGGTACGGAACCCTAAAAACAGCACTCAGTCTATGAACCTAATTAAAATTCCTTTAATAGTCGTATTTGTGATTATTATTTACTAGCATTTGCCCATGGCTTCGCTCGTGTTTTGTTCGGAAATTATCCGTAGAACGATTTAGATATAGCTTATGACACTCACAAATAACGTGGCTTTCTATTGGTAAAATAATTTTAAAAATCGGTTCAGCAGATCCAGGGATTATCCCCTATAACATCACAAACTTTACCTCTTTATAATATTAATATAGAAGTATAGATATTATCCCGCACGTCAGCCTGTACGAGATTAGGATGGCTCTGAAGCAGCTCAAAAACAACAAGGCACCGGGTGATGACGGAATTACGGCCGAACTCCTGAAGGCGGGTGGAAAACCGGGCCCTACAGAAGCTGTTTAATTCCGTCATACTTGAGAGAAAAACGCCACAGGCATGGTGCAGGAGTGTGGTGGTACTCTTCTTCAAAAAGGGTGACAATGCCCGGTTGAAGAATTATAGGCCCATCTCACTTCTAAGCCATGTCTACAAGTTGTTTTCTAGAGTCATCACGAATCGTCTCGCGCGCAGGTTTGACGATTTCCAGCCACCCGAACAAGCCGGTTTCCGAAAAGGCTTTAGCACCGTGGACCACATATATACGCTGCGGCAAGTTATACAGAAGACCGAAGAGTATAACCTGCCTCTCTGTTTAGTGTTTGTGGACTACGAGAAAGCCTTCGATTCGATCGAGACCTGGGCTGTACTACAGTCTCTCCAACGGTGCCAAATCGACTATCGGTACATCGAGGTGTTGAAGTGTTTGTACAAAAACGCCACCATAGCAATCCGACTTCAGGACCAAGCCTCGGAATCTATCCTCCTGCAGCGAGGTGTGAGACAGGGAGACGTCATATCTCCGAAACTGTTCACCGCTGCACTGGAGGATGTCTTCAAGGTTCTGGACTGAAAAGGGCTACGCATCAACGTCAATCGCGAGTACATCACTCACCTTCGGTTTGCCGATGATATAGTGGTCATGGCTGAGACCATGGAGGACCTCAGTACGCGGTATCTTCTCGTCCAACCTACCGCAGTGAGTGTCTCAATACGAAAGTCTATGACCAAGTGTACAGTCACGACCGCCAATATGTAAACACTTATCAACTTTTAAAACTGTTTTTCTCAAACTGTTTTGATTAAAATTTAATGTTATTACGAACATCGTATTCTGGAACTCATAGTTTTATGAAAAAGATCCTATTTCCAAGTTACAATCGTTATTTCTCGCGAAAATTGCTTTGAAATTTAGGAAAGTGTATACATATTGGTGGTCGTGACTGTATGTTGCCAGTGATTACATACGGGACCGAAACGTGGTCACTCACAATGGGTCTCATCAGAAGGCTTAAAGTCACCCAAAGGGCAATGGAGAGGGCTATGCTCGGCATTTCCTTGCGCGATCGAATCAGAAATGAAGACATCCGCAAGAGAACCAAGGTTACCGACGTAGCCCGAAGAATTGCCAAACTTAAGTGGCAGTGGGCAGGGCACATTGCTCGCAGAACGGATGGCCGATGGGGCCGAAAAGTTCTGGAGTGGCGACCGCGAACCGCAAGACGTTGCGTTGGAAGGCCTCCCACTAGGTGGACCGATGACCTGGTGAAGGTTGCGGGAACCCGCTGGATGCGAGTCGCACGGGACCGTTCAATGTGATGACACTTGGAATAAGAAAGAATAAGAATAAGAAATTTTATTAGCTCAAACATGTGTTTACATACAGAATTAAAATAATACATGCTTGCAAGGTCTTAAATAGGAGTGGCTCACGACATGTCTGCCATTTCTCATGGCGTGCAAATATTTTCAGGTACAATTATTATTATTTAATGAATGATTTTTCAATTTTAAACATTATACATTATATACCAATTTATTAAATACAATTATAATTACAGAAACAATGATTTTTAAACTTATTCACTAAATATTTATATTCAGTCACATTAAACAAAACTTAAACTAAGATTTCTGTGATTTATTATTTATTTACGTTGTCCAATATTACAATGTATGTTCTCAATGAAAATCTTCATTGAGAACATACATTGTAATATTGGACATCACTTTAATAAGCATTTAGTTACACTTACACCACTTACACTTATAATATAATTTAAGTTTTCCACTACTACTTTACCTTACTACACTCTGAGTTATATTCATGTATATAATCACCATGAGTCGTTTAAAAATTCTATAATACTATAATATGCTTTTTGTGCCAAAAACGATTTCATTGTTTGTTTAAGTTTCGGTATAGTTTGCTCTTTCCAACTTTTGGGCAATTTGTTGTAGATAGTTGGTGCCATGCAAAAAACACTCTTGTGCATAAGTGCTGTTTGGATTTTTTTTTACGAACATTACTACTTCTAATATATAAATTGAAGGTAATGTTAATATATATGATATTTTATGAAATAATTTTTACAGCTGTCGGTAGTTTTGAGATTAAATATAGATCTCAAGCAACGCTTTTGTCTTTTAAAGATGATATCCCTATCGGTCGAGTTACCCCAGAAGATAACACCAAATCTAATGATCGATTCAACTAAACCATAGTAAGCCGTTAACAGCGCTTCTATTTTTAAAGTACGTGATAATTTATATAACGCAAATGCACCACTGCTTATTCTTTTGGCTAAGGCCTCAATATGCGGTTTCCAATGTAAGTGTCTGTCGATTGTTAGGCCTAAAAATTTTGTAGAATCAGCTGTCTGTATTTTATTATTATTATATTCGATGTCAAGACTAGAGCATAATGATGATCGTTGGAGGAGGCCTATGTCCAGCAGTGGACGTATTTCAGCTGAAATGATGATGATGATGATGATAGGTATTATAGGCAGTCGCTCCATGTAAAATACTGGTATTCAGCTGCATCTGGTTAGACTGGTAGCCGACCCCAACATAGTTCTGATAGTTCTGTTATGGATCGATCTGTTCACCTGCTCTCTGAATGAATTCACAAAAACAATGTTGTATGTGTTATGTTATTTAAAATAGTTATTATATAAGATAGTTTAAGTAAGGACCACGCTAACGCATTAGGATTTCCCTGTAATGTTAGTAGTGTTTGTGATAAATAAATAAAGTTTGGAAAAGGCTGGGCAGATGATGGTGATGATAGAAGTATAGATTAGGATCGAAAAAAGAAGCCAAAATAAATAGCTCAGCCGTTGAGAGTGAGACAAGCCAATGCGTCCCCTGCTTCCCAATAGCAATCGGGAGTTTATGAGTTCGATACCTACTCGTAGAACCATTGAATCTAACTCCACATAACATAACAAACGCTCACAAACAAAAAAAGGCTCATAAAAAGGCGAATTTCATATCAAAAACTTTATTCTCACACAACTATACCAATGCTTATTAGATACATTATTAAGTCTAGTTAACAAGTACTATGTTGTTGTTGCTGAATCTATTTCAAAGTTCGGACAAGGTACCAGAACATTTCTTTGGACTGCTGAACGTTCCTCCTAAAAATAAGAAAATCAGAATAAATCTTCACCCGACATTTGCTTTATAACCGACTAGGTTTTGCCTACTTGGCCTTTGGGTGAAAAGGCTGATTTACATTGATCCAGTAGCTGGATCCATCTTCACTGGATTCCAGTGCAGGATTGGCATTGACACTGGATCAGGCCGTTTACATTCAGTCCAGTAGACAGCCTTA
Organism: Xestia xanthographa; assembly: GCA_905147715.2. Taxonomy (NCBI): domain Eukaryota; kingdom Metazoa; phylum Arthropoda; class Insecta; order Lepidoptera; family Noctuidae; genus Xestia; species Xestia xanthographa. The sequence goes on along the minus strand of LR990653.1, from coordinate 28,184,195 downwards.
CTTTGTTGAGGTATTACGTGGCGATGACTGGCCATTGCGTTTACACGGATCCAGGGACACTGGCACGTGGTGGGCGGCCACACAGGGGGAGGACATTAGATTAGGGCAAAGTGCTCTATTATGACGACCTCTCTTACCACAGTAACAACAGGTTATGTGCTTTAATCTGCAGAAGTCCACAGTGTGATCCTTGCCAAAACAAAGATAACAACGGCCTTTCAATTGTAACTTTCTCTGTCCTAGAGTTTTACTACTTGTATATTGATCGTTGAAATGACCACCCTTACAAAAGACACAACTAAGCTTAGTTCTTTTTTGACTAGGACCTTGCTCATTCTCCTCCTTGAAATCATGATACCTCCTATTGAGTTTTATTGAAAGCGGTTACATTTGGTTTAAAACATTTGTCAATTGTTTTCCTGACAGTATCTCTATACTTCATCTTTTGTATTTTAGGTTTTTTCACAACTCTCTCTTCTTTTACATGAAGTGAAATCAGCCTTTAAGTACAGACGCCAGCACATCAAACTACCCGGAACTGACCAATCTTCCCAATCAACCTTGAACCTATAATGTTTTAGAGATAAAGTTGAAAATCGATTAAAAATAATAATGGGGGTGAGCGTAATATATTTTCATCAACCGGGTATGAGTCCAGAGTCCAGGCAACCAGGGTCCCAATAACATTTTGTCCGACCCGAGAATCGAACCCAGGATAAAGAAAAAGAAAGCTCCAAATAAAACAATACATATTCAAAATAGCTAAACTCATTATTATGAAACTAAGTTAAGGCACCTTGCCCCAATGCCGGCGATTAGCGAGTAGGGTAGCGAATGCAAACAAAAACAAGGTGTTTGGTTGATAGCGTTCTCGCTGGCGATAGCGATGGCGGTGTGATCAGCCAGCGATCAACAATTACTTCATATAATGGCTGTAAAAGTACTCTTAACAAAGCTGAAAGGTTACGGTCAAAGTTACAACTTTTTCACAAGATTTTTTAATGTTATGTAACGCTCCAGTATTATTAATGATGCTCTGTGGTAACACCACGCCATGCCACGCCATGTGTACACGGTACAGGCCATGCTAAGCCAAGCCATTGCCATCTTACGACAATTTGAAGCCAAAGTTGTCAGTCAAGCCAGCCAATGACATTCAATTAAGATACAAAAGGTTTTATGTTTGAGATTAAATTATTGGTGTGTTTGACCACTTCCACCCATCTATTTTCCATCGCAACGTTCTTATTGTCCCATTCCCTTCATTACCTTTTGCGAAGTATGTAGTTTGTGATCAGTGAAAATTCGTCAAATACTTCTGTATCTTTAGTACTGTCAATATATCCCTTTTCAATAAAAACATTCAATGTTTTTTGAATGTCTTACGAAGCCATTTTTATGAAAACGGGACTATTTTGTGTCCCGAGGCTTCTTTCGGGGACACCGGGACAGAGAACCTAAAAACGGGACAGTCCTGTTCAAAACGGGACGTATGGTGACGTTAGTCCTACCGTAAAACGTGATTTTTTTACCCAAAAAAAAAAAAACTCTCTTCCGAGCAATAATTTTTGAGTAGAGTTACTTAGTTTGATGTAATTACATATTTCTTAGTGAAGGGCCCGCTTACATCTTGTATTTAAGCTCTATTCTATTCTATTCTATTTTTACGCTGTAGGTATATCACTTTTAGTCACACGGGACTGACAATCGCGACGAAATCGTCGATTACTTCTCGATTCCTTGTCGGCAATGGGACGAGTAGAAAAAAAGAACAAGTCTTCCATACCCGTTCACTATCACGATTATTAGTCTCTATCATTCGGGATGCCTTCTCCTGTAGCTGCAGCAGACCAGGGTCCAATATAGTCATGAGGTACAGGAAAGTGAGGAATAGAGCGATCACCAGGCAGGAATAAATCAGGAAGTAGAGGAAGAATCGCATTTTATCTTAGCTGTAAAATAAGAAAGATTTAAGTCGTTAGGACTCCCGTCTAAAATAATAAGGTTTCTGTTTCTTTGGCGATTAAATATCATTATCTCACTTACTTATGTGAGACAAAAATATTCAAATTGGTATAAGACCTTCATATTTTTAGTGGTCATCATCAGCCTATTAATGTTCCTACTGCTGGGACACAGGCCTCCTCTCTATGAGAGGGAATGGGCTATAGTCCACTACGCGGGCCCAGTGCGGATTGGTAGATGGGAATGGGCTATAGTCCACCACGCGGGCCCAGTGCAGATTGGTAGATGTCACATGTCTTCGAATTTTTTGGTTCTAGGACATGCCGGTTTCCTCACGATGTTTTCCTTCACCGTTTTGAAAGCAGTGGTGATGAAATAAATTACTCAAAGTAATGCGCCTGTCTTGGTTCGAACCCACGACTTAGGTGCTGTTCGTAAGTCGGGGCCGCCACCCCTGGGTCACCGCTGCTCTTTTAAGTGGTATGGGTTCCAAAAGACTGTATTTACAACGTCATGACATTGCAATCAATACAGTTGGAGAAAATTACTTTTAAAAGTTGCTGAGCGAAATGACGCCATCTAGCCGATTTCTGCCACAGCGATTGCATTTGATGGTTTTCTAGGGTGGTTGTCGAGAGCTTTGCTGTGCTCTTTCATATGCCCGCCCTCAAGTGTCCCCCATATCACAACTTTGGCCGAACAACTCCGATCACAAAGCGAACATGTCAAAACACCATTGACGACATTGTAGAGTATATATATATACATACGTATGCATAATAAATAATGCTCACGACTGTAAAGGGTGTAAAACACCTCTTAGCGAAGCCGAAAGGCACTTGTTCTCCCCATCATTGCGATTGCATTTTTTTTTCGGGTGAAAAATCATGGTTTGTGGTAGAAATCATGTAACGCACTCAAAACAGTGTGCTGATGGATGGATTGAATAGTACGGGGGTCGTGGAGGTGTTTAAAGTAAAAACATTACATTAAAAACTTGTATTAAAAAAAACTTGTCAAAAAGTTGGAACTTTGACCCCCAATATCTCCGTAACAAGAAGTTTCCCAGGTCTGGTCTAGAACAAACAAATGATCGTATAAGGACGGGGAGAACAAGTGCCTTTTCGGCAATTTTACACCCACTATACAGGCTGGAAGGGGACATTGTCGCACAAACGGTTCCAAATAATGCTTAATACGTGCCGGTTATGCGTCGATCTCCATTCCACCCTGTATTTTTTAAAACCAAAACAAACCATGTATTGTAATCCTAGAAACTCCCCACTTTATTTGCTTTTCGTTCGATAGCTATGGAGATTTATTTTTTTTATTATTGAAAATCGCCTTTTAACTTTTCCCAGACCCTTTTCTCTATCGAATATTGACAGACAATATGACAAGGTCTGTCAAACAGAAACAGAGGTACCTACCAAAAAAAAAATTAGATACTTCTTGGTCAATTTAACCTAAAAACCCAGGTGTTACGCAGAGCCAAAAAGCCCTGTTTTCAAAACTAACATGAGAAAATGAAGTTTTGTCTATAACTTCTTCATTACACATACCTACCCTGTAAAAACATATTCTTTATCTAAAAATATTCTTCTTAATCTACCGTTCTATAAATTGATGATGTCAATAGATATTTTTTTGCTCTCGATCACTAACAAGTTTTCCCAGAAAAGGGGCTTTGAAGCCAAAGTTCCACGAGCTTGGTGTCACTTGAATATCAAGTGGGAGCCCACGTTTTATAAATAGCAACACTGGAGTCTTAATTAGTTTTACGAATTTACATTAATAGGTATTGCTTTTTCTGGAAAAACACTTATTAGTCATGTTCCTCAGAAGGTCATAATTTTGCGTTGTACTCACAGCCAGCGTGCGAATGACCAGATGTATGAAAGTAACCGAAGAAGGATGTGTTCTGTTGTCTCTGCTTACCATCATGGGAAAAAGTGTGAGTTTATGTATATTTTCACATTGACAGAACGACTGCATCTACTGACCTGTAAGGGGTACTCTTCATCCCCCTCAGAAAAGGAAGGATCCTCCGTCCAGACCGGTGTTATATCTGGTGGCCGACTGCCTGACAGTTGTTATCGGATTCTTCTATATAATCAAAATTAAGTAATAACATTCTTCCAATTATTCTTATTAAGTCGCTGATAGCTTTAACTGCGAGATGTAGGATTTCGATGTTAGTTCATCATCTGTATCAAACAAACAGAAAACAACTAACTAACTGAAAACTGACACACACATACACACACACACACACACACTGACTGTTGACTGGCTGTCTAACTGGAACTATGAAAATGGCATTACTATGTATGTATGTCCGAGTTTCAGTTCAGCTAACAGACGGCCAAGCAAAGTGATTAAGGGTTCCGTTTCAAAAGTCTGGTATGCCGAGAACTTCGTATCCCTGCTGATATATGTACTGGTAGTATTCCAAACCAATTGGTAGGTTTTTCATCTGCAAGTACAGTAATTACCTAGCTTCACCTTAAGCATATATCTTGCAAAGAAGAGGGAGGTTTCCACCTCCCTCTCCACCTCTCTTCCGAGAGGTGGAGCATTGTACTCTACCGACTTATAGATCTTAATATCTATAATAATTATACAGTTAGAATCTATGCTAATAATTATTATAAACACGAAAATTTGGAAGGGTGGATGGATGTTTGTTATTCAACCACACCAGTACGGCTGAACGAATCTGGATGAATTTTGGCACAGAGATTGTGTCTGGAATGGCACATAGGATGAAAGTAGAATATTTTCTAAGGGAGCTACATCTGCCAACAAACTGCTTTACAGTTTGGCAGAAGTAACATTTTTTGTAATAGGATGTCACCTCATAATGGCTAAGTCACATATTTTGACTAAGGTGTAGGGTTTGTGAAGTTAGACCTTGAGGAGTCAGGGCGTGTAGAGTTAGAAGCTTGGCTCTACATAAGATCTGATAACTTTTTGACAGTGCGACTCATATGGTCTCGTCTTAGCAACATTTTAGATGAAAATGTTTTTTGTGGGATCAACTTTACTCCGACACGTACTAAAGAGAATTTTCTTATGTTACTAAAACCCCTACATATTCTGACCAAAAACCTCTTCAAGAAGTAAACAGTACTGCCAAGTAAAATAAAAGAACAAGTGACATTGACATTTTTTACAAGTGTTTTTTTCATGAAAATGTTTTATAACTCAATATAAATATTGATTTACTAATAATAAACTTATAAAGAGGTAACTTAAAAAGTACGTAAATTTTTTGTTGTTCTTCTCACGTGTGTTGTCCTAATTTCTTCATTAAAGACTCACATCATAACATCACGTCTGCACCCCCGTAGGCTTAGGCAGAGGTGTACTTACCTATTAGCAGTGTGTCTAGAGAGTCCCATGTAGTCCCGTGGGGGGAGGGGCTGTTATTATTTAGCTCGTGGCTAAATAATAACAGCCGCTCGGGTCGATCTTTAGGTTAAGCCGTGCTTGCCTAGTTTGGTCTGTGGATGGGTGGTTACATACCAAGTTTCTACCATGTCTCGGAAAGCACGTTAAGCAGTTGGTCCCGGCTGTCATTTGTAGATCTTTGGCAGTCGTTACAGGTAGTCAGTGGCCTGAAAGTCTGACAACCAGTCTTACCAAGGGGTATCGTATTACCCGGTACTAACTGGGTTGTGGAGGTCAGACAGGCAGTCGCTCCATGTAAAATACTGGTATTCAGCTGCATCCGGTTAGACTGGAAGCCGACCCCAACATAGTTGGGAAAAGGCTAGGCAGCTGATGATGTAATAGGGGGTGAGCCTGTTGCCATCAACCGGGCACAAGTTCAAACTCCGTGGCTGCTCCTGAGAAATTCCTGATGGAAAAACCCAATAACTCTTTGCCCGACTTAAGAATCGAACCCTGGACCACTCGACCAATGAGACTCCTACAATCTATTAAATACATACATAGTACATATTATATACATAAACTTACACCTTTTCCCATGAGCGGAGGCACAAACTAAAACTATAGAACGCCACATACTGCGATCCCTAGCATATCATAGTTATAATATCAAACTTACACTCAAAAGAGGTACATTTATTAACAGTGGATAGCTGATTGGCCAGTGAGAACACTCTCCCGCTACTTTTTTAGCTATCAAAGACAAAAACTCGCTCAGCATGTTCACATGGACAGAATACTCGCTTAAAAACACTCATTTAGTACATACTTGTACCAGCAAGTGAGAAGTAGGTAGGTACCTACTGGTGTCGATTCTGTTGTGCACAAACTAAACTTAATTTAAGCTATTGCTATCTTTTACTAAAAGGCAGTGCGAGAAAAGGACGGCTATAGCTCTGAACTAAGTTAGAGATGTCAAACTATAATAGTTTTGTGTGTTTTTAGTCGACATGTTTTTACGTGCACCCTTCATTTGTATGGAAATACTAGTTCCAACAAAATTGAACAGCTCTAAATTACGTCCGTCTCTTTTTTAGGGTTCCGTACCCAAAGGGTAAAAACGGAACCCTATTACTAAGACTTCGCTGTCTCTCCGTCTGTCTGTCCGTCTGTCCGTCTGTCTGTCACCAGGCTGTATCTCATGAACCGTGACAGCTAGACAGTTGAAATTTTCACAGATGATGTATTTCTGTTGCCGCTATAACAACAAATACTAAAAACAGAATAAAATTAATATTTAAGGGGGACTCCCATACAACAAACGTGATTTTTTTGCCCTTTTTTGATAATAATGGTTAATCGGAACCCTTCGTGCGCGAGTCCGACTCGCACTTGGCCGGTTTTTTTGTTATATTAGAGAGAAAAAGATAGCAATAGCCTAAATTAAGTTTAAATTGTGCACAACAGAATCGACACCACTGTCAATCGCCCCGCGTACTCGTGCCCTCGTTCACAGCCCAGCAACAAAGCGATGCGAACTACTCACTTACAGCTCGATCCTCACCCACTCATTCCTGGTTGCTGCTCCAGCAGCTTTTGAACAGGTCAGGTGCCTTTCAAAATACAGCAATGCTGCTTAGCATCATATGAAGCGGCTGGCATTTCCTTCAAGCTCACAGTCAGTGAGTCAGGGAACCACCTAATGGGTTTAAACTTTTACTTCACCCGCTATTATCAACAGGGCAATAACAACAAAGATCCTTCGATCGAAACTAATTACCTTACCCATCTTTCTTTTCAGTAATGACTAAGGCATCCGTAAGACACAGCTTATCCGACTCCGAAATAGGGTCCACCCGAACAGAACGTGCAAACAAATTAGGGGCCATCCTATGTCCTACAGTCTGTGCTCTTCTCCTTGTGTGCATCTTTGCAGTTTCCTTCATAGGCACCAAGCTAGCCTACGACCAATATGACCAGCTCTGCACCGGACGTCGGTTTGATGTCGCTAAACTGTACATCTTCCCTAATTTCACTATAAAAGCTGAACCTATTCCTGTACAAGTGGATAACACTGGTATGTCCCGTATAGTTGTTTGATTAATAAATTTGACGTTGTTCTTCTGAAATGTTTTATTTTTGTGTTTAGTGTTGCGTTGGTAGGGCGTCCGCTAAACTCGCGTGGCTGCACGGAGCGGGAACCCGCTTTCAAAATTTCCTTAGAAAACCCTTTAGACGCGTAGCGTTGACATCGCGTAGTCGCTGCGCTGGCATTGCGTAGTCACTGCGCTGGCGTCGCGTGGTCACTGCATCGCGTTGACTATATAAAACAAACAACACTGGCTGCACAAACGCAACACCCCACTTCGTATTCTATTTAGTAGATACAATTTACTTATAGGATTTACTCATAGGATTTACTCATAGGATTTACTCATAGGATTTACTCATAGGATTTACTCATAGGATTTACTCATATCAAATATTGATAAAACCCATACAATCTGCAGCAAATATTAGCCAAAAGTACCAACACACAAGACAAAATTCAAGTAAAGTCTCTGCCATTACCCTATGAACGTACATTGAAGATATACACTCTCCCTACATGAGGTACGTAACGACATCTGTCGAAGTCACTGTGTACTTATAAATGCAACATCTTGGTACTCGGATACAGCGCAGAAAACTCTGCCAGTATGCGCGGGAAAGCGTTTTCCTTGAAACGTTTACTGCGATGTTAACTAGATGGCGCCACATGAATGCTTGAAACATGTTTTCTCAGGTACCTACGTTGTTTGCTCTTAGTGCCATTTTCATGAAGGTATGTTTGGTTGATAAAAGGCGAAGTTTGGCATTGTATAAAAGTATTTAGCAATAATAGAGGTATTGATTTATTTTGTGAAGAGTTAACAGTAATACTAATAAGGTAGAGTTTTGTTCTCTAGTTGATTTGGTTGAAATAATTAATTAATTAAAATCTTATTTCGAAATTAGAAATTGTTTATAAGATGTACCTATTGGATTTAAGGAGTGTTGTATTTAAAATAACAAGTTGCTGCTGCTGCTAACTAATTAAAATTATCAATTAAGTTACTATTAAACCTCCCTACATTGTTTTTTATAATATACGGAGAATCAATTTAGAATCCTTTACAGAAAACACTAAACATGTAAAAGAGATGTAAACTAAAATAACCTAGAACACGCAGTATAGTCATCCACTATTTTCTTTCGCAGAAAAAACAATTACACCATTTACACAGAAGGTTTCCGAACGCTACACAATTTTCAGGGCTACATTTTTTGCTCTGGCAACGAGAAAACTGACAGAAAACAAAATGGGCGGCCTCTAGTCGTCGGTAGTTAGTTTCGGGTAGAATTTTTCCTAATATTATATTGTTATAACATTAATATTTTGTACTCGCTACAAAGTTCCTTGGTGCTAGTGTTATTAGCTGAGTGTTTCGTGTTATAAAATGTGAGTATTCGCTCTGTTTGCTTAGTAATGTATATTTTACAACTTGTATTGATTGTGTTAGCGTACCAAAGGCCAATGTCAGCCTTTCTGTAGGGGTGAGTTGCGTGCATTCTAAGAATTTCGGTATTACTACACTGTCTGGTCTTTGCATATTTTTTTTTTGTTGTTGAATAATAATGTAGTTTTAAAGTAAGTATTGCGGTTGTTTGTTTTTAAATTATGGATTAGTATTTTTTTGTAGATAAATTACTGTTTATTGATAATTATTTGAAAGGAATGGAAAATAAGCATTTATCATTTAATACACTGCTTTATTTTAATGAGATATTTTCAAATATTTTACAAATAGGTATTTTTCGTATTGAAAATCGATATAAGTACCTAGGTAGGTTAAGTTAATACTTAATGAATTCATGAATAATTTACACATTTTCTTTGTTTAGAATGTTACGGATAAACATAGTTTAGCATTTTTGTAACTCTGGCTGCATAAATTACTTTAAAACAAAAAAAAAACAGTGGTTAGGATTACTTACCATTGCAGCTAGGGCTTTAAGGTTATTATGATTATTATCGTATCATATTATTGTTACGTATTAAGGTGAATGCTCCAACCAGCCCGCGAAATTCAAATTTTCTTACGTTTTTTGCAATTTGCAGGCCAGTGCTAGGGTGTATGTTGATTAAAATATTATTCGAGGCTGTAACACGTCCTATGTAGTTACAGAATTATAATCATCATAATGATCAATACAAAACCCTCCAAGTTCATAAAGGCGTAGGAACCAAAAAAAAAACAGCAAAAGTCATTTCTACACTTTTATGAACTTGGAGGATTCTATTGATGATTTTGATGATTATATTTCTATAACTACATACGTCTTACAGCTGCAAATAATATTTTAATTAACATACATGCTAGCACTGGCCTGCAAATTGCAAAAAACGTAAGAAAATTTGAATTTCGCGGGCTGGTTGGAGCATTTACTTTAACAAACGATAATTCTGTAAATGGCTATTTATTTTATTACGACGTTCGGGCTATTAGAACACCTTATTTCCTCGCCATAATCGTCTCCCTATCCTATTTGGTAATATTTGATTTAAGTAGTTCATAACGCGCGTTTAACAAGTATAAAATCGATGAGGAATGAATAAATAAACTTATGAAAATGACCGTAATTCCTTACCAAAAATGACACTGATCAGACATAATGTTACCTAATAGTTCATAAACGTATTTTGCCGACCGAGCAGCGGTGGCCCAGTAGTGGTGGCCCCGACTTACGAACAGTAAGTCGTGGGTTCGAACCCAGGCAGGCGCATTACTTAGTGTAATTTATTTCATCACCGCTGCTCTCAAAACGGTGAAGGAAAACATCGTAAGGAAACCGGCATGTCCTAGAACCAAAAAATTCGAAGACATGTGACATCTACCAACCCGCACTGGGCCCGCGTGGTGGATTACAGCCCATTCCCTCTCATAGAGAGGAGGCCTGTGTCCCAGCCGTGGGAACATTAATAGGTTGATGAAGATGAAGATTTTGCCGACCCCAACATAGCTGGGAAAAGGCTAGGCAGATGATAAATGCAATAAATGTAAGTATTTGTTTACAAATCAAATCAAATTTTAGAAACAAGGGTTTTCAGGGTTCGAATTTGGAGTGATAATTATCATGATACCGAAGTATACCGATGTGATATCAAAAATCATAAAACAAAATACTTCTCGTGAATCCGCACGCAATTTGCCGCTTCTGCGCGCATCCGACGCGCGACGGTGTTAAATGTCAATTAAAAAAAAAACGGTCATTAACGGTGTTTAATCAACAAACAAAATACGGTCTATTTAATCACCAGAAAAAAAATCATGTTAAAAAAGTTATTTTAATGCTAGTTTCAAACAAAAAACAGTAATTTGTATATATATTATTGTTTAAAAATTCTCGTTAACAAGAAGTTAGTTTTTTTAGACATTATTGTGTACCATAACACTACGTTTTCCTATTTAACCCAAAGGTTGACTGGTAAAGAATGCCTTGCGGCATTAAGTCCGCATATGTACCACTATTGATGAGTTTAAATAAATAAATAATTCTTTTAAAAGTCAAAAAATATGTATGGATCAGCATTGATAATTTCACTGTTTTACTCGTATTTAAACTTCATGTAGTACCTACAAGACTGGTACATGGGCTTAATGCCACAAAGCAACCAGTCGACCCTTGCATGAGCATTGTGATAGAGTATAATAACAATATCTGATAACCATCCGATAATATTATCATGACGATAATTATAAAAAAAAAAATATTTTAAAAATTTTGAACCGTTTACTTTACAACTTCTAAAATGTTTACAACCCTCTCATGTGTTTACAGCTCTCGTCAGTTTGCATTCATGTTTTATTTGCGAGCATAGATATTTTTTTAAATGTACTACCGAGGAAACTGACGGTCAACCACTTTCAACCTTATAACTTAGGGCATAAGGGTGAAAAGTGGAAGACAAAAAGACCGCTTTTTATGCTCTTAACGGTTTTTAGTGGAGTGCAAAGAAATGCAACATTAGAAGATAATGATGCCCGTAAAGAAGTTTTAATATAAAAAGAACATTTAGGGTTGGTACAACATTTACTGCAGCTGAAAATTCTATTATTATATTCTATGTCTAATTTTTACCCGACTACGACGAAGCCAAAAGGTAATAATGTCTTGTATATCTATAGTAATATTATAAAGAGGTAACATTTGTTTGTAAGTTTGTATGTAGGGGGTAATCTCCGGAAGTAATGAACCGATTTCAAAAATTCTTTCACCATTAGAAAGCTACATTCACCCTGAGTAACATAGGCTATATTTTATCCCCGTACTCCCACGGGAACGGGAACTACGCGGGTGAAACCGCGGGACGTCCGCTACTACTTTAATATTTTAGCAGTCTATGTATGTATGTTTGTATTTACGTATGTTCCGCCGTAGCGCCTAAACCATTCGATTTTGATGAGTAAGGTGTCAATCGATTCGATAGTATAGCCAGGGTGACACAGGCTACATTTTATTCAGTAATCGGGTTTTAACCACACAAATTCTGGTGTCTAATGTGTGATCGAACTTTGTCCAATTTAAAAAAATCTACCTAAGACCGGTCATAGGTTTAAAATAAAACTGATAAACTGCCGAAGCCGTTTCTTGGTGTCAGTTCATCAGTTTTAATTTCACGATGAGGAGACTCCTCATCAACATCCAAGGCCTCTCTTTGTTCGTGCGACTCTTCACGCTATTGTGCCAGCTTTATCCAGGTTTTACTAACGATGGCAACTTTGTAATCTAACCATCCAGTAAATAGGTTCCATCCTACAAAAATATGCACACCGCAATATCAAAGAATTCCCGAAGAAATTCTTCCATGTTGCTTACATAAAAGCCTCATTCCTTCTCAAAATATACCAACATGTTACCTACCTACGTATCCCCTGCACCTCTTGGCACGGTACCTTATAGCTGAGCCATTATATCATCTTTCCACGCCGCGAAGCCTCCACCTACACCTTTGTAGAGAGACCTCATTCGCTACGACCTCATCAAGTCTTCTTGCCGTATGCATGGAGCAAACATTAAGTAGCGCAGCTTCACGAAAGCCTTTTTTTTTCTTTTTTAAAAATAAACTAGATGACCTACTTTTTACTGGCCGTTTTTTTTTTCTTTTTGTTGACTTCTCGTTATGAAGACAAAGGTAACATTTGAATGAATGTTTCAATGAGAGTATATCTTTAGTACTTACCCATTTTCGTTTGCGTCATTGGTTTTGTTTTCGTGTTCTTAAACTTTCTACTTTGGTTATAAGTTGATAAGTTTTACGGAAGCTGTACTAACGTCATAGATGTTTACGTAATGGTCAAGTTCTAGCTTTTATTTAATCATTCAATGGTTTGCAGTAAATAAATTGAGAGTTAGAGAGATTTGATTCCTATGATTGACTCTATCCACTGATGCCATAAAAGTAAGGCTGTTATTTTTTCGAATTTTAGTCGGTTCTATTCCCGAATGTAGCAAGAGAATTTTAGAAAATCTTTAAATGCAGATTTGTTTCTTATTAAAAATAAAGGAATGTTTCTTTTGAGTGGAATTCGCTATCTCCAGTATTTAGAGTTTTTCCCTATGGATGAGGTTGAAAAATTCCACCCTGTATATACCTACAGCATTAATAATAACCAAAATAGGAGCCTATATTAAAGTTTTTTGACTGAAAAGGTAGGTAGACCCAGTGAATGCTTGAGTAGGAAACACCTCAAAGGCTATACTTTGCAATTGCATCCGCGAGATATGATGAAATTCCCTCAAGTATTTACTTGTATAACTTGCGTATTCCTCTAGAAGAAAATCAATACCGAGACAAAAAATATACAGGCTTCACCAGACATTCAGACTGGCGACATCATGTGCCTTCCACGTCTAGTTAAATGTAAAATGACATCAGGGGCGGTATCGGTTGGAAGTTCGCCAAAAGAGACCGCGGAAAGGGGTATATCGGTGCTTGCATAAATCGGGGAAACATGGAATCTGTTTTAGACTAAATGCAAGTTGGATCGATAGAACACTGTCCCTCTTGTAATCCATAAAAGATGATAAAAAGCGAAGGACACCTTCTTCCTAAAAGGTATATCACCTTACAGGTAATATAATATATCATATCCCTATAACATCCTTAGCTCCACCTCTTCGCCGTACAGTGTTTAGTGCTAATTCACCATGTGCAAACTCATAAACGAACGCAGCGACCTGGTTGACGTCCACGTAGACTCATTATCGACGTCTGTCAGACGTAATTAGTATTTGTATTTAATATAATTTAATATTCTTATTACTTAGATTCTAGATAACTCTACAATCTAAGTACATCAAGCCTTAAATTTAAATTTATAATTACAAAGAACATTTTGCATGTGGTGTTTGCCTGTAATTGATTGTGCAGTTAGATTTAAGACACAATTACTTGTATGTTCCTATCTGTATAATATTTGTAACAACTGTTGGTGAACATTAATTAAATAAATAAAATAAATAAATATCGAGCTGAAGACGGACTGACCCGCCCCTGCTACGCAAGGTGTTTACTATACTTTACTCTTATTATCTTATCTTATCTTATCTTATCTTATCTTATCTTATCTTATCTCTCGATAGCTAATTTGAAATTAGCTATCGAGATTTATTATAAATAGCGACTCGCCCCGGCTTCGCACAGGTAAGATGTACTAATAAAGAATTTAATATTAACAAAATTCATGCAAACCTTGCTCTGACAATAATCTATAATCTATACTAATAATATTATAAAGAGGTAACATTTGTTTGTATGTTTGTATGTAGGGGGTAATATCCGGAAGTAATGAACCAATTTTAAAAATTGTTTCACAGGTAGAAAGCTACATTATTCGTGAGTGCTATAGGCTATTTTATTCCCGTACTCCCACGGGAACGGGAACTACGCGGGTGAAACCGCGGGACGTCAGCTAGTTAATTATAAACACAACAAAAAAAAACCAACCAAATCGGGCGAGTCGTCCTCAAGTGATTCTTTGGCCATACATGTGGGAATTCAGTTTTATTTATTGTAGATGTAAGTTTAAAATTAATGTACCTATTGTTTATTATACGGTTACATATCTTCCGGTTAATACCTTCCAGAATTAATTCTCTAAATTATGATGAATCTGCACCAAAAAAAGCTAAGAAGACAACGCGCAACGTGGTGAAACAGACAAACACAAAAAGCGACTTCTTTATACTATTTTAAAAAGCAATGGTCACAAACGTTTGGCTTTGGGCCTAGCCTTTAAGTGACAGAAATGAAACTCCAAACCCAAACTTGCTAAAACCCGAAAAATAACAAACACCCAAAGTACTGTTCTACTTACCTACTTACATACTATTTCTACTCTTGTTATCTCCAAAAATCTTAGTAAAAGCAAAGTGTGCTACTTAAAGTAAGATAGTTAGGGGTCCTTTGATCCTATCACACATTATGGGATAAGGAAGAGGCGCTCCAGGCCCTATCGGAGGCTGCGAGCTATCCCGGGTACGGAACAAGGTCACGTTACATAAAACGTTTCGCCTTCGCGCCCTTTTGACATCGAATTCGGGGAAAAATGCGCAGAGGCGGCTTCCTTTAGATAATCCTATAAAAAATGCTACGCCAATCCCTGCAGCTGTTGAAAAACTAGACAATTTACTTAATTTGTTCTTCATTACTGATCATTTTCTGACAAAAAACAAGCTTTGAAATGTCTTGTGTTGTCGGTAAAGGAGTAAGCAGTGACTAGATAGAACGTAAGTTTAATAAAAAGGAAACTTGGAACTTTTATACGACCATCATATTTTCAGAGATTTTTTATCTCAAGGGTGAGAAGGATAAATTCCTTCCTTCCTGAGGAGCTCGTGGCTAAATAATAACAGCCGCTCGGGCCGATCGTTAGGTTAAGCCGTGCTTGCCTAGGTTGGTATGTGGATGGGTGACCACCCATTTCATACCGAGTTTCCTCCGTGCCTCGGAAAGCACGTTAAGCCGTTGGTCCCGGCTGTCATTTGTAAATCTGACAGTCGTTAGGTAGTCAGAGGCCCAAAAAGTCAGACAACCAGTCTTACCAAGGGGTATCGTATGACTCGGTACTAACTGGGTTGTGGAGGTCAGATAGGCAGTCGCTCCATGTAAAATACTAGTATTCAGCTGCATCCGGTAAAACTGGAAGCCGACCCCAACATAGTTGGGAAAAGGCTAGGCAGATGATGATGATGGGTGAGAAGGAAAAATTCTAAAAAGTAACAAATAATGTCTTGTATTCCTCCTAGCATATCGCTGGCAGTCTAAATAGAGTTGGGCCAGTTTCCAACATTCGTGTAACATGGAGACAACAGAGCACGCAGGACACGATAATACAAGACGTAATAATATCTTAAACAGGGTGTAAACAGACTCATCACAAAGCCGTCAACCAAGCATTTAAACAGCGCAGCATTTTTTTAAACAGTGTTTAAGCATTTTGTACATCAAACTAAGTAACTTTACGCAAAAATTATTGCTGGGAAACGACTTTTTTTTATGGTGATAAAACATGTTTTGTGATAGAACTCAATGTAACGCACTCAAAACATTGTGCTGATGTATGGATTGAATATTTTGGGGGTCGTGGAGGTGTTTAAAGTAAAAATCTTCCATTAAAAACTTGTATTTACAAAAAAAACTTGTCCAAAAGTTGGAACTCTGACCCCCAACATCTCCGTAACTAGAAGGTCCCAGGTACGGTGTAGAACAAAAAAATGATCGCAATGACGGGGAGAACAAGTGCCTTTCGGCTTCGTAAAGATTCTTATATATTTACACCCTTTATTCTGTAACTTGAAAATGCTGAAATCTACTAAGTACTGAAACTAGACACGCGGTTCGTACGTTAAGGCAATTAAAGATAAATCGATACTGTGTTAAATTTTAAACTTGACTAGCTTATGCTGCGGTTTCGCCCGCGTGATGTAAAGAAAGAAACACATGTACGGTGCTGTCCTGCGGGATCGTCGTACCAGGATAACACGTATCCAGGATATAAACTATCTGTGGGCCTACGACGTAGGCTCTCAGGTATAGTGACTGAAAACTTTCCGAAGCACGTAGGCCCTACGTGCTTCGGAAAGCCGTTGCCGTTAAGCCGTTGGTTCCGGCTGTCAATCATAGACCTTGACAGTCATTACAATTAGGGGCTCGAAAGTCTGACCACAGGGTACCGTATTACCCAGTACTAGCTGGCTTGTGGAGGTCAAATAGGCAGTCGCTCCATTTATTTTTCAGCTGCATCTGGTTAGACTGGAAGCTGACCCCAACATGGTTGGGAAAAGGCTAGGCAGATGATATGATGTTTTTACTTTTTTTTCCATCATCCACCCTTATCAGTACCGAACTGATAGCGTGCCCAAGCATTCTGCAGTTCAGCCAGTATCAACAGGAACACTCGATATGATAAAGGCCAAAGTGGTAACATTCTGCTGAAGACTGAGTAGTAGTAGTGAAGAAAGAGAACACTGCTTAAATATAAGCAGTGTTCTCTTTCTTTTCTGTTTTTGACAAAATAGAGATGATGACTGACTAAAAAAAATGTGATTCTGTTTAGTCCTTCAGTTAGATTATCGAAAAATATTGGATACGTGTTTTTTGTTTTATCAAATTAATAAAAATTGACGTTATAGATAAAACGTGTCAAAGATCATGAGTGGGGGCTTGTGAGTAAAAAACACAAACACATTTGAGTAAAAAATGTACTCAAATGTGACCTCACACGAGTTTTCGACGCACTGTCTTCAGTTTTTGTTTACGTGAAAAAGAACAAGTTTAGTCCAATATTTTTTGGTAATCTATCTGACGGACTAGTTAGATTTTTTTTGTCATCTACTCTATATTCTGTATTTTGCTAGTCATGTCGGTAAGAGTCAAGCTTGTCCCACCATCATAGCCTTTATAGTTTAACTAGCGGACGCCACGCGGTTTCACCCGCGTAGTTCCCGTTCCCGTGGGAATATAGAGATAAAAATTTGCCTATGTAACCCGGGGATAGTGTAGCTTCCCAACGGTGAAAGAATTTTTCAAATCGGTTCATTACTTCCGGAGATTACCCCCTACATACAAACTTACAAACAAATGTTACCTCTTTATAATATTAGTATAGATAGGACCCACTCAGTGGTTCTTATAGCACAATTCGCATCTGTCATGGGGCAGACAATATGTCCGACCCAATCCCACTTAAGCTTAACGGCTTTCAAAGTAACTTTGGTTTGCGCCCGCAGTCTTTTGTTCCTATACAATCCGAAAGTTGAACTAGCAGGATACTGCGCTCCAAAGAATTACAATGGATATGGATATAGATGGGTGACCGCCTAATACATACCGAGTTTTCTCCATGCCCCGGAAACCACGTTAATCCGTTAGTCCCGAGTGTCATTTGAAGATCCTATAAGACAGTCGTTACAAGTAAAGTGGCCCGAAAGTGTGACAAATCGAATCGGGGGCGTCGGCCACGGGTGTCTCGACTATTGGGGGTCTAAGCCACGGTCCCTGACAATCTGTATTGTAATACTTATTGTCACTTTTTCTTTCGTTTTTCTTTTCTTTTTTTCTTTCGTTCTTTCTTTCCCATTTATAAATGGGATAACCTAGTACAAATTAAGTTGTGGAGTTCAGACAGGCAGTCGCTCCATGTAATTTACTTGTAGTCAGCTGCATACGGTTAGACCGGAAGCCAACCCCCTAGGCAGATGACAATAGACATGAACTCTAATGGGATTACCTAGTACTAATTAAGTTGTGGAGTTCAGACAGGCAGTCGCTCCATGTAAATTACTTGTAGTCAGCTGCATCCGGTTAGACTGGAAGCCAACCCCAACATAATTGGGAAAAGGCTAGGCAGATGATGATAGACATGAACTCAAACTTTTGAATGTCAGAAAAATAATGAAAGAGAAGCTGCAGTCCCAGTCACAAGGAAGAAGAAGAAGAAAAAGCATTTATTAGCCCGCACAGGACAAAACACAAATTAAAATGGCTAAATTAACAGTACAACTAATAAAAAAAAAAAACAAAGAGAAAAATAAAAAAAACATGAAATGAAATTGGTCCTGTACGAGGCCAAAAGGCCCCCCCCATCTTAGCATGATGCTGTAACATTTAAAAAAAAAGTCACAGCGCTGGTATTCTGATAGGGCCCAGAGTGATGCCACGGTCAGACACGGATAAAATAATAAATACATAAAGGGTAAACGAAAAAAAAAATACAAATAAGGGTAGAATAAATAAAGAAAATAATAATTACATCTAAACCCAAGGCATAAAAAAGGCAAGGCATAAACTTGTGAAAGTTCTGTAGTTACCCATTCCAAAGTGTAGATCTCTATGGAGAAGAATGGGCAAGAAACTCCCAACACTATTTTAAATAAAAATATTGTTACTAAAGCTTGGATAAGTCATTCATGGATTTCATTAATAGATAAGAAAAATGCACATGCACTTTCAAACGGTGCAACACGTGCCGCACTTAGGACTCGCTGTATAGAAATTAATTAAGAATAGAAATCTTATCTTCACGGCTATTTCATTTTGAATTTAGTATGGCGAACTTACACATGACGAAGAATGAAAATAATATAATGCCAGCTGTTACAGTAAGCCTACATTGTTTCACAGCTGAGCAAAGATCTCACTTCATAACTTCCATAACCTCCACTTCCTATTTCTATTCACTCTTATGGAACTAATAACTAAAGAAGGTGCAGTTTTAGTTGCAAGACTAAACAAAGAATTTTCCGTGGATCGCCACTGTCCAAAACCCTGGAACTAATGAATAAGAAGAATAAGAATAAGAATTATTTATTTGCTTAAAATACAGGTGTTACCAGATGTTAAAGTTGGTGGTTTAGGCACAAACCATATTTTGCCTTTTTAGGGCATGCAAATATAATTTTACATTATTGTCTACTGCGTATCTACGTGAAATTTAACATGTACTTATTAAGTAAACTAAAATAATTATTAAATAAAAAATAACACAAATATTGCACACGAAACTAATACCTATATCTTAAAATTAAATTTTGTGTTGCAGAAATTCTTGTAAACTGTAAAAACAATTTTCTGTCAACCATTTACGCAATTGATTTCTAAAATATTTAAAAGGGAGTTCTCTAATATTTCTTGGTAATTTATTAAAGATAGAAATACACATATGAAACACATTGTTTTTAATCAATGTTGTATTGCAAAATGGTATCAAATTTTTTGTTGGATCTCTTGGCCTCTGCTTAGTGTAACTGTCACCTTTGAATTTAAAAAAATCACTGTGTTTCCTTACAAATACTGATACTTCAAACAAATACATGCCGGGTCAACGTCAAAAGCTTAAGTCTTTTAAATAGAGGTCTACAAGATTCTAGTGGGCCGACACCGCAAATAAACGCCTTCTCATAGTCTGTTGAATTGCCCCACATTATTAGTCCGTATCTTAATATGGATTCAACGTATCCACTGTATGCTATGCGAGCAGTTTTTTCATCTGATACAATTCGAAGTTTCCTTAACGCATACACAAATCTATTAAGTTTACTGCATACGCCATATATGTGTGAACGAACGAACTGGAACCAACAAAACCTAAACTGAAAAAACATTGAAACAATAGGAACTTATTGAACTTACACAGATCATCAGAGATAATTTACAAACTTTTCATCGCAAGTAATATCGTCTTATTGAAAATTCTACCTTACCTTTACCTGCCAATTCATAAACATTCGAATGACATGCAAAACACATAAATACGTATACCACTTACAAAATAATACGCGTCTGACGTACACACTGACCTAGTTCCCTGTTTCACCTGGGATGCGTTCTGACGTCATAGTACAACGTCACCAATGACACACTGACCCATTTTCCAGCCGGCCGTGGCGGGGGGGTGTGTCCCATTCAGGTTTAATCCCTGCACAGTGCCTATTTTTAGCCCACTACTTCATTCATTGAACGTCATGCAATACAGATGCGGTAATACGCTTGTCCTATTTTCAATATTAATAGATTTTGCAATAGATGTAACCTTGGTTCTTGGAGGAGAGTTTACGCTTTGATTGTTGTCCTTGACATATGTATGTTTTAGCGCTATTAGACGTAGGGTTAAGCGGAGATTTGGGTTTGATGAAATGGGGGTACAATTTGTTTGGAGGGTTGAAACGCTTGGGGCTTAGGATTGTTCGTTATTCATATCTCGTTGTGACCTCACCATAGGAATTGTGAGAGGAAATAAAACAGTGATTCCTAAGTATGTCATTTCAAAATGGTGTGTTTGTGTGGTTATGCGTAAATTAAACAACATTATAATATGTTGCAGATTTAGCAGCTGTTGTAGTAATTCGTGTCTAAAATGGAGTTGGTGGTGGTGTTTGTTAGTGGTTGTTGATGAGTAACAGAACCTAAATTTAGGATGATGAGAACGACAACAAGATTGTATTTTGGATAAAGCTTGTGTTGTCTTCAAATTCAAATACACCTTTACGGTTGGTCCTAGCAGGGGTACCGCTAGGCAGTGTGTTTGGGCCAAGCATAGTTTACTAACAATATTGTTAGCTTCCTTCGCTTTATTATTAGTAAGGTGTCTACATTACACGGTCGTTATACGCATAGTTATCAAAGCATATTTTTAGACGGAGAAAGTGAAAGAAACTTAGTTAAATCCTTACTGATAATTATATAAATGTTTGTATGGCCTCACTTCGCTGTTCGCAGAGTTACGTCTTAACTTTTTTTGGTCTGAGTGTACACGGCACACGTAATTTGTTTTTTTTTTTTTACTTGTTCTGACTTGTGGATACTTACCCATATTTGCAAAATAAAATTCTATTCTATTCTACTTAACAAGGTTTTCTATCAAGTTTACCATACGTGAATAATCACGTGTCCTCCGTATATGCTCGGTGATTAAAATTAAACGAATATGTCAGCCGTGTCGCTGATAACGTCTTTAGATGTCGTCGTTATTGAGCGTGAAGTGACAATTGAATAGTTCTGACCTCTGACCAAGATCCATAAATACAATGATGACAGATAGGATTGATGCTCAGAGTTGTAATAAGGTACCATCTGAATCATACTTAGTGAGACGTAGTTTTAGCTTTGGAAGATGATGAATTTAGCTGGTTTCTTTTAATAGAATATGGTATCAAAGTAGAAAATAAGGAGGTATACATTAAAATCACACTCAAGCAATGAAACTTATGGCAACTGTGGTGAAGCTGGAGATAATTTTAAGATACACTTATAAAAAATTTAGGTACCTGTGCCGGACGGGCGTTATCCGCTGATGGCGTGGATACGTGTACCTGGTGCTCTGCCTATACCCTATTATTACCGGGCGCACGCTTGTACAATTTTATTTTTAACGAAATTAT
Source organism: Xestia xanthographa (assembly GCA_905147715.2). Lineage (NCBI taxonomy): Eukaryota > Metazoa > Arthropoda > Insecta > Lepidoptera > Noctuidae > Xestia > Xestia xanthographa. The sequence continues at coordinate 28,162,370 of LR990653.1, read as the reverse complement.
TTATAATAAATTAAAAAAAATTAACAATATAAATTATACAAAATTCAATTTAAAATTTAATTCTTCGCCGCCAGACGGCGCTGACGTCCTACACCTAATTAACTGTAGCTGATCATTCGTCGCTATCTCAGGCGTAGACCTAACGAGGGGGGATAGGGGTTACTGGGAAAATAAGACACTTATTTAACTTTCATGACTGTACAGGAAGCGATTTCAGGATTATTCGCGCACTACTTATTCACTGTTTACTATATATATTTGCCGTACTGATGACTACAATTCCTAGAAAAGTCGAGTTTACTAAGGTACTCCAGAACTTTACTGTAACGAGGACCCTGATTTCGCTTCCTGATTTCGGAAAACTTTAATGAAAATTTGATTATAGAAATGTACAATCTTTCTGCAGATTAGAATTTTGAGCTTATGTTTAAACACATTATATACATCGCCACAATTCTACATAACGTTATTTATGTACAGACATAGAAACAACGAAAATCTTTATTAAAATGTGGAAATTATTTCCATAAAACCGGACAGCTTTTCCAAAAGTGCCTGAATGAAGGGTCTTACAGGCTGAATTACACGAAAACTGTTGCTGTGACTGTAAGTATATAATTGCCATATACTAGACGAGTATATGGTCCATCTAAAACTGTTACTTATTTTTTCGTGTCTGTATTTTTCAGCCTGTAACGATCCTTCAACTGTAAATCTGTAAGACAATTTTTTCTCGTTTTTGTCGAATATGGCCGCGCTAGACCGTCATACTCTCGTCTAAGTGGTTCAACTATTAGCTAAGTTATAAAAAAATACTATATCCAGGCCTAGGTCGCAACCTAGGCTACCTGGACCTCACAAAAACGTTAAATTAAACTATAAAACTCCACTTGCGAGCCTAAATGTGTCTAGCGCGTCGGTAAATTACTATCTAAACTATTCTAAATTCACTGATGGCACTTGTTACATATCACTATATTGCCCATACACTGACTCTACACTATTTTTAACTGTAAGGCAACACTTTATGTGCTGGATTGGTGACGTTCGTCGCGAACAGTACCTATTTCTCGTTGCATTAGTTTTTTATAAAAGAGAGATAAATAAAGAAGCATGGCATCTATCTCTTAATTAGAACACTCAAACTCAAACTCAAAGCATTTATTTCAATTAGACCATTACGGCACTTTTGAAAGTCAAAAATACAAAAAAGAAAATCAAAGCTACAGTCCCAGTCACAAGGCATAATAACTTGAGAAAGTACTGTAGTTGCCCACAGTTGGCCTAGCACCTACTGGCACCGTTAATAGAACGCACGTTAAAAATACACTAGCTATTAAACATGTATACTTCATACCATCATAAGAAATTATAACCGCTATAAAATTGACGTTGTACTGTCTATGAAAGCTTTAAATACCAATGCCACTGCCGAACTATTGTAGGATAATTGTGATAAATGAACAAAGGATGATGGCAAAGAATGGCTCAACTTGCTATGTGGAGTATCTATGGTTGAAGTGAATAGAAGTATGGCTATGAGTTTTAAAATCCTTGTCGATCCAGAGTATACAGTCCTGTAGTAGTAGCAAAATAAAACAGTGGCAAATTAACTATTCAATTTACAGTTCAATTTTAATTTACAGAGCCACTCATCACAATGAAACATTATTATCAATGCAGTACAGTCGAGAAATCAATGCAATATGCTGACCTCAGGTAATATTGCTATTCATTGTTGGACAGGTGAATTGTTCACTGCTGTTCAATGCAAATAAATTGACTATTTATATTGTTCTTTCCATTTGAAGTTATTTCCAGTTAAACAAATAACAGCTTTGCGCTTGGGTTTGTTAAGTTGATTTTTAAAAGACCAGTAAACATTGAAAAATCCTAAATTTTTTAAAGTTGTAGCGACAACTGATCCTTTTGTGTATTAATGTTTTTTTTTTTTCAAAAACTCACACTTTTTTTACATGTTTGTAAACTTGAAAACTGCGACTGAAAATTAAGATGGACTATATATATTTTTTTATTTTGTGTGAATATTCAAACTTACCCTTGGGGGTTTCTTTCAAAGCAAAGTCAGAGCAAAAGCGTTGTCTCATAATGCAACTATAAGAGGAAAATATAGCCTCACTGCACGCTAGGAATTTAATTCTGTCAAGTCCAGGTTTCCTTAAAATGTTTTAGTACAACAATACCTAAAAGCACATGCAGGTAAAAATAATGCATAGTAGTTAAAAGATAACTGCAAGTCTCACCTTTTTGTGCAAAATGCTAATGCTGGTAAATTGTCGGAAGTGCCCACAAAACCTTTATTAATCACAACTAACCTTTTACCTGCAGCTTGAAAACATAATATCTTGCTAAGAGCATGCACTCGTAGGCAAGCAGTATATTTATATACTTGCTTATTAGGGTGCAACTAATTCTGTAAGCAAAGCTAAGCTCAAATCAGATAGGAATATTACACGGGTAATAATAACAACGGTATATGCAACGCTTGAGGCAGAGAATATTCAGATGAGGATGAAATCTCTCAGAGCTTCTAAAGATAGATTGCCCTGGATTGGATGATTTCAGAAATTCAAACACCTATTTTAGCAAGTCAAGAATACACTGTTTAAGACTTTCACGGTTTTTCACTACACTTAAAGTACTTACGGGATAATATCCGTGGTTTTCCATATTGATGAGCTCCCGATATTTCGACGCTGTTGCAAGCATCATGATCGCGGGAATACTGAAGAGGTAGGAGTAGTGCGCGTAATAAAAGACTAAGAAAGAGGGTAGACAGATTTGTCTGCTCACAATAATAATTTTCGCCTCACCCGCATACCTCTTCAGTATTCCCGCGATCATAATGCTTGCAACAGCGTCGAAATATCGGGAGCTCATCAATATGGAAACCACGGATATTATCCCGTAAGTACTTTAAGTGAAGTCAAGAATAGTTAAAGACAAAAAAGATACGAGTTGTATTATATCAACCTAAAGCGTGAAACTACGAATATATTGAAGATATGCTATTGTGTCTACAACACATTTCACTTGGATGCACAAGCAGCACCGTCGGCGTCGTTAGCATCATCTTCGTAAAAATCTTTTAGGCCTGCTCTTTTAGGTCACAAAAATTCTTCTTCTTTTTCTTCTTTTCGAGTTGATTGACTACTTCTCTTGTTTTGTTGTGCCAGTAAGTTGTTAACTGGAATGCTCTGTTCAAAAACACAGCTTCTATTTTTGCCAACCTACAAAGATTCTTATGTATCTTTGTTCTGTTGCATGCCCCTAAATAACCGTGTAATATCTGCTTTTTTCTCGTCTGTTTGTCAAATTGTTTGTTCCATTGATTGTGTATTAGCACACGTTTTAAAACTTATGTTGGTATTGTGCCTCCTCTATTGTATGTTGTGAGGTTCATATTTGCATATTTAAAACTCAAATGGCGTTGTTTACAGGCAACTGTTTTGGAATAATGTTTTCATTTACATTTTTAATTCCAAAACGTCTCAAATTAATTTGTTAATTTTCTTTATATTTAAAACCGCCTCTTTTCACCCATACTCTAATAATTATTATCACCAGTAGCATCTATTACTAGACATCCTTATGGACCATTCTCATAGATTTCCACAGCTTTGAGTCGTTTGCATCCAGTTTCTAAATGTGACCTTCACTTGATAGTTTTTCCTCTCCATTGATTTGTTTTCTTATCTTCGTTATTTTATGTTGATTTCCCCAACCGTTGCAAACGTAAACAGACGTATTGTAATTGAGTACGTATTGTGTATGGATTTGAATTCTTAATGATCTGCACAAGTTAGCATAACCATGTACTCTATTTTATTTTTTAGTCAGTCTTCATCATCATCAGTTCCAATCACTCTGATTAACAACATCTTACTACACGAAATAAAATATTTGAGGACATAAGCAAGTGGGAATTACTTTCAAAGTGTTTCTCTACAAAATTTTTCAACAGGATGAATCTGAGAATTTCAGTAGCTTGGTAGGTAAACAAATTCAGTATCAATCTACTATCCGGGTAAACCAACTAATCTGAGAGAGGATCTGTACCAAAACTCACGATCCACTATATTTTTTAAAAGGCCTTCCTGATTTCGTTTGCGATCCTATCGAAACGAAAGCGTTTGGTAAGTTATCTGCACCCATTTTGGACCAAAATAATACTGGAGAGTAAAGCCTTTCCACGGCGTCGAGCGATGCGTCTTACTTCGACTAACAAACGCGGGCTTCACTGTTTTCCTCCCTCTACACGTGACTGCCGGCATCGGCGTCGCTCCGAAAATCGCGTCACGGTGACACGTGACACAATTTTTTGTTTGTTTTCTCCGCAGTTGTTGTCGCAACATGAAAAATAACAGCCGCACGACACGGGTCGGTCTTCAAAGTTGGTCCCAACTGTCATTTGTAAACCTTTACCAATTGTTAGAATAGCAACTCGAAAGTCTGAAAACCAATCTTACAAAGAGGTATCGTATTACTAACTGGGTTATGGAGATCAGATATGCAGTCACTATATAAAATATACTGGTATGCAGCTGCATCCAGTTAGATTGGAAGCCGATCCGAAGGTATAGTTGGCAAAAGGCTAGGCAGATAATGAGTTAGTCGCAACACGCTTGCCGCTTGAGCCTGTAACTCGTGTTAACATCACAGAGCCATCTTGCCTAAAGGCTTTGCATAAAGACTTTGCCATGGATACATTTGCAAGCGAAATTTATTTTACACCGGAGAGCAACCAGGAGACCTCAGTGAATAATAGGGATGGCAAATTTTCGCACTTTGGCGTTATTAACGCAAGGGAAGATGCTGCCTATCTCGCTTTTACGATACCCTAGGGCAGGGGTCACCAAATGGCGGACCGAGGTCCGCATGCGGACCGCCGACCCATTTTGTTCGGACCGCGAGAACATAGCAGCTTGTACTCAGAGTACGTAATTTAATAAAAATGTATACCCCGCATTAGCTTTGTTGACGTCAAGAGCAAGACAGATAGTCCGCAACAAAAAAAATGGCATTTTTCATAATGTTAATTATGTAAAAAATACGCAAATATGTAAATTACATTTTTTTTTTCTCTAAAATAACATAATTTCTTAAAACGGACCCCGAGTGAAACTAATTGGTGACCCCTGCCCTAGGGATTAGATAAGGTAGTATTGTTCTTTGTAAGAGATCTCTTGATGTTACATTTTTTTTGGTCGTGGCATTTTTTATAAGCCTTTTATTTAACTTGCACTGTTAGTATGTAAGTACATATGTATTAAAATGTAAGTTGCCCGCTTCAAAATTTGCAACTGATTTTCTAACCAGTTCCCCCAACCGATTGAGATAAAGTTTTGCACACACTTTGGTTCTGGTGACAATAAATTTTTATGGCTGACATGCCTTGCTCCTGCAGCCAGGATCGCCTTCTCACGAGTGTACTCCTCAACGGTTAATAGCATAGACACGGAACTTAGTATACGCGTTCAATATTGATAGATGAACCTAATTTTTTTATTTCATATTGAGAAGAGATTTTCTTAAGTTAAATGTTCATTTTTCATTGTTTGAGTTGTTGGAAGAAGGTCGATCGTGTAGCATAATATTTAATCAGCTGTTCCTGATATTCAACGTTCGTTCCCGCTATTCAACGTTCTGTTCCGCCTACTTGGATAAAGCTTTTTCACTGTGAGAGACGCTATCAAATCATAATGTACCACGTGGGCAGGGTTTGTGCATGTCACATAATGTCTTCGAGTTTGAAAACTGAAAACAGCGTGATGAATGAAAAACTGCAAAATGCTATTATTGTTTTTAGATAAAGTCTTCGAAGAATTTCTTTCAGCTCTTTAGTCAACTGACCCCCAGGATGAGTTTACTAAATTATTATTTTGATCTTGTTTTCTTTAGTCGATTGGACCCGCAGTTAAAATTAAAATAAAATGTCAACGAATTTCAAATTTGAGTACAGAAAAATGTTAGGAGGAATAAAAATAATTAAGGATTGCATTCTGTTCACAGCACGTTCTCTTCTGTTAATTTGTGCCATATATCCCTCAATAGCAACAAACGTGTTTTTTTCCCATTTGTCGCTAGTGCTGAATGTGGTGATAAAGTCGGTGGTGACGACTGGGAATAGCCGGATACAGATGGTAACTGAACAGGACAAAGCCAAGTGGGCTTTCGAGTATCTACGGGACACATCTCTTAATAGAACTGGCTATACAGATAAGAGAACGGGGCCAGTTGACCAAGTTGACCAGTTGACTGGACCCGCGGGTCCCGCCTGTTTTGGATCAGTTGACTAAAGGCCCTTGCTTTCAATCAAATTAAGTCTCATAAGTCTTTTCTTTCTCAAGATCTAAAAACATGATTTTAACCATTTTTCTCCGGCCTTAACCTATTGGCAATTCGTCACGAACAAACTAACCTCGCTCAAGTTTTACTGTAAGTAATCTTCTTTACGATAGATATTATTAACTGAGTTGCGTTTGGCGACCTTCCTGCCGACGACACGCCATCGTGTTATGACAATGAACCATTAATCAGTTTTTGGATATCATTGTTAGTCAAAGTATTTTCAAGTTCTGATAGAGTTGTTTGAACAGAATTTGTTTCTGTTTTATTTTTACGATGTGTGCCATTTTAATGTACCTATCAGATTTTTTTTTACTTCCAAGGATAGCATAATGTTTTTGGTTTTCACCTTCTAAAATTATCATCATCATTCTTCTGCCCTTACCACATGCTACATTTCACCTTCTAAAATGTTTTCATATATTCCAAAGTTTTCGTCTTATGGACCTGTACTACCTCAAATGGCTTAGCATGATCCCGTTTCGCCTAAAATACTGCAGCATTAATTTTGAAATAAATATATGGTAAAGTTGAGGATTAATGTTAGGTCTTATGTTTGGCGAAAACACGATTTCATAAAAAATTCAAAAAAAAAAATCCCAAAGTTACCTCCAAATCGAACAATAAACCGCTGGTATTCAAAAAGTACTTCAAGTCAAGTCATGAAACTTTGCATACTAACTGAACTAACTATAAAGCAGGCCTTATGTTTTTTATTTTTTCCAAAAGACGAAAATTTGATTGAATTTTAATTTGTTTTTTTTTTTTAATTTGTTTGATTTTGATTTGTTTTTTTTATTAGAGAATGTCTTGTGGCATTAAGTCCGCCTGTGTACCACTCTTGTACATGAAGTTTAAATGAATAAATAAATAATAAATAAAATTTGATTTCATAAACTTCGTTTGTAATACTGTTAGAATAACGTTCTAATCAGCTTGCACTACAAAGCAGAAAAAGAGAAAATTTTATGAAATCGTGTTTTCGCCAAACATAAGACCTAACATGAATCCTCAACTTTACCATATATTTATTTCAAAATTAATGCTGCAGTATTTTAGGCGTAACGGAGGATCATGCTAAGCCATTTGAGGTAGTATAGGCCCTTAATGGTGAAGTCTTTGCTTACGACTGTGTGTTTTATAGGGCCACTTTTTAATTGTGTTTATAGTGAACATTTTCACACAAATAACGAATCATTACATTTAATATAACAACTAGGCATATATCGCAGTCCAAACACCAGATAAAAAACAGATTGGATTTATAAATCATACATTTGTTATTTACTGATAAAAAAATATTGATATCAAGAGCTGGGCTTACTGAATATTGACTTTTTGCCAATTTACGCGCAGATCATTAAAAAGTGTAGGTAATTAATTAGGTACGCTTTAATGATTACAGGTATTTTTAATTACCCTTCAGAAATGGCTTTTTTATTAATGAGCCCTAGTAAAGTCATTTAAAATTATGATCATCTAACCTACGTAGTAATCTTTACAACAACTCTAAGGTATATTAACTGGTGTAAAGCCAAATATTGGTATTTCTTGTGATAAAAACTTCAAGTAGCCTATCCGTTTGCTTTTTATAGTGATCGTAATTTTGTTGGATACATAAAGGTACGATCCCAAGAACCGGTGAGACCTTGAAAAACCAGTTTTAAAATTATAGTAACACAATTTAAATTGCAGTGCTACAAAATGATCAAACATGTTTTGAATTTTGCAAATTATGTTATAAGCTTTAACCTTTTAATGAAGAACATTTGAATGAGAATATAAGAGTTTAATCATTCGTTTTGATCATCATCATCATCATCCACAGCCTGAATTCACCCATTGCTCTCTTTTCTTTGGCCAATCTCCACGTTCCTATGCCTCATCCAGGTTTTCCCTCAATGGCAACTATATCGTCTGCTCATCTCTCCGCCGGACGACCCATATTTCTTTTTTCAGTTCGTGGACGCCATTCGGTAACAGCTTAACTCCAGTTTAGTTTTGATAGCTAAACTTTATTCTAAACTAATAAGGCTCCGCCTGCGTGGTGTTCGATACTGTCCTGCGGGATCGTGGTAACGGTATAAAAATATCCTAAATGTTCATCGAGATTATAAACTATCTGTGTGGTAAATTTCATCCAAATCCTTTCAGTAGTTTTTGCTTGAAAGAGTAGCAAACATCTATTCATCCATCCTCACAAGCTTTTGCATTTATAATATTAGTGGGATAGGTGGATATGTACCGCCTTTGCAAACTCAAATGCGAACAAGGCGTGGGTTCAAGCTGATGTCAAAACTGCATTAGAACAGCCTACACTGAATAACCTACCTTCAATTATTCAAAAACTAACTTTAAATTGTTTAAACTAAAGTGCATATTTCTATAAACAAAACTTTGAAGGCTATAGTGCGGTGCATCTTAGGCGCGTTCAGTCACTGCTGGATGTTCGTAGAGAACGGACGCGTCACTCGATTTAAAGTCTGTCGCGAAGAGTTTTAAACTAAATCGTGTCAATAAACTTTTCCAAGTTTCTCAGTGAGTGAGAGAGTGATAGTTGGTGATTCTTTCCAAAGTTTATTTACTTCTTCACCCTGGATTTCAATTTTGATGGTAAGTTTTCCTTTACCTGTTCGAAGATCTTATCCTCTACCAAGTAATTTTGTATACTTTGCAACATTATTGCGTGTACAAATAACTCAGTTAAAGCCTATGTATGGCAATTAGTTTCAACATTAAACTCCGAGCGAACCGATAGCAAAACAGTTTTTACAACTTTGTTTTATATTTGCTTATCTTTCGTATCAATAACTGTGCGACCTTGTTTACTGTTCAAGGATAGATTGATTTATCAACGAGCACATTATAGTTCATGTCTTGACAATTGTTATTTTAAATCGTCTTGAATTCGTGACTTCCCGCGATGGATCGGTGGTTACATCCGTCGGTCGTATCACGCATTGTAGTGTACATAGTACGAAAACTAGGTAATTTTTATGATTTCCCAATAATACAGCTCTACGGAACGTTATACGAGTATTTGCTTGTAAACGATGTGGGTAAAACGTTCGGCAAAACAACAATATTTGCATTCTTATCTACATCATTTTACTAATCTACTTTAATAACTGTTGGGTCACCAACCTGTTTATCAACCGCTACAAAAATACCGATAGCATCAACTCCGATTCCAACTTCATAATAAAATAAATGAGCATCACAGTATACAACCCTTACAATTTTCACACGAATACAGCCCCTAACCCTTCAGTGGCGATGTATAAAATATAAATAAATCGGATAACTATAGCCAGTCGGCCTAAATTAGTAAAAAGCGGTGCGGGTGTCGAGCCGCTTGACCTGAGTCGAGTTTATCGACCCAGTGTCCAACCTGTTACCAACGATCGAGTTGCTGTTGCTTGCAACCGCAATATATTCTTGAGATATAAATAGTGGAAGGTAGGTGACAGTGGAGAACAAAGAAACCTTACTTTTTATTATAATTATTATAAGCCTTTTTATTTGGCTCTTTAGTCAACTGATCCCGCTCATTTGGATCCCGCGGAATCAGTTTACTAAATTAATGTCCAAGACAGTAACAAAACAAAAATTAAATAAAATTGGTACAAGAAAAAACAATTTTTAAAATTACAAGTTTCCGTCATGGCCCCTTACGGGTATAGGTCTCCTCCAACTGTCTCCATTTTTTTCTGGTATTCGCCGAATCACCGCTTCCAACCAGTCACTTCCTGCTAATTTTAGTATGTCATCGACCCAGTGAAATTGTGGTCTGCTTTTTGCTCTTTTACTGTCAGGGCCTCTCCACTTTGTTACTCGCTTGGACCATATTTCTTGTGGATAGCGGGCGATATGCCCGGCCCATATCCTCTTTAATCGCCATGCGTGCATTATTGCGTCTAACGTTAACCTTTTAGCGGACTTCAATTTTGTCAGTTATAAACACTGCATTATCAACTCGTCCCAAATGGGCCATAGGCTTGTGGGACGAGTTGATGAACGACTCCATTTTATTTACTGTACAAAAACATTACAAGGTACTTCAGTAGTAGCTTATAGGTACTCTATTATAGTATTTTCAATCACTGGTGATGACTTAATGTAACCAAATAAGCACACCTGTTTCTTTCGCCTCCAATTTTGCTTGAAGGTATTAATCCGAAAATAATTTACAAAAATTAGACAATGATTTATCTAGCACAGTAAAATCTGAGACATTGTAAGCAATAGACTTGTGTTATTATTTTATTAAGAACAACAGTCTATACGAATTCTTCAAACACCACAATAACTAAAAACATTATATTGAAAGAATCACAAACGTTACTTAACGTTGTGAATGCTAAAAGTTTTAAAAGAAACATTTTGTTATTCCATAGAGGCCACAATAAAACAGTTGTTATATGGCGCGATGATTCATTCACTGCTTCATTGATGGCCCTCCAATTCGAATTCAAGTTTTTTTCCAACAAACTGTTCACTAATAAAGTTGGTTAACTCGTGTAACGTGTTTATCTCTGTCGAACTCACCCGTGTTACCTGGCTCAAGTGTATTTAACAGTTATCTAAGCTAATGACAATACTGTCTTATCTTTATATACGTATACCACAGCCAACATGTGCACTTGCATGTTGCAAGTGTTGCTTGTATTTACAAATATTTCTCAAACAGTCTAATCGTTTTAAAAAACTGCTTTGAAACTTACTTGCTACCTACCAAACTAAATTAAAGTTGAGTTTGAAGACTTAAATGAAAATAAGAATAACGAGGAAAATAATACAGATTTGAATAATAACGAAATGAAACATTAAGGTATCAGTAACCCAACTCTTATTTCTCTAGACAATACAGGTGAATGTTCCACAGCAAATGTATATGATACTTATGCTGTTACCATTACGCACGTACTCACTAGCATCGCTGACGCCAATTAGATACGTGTGTGGCATTAATGGCAAACTATCCGATCATCTCTTGAATATTGATGCCCATTACCCTTTATGGATGCGGATGGCAATTTTCGTACTATCGCATTTGGGTCAATGTACTACGTGGTGCATAATTAGATAGACTGACGTGAGATTACAGGCAGACTCTCCATTAATAACTGTTTGGATGGTAATAATGTTGTTAAAGATAACTTAGAGGGAAAAATTCGGATTTACAAATAATTCTTCGCGAATAAAAAGGTTAATAAAACACAGAAGCAGACACTAGGAATTGTGATAAACCTAAAGAAAATAAAAAGGAAAAACTATAAAGTATTGGGAGAGACAATGGCAATTACGAAAACAACGTGAACGAGTACCTATACCAAAAAGTCAAGCAAAAAATCATTACGATTTAGATGCATAACCGTATACGATGTTTTTTGTCAGTAGAACGAGACCCACGAACTTACTATATTTTGTATCAGAGAACAGCTATCATCCATGAATCTAACCTTTTCATCAATTCACTTCTCTATTTTGGAGACCAGTTTTAGATAAGTTGTGTAATAAGCAACATTTTGTTTAAAAATTTGTGCCATTCAGTTGAGTCATTTATGTTAATTAAACTACAATGGGTATGTTTTGAAATGTAAGACACCTTCAAAACATGTTTGTTTACATCACTTCTATAATTGTGACTGTATATAGGAGTCTTTTTAGTGAAGGCCACAGTTTTATATGAGAGTTTCTTTGTCATCCACAGTTTACTTAGATTTTTTATTGTTGAAAGCAATTTCTAATGTGCTTCATTACCTTACTGCCTTTTTGACTATTCTTCTTTCTTTCTTAAATTGCTATCTAAGTTAATACCGCAGGTAGTTAGCTATGATGTGTCATGCATTTTAATGTAAATGACGTCGCGTTGCTAATTACCCTAATCGTTTAGTGGCTTCATTCCAGACCGTATACCCACTATCTTTATTACTGCCGTAACATTATCACAACGACATCTATTTTCTTCGTACTATAGGACTAAGTGATAATTATACTTATTAATCAAAGAGAGATTCAATTAAAAACTCGGGATTATATTTTCTCCTATGGTACGTACTATCATCATCTACCTAACTTGTTCCCAACTATGTTAGGGTCATCTTCTAGTATAACTTGATGCAGCTGGATAACAGTTTCTGGGTAAAGCTATAACCAGAGACAAGAAATTGAAATGAAAATAATACGTCATACACGAATATCATTTCCGCTGATGACATTGTTGATATAGTAACAACCTAGAGATTCATGCTATCATTGAAGTAAAGCTAGTTCTGTAATTTCTATTCCAGACTTTTTTCAATTGATGTCATCTCACGTGGCGGTATTTATTATTTCGATTACAATAATATTATCCTCCTAAATTCCTCTCACCGTTAGTACCCACAAAACATTTCCTATTGTCTGCCATAATTAAATGACCATTCATAAATCCTACAACAACTCCATCTACTCTATCGCAATCCTCATTCATATGAATTCTCACAGTACAGTGGCGGCCAATGAATTAGTGCAGCCATTCTTTGTGCCAAGCCGTTGGCCCGTGAAGTGCACTCGCTTTGTAATACCGTTACGTGGTGATTCGTTTCGTTGGCCGCATGTGTACGTCGCGCGATATCGCCCCGTGTTTGTTTCTGATGGTTTTCATATGCATTGGATTGGATTCATTGAACAGATGCTTTGGATTTTTTGATATTTATGATTTTATTGTATTTTGTATTTATGATAGTATTGTGACAACTGTTTCCTTTTCGCCATTCCTTCTGCCTTGCCCCAAAATTTGTTGTAAAACAACAATTTTCTTGAAGCATCATTTCTTTCTCTTCAAAACTATCACATTTACTGAAATTATCAAGTAATTTATAAGACTAACTCGACCTTGTAGCTGGACACAACCTTCACAAAACATTTGCACCAGTTAATCTTCAAAGCTACTTAATAATAGACAACAAATAACGTTATAAACTGGAAATAGGATAGGCACAAATCCGGCAGGGCTTCTCCTGGCCATGTCGGAAGCCGCTGAAGTGTATTGACGGTGAACCACGTACCTATCAGATTAATACGGGTGGATGGCGCCGCGCTTAATGTATACGTAATTAGGCATCGTTATGCAGATGGGATTGTTCATCTGTTCTATTTGTAGAGTCTGCGATCGAGATGCTTTTCGGGGACTTTTTGGGTAGTAACAATAAAAACAGCCACACAGGTCGATTTTCAAGGTTAAGCAACGTTTGCCGAGGTTAGTTTATGGATGGGTGACCATCCCTAACATAGTCCAAAATCCTAAATCTGACAGCCAGTCTTTCCAAGGGGTACTGTATTACCCAACCACTGGATTACGAACGTCTTATAGGAATTAAGCCAAGTTGCTCCACTTTATAGCTCAATTACTAGAAAGCCGACTCCAACATGGCTGGAAAAAGTCTAGGCAGGTGAATAAGTACGAGGAAGTCTAAAAGAGGCACCGTTGAATAAAAAGTTGTGTGGAGATCGGTTGTCACGGTATAGGCACATGATGCGAAGCAATGGGAGACGAGTCGTGTCGTAGAGCATGTTGTAAATAAATGGTTTTAAGAGTAGGGAAACGATGGATGGACTGTATATATCGATGTTATCAACAAATTTGACTTGCCTTTAACGATGGACGTTCTGTTCTTTATGCTTAGGTATATTACTGTTTCTTGTTATTGATTTTCTGTTTGTCCTTGTGTTTATGGGTATTGTGTACCAACAATAATATCAACAATGACATTATTAATGAAGCATCGATTGATACAGTATCTAGGTATGCATCATCATCATCATCATCATCATCTGCCTAGCCTTTTCCCAACTATGTTGGGGTCGGCTTCCAGTCTAACCGGATGCAGCTGAGTACCAGTGGTTTACATGGAGCGACTGCCTATCTGACCTCCACAGCGCAGTTAGTACTGGGCAATATGATACCCCTTGGTAAGACTGGTTGTCAGACTTTTTTGACTTTTTCTCTAGGTATTCATATGAATCTATAAAGACATGGGTGTTTTGGCTCGGAACCAAAATCGGAAACAACGCCGCCACTTTATTAAAGTTATTTCCACAGACAATCAGAAAATGTTTACCAAGAGCGCCTTCCTAACTATATGTCACTCGCGCCTAAACATCCTTGCAGCACAGTAAAGCAGTTTGAGACTTTCAAACCTCTCTGCAAGTTATCCGATTAGGTAACCTTCGCTATGAAATAGTGTCCATATACTTAGCAAGAAGGTCTACCGGGAAATTGTGAAACAGACTAACCCGAGGTCATTGTGAGGGTCGAAATGTGTGGAGGACGCGAGATGCAAGAGGGTCGAAATGTAGGAAGGTCGCGAGATGCAATGTTCACAGCTAAATTCCCGAGTATTCCCGAGTGGCCTTTGGAATCTCGGGACGTGACATTCGGGTTCCACGTTCGAATTTCAAACAATTGCAACTGTTTACCATTTAGGTTTTATTTTTGTCTTTTGTTTAAAAGCATTGCATAACTTTGACGATAGAATAAATACTTCATGGTGGAGATACTCTCTTTCCTGTAAATGATTTCTAATAGTTATTTATGCAACTGTTGTATAATGAGGGGTATTAAAACACGAATGTGGGTTTATCACACGAGGCGAAGCCGAGTGTGATAATAGTATCACATAAGGGTTTTTTAATACCTAATTATTTATTTATTTATTTATTTACTCTCTAAACATACAAATATCCTTACAGGCTAGACCCAATGCGATATTGTAGCACACTTAAAATTTAAATAGTTTAACTGTTTTTGACATAGCAAATTCTATATATAGCTGTTCTTGTAAATTCACCCAAAGAGCAACAGAATATATCCAAGTCCTCAGCAATGAGGTTGAGGGTGCGGAGTGCGCTCGTGAGCGGTGCCTCGCGCAGCAAGTTAGTTTGCGCGCGCGGTTCTACCAGCAACTGCGGCTGTCGACGACGACCCACATACCTGTCTGGCACGGCTAGCTCCACCCTTCGCAATATATCCGCATTGTGTATCTTTCCTCTAATTACCTTAAAAATATACGTCACTAGTGTGAGTTGCCTCCTGACCCTTAGTTCATTATATCCGACCATTCCCAAGACAAATAGAGTTGGATACATCAATGGATAAAATGGATATACCCCGTATTCCCTCATATATTTGTACCTAATAAATTTATTTTGTACTCGCTCCAACATGAGACTATACTTAGTACAGTTATAGCTGTAGCTGTATTATGTACAGTTGCATACAAGACTTTATCTACATCCATGATATGAATCCTCCATATAAAAGGTTCTGAAACCATAGGGTGTTGTAGTGTTGTAAGAAGTCTATGTAAATTCATGGAAAGTTTAATTGCTGAGTATTTAATACAAACAAACCATGTATAGGTAATAATATAAGTATTTACATTTTGATTGTACAATTATTAAAATGCACAAAGCTTGTATCACTCATTTTTGTAAACAACAAAGTACATAATGCAATACTAATATCGAACAAAAATGGCGGGACACGATGTGAATTCGAATTAACCTATAAGTTTTTTTTAAATTACGGTCTGTGGTAGTGAATAGCACGTGCTAGACAATGTTCTTTTTTAAAACGAGTTGCATAATGAAATTCAGTACAACATTATAACACCCGTTTGGGTGTTATAATGGTTATTATGACACTGGCTGTTTTAATGTTGGCCATAAGCTAACTGTTTCAGATACTTTTATAGAGGATTTATAGCATGGGTGTAGATAAAGTTAATAATGCGTTGGTTGTGCTCGAAAGTCTGACAACCAGCCTCTGGAAGTCGCTCCATGGGGAATCATCGTGTTACCCACTGATAACCCATAGAGCGATTGCCTATCAAACCTCCACAACCGAATGGTTATGTTAGAGACTCCATGTAAAATATTGGTATTCAGTTGGATCTGGGTAGACTGGGAGCCAACCCCGAGTTTGATTTCCTAACTAAATAGCATTTATTTACGAGTTTGCCGACTCAAAAAGCAGGTGTTAACGCCTGTCAAACTTTAATGATTTACAAAAGAAACACAGCTACCAAGTATTTATCACACATCACAGCAAACCACTAATTTGCCAACGACCACGTTTCGGCACTAAAAGTTAAGTAGCCTGCGTTAAAGCGCTCCCTATTAACGTGTTTACGCGAACCTCAAACAACGGCGTGCAAACTTTTTAAATATGAAAGAGCACACATGCGGGTGCCACAGAATGGAGTCACAGCAAAAGGTTCACGGTTGCGGAAAACCCGTCGAAATGATTACCAATAGCTCCTCAAGGTTCACAAAGACTGACTATCGTCTTCTTAAATTGAGCCAATGCTTTGCCACTTCTCCAACTTTGTGGGTAGTAGCACAGGGGTCGCTATGAACGCAGCTTTTGGGCCACAGAGGGCAGGCAAAAAGGTGATGCACTCGATGATTTTTCTATGGAGACTCTCTCGAGCTTTTGAAAGAACATAGGTAAAGTACCCAATACTAAGTAGTTGCTATGCTGAAACCATTGAACTTCGTGACGAAACCAGCATGCCTGAGAGAGATCTTGCTCGACGGCATATAAAGCCAAGTCAGAGGCCCAATGGGTGGTATAAAAACTCTAACACCAGAATAGGCACTAACTACACGATAAAGAAAGAATTGTTGGTGTAGTGAAGGAGTTCTTCTTCTTAGCGTGTCGATGGCAACCTAAATTGTGTCGTCCCAGAACTGAGCGACTAGTTTGGCGCTTTCGGTAGCGTCCATCAGTTCCTGTAGCAAACAAACAATAGGACACGCAGGACACGATATTAAGTGCCCCATCGTTTGTGGAACAGCTCCACTTTTACACTCTACATTAATCTCCACCTGAGCAGGTTTTCCTTACTGCGGCCAACCTGAGTCCGGAGTCTATTTAAAGACTTCCAGGTCAGCCATGGCAACTCATGTCCAGGTGAGAGATTTTTAGCAGGTGGAACGAATGGGATTGGTAAAGATGCACTGCCTCGCCACTACTTCAGTCTTTCCGTGAAGGACTGATGTAGGTACAAAGGTGTTATGGTGTACCTACTGCTAGCAGACCGCGACTTACCACTAGGGACTGCTCTATTAGCAAGAAATCCGAATTCAATGCAATCGCAAAAATAACATTTTGAACACATAAAGTGGTATTTCTGAGTATATGCTTTTCACATAACCACTGTATTATTAAACGTGTCTCGCCAAATAAAAGGATAATAAATTGCATTCGTTCGCGTGACTTTTTCGACAGTTAACGTGATGGTTTATGATGTCTACGAAAATAGTTAGATGTCATAACTGTTTGACATTGACCTGACCATTCTGTTGTTAGTAATTGAACCATCGGTTTATAAGAAAAGTGTTATTGTTGGAGTTTATGTTGATTTGAGTGGCGGGACACGTGGGATAGGGACATATGTTTTAATTTTCGAGCCTCTGGAGGAACAAGGTCTTGTGGAATTATCTCATTTTTACCCGACTGCCAAGGAAGGGTAAATACTCGCATTACGAGTATTTATTAGCAAGCGGGACCTACTTGCAAAATATAAACCAAATAATAATAATAGGTTCCACATGCTACTAAACTTAATGCGGGTTAATTAATACCCGCATTAAGTTTAGTAGCATGCACTTTAGAAGTCATATTTTACATGGAGCGAATGCCTATCTGACCCCCATAACCCAGTTAGTACTGGGTAATACGATACGCCTTGGGAAGACTGATTGTCAGACTTTTTGGGCCACTGACTACCTGTAACGACTGTCAAAGATCACAAATGACAACCGGGACCAACTGCTTAACGTGCTTTCTGAGGCACGGAGGAAACTCGGTATGTACTGAGTGGTCACCCATCCACAGGCCAACCTAGGCAAGGCTTAACCTAAAGATCGACCGGAGCGGCTGTTATTATTTAGCCACGAGCTCCTCAATAGTCTTTAGAAGTAAGTTACAATAATGTATTACGTCACTTGCCATCGTTCTAATTCGTAGATCGTGACTTTTATGTGCTAAACACAAAAGTAAACAAGAATAACAAGAAATGATCGTTTACAACGAGGTTTCCCCTAAACATTAGGATTAAGGAAAATGTATCTAGATAATATTCTAAAGAATCATTATGTGTGTTCGTGATTGTTATTGTATGAGACGGCTATATAATTCGAGATGCTTTTTGCTACAATTGCATCATAATATTGATGAGCATAAGGATTGCGTCAAAAGATGACCAACAACGTCCTTCTGTCTCCTATTAATTTGAAACTGTGAAAATGCCAATCCATTTATTATATAATAATATAAATAATTATAATAATACAAACAATATTTACATGTAAGAAGAAGCCAACGATTTTTGGTTGTGGATCGCTGGTGCCTATTGATTATAGTTTAGCCGTTTCCTTTTCAAATGTTACTTTTAGCTGAATTTGGTCGTCTGGACTACACTGTCATAGGGCTCTTTTTCAATGAAGCACAACGACAGCGAAAATATACGTACGGTCACTGTGTGATGTATATACACTGTGTGAGACTGTGGGTTCACATAATATGTGAACCCACAGTGTAGAAAATCTTTCTTTTAATCCAACTTGGGCACATTACGTTCCATAATCGCATCGTTTGCACTATTTCGATCTTTTCTCTCTTTTTATAAACCGTGTTTTATTGATGTCCAAATACATGTACTGCAATTTATTATGAAATTTACTGTTTCATCATCATCAATCATTTCCATATTATCTCACTAAGCAGATTCTTATTCTTTTTTATCTGTGTCGAAACTGCATGTTTGTGTTATTATATTCTGTATTGAAACGGCTGAATGATTGTGCAAACTATATAAATGAATGCTAATGAAAACAATGACGTTTTTGATAACAACATCAAAGACAATTTGATAAATATAAAAATAAACGTTTCGCGGGAAAACCGGTTTTTCTTATTAACCGATTTTTATTGTATCGCCGTCATAGCAGCAAATGACGTCTTTCGTTGGCAATTAATCGCCGGTTTGCATTAATTCGATAACGGAAATTAACGAATTCATTGGAATGTAGTTTTGTATGGATTTAAAATAATTTGTTTTGCTTCAAAGTTGTTAGATATGAATCGCCTATCTTAACATATTTAAGTTCAATAATTTTCAAATTACAGGCCTATTAGTTCACCCAGACTACAATAGTACATCTAAATATATAAAAGAAGAAACTGACTGACTGACTGACTGACTCATCTATCAACGCACAGCCCAAACCGCTGGGTCTACAGATTCCAAATTTAGCAAGTAGGTTCCTTATGTAGTCTAGGGGTGCACTAAGAAATTATTTTTCAAAATTCACCCCCTAAGGGGGTTAAACGGGGCTCCAAAGTTTGTATGGGGAAACAAGATTAGTTAGTCTATTTTATTCGAAACTTTACAGGAGTGCTCCTATTGATAAATGAGTAAAAACGAGTTTCAGGATTTTTCAGAATTCAACCCCTAAGAGGGGGAAAAGGGGTGACAAAGTCTAAAAATCAATGCACAGCCCAAACCGCTGAGTCTAGAGATTCCAAATTTGGCACATTGGATCCTTATGTAGTCTAGGGGTGCACTAAGAAAGGATTTTGCAAAATTCATCCCCTAGGGGGGTTAAACGGGGCTCCAAAGTTTGTATGGGGAAACAAGATTAATTTAAGTATTTTATTCGAAACTTCACAGGAGTGCTCCTATTGATAAATGAGTAGAAACGGGTTTCAGGTTTTTTTCAGAATTCAACCCCTAAAAGGGGAAAATGGGGTGGCAAAGTATAAAAATCAATGCACAGCCCAAAACACTGAGTCTGGAGATTCCAAATTTGGCACATAGGTTCTTTATGGGGTTTAGGGGTGCATTAAGAAAGGATTTTTCAAAATGAACCCCCTAAGGGGTCGAAACGGAGGTCCAAAGATTACATGGGGAAATAAGATTAGTTAGACTACTTTATTCGAAACTTAACAGGAGTACTCCTATCGATAAATGAGTTATCATTTGTGTTTCAGGTTTTTTCAGAATTCAACCCCTAAAGGGGGAAATGGGGTAACAAAGCCTGAAATTCAACATAGGTATTGTTTGTATGGTGAATTGGGTCGGGTGTATTACAAAAACAACGATTTTAAGATTTAATGTGGCGGACCTGAATTACCATCATTCCCTGTTGGGGTGCGATGGGGTTGAAATGTCTAAAAATCAATATGGGTGTCGAAACCGAGATTATCAGGGGTGCTGGTGTCGAAAATGTCATTTATTTTGAGATCCAGAAGATAGCGGATTCAACTTCTATACAGGGTTATTGTTGATTTATTGTGATGATTGTGATAACGATGATGATGATTGTTATAATGATGATGTTGATTGTGATGATGATGATTGTGATTACGATGATAATGATTGTGATTACGATGGTGATTGTGATAATGATCATGATGATTGTGATGATGATTTTGATTACGATGATAATGAGTTTGATAACGATGATGGTGATTGTGATAGTGATGGCGATTGTGATAGTGACGGTGATTTTGATGGTGATTGTGATATTGATTGTGATGGTGATAGTGATGGTGATTATGATTGTGATAGTGATGGAGATTGTGATTGTTATAACTATGATAATGATTGTGATTACGACGATAATGATTGTGATTACGATGATGATGATTGTGATTACGATGATGATGATTGTGATAACGATGATGGTGGTTGTGATAGTGATTTTGATGGTGATGGTGATTGTGATAGTGATGGTGATTGTAATGGTGATTGTGATAGTGACGGTGATTGTAATGGTGATAGCGATGGTTATGGTGATTGTGATTGTGACAGTAATGGTGATAATGATGAAGGTGATTGTGATTACGATGATAATGATTGTGATAGTGATTGTGATGGTGATTGTAATGATGATGTGATGGTGATTGTGATGGTGATTATGATTGTGATAGTGATAGTAATGGTGATTGTGATAGTGATAGTGATAGTGATAGTGATGGTGATTGTGATAATGATTGTCGTTGTGATAGTGTTGGCGATTGTGATCATGATGATTGTGATTAAGATGAAAATGATTGAGATTACGATAATAATGATATGTGATAGTGATTTTATTGTGATTGTGATGGTGATGGTGATTGTGATAGTGATGGTGATTGTGATTACGATGATTATGATTGTGATAACGATGATGGTGATTGTGATAGTGATTATAATGGTTATTGTGATGGTGATGGTGATTGTGATAGTGACGGTGATTGTGATGGTGATAGCGATGGTGAAGGGGATTGTGATGGTGATTGTGATTGTGATGATGATTGTGATGGTGATTGCGATGATGATTGTGATAGGTAATCATTGTGATAATGATGGTGGTTGTGATAGTGGTGGTGATTGTGATGGTGATTGTGATAATGATGGTGACTGTGATAGTGATGGTGATTGTGATAAAGATGGTGGTTGTGATAATGATGGTGGTTGTGATAGTGATGGTGATTGTGATAATGATTGTGATAATGATGGTGGTTGTGATAGTGATGGTGATTGTGATGATAATAATAAATTGTGATGATTATGAAATTTGGCACATGGATAGTTTATAACCTAAATTAACATGTAGAACACTATTTATCCCTTTAGTATGATTCAGTGGGACAGTTACCGAACTGAACGCGGGCGAAGCCGCGGGCAACAGCTAGTTATGATATAAGTGCGGTAAGTTGAAAATTACAGCCGAGGCGATATTGCTAGCCCGAGCCGTAGGCGAGGGCTATAATAAAGCAAAGGCTGTAATTATCAATGCGCACGTATGTCATACGACGTTTTATAACATATTTGCGAGGAAATAAATAAAACTCGGACTTTCTTGAACGAATAAATCTTTTAATTGTTCACAAACAGCGCTTTTTTTAAGGCAAAGGCACAATAAACAGCCAGTATTACTAATAAAGTAAATTAATATTTTTGTGTTTTTGTTACAGATAAATGGTTGTAATTTATTGACAAAATTAATTAAATTAAAGAATTAAATGTTTATTTATTATATTTCATCTCCCACAGTTAATTTTATTCATAAAATGTTGACCACTTTTCTGACATAAAAACTCTTTGCTAAGATTTAAAAAAAGTACCGTTCCTTTTTGACGGAGCATCTTGATAAACCGTGCCTTGTACATTACATTACTGCACAAGTACGTAATGAGATACATTACGATATTGAAATGGGTGAAATAAGAGACCCTTTACGAGCAAACGTGTTACAAATTAAATTATAATACTTCAGTATTATTAATAATGTCCTTATGAATTGATTAGGAGAAAAGAAAACATATTCAAGTGTATGTCCCAGCAAAAGAAACTTCATTTTTACTGTGTTTTTTATACCTAATAAAGAAACAAAGCCTTTTCTCCAGTTACCTATAACAGTCACACAAATTCAAATAGCCAACTTCACTACACTTGTAATTTTAAATCGTTGACGTCTGTGAATCATACTGACGTCACAACCCTGTTCATTTGTACTCTTGTATGATTATTTTAGACTGTTAGTTTCCATAATATTGTCTATTGTTCGTCATAGTGTCTATTCACAATAGAAAATATTACTGCCATTTGTTTTGTATTGATTGCGAATTGTAATCGAGTTTTTAGATATGGATTTTGTGTTACCCGTGCTGAGTTTAATTAAACGGTACTTAAAAGGATGTAAAAATAAGGCCACAATTTCCTTTATCATCATCTGCCTAGCCTTTTCCCAACTATGTTGGGGTCGGCTTCCAGTTTACCGGACGCAGCTGAATACCAGTATTTTACATGGAGCGACTGCCTATCTGACCTCCACAACCCAGTTAGTACCAGGTAATACGATACCCCTTGGTAAGACTGGTTGTCAGACTTTTTGGGCCTCTGACTACCTAACGACTGTCAAATATCTACAAATGACAGCCGGGACTAACGGCTTAACGTGCTTTCCGAGGCACGGAGGAAACTCGGTATGTAATGGGCGGACACCCATCCACAGACCAACCTAGACAAGCACGGCTTAACCTAACGATCGACCCGAGCGGCTGTTAGTATTTACCCACGAGCTCCCCTCTCCACAATTTCCTTTAATGAGAGGAATTTTACTTTAATTTGTTGCAGTTCAATCACAGTAACGAACTTTTTAGTTCGTATTCGTAATCAATTTATTTGTTTTTTAAAGAAAAATTGTTGCTCTTCTTCAATACGATTAATGATTATTTTTATAGGCAATTCTCTAATAATGACTAAAACGCCGATGTTTATAAAAACAAACAAATAATTTCCTCAAGCACCATAACGTAACCAAATGAAATTGTATGGTCTCGAAACATTACCGTCATCGATTTAAAACCATAAACTTTAACTGAATGCAAAATAAAATCTGAATACAAAACGAACGATATGTACTAAATCTACTTAATATTAAACCACAGATTAAACAGCTATGGTTTGCTACTCTGTGCAGCCTTGAGCCTGTACTAAGGACAATGACATCACCCGTTTGCATGGTTGGATAAACCTTTTGGTGTACTGCAACAAACTAGGTATGACGTGACGTCATCGTCAGGTAATAGTCATTTTGATATAGATACGAGTTCTTGAATTGAACATTGGCATACTGAATAATGAGTACAGAGAGATACTAGTACTGGCCCTATGGTAAGGAAACCGATTATCATGTTCCTAGGGGCCTAAACTGGCCCCTTTAGAAGAATGATAATACCAATATAAATTGCGTTAAAATTCTTAAAATGGTTAGATTCAGTTAATATTATGAATTGTCACTTTGTGAACATTTTAGGAATTGGAACGTACCTAATTCATTTTATTATAATATTATGATTCTGCTAAACAGGCTATTTTAGGCCCCTAGGTTTAGAACCCAGGTAGGTGCTTCATTTCGCTTTCAAAACGGTGAAGGAAAACATCGTTAGGAAAAATACCCAGTACTAACTGGGTTGTGGAGGTCAGATAGGCAGTCGATCCCTGTAAAATATAGGTATTCAGCTGCATCCGGTTAGACTGGCAGTCGACAGATGACTGAATAATTTGTGGTACAGTATTTGCTACACTGTGCAGAATAAAGCCAAGTTGGATCAAACGTTGGTTGGTGTACAATTGTGTTGGCGATAGATGGTCAAACATTTGACCAACTTCCAAACTCCGCTCCGTCTCTATATTTGATGCAAGTTTTGCAGGCTTAGTTTATTTAGCTCACAAGGCAAACTTTGCTCGAATTTTGGTTAGCCAATAAATTCGTGCCGTTTTAGTATGGTCCGGTAGTTTCGCAACTTAAGTGTAAACTAAGTTTAAACTTAGGTCGTGAGAATTTATTTTACCTGTATTCTTGGCTAGATTTATTTTCAGCTATTACTTATATGATCTTCGTTGTATGTACCTAGGTAATAAATAGGTAGTCAAGATTTTTTACCTTGGTTATGATGGTGATCATAAAATCTTTTATGATTTTAATGAGCCTTTCAATGAATGATAGTAGGTAGGTAGTTAACTGTGTGAGAACATAAAATTGATGATGAATCTATGTATTGCGCTAATAAAGGGTGTAAAACACCTCTTAACGAAGCCGAAAGGCACTTGTTCTTCCCGTCATTGCGATCATTTTTTTGTTCTACACCATACCTGGGAACCTTCTAGTTACGGAGATATTGGGGGTCAAAGTTCCAATTTTTTGACAAGTTTTTTTAAATAAAAGTTTTTAACGTAAAATTTTTACTTTAAACGCCTTTACGACCCCCGTACTATTCAATCCATCCATCAGCACAATGTTTTGAGTGCGTTACATTGAGTTCTACAACAGAACATGATTTTTCACCCCAAAAAAAAAAAAATTCGTTTCCCAGCAACAATTTTTGCGTAAAGTTACTTACTTTGTTTGATGTACATGCTTAGTTGACGGCTTCGTGATGAGGTCTTTTACACCCTGTATAAAATCAATCTTTTACGGTTACTAATTATCATCACGCCTGTAATCCTCGAAGGGGTAGGCAGAGTAGTACACTGTTCCTAATAGTAAACCAACATTTCGCCAGTTATGTTTAAATCCCATTTAATAGGGGGTGAGCCTATTGCCGTCAACCGGGCGCAAATCCAGACTCCGGGGCTGCTACTGAGAAATTCCTAATGGAAAAATCCAAATGATGGTTACTAGTAAGTACCTACCTAACATAATGGCCTTGAAGAAGTAACCAGGTTTTTCAGAATTGTAAAACCTACTAAATCATTAATGATGTGTGGTAAACTGTGAACCGTAAGGAGCCTGGTTATAAGAACAATATCCAAAAGATATTTTTGAAGTGAAAACTTCTTTATGCGCGTTGAGCACTGTTTGGGTGAAGGAAAAACATTGAACTCATCGTCACGTAACGTAACGTGCGGTGACGCTTCGTAGCCGTTCGTAGCACTCGTAGCATCCGCTACGTCGTAGCACAACATAGACATGCGCGGGGCATTACCAGTGCTACGACTGGGGCGGGGCCTGTGTACTTTTTGTTTTTACTTCTATCGGTAGTCCCCAAAGACTGCTCTGATTTTTTATGAAACTGAAATATTCAAACTTTCCTTTTTTTATGTGGTTACTTAATGCCTTACCTGATGTGAGTTTTTAAGCTCTGACTTGGCTTTACATGCCGTCGAGAAAAATATCTCAGGTATGCTGGTTTCCTCACGACGCGCGACGCGGACGTTTTCCTTCAACGAAGCAAGTGATAATTATACAATACGCACATGAATCCATAAAATCAGAGGTGCATATCTTGGGTTCGAAGTGTTAGAACTCGAGACCTATGACGTGGCAGTCTGATAGTCACATCATTAAGCTATGACTATTTTTAACTTTTGAAACAAAACATTAAGCACAGGGTGCCTAAATACCGAATGACTTTTTTATCACATCCAAAAAATGGGTATATTAGGTGAACGGAGTAGAAGCTTATGGCATACCTACCTAGTTCTTTTTTCATTTTTCCACAACTTAGAAAAAACCGGCCAAGTGCGAGTCGGACTCGCACACGAAGGGTTCCGTACCATTGACTATATTTAGTATTTGTTGTTATAGCGGCAACAGAAATACATCATCTGTGAAAATTTCAACTGTCTAGCTGTCACGGTTCATGAGATACAGCCTGGTGACAGACAGACGGACAGACAGCGAAGTCTTAGTAATAGGGTTCCGTTTTTACCCTTTGGGTACAGAACCCTAAAAATTGATCCATCATCAAAAAACGCTAAGTACCAAGTAAACTTTTCATATTAGAACAAAGAAAGAGAAACTTTATAAAAAAAAAAATGTCGAATTTCGTTTCTTTTTATTTGTTATTTTTTTCGCAAAAAAAAAAAAAAAACTAATTACAGGTCGCGGCACGAAAGTCTAGCGCTGACCGTTATTGCGCAGAAGTAAAAAATAAGAATGTCTTGGGGCGTGCGTTGCGCCGATTGGCTCTCCAGTCGTATAACATGCGCAGATATCCCCTCCACGTTTCGTTCAGCGCTAGAGTTACGTGCCGCGACCTGTAAGTAAGTATGCCATTTTCTTCAACTCCGTTCACCTGTTATACCCATTTTTTTGGAAAGTGATAAAGAAGTCAGTTTGCTTTTGCGCCGCTGCTTATCCAAGTATGACCTATTTTAAGCTGTTATGAGTCGATAAGAACTGACTAAAATAAAATAAAAGAAGATTATAACCAAATCCAATTAGACAACCTTTGACAAATGACGTAGAAAAACTTCCAACGTAACGTAAAAGTAACTAAATAAGTTACGTTTCGTTTGTGTCTATATTTAGACTTTCGAATTAGTGGACAGGGAGCCGTGTAGGTATAATTCGCGACGTGTCCTTGGCTATCGATGTTATAAGTCTAGTCTGTTAGTGTGGGTGTTCTTTATGTGCCTACCTTACTTATGTCCTTTTAAGTGATCACTTTAACTAAAATGTACGTCTACGTATGTACCTATGACATAAGTCTATGAAACTAAAAATCAATATCTACCTACCTATTAAGGCTTGCTTATTAGATTTTTAGGTAAAGATCAAGCAACTACAATCTGTCAATTTTCATTAATAGATTTTCAACTTTATAGCTAAAGGATTACGTTCAAGGTTGATTAGGAAAATTTGTCAGTTTTGGGGTAGTTTGATGTGCGCCGTCTGTACTATTGCCTGTTAAAATAGTAATAATAGGTGATATTCTAAATAACGCTTAATGTTAGTGAAAAGAAAATGGGTTTAAATTAAAAAAAACAATCGGGACAGTCTTTGAGGACTGCCGATAGAAGTGAAAACTTTTTGTCTACGTCTGAACGGACCAAAATGAATTGACAGCGGTCCGTTGAGACTAAACACCCAACAAAAAGTACACAGGCCCCGCCCCAGTCGTAGCACTAGTTATGTTCCGCGCATGCCTATGTGGTGCTACGGCGCCGTAGCGAATCGCCTACGAGTTACGAGTGCTACGAAGCGTGACCGCACATTACGGGACGATGAATTCAATGTTTTTCCTTCATCCAAAAAGTGCTGAACGCGCCTAAAGAAGTTTTCACTTCAAAAATTCTAATTTGTCTGTTGATTTTGGCAATTGCAACCAAGCTACACCTTCCAACCGATGTAAATAAGATCTATTTTCTTGTGGCTATATTCTGAGAACATTTCTTGAATCCCAGGGGAAGATAAAAAACAGATATCCCAACAGCATCTAATATGCATAAGAACCCAGATTCGGAAAACCAATTTGTAGGCATAAATCACACATCGATGCCGATAGTACCCATCAAGAATTCATAGGTCCCATGTCTTTGCAAGCTCAATTATCTTTTTATTTATTTAAAAACTAGTGTAAGCCCGCGGCTTCGCCCGCGTCGAGTTCGATAGGTAATTATCCCACGGGATCATACAACTAGGATAAAAATTATCCTATTGGTTAATCCAGGTCATAAATTATCTGTGTTCATTCAAATTCGTTAGTTAGTTTTTGCGTGAAAGAGTAACAAACATATATTTGAAAATGTGGTACCTACTTAGTCATTTTATATTTCAAAATAGCTTAACATCATTGGTCAGATTGAGACCAGCTACGGTGGCGCCATCTTAGATTGTCTTTGCCTGTGTCTCCCCATTGTCCTTGCTCTATAATTGAAAAAGTAAAAAGTCGCCATAGTCACATAATGCACATTCCCACATACAAACTTTCGCCTTTACAATATTAGTGATTTATTTAATAATTTCGCATAACTGAGTACTTATAAGAAAATTGTTTAAGAAAATAATAATAAAACGACTGCCCCGTTGATGATGATATTGCAATCTAGCCGAATTCGGCCACAGCGAGAGCATTCGATGGCTTGCTATTGTGGTTGTAGAGAGCTTTGGTGTGCTGCTCTTTCATGTGCTCTCAAGTGGCTAGCACACCCAGAGCAGCTAACTCCGAGCACAAAGCGGACATGAGAACATCATCACCACCATAGTATCATTAGTCTTATTAGGTCACAAGTGGTACTGCGGTTTCGATTCCCAGGAATTTCCCAGCAGAAGCCCAAAGTCAAAGATTTATGTCTGAAGTCGGAGGTACTTGTTCTCTCCGTCATTGCGATATTTTTTTTGTTCTACACCATACCTGGGAACCTTCTAGTTACGGAGATATTGGGGGTCAAAGTTCCAACTTTTTGAGAAGTTTTTTTTTATATAAATATATAAAGGGTTTTATCGGTACACCTCTGCGCCACCCTTCCGGGGTTATATGCGTGATATTATGTCATGTAATTTCCGCATAGCCAAGTAAATACTCAACTAAATAAAAATGCGCTAACTATGGCAACAATATTTATAAAGCAACGTAATTTATAAACAGGTTTTATTGATTGAACCTGTTTCTATGGCTTGGGTTAGTAGCGACTGTTATTGTTTTATTATCTCACTTGCTATTGAGACCTTTGTGATATTTCTTGGCAGTAGACAAAGGATTTGGTTTTTATTACCTTTAAGATAAGATAAGATAAGATAATAATTTATTGCGAAAAACATGGTATACATAGGTGTTATTAAAGCATAAGAGATCATACATGTTTTGCTTAAAAATTAAAGCATGCAAATTTCAACCACTAAACAAATTAGAGTTTATAAACATTGTTATTTATATTCAAAAAAATCCTTAATATTATAGAAATTATTTTCATTCAGCCATTTATATAATTTAATTTTGAATAACCTGCAATTTATCATTTTTAATACATTTGGTAATTTATTATAAATACGTACACACATAGCCAAACAACTTTTATTATATTTTGTTAACCTAGGGAGCTCATCTAGTACAAGTCTGTATTGATCACGGCGACTTCGAGAACTTATTTCCTCTGCTGATTTGAACAATTCTTTATATTTCTTGACAAACATACATGCTTCATACAAATATAATGAAGGTAACGGTAGCAAACCAAGCCTTTTAAATAGTGGTTGACATGATTCATCAGATGGAATCCCGAAAATGGCTCGTAGACATTTTTTTTGGGCGACAAACGCTCTATTGTGGTCAGTACTATTTCCCCACATAATTAATCCATATCGCAGCGAGGACTCGACATAAGCACGGTATGACATCAACGCCGTTTTTATATTTGTTACCTTTTTGATGTTTCTGAGAGCATATACAAATTTATTTATTTTATTGCACACATTATCGACCTGAGTTTTCCAGTCTAAATGTTCGTCAATTACTACACCTAGAAACTTAGTTTGTGTCACTTGTGTAATTTGTGGTATGTCCATTCTAAAATTAAATTGATTTTGATAACATTGATTAAATTGGATGTATACAGATTTTTTAAGATTAATAGATAAATTATTTTTATTTAACCAATTAATTAGATTACCTATTGTATTATTTATGTCCGCTTCATGATCAATAATTGACTTTTTTTTTTTATCAGTAGTAACAATTATGGAAATGTCATCAGCAAAAAGAAAGCATTTATGGTTGGTCACATTTACTATGTTGTTTATGTAGAGAATAAATAAGATAGGGCCCAATATGCTACCCTGGGGAACGCCGCGTTTTATACTTTTAAATTCAGATGAAAAATTGTGTCATGTCCCTACTTTCATCAAGTTTAGTGACAGTGACTTTTCTAAGGTAACGGTACTACTACTGTGGCCACTGTCATGTGGGTGACCTACATGCCGCATGAGTACATTTCGTCTTTTTTGCATATCCATTCATACTTCCACACTCATTTTTTTTTTTTGATTATTGTACCCTAGTTATTTTTTTTTTTTAGTTTTTGTATAAAATAAGTACTTATATGACAATTATTATGTTATGGAAGAGCGGAGTCTCCTAACACAGGCTTATATGCTTAAAAGGAGGCTCCAATCACTAGTTTTTTAGATTCACCTGTTGAAACAATAAACCATTTTTCATTTTCATATTGTAAATGTGAAACTGTCTGTCTGTCCGTCTTTGCATCTGTCTCTCCGTCTGTCGGTACGTTTGTCTGTCCATCTGTCTGTCTGTCTGTCTCTCCGTCTGTCTGTCCGTCTGTCCGTACGTCTGTCTGTCAATATGTCTGTCCGTACGTCTGTCTGTCCATATGTCTGTCCGTCTATCTGTCCGTACGTCTGTCTATCAGTCTGTCTGTCCATCTGTTTGGCCATATTTTCTAGCCATAACGGCTAAGCATAGTTCGATGTACTGGTACTTCGATGTAGTGATACACTGGTAGACCATGAGCTGCGTTAGGACATTTAATACTTTTCATCCGGAATTTCCGTTATTCTCACGGGTAAAACCGCTCGTAAAAGCTTTACCTTTATCTATACGTATAAGTTTCGGCCAGAACTCATTTCATGAAGGAAATACTCTTCGCAGAATCCCTCCAATTAACCCCCTGCTGCTTTAATGGCTTGTCTCATACGGAGAGGGAAAGCGTGATAATCACTAACATTGCTCACTGCATGACAGCAATTTCAGATTAAAAGCACAGATTTTCGCGTTATTTTTCTTAATTTATTTTATATTTTTCTATATTGTGAATTTGAATGTTATTTGATAATTCACAGTTCTTATAATTTTAGGTAAATTGCATCCGTTTAGTCTACATTTGACAGATTCTACTTATGACAACTCAACACAATCTAAATTGTTTACGAATAAATGAAATGAAATTTTCTGTGCTATAAATAGGTTCTACAGGGTGTAAACGGACCCTTTACGAACCCATCAACCAAGCATTCTGTACATCAAACTAAGTAACTTTATGCGAAAATTATTGCTGGGAAACGACTTTTTTTGGGGTGAAAAATCACGTTTTACGGTAAAACTCAATGTAACGCACTCAAAACATTGTTCTAATAAATGGATTGAATAGTGCGGGGTCGTGGAGGTGCTTAAAGTAAAAATCTTACAATAAAAAACAATTATTCAAAAAAAAACGAATGAAAAAGCTGGAACTTTGATCCCCAATATTTCCGTAACTAGAAGGTTCCCAGGTATGGTCTAGAACAAAAAATGACCGCCGTGATGAGGAGAACAAGTGCCTTTCGGCTTCGTTAAGAGTCTATTTACACCCTTTATATCCAAATAATGTTATTGTAATTTCTAAGTAACAGCCACGGAGTCTAGATTTGTGCCCGATTGATGGCAAAAGGCTCGCCCCTATTATATCGGGACTTAAACATAATTGGCGAAATGTAGGTGTACTATTAGATACACCTCTGCCTAAACCTTTGGGGATTACAGGCGTGATGTTATGTATGTATACGTCAAAAGGCTCGCTCCAATCCACAACACATGGTGCTTAAAACTTTCATTTCGGAATACGCGGGTAGGGTACTTTTCTTGGCGGCGGCGACTTCTCGCGTCCGGCCCTGGTTCAAGCCATGGTCCGGAGCGAGACGGAATGGGACCTCCTTCTGAGAAGCAGTAATGCTAGAGAAGGAGGTGGCGAAACGTGAGAGGGAGAGAACCTCACAGCGTCCCGGCCGCCGCGGGAGACACCCCGGGCGTCGGGGGCCACCGTAGGCGCGGGCCTGTGGACGGTGGGCTATGGGCTAGCTCGCCGTCCGTCCGTCTCATGACGACAGGCCGTGTCGACGGCGCGTTCGTGTTCCACGCGCGCCTCAAAGAGAGTCAGCAATAGGAAGGGGTCCGCAAGGGCCGATGCCTGCCGGGGTTGCGGGACTGTTCGAAAGAGATACCGTGGCCCCGGAACACAAAGGGCGATGAAGGAACATGGATAGGTTTTAGTCAGTAAAAGTCTGACACTCCCTGCTCCGCCCAGTGCGGGAGGAGTCATTTGATGATATACCATCCGAAAAAAAAAAGTTTACTTCTCTGCCTAACCCTCTGGTACACCGGCATAATGTTATGTAAGTAATCGTTTATACCACATTCCTATTGTACCGTATCGTCTGTATCCAATGTCAGTTTGCATAACAATTTGTTAGTATTTGCATTCTGTGTGCCTTTTCAATCGATAACTGTAAGTGCACGGTGTTGATCCTGATCAAAGGTTGATTCATTACAATGGAGAACTTCTGCGTTCTTAGTATTTTTGCAGAGGATTGTTCTAACATTTGTGGCTAATTCATCCATAGAAATAATAGAATCTGAAAGTAACTCTATCGGTCTGTCTCTTCTCTTTTTGTTGGCTAAGCAGAATTCTATGAAATTCGGCACATAGGTTAGGGTATAGGCTATTTTTTTATCCCGTGGAACCATTTCTGGTCTCCACGCTAATGAAGCTTTAATTTTTACATTAATCTCCGAACACATTTTATTTCCTTCTTTCTCAAATATTTTACTTGATTTAATGTGACACACAGACCTAGATTTTACTACTAACTAAATATTTTAGTAAATATTGGCCGACCATTCGAATTGTCCAATATCTGTGAGTGTGTTTGCGAAAGCAAATCAGTCATGAATAATTATGCATGAGCACCCAAACTAGAAAAGTTTCTTAGCTATAGAGCTTGGTACCTATATACTTACTTAAACAACAAAAAAAACATCTACGACTACGACTATCTAGAAAAAAAGATATTGTATTTTAATTATAGAATTTATTTGTTCAATACTTTAATGATGGATAATATAATTACTATGACATTATTAATTTGCATGACATTATTATTACTTATAAATTACTAACTCAAATTTAATTATGTGTTTAATTGTGTGTATATTGACCATCTTTATCCTAAATGACATTGTAACTTAATAACCTCTGAATATGAATAAATTCTAATCTAATGTAATGTTGTTAACCTAATGTTCCTAACATATTTGCACACCTAGCATGGTTATAATACAGTGTACCTTATGAACCTTTTGTAACATCCTCTGAACCTGTGTTATGCAAATAAATAATTTGTATTTGTATTTGAACATAACATAACATCACGCCTGAAATCATTGAAGGGTTAAGCAGAAGTGTATCTAATAGTACACCCCTATTTGCAGGAATTACCTACAAATCTGGAATAGTGGTGTAGCTGTAGTATCTACTTACTGTAATATTTACAAACATACTTACTAGTTTATGCACAGGATCTTAGTTGTCCCACGTGATCGTATTACCGGGTCAAAAAATATCCTATGTGTTAATCCAGGTTTTATACTATCTGCATTTTCTCCCACTCTTTCTAGCAGTTTTAACGTGAAAGAGTAATAAACATCCATCTATGCTCACAAACTTCACATTTATGATAGTAGTAAGTTTGGTTTAGTTTTCCAAGGCCCAGCACACACCTCTGGAGGCGCAGCGGAGCGCATTTGAAAACAACAATTTAATATATACCTTAACTACCTTGATATAGGTACGGTCGCGCGCATGCTCTTGTAGTAGCTTGAGGGCACTCCGAGTACCGCTTGCGAATTTATTCTTATATTGACCGTATATCAAGGTAGTTGAGGTTTATATTAAATTATTGTCTTTAAATGCGCTCCGCTGCGCCTCCAGCGGTGTGCTCTGGGCCCAAGTTTCCCTTTACAAATGACTACCGCCATACTTGTTTATTTTTAACGTAACCCGTTTGTATTTCTTTCTTATTCAAACGAACTGCGTAGTAATGTTACGCTCAGTTTCGTAATCACCACGTTTCGACGATAAAAAGTCACTTTGCTTCAACTTCAAGGCAAAACGTAATAGGTATCTTTGAGATGAGTCAATGTGGAGCAAATTTTGTAGACAATACGTACCCACGTATTTAATGGCCAGTCATGGACCAAGCTATGATAAATAACAATGTTCTATTCTACCCAATGATGGCCGAAGAAACCAGAGACGTCCTAAAGCTCATTGGGAAGCACCTGAGGCACTACTCTCTAACGTTTCGTTTGTACCTATGTTTTGCATGTCATGTTCCTGCGGCAAATAAATATTTTTTCTTTCTTTCTTCTATATATTCGGATCTATCCGACTCGCGCACGTCTGCAGATGAGTCCCAGTGAGAAAGACGGCTAGATCCGAATATACGGACGAAGCGTTATAGAGTAGGGCCTCTGGATAAGGGACGCACTGAACATGGAAGTGTAGCAGAAGAAAGGGGAAGCCTATACCCAACAGTGGGTGATTCTGGGCTGATATGATGATATCATCATGTATGTGATCCCCGAAGGGATAGGCAGAAGTATACCCACAGCAACACTCACATTTAAACAAGTTATCTCTAAGTCTCTTAGGGAGCGAGCCTTGCTCTAATATGGGTACAAATCCAACCTTCGGGCTACTACGGAGAAATTCCTGACGGGAATCCCATTAATACTTTGAACGATCTGGAAACCAAACACAACATCTCACACTCAGTAGTAAAGTTAACGACCTACTAGCAATAGTAATACTTAGACTAGAAGCCGACCCCAACATAGTTGGGAAACGGCTAGACAGATGATAATTAAAAAGCGACTGACTGTTATCTGTTCAGTAATTACCTTGGCAAACGCAGCAATAATTTAAAACAATGTATTCAAATGTACCGTATTATTCAATAACAGCCTATTTACTTACTGACCCAGTCAAATCTGAATTTATAGCCGTTGTATCCTCTTTGCTAAAATTATAAATGTAAATGTTTATAGAAATGTCTTTGCTTTGGACAAATAAACACAAAAAGTCAATCGACAGACTATAAATATGGAACAGGTTTTTGCAACAGTAGATACTAGATAGCATGACCTGCGTAATATTGATTGTTAGCACGACAGCTTTAATCGCGATCCATTAAACGTTGTAATGAAGCTAAAGACGACGACAATTCCCATTTGTATGCGCCCACTTCTAATCAATTGGAGTAACTTTGCGTATTGTCATACTAGCTTATGCCTGCGTGTAGTTCGGTAGTTGTCCCAGGGGTATTACCGAGTTAAAAAGTATCCTATGTATTAATCCAGGTTATAAACTAACTGTGTGCCAAATTTCATCCATATCCGTTCAGTAGTTTTTGCGTGAATGAGTAACAAATATCCATACATCAAACATCCTCACAAACTTTTGCAACTTTTTTAGTTGGTGGTGTAAAGATGGGTTCCTATTCTAGGAGTAACCGAATAATAACCTGTGTTTTAATATCAACAATAGTTATAGTGCTCTGTTGGTTTGACGAACTCGAACACGTCGATCGCGATACGACCTAAGTCGATAATAGGACTATGATGATGATCAATTGGTGACTAGTATCTTCATTGTAGGTATATCGTATTCCCACTACCCAGTCCTGGTTGAGTTGTTTCGTTAGCTACTGATTCATAAGTCTTATTATCTTTCTTATTTATATTTCTGTGGGTCGCTTATCCCCGAATACTCCTGGCCTTCTTGACTATTCGGCCAACAAATGCGTCGAATCTTGACTTACTATTGACTGGTTGATTTGATACTATCAATACAAGGTCTTGTTGTCAAAGGTTATCTTTATCTTACACGGATATCTTATTAAATGTTTATTTTTTTAAGATTTATCTTCCGAATACATTAAAATTGTTAGCCAGTGGGCTGGTTCCATTCACTACACTTAAGGTACTTACGGGATAATATCCGTGATTTTCTTTTGATTTTATATTTTTTTTTTTATTTTTTTATTTGGTTCCATTCAGTTTAACTTTAGTAAATCGTCATCATCGCTACTTCAAAATTAATTTCCTTGTGATTAGACATGTCTTATTCTTTCATAAATTTCCAACTGTTTAATTAAAAATAGTAGCATAAGTTACCTAAACACTGGGAAAAACTCACAATCTTTTACCCCCGACCTTTAAGAAAATATTTTA
This sequence comes from Xestia xanthographa, assembly GCA_905147715.2. NCBI lineage: Eukaryota > Metazoa > Arthropoda > Insecta > Lepidoptera > Noctuidae > Xestia > Xestia xanthographa. The sequence continues at coordinate 28,125,670 of LR990653.1, read as the reverse complement.
TGCAACGGTGAATTATGAATGGCAATTGAAGTAAGCGGAGCAGCTTTAGAACACCTGACCTTAAGTCTATGGATAGCACCAGCTTGTAAATTTAAAAACAAAAGTCTGAATCTTCTTTAAAGTTAAACAAGTAAATCCAGAATAGATTTGTGTGGGTTTCTTAAGAGAAATATTCTGAGTTTGTAGTGTGACTTCAAAAGGAAAGTGAATAGCAAATATGGCTCTTGCTTTGACAAGGTGCAAAGAGAAATGGATTTCGCAATGCTACTAGAAAATATCAAAGACTTCCAATTGATTTGTCCTTTGCAAAAAGCTCAAATGCATCATTAAATGTTTTGCAAACTATTTTATTTTTAATTCCGGTAAAAATATCCAGGATTTGATGCAAGATACAGTATTCCTCCTAACCTCAAAAATATACACATGCAGTAAATTCTCCATGCAACCAAACCTACATATACTCGACACGTGTTTCGTGTCCTCGTGGCATTTTATTTTTAAATTCTATATATTGCAAATACAGCGGCTATTTTTACCAACAAATTACTCAATGTTACGACCAAAATAACACACAAATATGGAAGGTTTATAGGCAAAACTTATGTCATAAAGAAATCAGGTAATGGAAGCGAATCGGAGCTCGACCAATCACCGATTGAATGTACCACCGAATTTCCAAATGAGTCATGGTTCTCGGGGGACGAACAAACACGCAAAGCAATTTTTCAACATGAAAAAGGATTGGAACAATCCGTATCAGTACTGTATACAAAATATCCGACGATTTTTCAATTTCGTCTGTCTAAATTATACGGATTTTTTTTTACATTGGGGGCATTGCCCTCCCATACTCATTTACTCTTAATTGTAATTAAAGTTTCTGTATATTTTTTGTTTGTTTTTTGTTTGGTTTTCTGAATGTTTTGTTGCATTCAGAGTTTTTGTAAACAAACAATGCAAAAACAAATTTAAACTTTTTTACGAAGTTTTTGGATTCGTTTATTTTACGTCGAGTTTTCTGTTAGTCTCAAAGGAAAATTCATCTGCCTTTTAAAAATATGCGTTTTAGTGTAGAATAAACAAAAAATCTCTTACTGAACGGTCAATATCATTGTATTCTGCTGACATGTTTGTGTAACACTAGTGTATTGATTTGGACGTCATCATCTGCCTTCCTTTTCCTATCTAGGTGGGGGTCGGCTCCCAGTCTAAACGGAGACAGCTGAATACCAGTATTTTACTTAAAGGAACATAACATTACCCAGTGCCGGCGTTAGGGGGGGACGTGATGGGGTGACGGCCAAATTTGGGGGGGCGTCGAGGTCTGGGGCTGACGCGGCAAAAATTATAAGTAGCAATTACTTTTTAAATACATTGTAAAATATCGTATCTCCGCTCAACATATTAGAACCATTTAGGACTGATTAATATTATTTTCTACCACTACCACCACCACACGGCACACACCACACTTGACATTGTGTATTTTATTTTGCTTTCTGAATTATTGCGATTACAAGGTGCTATTTGACATTGTAATATGATTATTGTTAGTATTTTAGTGATTTAGTGAAAGACTGTAAACCTAGAATATATTTCTGAATAAATACATTTTGATATAAAAGGGAGTTTCTAAAGTGCTTTGGTATATTTAAGTAATTTTATGAATTTAGTCATTTTGTCATACCCAAAATTGCGACATAATGTTAACTAACATCAGATGCCTATCTTCACACGTAAATGACAACTGTAGGCCACCATGTGTTGCCACGGCTGTCACCATGACCTAGGCTCGTGACGGCTTAATCAATAATTACTGTCTTTAGTACTAGGAATTCTAGTACCTAGTATGTGGGTAGAAAGCGTTAAGGAAAATAGAAAGCTATTGAACATTCCTATAGCTCTGCATAGCATTCTGACCGGTTTCTATTCGTTGCAATGGTTTTCTGGAATCTGTTTAGGCAAAGTTGGGATCCGGGGTTGCGGGACTGTTCGAAAGAGATACCTACCGTGGTCCCGGAACACAAAGGGCGATGAAGGAACATGGATGGGTTTTAGTCAGTAAAAGTCTGACTCCCTCCTACTCCGCCCAGAGCGGGAGGATTCATTTGATGATTTCCCATCCAAAAAAAATAAAATAAAAAAGGCAAAGTTGGGATTGAGGATGAACTCGTGAATACGGCTCAAAAGGAATTGAAAACCAGATTCGTCCTGGCTGCTGTAGTTCTGAACTAAGTTTTGAAATGCTTAGAATTTGACTTTTTGCTGGATAATACAGTCATCATTAGCCTTTTCCCAGTTATTTTGGGGTCGGCTTTTAATCTAGCCGGATGCAGCTAAATGCCAGTATTTTACATGGAGTGACTGCCTATCTGAACGCCACAAAACCCAGTTAGTACGATCTTCTTCTAAGCGTGTCGATGGCAATCTAAATAGTGTCTGCCCAGAACTGAGCTACAAATTTTGGCGCTTTCTGTAGCGAGTGGTTAGTACGATACCCCTTGGTAAGACTGAATCATACAATCAACCGTTGTTTTTGTGCTTATCAACGACTAACAACATCACTTGTCTAGTTTTTCCCGACTGATTTGGGGTTGGCTCCCAGTCTTACCGAATGTAACTAAATACCAGTATCTTGCATGGTGCAGCTGCCTATTGGACCTCCACAACCCTATAACTTTCTTACCACTGGTTGCCAGACTGCCGTTCTATTGACTGCCCGTAACAAACCCAAACAACTCCTGTGATAAAATAAATATGAAGTTGGTTTACGGTTTTCGATCGAATGCATCTTTAAGTCGTTACGTTAAGTCGTTGGTCCCGGCTGTTATTTGCAGATCTTTGGCAGTCGTTACAGATAGCCAGTGGCCCTAGGTCTGACAACAAGTCTTACCAGTATTACCTAGCACTAACTGGGTTGGAGGTCAGATAGGCAGTCGGTCCATGTAAAATACTGATATTCAGCTGTATCCGGTAAGACTAGAAGCCGACCCCAACATAGTTGGGAAAAGGCTAGGCAGATGGTGACAGTATCAAAATAATTGGTTGGCGATATAGTAGAATAGTGGGTAGGTACAGTTAGCAATTATGGTCGCTGTGATTGCAAACTCTCTGAATACAATCAGTTTGGTCGCTGACGATAATTGGCGGTAACTGTACGCCGATTGTCAATTTTTACCGCACACAAATTATTCGAATCGTTTGTTGGTTGGATACGTGTAACGAATACGCTTTGTTGGTTTTACTAATTAGAACTGCAGTATTTACACAATGGATTAACAGGATTAGTACCGGGTGAGCGTAATTTGCGATATCGCTGTTATTTGTTAAAGCATTACGGTTCATCTGCGTTCATTTCATTTGTTTAGCTTAATTTCGAATAATTTTAGTAGATTCAAATAGGGTTACTAGTATCACATGAGTAGATAAAAGTATGACCCTACATTTTGCTTTAACAGCCATTTGGGGTCAATCTTCAGGTTAAGCCGCGCTTGCCTAGGTTGGTCTGTGGATAGGTGACCACCCTTTACCGAGTTTCCTCCGTACCTCAGAAAGCATGATAAGCTGTAGGTCCCGGCTGTCATTTGTAGATCTTCGACAGTCGTTACAGGTAGTCAGTGGCCCGAATGTCTGACAACCAGTCTTACCAAGGGGTATCGTACTTCATGCACAATACTGATTTTCAGCTGCATCCGGTTAGACTGGAAGCCGACCCCAATATAGTTGGGAAAAGGCTTGGCAGATGATGACGCTTTCTAAAGTCTCTTTTATAAAAATCTATATACAATGTTAAGTCTAAGCTATAAGCCTAGATTCCACATAGATATCTATGGGTACATGGGAAGATAGATGAGTCTGCAGCTTCATTATTCCAACGAGATGCTGACACTGCCCGCTGAAGTCATTAGCACGATCCCATCAATTTCAACACTTAACCCCGATGTAGTTCATTGCACTTACTCCACAGCACGATGAGTTGATGAATATTTCATAATCTCTACGTTGCTTCCCTTACTATTAGTGTGCCGTTTTGAATTTCAAAATAGTTGCTTCCGTAGTGTTAATCTTGGGGAGTACTGAATTTTGTAACAAAATATTTCTAAAAGAAGTTTTGCTAAGATACAAAGATTTGGGCACGTATAATAAATCCCATTCATTGTCAGGCTTATATAACAAGGCGATTATGTCTTATGAGACCAAGCAGTTTTTAGAGAAACGATTATTTTAAGAATAAAGTTTTAAAAGGGCCAAACAAATTCGATCAGTTCTTAGAGGATCAATTAAATATTTCCTTTTATGAAAAGACAACTGCAATTATAACTTCACACACCATAACATCACGCCTGGAATCCTCGAGGAATTAGGCAGAGGTATATTATTACAATTATACACCACCACAAAAGGAGCTCGTGGCTAAATAATAACAGCCGCTCGGGTCGATCGTTAGGTTAAGCCGTGCTTGCCTAGGTTGGTCTGTGGATGGGTGACCACCCATTACATACCGAGTTTCCTCCGTGCCTCGGAAAGCACGTTAAGCCGTTGGTCCCGGCTGTCATTTGTAGATCTCTGAAAGTCGTTAGGTGGTCAGAGGCCCAAAAAGTCTGACAACCAGTCTCACCAAGGGGTATCGTATTACCCAGTACTAACTGGGTTGTGGAGGTCAGATAGGCAGTCGCTCCATGTAAAATACTGGTATCCAGCTGCATCCGGTAAAACTGGAAGCCGACCCCAACATAGTTGGGAAAAGGCTAGGCAGATGATGATACACCACCATTTCGCCAGTTCTGTTAAGTCCCGGGGGCGAGCCGAGCAGACTTCGTGACTCCTACTGAGAAATTCTTGATGGAAAAAGCCAATAACACTTTGCCAGACCCGGGAATTAAACCCAGGACCTAATGTTTAGCAGTCGCCTTTGCGACCACTCGACAATAAGTCTCAGACTGCAAATAAACGTTTCCTATACATACTAAACCAAAGATTATAAACCACTTGGTAATAATATCAACGGCTGCTTAAGAATTCTTGTTTACTATTGACGATTTCCTCTTATCTAAGCGTGTCAATTATACTGTATTTAATTGCCTATTATAACTGTTAGGCTACAGACAGACCTTTTTTTTTGGATGGGAAATCATCAAATGACTCCTCCCGCTCTGGGCGGAGCAGGAGGGAGTGTCAGACTTTTACTGACATGTTCCTTCTTCGCCCTTTGTGTTCCGGGGCCACGGTATGTCTTTCAAACAGTCTCGCAACCCCGGGCTACAGATATTATTAAACGGTTAATTTAATCTGGACTATAATATGTTATTGTCATGTAGATCATGTCGTGATGGCCCAGAGGTTAAGGACTCGCCTCTCATGCATGAGGATGTGGGTTGAACCCGCATCCGGGCAAGTACCAATGTGACTTTTCAATCCATATGTACTTTCTAAGTTTATCTTGGACATCACAGACATCGGTGAAGGTAAACATCGTGAGGAAACCTGGACTTATAATCAATATAAGTCTGAAATCGCCAACCCGTCTTGATCAAGCATGGTGATCAATGCTCGTGCCTTCTCTGTTGAGAAGAGGCCTTTGCCCAGCAGTGGGACAGTAATAGGCTGGTATTATTATTATAATCTAGATCGCGATCAGCCTACGCGTGCAATCAATGTCATCACCTCATCATCTGCCTAGGCTATTCCCAGCTATGTTGGGGTCGACCTCCAGAGCGACTGCCTATCTGACCTCCACAACCCAGTTAGTACTTACGATTGTAGGTAATACGATAGCCCTACATAAGACTGGGCTGTCAGTCTCGACATAAATAGTGACAAATTCGCTAACTTCGATCGCCGATTACTAACGAATAAATTCGGTTGCAATAATTATGTTTGGAAGAAACGCATCTCGGACGTTGAGACTAGCGTTACTAGCAAGCATCATCATTGCAACCCAATTTATTCGTTAGTAATTAGCAATCAAAAGTTAGCGAATTTGTCGCTATCTATGTCGAGACTGCCTGCCTTGGTTGACAGACTTTCGGTCTACTCAATACTTGTAACGACTGTCAAAGATCTACAAATGACAGCCGGAGCCAACGCTATATGTTATGGATGGCCACCCATCCACGGACCAACCTAGGCAAGTGTGGCTTACCCTAAACATCGACCCCGACGGCTGTTTTTAGCCACGAGCGTGCAAGCAAAATAACTCGACATTTTAATCATTGAGAACATAGCCTTACAAGAGTACGTAAGTATTTATGAGTAAGGATAATCCATTCTGCGTTGCAATCATCTCATTATCCGTCATAAAGTGCCGTAAAGAGAACAAAAGGAATATAAAGTAATCGTAAAAGCTTATGTACGAAGATAATCACTTTTGTGTAACAAGCCTAATCTGAATTACCAGGAATGTAAGGTAGGTTAATTTTATTTTGAAATTCTGTCTTCTATGGGAATACAAATTGTATTAAGTACTTTGTGTAAAGCGTTTTGGATAACTTGTTATGTAATACTAGCGGACGTCACGCGGTTTCACCCGCGTAGTTCCCGCTCCCGTGGGAGTACGGGAATAAAATATAGCCTATAGCACTCACGAATAATGTAGCTTTCTACCAGTGAAACAATTTTTAAAATTGGTTCATTACTTCCGGAGATTACCCCCTACATACAAACTTACAAACAAATGTTACCTCTTTATAATATTAGTATAGACTAGCGGACGTCACGCGGTTTCACCCGCGTAGTTCTCGTTCCCCTGGGAGTACGGGCATAAAATATAGCCTATGTTACTCAAGGTGAATGTAGCTTTCTAATGGTTAAATAATTTTTGAAATCGGCGCAGTAGTTTTTGAGTTTATTCATTACAAACATACACACAAAAATACAAATAATTCCTCTTTATAATATTAGTGTAGATAAAAAAATCCCGGTGGTCTAGCTGGTGGTTGCAGGCGCGACTGCTAAACATGAGATTCCTGGTTAGATTACTTTGCAGGGCAAAGTGTTATTGAGTTTTTCCGACAGGAATTTCTCAATAGCGACACGTAGTCTGGGTTTGTGCCCGCTTGATGGCAATAGGCTTGCTCCCTATTACATGGGACTTAAAACATAACTGGTGAAATGTGGATTTATTATAAGGCACACCTCTGCTTAACCCTTCGGGAATTACAGGCTTGCTGGTTTGTGCCCGCTTGATGGCAATAGGCTTGCTCCCTATTACATGGGACTTAAAACATAACTGGTGAAATGTGGATTTATTATAAGGCACACCTCTGCTTAACCCTTCGGGAATTACAGGCTTGCTGGTTTGTGCCCGCTTGATGGCAATAGGCTTGCTCCCTATCACATGGGACTTAAAACATAACTGGTGAAATGTGGATTTATTATAAGGCACACCTCTGCTTAACCCTTCGGGAATTACAGGCTTGCTGGTTTGTGCCCGCTTGATGGCAATAGGCTTGCTCCCTATCACATGGGACTTAAAACATAACTGGTGAAATGTGGATTTATTATAAGGCACACCTCTGCTTAACCCTTCGGGAATTACAGGCTTGCTGGTTTGTGCCCGCTTGATGGCAATAGGCTTGCTCCCTATCACATGGGACTTAAAACATAACTGGTGAAATGTGGATTTATTATAAGGCACACCTCTGCTTAACCCTTCGGGAATTACTGGCTTGCTCAACAGCAAGCCTGTAATAATTGCCTGTATTAATTACGTAATTTCTATTGTATCTTTTTGTTTCTGTTTATCCTGTGTGAGTCAATAAATACTTTTCTTTCTTTCTTTCTTTTCTTTTTAATTCCCGAAAAATAAATTTATTATTATTATAACACAACTCATCATCTGCCTAGCCTTTTCCCAACTGTGTTGGGGTCGGCTTCCAGTTTTACCGGATGCAGCTGAATACCAGAACACAGCACAACTGTTATAATAATAATAATACATTTATTTTTCTCCCACAAAGTACAGTTACATTATAGAGGTGTTACAAATATTGAAGATACAAAGTTTTTTATTTATTTATTATATTATTATTATATATTATTATATTATATATTTATTTATGTTTTACTTTATTATGTATGTATCTTTTTAATTTATTGTTATTTGATAAAATAAAAAAAACTATTAAGTTTTATATTTTTTATTAAAAAATCAGCATACATTTATAGAAAACTATCCATTGATAGATGTTAATCGATACAGTAGACATTATTTAATATTTTTGTAAACATTAACAATCAAGTATTGTTCCAAATGTTCAGTGGTAAGATTATGTCTTCGATCATTCAAAATATTTTTATAGGTCGAAAATGATCGCTCCACATCTACTGAGGTAACTGGGCAGAATTTGAACTTGGGTGCTATGTTAGCGCTTATATTTTCTGGCAAAACTTCCGTCGGTCCATTAATAAAGCTATCAATTTGAGTGCGCTACGCTCGAAAAATACCTACCTACTGTAAATTATAGCAATAATATGCATCATCACTAGATATTAGTAAAAATATGCTATTAGCCTTGAAAATCGCTTAAATATGCAAATGCATATGCAAATATGCAAATGCATATTATCCGGTCTCTAGTAATTACATATTTATTGCTTTTCCTGCAAATGTACATTTTTACGGGCAGGAAAATGGTGCTGCATCCTGCATCCAAGCTTGAATCTTTTTCGAATTACTGATACTGTTAGCCTGCGTTATCCCACTGCTGGGCAAAGGCCTCTCCCCGTGACTTCCAGTTTTCTCTATCCAGGGCTAATGTGGACCACTGGTCGTTGGTTTTATCCAGCTCGTCACGCCATCTTCTACGAGGTCTGCCGCGACGCCTTCTGGCTCTGTCAGGGTTTCAGAAAGTGGCTATTTGGGCCCACAGCTCATTGTCTTTTTCGAAAAAATATTATTATTTAAATATTAAATATTAAATATTAAATATTGCTGGACATTACACACAGCGCCATCTAGTGCCACACTAAGCAACGAGGCTTGTGTCGTGGACACCAGATAGTTGATATACTACATAGATACTTTTTGTTTGTAAATACATACTTATTATACATATAAACATCCATGACTCGGAAACAAATGTCCATGCTCATCACACAAACATTTGCTACGACCGGGATTCGAACCCGGGACCCTAAGAACGTAAGGCAGCCTCACTACCGCTGCGCCAATCGGGTCGTCGAAATACAAAATAATGTATAAGGATTATGTGAATGAAATGGCTATAGAACCCCTTTCTGAAGTGAGAAGAAATTGAGTTGGCATTTGATCGAGATTTATAGCAGTAAAAGACATGATACGCCGCCGGACCCGAAATAAATTGAGATAAGTGTAAGAGGATGATGCTGTTGATCCTTAATGATTTAGTCTAAAAAAAAAACCCCAGTCCATGATTTAGATTCAAACAATTAAAATATCAACTTAATATCTCGTTATATAGGGCAAAGGAACAAAAATAAAAAATTCTCTTCGTAAGTCTTGAATATTGCGCTTGGTTACTGCGTTTTGGTATTTCCCCACATTTGTTTCTTTTCAAAACGTTTTGTAGCGACTTATTATGTACTTGGTAAGCAGAGCACACACATTGAATACTAGTACCGACTATGTTATAAACCGTAAAGTAAAACTCATTTTACCAAAAAAAAAATATTTATTTGGAAGAATTTTCTCGTTAGACTAGTTAGGTCGCAAACACTACCGTCGAGCATGAGGTCTTAGGTTCGATCCCAAGTCGGGCAAAGTGTTATCAAATTGAATTTTTCCGTCACGAGTTTTTCAGTAGCTGCCATGGAGTTATAATTTGTGCTCACCTGTTATTACATGAGACTTAATCATAATTGGTAAAATGTAAGTACTAGTATTAGGTACCTCAAACTTCTGCCTTTCCCTTTAGGGACTGCTTTTTGTCGTGCTGTTATTTAGAACAATATAAAATCTGCTCTCAAATGACTTTATTTGCTTCAAGGGATCAATATTAGTACATATCTACACTAATAATAATATTATAAAGAGGAAAGATTTGTATTTTTGTGTGTGTGTATGTTTGTCTATACTAATCTATGCTAATATTATAAAGAGGTAACATTTGTTTGTAAGTTTGTAAGTTTGTATGTTTGTAAGTTTGTATGTAGGGGGTAATCTCCGGAAGTAATGAACCGATTTCAAAAATTCTTTCACCATTAGAAAGGTACACTATTCGTGAGTGCTATAGGCTATATTTTATTCCCGTACTCCCACGGGAACGGGAACTATGCGGGTGAAACCGCGGGACGTCAGCTAGTAATGAATAAACTCAAAAACTACTGCGCCGATTTCAAAAATTCTTTCACTATTAGAAAGCTACATTCACCCTGAGTAACATAGGCTATATTTTAGCTATATTTTAGGCATACTCCCACGGGAACCGGAACTACGCGGGTGAAACCGCGTGACGTCCGCTACTATGCAATAAAAAAGGAATCAACACTATTTACACTACAGTTTTGTAGTTTCCGTATTGTTAATAATACGGTAGGCCCTAAATTGTGTGTACATATCGAGGTCAGCGGTAATAATAACTTTGTTACCACGCTCTTTCCTTTGTTTGACTCCAACGTTTCCTAACGACACACAGTTTTAGTTTTACATTCGCTTTATGGACACACAAACGGCTTCGAATCGTTTACATCCTGAATTGTTTCTTGCTTGTGTGCTTGTTTACCGGGCCGACTCATTTTCCTAAGCAGGTTGGATCCTTCGGCAGCCGCGTTATATTAAATACGTGTATAATAATATAAAAACCTTCATTTTCAGTCAACTTTGGCCCATAGATACCTTACAGACTAACATAAATGTGATAAAATACAAACTGTGTTATTATAAAGGACCTTAAAACTACATAGCCACATATGATTAGACTGGAAGTAGATCCCAATGTATTTGGGAAAGGCTAGGCTGATAATGATTACATTGGATCATTCGTCAATTAATATAATCAACTGTACTAATCTATGCAAGTGAGAACAGATGAAGTTGTGGTTAAGTGTTAGTCAGTTAGCAACGTGGTAACTGGACAGAGTACCGGAGACTGGCTGGACATACTAACTACTATCGCTACTCATTGAGACTATGCTATTACATCAGATGATCAGAGCAAGATAATCATTGGACTACACCCACAGACAGCCTTTTTCGCACGAAGTTCCAATTAGCTATTCTTTGTCGCCCAAACAACTTCACTGCGCAATAACTACACACATAAATGTTTCCTTTCGTCTGTTAGGTAAAGTTTCAAAACAACAAACATTTACAATTGTCTGGCGATAGCTAAGCTGCGTCAACAACAGTTCGAGACGTTGCTCTCTTGTTTTTTCTTCTGCCATTAAATGACGCATGTTCTCTAGATTCACGCAGTGGTTTCTATCAGATTCCTGTAGATAATGAAAATTTACAACTAAACAGAAAAGTCCGCGTCGATGACTTTAGGACCTTAGGCCTTGTAAGATTTGTAGAGTAATTTTATTTTTTGTCACCTCTAAGTGATGAATGAGTAAAAACTTCTCTAGTATTTCGGTCAGAGGTGTACGTAGATGAATTTTTAATATTTTCTTATTGATTTTTAAGTTTCAAGTTTAAAATCTAATTCACTTTAGTAAATCAAGTATCTACTAGTAATAAGAATAATTTGTGATAAAATGGCAAGTCTCTTAAGTCCTTTGGCTGATTTAATTTAAAACATAGAATACTAGATTGGTCTGTATCTTGTGCAAAGCACCGCTCCTCGAAACATAACATTTTCCTTGCATTAGTCACACGAGCAAAGTTATCTTGTTTATAGTCCTCCACTAAAGTATGTTAATCTACATTATCTCTTTTATTTAAAGTAGTATTAACATTTTCTTTGTCTACAAATAACATTTGACTTTTCGTCTGAATATTAAATCTTTACGATTTCGTCATAAAGCTAAGCAAACACTACTGTATGTTAACATCTTTTGTCAATACTTATATTTCATATTTTACGATGTTTTTAATATTTGTAATGCATAAAAAAACAGTTAAATTTTTACGTCACGTAGAATATAAACAGTTGCCAAATCTAGTCAAAACCTATTTAAATTGGCATCATAAATCTGTCAGAGAAAGAAAAACAAGCATGAAGTCGAATACATTAAAAAAATAACAGTTGATGATGCTCATATGCAGAAAAGACTTAAACTGAAACTTGAATCCACCCATAAAATACGAGTAATTTTACGTGGATCGATGTTAAATATTTACCTTTACAAAAACACAGTTTGTCATGACAACATTAACATTTTAGTTACGCTGGCATTTTAAAATGGTCCCTTAGTCAACGGTCGGATCATGGCACCAATGAATTATGCAAGAGTATTGACTAGTCCCAGCTACATTTGAAATGAAGCTTGTCGCCGATCTGGAACAAGACTGAGAATTATGAAACGAGGCCTGCATGACATAGTATCTCTAGTGTAAGAAAGGGAGCATTCAATGCTGGTGCCAGTATACACTATGGCTTAATATGATGGTTTAGAGTTCGAAGGTTTAGAGGTTCTCTTTTAATAAATTACTATTTTGCATCTACCAATGTCATTATCGTTTAGAGGCTCTCTTTTAATAAATTACCATTTTGCATCTACCAATGTTATTATCCTTTCGCTCTTATCATATAATTATGTCATAATTCATTCAGAATCTGTGCTGCATATCGTTTGCTGTTATAATTTATTCGAAATCGGCGCATAATATCGCTTGATGCGTCTTACTTTTCTATCCGTCACATCTTTATGTTCTTCTTTGGTCTTCTATCACTTTTAAACTCAAAGCTCTTCTTTCGACGTGTAATATTCCCGTGCATCAATACCAAAGTGGCTTGTTTACATTCTATGACTTCTTTTCAAGTTATCTTACATGACATACTTAATGGCTTGTGACAGACAAAAAAATTGTAAGAAAATCAAAGACAGACCATTTATTTCAATAAGTCCATTAAAACTCACATTTGAATGTCAAAATTTACAAGAAAATACAATAGATTCTAATCGCTAACTGTAACTATTCCGATGTTTCCGAGTTATTTTAAAGCTCCATTTAGAACGTTCGATAATATTTACGTATACAATTATTGGCATCAATTTCTCGTTTTCTAACGCAAATAATTACAATACCTTTTTAATTACCCGTCGGAAGATAACAGAGGCTTCACATATTTGGAGGATAAAGAAGGATCAGAAGCGACATTTAAAGGATTAGGAAGGTAGACATTGCTGAATTATAAAACCTGGTGTAATTTGACGAAGGGCCTCTACCACAAAAGTAGATTATGATAACATATTCATGTAATCGCTCCACCAGTTATACATGGCAAGGGTATGTGAATCTAGCGTGTCTTTTTACCCAATTTCCCCAGAAAAAGGGTAATTTTTTTCTTTATGGAAAACAAACTCAATACATAAATAGTCCATGAAGAGGACTGTTTTCTGTAACAATAAGGACGATATTGTTCCAGATCTTGTTTCCATATTCATGTGGTCGCCTATACAGTTATACTAGAGAGTTTGCCAATGCATTTTCAACCTTAAAAACGAAGTTGAATTTTCTTGTGTGCTTTGTATACGTTTTCACTAACTCGGCTCAGCATCGTAGAGTTGAAATTCCAACAAAGAAGTTTGTGTGATAACGTATTGCTTTACAAACGCCTATTACCATTTTACCGCAAAAGGTATTAATGAACTAAGTCTGAATAATCTAGGGTTTGTTTGATTCCATAAGAGATTATTTTGTTCATTACTCCTAAATATACACACCTACATTTTCTATTGGCTGCTTCCATGAATCAATGCGATTGAAATCGGGTTCGAACTAGTTTTTTTTTTTTTGTAATTAGTGGTTTCAGTGCCATGATTGTTAGGATTGATCTATCTGTTTGGTTCCAATTCATTTCTTTTACTTGTTTTAGTTTAAGTTTTTCAGGTGTGATTTCATATTTATAACTTTACAAAGTAAAATTTATTTAGTAGGTAGCATGTGATACCCGAATGCATGTTTTACGGTTCAAAATAATGCTTGGGTACATTCAAATATAAGACAACCACAATATTAAAATAATAGTAGTATGTAATTTTTACAAATTCCAACGATTACATAGAACAAAGAAACCCGGAATGGGACATGGAGGACTTTTGCAGTCCGGAAAATTGTAGAACCTTTCATGCGAGTAAAACCACAGAAAAAATAAACGCATATTGGGTAACGTCCTACCCATACACATACACATATTTTTTATTGAAAAGTGTGGAACAAAAAATAAAGAACGCCACGTGATAAAATCAAAGTTAAAACATTTTATTTCACACTTTATTATCATGAGCATAGTCTGTATTGTGTCAGATGTAAAGAATAGCACCATCCCATATCTTCCCGTGGGTGTCGTAAGAGGCGACTAAGGGACTTACCAGAGAATGGGCAGCAGCGTTCTCTGTGCTTTTGTAACAACCGCACTGCGATCGCCAACCCGCCTGCCAAGCGTGGCGATTATGGCAAAACCCGCCTTTTGGGGGAGGCCTATGTCCAGCAGTGGACGTCTTTCGGCTGAAATGATGATGATGACATGAGCATTTTTAAAACCAAAGAAGCAGGTGTACGGTTCCAATTAACCGATTCCTCTGGAGAAGACCCGTAAAACGGAAGGCAAGGCTCCCATAGCACGAACCAAACTTTACTTAATGAATACTTTATATTATCTATCTCAACCTCACGCATATTAAACTTTCAGCAAAGTTAAACATGCGTGCAACATGACCGAGTTCCCTCCAACAGTTCATTGGTCCGAGATTGAACCCACGACCTCTCGTTCAAGAGTCATCGCCCCAGCTGGCAGACGGCTGGAGCCTCTTTAAATAAGTGACGTGACGAGTAATAGCCATGGCTGTATGGGACAAGCTGTAGCTTGTACAGAGATATAGCTTGTATTGATATAGCTTAGCTCTGTAGAGGCTGGATGTGGATCTAGTCTCTGCAATATCATTCTAGGAACAAAGACTATAGTTATTATAATGTCAACTATTCATAGGAAAAACACTCTTAAAATAAATGGGACGGGGCAGGCCATGTTTGCCAGAAATCTGCAAAACTGTGTGGGGGCTGTGGGTCCGCATATCACAAAACTGGAGCCCTGAGACAGTAACACGGGGTCGCGGCAGACCAAGGAGAAGATGGCGGGACGCCTTGGATGATTTTCTCATTAATTGCCAAGACAAGGAACATCAGCCAACACCGAAGAAAGTAGAAGGAATGGGGGTAGGCCTTTTGCCCAGGAGTGGGATAGAACAGGTTTATAAAAAAAACTTAGGTAACCTGCCTTCCGTTTTATTGCCGGTTGCTATCCCGCTGTTGGGCAACAGCCGCCAAATCCGTCCAAGTAGTCCGTTCTATGTTCTGCTACCAGAAAGAAAAAAATATGGGACTATTTCTTCCTACGTATGTAGGCTTAACAACTTTTACATGGGATTTTTAAATATAACTAGCAATATGGCTCTGCCTCACTCGTCGAGAAAAATAAGCGTGTTATTGTGAAAAGGTTTGTGATTATCATTGTAGGTTAACTTTTGTTGTTCCTATCCAAGAAGAAAGGCCTCCTTTTCTTTTGAAGGACACAGCAGCTATAAAAAAACCATGAGCTTATACACGTCTGTATTGTAACTTATGGCCAATGCTGTAGGTAAGCATATATCTCTGCTCACCATCTATTTCGAACACGCTTTACCAACGTGTGACAGATATCACCAGTTCCGTCCCATGTTGGCACTGCGGCCAAACGACCCTAATGTATGTTTTGGAAAGAGGATCGGTAGAACGACGAACGGAAGCGCTGCCTCGATCACAGCGGCGGGGAACGAATTTGTAATAAGTAGGTATACCTGATGAGCAGGTACAAAAGACTTTTCAAACGGTAGTTTTAAGTTACTGTTATAAATACTACACCAGAGTGAGTCACACCAAAAACAAAGATCATTGTTTAGCCAAGGCTCTTTGTTTTTCGTCGGAAGCCGAATTTGAAATATTCAGTGCAGCCAAATGTTCACTGCTGGACATAGGCCTCACCAGAAGACCGCACCAACAACTAGTCCTGCGCTGGACTCGTGCAGCTGATTCTCGCAACCTTCACCAGGTCTTCGGGCCACCTCATATGAGGTGTGCCAACGCTGCGTTTTCCGCTACGCGGTCAACACTGTAGAGCTCTTCAGAGCAAAGAAACCTTTTAACTAGATTGACTTAACATTTTCAGTAGTTTATGTCAATTTAATCCAATAAGTTTTTTACTTTCCGTCACCGTTCCTGATACAATCTCACTTTGACCTCCTCCGAGTGCTCCCAAGACTTTCTATCCCACGCCACCTGGGACAAACACTCACAGTACTAGTCCAGGTCGTCTGACCACCTCTTTCTGGGTCAACCTTGGCGGCACCATCCATCTTCTAGCAACCACTGTGTGTCTTTATTTTTATTTTACTTATTGGGGAAAACAAACAGTGACACATTACATGAATATAAAACAAAAAACAAGTATGAGCAAATAAATGTGTAACCAACATTTCCCACAGAATACAAATTTTATAAATGATTGGTTTTATTTTTTTAATACATAATTTAATTTAATGTGTCGTCGTGCATTCGGCTGATGTCACCTGCCCAATCGCATTTTAGGCTGGCAGCCTTTTTTGTCAACATCCATTATGCCCGTTTTGGAACGCAGCGTGGCGTTTCAATCAGAAACAAATTATGTCAAAACGCTCGCACATAATGAACGACAAAAACAAAGTATGTAACAGCATACATCCATCTTGTAAATCGTAAACAATTGAAGGCGCAAACATGGTGTAAATTAAGATTATCCTCTGAATCCGGCCATTGTTATCTAAGTTTACAACAAAGACACCGTTTTACGATTCCACACTTCGCTGTGTCTGGTTTTTACTCAACTTCGGTAGTAATGAGGTCATGAGCTGTTTTGGTAGAGCTGACTAAGTTAAAGTTACTATTGACTGTGTTAAAGTGTGTGAAAATGATTAGTGGGAAGATGCGAAAAGTCACGTAGATTACAAAATACAGTCTCTGAATTTTGACAGGAGGCTAGGTAGGAAACTAAATTCAGGAGCACAAAGGGGTTCACTGTTTTGGCAAGTGATACCTAGTGATACCGTTTTAAACTGCCTAGATATTATGACCATCATAATACCAATTTACAGCTATTGACCGAGGATGTGGTCCTCGGACTGATGAAACTGGATTAATTGCTTTACGAGCTCTCGATTCTGACAGCCTGATTCGGAATCGAATGATTCTAAATATTGTAGCGATAAAAATACTGAAACTAACTTGAGATTTAACAGACATGGGGACCAAGGTCTAAAAAAACTGGTAGAAACCCACGCAACCTAACATACAACAGTTCACAACTCGCTAAAAAATGTACGTAATGTTTTAACAAAAATCCATAGTAGACATCTTTCAACGTCGGTCCCTCTTCAGGGGTTATTCCCGTACAGAGAGACACCAGCATGGCATTTTTTACCCAAAAGTTGGAGACACATTTTAATTTCAATATTCCGCATACAAAAGGTGAAGTATTTAATAAATGAACAGCCGCTCATAACATTGAGATTCCTTCGACATTTTTTGCTGATAATTTCCGAACTTATTGGACAACAGTAGCTTTTGAACGTAACGTACCTTTTTGTAATAAATACTAGCTGTGCGTGCGGGTCCATTTGAAGTTTTAAAATTCCGGCCGGTGAGGTATCCTGGTTTTTAGTGGAATATTAACATGGTAAAGTCCTTCTTTTACGGACCCAAACTACCCACTTTTGTGGATTTAATGGATTAGGATATCTGGAAATCCGGATTTTATTAAACAGAGAATAGACCAGGGTTTTGTCTATGACTGTTCCTCTATGAAAATGAAACAAAAAGATTAGCTCATACTATATCTCTCAGCATTTGTAACTTCAGTAAGAAAAGATCGTACAATATGAGCAGCAATTACATTAACAAGCATTGCGTGTTAATAGCAATTTATAGTGTGCGTGACATGTTTTATAGTAAGTTAGTAGTTTGAGTAAGAGAAAAACTGTGTAGTTTTATGAAACATTGTACGTTTTGCCATCGACACGCTAAGAATAAGAAGAAGCATTGATGTATCCACTGTATAAAGTTAGTACTCAGATTTATTTATTTATTAATTAAGGATAGCCTACAATTGTTTACACTTAACATTTCATTTAAAAGTACACGATAAACATTTATAAGTGCAACAATTACTTACAGAGTAACACCACATGCACTATTTTATTTAAATTATAGATTATACATTAAATATTATTGTAATTAATTGTGAATTAAGATTCAGCACATCTACAACACAAATCATCACAATGTACACACACATATACATCACATCTCACATCATCTCATCGTGAGGAAACCATGCCATGCCTGAGAGATATTTCTCGACGGCATGTAATGCCAAGTCCAAGCCCATGGACGGCAGAAAAGCTCCCGACACCGGGTTAGGCACTAACCAGTAACCACACGTTAGGGAAGAAATGAGCACACTATCATTATAATCTAGATCTCTCCAAAGTTAGGAGTGAATCGGTTTCTTCTAGGCAAGCGTCAGTACCATAGGCCGCATTACTCACACACGGCGATTTGCGGCCAAAGACAGCGTTTTTCGGAAAAAAATAAAGACAACTGTACTACAGCACAAACAAAATAACACACGACCAAGCACGTATCCAGGCTTTTGGTTCGGGGGGGGGGGCTGTGAGAACTGTGCATGGGCGCCGGTAGATTTTTTTCCAGGAGGTGCACCTTCAATTCTATGAAAACAGCTTGAAATTTTTTGCACTCCTACTCGGATAATTATGTTAGATTCAAGGAGTAACTTGGCCGATCTATCCAGGAAAGCCCATCAATTAAAAAAGTAGGTTCGAAAAGCGAGCGCAACGAGCTTGAAAATTTTTGCATCCACTTCGAATTAAATAGGTTTTCTTTTGTCCTTTATTAAAGAAATAAGCGTAATTCTGCCTATTTATAAAGAAAATCTTATGAACGCAAAGGACATAATGTGTCTGAGCACGCTCGTATATTTTCTGATAAATTAAGTTAATTTTGTTATTACACTCAGAAAGCAAAATTGGAGTAAAACATTTTTGCTTTCTGGCACGGATGGTTGGTTTTTCTATGTATTTTCTTTTCCGTTGGGGGTACTCGTAGCACCTCCTTGCACCCTGCTGCCGGCGCCCATGGAACTGTGTAAAAAAATCGCTGTAATATCACTACTATAATTTACGTACCTACTTCGCAGTGGTTATGATCCCGTTTATTTTCAGTCGATTTCGGGGGGGGGGGGATAAATTCCAACTATCCCCCCCCCTGTATACGTGACTGTTTAAGACTGAATACCAGGTATACCGTGTAAAGGAAAAAAAAAACATTTCTGAAGAAAATAACAACAATTTCGTACATTGTTAAGTGGTAATGTCCATGGTAAAAGTTTGCGCTCTGTCACTTACGCCATGTAGAAAATTGGCTTGATAACCACCACAAAATGCGCTGTCACACTTTGGGCTTAACCGACAAAACGCTTGCAAAACGAGGCCCGTATCAGCCGGAACATGGCCATTACTAGTCAATGTAGGACGCTCCAACAAATGGTCCCGATAGAGCTATGGATACCGGACTTGGTACAGTCGACATATCAGTGGGTACAGCTAGTATATTTTGCATAATAAAAGAAAGAAAAATATTTATTTGACGTCAGTTATTAAAGCACACACACATATAAAAACAAGATACAGAATAAAGAGGAAAACATAGTATGTGCTGTGTGCCTGCGGCTGCGCTAAAAAGGTCCATTTCAGCATTCATGTCAGAGAGGTGATGCTGTCTGACGCTGGTCTAAAAATAATCAGGCCATAATGTTCCCAATGCTGTGATACAGGCCTGCTCTCCATGAGAAAGGAGACTGTAATTCACGACGCGGGTATAGTGCAGATTTGTATAGGGGTATGAAAAACAGCGTATAAAGTTCTTCATCTCCCATTATAAAGGCAGGATCTTCCGACCAGGCGTGTCTTTCTGGTGGGCATTCATGTTATGGGGCCATCAGTATACAACCGGCTACCAGAAAACATCTTAAGCGTGACGTCTGACAATGCTTTTAAAGCTAAACTCAAAGGCTGGCTGACCGACTAGGCCTTATAAATAAATAAAATAAATAAATTCATTATATGACCTTTATTTTTGTTAATTTATTCTAATCTTAATTTTGTGTTTGATGCTCTTTTTAATGTTTAATGACTTGTTTTTTTTTATCATAAAACTAACCTGTAATTGACCTTGATAATGATTAATAAATGAACTAAACTAAACTAGGCTACTACTCGATTGGTTGTTGAGAGGTTTTTCTATGGTCTTAAGTCTCAGAGAACGTTAATATCGCCATTTTGGGAATTTGGTGTTAGTTCGTCATTTGAGGCATAGGTGGCGCTGTAGTACTTTTTGTGGTACCGCTACCAGATGTGAGTGTTGTAATATCACTATTTAGTTAGTAATTAGTGTGTACACCACTAGATATTATCTATGGTTCCAGGTTATACCTGTCACTCCAGCTAGGAGGCACGGCTATGTCTGATCCTGGTCTGATCCCGTCTGTGATACTTCTACTAACTGTCCCTGTATTATAGTGTGTTCCTCGTCGTATTAAACCAAGTTTACTCAACAATATCTTTCATTCCAACAAACATAACATGGTGTCAGAAGTGTGGGAGTGGAGGTTGGATGTGAGGAAGTCACATGTCTCGAAACTTTTAGTTCTTCTAGGTCATGCCGGTTTTTTCACTGTTTTGAGAGCAGTGATGATGAAATAAATTACACAAAGTGATGCGTCTGCTTGGGTTCAAGCTCTATCTAAATCGAAGTCGTTACATGTGGGCATCACTGTTCATAACCAGTATTAGCTGGCCTCGTATTCTGTTGAAACTCCGTATTAAGCTAGGCCAGCTTGAGGTGCAAACGTTCGGTCGACTGTACTCCTAGGCATAGCCTGATTAATGATTGGAGTACGTTTAATAGTCCAGTCGTGAGTGCTGGCCGTTATCCGCCATCTTAGTTGACCTATTCATAACGTGAGTGGCCACAAAGGTATACCTACTGTGTTGTTGGAAATATTTAGCAGACGGTATAAAAAGTATTACCTCGTTCACTTGTACGGCCAATTAGCTTTACTATCACTGTATCTTTTTCTGCAATAATAGATTGCTGGTGTTCTGGTTTAACTTTTTGACCGCCATATACGTGACAAAAAAGCGCGTATCCTGTACACTAAACGACACAAATATGTGACAAAATGGTAGGTGAAATTGTCACTTGGCGTTGAGGGCACGCGCGTGCGTTGATGCTCAAGCGGTCAAAAGGTTAAAGGGGTTATAGGAAATGAGACAGAAACGTCGACCCTGCAGAGTCATGATCAAATGTTGCAAGTCTGATATACCAATTTTTATCAAGATAATCGTCTACTTAAAACGGTGAAGGAAAACATCATGAAAAATTTATCTCCTAAAACCAAAATATGAAAACATTCGACGTTGATTAAGTCGAATTGGGCCCGCGTAGTAGATTGCGGCCCACTCCCTATCAGGACGATGCCTGTGTCCAGCAGTGGGAACATCTTAGGCTGAATAAGCTTATGATATGTAGGTATGAGACGTACTACCAAGCCCTGCTGCTACCTGCCCTTTGAAGTTTAGACGTGCGTAATAAAATGACAAAAACCAAAAAAACTAAATGAAACATTTATTTGCCCCATAGCCTTCAAATAATAATAATGACCCAGGTCTAATGGCACATTCCATTAATAAAAATATCCGCTTATCTTTGAAAATACCACCGTTACCTACCTCATCATCATTCTCATCATCTACTTTGTCTTTTCCAACTATGCTGATGTCGTCTTCCAGTCTTACCGGATGTAGCCGAATACCAGTATTTTACATGGAGCGACTGCCTATCGGACTTACACAACCCAATTAGTACCTACTGGGTAATACGAAACCTATTGGTAAGACTGCTTGTTACTTACCACAAAAATTAACAAAATAAATCAGTTTCTTGCAAGTTATTTTGCTTCAGAACAACTTTGGCAAACAACTTGATAAACTAGTAACTTGTTTTTAAAATTGCAACCCAGTGCCAACGAGACAGGTCTATCAAAGTCTTAATATACAGTTTACTTCGCAATACTATGTAGCTAAAGGCAAAGTTAAATAGGAAGAAGAAAGTTTAACGTCGAGTTTGGTTCCCAGTGGAAATATTTTAAGTAAAGTAAAAAGACGATTTGAACTGGCAGCTTCGCTCCTTTTGTTCCAAGATGGCGATGTATTTTCGCGCGTATTTGTCGCCATTACTGCTTTAAGGTAAATGAATAAAATTCTGTTGTTTTTTTTTTAATATGTTTACTGTTTTTAAATTACCTTGGCAATATGGTAGTGATTTTGATCATTTCATATGTAATTTTAACACATTTTGCTGAGCTAGAGCCAAATAGGTTCTAACAAAACATACATAATTGGTATCGAGCAATTACATAGACATTTAGCTAGAATACTCATTCCTATTTCAAACTCATTTTGTGTAATGTGGTAATTTATAGAGCTAAACTTGTTTGAAATAATAAAGTTTATCACCAGATGCAGAGTAACAGAATGCAATTTTTCATAATTTTATTAGAATTGGCTCGTGCGTGCCATTCAAATAAATGATAGCAATGCCTTTTCATTTAATTAATTAAGCTTCGACAACAGGACATGCTACAAAATTGACGTAACATCACCACACATGCAACTTAAAAGAAAATTCAATAATAAAAACGTGCCGCACATTCACGTTAAAAGAAAATGCATTTTCTACGTGCTTACTTCTTCTGCGCACTTCAACCGTAAAAATACTGCGCATTATTAATTAAAACTGGACGTCATATTTTTAGACGCAGTTAATAATACTCTGTTTCAGTTATAACTAATTCAATCCGACCTTGTGCTCAAAATCATCGATACGATATCGATCACGGAACTCTCAATGATAATCCGAATGACACAACTTACGTAACGCATAGACAATTACAAAAGGCTCTATCAAAACTGGCAGATCGACCAACCCGATGACCCACTTCCGCGGGTCATCGACCGTGTGACGTCACGAGCGGCCCACCCCCACCCCACGCACGTCACCCCGGGGGTGTGTCCCCTTCCCGCCGGTTCGAGGTCACATGCCGCTCGCGTCCCGCGCCGATCGGACGTCTGTTGTTAATTAACTTTTTAATACCAGTGAGTGTTTGTGTGATTTTGATTCAGTGATCAAATTGTGATGACGATTATTGGTGAGATATTTCTTATCTTTTCATTCATATTTTTTATAAACAAATGTAATTTAAATGTGATTATTTTTAACTTAGCTTAGCCTGTAATTTAACGTAGTTTTCTAACAAAGAATGGTGTACTTAAAAAGCCTTGTAATACAACACGCAATACCAACACAACGAAAATTCCTTCTGCATGTTATGTAACACATTTTTACCATAAATGTGACCTTCAGACGACTGTACGTATTACGCGTAAGTACGGCTACATAACTTTCGTGTTTGATTTCTTTGCATGCGTCCCTTGACAGAGATTTTTTCGGTAGGTAACTCGGTACAAAATGATGTTGATGATGTGATGAACGATGTTTCGTGTCGTGGGCAATGTTAATCGATTGAGATTTGCGTCCGCTCGTAAAATGCCTTAAATACTGTCCTTGATTATGTACAAGATAAAGGATGGTAGGAACTTACTATTGTACTTTATTACTATGTTAATGTTTCTGGGGCAATAAATCAGCTGTTCCGTTCCTCGAGACGCAAGTCATTTATTTATTGATGGATCACGAAATCAAATTCTCATTGGTATCAGAAACCTTGCATTATTTATAAGCCTGCTACATAAATGAAGATTTTATGGACTTCTGTGTTCGGTTGTATAGGTTGCCTTCAACTAATCTCTACGCAGCTTTACAGTATCGAAATTTAATTGTCTGTTCCCTTTAAATCAAACACCTAGGTGTCCAAAAGACTCTCATTACGTCAGTGTAGGATGGCTGTTCTCTTAGCCAAACCATAAATCATCGTCTTCCCGCCTAGTGGCGGTACTTTCATACAAGCCTAAAAGCCTGGCTTGCCCTTATAACCTATATATTACTCTTCATGATGTAAGGGTTTCTGAACAGCCGGGGCTGCGGGACTGTTAGAAAGAGATACCGTGGCGCCCCGGAACACAAAAGGTGGTGAAGGAACATGGATGGGTTTTAGTCAGTAAAAGTCTGACACCCCTCCTGCTCCGCCCAGAGCGGGAGGAGTCATTTGATGATTTCCCATCCGAAAAAAAAAGGTGATAAATAAATAAGGGTTTCTGAGCAGTCTACTTACCTTATAAGCTTGCCGCATAGTTGGCCCCTAGGCACCCCCACTGCTCCCGACATTATTCCAATTAATTTGGGAGGAGCGCAGAATATGTTTTCTGTAATCACAATATTCACCTCTTTGTGTTTCTTATTTCAGTATCACGTTTACTTACTAATGTGTAGTCTTATTCCGTCTAACCATTATTGCGAAATGCATTAACTAACATAATTATTTGCAGTCACGAACATGAATGGTAATACTGCGATTAGAATGGCAAATTAAGTTGGTTAATAATATATATTTCATAGTAGTTCGTAGTGCATCTCCTTGCAGAAGATTGATAGCATTGGGAAGTCGAAAGGCATGTCATTGTTGATCTGTAGTAAAAATAAAAAAAATAACGTCCATTTTGTGTCAGTTAGACGTTTTGCTTACTGGACGGTTAGAAACAAAACGTCACAGAAAAGCTTTCTTTGATTTTTCTATGAATCAAGTGACAGGTAGGTGACACGGATAGGATATTCTTTGTTTATAGAAACACCGATAGCTACGGAAGAAGGCACATTAACCAACAGTTATACGTAAGTAAGTTATAGAAAACGGCTGTAAGTCTGCCCCCTGCTAATTGAAGGATAAACAATTTTAACCCAAAACAGTAATAATTAAGCTCTTTGTGAAGGGCCATCCGAGGTGCTCACTTGTCTCACCTATTTCCGGCACAAAGCAACGTTGCTGTGTCCAGGTTGGTATAGTATGCTTCCGCTATTAGTTACAGGAACATGTGAAAGCTTTGTGTCTTGAATAGCAATGCATTTGGCTCTGTTGTAGATGCCCAAAGGCCACCATTGGCTCTTTTGCAAATGCCCAAAGGCCACCATTAGCTCTGTTGCAGATGCCCAAAGGCCACCATTGGCTCTGTTGCAGATGCCCAAAGGCCACCATTGGCTCTGTTGCAGATGCCCCAAGGCCACCATTGGCTCTGTTGCAGATGTCCAAAGGCCACCATTGGCTCTGTTGCAGATGTCCAAAGGCCACCATTGGCTCTGTTGCAGATTCCCAAAGGCCAACATTGGCTCTGTTGCAGATATGCAAAGACCACCATTGGCTCTGTTGCAGATGCCCAAAGGCCACCATTGGCTCTGTGGCAGATGCCCAAAGGCCACCATTGGCTCTGTTGCAGATGCCCAAAGGGTACCATTGGCTCTGTTGCAGATGCCCAAAGGCCACCACTGGCTCTGTTGCAGTTGCCTAATCGCCACCATAGGCTCTGTTGCAGATGTTCAAAAGCCACCATTTCCCATCAGGTGTCCGTTGGATTGTTCGCCATCTAATATTAATAAGCTTCTTATTGACGACATTGTACTCTAAATTGCGGAAAAACTCTTTGCCTTCGACTAGGTATGTCGTGTTAAAAAACCATTGCCGATAATCCGTGACCGTAACCAGTAGCAATTTACCAACGTTTTTCTCGTACCAGCCTAGGTCAAAGTACAAAAACAAGCTGCCTCGTGCTTACTTCATAGAAATAACTTACTGATATTTTAAATTTTGTGTACTTTTTAGGATTCCGTACACAAGGGGTAAAAACGGGACCCTAGTACTAAGACTCTACTGTCCGTCTGTCTGTCTGTCACCAGGCCGTATCTCATGAACCGTGATAGCTAGACAGTTGAAATTTTCACAGATGATGTATATCTGTTGCCGCTATAACAACAAATACTAAAAAGAGAATAAAATAAATATTTAAGTGAGGCTCTTTGAGAAAATGGTACGGAACCCTTCGTGCGCAAGTCCGACTCGCACTTGGCCGGTTTTTCTACCTTAATTTTACAACTAGCAGCAGCAAGAATAATGAACACAGGATTTTGTTATACCTACCTAACGTGATTTCAAAAAGGGTATTTGGAGTTTCTTTTAATCTTGAGAAAAATCTTTTTTTATTATTAATTATAATTTCATTTTTTCCCTTCCTTCTCATCGAGATAAGCGTTTTGGAACGGAAAACTAACTACAAACTAATTGATCGACCCATTGACAATTCAAAAGTGCCTCTAACCTGTAAATGGTTCAATTGAAAAAAAATGCTTCGAGTTTGAATTTCATACCTCAGAAATATGTACCACCTAGTTAATCTCAGGTACTAAGGTACATTACTTGCAATTTCTGTAACACACCGCTTGATGAATAATTCAACGATCCTTGAATATCATGAATTCCTAGTACCGCTGTTAATGTTCCGTTGATTCAACTATTGGTAATACTAACCAAACAGTTCTTGGGGCGCCATTAACGTTTCAAGGAATCTTTATACTATGCATGCATTTATAAGAAGTAAATTTATTTAGCTCAGCATACAATGAAAACAACAAACAAGACTTGAACGATGAGAAGTGGCGAAAGAAAACTAAACCTATGGTCTAAAAAGCAGGATTTGGCGTAAGGTTCTCGTTTCTACGCTAAAAACTTCCCGGAGTGCACGACGTTACAACTACAACAGTTTAAAATACAATCCTGTCATACCTACTGCAATGAAAATAGATTTCCAACGTCAATGAATCTGCCATCTTTTTCCTCAACGTCGTGCGAGGGAGATAGTGCACTTTGTGACGTCACAGGACTTTACGTGTCCTACTTACGGCCCCAACTAAATTACATTCCAATTTCACTGTCTCGTGTTCTTCAAGTAGCAGTTCATGCGGAACCGCCCTTATCTACAACTGCCCAAGGTCTATTGTTGTATAAATTGTTACAGTTTTCCCTTACACAATTTTATGCTTCGTTCGATTCTGCGGCCCTAGTACTTGAGTCTGGAATGTAGGTCGATTTCTCCATGAATGGTCTGTTGAACTGTAAAATGGAGTTTAATGGGCGTACTAATGGGATAATCCGGAGACTTTAATGTTATCCGGAAATGTTTCCAGACCCTTTGAAGGGTTGCAAACGTTAATGATTGTGAATGTTAAGCCTCTGTGAATGCCCGGGCTTTAATGAAGCCATTCTTGTTCATGTTGCAAGTTTTGATAGCTTAATTCTGGGCAGTTGTTGAGCAATTGTGTGAATGTGGTTAGTTCACTTTTGAGGACTGTTTCTTAGAGAGAAAATATCATCCAAATTCTTTGTTTAGGGCTTAGAAAAAGCCGAGAAAACTGAAAATCAAAACAGCTTTTGGCAGTCTGTGAGTCATGCGCAAGCCTGAAACGACGGGTCTACTGTTAGACCTTTAAACTAAAACCAAATAAAAATACCCACTGCGGTTGCTAGCCGAAGTACACTTAGATATTTATATACTTTTTGTCCCAGTGTCGTTTTCTTGTAACACGTGGAATTTGTCGTCGATTGAATTAACTCGAAGCCTTGAAATAAACTGCGTTTAACTATCGCTCTAATCGCAAGCCGTCAACTTTATCAGTCTAAACTGACAGTTTAATTGCCTGTTTTTAGTTTCTGCATCATAAACGTGAAAATTGAACCTGCGAATGATATGCAGACCTTCTTTCTTCTATGTACCTAACGCAATGACACTCTACTCGTAATAGAAATAAGTAATTGCCTTTAATAGGCACTTTATAGCTGTATCAGTACTAATCAGTAGAAGACGGAGACAGTTGGAAAAGAGTAGGTACATTCCTCTGACATCAGTGTACTCCTCCCTACAATCGCGCGTTTTCGGAAAGGATACCAAGAAATGTGATCTATAAAGGGTGTACGCTTAACGAAGCCAAAAGGCACTTGTTGTGCCCTCACGGGAACAACAAGTGCCTTTTAGCCGCAATCATTTTTTTGTTCCAGAATACATGTTTTTTATGTATATTTTTTACTATAAACACCTCCACAATCCCTGTACTATTCAATCCATCTATTATCATATGTTTTGAGTGCTTTACATTGAGTTTTATTATAAAACTAGCTGACCCGCGCAACTTCGTCTACTACCTACCTACTACCTACCTACTACCTACCTACTACCTACCTACTACCTACCTACTACCTACCTACTACCTACCTACTACCTACCTACTACCTACCTACTACCTACCTACTACCTACCTACTACCTACCTACTACCTACCTACTACCTACCTACTACCTACCTACTACCTACCTACTACCTACCTACTACCTACCTACTACCTACCTACTACCTACCTACTACCTACCTACTACCTACCTACTACCTACCTACTACCTACCTACTACCTACCTACTACCTACCTACTACCTACCTACTACCTACCTACTACCTACCTACTACCTACCTACTACCTACCTACTACCTACCTACTACCTACCTACTACCTACCTACTACCTACCTACTACCTACCTACTACCTACCTACTACCTACCTACTACCTACCTACTACCTACCTACTACCTACCTACTACCTACCTACTACCTACCTACTACCTACCTACTACCTACCTACTACCTACCTACTACCTACCTACTACCTACCTACTACCTACCTACTACCTACCTACTACCTACCTACTACCTACCTACTACCTACCTACTACCTACCTACTACCTACCTACTACCTACCTACTACCTACCTACTACCTACCTACTACCTACCTACTACCTACCTACTACCTACCTACTACCTACCTACTACCTACCTACTACCTACCTACTACCTACCTACTACCTACCTACTACCTACCTACTACCTACCTACTACCTACCTACTACCTACCTACTACCTACCTACTACCTACCTACTACCTACCTACTACCTACCTACTACCTACCTACTACCTACCTACTACCTACCTACTACCTACCTACTACCTACCTACTACCTACCTACTACCTACCTACTACCTACCTACTACCTACCTACTACCTACCTACTACCTACCTACTACCTACCTACTACCTACCTACTACCTACCTACTACCTACCTACTACCTACCTACTACCTACCTACTACCTACCTACTACCTACCTACTACCTACCTACTACCTACCTACTACCTACCTACTACCTACCTACTACCTACCTACTACCTACCTACTACCTACCTACTACCTACCTACTACCTACCTACTACCTACCTACTACCTACCTACTACCTACCTACTACCTACCTACTACCTACCTACTACCTACCTACTACCTACCTACTACCTACCTACTACCTACCTACTACCTACCTACTACCTACCTACTACCTACCTACTACCTACCTACTACCTACCTACTACCTACCTACTACCTACCTACTACCTACCTACTACCTACCTACTACCTACCTACTACCTACCTACTACCTACCTACTACCTACCTACTACCTACCTACTACCTACCTACTACCTACCTACTACCTACCTACTACCTACCTACTACCTACCTACTACCTACCTACTACCTACCTACTACCTACCTACTACCTACCTACTACCTACCTACTACCTACCTACTACCTACCTACTACCTACCTACTACCTACCTACTACCTACCTACTACCTACCTACTACCTACCTACTACCTACCTACTACCTACCTACTACCTACCTACTACCTACCTACTACCTACCTACTACCTACCTACTACCTACCTACTACCTACCTACTACCTACCTACTACCTACCTACTACCTACCTACTACCTACCTACTACCTACCTACTACCTACCTACTACCTACCTACTACCTACCTACTACCTACCTACTACCTACCTACTACCTACCTACTACCTACCTACTACCTACCTACTACCTACCTACTACCTACCTACTACCTACCTACTACCTACCTACTACCTACCTACTACCTACCTACTACCTACCTACTACCTACCTACTACCTACCTACTACCTACCTACTACCTACCTACTACCTACCTACTACCTACCTACTACCTACCTACTACCTACCTACTACCTACCTACTACCTACCTACTACCTACCTACTACCTACCTACTACCTACCTACTACCTACCTACTACCTACCTACTACCTACCTACTACCTACCTACTACCTACCTACTACCTACCTACTACCTACCTACTACCTACCTACTACCTACCTACTACCTACCTACTACCTACCTACTACCTACCTACTACCTACCTACTACCTACCTACTACCTACCTACTACCTACCTACTACCTACCTACTACCTACCTACTACCTACCTACTACCTACCTACTACCTACCTACTACCTACCTACTACCTACCTACTACCTACCTACTACCTACCTACTACCTACCTACTACCTACCTACTACCTACCTACTACCTACCTACTACCTACCTACTACCTACCTACTACCTACGTAAATTATTTAAAAAAAATACAGACGAAAGTTTATTCACCCTTTTTTTTTTTTCATTGTTTTTAAAATGTATTCTGCTATTCTGGGCGGAGACAAATCCAACGCAACAAAAACCATGAATATTGATCCAGTAGATCTCGAGTTATAAGTGATGTAACAAACCCGTCTTTCTTTTATATATATAGATGTTTCCCAGCGAAATTTTTTAGCGATAAAGTTTGATGTACAGAATGCAAATCGTCAAATGACCCACTCTGGGCGGAGCGAAAGGGAGTGTCAGACTTTTATTAACTAAAACCCATATATGTTCCTTCTTTGCCCTTTGTGTTCCGGAACTTCCGGAGCACAAAGGTAAGGTATTTCTTTAAAACAGTCCCGCAGCCCCGGCAGGCGTCGGCCCTTGCGGACCCCTTCCTTTTGTTGATTCTCTTTGAGGCGCGCGTGGAACACGAACGCGCTGTCGACACGGCCTGTCATCATGAGATAGACGGATGGTGAGCTAGCCCATAGCTCACCGTCCACAGGCCCGCGCCTACAGTGGCCCCTGACGCCCGGGGCGTCTCCCGCAGTGACATCCACCAACCCTCAGTATTCGAATATGGAACGTTCCCTCCCACGGAAAGAAGGCCAGTGTCGAGTTCAGTCGTTAAAGTTTCCTTCTCGTTTTACTTATCTCTTTTCTCTTCTCTTCCAGAGCCCGAGGTGTGCGTGATGCGCGCGCCAGGTGCGGGCGGCGTGTCGTGCGCCGGAGTGCCGCGCTGGTCGCACTCGGCGCCCGCGCACCAGGCTGACTACGACAACGTGCCCGCGCACACGCATCCCGTGTACCTGCACGATGATCATGTTAACAGCCGGTTTGCTATATGGTGAGTTCAGTATATCTGGGTAGATATACGGAGATGACTTGAGGTTAGATTTATTTGAACAATCTACAATATTCCATTGCACCTAACTATGGTACCTACAGCCACCTAATTTGGTATTTTTGTAAATCCTGTTCCTAATAAACCTTTTACGCGGCTAACCCGCCCCTGACTTGAGAGATCAGATGCAGAGCCCTGAGTGGGTGTAAAATAGCTGCTCCAAAGTCATGATGTTGACTTTTAACCGTAAATCAGTATGGAGAAATGAGTAATGTTGAGTAAAGAGAGAGTAATGAAAATGAGTAATGAGAATGAGTAAAGAGTGAGTGAGTAATGAGTTCTTAGACATGTATTTTTGGTGTATGCTTTGTTGGTTGTCCTTAAATAAATAAATAAATAAATTTTAATCTGCAGTCTGATTACTTTGGCAAATGCTAGGTAGGTAGATAAAGAGAAGATAAAAAATCAAGCCAGAACGCTTTTCCTGGCATTTTGCCTTACACCAAACAGTTTGGGTGCAGCAGGTACTTATTAATACATAAAATTGGCCAGTTGGCCACCAATACCACGTAATATCTTTTTTGCACCTCAACATTTTACGGCCCAATCAGCTTTATCCAGGCCTGCCTAAGATAATTCTGGCCAATATCGTCTTAAAAGTCCGTGTTTGACCGTTTTATTCAAGGAGAAGGTAACGAGATTCTAACTCTCATTCCTAACGTTTCAGGCAAGGCGACATATCGTCTCTTGAAGCTGACGCCATCACGAACACTACTGATGAATCCCTGACGGAGTGCAACGCCGTCAACGAGCGCATCCTCCAGGTGGCTGGGCCGGAGCTCAAGGAGGAGATCATTACAAGGGGATATGGTACGGGAACTATCATGACTATCATCTTCTTAGTAGCTAGCCATCATCTACCAAGCCTTTAGTATATTGGGGTCAGCTTCTAGTTTATAACAGTGGTGTGACCGTTAGACTTTCAAGTCATAGCTCTCGAGTTCGAAGGTTCGAACCCAAAGACCTCTGATTTTTCGGATTCACGTGCGTATTGCATAATTGTCACTTGCTTCGGTGAAGGAAAACATCGTGAGGAAACCAGCATAGGTACCTGAGTGATATTTCTTGACCGCATGTAAAGCCATAAGTCAGAGACCCATGGGTGGCATATATACTCTGACACCAGGTTTATAGGCACTCACCACACGATTAAGAAAGAAAAAGAAAGAAGCTTTTGCATAACTATTCACAACCCTTCGATTCGATTTTCGATTCGGAAAGTCGTTTGTCTATCTCGCTCGATTTCGTATTGTCAAAAAAAGATAGACATACGACTTTCCGAATCGAAAATCGAATGGAAGCGTTGTGAATAAGGGGCCTGGTCTTCTAGTCTGGATGCAACTAGTATATGGAGTGACTGCCTATTTAACCTCCACAACCCTGGGTAATACGAAACTCTTTAACCGACTTCCTTTGTAAACTAGTGTCGTTGTAAAAATGTGACTTGTTTGGTAGTGGTGAAGTGCCTGGGGAACGCTGGACGTTACATTAACTTTATACCACTCTTGGAAGGCGTCCAAGAAGCACTGTAATATAAAAGTAAAGTTTTGCACGAAAACAAAACCATTACTGTATGAAACTTTTTTGTATAGTCGGCGGTTTCAGACAAGTGACAAGTAGCGCCATCTATTAACGACGATGTGAAGCTAAGACTTAATGTTGTTCTTGAGGTCGATGAATGAATGTGGTTCTATTTATTGATAAAGCAATTGTTCTGGTATTGATTAATGTGTTTTTATATTAGTAAACGCATAAAAAGAGTCGATAAAACACAAGCTGAGGGCCTATTCATTAGGACATAACTTGCATAGGTAGGTACTATCGAGGACACTCCCGCCTGACCACCACGCTAATTTTTGCTTGCACTCGCAATATAGAAACGCTCTCTAGCCCCGCCCCGTTGACTTTGTATAAAAATAATGAATGAAAATATACGGCCGAGCGCACTGACGACGCACGCCAATCGAGAGTTATTGTTATTTTGCGCGCCAAAGTTGACGTTTTTCTAATAGGCCCAAACTTTAAGGGGGCGTGGCTCGGCGCCTCCGCATGTTTTAAGCGAAAAAAAATTAAAATGGTCAGGCGGAAAAGACCTCGATAGGTACTTATTTATGTTTACAATTAAATATATACATTTATAAAATCGAATTCCTTTTAAGTTAGGCTAAAAATCAGCATTCGCACAGCATTGTCGAAAAATTACACAACCCCCAAAATCTTATACAATTTTAAATTTTAAATAAAAATATAAAACGAAACCCTGTTAGGTTAAGCTAGAAATCAGCATTCGTAAAAAATTACACAACCCCCAAATTCTCCCGCCCTTCATCACTTTCTAGTGTTGTAGCTGGCAGAGAAGTTTTTAAGTAAACCCATCCTGTTCCCCTAGCAAGCCCAGAATCTGGTCTTAAATTTAATTCACAGACATGAAAGAATGATTCTAAACATTGATAATCTCCACCTGCAAAGTCGCTTTTTAATATTTTTTTTTTGGTCCAAATATAAACTATAGTTCGTTTCCTCTTCCAGAGTGCCGTACAGGCGAGGTAGTCCTGACGCCCGGCTTCGGTCTGCGCTGCCGACACATCATCCACACCGTGAGCCCCAAGTACGTCGCCAAGTATCACACCGCGGCGGACACCTCGCTGCACAACTGTTACAGGTACCTAACTAAACCAGACTGAAAAGTATTACTGGCTTTGAAAATGGATCATTCCCACTAGTTCTACTACACAGCTCACGGTAGAACAAGTGGGAAGCTTTTTTCCCACTAGTTCTATGATGTCGTACCACCTTAAATTGTAGGACTAGTCGGAACAAAAAGTCTCATTAGTTCTAAGTACTGCAATTTACGGTAGATGTGAATTTGGAAATGAAAGTTATTGGGAATCATGTTTCTTTGTTTAATGCGTTGTAGTGAGAACTGTACAATGTACCTGTGTGTGAAGTGGAAGTGTATCTTCTATGTATCAAATGCTTATCGAATCCATATCCATGATCCATGTGTTGGCAGATAATTTCGAAAATTATTAGAGCGCCTGTTAAAAGCCTGTGAGCACTAAATACACGCTGACCCAAACAATCGTTTCTCGTCTACGCACTTTTGTATGTATCAAAAAATCTTTTTACGTAATGCTACCCGCCCAATCTTTCAAATTAAAAAGACAATTGGTGCCGATTCCCTTTTTCACAAACTAAACTAAATTTAAGTTGAATGCATCTTTTTCTTTCTATTTCATTGTGAAAAGGACAGAAGATAGATATTAGTTTAATCCTGTCAAATAAGTTAGCACCTGACGTAATTTGATGTAATTTTAGTAGTCAACTTTTTAATCGCGTCTAAAACTTGTATGGCGCTGATTAAATTGACAGAACATAACTAAAATTTATCTTCTGTCCTTTTCTTAATGAAATAGAAAGAAAAAGATGCACTGAACTTAAATTTGGTTTAGTTTGTAAACAAGGGAATCGGCACCATTATTGAAGAGTTCATATCATCATCTGCCTAGCCTTTTCCCAACTATGTTGGGGTCGGCCTCCAGTTTTACCGGATGCAACTGAATACCAGTATTTTACATGGAGGGACTGCCAATCTGACCTCCACAACCCAGTTAGTACCGGGTATAATAGTAGTAAGACTGGTTGTTAAAAATTTTGGGCCAATATTGAAGAGTTACAATACAGAATACAAGCTTGAAGATTCTTCCAGGTTAGGTGTAACCCTTTTCTACCTTTTTTTAATTCTTGGATGGGAAATCATCAAAAGACTCCTCCCGCTCTGGGTGGAGCAGGAGGGAGTGTCAGACTTTTACTGACTAAAACCCATCCACGTTCCTTCATTACCCTTTGTGTTCCGGGGCCACGGTATCTCTTTCGAACAGTCCCGCAACCCCGGCAGGCATCGACCCTTGCAGATCCCTTCCTATTACTGACTCTCTTTGAGTCGCGCGTGGAACACTCCTGCTTGTCGACGCGGCCTGTCGTCATGAGACGGGCGGACGGCGAGCTAGCCCATAGCCCACCGTCCACAGGCCCGCGCCTACGGTGCACGCCCGGGGCGTCTCCCGCGGCGGCCGGGACGCTGAGAGGTTCTCTCCTTCTCGGCATTTAAAGCCTGGGTTCCTTTTACAGCATGTTGTTTAAATATAAAGCGTCTTCTCAATCCTGACCATAATACTGATATGTGTCTATCTTCATGTTACAGGAACGTGTTGTGCAAGGCGGCGGAGGTGGGCGCTCGGTCTCTCGCGCTGTGCCTGATCTCCGCGCCGCACACGCAGTTCCCGCCTGACCTAGCAGCTCACGTGGCTTTGCGTTAGTATACTTTTTACATATTTTTTTTTAAGAACATCTAAACGGAACAGTATGTATAAATACTGGGCAGAAAAGACCATAAAGCGTTTAAATGTACAATTTTTTTTTAGCAGCTAGTTTCTTTTTAAATTCGTACGAGTCGTCATGGCGATTGTCAATGACAAGTCGTTGCGACTCCCCTCGACTCTTTCTTTATCCATAAGGAGCTTGCGGTGTTCGGCTTAGTCGTCGCTGGACCAGTCAGGGCAGGCCCTAAGACGCACATGGAACATCCGTGCTATGTGCGTCTTCATGTTGTGAACGTACATTTGTAAGCTTGTATTATATTATAGTACCTATACTAGCTGTTGCCCGCGGCTTCGCACGCGTGAAGTTCGGTAACTATCCCACTGAATCATACTAAAATGATAAATTGTGTCCTACATGTTAATCCAGGTTATAAACTATACACACAATTTATTGTTATCACCACAATCACCATCACTATCACAACCACTATCACTATCACAACCACCATCATTATCGCAATCATTATCACATTCACCATCACTATCACAACCTCCATCATTATCACAATCACCATCACTATCACAATAACCATCATTACCACAATCATTATCAACATCACCATCACAATCACCGTCACTATCACAATCACCATCATCATCACAATTACCATCAAAATCACTGTCACAATCACCATCATCGTTATCACAGTCATTATCATCGTAATCACAATCATTATCACAATCACCATCACTATCAAAATCACCATCACTATCACAACCACCATCACTATCATAATCACCATCACCATCACAATCACCATCACAATCACTATCACAATCACTATCCTCGTTATCACAATCATTGTCATCGTAATCACAACCATTATCATCGTATTCGCAATCATTATCATCATAATCTCCATCCTCGTTATCACAACAATCGCTATCACCATCACAATCACCGTCACTATCACAATCACCATCGCTGTCACAATCACCATGACCATCACAATCACAATCACCATCATCGTTATCACACTCATTTTCATCGTAATCACAATCATTATCATCGTTATCACAATCATTGTCATCGTAATCACAACCATTATCATCGTATTTACAATCATCATCATCATCATCACAATCTCCATTCTCGTTATCACAACCATCGCTATCACCATCACAATCACCGTCACTATCACAATCACCATCACTGTCACAATCACCATGACCATCACAATCACTATCACAATCACCATCATCGTTATCACACTCATTATTATCGTAATCACAATCATTATCATCGTTATTACAAACATCATTATCACAATCATCATCATCGTAACCAAAATCATCATCATCACAATCATCATCATCATCATCATTTTCAAAATCATCATCATCGTAATCACAATAATTATCATCGTAATCACAATCATCATCATCGTAATCACAATAATTATCATCGTAATCACAATCATCATAGTCACAATCATCATCATCATTATCATCATCATCGTTATTACAATAAATCAACAATAACCCTGAATAGAAGTCGAATCCGCCCTCTTCTGGATCTCAAGATAAATGCCACTTTCGTTATCAGCACCCCTGATAACCTCGGAATCGACACCCATATTGATTATTAGACATTTCATTCAACCCCATCGCACCCCAACAGGGGATGAAGGGATTTCAGGTCCACCACATTAAATCTTAATATCGTTGTTTTTGTAATACACCCGACCCAATTCATCATACAAACAATACCTATGTTGAATTTCATGATTTGTTACCCCATTTCCCCCTTTAGGGGTTGAATTCTGAAAAAACCTGAAACACAAATGTTAACTCATTTATCGATAGGAGTACTCCTGTTAAGTTTCAAATAAAGTAGTCTAACTAATCTTGTTTCCCCATACAAACTTTAGAGCCCCGTTTCAGACTTCTCCCGCTCTGGGCGGAGCAGGAGGGAGTGTCAGACTTTTACTGACTAAAACCCATCCATGTTCCTTCATCGCCCTTTGTGTTCCGGGGCCACGGTATCTCTTTCGAACAGTCCCGCAACCCCGGCAGG
The DNA here is from genome assembly GCA_905147715.2 of Xestia xanthographa. Taxonomy (NCBI): domain Eukaryota; kingdom Metazoa; phylum Arthropoda; class Insecta; order Lepidoptera; family Noctuidae; genus Xestia; species Xestia xanthographa. The sequence continues at coordinate 28,087,560 of LR990653.1, read as the reverse complement.
CCTCGGTCCTTACGGACCCCTTCCTTTTTTGCTGACTCTCTTTGAGGCGCGCGTGGAACATGAACGCGCCGTCGACACGGCCTGTCGTCCCGTTTCACCCCCTTTGATTTTCGTATAATCCTTAGTGCACCCCTAGACCACATAAGGAGCCAATGTGCCAAATTTGGAATCTCTAGACTCAGCGGTTTGGCCTGCGCATTGATTTTATACTTTGCCACCCCATTTCCCCCTCTTAGGGGTTGAATTCTGAAAAAACCTCAAACCCGTTTCTACTCATTTATCAATAGGAGCACTCCTGTGAAGTTTCGAATAAAATAGTCTAACTAATCTTGTTTCCCCATACAAACTTTGGAGCCCCGTTTAACCCCTTTAGGGGGTGAATTTTTAAAAATCCTTTCTTAATGCACCCCTAGACCACATAAGGAACCTACTTGCCTAATTTGGAATCTGTAGACCCAGCGGTTTGGGCTGTGCGTTGATAGATGAGTCAGTCAGTCAGTCAGTTTCTTCTTTTATTATATGGTTGCAAGACCGGTTCCACTCAGTAATGCATGTGAATGTACTTGTATATCCTGGATCCTGGGCCTCTGGCTTATGGTAGTAGTAGAAAAAAGACCCGCAGGGCATTAGTCAGTAGAAGTCCGACATTTCATCTTTGAGTTTGTAAAGGCAACACAAGTTTGATGCCACAGTTATAATTGCAGACGTTCAAAAGCTACGGTTATCTATCATAAAGACATCCAAATCCGAACATAGGAAAACCGGAACTTTTACAAAATAAAAAGGTTAATCATTTTAGCAATGCTAATAATACGCTGTTTCTCGTGCAGGCACAATCCGTCGTCACCTGGAGCAGCAGCGCCTGCCGGCGCTGGTGATCCTGTGCGGGGCGCTGGGCGCGGACGTGGCGCTGCTGTGCGCGCTGGCGCCGCTGTACTTCCCGCGCTCGGCGCGCGAGGCCGACGCGGCGCGCTGGCGCCTGCCCGCCGAGCCCGCGCACAACGACCGCAGGATACGCATCATACACAACCCGCACTCGCATAACTCGGATACGGGTACGTAGCTATCTTACAGGGAGTTGCGGCTGGTTGGAATGACCAATGATAGCCGCTTACAAACCCCACTTTAGAAACTAATTAGGTCTCCTTGCTCGGAAAATCTCAAGATACGTTAAACATATCCGCAGATAGTTCCAGCAAGTAAGAAAGTATTTGAATAAAAAGAGAGGAAAATATGATCCATCCAAGGTGCTCAAAATTTTTGCTGTCCATTATGCTCAAATTTTTGGAGCATGCTTCGCTCGCCTTTCTATGAAGGCTTGAATTATGCCGGTTCAGAAGCTCCAATTTTACTAGTTACCTTCGCTCGCTCTTGTATGAATACTGACGTATAATGGTTGGGTAAGCTTACATTTTTCGGGCTCGCTTGTCTTCCTTTCTTGTCTTCTCGCGGTCCAGAAATCTCCGAGTTTTCGAGCACGCTTTGCTCACTCTTCAATAAACATTTGGTTTATCGCGGTCCACTTATTTCCCGGTATTTATACCATCTATTAATAAATACAGATTTTATGCCTGTTATTTCTAAATTGACATCCTAATGTGACAAAACAAAGGAACTTTTCGAGCAAACTCGGCCTAGACAGTTGTAGGTAAGCCATCGGAGGAGACCTAATAAGTATTGCACGCGGGTGCCAAAACAGCTATAGAGCAGGCCTAATTTTTAGCTCTGTAGTACCTAGGTACGCATCTGTTGGGCCAGAATAATTGTTGTAAGTATACATAGAATGAAAGTTTAACTTAGTTCAACTTAGGACCCATCAATGTTAATATTTATCCGTGAAGCTAGGCAACTGGGCCTATACCAGTTGTACGTAAATGTCCCTTTATGCCTATTGGCCTTGTTTCGTTCTGTCTCCTGCTGAAATGGAGGGAAGCGGATATTACGGTTTTTTCCTACTCCTCCGCTATACATTTCTGATTAATTTCGTTGCGGGATCCAAGACAGTTAAATTCATTCTCTGGGACTTCGTCGAGCTTCATTGTCTCGGCGCTTTTCTGGTGGTCGCCACTGTTGGTTCTGGCTTTCAGGAGTTATAGTGGTATGGGAATAGTGTGGCGGGCTTGTCCCAAAAAAAAATAGAATGAAAGTCTGAACTCGATATCGATCTTATCGATACCCCGCAAAATGTCGAGGGATCGACAAGACCACCTTTTCGCGCATTTACAAATCAAAACTCATACATTCAACTGACACATGGATTTGCTTATTTGGTGCATCAGGTAAAAAAACATACGTATGGCGTTGAAAAACTTCTCTATAATTTCGGAGGGTGGTTCATGACCCATTTCGTAACAAAGAGAGGGACGACCGAATTCCGTAAGAATACCCTCATTTAATGAGTGTAGGTACCTAATGCAATACTATATTTACCATAGGTAAGTACTAGACCTAAGCTACATCTGATGATCTGATTAAGCTGGAATCCCAATGTCTGGGAAAAAAGAAATGATGGACTAGATTTTTACCAAATCAAAGCCTTCGGCCGAAGTGATAAACATGAAACATTGTTTACATCGACTTGAATTACATCGAACTAAAATTACGATAAATCATAGATTAGAATAGATAAAGATTAATAAACCCTAATTACTTGCTAAAGGGCGGCATTGATTTCAAGATAAGGATATGCGCAGTCTGGAAAAATACATTTAGGAGAATTGGTATAAAGGACCAGAAATTGCGTTTTTCGTTCAAAGGCAAATCATTAATATTTTATTTCAATTAGGCCACTAATTAATACTGTTATTGTAGAATTGATTCTCCTTGCCTATTCGCTTATGGAGAAGAATTAAATAATTAAAGAAAGTTTCTAAAGTTTAAAATGTTAAACAATATTTTGTACACTTTATACTTTTGAATAATAACAGCCACTCGCGAGGTTTCGGGTTCGGGTTGATGTCCAGGTTCAGCGGCGCTTGACTAAGTTGATCTGTGGATGGGTGACCTATTACATACTGAGTTTCGTTTGTGCCTCGGAAAACGCCGGGTTCTGAAGGTCAGATAGGCAGTCGCGCCATGAAAAATACGAGACTGGAAGCCAACCCCAACATAGTTATAAAAAGGCTAGGCAGGTGATTATGTATTTGCAGACGTTTCACTCGCTAACCTTACAATAAGAATTAACATTCTCAACAAAATCGCTTTTTGAAATACTCCCTTTGGAACCCTGCAACGCACCTACAGGCAAAAATCATGCCTATAAATTCTTAGGAAAAGAACAGACCAATGATGTCCTAGAAACTGATAGAATTATCACGAAATTTCGTCAAAACGTCACCCCATTACAACATGTCCCATATTACGAATCGATGATGAGTCACAAGGGTAAACAAGCCTGTTTACCCAATGATTGCGCATCAGGACAAAAGATCATAGTACAACGTATAAAATTTCGTCCATTACATCCTTTAATCATGTCCGAAAATACTTTCAGCCCTAAATCACACCAACGATCAAAAACTTTCAGGCAAATTCCACCTGTATAACCATCACCATTAAAGGTGTTATTGGCTTGTGTTAAAATGTAAGGATCTTCACACCTATCAGACCATACGTACAGTAGGCTTATCTAAGATAAAGAGTACATATAAATAGGTTATCGGCTATATTGACGCATTCAGTATTATCGATCATCGGTAAAACGTTGTTTTGTGAGAGAGATATTTCCTGAACTGTTCTATAAGTGATTGTGATCATGGAGATTCAGAAAAAAGTGTCAACATTGGAGATGAAGGCACGACCTACTGCTTCTGGTGGGTAGTTTGATATTTTTACGTTTTAAATTAACCCTTCGAATCGAACGTAGATCTACGCGAGACACAATGGCCTTTTAATAAGGTAGATGACACATCAATCAATTGACATACTCTTTAAGAGCTGTCAAAACGCGGTTCTCTCATATATTTTGTATTGTGGTATGGCTATAGCACGCTGTGACGTCACTGTTTGGTCAACTACTACCTCAAATTAGCAACTCTATTTGTGGTGGTTCAAATTTCGTTTAATCAGCTTGCACTACAATAGTACATTACGATATTAGTGCGTTAAGATGGTTATAACATGCGAGGCGGAATTTCAGCCCGAGCCGATGACGAGGGCGTAATTGAGCCGAGCATGTTATAACCAATACGCACGTATATCGTACGACGTTTTTTAACACATTTGCGAGGAAACAGAAAAAAAAAGATATTCACAATACAAGTACAAAGAAAAGAAAATTTGAGAAAAATGGCGCGAGGATTATTTTCTGCCGTGGCTGCGTGAAAATGTTGGCAAAGACGCTAGAGCATGCAGCCAAGTTTTTAAATTACCGAATAAACTGTTTTATTTTATTTTAAATAAACTCAATCTGTGAATGCACACTGTTGCTTTCCCGCCATTTTAACAGCGCGCCAGCGCTGCCTACTGACTGGTGCCGCGCGGCGATTAGTTCGAAATTTGAATAGCAACAGCGCGCTGCTCACTAGCTAGAGTCGATGGCGATCAGTTCCATATTTGAAATGGCAAATAATACTGTTATGAAATTTGTATGGACTATAACTTAACTATTTGCTTTGGTAACACACGCGTTTTTAGGGTTCCGTACCCAAAGGGTAATAACGGAACCCTATTACTAAGACTTCGCTGTCTGTCCGTCTGTCTGTCCGTCTGTCCGTCTGTCCGTCTGTCTGTCACCAGGCTGTATCTCATGAACCGTGACAGCTAGACAGTTGAAATTTTTACAGATGATGTATTTCTGTTGCCGCTATAACAACAAATACTAAAAACAGAATAAAATTAATATTTCAGGGGGGCTCCCATACAACAAACGTGATTTTTTGCCCTTTTTTGATAATAATGGTACGGAACCCTTCGTGCGCGAGTCCGACTCGCACTTGGCCGGTTTTTTTTATGACCCGCTTTACATATTTAAAACCGGTGGATTACATCACCTTTACGAGCAAGGGTGTTAAAAAGTGTTAAAACGTCCGTCACTGCAGGCCGAATAGTGCGAAATGAGTGAATCAGTTTTTCGTCTTTTGGAAAAAAAAAAACATAAAACCTGCTTTATAGTTACTTCAGTTAGTATGCAAAGTTTCATGATCTAATTTGAAGTACTTTTTGAATACCAGCGGTTTATTGTTCGATTTGGAGGTAACTTTGGATTTTTTTTCTATCGAGAAAATTTTATGGAATCGTGTTTCCGCCAAACATAAGACCTAACGTTAATCCTCAACTTTACCATATATTTATTTCAAAATTAATGCTGCAGTATTTAGTCGTAACGGAGGATCATGCTAAGCCATTTGAGGTAGTATTAAGGCCCTTAATGACTCAACTATTTATTGATTTCAAAGCAACTAAAAATCTAATTTGGCAATTAATTGAAAATAAATCGGGTTTTCAGGCCCAATATAACGTTTTCTTTTTAGAGATTGGTGTCTTGGAATTATTGTTTTATGGTGTCAGTGTCAGCACGCGTAGCAAGACTACCGTAGGCGGGTTTTGTCGACGGAAGAATCGACAATATGACAGATTTCTTTCGTTGATCTGACATCTTTTCTCTTTGAAAACCCATTTCTACAGTGTATGCTACGCGTGCTATACATAGATTAGCCAAAAGGTTTGGAAGGAAATTCGATTAATAATAAACGATCTAGAGTATTTTAATTTACGACAGGCTTGAGGTTATAGCATAAACATAATCTATCTAAAATGAAATCACGAACTTATCTCTAAAAATTTCTTTTAACGAGTAAAAACCATACTAAAATACATGCGATCATTCTGATTTTTTGGCAAATAATTTTGCAAGCAACATATTAGCATGATGATAGTGTTTTATTTTTTTAGTCCAATCAATAGATTTTTAGTAAATCGCAAAAAAAACACTCATTTCACACTATTCGGCCCGCAGTGACTGACGTAACAACCACTTTGTAGTGCAAGCTGATTAGAACTTCATTCTAACAGTATTTCAAACGAAGTTTGAACCACCACAAATAGAGTTACTAATTTAGCTCCTGTAGTCGCCTTAGAGCAATAGAAATTCTCAAAAACGCGGAAGCAAGGATGGGAAATTGGTATACGTCAGTAGAAATGGCGCTATGTTAAGATTTAACCAACCTTACACTCATTTAAACTAATATTATAAAGCTGAAGAGTTTGTTTGTTTGTTTGAACGCGCTAATCTCTGGAACTACTGGTCCGATTTGAATGATTCTTTCAGTGTTGGGTAGTCCATTTATCGAGGAAGGCTATAGGCTATATAACATCACGCTGTGACCAAAAGGAGCGGAGCATAAATGAAAAATATTGCAAAAACGGGGAAAAATGTATTCCTTTTGTGAGCTGTTTCTCTTTTATGTGACGCAGACGAAGTTGCGTGGGTCAGCTAGTTAAAAGATATGGCGTAATAGCAAGGAAAGAAAGTGTGTGATGAGATGACGAGTAATAGAGAAGTATGGAAGAAGAAAACATGCTGCGCCGACCACAAATGATTTGTGATAAGGGGAAGAGAATGGTGATGAATATTTGGGAGAAAAGATTAACTGGTACCATTTTGGTAACAGATCTCAGAAACACTTTTCTCATACATAGATCACGCCTGTTATCCCCGGAAGGGTTAGGTAGAGATGTACTTAATAGTTCACCCACAGCTTTGTGCTCGAAGTTTTTCGGCCAAAGTTGGATATGCTAGCCACTTGAGAGCACATGAAAGAGCAGCACACCAAAGCTGTCGACAACCACACTAGAAAGCCATCGAATGCAGTCGCTGTGGCCGAAATCGGCTAGATGGCATCATCATCAGTTCACCCACATTTTGCCAGTTATGTTCTAAGCCCCATATAATAGGGCGCGAGCCCATTTCCATCAACCGGGCACAAATCCAGACTCCGTAGTTGCTACAGAGAAATTCCTAAAGGAAAAACTCAATAACACTTTTCCTGACCTGGGAATCAAACCTAGAACCTCATGCTGAGCAGTCGCGGTCGACCACTAGACCAGCGAGGCAGTCCACACTTTCCTCGTCTCTTCAAAATGCAAGAAAATACATTCGACATGCATTTACACTTCGTCCGACTGTCTGCCTTTCATAGTTGCAGATTATACCCTACCTTTAAAAAAAAGAACCACAAATCTCATTTTTGATTCCAATGTTACCACCCATTTCCACTTTCTAGACGCAACTGCAACAATCTAGAACATCACAGACACCAGAAGTTTTTCTGTTATCAGTCCTCAAATGAGTCACAATAACATTAATGAGCTGAAATTAATTCAATATAAATTAGAACAAATACCTCTAGTTATCTACTGATAATATTTTAATTTTGTTTGATTGTTTTATACTCTTGATTGACCTTAATTTCCGATGTTTCATGTTTTTTTTTATTTTTCTCTTTGTTTATTTTTTTATTTTTACTATTTGTAAGTACTGTTAATTTAACCATTTTTATTTGTGTTTTGTCCTGTGCGGGCTAATAAATGCTTTTTCTTTCTTTCTTTTATTTTTTATTGAAGTGCAACTTCAATGTTCATCGACTCCAAAAAATCAACAGTTTTTGCAATATTTATTTAATTCATCATTGTGCTTCATCTTCCTAATTCCACTAACTGCTATTTATAGGCCATCTCCATATGCCCTATGATTGCCTGGTAGGTATGTGCGAGACTCGACCAGATCTTACCCAAGATTTTTTGAATGTCTTCCCATTTGGTTGTTGGTCTGCCTTCCTGTCCTTGTATTGGTATCTCGCTAACTATTCAGATGCCTATTAGATAATACTAGCTTATCCCCGAGACTTTGCCCGCGCCGTGTCCGGTAATTATTCCACAGGAATTATTATTTATTATTATACAGGGTGTCCAGCAACGAATGGATAACCTTAAAATGGCCCATAGCAGAACCTATTCAGAAAAAAATACGAAAAAAAACTATCTTATAAAAAATTTCATCCGCAGATGTATGGCCTGCATAAGAATGGGGGACCATATTACATTTTTTTGCTTCAGAAGTTGTTTCTCCTTTAGCAATAATTCACTATTTAAGACAGATACAATTATGAATTGTACCATTATCAAATCTGCTTGAAACCGTCATTATTTTTTGTATGCATACTTTTTTTTTACCTAAGATGTTTAAACTTAGTTTAAAAATTAATTCATGCTAATTTTCCAAAATAAATGAACTGCTTACAGGTAGTACTACTTATGATAGACTTTTTTTGTATTTTTTTTCTAAATGGCCATAAGTTCTACTATAAGCCATTTCAAGGTTATCCATTAATTATCGGACACCCTGTATGTTAATCCAGTTTATAAAGTACTAGCTGACGTCCCGCGGTTTCACCCGCGTAGTTCCCGTTCCCGTGGGAGTACGGGAATAAAATATAGCCTATAGCACTCACGAATAATGTAGCTTTCTACCAGTGAAACAATTTTTAAAATTGGTTCATAACTTCTGGAGATTACGCCCAACATACAAACATACAAACTTACAAACAAATGTTACCTCTTTATAATATTAAGTATGTGTGCCTTTCACCCTAATCCGTTTAACCGTTTTTGCATAAAAGAGGAACAAACACACTCACACATTCACACAAATTTTCGCATTTATAATATTAATAGGATTATTTTCAATGGGTGAATCTCAGAGAAGCAGGATCAAAACATCGGCAGCAAAGTAAAATATCACTATAATTGCTGATAAGCAAATTTTATTTCCGGTAGAACATTAATCAACACCGCCCCCTGTCAACGTCATTGAGGCACTGCTGCACAATGTTCATCAACAAAATGTAACTGTATACACTCTCTGTTCCCTACTCCTACATAATTATTCTAAATACAACATACAACACAACCTATGTAGGTATACAAACATTCAACAATTTCGGCTCATTTTGACTGATTATCTTGACAAAGTTACACATTACCTCGGTAGGAGATAGTGTTCTCCAAGTGAAGTTATTAGTGACATTCTGCGGATTTACGGAATTGAAAAATTTCAGTGTTTTTCATGATAACGTTAGTGTGTAGTGAATTATGAGATTAGTGATAAAAATAAACGTGTATTTTTAAGCTAACAGGATCAATTCGTGGTGATTGTATACAACAATCAAATCTGCTGTAGCTGAACAAACAACAACTGAACAAATGATCTTTTTTTTAATTGAAGCTTATCTACGTCATGTTCTTTAACTTTTTATAAAGAGTGTGTAAAGTCAAAAGCCGTCTTACAGAGCAGTTTTTTTTTTCAAACTTAAACGGTCGTCCATTTTGAAATAATACAATGAAAAGTTCAATTCAAAAATACTTTACCAAAAAATATTCTATTGTGAACCATTTCAACATGTATAACTATAAATCAGACAGTACAGCATCACAATGAAATGGACCACATTATCGCGTAAACTAAAACTGAAGCAGTGTTCGTAAAGTGACAGGTGTTTCCCGCCACGACGCCATCTTGCATTGTCTATGGTTACGTTCGGAAGCTGTCACTGATAACGATGTACAACGAAGCGTTTGAATATGACCGTAAGTTGTTTAGGGTTGTCATTACTTGATAACAGAAGACATTAACAATGAGCTGTACAGAATACGCGTCTGAATACCTTGCAATTGTCTTTGCCTTCAAAGCACAATTTCCATTATTTTATTTTTGACTAGCTATGCCCGCGGCTTCACCTGCGTGTAGTTCGGGAATTTCCCACGGGAAAAGTATCCTATTTGTTAATCCCGTGCCAAATTCATCGAAATCCGTTCAGAGTATTTGCGTGAAAGAGTAACATAGGTACAAAACATCCTCACAAACTTTCCCATTTAAAATATTAGTAGGAAGTATATTAACCGAAATAGTTACCTTACCTATTTTTTCAGCTGGCTCATCATTTGTTAATATCTGTTCACATTTACCATAGGATATGCATGAAATACAAAACTCTTTTTAATTATTAAAAATGCCTTGCCCATTTAAACATCGTGGTACACTTTGTTTACGTTGCTAATACATCACTTATTTTACAATTTACTGTTTTATGTAGCATGTTTTTGAAAGTCTGACAACCAGTCTTACCAAGGGGTATCGTATTACCCGGTACTAACTGGGTTGTGGAGGTCAGATAGGCAGTCGCTCCATGTAAAATACTGGTATTCAGCTGCATCCGGTAAAACTGGAAGCCGACCCCAACACAGTTGGGAAAAGGCTAGGCACATGATGATGATGTAGCATGTTTTTGGTGAAACGAAACGCACTCTCAAAACTCGTCTTCCTCGATAACGCCGGTAGTGACGTCAAAGTCTATGTCTCAAAAAACCACTTTTATTTGAAAAGTGCTTAAAGTTTGACTAAGATTTTATAACAATATTGTTATTACAACGTTTACTTGACAAGAGCACATACAATTAGTAAAATTATTCTAAAGGGCATAAAATTAGATGTAAACAAGGCAGATTGTGGTAAATGACGTCACATCATGGCCGCGACAGCTACGGACATTTGAACTGTCATAGAAAACTGCAGGAGTCAAGCAGTAGTTGAACTTAACTTTTAATACTTTTCTTGGGTTGATAGTACTGTATTTTATCGTGCATATTCCCTATTGCACGATATTTTACCATCCTTCTTGATGATCTTCCTTCATTCAGCTGCTGTAACCGTTTCCAAACATATAACATCACGCCTGTAATCCCGGAGGGGTTAGACCAAGATGTAAAAAACACACATCCACAGTTCACCAGTAACGTTATATTGCCATCAACAAAATGTACACCAGGAATGTTATTGCCATAACCTAAAATTATAATAAGTTTTTGTTCTAAATCTCCATAACATTGTATTCTATTATTATATTTTGTTAAGTAAAACTTACTGTTCTTCCGTGGGGTGGGGACCTGGTGATTTGTAATACAGGCATTTTACGCCTAAGTCAGACACCAGCTCCTCACATTGCCAAAAAAGAAATAATAATGTGAAACCTACACTAAGTTTGTCATTGTGAGGAGAAATAAAGAACTTTATTTATATAAAAAAATAGTAATAATCGGGCACTGCTCCAGACTCTTGACTACCACCATTCCACCTGACGTAAGTATTAGGTAATCTTAGCAGACCTGAAGTTTTTTCCAATTCTAACCAATCTGTAACATTTACCATCAGCAAGGTTGCCGAAAATGCTTTTATTATGGTACCTATTAAATTAATAAAGCGAAACCATTTACAATGTTTGATTAGTTATGTCATTCATATCTTACTTCAACTACCACATTGTAAGTTAAAACAACATATCTTATCACAAAACATTTGCGCATTGCAGATTTTTGTGTATGTATATCTACCATTCTACATAATTTCCTTAAACATAAACTAGGCTACGCAATATAACGTTTCCGTTATCGTAAAATAAACAAATGTTTGATTTAGTGATTAAATGAATAATTCTTGATGATTGTCGCAGTAAGTTTATATCCTGGAAAACTGATGAATTTTGGGTCTTTCAGCGGTTTCAGACAAGCGTCTATTTCTGCGCGTATTCGATCAAACCGATAGGTTCGGTGTCAATATGTCTATTCTAGTATCTAGTCTAGCTATCTATCTCTCGCGGCTTCCGTATATACGAGCTTAGGGCGTCAACGCTCTTACGAGTTGCAGAGTTGCGCGATACCAATTTTCTTGAATACTTGATTTAGATTTTGATACACCACACCACCCTCCAAAAGGGGGCCTTTTGCAAACCGTAAGAATTCTTTAAAAAAACCTCTTAGGTACATTTTCAACTAACAAACCCCTTCTCCCACAGCTGAAGACGACACATCGACCTACGACGAGGAGGCGGCAGTGGAGGCAGCCGCGGCGTTCGCACGCGCGTGCGCACCCGACACGCAGCGCCTGCTCGCGCCCGCCAACGCGCGCCCGCCCTATGAGAGAAGACCGCGCATTGATAACCACGACCAGTGAGTACCTAGATATGTATATTATGAATGAGCAATACAATAGCTATAATTTAGGACAAGGAGCCAGCAAATAAGCGATAAAAAAAATCGGGGCAGTCTTTGGGGACTGCCGATAGAAGTGGAAACGAAAAGTACACAGGCCCCTCCCCAGTCGTAGCACTGGTTGTGCCCCAAGCATGCCTTTGTGGTGCTACGCTGTAGCGGATCGCTGACGAGTTACGAGTGCTACGAAGCGTGACCGCACGTTACGTGACAATGAATTCAATGTTTTCCCTTCACCCAAAAAGCGCTCAACGCGCATAAAGAAGTTTTCACTTCAAAAAAAAATACGCGCGGTTGAGTCTGTTGTGTACTTGGGACTTCCAAGTTATACCACGACAAATGCAGTCATTTCACGTAAATGTACTCAAACTCAAAGCATTTATTTCAATATGCATAAATTTTCTTTTTTTTATTTCGATACGGAATGTTAAAGTACTATAAAAATAATGACAAAAAGCGAAAACAAGACATAACTCGGCCAAACAACACAAAAGTTATAACCATTTAAACTTTTGTTTCTATCTCTTTCTAGATAAACGGAATTTAGTATGGATTTTGTACGTCGATGCAGCGAATGACGTCATTCGCTTTATCGGATCTCTCTGTCTAATCAGCAGTTTCAAATGCTTATAACTTAGTATTTTTTATAGATATTAAAAACATAATTTCACTTTGCTATTTCTGATGTTAATACGGTTTGTTTATAGTGATAAAAAAAGATCATGCATATACCCTATTAGACCATTACGGCACTTTTGAATGTCAAAACATAAATGTCTCTAAAGATAGGACACCTATGGTATATCCAACCAAACTGGAAACCTAATTTGAAACACGATTCTTCGTTACTGTACCAATGGCACGCAATACATTGGTAGACGACCCAGTAGGACTCTCTAGACTTAAAACGTAGAAGATTGAATGAGTGTAGAAGAAATATTTATGAAGAAGGTATAGTCATGTGCCGATGACTGATATGTGATGATGATGATGATTTAGATCGTTTGACGGTATTAGTCATCACTACGATGCTGCGTCTTCAACTACCAAGGTAAGTGATAGGATGGGCCCTTTCCAGACTAAGTATTTCTTACAGGTCGAAATCGAAAATCGAAATCTAAACCTGAAACATCATCACCAGCCTATTAATGTTCCCACTGCTGGGACACAGGCCTCTCTATGAGAGGGAATGGGCTATAATCTACCACGCGGGCCCAGTGCGGATTGGTAGATGTCACATGTCTTCGATTTTTTTTTTTAAACATAATACTGTAAAATACACACTTACGTAACAATCTAAAAACCGTATCTAATGTTACTAATGTAGTTTTCAGAGCCCGTTTATAATGATTGATGGTCATTTCGGCTGGTAGAACTATTTAGATGCCTATATTTAAATACGACCTTAACGATAACTATTTGGAAACATTTACGTCCTTGTGTTGGAAACTCACTGAATTATTTACTATACGGGAAGCATGTTATGGAAAGTTACAAATAATTGATGGATTTACATCCCACTCTATTTAGTAGGCTTTAGTATTAGAAATTACAGAACTACCCTATAATAGGCCTGTGTAGCAATAAATTAAAAAAAAAAACCGGCCAAGTGCCAGTCGGACTCGCGCACGAAGGGTTCCGTACCATTATCTATACATTAGACAACATGGCAAAAAAATCACGTTTGTTGTATGGGAGCCCCTCTTAAATATTATTTTATTTTTTACTGTTTTTAGTATTTGTTGTTATAGCGGCAACAGAAATACATCATCTGTGAAAATTTCAACTGTCTAGCTGTCACGGTTCATGAGATACAGCCTGGTGACAGACAGACGGACAGATGGACAGACAGCGAAGTCTTAGTAATAGGGTTCCGTTTTTACCCTTTGGGTACGGAACCCTAACAACTTTATTAAAGTTTGCTTCATTCATTGCCCTAGTATTCGGAAGCGCAACTGCTAAGCATATGCGGTCCCGGGTTCGACTCTAAGGTCGGGCAATAGTCCATCAATAATTTTCCTGTAGCAGTTCAGAATGTTCCCGGTTGTCTGCAAAAGCGCGCTCCTGTTACATTGGACTCCACACCGCTGGCTCGCATCGCTCCAACTAGTGAGCGAGCGAGCGAGCCGGGCGAGTTTCTTTTCATATTTCGTTTCGGCTCTTTTGTTAGTTCGCGGTGGGAAATATGAACAAGTTGAAACGATGCCTCGCCGCTCGCTCGCTCGCTAGCTGGCAGTGTGGCCCGCATTTTAAACAAAACTGCCGAAATGCGGGTGTACTATAAAATCAAAGAATACAGATGTGTTTTGTCATCATCATCATTTCAGCAGAAAGACGTCCACTGCTGGACATAGGTCTCCCCCAAGTGTCGCCACATTGACCGGTCCCGTGCGACTCGCATCCAGCGGATTCCCGCAACCTTCACCAGATCAACTTGTGTTTTGTCAACTTCACTTTATTTCAATTCCCTTCATACTAAACCTACTTATAAGGTTTACAAGAACAAATAGCAGAATGCACAATCGCTTACGTCAATCGGCCCACGATAATAGCAAGTATGAGTAACAGTGTTATTTGAGGAAGCTCAAAATAGAATAAATCATTACACTTGTTGTAAACACCCACGACTCTCTGAAACTGTGATGAAGAGGTTTATTTCAAGAAACCATGGCAATTTGTAGCATGGAAGTTTGTAGCATTATTACACACCCAGAATAAATGACTGTAACTGAGCAATAGCTAGAAATAGCGTAATTAGTCTTAAACGTTCTTATTTAATTTTTTACACAACTGCCCAAAAAAGGAGTGTTTTTAGGGTTCCGTACCCAAAGGGTCAAAACGGAACCCTAAGTAAGGAGAAGGATTACTAAGGAGAAGAATTACTAAGACTTCGCTGTCTGTCCGTCTGTCCGTCTATCCGTCTGTCCGTCTGTCTGTCACCAGGCTGTATCTCATGAACCATGACAGCTAGACAGTTGAAATTTTCACAGATGATGTATTTCTGTTGCCGCTATAACAACAAATACTAAAAACAGAATAAAATGAATATTTAAGGGGGGCTCCCATACAACAAACGTGATTTTTTTGCCCTTTTTTTTTGCCGTCTAATGTTATATAATTATAATGGTACGGAACCCTTCGTGCGCGAGTCCGACTCGCACTTGGCCGGTTTTTTTTATTTATCTGACTGCCTCGTTGGTCTAGTGGTAGAAAGCGCGACTCCTGAGCGTGAGGATCTGGGTTTGGTAGCCGGGTCGGGCAAATTGTTATTGAGTTTTTCCATCAGTAGCAGCCACGGAGTCGTGATTCGTGTCCGGCAATATTTATTTATTGATTATATTTAGTACAGCTTAGGAGGAGCTCGTGGCTAAATAATAACAGCCGCTCGGGTCGATCGTTAGGTTAAGCCGTGCTTGCCTAGGTTGGTCTGTGGATGGGTGACCGCCCATGACATACCGAGTTTCCTCCGTGCCTCGGAAAGCACGTTAAGCCGTTGGTCCCGGCTGTCATTTGTAGATCTTTGACAGTCGTTAGGTAGTCAGAGGCCCAAAAAGTCTGACAACCAGTCTTACCAAGGGGTATCGTATTACCTAGTACTAACTGGGTTGTGGAAGTCAGATAGGCAGTCGCTCCATGTAAAATACTGGTATTCAGCTGCATCCGGTGAAACTGGAAGCCGACCCCAACATAGTTGGGAAAAGGCTAGGCAGATGATGATTTAGTACAGCTTAAGCCATTAACCTAAATTAAATCATCCTTTTACTCGGTCTTCTCACAGAACCGAAAACATTATAAATAGGTCGGACTTAAACATGGCTGCCGGGTGTACTATTAGTTCAGCTCTGCCTAACCCTTCGTGGACAGCAAACGTGATGTTATGTTTATGTTATGTATTTAATTCAGACCATAGATCCATGAAGTACTAGAGCCCTCTAACAAAAAGGGGAGCCTGGTCCCTGGACTACAAACTACCACACTATAGTCTCCGCCTGATAAGTAAGAATTAAAGGTCATTGCTCTTTCCTTAATTTCTCTGCGTCCCCGACAATACATTATGAATCGTTTTTATTACTAGAAAAAGTCAAGGATCACGATAAAGATCGTTTCGGGACAAGTCTATGTCATAATTTCTGTTGTCGGAATTATGTATTTGAATAAATGTATGCGGGTTAATGACCTTTAATTCTTACTTATCTGGCGGAGACACAAATCTATACAAAGCGAGTAGTCTGGTAAATGAATGATTGTGGTTGCAAGCAGAAAATCTGACTTATGAACTTTGTTTGGACTAGTTAGAAGATAAAAAGTGTGACAAACAAAGTTGTAGAGAATTTTATGAGGTTTTATTATGTAGTAGGTACAACAAAATTTTATACGACGCATCGTTTTCGAGATATAAGCAAAAAACCAAAAAACGGGACCTTCTTTGCCCCCCCCCCCCCCTCGGGCTCACCTCGGAGGGGTCAGGACTTTTAATATGTTTATCTTCTAACTAGTCCAAACGAAGTTCATAAGTCACATTTTCTGCTTTCGACTTTTCCAACCACATACCCCTTTTGAGCACTCATTTACCAGACTACAGGTCATGTTACACTGGAAATGTGTAGCTTGATATGTCACCGTGTTTACACATTTTCGAAACGATCTCAACTTAAAGTTATTTAGGATATTGGTGTCGATTCTGTTGTGCACAAACTAAACTTAATTTAAGCTATTGCTATCTTTTTCTCTCTAATAAAACGAGAAAGAGACGGACGTAATTTAGAGCTGTCTAATTTAGTTGGATCTAATATTTCCATACAAATGAAGGGTGCACGTAAAAACATGTCGACTAAAAACACGGTGGAGCGCAAGGCATAAACTAGTTTGACATCTCTAACTTAGTTCATAGCTATAGCCGTCCTTTTCTCGCACTGCCTTATAAGAAAAGATAGCAATAGCCTAAATTAAGTTTAGTTTGTGCACAACAGAATCGACACCATTAGGTACATTTAGTACATTATTTTATGTCTGTGAACGGGCGCTGTCAGTTGGGACTGGTCATCTCTTAGCTGCCAAGGTTCATTTTAATTACTTTATTCATACATTTTTAATCTAATCTTTCACTCTGGATGCTCTTAGTGTGCACGTCTTTCTACATCGTTCTCACATATATGTATAATCTCAAAATTAATGATGTAACCAAGATTTTGTAACAATATTTTGATTTTAAAAGAGTGTCCATGGAGTTTCTTGCCCATTCTTCTCCATAGAGATCTACGCTAGGGAATGGGCAACTACAGTACTTTCTCAAGTTATTATGCCTTGTGACTGGGACTGTAGCTTTGATTTTCTTTTTTGTAATTTTGACTTTCAAAAGTGCCGTAATGGTCTAATTGAAATAAATGCTTTGAGTTTGAGTTTGAGTTTGAGTTTGAGTTTAGGTAGCAAAATATTATGAGGGACCCTAAAGATCGATGGAGGGACCATCATTATAATCTCTCATCATTATATAATCAGTTCTAACTAACACAACATGAAGACCTAAGTTTTTCAGCTTGCGTGATGATAGATATCTTACAGCATTATTTCTAGATTTTTGATAAGCATAACAAATACTAATCAGCATAAATCCTATGTTTTTGACCTAGATCCTGGCAAAACAATGGTATTTCTTAGTTCATTGTATCTTGTTATTGTTTTACATGCACTCAAGGGTAGACCTTGGTGACCAAGGGATTGTGTCAGAGGAACTGCTGGCCTACCATGACGTCTTAAAGCAAGATCGTTTTATTCTTGTACGACTGAGGGTAAGAGACGGAGCTATAGAGGACGTATAGCGCCATCTCTTACCCTCAGTCGAACAAGAATAAAACGATCCTGCTTTAAGACGGCATGGTAGGCCACCTAAATAAGGCTCTATACACACTATTCCGGGTCAGGGCCTTCTAAGTACTGGGTTATACTAATCTATCTCTACTGCCTCGTTGTTAGGTTAGGTTAGGTTAGAATCACAGAGAGGCTTTAGAACATTCTGTTCAGGGGTTGATTCTCAAAACAGCCATATTGTAAACTAGCTGTTCCCCGCGGTTTTACCCTCGCTGCTCAGCACCTGTTGGTCGTAGCGTGATGTTATATAGCCTATAGCCTTCCTCAAGAAATGGACTATCCAACACTAAAAGAATTTTCCAATTCCAACCAGTAGTCCCTGAGATTAGCGCGTTCAAACAAACAAGCAAACAAACAAACTCTTCAGCTTAATAAAATTAGTATAGATAGGTGTTGGTATGTTGGGTTTTATGACAATTGACAAGTGAATATAATAATCTTTGATTGCACACCTGAAGCATGGCAATAAGTTAATAAGTGTTAAACTGTAGCAAATTACAGTCTACTTATTAATTCACTGGAGTAATCTGACGTTTACGGTGTTACCATTTTTTTATGAAAAGAAAATAGTGTGGTGACAAAAAGATTGACATCAATCACTCGCTCATTCATTCTTTACGTTCTAAATCAAATCACATTATTTTATTTATTTTAATAAGAAATTTCCCAGCAATGAACAGCGCGTGGGCAAAAGAAACATTCGTGCACTCAGACCAGAGGTTAGAAGCCGAATGAAAGACAAGCAAAACAAGATGGCCGCGCGGGTGGCGTCCCGCGTCCGTCACGTAGGGAGGCAATAATGCCCGACCCAATAATGTCCAGCCCAATAATTCGTGTACATCGTCTCTGATAGAATTTATGATTACAATTAATTACTTTTTATAATAAAAATGTTCCTATTGACTTTGTGTGAATGAGCTGAATCACAACGAACGGAACGCATCACTTCACTATTACAATAAATGTGGCAACATTATTTTACAAAGTGACATTAGCATCTGTCAGTTTACTCCAGTGAATTAGTAATTTAACTTTAAGTATAGACGCCAGCATATCAAAATACTACAACCTGTCAAATTTCTTTAATAGACTTTCAACTTTATTGTTAAAGCATTAGGTTCAAGGTTGATTAGGAAAATTTGACAGTTTTGAGTAGATTGATGAGATGGCGTTTTTACAATAATATACAAACTCTCAGCGTCAGCACAGCGTAAATTGAGATTCGTTTTTATTTATCGACTAGCGGACGTCCCGCGGTTTCACCCGCGTAGTTCCCGTTCCCGTGGGAGTACGGGGATAAAATATAGCCTATGTTACTCGTGGATAATGTAGCTTTCGAATGGTGAAAGAATTTTTGAAATCGGTCTAGTAGTTTTTGAGCTTATTCATTACAAACAAACAAACAAACAAAGTTTTCCTCTTTATAATATTAGTATAGATAAAAATAATTAGTTATCACATGTATAAGATCGTTTTAAATAATTACACTAATAAAACATTCGCGCATTATTAAGATAACGGAAATAGGTACAATCTACTGTACCTAGATACTGTGACACACATACATATAAATAGGTATAGAAATGATCCGATTGAAGATTGTCTGTCTGATGAGATTTCAGCAAATTCAATTCCATTGCACAATTGCCCCTCTGTCATTATCTGTTTTGACAGGTGACTCGGAGTGGGGACTACCTTATACAAAAAAAAAACCGAAAAATTCATCAGTCGTGTATAACTACAACCAATGCTACTGAGATCGCGTGAGATACGCCTACTTAATTTATAATAACAAAATAACACAAAAAATTATGTCACCTCCAATTCTCCACCATTTATCATAAGTGTCCTACATATTTTAAATAAATAAAGCTTTGTGCAAACATGTCAAACGTCGTCGCGTTCAAACAATGCTATCGTTGCGCTGAACGAGAATAGCCGCAGTGTGACGACACCCTTATCAAGTGTCAACTGTAAGTCATGTGATGAACAGGGTCTGTCTTCAAACAGGAAACTTTGATTGATGTTATTGTTATTAGGAATACCTAATATTTTTGTATGTTTCTCGAATGACTTGATAGAGAAAATTAATTAAATAATTGATTATTTTTTCGGATTCATAAATAGATATCACTTGCTTGTATGGTGTCGGACATAAAGAATAACACCATCCCATATCTTCTCGTGGGTGTTGTAAGAGGCGACTAAGGGACTTGCCAGAGAATGGGCAGCAGCGTTCTCTGTGCTTTTGTAACAACCGTACTGCGATCGCCAACCCGCCTGCCAAGCGTGGCGATTATGGCAAAACCCTAAGGAGGCCTATGTCCAGCAGTGGACGTCTTTCGGCTGATATGATGATATGATGATGATCACTTGTTTCCGTGAATGAAAACATCGTGAGGTAACCAGCATACCTGAGAGATATTTCTCGAAGGCATGTAAAGCCAAAACCTCGGGCTCGTGGGGCGTCACAAAATATCTGACATCAGGGTCATGGGGCGGCACAAAATATCTGACACCAGGGTCATGGGGCGGCACAAAATATCTGACACCAGGTTTGGCACACGATAAAGAAGAAGAAGATTTAAAAAACATAAATGCGTTGTTCAATCTACTGTAGGTGTGCAAGCAAATGCCCCGAAGCTTAGTCCAGGTTTTTCTTTTTTTCTAAAGGAAAACTTGCAACAAACCATTTTTCTTTCTTAAGGTATGTAACTTCTATGTTTTTCAATTTTCCGGAACGAATAGAACCCTAATAAACATTTTTTATTACCCTCTTTAAGTACCAAACTAACTTTCTTTCAAATGTCCTTTCCATAATCATTTCTTTGAAAGATAACAACTTTTGTTCAACACAGTTTTTGTGTTTGTTCGTATTCTACAATCAAATACTTTTTTGTCCTTTTTAAATAACATTTGACAAATGTACATTTAAATTAATGATATGGATATTATTTGCACGTGAAATTTTGTTATTATGATATTTTTTGTAGCAAAACTAATACACTGCTTGCTCACAAAATACATATTTGCATGATCCACTTAGTGTTGAGTTACATATTTAAGTTTTGTTCTATAGTATCTGTGTTCTTTAGTTTACTATGCCAGTACAAAGATATACTTATGTATGAAGAAAATAGGAATTAGTTCCTATTTTCAAATGAACATTAACTTCCTGGCCTTGTTCCATTCTATTTGGGGTCGCTGCAACGCGTTTTTTTCTTCCATTTTCCAATTTCCAAATAAAGAAAACAAAAATCTTGAGAGGTTTTGAGTATTTAAAAAAAAAACCGGCCAAGTGCGAGTCGGACTCGCGCACGAAGGGTTCCGTACCATTATCTATACATTTGACAAAACGGCAAAAAAATCACGTTTGTTGTATGGGAGCCCCCCTTAAATATTAATTTTATTCTGTTTTTAGTATTTGTTGTTATAGCGGCAACAGAAATACATCATCTGTGAAAATTTCAACTGTCTAGCTGTCACGGTTCATAAGATACAGCCTGGTGACAGACAGACGGACAGACTGACGGACAGACGGACAGACAGCGAAGTCTTAGTGACGCTGCAGTGGTGGCAGTGGCGAGTCAGGGAAGCACGAGGAAGGGCGGGGGTGGCTCGCGCATAGCCGGGTGGAACAAACATGTCAGCGAGGCTCACAGGGTGGCCAAATGTAGGTTTCTCGATTGGGTGTTGTGTGGTAGGCCTAAATCAGGATCTTTATACAAAGAAATGTGCGATAGCAGAAGAGTGTTCAAGTCTCGATTAAAATGGTGCCAAAATCATCAGGACCAAATAAGAATGGACGCTCTAGCTGTGAAACATTGCAAGGGGGATTTTCGTGGTTTCTGGAAGGGCACCAAAAAGGAAAACTTACGCCCTGGTCTCCCTGTGACCATCGATGGTGTGAATAACCCAAAGGAGATTGCGAATCTTTTCAAGAATCACTTCTCAGTGAAGTCTCCATTGGGTACAGCAACTGAGGTGCTCAGTGCTGACGTAAACAGTCGTGAGGTGGGGATTACCTTTCGGGCGATGGATGTTACTAAAGCCATTAGGTTGATCTCGAGAGGTAAGTCCCCGGGTCATGATGGGCTCAGCATTGAGCACCTACAACACGCCGGACCACATATTGCCAGGGTCTTGGCTATGTTTTACTCGCTATGTGTGAGCCATTCCTACCTACCAGACGATTTTATGAAAACAGTGGTAGTGCCTGTAGTGAAGAATAAAACTGGCGACCTTACTGATAAGAGTAACTACAGGCCTATTTCTCTTGCCACTGTGACTGCGAAGGTGTTTGACGGTTTGCTTAACGCACAGTTAAATAGATCGGTATCACTGCATGATAACCAGTTCGGGTTTCGTCGCCGGCTGTCCACTGAAAGTGCTATACTGTTTTTAAGCATACCGTCAGATACTACACGGATCGTAAAACTCCAGTGTATGCGTGCTTCCTTGATTTGTCCAAGGCTTTCGACCTTGTAGCATATGACCTGCTGTGGAGCAAGCTGAGGAGCATAGGTTTGCCGCCGGAACTCATCAGCATGTTCCAGTACGGGTATGCGCACCAGTCTAATAGTGTTAGGTGGGCGGGGACAATGTCGGAATCGTATCAGCTCGAATGCGGAGTCAGGCAGGGGGGATTAACCTCCCCTACCCTCTTCAATTTGTATATAAACGGGCTGATCGTGGCGCTCAGTAGCCAGCATGTCGGCTGTCACATTGACGGTACATGTGTCAATAATCTAAGTTATGCTGACGACATGGTGCTGATGAGCGCTTCGGTCTGCGGTCTTAGAAAGCTGTTGCGGATATGTGAGGAATATGCTTGTGGTCACGGTTTATTGTATAATGTAAATAAGAGCCAGTGTATGATTTTTGAGACCGCCAGTGCAAAATGTCCGGAAAGCATACCTCCGGTCAGGCTCAATGGGGTTCCTCTGGAAAGGGTTCACCAGTTTACATACTTGGGGCATGTTTTGACTGTCGACCTCAAGGATCACGCAGACATGGAACGGGAGCGGAGGGCGTTGTCTGTTAGAGCTAACATGATCGCCCGCAGATTTGCGCGGTGCTCTAAGGACGTTAAGGCTACGCTGTTTAGAGCGTACTGCACATCGCTGTACTCATGTAGTCTGTGGGCTCACTACTCTAATAGAAGTTACAGCGCCATCCGCGTCCAGTACAATAATGCGTTCAGGGCGGTGATGGGGCTACCCCGATACTGCAGCGCCTCGGGTATGTTCGCTGAGGCGCGTACCGATTGCTTTCACGCGACCTTGCGCAAGCGCGCCGCGTCCCTGGTGCGTAGGGTACGGGGTAGCCCCAACATTGTGCTGGCGATGATTGCAGGAAGACTGGATTGCCCCTTCATCCGGCATTGTTCCAGCAGACATGTTGCTGTACCAGTGTCGGAGAGAAGGTATTAATTTCATTATTATTCAATTCAATTATGTATTTATTTCGACTTCGTTAATTTTATTTTAATTTTACTTTTTTCACGATTTATTTTTGATTTTAAATAATTTAATTTGTTTATTAATTTATTCTGATTGTTATTGGCTGACTTAGATTTTGGATTTAATTTAATTTAATTTGTTTTGTTGTTTTAATTTGTATTGTCTATTTAATTTAATTCTTTGATTGAGTCTGATTTTATTTAATTTTATTGCAATGATGTTTTTATCTTTTATTAATTTGTATTTGGCAATGGGTGTTATTTACCTGAAATAAATGATTTTATTATTATTATTAGTAATAGGGTTCCGTTTTTACCCTTTGGGTACGGAACCCTAAAAACATGTTTCCAAGAACTCTGTAGATGGCGTTGAACTGACTTCGTTACTAGGTGCCAAAGCCAAAACATTTGAAAAAAAAACATTGCGTCACGTCACATACGTTCGTTGACTGACAATTTCGCTTCCGAATATAACCATTACATCCAAGTAAAATGATGTGACGTTCCGTTCCTTGCAGTAACTTACCAAGTTTAGCGCCATCTAACCAGCGACTAGGAAAGAGTTGAAAAAGAAAATCCCTCATTTAATTTGAATGTAACACAAAGCCTCTGACTAACAGATTAGTGCTTAATTAAATTAATACAAATATAAAATAAATAAATATAAATAAAATGAGCAACACAATACCGTGATATCATACGGCGCACTAGGTTCCCTAATACGTAACGCATTTAATGGATTAAAGGTTTTATGTCTTCTATTTACGTCTCGTCTTTCTTTGAAGCTAGGTATAACTTTAGTTTTCTCAGACTCCACATTATCTATACTAATATTATAATCTATACTAATATTATATATTATATAATATTATAAAGCTGAAGAGTTTGTTTGTTTGTTTGAACGCGCTAATCTCTGGAACTACTGGTCCGATTTGAATGATTCTTTCAGTGTTGGGTAGTCCATTTATCGAGGAAGGCTATAGGCTATATAACATCACGCTGCGACCAAAAGGAGCGGAGCATAAATGAAAAATATTGCAAAAACGGGGAAAAATGTATTCCTTTTGTGAGCTGTTTCTCTTTTATGTGACGCAGACGAAGTTGCGTGGGTCAGCTAGTTATATATAGTTATTTGTTTCCGAGTCATGGATGTTTATAATTATTAAGTATGTATTTACAAACAAAAAGTATATAATGTAGTATATCAACTATCTAGTGTCCACGACACAAGCCTCGTTGCTTAGTGTGGCACTAGATGGCGCTGTGTGTAATGTCCAGCAATATTTATTTATTTATATAAGTACGTAGAATTTATTAGTATTATAGAAACATTGCATCTGCATAAAATACGACTCACTTCTTCTATTATGATGTAAGTAGTTAGATAGTAAAGCAAATCTTCCTACCCTATTTTTTATTTACAATCCTATAGCACATAAGAGAACTAAGTGAAGATAACGTTAATTACTAGATATTACTAATCTTTTTCTACGTCAATTAATTATTATAAATAATAATGTTTCGGGTACAAAGTCGAGGAGAAATTATTAGTCACCACTACATCGGTTGAAGTCATACAAATGATGCAAGAATGAGCATTTGTCTCGACAGAAATCTTGACTGGAAACTGTTTTTTTTTCTTCTGAACATACAATAGGTACATTCTTGTTAAACACGATCCGCGGTCATGATGCTTGCAACAGCGTCGAAATATCGGGACCTCATTAATAATAATAAAGAAAATCACGGATATTATCCCATAAGTACTTTAAATGTAGAGAAAAACCGTGGAAGTCTAAAACAGTGCATTCTTGTTAAAAACTACACAAGCGCAAAAACTACAAAATATCTCAAAGAAACGCTTTTCTTCAATCCACTACGTACAGAGGGCAAAGAAAATTAGTAACCATGGTCGTCAGATATATTTACAGTTAGTTTAGAAACTATTTCACGTCTTCAGACGAAATTTAATTAAATTAACAAATTTGAATATTGTTATCAATTTAATTTTTATTTTATTCAAAAACATCCATAGGTTTCTAAGAAAACTTCAACTATATATTTCGACCCTGGTTACTTATTTGTAAATATTAATATTAAATATTATTAAATATTATCTTTAAAAACTACGCGAATTCGCGAAAATCTACTTACTGCCTTTGAATACTACGTTATACCGAATTCCTGTAAAACTACTCGCGACTCCGGAAAATCGTTAATAATAAATTCCCCAAACAGTACTAAACTGAACACTGCGAAACGGGGAATTATGAATTTACGATTGACGTCATATCCGGCCTTTGTGCTTGATATTATGTATTATACGAACGCAGTCTGCTGAAATCCTGCGGTTATTGTTCAGAACGCTAAATTAGGGAAAAAGAGAACAGTCGACCTTTGGTGGACATTAGGTACAAACAGTACCAGTAGTCGCTGAAACTGTAATTTACCTACTACACACTTCAAACTTTATCATTTTAAGAAGTATATTCATTGCACAAGTATTATATATACAAAATATGGATGGATTGTGTGAGGAATGATATGAAGAAAAAGGAAGTAAATGATACCGTGACGAATCACACGGAGAATAGAAGAAAAAATGTGTTGCGCCGACCCCGAATAATATGCCACAAGTTCAGGAAGATGATGATGTAGGTACAATGAGCTCGGACTAAATCTCACCACCAATACGACTCTTTTCGCCTGCAGCATTCGGCCGCTATTGAAGCTTATCAACCAATAGCATCGCAGCATCTGATCCCTTGTTTTTGTTAATAAAAAAAGGGTCGAAAGAAAAAATAATAGAAAATAAAAAAATAAGACCAATAATAGTTCTTCTTCGTGTCGATGATTCGTTAAGAGTGGTAAACAGATGTGGAGATCGTGTGCACAGGATTTTGTTTTAAAAATGAGCAGATTTTGTCCGGGCACATGGTACATTACAAACTACAAATAGATCTAAAATAATAATAAAAATTAAGACTTAAACTAAGTATACATATACTCGTACAACGACGACAATAGGACACTTGGCGAAGCAGTAAATTGGCAACTAAGGTTCTACCAGAAAGCCGGGCCTGCGGAACTGTTCGAAAGAGATACCGTGGCCAATGGAACACAAAGGGCGATGAAGAAACATGGATGGTTTTTAGTCAGTAAAAGTCTGACACTCCCTCCTGCTCCACCCAGAGCGGGAGGAGTCATTTGAAAGGTTCTATCAGAAAAATGTAAAAAGCAAAAGTTTACTATCTTTTTTCGACTTTAATGCCAAATTACAATTAAACGCATAATGACATTGTTGAAAAAATGTAAGATTTCAAATAGATTCGGGTTGGTAGATTGGTTTCAGGGTTTAGTCTCGTCACTGGTTAGTTTTTGGTCAAAAACGCCTTTAAGAAAATAAGAATTACATTCCAACATCGAATACTTTTAAATTCTGATTATTTTTAAGTGATAATTTTAGCTATCCTCATTTGTATTCCATAAAACAAGACCACCATTCTGTCCTCCATATGTCATAGGCAGATAATTGCTCCCTCCTCCCACTTCCCTCCTCCCTCCCCTATGACGTTATCAGTCTGTCCAGAGGCTTCCATTATTAGATAGGATTACAGGATTGTGTCATCCGCAGCCACTTCACTTGCGAGAACTCTCCTTAATGGACGCTATGCTGTCATCGTTTTAAGTCTACAGTAAGCACGTACTATCGTGGTCTTTTCCGCTTGACCAGTTTAATTTTTTTTCGCTTAAATCATGCGGAGGTGCCGAGCCACGCCCCCTTAAAGTTTAGGCCTATTAGAAAAGCGTCAACTTTGGCGCGCAAAATAACAATAACTCTCGTTTGGCGTGCGTCGTCAGTGCGCTCGGCCGATTCGGTATCTTTTTATTCATTATTTCTATACAAAGTCAACGGGGCGGGGCTAGAGAGCGTTTCTATGGTGCGAATGCAAGCAAAAATAAGCTTAGTGGTGGTCAGGCGGAAGTGTCCTCGATGTACATATAATTTACATTTTGAATTCACTCTTTTTACTTGACTACGGCGAAGAAAAAAGGAAGGGTAATGATTTTAGCAGTCTATGTGTTTGTACTTACGTATGTTCCTCCGTAGCGCCTAAACTGTTCATTCGATTTTGATGAATAGGTGTCAATCGATACAACATAGGCTACATTTTAACCGACTTTAACAATAGGAGGAGTCGATTATATCTTGTAAACTCCGAATTTAATTAGAGCGTGATTTTTCAGTAGTCAGGTTCTTTATTTGTATAAGTATACCTACCACACAAATTCTTTTTATTAAATCCAACTACCAAAAAATTTAAAAAATCTACAGTTTAAATGTTTTCAGATATCATTTGATAGCATTCAAATAAAATTACATCATGTATCACATTTTATAGCTAGAGATACCCATACATATTACACGTATACCATCCTGTGCTTCGTCTCGAATATCCAATGAGCTAAGCTTTCTCCCGAATACTAAAACGTCACTCAAAATTTAACGGCTGCTTAACATTTGAGCAGCTTCTAAATTTTAAATTTCTTATTGCCAAATGTCACTTTTGAGTATCTGCTAAATATAAGTACCTACTGCTTAAATTTTGAGTGGCGTTTCAGTATTCGGGGTTGAATCTCATAGTCTGACTTTACAGATCATTTCGCGATTAGATGATGTATTTTTAAAATGTTTCAACAAAACGACGATATTAATGTTTCATTAATTTGAGGAATGAGTATAGCTCCCTCCCTCTCACAGAAAGAGTGCGACGTTATCTTGTCTACAAAAGGAGACTTTCTTTAGATTCTTGTTTTGTTAAAGAAACCATTCAATAATATAAATAACCTTAAATGAATTTAAACAAATTATTTTTTTATATTAAATGCTCTCGTTCTGTAAATATTTTCAAAAACAGAATTAAATTACACTAAAACGAACTACATAATATATGCAACGACGACAACACAACACTAAGAATTCTTATTAGTTTTTTCACGTAAGTACCTACCTTAATCTAGGTAAGATTTTTTTAAAGAATTTAATAATAAATTCATTTATGTCACACCCATTGCCAAATAAGAATTAATAAAAGATAAAAACATCATTGCAATAAAATAAAATAAAATCAGACAAAAGAATTTAATTATTTTATCATTGACGTTTTTCCTTTTGCCTTTCAAACGCCAAAATAAAAGCAGCGCCACAATATTCAGTCCCCATGCTTTGTTTGAGCACTCAAAAATGCAAATGAAGTGCTGCCACTACCCTGAAAGGATATACTGGTTTAGTAGTAGAAAAAAAAAGAAGAAATGATCATGATGATAAAAGTGCTAATAGGATTTTCCATCAGGAGTCTGGATTTGCGCCTGGTTGATGGCAATAGGCTCGCCCCCTATTACATGGGTCTTAAACATAACAGACGATATGAGGGTGTACTATTAGGTACACCTCTGTCTAACCCTATGGGGATTATAGACGTGATGTTATGTGTTATGTTAGTAGATAATCTTCAGTACCCGAAACAAACATAATCCCATAGGCGAGACGACAAAAAAAAATCTAATTAGTCCGTCAGATAGATTTCCAAAAAATACTGGACACATATTTTTTCTTTTGTTACGTAAACCAAAATTGACGAAGATATGACGCTTTTAAAATTCTCAATACGTCACGCCTTGGTATAATTTGTAGCTAGTTCTGACGTCACGAGCCCCCACTCCCGAGTTTTCATGCGTTTTATCTTTGTCAATATTCATTGATTTACAAAAACAAAAAATACGTGTCCATTATTTTCCAATACTATAACGGACGGACTAAATAGATTTGAATTTTTTTTATACCTGTCGTCATGCCTATTCAGGACAGCAAAATCCCTGCCGCAGCAATATCAGTCGATCAAAAATTCCCACAAAAAAAAAAACCACTTACCCACTACCCTTCAAAAATGGGTCGAACGCGCAAACAGAGCAGGCTATGCTCGTTAATTAGTCGTGCTCGTGTGCTCGTGAGGCTCTGCTCTTAATTACTGCTCTTTGCCGAGCGCAGTCAGCTTCTATAATTCAATGCTCGGCCTGTTTGTGGAGCACAGAGGATGTGGTTATGTTAGGCTGTGGGTTCGTTGGATGAGAGACGCGGTTTTAGACTTCAGTGTAATTTTATAGTCATAAAAAATGTTTATCATAGTGTAAAATAGGTAGCGTTACCGAAAAATATGCGGCCAAGATCTGTTGTATTTTAGAAATAATTCAATAAACTTTATCATCATTATTTTGTTCTTAACCAATTTATTTGGGTTATTGTACATTCGCCACAAAGTTAATTCGTCACATTTTTGTAAACTATTGAAAGTGAATTCGTCACATGCATAAAAAATGTGTAAATTCGTCACAAGTCTTCATAGGCTTCGTCGTCATCTCATTGATCATCCCCTATCTGGCCATACCATCTTTCACTGTCCATCCACCGTTTTGTAACTACATAATTACACTTGTAATCTGCCCCAGATATTTGTTATTTTTCGAGTTTTCTTCTTTCGTAAAATCGCTCTACGCTTCTCCCGTCTCCATGCAAGTACCTTTCCCTGAAAGGGGTTTCCGCCGCGTCAGTAGCTGTAACACATAACACACAATAATATGTTGAAGTGACAGCGCTGCACGCTCGCTGACAATGTGACGGCATGATGTGACACTCGGATATTAACACCCGTCAGTTTGTACTGTTTCAGTTTGGACTGACGTTGTGACGGGCTTCCTAGTGTTTCAGCTTGTTGTAGCACTTCAATACCCGCAATCACAGACACAATTAAAATAACAATGCACCGTGCCCATTTGGGCACGGCTGGGAACATAAGTGCATAAGGGCAGTCGAGGGTATAAATTATGCTCAATTCTTTATTCTTTACCGTAAAGTTAGGCAGAGGTTTACCAGTACAACCACATTTCGCCAGTTATGTTTAAGTCCCATGTAATAAGGGGCGACCCTATCGGCATCAACCGGGCACAAATCCAGACTTCGTGGCTCTGAGAAATTTGTGATAGAAAAACCCAATAACAATTTGCCCGAGCCATGTTTCCATCGACTATTGTGGTGCTGGTGTCCCGTTGATGTAACCTAGTCACAAGAGGAACCTTTTTGTTGTAACAAGCTATATCTAGAATTAACCCTAAAATTAGCAACTCTATTTGTGGTGGTTCAAACTTCGTTTGAAATACTGTTAGAATAAAGTTCTAATCAGTTTGCACTACAAAGCGGTTGTTACGACAGTCACTGCGAAATGAGTGTTTTTTTTGCGATTTACAAAAAATCTATTGATTGGACTAAAAAAATAAAACACATAAGACCTGCTTTATAGTTAGTTTAGTTAGTATGCAAAGTTTCATGGTCTAATTTGAAGAACTTTTTGAATACCAGCGGTTTATTGTTCGATTTGGAGGTAACTTTGGATTTTTTTTCTATCGCGAAAAGTTTATGGAATCGTGTTTTCGCCACACACAGTACTTATCATTAATCCTCAACTTTACCATATATTTATTTCAAAACTAATGCTGCAGTATTTTAGGCGTAACGGAGGATCATGCTAAGCCGTTTGAGAGAATATAGGCTTTTAATTATAGGTAGTATGTTATTAATTTCTCCTACTTAACAGTATAGATTGCAATTTCATATTGTTACGAGCATAGTATTTTGGAATCCATATTTTTCTCAAATAGGTCTAATATCAAAGAGGAGCTTCGTCTATCTTCAGATTCAAGCCGC
This sequence comes from Xestia xanthographa, assembly GCA_905147715.2. Lineage (NCBI taxonomy): Eukaryota > Metazoa > Arthropoda > Insecta > Lepidoptera > Noctuidae > Xestia > Xestia xanthographa. Next base: position 28,056,430 of record LR990653.1, on the reverse strand, counting down.
GCTTGCCTAGCCGGTCCATGGATGGATGACCAACCATTACTTAACGAGGGTCTTCTGTGCCTCGGAAAACACGTTAAGCCGTTGGTTCCGATTGTCATTTGTAGATCTTTGGCAGTCGTTACAGGTATTCAGTGACCTGAAAGTATACCAACCAGTCTTACCAAGGGGTATCGTATTACTGGGTGCTGGAGGTCAGATACGCAGTCGCTCCATGTAAGTGCAGGTATTTAGCTGCATTCGGTTAGACTAGAAGCCGACCCCAACAGAGTTGGGTGACGGCTAGGCAGAGCTCTAATATCATAGTTCCACGACAAAATCTCTTTTGAATTTTGGTAAGTGTATACATATTGTTGCTCGTGACTGTACTCGTGTCTCGGTGGTATAACCTAGTTACTGCAAAGCAAACAGGTCTCCCTTTGTTTTAAAAACAAAAGACTGCGCAAGTGGTTTTATGCTTGAAATATTTTGAAATATTCTTTTGTCAAAGTATACGTAGTCAAATATTTACTAAAAGTTTTATATTTACTTTAAGTTACTCAAGAGAATTGAAAACGGTTGCTACTGAAAACGAACTTTGTGAACCACTATTTCATATTTGCTTAAATGAAAGCCGCCGTGTGGTATCCGGCAGAGTAGCATAGAACCAACCTATTACACTCACGGGTGTCGTATAAGGCGACTTATGTCTGAGGCAGAACACCTTGCGCCTCCGTAGACCTGAAAATGGGCAGCAGCGTTTTCTGTTAGTATTTCATCACTGCGATCTCCAATCCGCCTGCCAAGGGTGGAGATTACGGCAAATTCCTCCCATCATGGGAGAGGCTTATGTCCAGCAGTGGACGTTATGGGCTGTTGTTGTAAATGAAAGATGTCAAAGCTTTGTCCTCCAATACCAAGCCACCAATTAGCCGAATTGCTTGAAAAATCAATCGCATGATACAATATCTTGCCGTTTCGATCGATAGAAATAATCACTTTTCCGAACATAATTGTTCATGATCATGCCACCGAAGAGCAGTGTTTACTCCTCTTCGGTGCCAAGCCTTTCAAAAGATATACTACACAATATAATTATATTTACAATCACCAACAGCTATATTGCTGATTTCGATCAGAGATCGCATTTTATAAAACGCTCACGTCCTTCCTGATAAAGTCGACTGGAGCTATGTTAAGATATACATGACTATACGTTTCAGAACATATTTCTAGCTTCCATTTTCTCGTAGCGATGCAGCCACGTCACGGCTTGGCCACAAACTGCACGCTCATCGACACGCGCGTTGCGGACAAAACAAATTTAGCTTATGCCAAAATCAGACGCTATACGAACTGTTTGTTTTTGTAAATATTAGATCTTTTTAGAGTTCCGTACCCAAAGGGTAAAAACGGAACCCTATTACTAAGACTTCGCTGTCTGTCCGTCTGTCCGTCTGTCCGTCTGTCCGTCTGTCTGTCACCAGGCTGTATCTCATGAACCGTGACAGCTAGACAGTTGAAATTTTCACAGATGATGTATTTCTGTTGCCGCTACAACAACAAATACTAAAAACAGAATAAAATTAATATTTAAGGGGGGCTCCCATACAACAAACGTGTTTTTTTATAATAATTGGTACGGAACCCTTCGTGCACGAGTCCGACTCGCACTTGGCCGGTTTTTTAAATTTTTGGTTCAAGTTGTATTCAGAAGTTTCATTTGCGAGATAATAATACGTTTAAAAGGCAAAAATGAACGTTAAAGGTAATAGCCATACACGCTAGGTTATGCCTAAGAAACCTTCATGCAAAACCAAGTCCCATTCCATGGATAACTGAACAGCTTTCTCACAAACTTTCATACATGCCTGTGCCTGTACAGTTTGAGTCAACAGGCAAAACTGCACATGCATAACCTATCGGCTTTGGCGGGCTTAGAGCATCGGGGATTTCGGTTATACTTACGTGAAACAATGACGCGCGCGGTTTGATTGTCGTAAGTCGTCTAATCGTATCGCCTGGCGTCGTGAACGAGGCATAAAGACGTAACAAAGCCAAGGCAATCCAGCTTTAAAAGAAATGCTTTAATGCAAGTCAATTCCTATTAAGTATTTGCTTTTGTTTGGATGGCGTGACTCAAATATAGACAGGATAAATACTGATTGGTGGCAAAAAACTGACTTCTTAATGGGCAATCAATTTTGTCTAGTAACCAATTATGAGCATGAATCGTCCCGCGTTGTGAGGTTTTTATCAGGGGCATTATTTTAATTCATTGTGACAATTCAAAGTGTAATTAAAGTTTTATTATGGTCTCTGAGGACATACAAATTACAGAGGATGAAAACTAAACCTTGTAAGAAGATTTAGTTTAAACCTTCTTGATATAAACACAACAACAACAACAGCCCATAACGTCCACTGCTGGACATAAGCCTCTCCCATTATGAGAGGAATTTGCCGTAATCTCCACGCTTGGCAGGCGGATTGCAGATCGCAGTGATGAAAGACTAACAGAAAACGCTGCTGCCCATTCTCTGGTCTACGGAGGCGCAAGGTGTTCTGCCTCAGACATTAGTCGCCTTATACGACACCCGTGAGTGTAATGGGTTGGTTCTATTGTACTCTGGCGGATACCACACGGCACCTGCACGGCACTTGATATAAAACTGGCATCTTAAATCAGGAACTAAAAACTGCGTACCTATTAAACTGAGGTGGTTTTTCAATTGGTTTAGTACGTACCGAATTACTCATAGCTTAAAAGCTATAACAAAAGTTTACCTACCGTATAGATATGAAAAACATACCAACGACGCCATACCACAATTCCGAATCTGTTGACAAAACAATCAAAACAAAGCACCTACCCACAGCATTTGAATATCGATGACGTGTGACGTAGGTTGGTCGCAAGCAGTTGCGTTGGTCCCGATCCGTCGAGCAACCAGTGTACGGATCACAGCACGGATCGATCCGACGATCCGCCCAAAGACAGGGCGGGCGCGACCAACCCCAAGCTGCTACCTTACTTTTATTTCTTTAAAGACGATGTTACCAGCTTTCCCTATTGTTGTCAAGGAACAATAAATTAATCAAGATTAATTATCTTGCAGTTAAGGAAAACTTCGAAATTAATTTCAAATTTTCTCAGTATGCTGCCTTGGAATACTTTGAGCTTAATTTTTTTCAAGAAAATTTGATTCACGCCTTTCTGATTTCTGTAATTCAGATTTTTGCATTCAAGGATTACAATTTAGGTCAACATAAATGAATAATTTTCCTTCTATACTTTTCGAACAATACCGAAACTGCTCACGCACTATCACCGGAAATCCTTGCAAACTACAAACTCGTTGAAAAACACGAATTTTCCGAACGGAGAACACATAAATTACACAAATTATCTGGTAATTTACCCCGTGGGGGCGTCGCGACGCGCATCTCTAGCCGGGTACTCTGCGCCCCAGTGTTGCCAGATGTACGAGAAATCTCGTAACTTTACGAGATTTAGCGGTCTGTGTACGAGATACGAGAAAAAAAATATCTCGTATATTTTTTTACGAGATTTTAGCCACGTTTCTTTTTGTTTCAAAATTTCGACCACCGGCGATGCCTGTTACACCTAAACATATCCCTATAAACAAGGCAGGATTGTCTAACTCTCCCCTGACTGCATCATGTATCCAAATCAAAAATATTATACAAAAGTTTACAATAAACATTGTAATAAACGATCGACTCACTCAGCACATCACTAGATTCATTACCTCATCTCTGTAGTCTTTGGCCGGAGAATTCCCGCTCAATGTATTTCTTTGTTGTTGTCCTTGTTGCACTCATGTAAACATCGGATTCTTATCTCCCTTGCTCTAACCGAAACACGTAGGGAAATATAATGTAACTCAGTAGTAGTTAAAGTTTATTGAGTTCCAGTGCATTTTGATGTGTCTTCCGAATTATTTAGTGATTAATTTAAAATAATGAGTGGTGACAGTGAATCTCCACCCACTCCACCTCGAAAAAAAAACTAAAAAGGGAGGATGGACACAAAAAAAAAACAGGTGACACGGTTTTTAAACATCATTCTCAAACTTTTCGGGATGAATGGTTACAGTGTAAATTATGGATTTTACGACATTTTTATTTTTTTACTTTTACGAGATTATGTTCTGAAATTACGAGATATTTGGCAACCCTGGTACGAGGAAAAAAATTCAACGTCTGGCAACCCTGCTGCGCCCCCTTCCTTCAGTACAGCCGCGACCGCCGACCGAGGCACACGTACGTTCGCCCCGCAACCTTGTATAAACAACACAGTTTCATAGCCAACACTGTAATCGACAATCCAGTGAATGTGAAGTGTAATAAGTGTTCGTATACTCCCAGAAACGTATGTTATACGGCTGTGTTTCCACAATTGATTGCTTAGATGTCACCTTAAACGTTGGTATCAAGAAAAATGTTTCAGACGTTACCCGTTTACTGAATATTGCTTAGGTTGTGGGTAGTGTTTCAACATTTCCAAAGGTTACTACTATCAAACCTTTACCGAGAAGGGAGGAATTAATCCATGTGTTGGTATTTTATTATTGATGTCAATGTCAACGTACCACGAATTCTGAACAGTTAATTCATGAGTTATGGAAACAATTTTAATTAACTACCACACTAAAACAGAATGTATAAAAAATGTAACTATAACACAAATAAGTACTTTCAAGTAATTACACACAATGAAATTGAGAACGACTGGCCATTTGGCCAATGGCGTCGACGCATAATGTCCATATTTAGAATGTTTTTATTGTTGCATATGTGCAACGGTTGCACACACATAATACCGGGTGTGTTGTGAAACCGGTGTTATGCTCATTATGAAACAAACGTGTAACACTCAAACAATCACATCCGATGAACTTTATTGTAATGCTACAATTTCGAACTGAAATGTAATGTTAATGAAACTATATACGTATAGAAACAGCTGTGTAAGAGGAAATAGAATGAAGTTACTGACACGTAATTAAGCCAGGATAATGGAAAAGGAAAAAGTTCACGTTAATTGTGCTATAGAACAATTATTACTGTTAAACTGGCCTCATTTTGCATAAATCACTCTTCATTTTTATGTCCTTGTCCGGGATTTGTCTCCGGTGCAACACGTTATTTTCTTCCATGTTCCCCATTACTTAGAACTTGGTGTCGCCCATGACTTCATTTGCGATCCAGAATGAAATGCATATGTCCTACTTTAGGTCCCAGGGTACTTATACGTCGCAATTAGCGCTGATCGGGGTAAGAAGGTAACAGACTGTCACAATCGCTTCTCTAACATTGATATGGATACCTGGACAATTTCAATATTATCGTCATTTCTGCCTCTATCCCAATTTTTTTGGGGTCGTTGGAGCATGACTTCTTCTTCCATACTTCTCTTTTACTCGTCATCTCAGCAGTCACCTCCTTTCTAACCATATCATCACAATTTCAATATATCAAGCTTCGTATAAAAAAAACTCTTAAAACGCAGTCATCTTTGCATATGCTTCAAAGCAACTTCGTATAAAAAAACTCTTAAAACGCAGTCATCTTTGCATATGCTTCAAAGCAACTTCGTATAAAAAACTCTTAAAACGCAGTCATCTTTGCATATGCTTCAAAGCAACTTCGTATAAAAAAACTCTTAAAACGCAGTCATCTTTGCATATGCTACAAAGCAAACTTTACACGGTCTTTCTGCGTAATCTCTTCCATCAGTTACGCTTATCAGTTTTGACACTCAAATCGTTCTAGACTGAAAAGTCTCGCCTCTAAAATTAATTTGGTCTTCAATTACAAATTCTCTACATCATTTTACTTTTCCGTGAAGGTTAACTTTGTAGATTTAAAAATAACATTCAATAACCCCGAACTGTTGAACATTTACTCTGCTGTCGTATCGTTCTTTCTTAGTTTGCATTTTTCTCTTATTTTCTTCAAAACTTTAAATTGATGGCTTTATGAAACCTAGGCTACATACTTTTCAACTTGACTTATTCTTAATTCAAAACACAAAAATAATGTTATTTGTATTTCTACGACGCAAAACAAAATTATTCGTGGTTTTTATGATCAATTTAAAGATATACAACGAAATAACTGCTGTATCAAACTCAAATTTAAAACAATTCGAAAAGGAAATGCAGTTTCGAAAAATGCTAAACAAAACACATGAACCAGTATTAAAACGATAAACCTTGATACAAATTGGCAAGCTACACGGCTCGAAACAGTTAACCCACAAGAGAACCCATGAACCAAACATAAAAATAACAAATCGTGAAACTGAAACGATAATATTTATTCTTTCACTCAATGTTGCGAACAAAACGATTGATCTGTTTGTCTCGCCTTGTTACATTTTAGATGCAACTGTTAACAAGCTATGTGATCGCTAATTAGAATCTTAAAGTAGATGTCAATTACAAAGCATTAGTTACTACCGGTAATGTAGAAATAGCAGAAAATAACCGAACGCTTGTCTGAATGGATAGTCGAACTACCTACAGTGTACCAGAAATAGACGATCTAAAAATAGTTGATACAAACGACTACGATGGGCTTTAAACTGAATCTGTTTTTGTGAAAGATTCAATTGATGCCGAAGGTAGCAATTAACAATATATATTTTGGTCAACGAAATTTTAAGTATGAATGTGAATGGCTATAAGAGTAGAGGAAGACCAAAGAAATGATGGATGGATGTGTGGAAGATGATATAAATTGATATTATTGGGTAAAATTATCAACAAACCAACCAACCAAATAAATTGGGATTAGGGCAAGAAAACGATGTTTTTTGTCAAATAAAAAGATGTACTATTGGATACAGTCACAGTCTACACCTGACATACACACTAGGTCTAGAAGACACTTTGCACAAGAATTCTTCTTTTAACGGAATTGAGCCGTCACAAGGATTTTTTGAAAATCAGCGCCTTATTTAAGAAGACGAAAGATTGCCATTTTTGCCAATAGAAAACCCCATAATGCACACGAGTTTTTCCAAAATACTTCAGATACCAATGAAATTCTAACCCTTATAATTACAAACCAGTTTCCAGTCAAATACCGTAATATCTAGCACTGCAAAACTCCACGTTCATTTTCAGTCATTAGCCATACGTGTGTAAATAATGACCGATTTTCACAGAACACTTGCGACGCATGCATTCAGTCGAAGCGAGGACCGTGTAGTTGATTACGCGCGCGTTATTGCGTATCGTGGTCATTGTGACGGAAATAGCACCTATGGGGACCCAGTCATGGTAATTGGTCCCCGTGGTAGGAGTATCAGTCCTTATGGTAGTATTGGTGAAGGCTTAGACAGAACAAAATGAATTCATATGGAATGAACTAGCTTCAACTTTTAGACTAACTGACCGACTCATTGACAATTCAAAAGTGCCTGTAGTTTTCATTGAAATAAGTGATCTGAGTTTGATCCAAAAACTTCCGTTCCATAATATTTCAACATTTCTTATTGCAACGTTCTTACTGCTGCTAAAGGTTGTAAATTTTCCCTATCATTGACATTCTTAGGATTTTGCTTATTGCTATTGCGTAGTTCAAAATTATTTAGAAGTCTTCCGTGCCCTAAACATGTCGTTAAACAAGATAATTATCCTTGTTAATGTGTCTCCCCAAGAAACTGCTACAATGACATCTCCCCTAGCAATACTCACATTCGCATTCTCAATTATTTGAGATTGAAGAACCACATTTTATTAGACATGAGACCACAGCTGCCCATCCTATTAGAATAATCCCATGGGAAATGACATGGATGGTAATTCAAAGTGACATGTCCGTCAGTCTATACCTTTAGATATAGCAAGGTTAGTTCTCTCATATTTTTCCGTGATGGAAAATCTACGTAATCTAAAAAGGTTAGATTTAAACTTTGATAGTTCCTCAAATCCGGGTGCTTACGAGTCGAAAACCAAAATAAACTACGACGGGAATTAAAGTCCTAAGTAAAGATTAACCAGGGCGGTTCACCCAAATTCATTTGTCGAATTTGGATGAGTAAAATAGGAATTTAGAAGGTTGATGAGAGAGCTGTTAAATGAATTACTAGCTTCATTAAATTCATCATTCAAATAATCAGGCCCTAGAAGGACGCACGTTGACCTTATTGGTAGTTCGGAAAGGTCATGTACGTAGTACTTGATGAACGTGGACAAGGCCAAAGGAGTAGGTTTGTTAGGATCGTAGCAGATGGCGTTCTGTAGTTTCTGCCTTCCTTCCCCCATGGGAAACGGCGTGAGTATATGTATGTATGTCAATGATTCACTCATTCGTCAATTACAAATTTTAGCAAAGGATTGCATGTTCCAGCCACGGTTTTAATTCTGATGATTCATTCATATTAATCATAATTGTACGTTTAATATCTTGGTACACTGTGCACTGTAATTACGTGGCTTTACTTTACTTCATAACTAAGAATAAACAGCTTTTTAATGTTTTGCGGTATTGAAGTAAACGTGTTAAAAATCAAGGAAAATACATTTGCGTTTTTTTTGTTTTAAAATCAATTGATTGAGTCTCCTGAAATGTCATACGAAATCATGTTCACAACTGAACATAGACGATAGAACTGAACATACTCATAAGACTCCAAAAACACTGGAAAGGAAAAATCTCACGTTGAGCAAAATCTCACGTTGAGCAAAATCTCACAGAAGTTTCTTTTTTTTAATAAAAAAACTTTGCTATAAAACTGCAGTGGAATGGACACCGATGCGGCTGAAGTCTTAAGTTATTGCGCTCGACGAAAGAAGATTAATAAAAAGTCCCACTTTCAGCCTTCATGAAACTAGGGCAATTAATTTATCACACATATTGAAGTATAGAAGAAGACGACATGCTGCGTCGACTCCAAATAAATATGGATAAGGGCAGGACAATGATGATGATAACATAATTATTGAAATGAATAAGAATATTATCTTATCCTTTGCTGCTAAACAAGACCTTATTAAAAGGCCAGTGGGTACAATATGAGTATTGCTGCAGTAATTAATAGGACAGATAATACACCAAGAGAATAAATTCATCTCTCTATAAAAAACTGAACCCAATTCTAGAATGCGTTACTCAAAATTATGAATGTTGAAAAGGTTATAAGAATATCAAAGAACCGATGGATGGACTGTGTGAAAGGTGATAAGGTTAGATAGGAAGTAAGTCATGAGATGAAGACATCATGATAGACTAAAATAAAATGAGGAAACGGCAGAGAAATATAACTCAAATCTAGAATAGGACAATTTTAGATAAAATTGACCCAAAACATTGAACGTTAAACAAATGACAATCAGACTTCCTTAGTAAACACTCTAATGACGTAAATTATTGTGACGACCTGTCAAGGTGGCATTAAAATCTCTACGTTTGCGCGTGTTTCTTACAATGCTATCACAAGAATCTTTGAAAGAATTACGCGCTTCCGTGCTTTGTGATTCAACCTGTAATTGAGACAAGCAAATGGTCTTTATAAGTAAATAGTGTAGTATCATCGGAGTTAGATCGTTTTTCTTTTGTTTTAGTTATGATTATGTGTTGTTTTAGTTGAGATGTGACTGTGTTTCTGAATCTTTATAAGTTGCTTTATCATTTGCGTTGTTATAATATTCGTCTTTATCATTGTTGTTCTGATTTTACTCCTGCATAAGAGACAGTCGCTCCATGTAAAATACTGACTGCAGGCCTAACCAAGTTACAAACGTTTCGTATCGATTCTCTTTCTACAATCGTAATCGTGGTAGCCAATTTGACACGGCTGAGTCGATCGCTCGTTCTCTAATGTCTGTAGAAAAAACCTACACTTTAGTCTATTGTGAGCGTTCCTACCAAAGAGTTTAGCGATCAACATTGTAGAAACGATAACATTTTTTCATTTCTATTCCATCATTTTGAACGATGTAAACTTGTCTACGAATTTTCTATTCGTTTGTGTTGATCACGTGATTTAACGTTGAGATGATGCCATTCCCATACATTTGAATAGTTTTCTACTAGCGTTAACGATTGTAGATTGTCAACTTGGCTAGGGGTGCTGGGCTTCAGCTACACCCGATTAAACGGTAGAAGGCTGTCGAAGCATTTCAGTCCATCCAGCAACAATTTTTCCATTAACAAAAAAATTACCGGTAAAAATTTTCCACCTTTCATGTTTTTTTCATAATAAACAACGCTAACGCCATTACATTACAAAAACGTTACGATTCTGTAAACAAATCACCCACTTCCGAATACCAGACCACTTAAAAAATACACTTTTCAAACGTATTCTAGGAAAACATTGAGTTATTTTGTAAACGTTTTATAGTAGCGTTGGTACTCACAGTAAAGTTGTAAACATGAGTGGGTATGCGTTGGCGCACCACGCAGATATTGCGCGCTAGTGGTGTGCAGTAAACAAAAACAATCGGACATTGTTTATGTTTTCGATATTTTCGGACATTTTTTACCTACGCAGTATTTTCGTCTGAAACGGAAGCTTAGGCATATTTGTGTTTCTGAACACCTGTCTTGGAATGGTTGACTTGTCCGATAGGCAGTCGCTCCATATAAACACTGGTAGGTATTCGGTTGCATCTAAGTCGGGATTAGGCCAGATGATAACGATGTTACTTGACTTTGACTTGTTTAGGGTGCTTCAAAATTATGGCTTCAAGATAGATGACTTAATATTTGGGCAATTTCTTTATTTTTTACTAGCGGACGTCACGCGGTTTCACCCGCGTAGTTCCCGTTCCCATGGGAGTACGTGGATAAAATATAACCTACGTTACTCAGGGTGAATGTAGCTTTCTAATGGTGAAAGAATTTTTGTAATCGGCTCAGGAGTTTTTGAGTTTATTTATTACAAACATACACACACACAAAAATACAAATCTTTCCTGTTTATAATATTAGTGTAGATTTTAACACTTTGTCAAAATAGTAAAGCTTTGATTTAGCAAGATAAAATTTAAAAGACATTTTTATCCTGACACCTTTATCGACAACCGTTCTAGATTTTTCAGCCACAAACGTACTTTTTGCCTGACCTAACCTATGACCTAATCGTTCGCCAACTCAAAGCTAGACCAACAAAGTACTTATTTTATTACACCAATAGTCTAGATGGCTTTGATTGTAGTACGGAGATTGTCTATGCTTTAAAGGAGGCAACATTGTAAAATCACCTTTATCCCCTCAAACATAGTACTTACTTTAGTTAAGACCAAATGTTCTACCTAGGCAAATAATTTTATAATATGTACTTACTTACTTTAATTTATTTAAGAATGTCATACACCTACCTAAGCATTGTTTGCTTTTTGCTGTGTACCGACATTAAAATAAACTGGAATCTGTTTTGCATGTCATCTTCAACTCATAAAAAAGTTATTTGAATTCGATTACAAGGTTTTTTATTCTTGTAAGTAATCCTTGCATGGCTTGGCTAGAGATTTCTTACTAATAGTTTTTTTTTTTACTTTAGTAGAGGTGAACAACCGAATATAAAACAGCATAGCTAGCATAACTTCACATATTAAAATTATTTCTCTCATCTCAAACTTGAAATTTAGATATGCAATGCAACACCTACTTGCAAGAATTGTTATATGTTTAGGGATCTATTCTTCAATATTACGTTTATCAGAGTGTCAATCTTAAGTAGTTAACTCATAAATCATAATCAAAGAACTAACCGTGATCATGCAGGAAAAACTAATCCATTATCAAAGGACTATCCTTTTGATATCAAAGATGATGAAAATTAATAACACTTGATATAGCAACGATTTTAATGGTATATCTAAAGCAATTCTTTCACTAAACGACGATGCCAATTTATGACATCGTACAAACAAAAAATCCCAAAACTATCGATTTTGTTCAACTTTAGCCATTCTGGGTCGTCTAAATTTTTGAGTAACCGTCCACTAACTATCTTCTACTCATAAATCTTTTATAACAAGGTGATATTATAACCAAGTACATAGTACTAATGCCTAACTACTGTCAAAAATTAAGCAATGACTTAATAATGACTTATGCCCTTGATGAGGTAGTAACACCCTTTGATAATGTACTTAAAAACGTTAGTGTATTTGATAGCAATAAAATACAGCTTCCTGTATCACATTATCTCGACGTCAGATATTCTGACACTAAACTGTATTTCACAGCGATAACACGGGAGACACATGAACAATTATTATACTTAAATATAAAATTACGACGACAGCAGTGACGGTTGAAACATTTGTTGATCACAACGTAGATGTGACGGACGCTCAGTAGTATAACAAACATCTTGCCCAAACAGATACAGGCACCAAAGGAACAATAAAAAGTGAATTTTAAATAGTGATCTATCCATGTACGTGACTATAAGAACACAAGTGTAAATTAATAGTGCAAAAATGGCCATGGACACAATGGCAGTCGAACTGCCGGACTTGTCAACTCATGTACCACAACCACCTGTAGAAGAGACATCTGAAGAAAAGTAAGTAAATACATCATTACGCCTGCAATCCCTGTAGGGATAAACAGAGTTGCATCTAATAGCACACACCCAGTTTTCGCCCGTTAGGCTCAAGTCCCATGTGATAAGAGTTAAGCTTATTGCCATCAACGGGGCACAAATCCTGACTCCGTAGCTGCTAATGAGAAATTCCTGATGTCAAAGCCCACTAACAATCGACCTGGGAATGGTATCTCAGCAGTCGTGGTTACGTCCACTAGACGACTAGGCAGTGAAAAGTATAAGTAAAAAGACGACTGGATATGAAACATAGTAAATGATTAAATTGGCAAGATACCAAAGAGCAACAGGTTTGCTTTAATCAAGCTACGGCTCAAAGAGATGAAAAATAAGTAGACTAGAGGAATTTTTCATACCTTGTTTTTGTAATGCCAGACTGGCTTTTCTTAATATGTAGTGGGTAACCAGTTATTTTATGAAAACCTAGCTGCTAGATTAAATTTTAGCAGGCTGATATTGGTCGTGATATTGAAAATATTATGACTTTCAATTAGTTAAGAATTACTTTTTGTAACACTGTTTTAAGCTTTCACAGTTTATAACGATACTTAAAATGTCACTTACGGGATATCTTCCGTAACCCGCGATCATGGCGCTTGAAACAGCGTCGAAATATCGGGAGCTCAAAATTAAATCACAGAAGATATCCCGTAACTGATATTTTAAGTACTTTTTGTAATTTTACGGGCTGATGGTTTTTTTCGTGTACGGTGGGCTGTATCAATTGGGTACCCCAGTACCCCAGGTTCGAACGTAGGTGCTTTCAAGGGTGTACCACATCGTAAAGCTGACTGTACTATCGAGGACACTCCCGCCTGACCACCACTAAGCTCATTTTTGCTTGCACTCGCAACATAAAAACGCTCTCTAGCCCCGCTCGGTGCCTCCGCATGATTCAAGCGAAAAATTTTTAAAATGGTCAGGCGGAAAAGACCCCGATAGTACCGTCTACGGAGGCATCAGTTGCGTCACAGTACAGGACTCTATAACGAATTCAAAACAATACCAATAAAAGCAAAATGCAGGATACACAAGATACTAGCTCCCTTCTCCTATTCAAATCTTCCTGAACGTACATTTTGCAAGCATACATTGTATGTACAAGCAAAGCAAAATGAGATTTTATGTTAGCCAAGAAAATGGAGCATAAAACTAGCTAGAGCCCTAGAGCATCGCACATCGTAATTCTACATTGTTACAGCTGGTCTTGGGAGAAAATGTTAAATTTAACAAAATTATATTCTTATTACTTATTCTTCACAATTCAACAGATAAGGTTTTTATGCTTTTCATGACAGTATTGTCTTAAGAATAAATTGAGCAATAGGGTATATGCATGAATTTTTTTATCACTCTAAACAAAGCGTTTTATCATCAGAAATAGCAAAGTGAAATTATTTTATTAATATCTATAAAAAATACTAAGTTATAAGCATTTGAAACTGCTGATTAGACAGAGAGATCCAATACAGCGAATGACGTCATTCGCTGCATCGACGTACAAAATCCATACTAAATTCCGTTTATCCAGAAAGAGATAGAAAGAAAAGTTTAAATGGTTATAACTTTTGTGTTGTTTGGCCGATTTATGTCTTGTTTTCGCTTTTTGTCATTATTTTTATAGTACTTTATCATTCCGTATCGAAATAAAATAAAGAAAATTTATGCATATTCCCTATTGCAATTGTTACCAATTGCTCAATTTATTCGATTGTATAAGTCCTAAGATGTAAGTACACGTTGTACAGAGTAAAAAAAACTCCCGTTTCGAATACTGGTCACCAAGAAATCAGCAGATTTTCGAATTTTAAATCCGAATCTCGAATTTCGAATCCGGGCTCTACAAAGTTTAATAAATTACTGACAGGGAGTCGTTTGAATTCTGAATTTATATTAAAAGCTTGTTGTTTGTCCAAAGCAAACAGATTTACAGATTTTTTGGATAATTTTTTTTATTTATTATTCCCAATGTCCCCTACATTGGGAATAATTTGTCAAAAGTAGAATCTGTCATTATGTAGAATCTGTCTTATGTAGAATCTGTCAATAGTACAGTAGACTATGATGTCAAAAGTAGACTAGGCGATATTGTCATACAAAAATGTTGATAGAACATTTTAGATTTTGACACATGAATGCTACCTGACAAGGCAGGCAGGCATAAGACACTAGCCAGAACGATTTGTTACTAAGCACTAACAAGAATTGAATTACATATTATTTTTTTCGTCTTGTATCTCTCGTTAATATTTGAATGTCTTTGATCGAAAGCTTTATGTACAATATGTAGGTATTATAATCTTGATAAATAACTTCAGAAATGATATTCTTTTCCCATTTCTTGTCGTTTCTTTCTATCCACACAATAAATTAAACCGTCACTCCTATTTATTTCAATCCTTTCAGGGTAAACAGAGCGTCCATTCTATTTTGTGTTGAACGAACAAAAACTTCATTAATAAAATAAACCCTGACGAACCGTTTCCCCGACTCGATAGTGTTTTCATTGTTCACAGAAATAAGTGTGACGTTTCAATTAACGCTGTAGTCATTAAACGTGTTAATTAATTAAGTTGGCCGTTAAAATTGTACTTATGTGTAGTAGTTAAGTTTTTATTTGGAGTTGTCATCGTTAATGAGAGTAGGTTAATGGTGAATTGTATGGGTTTGACATACAAGAAGTTATGGGTAGATATGTATGAATGATGGTTATGATCGCACGCTTTCTGCGGTTTCTTCGATCGATGGTTCGTAGGTATCTCTCTTTTGTTTTTGCTATAGAATCTTCTTTGTTCGTTTTTCTGTCAATTGGTAAGTTTTACTTGCACTTCTAATGTCAATAGTGGATAAATACTGGTTCATAGTAATTTGAATCTCATTTTAGAACCTTACCTACCTTTCTTTCAACATTTATCAGAACTGTGTATTTTAGAAGCAAACAGTGAATATTTATAATAAATCACATTTCATCCATAAATATTTTAAATCCCTCCAAAATTCCTGCCCCGTCATAAAAGATTACAACCACATTAAAGCATAAATCGAAATAAAGAATTCATCTGCTTAGCTCCGTAAAAATGTGAAACCTCAGCAAACAGCGTCGAACATAGCATTAAACTCAGCGTTCCGACAGTTCCAAAAGAGACGTTATTTTGAAGACGGCTGGCCCCAAGTACCCCAGGGAGCCCTTTTACGATAACAATGTTGTTACATCATATTTTATACAGCCCTAATTGGATCTCCAAAGCATTTTCACTTACAAGAAACGTTCTGGCGGACTAAATGAATAAAGCTCTAGTGTACATGGCAAAATATGAAGCCAAAAAATGTTAGAAAGGTAGGACTAGTGATACAGATAATAGTGGATATATATATTTATAGATCATTATCATTTTTGACGTTTTCATAATTAAAAATCGTTTCGCACATAATAATTATCCACTACATTTTAAGACTATTAATATCTGTGACTGGGGGTGCTACTAATGGTGCTGGACGCAAAATAAACCAAAATGTAAAACTAAGTTGTATTATCGATAAAAAAATCGTTCCTTTGACTTCAATGTTCTCTAGTTCAGTTTTCTACCACTGTCATGGTTGATTTGGTAATAAATGCTATACGACATTTAGAGATTGCTGAAGATTTTATTTCTGAAATGGGTGGATTCTTTACATTCCAAATTCCAGAACTAAAATCTTCTTCGTCATCGGTGACTTCTTCTGATGAATCCAAACACAACCAACAACTGTTTTACCTAGTCACGGTACGAAACGAAACTCACCTGAAATATCATTGAACTCAACTCTACCTACACTTACTGAAAAGGCGGGGTTTCTATTCAGTAAGTAATAAAATACATTTTCAAAGGAAATAAACTTAGGAAGCGCGATAACATTTCCGCCAGGTCTTCGAACCTGTTGACGTAAATGCGCTGATAAAACTTTATTTTCTTTTCGATTTTTATTATTTTTAGTCAAATAGTTTTATTGCAAAAATACAGTTTATTTATTGTAAAAAAAAAAACTCTTTCATTAAGGTGTTTAGCCTGAAAATTACTGAAAACACAAATGTGGCTATTTGTTTTGAAGACCCCTATTACATATAAATGAATACAGCGCATCCTATGAATTATCTACGATTTTGTGTTGCTAATTGGGAGACTCATAAGGGCCATATTCAAGTGGCAATCGCATTTCGTGTTTCTACCACATACTTAATCGTACAAAAACAAGATTGACGTGAACTTTTCGAATTCATATTTGACGTTAATCGTTATCACAAGGAATGTGACCTTTATCTAGGCCCCATTTTCTAACAATACGTGCAAAAACTTGATTAAAAACTACAGTAGAAAACATTTTCTCTTCTGTCTATGTATTATTAGTTTTCTCGAACTAGTATTTACGATAAAACCACGTCTGATTATTTAGTCTATGGTTTATGTCGGCGTACTTGGATAGTATTAATCAATCTAGTTTATTATTAGGTTAATGTTACCTCACATGTGGAGCAGTGTTACGCGTCCGCTGCATAATTATTTATGCAGTGTTTTAAGCTTTCACGGTTCATAACTATACTTAGAATGTCACTTACGGGATATCGTCCGTGATTATTTATTATTTTGAGCTCCCGATATTTCGACGCTGTTGCAAGCGCCATGATCGCGGGTTAACTGCAACAGCGTCGAAATATCGGGAGCTCAAAATAATAAATAATCACGGAAGATATCCCGTAAGTGACATTTTAAGTATATTTATGCAGTGATACACAGATTATATGTATATGAATATAACCATACTTAACCGTATTGTAGGAACATTTTGGGCATAAACATTTGAATGAATTGCCAACATGCGTGTATCGAAACAGCTGGCTGGAGGCATTTCATTCAAGGCAACAGGATAGTCCAGTTAAGCAGAAGACAACCTCCTAGGTTGAACTATTAGATGTCAATCATAAAAAAAAAACGAAACAGCTGCTACACTGATTAGTCAAGTAGCAATCGCTTTCAAAGCATTGCGTATTTCTACAAAGCTTTCCAACAGAGTAGACGTTGCAGATAGAATGTATTATTTTCTAGACTCTCTAAATTGGTTTAACATCCCTTTCAACTGAAAATTGGGTACATGATTTCTGTAATTGGCAGAATAAATCAATCGGTTACCTTTATGAATAATTGGCACGTGTTTCGGTCGTACTATACCTAAATAACAAAACAGAAGAAAAACATCACACATTCACATCAAAAAGGCAACATACATTTTAAAAAATCGGAGCAGTCTTTGGGGACTGCCGATGGAAGTGAAAACAAAAAGTACACAGGCCCTGCCCCAGTCGTAGCACTGGTAATGCCCCGCGCATGCCTATGTGGTGCTACGCCGTAGCGGATGCTACGAGTGCTACGAACGGCTACGAAGCGTGACCGCACGTTACGTTACGTGACGATGAGTTCAATGTTTTTCGTTCACCCACAAAGTGCTCAACGCGCCTAAAGAAGTTTTCACTTCAAAAAAACTTTCAAAATCATCTACAAGCATTTATTCTCGTTCTAATTTCAAATAACTATCCATTATGTTACGTAACACCGCCGCCGTAGCGAGCCTATAAAATATTTATCAAAGTATTGTCCCGAAAACCCAATAATCGGACAAACTTGACCCAGCTCAACGGAATGGGAACACTGATCGTATTAACGTTATTGCTAGTAGTCTTCCTGTTTTTATAAAAGTGTCTCATATTTACGAAGATTTGGGAGTTTTAGCAAGAATTGTAGAATTTACTGTGTTTGAAAATAATAAGAATAAGTGATGCAATCAAGATAACGCTGAAAAAACAGGAATCTTCAGAAAACATCTAAGGAAGCAACTGCATTATTATTATATAAAGGGTGTAAAACACCTCCTAACGAAGCTGAAAGGCACTTATTCTCCTCGTCATTGCGATCATTTTTTAGTTCTACACCATACCTGGGAACCTTCTAGTTACGGAGATATTGGGGGTCAAAGTTCCAACTTTTTGACAAGTTCTTTTTTAAATACAAGTTTTTATTTAAAGATTTTTACTTTAAACTCCTCCACGACCCCTGTACTATTCAATCCATCCATCAACACAATGTTTTGAGTGCGTTACATTGAGTTCTACCACAACACATGATTTTTAACCACAAAAAAAAGTCGTTTCCCAGCAATAATTTTTGCGTAAAGTTACTTAGTTTGATGTACAGAATGCTTGATTGATGGCTTCGTGATGAGGTCTTTTATACTCTGTATAATGAAACAAAACACTAGTTTTTAATGGTCTGTCCTTTTGAAGATCCTGAAATTCTCTTAATTGCGGTAAAGTTACGACGAAAGTTCAAGCACTTAACTACTTCTAAGTCTAATTGTCATCAATTTATTTGTGAAATATAGACGTTATAATCAAAAGTTTATTGAAAAGTACTGTAAATAGCCTGTCCATAATTGTCTCAAATTGCAGGCAATCGCCACTAGTTTGAAATAAAATTATGAGTCTAATACTTAACTTCCCTTTAATTTTCTTGGAATAAAATAACATTTTAGTCTTCAGTTAGAATTAATAAGTATCTACATTTTGTAAGTTCTTTTTCTAGCAATTACTAGGTAATCTAACAAAGTAGTGGGTGTTCCTCGTAAATTGTCTGTCTTTTTCACTTAACGTTCCTTTTTTTATCTGATAAGCTAGAAATACTTAATAGCAGTAATATTCTTGAGGAGTTCATCAGGTGGGTGAATGCATTAGAATATTAATTGCTAGCACTTCGCTCACGACTTCGTCCGTAAAACTTGTGATCGCTCGGCTAATATGCATTATATGTAATAGTACATTATGATACAAGTGTGTAATGTTGGTGATTACCGCTGAGGCGCTATTGAGACCCGAGCCGTCAGGTGAGGGTCTTAAGAGAGCCGAAGACGGTAATCATCAATACACACGTGTATCATATGACGTTTTTCAACACACTTGTGAAGAAAATAATACAAAAAAAACTACCACAAAAACCGACTTCAAAAAACACTAAACACCAAAAAGTGAAAAATAACTTTGGCTTCAGAAGTCGGTGATCTTTGTTTGATTCTTTAAGTTTTTTTTTGTCACCGACTTCTGAAGCTAAAGAAAGTTATTTTTCACTTTTTGGTGTTTTGTGTTTTTTGAAGTCAGTTTTTTTTTTTTTTGCGAAAAAGTTTTATTATTTTCCCATTTTTAGTTGTAATATCCTATACAAACATTTGCTATGCATTTATTTTACATTGTTAACAATACAAGTCATGGTAATAGGCTTATCCCCAATAACTGGAACTTAACATACCTAAACTATCGAAATTTCGGTGTATTGTTACATCTGCGTACCCCTCAGAGCATACAGGCGTGATGTTACGTCATGATGTTGTATAAACTATAAACATCCAAGCGAATGCAGCAATCACGACCGATTTATCGTCTAGTTTTGAAGAGTTCCATTGTATGTATATGTCCGAAAATCAGCATCAGATCTTCACCAAATTTAAATGCGATCGCGATCATCTCAGGAGTATACTCTTTCAAATAAAAAAAGAATTTTGAGAATCGCTCCACAAATGGAGGAGAAATCGGTGAACATAATATGAAATTATAGCACACGACTGAAGTAAAAATGTTCATAATATGAAAACTACTGGGCCAAACTATGTTAAATTTTTATGGGACCAAATGGCAACTATTCCGCATCAAACTTTTTTTTTTTTTGGACATTACACACAGCGCCACCTAGAGCCACACTAAGCAACGAGGCTTGTGTCGTGGACACCAGATGGTTGATATACTACATAGATACTTTTTGTTTGTAAATACATACTTATTATACATATAAACATCCATGACTCGGACACAAATGGCCATGCTCATCACACAAACATTTGCTCCGACCGGGATTCAAACCCGGGACCCTAAGAACGTAAGGCAGCCTCACTACCGCTGCGCCATTCGGGTCGTCATAAACTAAAGAAGAATCACGTAAATCGGATCATAAATCTCAGCGTAATCAGTGTACATACACAAAAAAAAAAACATTCTAATTGAGACCCTCCTCCTTTTTGAAGTCGGTTAAAAATAATTTTATTTAGTAGATAATAGATATTATTTATTTTGTCCTTGGAGTTTTCAGGTAAACTTTTCTTATATCGGGCGGTGTAGAACATAAATCATTTTCTTCATAATTAGACGTACTTGTCGTAATTAAAAAAATAAGAAATAACTATAATTTCAACAGTGAAAACGCATTGTGAAAAAATTTCCGCAATGGCGGGAAAAATTAATCAGTTTTCCTATGCGCGGGCATCTAACAATGGCGATCGGCCATAGACTAAAAGAACGAGGTTACTTTTTTTTTTGGCTTTTAGCGGATTACGTTTTAGCCACGTACAAAATGGGGAATTCAAAGTTTTCTTTATTACAAAGAAAACAAAAGTTAGGTATATTTGAGTGAAAGTTTTTTTATTCAAAACGTACAAGTTGAAATTATCTATTTAAATACGAAGTTGCATGAAATGAGCAAGCAATAGGTACATTAATGTATTTGTACTGAACAAATATTTTTTGTATCGAAACTTTTTTAGGAACAAAGCAACAAGCACCTATAACTCACTTGTGAGTTATAGCAATGAAAAAGTCACAGTTTGATTACAGGTGTCATTATGTGCCTAATTGCGGTGAAATTAGAGCCATTTTATGAGCAAGTGTGTTGAAAAACAATTAACTTACATGCATTTACAACCGCTGCTGTTGGTTTCCTTGATAAAGCTTCAAACGAGATTTGAACGCAACCTTGTACCAGCGCTGTGACATTTTTTTAATGTTACAGCACCATGCTTAGATAGGGGCCTTTTGGCCTCGCACAGAACCAATTTCGTTTCTTTTATGTTTTTTTTTTTGTTTAATTTATATTAGTGTACTGATAATTTCACCGATTTTTATTTTATTTTATGTGTATTGTCCTGTGCGGGCGGGTTTTCTTTATTTATTTCCGAGTACACGCGGCGATTGGGAAACGCGCAACTATGCGCGTATATGCGCAGATACAGCGATACAGACTGTAGTCGCTTATAGCTTCCGCATTTTGGTCACAGACTTTTGGTGTGCTTAGGTTACAAGGTTGCGTTTACATCTCGTTTGAAGCGCGAATCCGCGCGTTGACTGCGCGTTTAAAATACGCCGTGTGCTAGGGGTCTAAGAAAAACAAAATACAATTCACCTTTCAAATTAAATTTTCTTCTTGCCTGGAAAGGCATTTAAAGGCTAGACTACATAAATGTTAACACATTTATGATGTCATCAATTCCAGTGGCCTAATAGCCGGAGAACGTTTTACGTTCAGGTTAGTACTAGTAGTAACTTTCGTTTGAAAGGTTTTATAGCCTCATGCCATTCGTGTAGACGCAGCCTTGGAAAATAGAACTTGAAATAATGTTTCTGACGATTGTGAAACTGATCACTGAGATTGTCGGGTATTTTAGGATTTCATTTTAAATTAGCAGTCATGAGAGCATTGTATTTTTTCTTTCTATTTCCATTTTATTTGAAGCAATGAAACTGAAAAATGAAACTGAAAAATGAAACTGAAAACTGAAAAATTATCAATATTATCAGCAATGGAAATCTTCTGTTGCGAATTGCCTGCCCAATCTCTCATTTACTCGCTAAGTGTAGTCAGAATCTTCATTAAGTACTTATTATTAGATTTTATATCTAAACTAGCGGACGTCCCGCGGTTTCACCCGCGTAGTTCCCGTTCCCGTGGGAGTACGGGGATAAAATATAGCCTATGTTACTCAGGGTGAATGTAGCTTTCTAATGTTGAAAGAATTTTTGAAATCGGTTCATTACTTCCGGAGATTATCCCCTACATACAAACTTACAAACAAATGTTACCTCTTTATAATATTAGTATAGATTAATGATGTTTTTTTTTTTTTTGCTCGTGTTTAGGATGTTTGTACCTAAGTGTGGTATCTCATTTTCGTAATATGATGTAAGTAGGTCATGTTTTATTACTTTTGTTAAGTCGTCCTCATTCGATATCATTCTTTGAGTCTCAATAAACTTTTTTTTTAATTCATCGTCATTCTCTTGCCCTAATCCCAATTCATTTGCTTACGGCGCAGCATGTCTTCTTCTTCCATACTTCTCTTTTTTTTAATTCATCGTCATTCTCTTGCCCTAATCCCAATTCATTTGCTTACGGCGCAGCATGTCTTCTTCTTCCATACTTCTCTTTTTTTTAATTCATCGTCATTCTCTTGCCCTAATCCCAATTCATTTGCTTACGGCGCAGCATGTCTTTTTCTTCCATACTTCTCTTTTTTTTAATTCATCGTCATTCTCTTGCCCTAATCCCAATTCATTTGCTTACGGCGCAGCATGTCTTCTTCTTCCATACTTCTCTTTTTTTTAATTCATCATCATTCTCTTGCCCTAATCCCAATTCATTTGCTTACGGCGCAGCATGTCTTCTTCTTCTATATTTCTCTTTTTTTTAATTCATCGTCATTCTCTTGCCCTAATCCCAATTCATTTGCTTACGGCGCAGCATGTCTTCTTCTTCCATACTTCTCTTTTTTTTAATTCATCGTCATTCTCTTGCCCTAATCCCAATTCATTTGCTTACGGCGCAGCATGTCTTCTTCTTCCATACTTCTCTTTTTTTTAATTCATCATCATTCTCTTGCCCTAATCCCAATTCATTTGCTTACGGCGCAGCATGTCTTCTTCTTCTATATTTCTCTTTTTTTTAATTCATCGTCATTCTCTTGCCCTAATCCCAATTCATTTGCTTACGGCGCAGCATGTCTTCTTCTTCCATACTTCTCTTTTTTTTAATTCATCGTCATTCTCTTGCCCTAATCCCAATTCATTTGCTTACGGCGCAGCATGTCTTCTTCTTCCATACTTCTCTTTTTTTTAATTCATCATCATTCTCTTGCCCTAATCCCAATTCATTTGCTTACGGCGCAGCATGTCTTCTTCTTCTATATTTCTCTTTTTTTTAATTCATCGTCATTCTCTTGCCCTAATCCCAATTCATTTGCTTACGGCGCAGCATGTCTTCTTCTTCCATACTTCTCTTTTTTTTAATTCATCGTCATTCTCTTGCCCTAATCCCAATTCATTTGCTTACGGCGCAGCATGTCTTCTTCTTCTATATTTCTCTTTTTTTTAATTCATCGTCATTCTCTTGCCCTAATCCCAATTCATTTGCTTACGGCGCAGCATGTCTTCTTCTTCCATACTTCTCTTTTTTTTAATTCATCGTCATTCTCTTGCCCTAATCCCAATTCATTTGCTTACGGCGCAGCATGTCTTCTTCTTCTATATTTCTCTTTTTTTTAATTCATCGTCATTCTCTTGCCCTAATCCCAATTCATTTGCTTACGGCGCAGCATGTCTTCTTCTTCTATATTTCTCTTTTTTTTAATTCATCGTCATTCTCTTGCCCTAATCCCAATTCATTTGCTTACGGCGCAGCATGTCTTCTTCTTCTATATTTCTCTTTTTTTCGTCATCTCATCAGACACCTCAGACCAAATAAAAAAGTTAGGACGAAACTCTGCGAACAGAGAAGTGAGTTCGGTTTCGTAAACATGTGTGCATTTATTCAGGCGTAGTTTAATTGTAGTTCGTTGTAAATATGTGGTGTAAGCGTGTGGGCCTGTGCACGGAGCGAGGCGTAGTTTTGCCCATGCTTCACTTTATTGTTCGCAGCGCTATGTCTTGGTTTTTTGTATTTGGTCTGAGATCAGACACTTCTTTCTTTTCTTGCCATATCATTCTTAACACAGACCATCCGTCGTTTCTTTAGTCTTCGTCTACTCATATACCCTAAACTTTCCTCACGACATTTTCCTCATTTTTTAAAACTCAATCTAAAGACTCATCATATCTTTATACCTAATCAATCATCCCTTAATGACAAAAACCCTCTAGATACCTACCTATCTCCTTATCCACTATCCCTCGTCATTAGAGTGTTGTATTTTGTCTCAGAAGGGTCTTTCTACCATTCCGATTCACATCACGTTCACAATTTCTGTGCAAACTTTTGTCTGAATGTGCGCTTACTGCTTTGTAATTTGACAAGCTAGACTTAAGTAAAAATACCACTGGAAAACATGGGCTTTTTAACAAAAGGTTCGGGGTAAGAAAAATAGGAACCATTTTTTTACAAATAAAGGAGAAAGGGAACAAAAAGGTGTTGCCAAGAAAAAAGGAACAGTAGTGACGAACTTTCTACTTGGCTGAAAAGAAAATCGAGTAAACAGGTTTTCTTTTAAATAAACGTGTTTTACACACTAAATGAAAAGCAAATGTCAATGTGTGTATAGTACTTAGTATATCCACTTTTCGCTAAAATGTGCCAATCGATGAAGATTTACTTATCTCAATTCCCATAGGTACTGTGTTTGTGTGTACACGATACATAATTATGTTATGTAGGTATTTGCTACAGCAAATATTGCGCCGGTAACCAGTTTTTCGCACGCTGAAAAGCTATAATTGGATTAACAAAGAAGACTTTTTGCCCTACGAGAGTTCAAGGCCTTTAAAACAAAAGAATCCAAAAACAATCAAACGAAAGGTTACCCCTATACTATGAAATAAAAACGCGTTTCTTCATTGGGAGTGCGTCGTAATTGTGACTATCTATAGGTATGTACTGAAGACAGTGACGTCACAAGTCAATGGGCGGGCGGCGCGGTGGCGTGGCGCCAGACAACCTCCTCCCTCCGCGCAAGACTCTCCCGTCCCAAGTCCTTGGGTCACAAACTCACAATGCATTGTCGGGGGACTCGGGGGTCGTACTCCATACTACTTGAGGCACTTTACCTACGCCATAGTATCCGACCTCTGGAAAGCGCTTGACCTGTGTCGTCTGTATAAAGATAAACAGGGTGTATTTTTTTAAGTGTGTCTTTGTTTTAGTCTGCGTTCGACTTACTATACTATAAGAAGGGTAGGGCGCGTCCCGACTTCCCTCTCTATATGCACTGACTCAACAGTTCAACTTACTATCCGATAAACCTTCAATACGGTATTCTATTGTGAGCTGTGGCTCCGTAGATCGGAATGTGACTTTCGAAACGAGGTTCCTTGCTTACCTTTGTTGTCTTACTATAATTATTCGCGGAAAATCTCTTCACCTATATTGTCTTACTAAGCTGGTGGAAAATGTCTTCTCTCTTTTCCTTTGATTACGTTATAAGCAGCGTAATCTATCTATAAATCAGTGCTGCAACTCTGATGTCATCTTAGATGTTGTATTGTTGTCATCTTCTTAATATAAATCTAATCTACCTAGGTACCTACTTGATAAGTTTTTCATTTGCTATATTACCTCTAAGATTAGCTTTGTCATTTTACTAAGCATGTTTTGCACAATTTTGATACTTTTTCTATAGGTACCTTTCTTCTTGCTTGCATAATGTTTTTGCGTAGTCCACGTTCATATTTACGACGCACTCTGGTTGCCAGCACTAACAAGTTTCTGACCTTTCCGAAGAACATCACAAACAAGGTCAGTGTTCCTACGCGTCAGTAAAACTGTGTACTTATTCAATAAAAAAATAACAACGGATGTTCAAATGCGTCACAGGACCACCAACAAAGAACGCAGTATTTTTCCACCAGCTACTAACGCATCTTAAACACTGAGCAAGCGACGTCACACACATAATGCACTTAGCATTGGCACCGGCAGCCAGTTCCGACCAGATATTCAGCCCTGCCTATGACAGCTGCAGGCTAATAGCAACCTTATTCTTACAAAATTAAAGATCACTATAATCTGACAGACTTTGTCGACGGCATCAACCTAACAGCACTCTTATAGAGATGTTTATAAAGACCAATGTAAATTGACAGTGATGCAGATGGCAGAGGTATAGTAACTGTGAAAGAACTGGAACTGAGGCTCTCCCATTTGCGTCTAAACGAGGCATTTACTATGCGTATGTAATGTAAGTGCTAGCTATTAATAGACGTGTGAGGTCGGGTCAGAATTCTGGATTATGTAGTCTGTGGCATTGGGATTAGGTATTAATATGTCTGTAGGTAGGATTATGTCTGGTTTATACTAGGTTTTATGGAGGACAATGTGTTGTAGGTTTGACGTGTTGCCTGTTGGCCACGCATATTGCAACATCGACTGCGGGGAAAACAAATAAAAAGAAAATCCATTTAATCGCACGAATGACACAAGAGACACACGCACGTCACTTGACACAACTTGCCTGACATCTTGAACGGGGCAAACACTTCAACCAACTTATCTGTGCAGGCGGGAAACCACAGAACTAAAATAAATGTACCAAGTTTGACATATTGATGCATTTTTCCTTGATAAGCAACACCACCGTGAACTGCACAACTAAAGTGGTCATACTGTAGTACCTGACATCTGCTTTCTTTCAATATCAGATGTCAAGAAAATATCAAATAAGATATGGGTTAATGCCGAACCCATACCGAATGACCTATAGCACTCACATACAGCATTCTACACACAAAACGATAACAGGAATCTATCACTGTTTTAGGTTATTATAGTCATTTTGGTAGTCCTTACTTGTGATGGCCTTTCAATGGCCGCGTGGCGTGTTAATAGCTACAATGTAGTTACCTGACCGTGTGGAAATAAAGGTTTTTATAAGATAGAAAAAGAAAGAAAATCTAGCTTGACACAGAACGATGCAGCGGTGTAATCTTTTATTGAAACTTTGATTTCGATGTTTTCCAAAGATGACTTAATAATTATACATCCTTAATTTCGTATGAATAAGTATAATATTCTATTTCAGGCTTTCACTAGAATCAATTCCATTTTGTAATGTTTCAAATTCAAAAGTATCCTCTATTGGCCTAATTTAAAATAATAGATTGACTTTAACGCATTGCATTAGCCTGATAAACGTTATTACAGCAATACTGATTGAAAATGTTATTCTTTCAATACTATTTTTAAACACACGAACTCGCATTCGTACATTCACTTAAGGACATACTGACGTCGCGTCGCGTCGCTTCTGCTCCATAAGTGGGTTATTTTTATCGGCAAAATCTTTTGATAATAAATATCTTCGGAATGAAAGCCACTTCTGCCAACGCACGAGTTATTCGTATCATTCTAAACTTGGAAATCACTGAAATATCTTTACCTACTGGAATGTCTCCGCATTTCTGCGGCGTTAATATCTTGCGGTAGGTACTTACCTTACAATTTTCCAGCTTCAACCATTAATTTGCTAAAATAAACAAATGACAATCGATTTTATACCCTAACACTTGGATCACAGACTGTAGTTCACTGTCTTTTCATGTCGAATAATGAAGCTAGTGGTACCATAATCCAGTGAGTCCAGTCACGATATTCTCACGGGTGCCGTCATTTGCTATCTATAGCTTTTACAGAAATGAGTTCAAACAGCCATAACTTTGAACACAAAACTTCATGACACAGTTTCAATGAATTTCTGACGTCAAACGCATAAACCGATGCCACCCCATGTGCACGGAAATGGAACACTTGACTATAAACACAATGTATAGGTACAAACGAGGCTCCATGCGTTTAAACAAAGCAGAGTACAGTAGCATGAGTCATTGGTTTGGTTCGCAGTTTCATTGATTGTAGATAGGATATAAGTTTACCTACGTCGCAATGAAAGGTTAGATCTAAAAATAAAGTCGTATTTATAGAACGAAATGTCGATTAATCACTGTTTCAGTGTGTACTTTCGAAAGGAAAGTTTCTGTTGTTCTGAAAGAATGTTCAAGAATTTTCTTTGCGAGGAAAATGTTTGCTGCTATTGGCACGAACGCATTTTATGGCAACTGCAAACTCATTTTGCATACACAGCAGTTTGCGAAATGAGTTTCCTAGCAGGCAGATTTTGATGTTTTATGTTTGTATTTTTTGTTATTTTAGTTCCAGTAAGTAGGTACAGAATTTTGAATATTATTAGAAAGACAAGGCTTGCTTGAGATGAAAGTACCACCCACATACCTACCTTTTTTTTTTTTTTTTTTTTTTCGGATGGGAAATCATCAAATAACCCCTCCCGCTCTGGGCGGAGCAGGAGGGAGTGTCAGACTTTTACTGACTAAAACCCATCCATGTTCCTTCATCGCCCTTTGTGTTCCGGGGCCACGGTATCTCTTTCGAATAGTCCCGCAACCCCGGACCCACATACCTACCTTTACCTCTTTTAAATGAAAATTACCGATCGATGAAGATATTTTATTACAAATCGATTTATTTAATAGAATGTGTGTGGCAATAGCTTCAAAAGCGTTCCAAATTTGTATACCTACCTACAGCGACTCTCAGTCTCAACTCAACGGGATTTACGTTTTTTCGATGGCCTAAGCCCTAAGTCAATCTCAGACATTTTGCCT
This sequence comes from Xestia xanthographa, assembly GCA_905147715.2. Taxonomy (NCBI): domain Eukaryota; kingdom Metazoa; phylum Arthropoda; class Insecta; order Lepidoptera; family Noctuidae; genus Xestia; species Xestia xanthographa. The sequence continues at coordinate 28,027,415 of LR990653.1, read as the reverse complement.
AAGCCCTCCTGATTCTCATAGGGCGTCTCATGTGTTTCACCAATAGTGAAACTACAAAACTGTCACAATTTTACTACGTACCTACCTACTTATCCTCCTCACAATCGTCTCTTGTTATTTTACTAATTATCTACAATATAAAGTGCCCACAGTGCGATTCTGTGAACTTACGTGTTTGCAATTAAAATATTTTAATTCTAAAGCAAATATTACTAGTTGCGTCCGTATTTGTTTTTATAGACGTAATTGTGAACGAGCACCGAATTTTAAACCTTATTCCTCATAACATTACAGTATGATCTTGGTTGGTTGAAAATTGCCAGTCATGAAAATTTGCTGGATTTTAATGACTGTTTGTAAATATCTCTTTAATTATTTAAAATAAGCATTTTACTTAGTAGGTTCGAACGACGTTCGTACGAATACTAGAGCGTAAAATTATGCAATGTTGATTGCATAGATTATAATAGTACATTTTGATACAAGTGGAGAAAGTTTGTTATTGCATTCGAGGCGGAATTATAACACCCGAGCCGTAGGCGAGGGTGTTTTTGAGCCGAGAATTGCAATAACAAATGTCCACGTGCATCAAACGACGTTTTTCAATACACTTCCTCGAAAACTGGTCCATAACGCACTACGATTAGGTACAACATGCAATATATTTCACACGTGTGCGATTTTTTCCACTTTCCCGCACGGGTGCGGGAATGAAAATTGCCACAGATAACTATACCTATACTTAATCCAAATTGGTTCAATGCCTATAGTCTGAGGTGAATGTTTTTTTTTTATTTTTGCAAAGCACGCGTCTTTACGGCATAAATATTTTTTGAATATTCAAATTGTGTTTATAAATAGAATATCATAGATAAACATGATTATAAAAACTAATAGTTACTTTTATACACAAATTAACATTTATTTGTGTTCTGAATTCAAAAATATAAAATAAATCTATTTTTTATAATAAGCTGTTTATCGGCTTCATACCTTTGCCTCTCCTTCAACCTGGCGAAAAGAAAGCGCGAAAAAAAAAAAGAAAGTTAAAATCATAGTTTCATAGTTCGTGACAAAAATATTTTTCGTTATTTTATTTTATTTCTTAAAAAGTGTATTGAAAAACGTCGTTTGATTGATACACGTGGACATTTGTTATTGCAATTCTCGGCTCAAAAACACCCTCGCCTACGACTCGAGTGTTATAATTCCGCCTCGAATGCAATAACAAACTTTCTCCACTTGTATCAAAATGTACTAATTATAACGTTGTGGTACTGCATGAAAAGCGCGCCATTATCAACGGCAGCCATTATGATTTTGTAGTGGCCATTACGAGGCCTGAAGGCACGCGACTGCAAATTACTGCGGTGCACTAATGGCTATGAATATTATCTAATAACCATAGGAAGTTATTTTGTGAATTATGACTTTATTACTAGTTTTCAGTGTGGTCGTTAAATATGCTAATTTCTGAAAGGACTGATGAATATTTTGTTCGTAACTGCATACATATTTTCTAATTAACTATCTTTTAGGTATCCACCGACTCAAACATTGGGATATTAACTGGAATATTAATATTGTGTTTCACACAGAGTACACACCTATTGTACAAGGACAATACAAAACAATGGGAGAGACCGTTAAAAGCTTATTGTAGAGAGCACGACCATAGCTAGGTCTCAATCTGACCAATGAAGTCAAGCTATTTTGAAATATAAAATGACATTACTACATTTTCAACCAATGACGATGTTGGGAACCAGCTATGCTAGCGCCATTAGTTCCACAGTTTCCTTCCCCATAGTCGTGTTCCTTAGTACTTCAATTTAAATGTTTTATTTTAATGTTCCCAAATACATTAGCCGACAAAACTGTAGTCAACAAAGCACATTATGTCCTTTCCTACATTAACTATGCCTATTACTCTTCTCCCCTACGTCAGTTCGTCAGTGATGGATATTGCAGCTCAAAATAGACCTGTTTGCTTACGACTATCCACCAATCTATATTGACACTCCACGCTTGAGTTAAAACACCAAAATTAGTTTAGGCCAGAGCTCTACGAATACTGGCCACTCTGTATAAACTTTTTAGGCCAAGGGCGAGAAGCAAACGCCGAATAAAAATAAATAGATCTGTTTATTAGTTTTGGGTGAATAAATTTTTTCGACGCGTGATAAAAGAAAAAAGTGGATTTTGAACATTTACGTTGTTTTTTGAAAATTAATTAAAAGGAGACTTGACCCAGTCAGTGTCTAAATATTGTGTTTCTGATAAGTTTAGTCTCTTATTTTTCCATGAAATTATTAAAAGCGTAGTTAGAAAACCACGTGTTGCGGACTAAGAATACCTTCACACAATCGGACGTTTACATTTCCATTTTCTAAGCATTTTTATTAATAGCAATACCTTTCTAACGAAATCTCAAAGTTGCTATCGACATTTTCAAAACCGAAATGAACTAGCTGAAGATTTACAAGCCTTAGCAGATTTTCATGATCAAAACCAACCATTATCAGACTCATTCAATTAAATCGTCTCATAGGGTAATCTTGGACATCGTATGGCGTTCTCTCTCTAGCCTTTGGTTATGCTTCAGTAGAACCATTGGGAATTCCTCCCCCAACTAGGCCATGAATCAGCAAACAATTAATTCTTTTTCTCCCTTCTTCCCCAGATATGAGCGCCTCCTGCGTCGCGCGCGCACTGAAGACTTGAGCGAGATCTCTGGCATCGGATGCTTGTACCAGAGCGGCGTGGACCGACTCGGTAGACCCGTGGTTGTGTTCATCGGAAAGTGGTTCCCTATTGGAGATATTGATTTGGATAAGGTGAGAGTTACAACCTCATAGCTAAGTTTTACTACAAAAATGCTTCAATTAGGAAGGTGATTGTCACATCTCCGTGATCGCCGATCGTCAAGCATCTGCTGATATGTGATAATTTTGATGTTTCGTTGAAGAGCCTTTTTAAAATGAACGTTTTTGTTCATCTGGCAGAGATAAACGATGAAGATGAAGATAATCTAACACATAGCTTAATCAGCCTATTATGTGTCCACTGCTGTGACACAAGCTTTTCTCTGTGAGAAGGAGTGAGCTATAATCTACCACGCGGGCCTCGCCTATTGCCGGTTTTGTCACAGTGCCACACAACATACTTATAAACTTATCTCTAACCTTTTCACCTTTCAGGCGCTGTTGTACCTGATCAAGCTCCTGGACCCGATCGTGCGCGGCGACTACGTCATAGCCTACTTCCACACACTCGCCTCTTCCGGCAACCACCCGCCCTTCTCCTGGCTCAAGGAGGTTTACACCGTGCTGCCTTACAAGTAAGTATCTCATGACCTCAAGTTTTGGAAATATGAGCAGGACAATGACTGCTGTCATTTTTCTAACAAAATAACTATACCACTGGACTAAATCTTCGAAGACCTCAATCAAATCAATTAGTAGATCTTGGGGAGTTTTCTGTAAACTCCATTGTCTGTTAGAAATTTGAAAGTTATCTTATGACCATTTTTATATGTTTTCAGATACAAGAAGAACCTCAAAGCATTTTACATCGTACATCCCACATTCTGGACAAAGGTAAATAACGGCAATGATACCTGTCAATTTATTAACATAGGTTTGTACGGTGCGGTCAAACCGAGTGGACCGGACTGCGGACACGGAACATGACAGTTGTTTCGGGACATTAACTTTCTAAGTCCGGTAACCGGCGTCTAATCCGCTGGGTTTGACCGCACCTAATTCAAAATGAATTCCTGATATTAGTTAACAACTCCGGTCATGTCTTATCGCCTCTAACTAACTAACCTTGTATCCTCAGATGATGACGTGGTGGTTCACAACGTTCATGGCGCCAGCAATCAAGGCGAAAGTCCACAATCTTCCCGGCGTCGAGTATCTGTACTCAGTGATGGCACGCGACCAGCTCGACGTGCCTGCCTTCGTTACAGAGTACGATATGACGGTACGTAGCATTGTGATCATATATGATGGATGAGGATAATGGTGTCGATTCTGTTGCGCACAAACTAAACCTAATTTAGGCTATTGCTATCTTTTTCTCTATAATAAAACGAGAAAGAGACGGACGTAATTTAGAGCTGTCAAATTTAGTTGGAACTAATATTTCTATACAAATCAAGGGTGCACGTAAAAACATGTCGACTAAAAACACGGTGAAGTGCAAGGCATAAACTAGTTTGACATCTCTAACTTCGTTCATAGCTATAGCCGTCTTTTTCTCGAACTGCCTTTTAGTAAAATATAGCAATAGCCTAAATTAAGTTTAGTTTGTGTACAGCAGAATCGACACCATTGTCTCGAAAGCAGCGCAGCAAAGAACTTCAGATATTATTGTTGTTTATCTGGGTCATTCCACTGGTTAGTTCGCAATGGACTCTTCACATGACTTCCTTCCTGTTCTTTCGATCCAGGGCTTATGTGGAAGGAACTCTGTACTACCACTAAGTACTGAGGAGTACTTAGTAGAAATAAATGTTATACTTAGTAGAACTTACATTGTTACCGTCATCTTGAGGTCCATTATAATCAGTGTGAAATACGAGGCTTGATGTTACGTAACTGGGATTATTGGCGATGATACTTTTTTTTATAATCAATGCATGAGTTAATAATTAGGGGGAGCTCGTGGCTAAATAATAACAGCCGCTCGGGTCGATCGTTAGGTTAAGCCGTGCTTGCCTAGGTTGGTCTGTGGATGGGTGACCGCCCATTACATACCGAGTTTCCTCCGTGCCTCAGAAAGCACGTTAAGCAGTTGGTCCCGGCTGTCATTTGTAGATCTTTGACAGTCGTTAGGTAGTCAGAGGCCCAAAAAGTCTGACAACCAGTCTTACCAAGGAGTATCGTATTACCTGGTACTAACTGGGTTGTGGAGGTCAGATAGGCAGTCGCTCCATGTAAAATACTGGTATTCAGCAGCATCCGGTAAAACTGGAAGCCGACCCCAACAAAGTTGGGAAAAGGCTAGGCAGATGATGATGCATGAGTTCATAATTGCTAAGATTTTACCACGTCAATTTTAATCTCGTCCAACGCAGCAGTGTATGGCGGAAAATGTAATTAAACTGTTCGTAAAGCTAGGCAGATTTTTATCTAACGTCGCCAATTTTGCGCAGAGCGACAAGTTGGGCTCGTCATTTTTATTTCAGGCTGTTGCCACCAACAATATGTATTTTATTATTCATTTAATTTGATCCTTTTTTCTGTTTTCCAGATAAACGGTCTCCATTACTTCCAACCGGATACGAACAACACGTAAGACGCAGCAGTCGTTCCTTAGCTATACATTCTGATCGTTGTTATAACATGTTCCGGGCCAGTTGCCAACATCTCTCTGTGTCACTATATTAGGAAGACGCTTCAAACGACTAGAAGGAAGGGTTTAGAGTGTGTCTCACTCGCTTTTCGCTGGTTACGCTGCGGTCTAGCAATATTTATTACTCTTATAGGTACTGCTAGCACCACAGCAAAGTTTTAAAGTTTGTCTTAGGACTAGATGTCGTGATTTTTACAGTTTTCTCATAAAAGCGTGCGGCGCACACATTAGTGTTTCGTATAAACTTCGTAATTAATATAAAGTCGGCGGAAAATAAAATTTTGCTTAAAATTTCTAATCAATTCGTAGTATTTCACAAAGATATGCTGGCAACACTGCAATTTGAATTCGAGTGACTGTTTGAAATCGAGCCAATGGACGGTGAAAATTAAGTCATTGCCGATTGTCAAAAATGGTGACTCGTTTTTTAAGGCCGCTGTTATAGTATTTTGTGGATTTTTTATTCAATATCTGATAACGTTGCTTATAAAACGAATCTCGTCGACATAAATGTGCAAATAAAATTAATAATTCCAATTGATTAAACTGTTGTTTCGGAAGAATTTGGCGTAGGATAAAAATGTATAAATAGTAATGTAAATTACGGTTTCCTATCAGTGACATATCAGATAACTGTTGGGTCCATAAATTCGAATGATCGTAGGACTTAGATGTTAGAATACGCCAAAAATATAGATGGTATAGCGACTCTGTTGATCAGAAAACATTTCCATTCCTATTTTAAAGAAGTGTACAGTTAAAATTACTGAATTGACCAAAGAACTATCGTACATTCAACTAACTTATATACGTTGTCAGACATTGAATAAAAGATCCACAAAAAAGTTAAAATTGTTGAGAATATATCTTGTAATCTAGTATTAGCGGTGCATTTTATATTATTTAATTGTAATAATTAGTATAAGACATATTATCGATCGTTGGATGTTCTTATTACGTCTGTATTTTTAACTCTTGCAACCCCGATATATCTATACCACCTATAAGAATGGTATTTAGATTTTTTATATTTTGTCTGTGTATTTAGTTGTGGACGATATAATGTGTGCTATTTTTTGTAAACTATATTTTCATATAAAAATAATAGATTAAACTGACATTTTATTGATGTAACCTTTCTACTTAATCTTGATGCTTTCAGTGCTCAGGAGTGAGATTTGGGTAAATCTCTCGAATATCGCGCCCTAGTCTTATTAGAGAGAGAGAAAAAACTCTGTCTATCTCTTTCTTTAGACGGGACACTTCCACTTGCAGAAAACGATCTCCAATCTTAACATGAGTAACTATCTTCTTCTCCTTTAAAGATAGTTTACCATAATAGAGCATTTTATTTCCATTTTTGACACTGTTCATAGTTTCACACATCCCCCATTTCTCTGTAACTTCACTGTTTATGCGACAGGGTATTCGGTTAGCGAGTAGCGAAGAAAATGTTATTTTAAAATTAAAAAGATATCTCGTACCGCATAGATTTTCAAATTACGTATATGTCACACCCATTCTCTAAATTAGATATTTAACAATTAATTTTTACATAAAGGTGCTTGATAATTTTTGCATATTGAGATTTTAATTTTTTACATAGGTAATAGATTTAATTATAGGCTTAAAACGGTACTTACATAATGTTAGAGTATTGTACATAATTATGTATGCTGTTAAAGATTTTGCGGAAGCATTCACTCATCTCGCACTACGGTAATGTAGATTTTTATATATTGCTGAATGAGAAAGTGCGTTTGTACTTTTGGCTTAATTAATTTAATTGGCAACACAAGGATTGGCCTATACCGAGGTTTAGCACGTATAATATATTGCTACTTCACATTATCACTACCTACAAGTCGAGGGTAGTTTAAGATAGTTTTGTAGCCTAAAAGAGGCCAACAATAGAGGTAGGAGCCTTGGAGGAAAGGCCAACGAACGTATGTATGTTTAGTACAAACGCCCACTTTCTCGGGAAGCATCGTGAGAAATTATCAGTGTTGAAGTAGTCGTGTGCATTGTGGTTGAAAGGGCTCGCTACCAACGTATAACCAGTATTGTAAAAACCATAGGAATACAAGTAACGCACTTTTTCGTTATTCCGAAAGTGAAAAAACTAATTGAATGGTCTTTTTGTTGGTGGTGTGGCCCCAGTAGTGTTGCCAACATTAAATATAATACACTGCCACTCGCAAGTAGCGGCATAGCGACACGCATCGCGACGTGCCATAGTGTTCACATGTGACGTTCGTAGCCTTTGAATATTTGAACTTTTAAAATATTTTTATAAATAGAAGATCGTTTTTATGACAGGTTACTCGTTCCACGAAACCGTGGTTAGATTTTGTGAGTGAAGTAGGCTGAATGGAGCGTATTCTAGTAGCGATTTTGCCAATTACCTCATATTATAATAATTATATAAACTACTATATTGTTAAAAATGCTGTTGTTATAATAGAAATAGGACAAAATATAACATTTGTAACTTTATATTTATCAATCACGTAGTTTACTGTTTATGGCAAGGGGATGTTTCGTGGAACGATAATTTCTTTCTTAGCCAAAAATACTGAATACCGATTGTGTATAAACAAATTACTTATCTGTTTTCGTTTTTCGAAACTATTGTGCCACCATGTTTGAAACCATTTTAAATGTTTATTATTACCGGTAGAATAAAATCCTTGCGATCTGTGTAAGCGGTAGATATATTTGTAATAAATTATGCTTTCACAAGATTGGTGGATGAGGAATTTTTGCTACACAAGCGTCAGCACCACTTTTATGTTAATCAGGCAGGCTGGATTAATGTCAATGGTCTTATAATTATGATTGCAAATCATTCTACCGCATTTCGCAATAAACCTTAGGAAACGACTGATTTGCGGGGTTCGTAATGTGTATGAATTATTTCTGCCTGTCACTGTGAGTGAAAAGCTGCAATTTTTAATACAGTTGTATTTTTAAGTGATCTTTCTGAAGAATATGTTAGTTTTCAATATTAATCGACGATTGTATAAAGCAATGTAGAGCTGTGTGATGTATTCGTGATGGTGTCTTAAGAGGTAAGGTAGTTTGATAAAATTGGGGTGAAGAGGAATTGTTTCTGTCATTGCCACTAGATGGCACTAGTGTGGTGTGAGGTCCCCGTTAGATTTGAATTCTATATTAAGACAACTACCACGGGGTAGTTCATCTGTAGGAAATTCGTCTGTTTTCGTGAAAAGTCATTAAAATGGTACTCAATGATTCCTCTTCACCACAAAAGATAATCGCGTGAAAATCAAACATAGCATTGTTTTTCGTTCATTTCACGAGACGAATTCCATTAAGCGAAAGAGAACAAATGCCTTCGTTTCAAGAGATAAGAATTTAACCAACCTCCTTATAAAAAATCGTGATTATTTTTAATGTTCGCACTAGAAAACCTGGGAGATAAAACAAGGCCTTTTTCTATTGTTATTTTAATATCGTATCTTTGTGTTGCAAAGTCTATATTGCTGTTAAACATTTGTGAAGTAACACGTGGTATTTGTAACGCTAATTATATTATAGGAAGTTATTTAAACAAAAAATATGTGATCAAGCGAATGTTGGTTAAGTTTCATATTTTATTAATAAAATAGAGCATTAAATAGGCTATGTAAATATTTAACAAATACAAATAAAATTATTAATTTACTACAGTATAGTTTTAATTCCAACCACTTAGTCTAGGGTTACCATTACCTATATTGACAATTCCGCTATACTAGAACAAAAAACTCGAACTCAAAAAAACTCAATTTTAAAATTATAATCCCGCCCAGACGGGCCCCTGACGCCCTTTAAACTAGGATAAATTCGGACGATGGTAACCCTACCTGGGTTCCTACTTTTTTTTTCATTTAATTGGTGCGTGGCATCTTGTATTTTCATTATAGTTTAGCGTAGGCGAGTCGAGTTGTCCGATTCGAATAGGTAAATAAATATCGCTGGACATTACACACAGCGCCATCTAGTGCCACACTAAGCAACGAGGCTTGTATCATGGACACACCAGATAGTTGTTAAAGGTACTACATAGATACTTTTTGTTTGTAAATACATACATAGAATACAATAATAATCATCCATGACTCGGAAACAATAGGGAATATGCAAGAAATTCAAAACTTTTTTTTTTTCCTTAAAAATGCCTTGTATTGGCCCCTAAAAACATTGTGGTACACTTGTTTAACTTTCTAATACAACACTTATTTTTTTTTTTTTTTTTTTTTCTAGCCTGCTCTGTCCCACTCCTGGGCAAAGGCCTCCCTCCATTCTTTCCACTTCTCGCGAACCCGCGCGTCTTCCTTCCTTTGACTTATTTTACAATTTAATATTTTACGTAGCGTGTTTTTGGTGAAACGGACGGAACGCAAATTAAAAACGCATCGTCGCCGGTAGTCACGTCAAACGCTTTGTGTCAAAGAAGCACTTTTATTTGAAAACTACATAAAGTATCACAAAGATGTTATTATAATATTGTTATTGCAATGTTTGCTTATATAAAGCACATAAATTTACTAAATTTATTAAATTAAGGGTAAAAAAAATAAAATTTAAACAAGGCAGCTAAAGGAAAATGACATCAAACGCTTTGACAGGAATGGCCGCGACAGTCACGGACAAGGAACTTAGATACTAACACTTATATACTAACTGGAATGAGTACGAACAAAATGCTAAAAAAATAAAAGAAACTCTATCTCAAAAGCTTAGAGTTCAAATTTGTTTAATGGATTCAATAGATAAAAAACGTTCCGAGCGAGAAACCGACATTGGTGGATGGTGTCTCTGTCTTGCCTTGTCACCGATGTAAACAACATGGCCGATACACGTTCGCGTTGAAGTCATATTTTTGCGTTCTCAAGTTCTTTTCATTGTATGTGAAATCATCCGCTGTGTGTAATCATCAATATAGTGAAATCATCCGCTCTAAATAATAATATGGTAAAATTGTGTTGTGTGAAGGGGTGTAGTAGTAATACCCCTTGTATGCTGGATGTGGAATTTCGTTTTTCAGGTAAAAACTTACCTGAAAAACCCCTAACCCTAGTCGTAGTATACATACAAAGTTAAAAAACTTTAACTTTGTATGTATACTACGACTAGGGTTACCAATGTTTTAGATTGACAAACGGGAAATATCCAAAAAAATATTAAAACAGCTCAGTCCGAAGTTTCGAACATCGTTGTCGTACATACTAATCAAAAGTATTTTTTGGCCAAAGAATCAGCATTGCCATCCAACGTGGCAATGCTGCCAGCCTTCTGGGCACTTTTCCTGTTGACAGCGATGTGGACGAATTTTTCGACGCCCTGTAACCCCTTTTTGATACTTGTAAATATTTTTATTTCTATTATAGAGTTAGTATGTAAATAATGTAAATATTTTCTGAAAATAAATTAGAATTTATTATATTATATTATATATTTACAAAAAAAAAAACAAAAGTTTATTTTCATTTTATAAATTAGAAACATCGGACATCGCACATGGCGTCGGTAGTAGTTTGCTTATTAGATACAAATATTGTTTTGTTTCCAAACAGATTCCCTAATAATGAAAATCTGCAGCAACGGTGGCTGAAGCTATCTCGCCTAGAATGCTATGGAGTTGCAGGTCATCATCATTAAATTTTAATAATAACATAACAGTAGTCTGTAACTGTCTCAAGAGTTAGTGTGATTATTGGACACCCTATTAGAAAGAGACAACATCCACTCTTGAAGCTTTCTCGCTCGGAACGTTTTTGGGTTGCGCGTCCTCATTCCAGTTATTATATAAGTTCCTTGGTCACGGACGTTTGAACCAGTTTGAGCTGTCGTAGAAAATTGTACTTAGTTTATTTATTTTTTGAGCGACAAGCAGTCGTTGAACTTAACTTTTATTTATTTTCTTGGGTTGATAGAACTGTAGGTACTTTATTGATATATGAGAAGAAATAAATACATGCATATTCCTTATTAATGTCCATGCTCATCACACAAACATTTACTCCTACGGGGATTCGAACCCGGGACCCTAAGAACGTAAGGCAGCCTCACTACCGCTGCGCCATTCGGGACTTCGAATAACTTGAATCCAGAGTAAACGAGTTGATTCAAATCGAGTTCATTCGCAAATCGAATCAACTCGCATACCTAAAGGCCGGACAAGTGAGCGGATAACGAATGCGAGTGATGCGAGTGCGAGTGCACGCGACTCAGCGATTCGCTAACTCGAAACCGAAACTCGACTCGACGAATACTCATTTTGTTTTGATTCGTATCCCGTCATTCCCATCGCCGCCGGTCGCCGTCGGCGCACCTCGGGTCGGTTCGGGCCATATATATTGTGTTGTGTTTTATATACTAATACTCACGATTGTGTTCGAGATTGAGCCATTCCTGATTAATTATGACTTGAAGATTTTAAGTAGCAACTTAGGATCATAATAAGTATCTATTGTTAGTACTTGGAGGTAGAATGATTTTTAAATGTTTCATGCTTGCCAATTTTAGGAAGAATATTGTAAATATATATCTAAAGCTTACACTACGTTGTTATACGTAATAAAATTAACATTTTTATAAAGTTATTGGTGCTCTAAAGTATTGAATAGAATTACTGACAGGACCTTACTCGACAGTGCGCCATCTGGTGAGCTCTAAAACGATAGCCCCCATTGGGTTAGGTGAAAAACTCTAAAGGTTAACCCGTCTAATGAATGGTTAATCAATCAAACATAATTATGGGCGATTCACACCAAAGTGGGCCAGCGGTCGACAGCGTGGAGTTTCACTGCCAAACCGTTTTATTGCTTTATCCCATTATGAAATGAATATTGCTTAGTATCATTCGAAGGACTGCGGATGGACGCGCGACCGCTCGGGGCGCCGCGAGACGTCACGCGGCGCACTACAGCAAAGTGCTAGACGTTGCCGACCACTACCACTTCGGTGGGAATTGACCCATAGGTCTTTTTTTTCACCCCGATCAATCGTGGCCCGATTTTCACAGGTTACCAATAAAGGCCTCCTGACAATGTCATTGAAGCGCCAAAAGAACCATGGAACACTGTAAGCATCTAAGTTAATTATTCAGGCAATGCACTCATAGTGTTTGAGTTTAATCAATTAATCAGCTAGGCAAATCCCTCTCCAAGCTATGCCAGTACACCCTGTCCGTGTCCTCCACCTACAGCATCGAGTAAACCCAGCCACCAGAGCCATGAGATCAGTGGCGTAGCGTGAGCCACTGTCGCCCGGGGCGGAGTCAATAAGATCGAGAAAAATAATAATGTTGGTGTTGGTGAGAAAAAACGCAACGAAATGAAAGAATTGAAGGTTTCAGGCGTTGCTTTACAAAAATCCATGAAATGCAAGATACAAGGGGTCACCAGTTTTGGGCCGGGGGGAGGGGGAGCGTAGCCAGAAATTCTTACGACACCTTGCCCTGGACAGGTTAGAATGGTTTCGAACGATTAGATAAATTCAAGAGAAAGTAGTGTGTAGAGCCAGCGAAGCGAGCTCGAAAATTATTACAGTTTTCCTACCGACTTACTGGAGTTATCTGGGCCTCTTATAGACAACGTTAAGACATGAAAAACTAGGGTTCAAGAGCGAGCGCAGCGAGCTCGAAATTTTTTACAACATTGCCTCAGATAATTATGCTATAATTGCATAATTATATGTAAATATAAGGCCTCGGGGAAAGGGGCTCCTAATTTATTTCTCTCTATTGTATAGATCGATCATGCAAAAATCGGAGTGATACAGAGGTAGAAAAAAGGATCCTTTTTGAAAAATAATTTTCCGCAGGGTTAAACAATATCTTAATTTGAGTGATTCCATTTTACGCTACAATTTATTACGTGCTATGGCATCAGGCAGGAAAAGCTATAACTTTTAAAAAGCCTGAGCCTCTAGAGGCAGCTGCCTTCCTGGCGACGCCCATGACAAGATATACAACTAGAATATTTAGTTTCAATTCCGTCAAACTAGTTCAAGCTTGGCTAATGACGTATTTGGTCAGGGAGGGGCAATTGCACCCATTGCCCCCCCACTGTACCTAAACCATCAAACCGCGCCTGCGTCTAAACACAAACAAGGGCCAACCGCCACTCGTGATTTGCAACAATTTTATTGTTTTGGTGACCGGCAGTGACCGCACAAATTTTTTTATTTCCAATTTTCTAATCTAATTAATAATCTAAATCTTTCTAATCTCATGATGAGATTCTCTAAAGCACCTAACCTGCTCGGCTGAAGTTTAGTCATCTATGCGTTCAGACAAGTTTACTTAAAATCCTAAAATGGATAACTTAGATTACCTACCTTTTGTGAAATCTCAATCTTCTTTCTTGTGTTCTGCACCAGCTCCCTTTTAATCTGGGTACCCAAATTATCCATTACTGGCTATGTCTTTGTCTTCAGACACTGCCAGTGCAGTGCAACGATTCTGATGTGCTCTGATTAAATGATAAAACCAATTCTTTAATACAAATAGTTTTTCAGTATTTACCTACAAAGATAAGGACAGCTCACACACACACACACCTTTACAAAATTTAGGTCTGATGACAAATCAGAATAACTTAAGAAACCTATAAGAAAATGTCAATTGAAAAAAAATGTTGTGTTAAGGTCCTATTACATTTTTTACGTAAATTCATAATTTTTGACGCAGTAATTCTCAGCCGCAGTAAGATATTTTAATTATTTGCTTAAGAATAACGTTAGTGCCATTCTTTTTCTTGTAAGTTGGAGTTACACATATTCATTTTTCTTTTCGTGTAATTTACTATAAATATTTTACGAACTCAGTTTGCAAGAAAAACCGTCGACGATGGAACTTTAACGCTCAAATTCACATAGTTACATTCAATTCTTATAAACGCTAAAATTACTAAAACTAAGTTGAATGTTTTACTTGTTTATTGGAGTTTTAGAATTTCTTTAAATTCCTTGAGTTTTCACGTAAAAAATCATAAAGAAATAGTAATTTAAGCCATAAATGTCTTAATTCAGCGTCCATTATATTCCAAATAAACTCAATTTTATCAAACAAATTAATATGATATAAAACTTCGATCTAAAATGGATAAGTTTCATTAGTTTTCGTTTGTCAATATAATAAGACAAAAATACAATAAATAAAATTAAAGTACCTACTATAATTCTCAATTCAGCTCGCTCCTCAGTCTCATGTCAGTCTCGTCTTTAGATTCGTCAATATCAATCGATAATCGTCCAAATATCGCTATTATTATCGACTCGTGTACGCCGACCGAAATAATTTGATCCAGGAAGTAAAAATCAAAAATTTGCCTAAAAAATGTAATAGGACTCTTAATGTACAGTCAAAGGTCAAAATTCCACTTCCACCGCAATGCACATTATCGTTTGCGCTATACGGGCGGCGGCGCCTATACACACATACGCATATTTATCCGTGTGAGTGATGTTCCAACGCTAACAACCAATTTGGCCACCGTATCACTTACACAACTCATTGAAATTTGTAATAACAATCTTAAGCGGGCAACAAGTTGCTAATGTGTAAGTGTTGTCAAACGTTCTTATAGAAGAAGGTCATAAGTACCACCAATATTGATTTGCCATTGTGTTGCGAGATTGGCAGTCGACTTCTGACTGTTACTGTACAATAGTATAATAAACACTACATGGGATCAGCACCATGGTATTTGACAATAATATTGTTCATGGAGCGAACCGCCTTTGGTAAGAGTTGTTATTTTCTAGCACAAATGTGGATAATTAATTATTCACATACAAAGAAAACTCAATGAAAATAATCTATAAAAGTCTATGAAGTAGATAAGGTGTGAATAAGGTGTTACAAGTGAGACAATGAATCCTACCTGGCATCTTCAATCCAAAAAGTAATCTTAAGACTTACTGGTGTAGAAAAATAGATATGGAATAGACTGAAACGAAAATACATGAATGTTGTATAAATAATTATTTATTCAAACATAATAAATTAATACATTTTTAATTACTTATATAACTGACACCCATTAAGCATTTGCACTAGTATATTTAGGGAAGGATATTTTTGGGCACCATTCATGAGTGTCACTTTTAATACTGTTAGAACATTGGAAAGCAAGAATCCTCCAACTGCACCAAGGTAGCATGGTATCGGCCACTTCTGCCAGGGAGTGTTCCAGTCTAGGGGGATGACGACAGCCCCCACCCATGCCCCACAAACTGCCATCAACGCATTACTGACAAGCATCTCAGTGATGGTGTCTTTTGCATAATTTTTCACTCCAAACAACAACTGTAGAGATGTTTCGATCCCAGAATGAAGTAATAGAGGAAATACTGTGAGTAAAGTAAGCAGCGATGCCAGCATCAACGTCTCTTCATGGCATTCAAGTACGGGCGCACCGAACAATATAATCCCGAGGAAAAACGTGAATTTAGTACACAATAGAAACACGAATCCTCTTAAGATATCTCCGGCAGTATTCTTGCTCGCTTTATTTTTCTTCCCATGGATATCATTACTAGAGTTCAAGTAAAATGATTTCAATAACTCTGCGACGAAAATCAGACCCAGAATAAAACACGATGAGCCATTGCCGATTGAGTAAAGAATCCCTTTATACGATATAACTGTGATGATGCTCGGTAAGTAAATGCATGTTATTAAACTAGATATTGTTATTTTTCGTAGTTCCAATTGATCGTTTAAGGAAAACATGTCCTTTTTCATTAGTGGCACAAACAAATCACAAAACAAAAGTTTTCACAGCTGCGATAGATTTTAGTGTTGTCAATATGACATTGACATTTTAGAGTGTAATTGTTGTTTATAAAATTCGCCAAAAGGCAGGCAAAGGAACAGAGCCATACAGCCTAGTCTTGTTTGAATTTTCCAATGAATTTTCCTTGTATTTTTGAAGATCTAATCCAAGTCTGATTTGTCCAATTTCAAAAGGCCAACGCCATGTCTGTTTTGTTTTTTCCCAAATAAGGACAAAGCCATGTCTAATTTATTCAAAGTCTAAAGGCTCTAAAAGCCATGTCTCATAACAGTCATATCCAATATTTTTCCATTATAGGTATTTGTTTGTCGTATCCGTAGTCATAGAAAATAATCAAATTTCTATAGCACTTCTTAATATATATTTATATAAGGGTATGTAGGTGTTAGTATTCCGTAAAATATCATTGAGGGCACGCGGGACACTCTCAGATTCTCCATAAATATTAATTAAATCTTCAATCAACATTAATCTTTCTATTGTAAAAGCAGGGCAAGTGAAAATTATGTGTTCTGCAGTTTGGTCACACTCAGAGTTACAATGATTGCAAGATGGTGATGAGATAATTTTCATTCGTGCGAGATGTGCATTTAAACGCTATTGTCCAAATCTGAGTCGGCATATTGTGGAATAAAATTTTCTGTTGAAGAAGTCCTTGTTACGAGAAAACCAGGGAGTTGATAAGATTTCGGGATTTATTGATGCATACCATATGCCTTTTCCACCTTCCAAAATACTTGCCCAATAAGACTTCCATTCTTCTTTTAATTTCTTTCTTAGTATTGAATAAAAATTTGTGTAAGGTATGGCAACTTCAGATAAACATAAACTGTCAATGTCAGTATCAACGATAGTTTTGGCCAAGAAATCAACATTTTCGTTTCCTGTGACACCGATATGTGAAGGAGTCCACAAGAATTTAATTTCAATATTCTCTTCATGTAATTTCCACCATAAATTCTTGATTTCATAAATAATGAAAGAAGTTTTAGCGTCTAAAGTTCTAAACTGTAATGCCTTCAGAACACTCATGCTGTCCGAGATCAACAACCACTTCAATGATACAGCTGGATTTTCCACAATAAAATGAAGTGCAGCCACAATTGCATAGCATTCTGCAGTGTATATGCTAGCTGGTGTAGGAAGTGGAAAACCACGACCAAATTTAAGATGTGGTACGTAGAATGCGCAAGATACTTTGTCTCTTTTTTTTGAACCATCAGTGTATATGTGGCGAAATTCAGAATATCTGGATAGTAGCTCATATACTTCCTCTTTACTACTCAGAGTTTCGTCAATATTGATGCACATGTTACCAAATTTACTGTCATAAGCACCATTAAAACAAGGCAAAGTATTAATTGATTTGTGGATAGTATATTGCTGATCATATTGTATAATTTCAGAAAAATTATGAAGTATATATGGAGCGGATTCACTAATAGGTAAAAGGCTATTATAATATGACAACATTTTCCGAAAGAGGGGATGATTTGACAAAGAAATAATATTAAATAGAAATCTGAATTTGAGGTATTTAAATCTTAATATAAGAGGAGGTATAAGGCATTCAGCCTGTAAAGAAACAATAGGAGTTGTTCTCATAGCCCCAGTAATGAGCCTCAAATTTTTGTTCTGAATAACATCTAACTTGTCCACTAATCTTTTATTTGAAGCAAAACAAAGGAAGCCATATTCAAAGTGACTCCTTACTATTGATTTATATAGCATCAAAAGAATTTTTGGATCAGCTCCCCAACTTGTACCAGCCAGAGCCTTTAAAGCATTAAATGCCCTAGAAGCTCTGTCTGCAATGGAATTGACATACTTAGTCCAAGATAGATTATTTGTAAAAATTATGCCTAAGAACTTCACACAACTTTCAATACGTAAAATAGAGTTATCATAGAGTAATCTTACATTAAATGGACGGATTTTGTTAAAAACAACAACTTTGCTCTTCTCTGTGCTGATATCTAAATTTAAATAAGAAAAATATGAATGGAGTTTTCCCAATGATTCATTTAAAGTTGACACTAAATCTCTTATGTTAGACCCGGAAGCATAAATTACTAAATCATCTGCATATTGTAAATTGGATACTTTAGATCCTAAAATAATATTTAATTTATGAATGTATAAAATAAAAATAAGAGGACTTAATATCCCTCCTTGACATACACCCTTAAAACTAAGTCTTGGACCTAAAATTGTGGTGTTATTATTAACTTTAACAAATACTTTTCTGCCATGTAAGAAATTGAACACCCATTGAACTATTTTTTCAGGAATACCGAGAGACCTCAGTTCTACAGACAAAATGTGATGATTAACATTATTGAATGCACCTACAATATCAAAAAATACACCAATCAAAACATTATTTTTCTTAATAGAATTGAAAATATCCAATTGAAGGTGAGTAATACTTTCCCTTGAAGACTTTCCGCGGATAAAACCAAATTGATTTGATGGTAAAAGACAATTGCTTTCTATATAAAATTCTAGCCTACTCTTTATAAGTTGCTCAAATATTTTACTCATACAAGAAGTAAGAGCAATTGGTCTGTAAGAATCTGCTTTGTGTGACTTTTTGCCAGGTTTCAAAATAGGCACTAAACAATCAACTTTTCAATCATCTGGAATAAGGGATGAGGACCATAGGCTGTTAAAAATGTTCAATGTAATTTCTCTACATGTAGAATTCATATGTTTAAGAGCTTTATATGGAATAGAATCTAAGCCACATGTTGTATCATTTCTAGAATTAATAGCAGAATTAAATTCATTTAAAGTAAAAGGCCTACAAAGATAATCAAAGACAGTTGTATTACTACATGGATGGGAACTCAGCAGTGATTCAACTGTGTCTGGAGTGTATTTTGATAAAAATTCATTAGCCCAACTCGAGTCAATGACAGATGTATTATTGTGTATAAATGTTTTATTAAATTTTTTCATATAATACCAAATTCTAGATATTGGTGTAGAGCGATTAAAAGATTCACATAAATGTTTCCAGCTAAGCTGTCTTTCAGTTTTTAAAATGATTTTTTTAACAGCCTGTAACCTTTTAAATTTTATATAATTTGATTCTGAAGGATCAGCTTTAAAGGTCAAATAAGCATTCTTACAATTTAAAACAGCTTCACTACATTTACTATTCCACCAAGGCAAAGGTGGTCTTCTATTAAATCTGGTAATTGTCTGTGAAGATTGATTGTTGAAAACCTGATTATAAGGGAGAGACATATGCATAGCTTGTTTAATTAATTTTACTAAATCAGTATAGCATTGCAAGGGATTAGAGTAATTGAAGTTATAAGTATCCATAAGAAAAGCTATTGTAATATTATATTTAGACCAGTCAACTAGTTTTATTTGTGGATGTTGTTTCTTGGAAGCTGTCATTAAAAACTGTGATATTTGTGATTACAGGAAAGTGATAACTCCCAAGAGAGTCATCGTCATACACTTGCCAATTGCATGCTGAAGCTAATGAAGGAGATACTAAAGTGAGATCAAGTGCACTTTGCTTCCATCTGTGAGAACCTACAGTAGTCATCTGACCATCATTCAAGATAACAAGATTATTATCATCAATACTTGCAAGAATATTAGAGCCTCGTGAATCTGATGCAGAGCACCCCCACATGGTGTTATGTGCATTGAAGTCACCTGCAATTAATACAGGCTCTGGAAGACTTTGGATTAATTTATCTAATTTAGATTTAGTAAAATTAATTGGTGGGTTAGGAGGACTGTAAACACTGGCTAATGTTAACTGTTTATTACCATAAGTAATTTGAACTGCAATATTTTGAATAGAATCATCAGAAAAGGTATCAATAATACGAAAATGAATCTTATTATGTAGAAGTATAGCTACACCATTGTGATCATTACCTGAGTCAAGTCTTATAATATTATATCCTATTATCCTAAAGTTGTGTCGTGACTTGAGCCAAGTTTCACAGACAAGAGCAATGTGTATATTATTCTCATACAGAAACTGTGTAAATAAGAAACGATTACTAATTAAACTCTGTGCATTCCATTGAAGTACATTTAACTGGTCCATAAAAAAAATAAAAAAAATTATTTTGCTTTAACTGTATCTATGAGAACATCTTTTATTAGCTGGGAAGATATTGTTTTTTCTTGAGCTTTATTAAGAGTAATTATTTTAGTGATAGAATTTAAAATAATATTTAAGATATCATCACTATTCAATAGTGACAATAAAACATCTGTTGAGTTCTTTTTCTTAAGTTCAGGAAAATTGTCTTTGTTAAATAGATCAGCAAAAATACTTTTGTTAAGTGCTGCTTGATTTTCTTTTATTTTCTGTTTTTTAATTGGACATTGACCAGAGATGCTTATATGATTTCCTTTACAATGTGTGCATATAGCCTTTTCAACTGGAGTGCTGCAGTCTTTGTATGTGTGATTTCCACTGCATATGGAGCATTTCACAGAATTTTTACAATATTTAGCAAGGTGGCCATACCTGAGACAGTTGTAACATTGTTTCACAGGTGGAATATATTGTTTGACAGCAAATCGCCATCCATTCAGGTCTATGTAGTCGGGCAGCACATTCGACGCGAACGTGATTGCTACTGCCCCTGTCGGCTGCAAGCTGCTGCTTCCTGTGTCAGATCGTATATTTTTCATTATGCGTTTAACACATATTATTTTTCTATAGGTAGATACTAGCTTGTAAATCTTGAAATTAGAAATGTTCGTGGGGACATTAGTAATGACCCCTGTCACCTCTGTACCTGCTGCTGGGATCGACGCTTTAAGATAATTATCGATCAGAAAAGTTTTATTGTTTAAAAAAGCATTCGCTAAAGTGGGTTTCTCGAAATGCACACCTATTTTATATTTATTAATAGTCTGTAGAAACCTTATGCCCTTATTAAATCTTTTGAATTGAGTCGACAGAGACATCATGTCCCGCGTACCTATAGATCTTTTCTCATCACTGGATTCTACGAATACTATATAATCAGTTAGAATAGAGTCTTCCGGATATCTTCTGTTATAATCTGAAATATAATATGGTTTATACTTCCTTTCATCATTAAAATCTTCATTTTCACTCGACTCCTCAGAAGTATCATTTTCATCAGCCCATGTACTATCTCCTCCCGTATCTTCCTTCGTCTTTTTCTTTTTCCGTTTTCCCATGACGAAAAAGTTGAGAAAAAGTAGTAAAGTAAGTAATTGGTCCAAGCTAAATAAAATATTTAAAAAAAGGCGCCTATCCAATTCGGGGTTCCCGCGTTTTTTTCCTTTTAGAGTGTAAACCACTGACGTATAAATCATAGGCTGCGTTCCGAATTAGGCTGTAATCGATTTGAGCGTCCTTAACTCGTACCGAATTACCATGAGCGCGATATCGATGTCCCTTGAATCGTCATACTCATAGATGACGTCATGACATGCGCCAGTTTGCGATTACACCGACCATGCTACAAATAAATATCCCCGTGAGCGCTGTCAAAAATGACAGTAGTGTTCACAGGTTGTGTTGTATATTTTGATTGAAAAAAAAATAAATGAGTTTCAAACTCAAGAACATAATATTTCATTACCGTCGCATCTTTGTAATTTGTAATTCGTAGGATTTTTTTAAGGGGTAAATCTTTGCCGGGAGCAAAATACGCTAATATAAACGCTTTCGTCATCTTTTTCATCACTGGACGAATCGTCGTTCTCTATCTCAAAATCTGAGTTATCAGAGTAGATAGAGTCAACCAACATAACTTCCATTTTCAAAAATAGGTCGTGTGAAATGTTTTGGTTTGGGGTTATGTTTACTGTCAACGCGTTCACGAGTGTTCCGAATTGCTGACAGCTCTTAGCTGTCATAATCGTGATATCTAAATCGGAACGCAAAATATCGATGTGAGCGCTGTGAGTGATTATTTTCTAATTCGGAATGCACCCATAGGATTTTTAAAAGGCTGCGTTCCGAATCAAGCGTAATCGATTTGAACGTCCATAAACCCGTACCGCTTAATTTATTTCTAGAGCATTAATTAAGCTGTATAATAATTATTTTTTATGCACTTTCGGTGTTTTCCGGTTATCATAAAAAAAAATTTTTTCGTAAATGGCAACTAAATAGAAAACGTCAAAACCATATATTACGTGGCAACATTTTTCTTACAAAATCATAATAAAATTCTACAAAATTCTTAGTGAAGTGAATGAAGTATATAAACGTGATCGATATGACGACACCAACTTTATAAATGAAAGGTGCTGTTGGCCGCGCCACCAGTTGACTGAAGACAGTGAGACGTTCGGCTACAGTGCGAGCCAACGCTCCTAAACAATCTCGTTTAATAACTGTTACAAAACTGTACTTTGTGTCGCAAGTGTTTGGTGTGTCATTGATTACATAAAAAGTAAAAATGCGCTGCCCATTCATAGGATCGTTGAACCAGGCCTTCGTAAAGAATTACGGGGCGACTCTTATGAAACAATACGGAAACTACTGCCCTATCGTTAGTCGCGGGTTCCGTTCTCTCGGCATTGATGAGACCAAGTGCCCCTTCATTCAGCAGAACGTGGGCATCTCTGAGGCACCCAAGGAGATGACTGAGGATATCACGGAGCCCGCGCAGGCGTACCACTACGAGAAGTTCTTCCACGAGCAGATCAGCGCCAAGAAGAGGGACTACTCGTACCGCATCTTCAGGAAGGTGTCGCGGTTAGCTGCGGACGGCGTGTACCCGCAGGCGCTGGAGGGGCCCGACAATCACCGCGTCACCGTCTGGTGCGCCAACGACTACCTTGGCGCGTCCCGCCATCCTGTCGTGCAAGACGCAGCCATCAATGCCATCAAGTCCTATGGTACTGGAGCAGGAGGAACCAGGAACATTGCTGGAAATTCTCAGATGACTGAGAAACTTGAAGCTGAGATAGCCAACCTGCACAAGAAGCCAGCAGCTTTAATATTTAGTTCATGTTTTGTTGCAAATGATGCAACATTGTCTACATTAGCAAGAATTTTACCCGACTGTTTAATCTTTTCTGATGCTGGGAACCATGCATCTATGATACAGGGAATTCGAAACAGTCGAGCACCAAAGCAGATATTTAGGCACAATGACCCGAATCACCTGAGAGAATTGTTATCTCAATCGCCAGAAGGCATTCCCAAGCTAGTCGTATTTGAGACTGTGCACTCGATGAGTGGAGCGATCTGTCCTTTAGATGAAATGTGTAACATAGCCCACGAGTATGGTGCTCTAACATTTGTTGATGAAGTCCATGCTGTAGGGCTATATGGGGAGCATGGTGCTGGTATAGGAGAGGAGAGAGGGCTCCAGCACAAGATAGATATAGTATCTGGAACATTAGGGAAAGCATATGGTAATGTTGGGGGCTACATAGCTGGGTCTTCCCTATTGATCGACACAGTAAGATCTCTGGCTCCCGGGTTCATCTTCACGACGGCGCTGCCGCCGCCGGTGCTGGCAGGCTCGTTGGCCGCTATTAGACTCCTCGCGAGTGAGGAGGGCAGGAGCTTGCGAGGGAGGCACCAGGCTATCGTGCGATACTTGAAGCTGTCGCTCCTCGTGGCCGGTCTTCCGCAGATGCCGTCAGTCAGTCACATTGTACCTGTACCGATCACGGGCGCCGACAAGGTGGCGGCCGTGGCCGAATCCCTGATGAAGCGGGGCCACTACGTGCAAGCCATCAACTACCCGACGGTGGCGCGCGGCGAGGAGCGGCTGCGGTTCGCGCCCGGCCCCTACCACACTCCAGAGATGATCGACAGCCTCATCACAGCCCTAACCGAAGCATTCCATGAGAATAATATAAGTTTCAATGAGTTTATGAAGAACGGGACGTGCCGCGAGTGCAGCATGGAGTACAAGGTGGACATCGCGTACGAGGAGCCCTTCAAGTACTCGTATACGCAAGTTGCGTAGTTTGACCTTGACATGACCGTATATTCGACCATGACATTGGGCGCTTGTTATGTATAATTAAAAAAAAAAAAAGCTAAGCTATAAAAATGTATGTTTATATTTTGTTGTGGTTCATGTTAGGTTGAAAATTAAAACGTGGTATCATGGAGCTCAGTCATTTTATTTAATCCCAGTACTTGATGACGCCGTCCCAGCCTGCCGTGAGCAGCTTGCTGGGCTCGTGAGGGTGCCAGAGGGAGGTGATGCAGACGCCGTCGTGCGCCTTCCATTTCTTGTATAGTTTCGTGGTCTTCCAGTCCCAAATGTAACACTTTCCGTCCGCGTCGCCGGACACGAGGTAGCTGTAACAAACAAACGATGTTATGTAATAATAATAACAGTGGACATGTTACACTTGTTTTTTCCTTGTTCTTTAGATATGTCCGCCCAAAATGATAACATAAACATTCAAGACCGGCTGTTTGATAAGTTACTCGCAGCAAAAAATGCCATAACAAGGATATAATCACTACATGTTAAAAAAAAAGTCACTTCCCGCTGTCTGTCTGTCCTTAGGTATGCTTTGATCTTTAAAACTACGCAACGGATTTTGATGCGGTTTTTTTTAATAGAAGGATTCAAGAGGAAAGTTTATATCTACATTGCACCCGTGCGAAGCCGGGCCGGGTCGCTAGTAAAGTAAATTAACTAATAAATCATTAATTAGAAATGGAAATACCCAACACCTATTTTTATTTTCGTAGTACCTATCTAACTCTAATAACAACAGCGTGAGTCAGCACTAAAATAAAATGGCAGAACGGTAGTAAGTGCAATATTAGTTAATTATTGCATTTCCTCATAGGTAATCGAATGTTGACTAATCAGCAAATATATGCCGTTAGACGCGTTTAATAGAATTCTTACTTGCACACAATTTCTAACTAGATTTTTTTTATAAACAGGTACGTAGGTAAATCCCAAACAAAATTACCTACTTGAATGATATCCTAGAGATTAGGAACAGAAATCAAAGGTGTGATAAATCACCAAAAAGTAGTAAAACGACTATATTACAATAACGTTACGTTCGAGTTTGTACCAATTACCTATCAGCTAAGTAATGTAATATTCTGGATAACATAGCAACAATATCGATATAGAGTGGGACTTATCATGATAATGCATTAGGTACTTAGGCACCTACATCTATATAACTACCTATGATAATTATCAAGGTACTTGCAAGCCCACAATAACATTATTTAATAATAATAAACCAACTAGTCACCCTCCCGTTGGGCTTCGCCGTAGTCGAGCAAAATTCATTCATCGTTTTCAGACATGCGCAATGACTGCACATTTCTGGGTAGATCCACGCACTTGACCTTTGTAAAGGACATACCTATAACCGAATGGGTCAATTTTCAGGCGTCTAGTCTAGGACATCCAATAAGAATCCGAGATAATTTAGAGTTGATACGAACACGGTCGAACGCGTCACTGGAGTAGAGTAGGGACCACGTACCCCGAGTTTCCTACGTGCCTCGGAAAGCATGTTAAGCCGTTGGTCCCGGCTGTCAATTGTAAATATTTTGACAGTCCTTAGGTACCTACTCGTTATACCGTTAGAGCCGGCGCAGATGAGGGACTTCGGTCCGTAGAGAACGCCAAAAATGTTCATGTTTCTATTTCAATGACAATGAGGTTCACGGGCAAAAGTCCCTCGTCTACGTTGACCTTTTCAGAAAGTCAGTGGCCCGAAAGTCTGACAACCAATTTTACCAAACGATACCCTATACTTACCCTATCCTATCTGATCTCCAAAACCCAGTAAGTACTGACTTAGGGCTCTGGAGATCAGATAGGCAATCAACAACAACAACAGCCCATAACGTCCACTACTGGACATAAGCCTCTCCCATGGTGGGAGGAATTTGCCGTAATCTCCACGCTTGGCAGGCGGATTGGAGATCGCAGTAATGAAAGACTAACAGAAAACGCTGCTGCCCATTTTCTGGTCTACGGAGGCGCAAGGTGTTCTGCCTCAGACATTAGTCGCCTTATACGACACCCGTGAGTGTAATGGGTTGGTTCTATTCTACTCTGCGCGCTGTTAAATCAGGTATTCAGCTGCATCCGGTTGGACTGGAAGCCGACCCCAACAAAGTTGGGAAAAGGCTGGGCAGATGATGACTTGTACAATTTGATAGTGAATAAAATATTGTTGTATCAAACAAACTAACTTAAAACTATTCAAAATAGAGGCGTCAGAAACGTCGGCGTCGTTTCGACCTCGGGGCCAAGGTTCTGAACATTTGTTTGCATACTTTCAGCGTAATGTTTTGACGCGTTTCGTATATGGCAAGCATTTGCATTTAATCAATGTAAACAGCTATTATTTGATAGGGTTCGGTTAGGTAAAAGGCACTCATATAATTTGCATAATAGAAACATGGTCTCTATGCCTGTGGAGGAGTTATTAAATTTGTAATTTTGTTTTTAGAAGTTTTTCAGGAGTTGAATTCTGGATTTATAACACTGCAGACCCACCGTACCCTTGGCCGTACCCCTGGTGGTACGGTGGGAGTTTTAAAGTAAAACGATACCACCAGGTAAAAGTGTTAATACCTCTACCTAACTCTTCGCGGATGGCAGGCGTGATGTTTTATTTTATAACACACACCATTACTTTAAGTATCACATGTATAGGTTAGTAAACATAAATTACGTACTTATCACTTCACAAAATAGGTTAGTAAACATAAATTACGTATCACTTCACAAATCTGCAATTCCTAGGCAACATTTTAAATGTCAGTCTATAGCTTTTCTTTTTTAGAACTAGGCTTCTTTATATACCTACCCAATCTTTAGACTTTATTTATATTTCATACTAGCTGACGTCCCGCGGTTTCACCCGCGTAGTTCCCGTTCCCGTGGGAGTACGGGAATAAAATATAGCCTATAGCACTCACGAATAATGTAGCTTTCTACCAGTGAAACAATTTTTAAAATTGGTTCATTACTTCCGGAGATTACCCCCTACATACAAACATACAAACAAATGTTACCTCTTTATAATATTATTATAGTATAGATGACATTTATGACATTCGTAAACGGTCTCGGGCCCCCTCTACGTGACCTGTAACAAGACATATCCTACTCTAGTTATATTACCTATCACCCCATTTTTAGGGTTCCGTAGTCAACTAGGAACCCTTATAGTTTCGCCATGTCTGTCCGTCCGTCCTCGCTTAATCTCTGTGACCGTTAGCACTAGAAAGCTGAAATTTGGTACCAATATGTATATCAATCACGCCGACAAAGTGGTAAAATAAAAATTGGAAAAAAATGTTTTATTAGGGTAGCCCCCCATGTAAAGTGGGAAGTGATTTTTTTTTTAATTTGATATATTGTGTATATTATATTGTATATTGTGTATTTAATTTGATATATTGTGATATATTGTTGGAAAGGTATTTAAAAATGAATAGGGGTTTTCTAAAATCATTTTTTGATAATGTCAATAATTTCGGAAATAATCGCTCCAAAAGTAAAAAACAATGTGTGTCCCCCCTCTAACTTTTGAACCATAGTTTAGAAAATATGAATAAAATCTGAAAAGTAGAACTTTATAAGGACTTTCTAGGAAAATCATTTTGAACTTGATGGAAACAACAGTTTTTGTACAAAAAAGACAAAAAGTTGTACAAAATAATTTCTGGACTGTTTGTAGTATATTCGTATATATGCAAGCATTTTTACATAATGGATACCCACCTTTAAACTCATAAGTGGGAACACTTATTGTGACGGACGGGAAACTACGGAACCCTACACTGAGCGTGGCCCGACACGCTCTTGGCCGGTTTTTTAATAGTGCAGGTGTCCCGAACGATGTGGGAATACAAATGCACGATTTTTCGGTACATGCGAACTAATGGTTTACTACCACAGATCATTTGTTTCTATGATCTGTGTTCAGGCTCTATTTGGTAGTAAGCCATTAGTTAGTTTAGCCTTGGTTAAAGATGGTTCGTGGGGCAAGAGACTTTTAGAACAAGAAAGGATGTTAGCTCTGCGACTGATTGCATCTGTAGGTCTTCATGAATTACCGGATATTCTCAAATTAAATTTTTCCCAAACAGCTTAAATATTGATGGATGGAAAGGAAGAAACCGAAACCACAGAAAATAAGGATTGTGTGAGGAATACGAAAAAAAAAGGAATTAATTATAATCTGTCGACTGACAAAGGGAGAAATGAAGAAAAACACACAAACCCATAGGACAAGGTCAGTAAAATTATGATTCTTTAAAGTTTTCACATCCCTCAGGTAAACTAACAAAGGCTGGTAGGTCGATACCCGAAGACCGAATTAAATTAAATACTTATCCTTCATCGACTGCGGATATTTTACCAATTTAATATGAGTTAATGACATAATGAACTTGTAAACAGACCTTAATTTTGTACAACTTCATATATAACCTTACATGTCAGTGACCCTTCTACAGTTAAAATGTTCTACGATAAAATAACATAATTTTATAGGTACCTATTCAAATAATCAATATATTTAACGGTTTTTTCATAGTGATAACAATTTATTGGTATTAGCAAAAAAAAACAATAACAATTTGAAGTCAAACTAGATAAACTTCAAAATATAATTCTAAGTAACAATATATCTTTTTTTAGGTTATAATTGGTAGGTAATCAAAAATCAAAATAATTATTTTTATTCAGCCACAAAGTAATAATAATAAGTCATATTATTTCACAGATATATGTACATTTTTTTACAAATACAGTGCTTAATACACAAAAGTATTAGCATTTGAGGCCGAACTAGGCAGAGCCTGTATTTCAGCCCTCAACTTGTGCCTCAACGCCGATCCCCCTGGGTTACAATTTAATTATTTTGATTATCCTATTGGAATGATCCCATGTATAAATGTACGTACCACAATAAAATGTTGAAGAAAAAAAAAACAAAAAGATTACAAAGGTACTTAACCTACCCTGTTTTTGGAAAACCAATCTGATAGTGCGATCAAATTTTCAAAACATAATTGTCATATTTTTTAATTATTAAAAATGTCTTGAAAAATGCCTAATAATAAGCATTCCAACGGTTCAAGAATCGGACTTCTAAACTTTTTTTTATCTTCATATAAACCAGATTTATCCAGTTCTTTTAATCATACGAGATGTTTTTCATATACAGTTATATTGTTAAAATGTGTTATGATAAACTTGACATGATAAAAAGCGTGCTACAATGACACTATCAAGAAATCATCAATGGAAAATCTACGAGATTAAACGTCCCGGATATGGCTAAAAATAAAGTGGACTATGCAACCAGACCTGCTGATACTTTAGTATTATTTCGATACTTATCTGTCTCACAGATAAATGCTGACAGACATCCTGAAATTACCAAGCGCCTCAGTAACTTGACATTTTAGTATTTCCGTATAACTTATTCAATGGATGTGAGTGAAAAGATCACTAACCACTTGATGGGAAACTTACATGTAATGGGGCCACCTCCGGTTCTCCGCCGCGAAATGACGGAAAAAGATAGCATAACTCATAACCTGCCTAGCCTTTTCCCAAAATTAATTGGGGTCGGCTTCCAGTATAACCGGATGCAGCTGAATACCATTATTTACATTTACTTACATGGAACGACTGCCTATCCGATCTGGCCTCCACAACCCAGTTAGTACTAGGTAATACGGTACCTCTTGGTAAGACTGTTAATCAGATTTTCGGGCCACTGAATATACGTAGTTGTTGAGTATGTAATGATGGTCACCCATCCACAGATCGACCTTGGCAAGTACGGCTTATCCTTGAAAATCGACCCGTACGGCTGTTATTTTTAAGCCACTCCTAGTAGCCACTCCTCTAGGAGTGGCTTAAAAATAACAGCCGCACGGGTCGAGGGGCGGGTCGGGTCGGGTCGGGTCGGGTCGGGTGGGTCGGGTCGGGTCGGGTCGGGTCGGGTCGGGTCGGGTTTTAGATTCAGATTTAGAAATCTGAATCTAAAAAATCTAAATCTAAAAGGATAGCAGTAACTATCGCTTGAAACAGAGAATGAGGTTTCCTCATGAGGACCACCTAGTTATAGAACAATCCAGCTTACACAAGTTACACTCATAAAGTAAGTACGTAAGTATGTTATCACACGTAATCTTTACAAACATGCGGGTATCAGTCAACGATTGTCGCTACTCCGCTAGACAATAATCGATCACTATTTTGACAATAGTAAAAGATACAGTTTTAATCTGATACCCAAGCCGATACCTATATGAGTGTGTATATATGAACTATAGATACTAAAACCGACAATATGTGTCACGCAGCACGCTAAGATTACTGATTGTGATACCTAACGAATTCCTAACACAGGTTTCAATCCCATTGATATTCATTACCTAAGAACATTATACAGGGCATCCCACGGATACGCCACATGGAGGGAAAGTACCTTGAATATTGTAGATGGAACATTTTACTGAAAGAAGACATTATTTGAATTTAATAAACAATTTAAACTGCATTCATAGATATTTAAATAATTACATGGTTGAACCGGGAATCGAACTTTATCAGACCGATCGAAAGGCTTCTTCATAAGGATTATTTTTTGCTAAATAACTTAGTGTCAGAAATAAAAGGAATTTTAACGGGAAATTATAAGTCTAGCCACAAAATTATTGATTGGACACGTGATTAAACTTCAAATTTTATAACTAAGCAACGGGAAAGTGACATAGCCTCTAGTAAACTAATTCGTCTTTTTTACAATGCCAACTAAATATTCTATAGAAAGCGTCAAGTAAAGATCATCAATTATTGTGACTTGTCCTTCTTATTTATACATTGCCACCTAATTTACTGCCACGGATTTTACATCTCGTCACCATTTTACGTTTTACAGCTTCAACGCAATATCCTCAAAAAAATATAATTCAAGCTTCTACAGAAAGCATCATTTATTATAACTTAGCATGTTAAATGATAGATCATATTCTTTTATCGTGAAAATAGCCACTGTATGATTTGGCGCGAGTACGCGAGACGACAGCGACCGGCCATTTGCACCAATCAGAGAGCGCCATTCATGTAACGACGAGTTGAGTTGATCACGTGTAAATAAAGTCTTTTATTTTGGGGGAAAATATAATGACCACCAAAAATAACTTTGTGACCACTAACATCTATCACCTAAAATATCAATAGATTACCAAATTTAGTAAATTGAACACCAAATTTTAATGAGGTTGTTGATGACAAACTAGTTTTGCCTAGGCCAACTTGGGGCACCCCGACACGGATAGATTAGGTTAGAAGGGTATGGCGGCCGCCATACCCTTCGTGGTTATTTTTTTATAAACCATTCAGAAGTAGGAGCCCCGCGAAGCGGGGCTCCGTCGACCGGGTCTCCCTCGACTCGGATGCAAGAGCATAACAGTTCAATTTCTGGTGATCATTAACTAATTTTAACTCTAATTTTAACTATTTTTGGTTCTCATTTCACGCTAAAATGGGGATTAATTTTGGTGATCATTTGTGACATTTGACTAAATCTGGTGGTTCGTTAAACATAAGCCTTTTATTTTGTCTCTCCTCAATAGCTTTTGGGGTAATATTAGTGGTCAATATACTATTTGATGACATTTTTAGCAAAATTTTGACGATCAATTAATATGGGATGAGTTACATTTTAAACGTACTGAGTAAAAAAATTTGAAGCTAAATAAATATATTTTTTGATGTCATTTAATAGTATTTTAGAAGTTTACTGTTAGAATGTATGTTACAAATATAGATGCTAAAAAATAACCATCATGCTGAGTTGTATTTAGAGTGGTTTACATAGAAGATAACTAGTGGCTAAGATAGTATTATTTAGATGCTCGTTAATTGTGGCTGACTTAGTAATTTAGAAGGCAACATACATTTTTGGAGGCGAATAATGATATTAAAAAGAAGCTTGTTTAATTAGCACCCAATTTTAACATTTATAATGATTATTTTTCTCGTGTCACGGGTTCTATTCCCGGTCAACCATGTAATTATTTAAATATCTATGAATGCAGTTTAAATTGTTTATTAAATTCAAATAATGTCTTCTTTTAGTAAAATGTTCCATCTACAATATTCAAGGTATTTTCCCTCCATGTGGTATATCCGTGGGACGCCCTGTACGCAGTGGCGGATTTACACATTTGCCGCCAGTAGGCTTTTCAAATTTTGCCGCCCCTACTGACCTCTACAC
This sequence comes from Xestia xanthographa, assembly GCA_905147715.2. Lineage (NCBI taxonomy): Eukaryota > Metazoa > Arthropoda > Insecta > Lepidoptera > Noctuidae > Xestia > Xestia xanthographa. The sequence goes on along the minus strand of LR990653.1, from coordinate 27,995,004 downwards.
AATGTGTTAGAGTTCCGGATTGTTTTTACAACCCAAAAATTTTGTTAAGATTACCCAAGAAATAGTTTTTGGTTTTTTTACTTATAGTGTCGACACACTGGTCTTGATTCGATGGCGAAATACAATAATAATTTTAAAGAAATTCTTAAACATGGGCATCTGGACTCTCTCTCTCGTTTAGTCTGAATTTGAACCTTCACTTAGTTTATTGTACAATTTACTGCCGTTTCCAGTTTTTGTAAATGTAAAATTATTCCCGTCGCTTGTTTTCAATAAACGCGATTCAATAAGTTGTAGAAAAAATCATCTAACTGGTGAAACATTTAGTACATATTGAATTGCTTGTGTGGATCTAATAGCATTTAGGAATATAATTATGGAGATATTAATTTCTGTAACACATAAGAGTCCTATAACATTTTATACGCAAATTCATGATTTTTGACGCAGTAATTTTCAGCATCAGTTAGATATTTTAATGATTTGCTTATAAATAGAAATAGTGCCATTCTCTTTCTTGTAAGTTAGAGTTACACATTTTCATTTTTCTTTTCGTGTAATTTACTATAAATATTTGACGAACTCAGGTTGCAAGAAAAACCGTCGGCGATGGAACTTTGACGCTCAAATTCACATTGTTACATGCAATTCTTATAAAAGCTAAAATTACTGAAAAATAAGCTGACTGTTTTACTTGTTTATTGGAGTTTTAGAATTTCTTTAAATTCCTTGAATTTTCACAGAAAAAATCGTAAAGAGAGCGTAATTTAAGCCATAAATGTCTTGATTCAGCGTCCATTATATTCCAAATAAACTAAATTTTATCAAATAAATTAATATGATATAAAACTTCAATCTACAATGAATAAGTTTCATTAGTTTTCGTTTGTCAATATATTAAGACAAAATTACAATAAATAAAATTAAAGTACTATAATTCTGCGTCAATTCAGGTCGCTCCTCAGTCTCATGTCAGTCTTGTTTCTAATTTTCGTCAGTATCAATCAACAATCATCCTGAGATCGCTATTATTATCGACTCGTGTACGCCGACCGAAATAATTTGATCCAGGAAGTAAAAATCAAAAATTTGCGTAAAAAATGTAATAGGGCACATAAAAAGAAAACTGCCTCATATTTGCCGCCCCTAAAATCTGCCGCCCTAGGCTCCAGCCTACTCAGCCTATTGGTAAATCCGCCACTGCCTGTACGTATATCCGATATCACGAAGATACTTTTGCGTCATCATCTTCCTAGCGCAACAAGTTTTGTTTCTTCCATTCTCGCTTGTCATTCGATAAGCTATCATTTACTCCTTTTTTTCTTCATTTCATTTCTCACTAAATCCATCCTTCTTTTCTTTGGTCTCCCTCTGGATCCATCAAGATTAATATTCCTAAGGATGCTCCTTCACGAGGATGCTTCGATGCTAATAAAATGTTCGTGGTAACTTATCTTAAAAAGAGTTTACAAGACAGAAATTACTAAGTAGAACAGCCAATTAAGATACTAAGAACCTTGCGTCAGTGACGTACGCAAACCAGTTATTTTCAGGAAATGCAACAATTTTATGAGAACGTTCACAACCTGTGTAACTCAAAAAACAGTAAGTACTAAAATTACGTTAGTTTGTCTTGCTAAATACCGTGTCCGTATGTGTCCTGTTGTCTGCACGTTTCAGGAACTGATGAGGATACTGAAGAAGTGCAGACAGGTAAACTCGTAACCGAATTCTGAGATAACTTAATTAGAATGCCCTCGACAGCTAAAAAAAAATTATAAAAAAAATAAAAAATAAAGATAAAGCTAGCTTTACGTTAGGAGCGAAATTCATAAAATTGGGATGTATTTATTGATTTACTATTGATAGACTAAAAGCAGGAATACAATTGCTAAGTAGTTACAGGTAAAAACCACATCTCTTCAAAAATATTTTCAAAATTTTAGAAAAACAACCCGATAAGGTCTTAACAAAACACGTGATGAATGAAAGAAATAATCTTTGGTTGTTTTTTTGGCTCTTTAGTAAATTGATCCCGCTCATTTCGATCCCGCGGGATCAGTTTACTAAATTAATATTTTTATGTCAATTTCTTTAGTAGATTGGTCCTGACCTTTTTCGAAAATAAATCAAGACTTTAATAAGGCATCATACAAAATGGTAACAGTCAAATTAGATATCGAGGCCTGTATATTTCCACTGCTGAGCTAGCAACAAAATACATTAAGAAAGGTCGATAACAGGGGCAATGCCATAATCAATATTCTTGGCAAGAACATTAATGCTTTCAGGAAGACGACATCCGCATACAGATTGATTTCCTTAACCTTTGCAACATTTGTTGGACTTAGTTCTTTTAAAATGATTGAATATCGAGACAATAAAAAAATAATGTTACACGCGCCACACAGCTTTATTTACCTAGATACTATAAAATAACTGCAATCCAAGTAATAAAGACTATTACTGTAACTATTTAACATAATTACTCAATCACGCTCCTTCCAGTGAAGTGGTTGTAATAAAACATTTAACAACATTACCTATAACTATACAAATAAATAAAATTAAAGTGTCTGTAATTTCAAAATAACTGCTTTTTACTGAATGCATCTGAAAATATTTACGGTAGGTACTTATATTTTTTATTTTTATTTGTCAGTCTGTCTGTCCGTTTGTTCCTGCTAATCCTGGCTAATCTCCGAAACGGCTTGATTGATTTTGACGGGACTTTGCTGGCAGATAGCTGAAGATATAAAGAGTAACTTAGGCTACTTTTATTTTAGAAAAAGGATTAGGGTTTCTTGCAAAAAAATCAAAACCCATAAAATAGTTTAAAAATCCGATTCAAATGGGGAAGTAATATTTTTATAATAATTTTACGCGGACGAAGGTCGCGTACAACAGTTACCTATGTAAGAAAAAAACGTATCGAACAGCGGGTTTAAAATGGCCGCTTTATCAGAATCGTAATATGAATCACGTTAAAAATTTAAAATTCTTAAAATGGACTTTATCTTCATACTTATAAAGTCCATTTTAAGAAATTTAAAATTTTTACGTGATTCATACTAAGATTCTGTGGGGATTCTGCTAAAGCGGCCATTTTAGACCCCCAGTACTTAATACCTATCTTAATTCCTTTTTCCTCTTAGAAATGTATGCAATTTACTTGGGATCGACCTATTGTGTACAGTTTAACACATCGTTTTCCCTGTTTACATCCCTTTTTCAAACTAATGACATAACAGACACGATGTAAGCAAACCATCATGTTTACCCGCAAAAGCAGGTAATATGTTTTGATTAGACACAACACAAGTAAGTAAGTTATATTCAACAAGACATTGTTAGAATAACATGGACACTTCGGTGAAGAGCCACTGCTGCTATATATATAAGATCATATTTCCGTGAAACGTTCAAATATTATGCATTAATAGCAGTGTTGAGTTATAGCAAAAGGAACGGATTAGGGCTATGTTCGGTCTAAAAATCTTGGAATACATCTAGAATAGATGTGAACAAAGAAAATTTATTTTAAGTACTTATGTATAATTTAAAACATAAATTTAAATATATGATTTAAAACTGAAATTACTTCATATAATTAAAAAAAACCGGCCAAGTGCGAGTCGGACTCGCGCACGAAGGGTTCCGTACCATTATCTATACATTAGACAAAACGGCAAAAAAAATCACGTTTGTTGTATGGGAGCCCCCCTTAAATATGAATTTTATTCTGTTTTTAGTATTTGTTGTTATAGCGGTAACAGAAATACATCATCTGTAAAAATTTCAACTGTCTAGCTGTCACGGTTCATGAGATACAGCCTGGTGACAGACAGACGGACAGATGGACAGACAGCGAAGTCTTAGTAATAGGGTTCCGTTTTTACCCTTTGGGTACGGAACCCTAAAAACAATGAAGCTATTTTTGTCATGCATTAAAATAGCTTTTTAGTCTACGGCAAAAATATTTAAAAAACTGAGTCTAAAGAGGCAAAAATAACTCCCAGAGTCTTAAAATAAAATAAATCATAAGTAATAAATTAGTAATTATAACAAGAACAAAAAAAAAACTTCCTAAACTGATTAGAGGCGTTCTCATTTAGAGTGACCTTAATGAGTTTTGATCTTAATAATCAAATAAATTCAACAAAAACATTATATTGCGTTATATATTTGAACACAACTGACGGATTCTATGCGTCACTATTCTAGGCTCTTAACAACAATATACCCGTAAAACATACATCCAAAGAAAACTATACGTAGACCGTTTTTTAACCAATTAATGTTGGCTAAAAATCATAAAAGCTATGCCAAAAAAATTTGCGTCGGTACACCCAAAAATGCTCAGCAAGGGATTATTTTAACGCGGCCGGAACAGACTTGAGACTATTTTACTTCCGTAAGTAAACCAATAATCCAATTCTGGTATTATGTTGGTCAATCGGTCAACGCCCTAGCTAGAGGACTCGGTTTACATGATGTATTATGACATCATCATCTGCCTAGCCTTTTCCCAACTATGTTGGGGTCGGCTTCCAGTTTTACCGGATGCAGCTGAATACCAGTATTTTACATGGAGCGACTGCCTATCTGACCTCCACAACCCAGTTAGTACCGGGTTATACGATACCCCTTGGTAAGACTGGTTGTCAGGTTTTTTTGGGCCTCTGACTACCTACCGACTGTCAAAGATGACAAATGACAGCCGGGACCAACGGCTTAACGTGCTTTCCGAGGCACGGAGAAAACTCGATATGTATTGGGTGGTCACCGATCCACAGACCAACCTAGGCAAGCACGGCTTAACCTAATGATCGACCCGAGCGGCTGTTATTTAGCCACGAGCTCCTCAAGAAGTATTAAGACATGTTAACATTAAATTGTCGTGCGTCATCATTATGTTCCTGCTATTGTTCCATGTTACTTGGGGTCGTCGCAACACGTTTTTTTCTTCCATTCTCTCCTGTCAACTGTCACGCTATCATTTACTCCATATTATTTCATATCATTCCTCACACAATCCATCCATCGTTTCCTTGGTCTTCCTCTCCCTCTCCATCCAATCAACATTTACATTCATCGCTCTTTTAGTCTCATGCGATTCGTCCCTCCTTAGCTCACGTCTGTAGCAACGACCAAAAATTGTGCACACCATATTTACCAAAATCTGATTAGTATTTTACATATTGACTGTCTTAATTCTACGCGAAATTGTTCAGCATCTATTTAAAGCTACTGGCCCAGTGACATGTTTACAAACGTAGTAATTATATCCTTGAACCCAAAATTAGTTTAGACTGCTTCACAGATAGATAAAGTATCGGACGTCTTTGAAGCTACGCCTCTGTCGATACCGTAGTGGAAAAATCCATATGCGTTACATAAGAACTCATTTTAAGTATAAAACCATACAAATTCGGCAAAAGCAATACGAAATTAAGAATACGTTTTCAATGAAATTAGTCCTATAATAATAACATCAAAATATTTTCATTTCACTGAGAGCCAATTATATTTGGGTTGGTGTTTTTAAGAGTTTCAGCCGTTTTAAGCGGCCACATTATTTGGATTCACGCCTGACTTGCGTATCGCAGCCCTACGTTGTTGCCAAGAATAACGTTCCCGAAATACAATACTAGTTGTAACCAAAACAGTGGCAAAGGTCGATCGTCGCGGCCATAGATTACAAAACATTAACGGACTGAGTGACAAATCGGACACGAAAGGAAAATAATGATTTGATCTAAGTAGTATAGAGTAAGAGGCAGCCGTGTGGTATCCGGCAGAGTAGAATATAACCAACCCATTACACTCACGGGTATCGTACAAGGCGACTAATGTCTGAGGCAGAACACCTTGCGCCTCCGTAGACCAGAGAATGGGCAGCAGCGTTTTCTGTTAGTCTTTCATCACTGCGATCTCCAATCCACCTGCCAAGCGTGGAGATTACGGCAAATTCCTCCCATCATGGGAGAGGCTTATGTCCAGCAGTGGACGTTATGGGCTGTTGTTGTTGTTTGTTGTATAGAGTAAGAGTGCTTCCTTACGTAAAGAATTCAGCAAATTGGTAGACCATGGCCTGTGTACTGTATTAGCACGTCAGCAACTCTGGACATGGTGCTTTTAACCTGGTACCTATCAAAAACTGTAGGACATCAGCCGTCAACCAAGCATTCTGTACACCACACTAACTAACTCTGAAAAACACGGCTTCGTTAAGGGTTTATTTACACCCATTATTCTCAACAAACCATAGTAGTTTCTTTTGTTAACAAATAAATACTCGTAGTTCACTTTGACGTCAAAACAGAAAATACTACAAGAAAAGAAAGGCCTAAAACAGCCAGGTCACGAATCTGTCCTAGATATTTGACCTTGTACCAGCCAATTGAGGAAGGACCACTTTTAGGACTACTTTTAGGTACTTCTAGTAGCCATAAAAAGGTAAGACACGCTCACAAACAAGCGACCCAGAATATAAGGGTCAAACAGAAAAGCTGCTTAATCGAAACTTGACACCAATGTAGTACCTAAGTACACTGGAAGTGGACGCTAATCGATCGATGACTTCAACCTTCCGTAGAAGATGTATAATAAGTATGTATAATAAGTAAACGGCTCAGTAGTTTTATGTTCTCTAAAACTAGCGTAAAACTGGTGAAAGGACCATTGTTGGACTACCTTTAACTTTTGATTTTCATATCATTAGTTTTTTTGTTATTTCAAACTCCCCAGCAACCAATCTATCTGTTAAGTAAGCGTGTTAGCTTAACAAAACAATGTTTTATTTACACAGTACCTAATGCAGGATACATTACTGTGTAGTTTGTACATCTTTCTACTTTGGACACAGAAAAGAGCTATAGTAAGAAGCACGTTGTGTTTCCTTTCTCACCAAACTAGCGTGAAGGAATCGATTTGTTTGTGTCTTTTAGAGTACATTGTTACTGAAAAGCATAACGGATTACCGGTCATAGTTTACATTGTGTTACTAATCATTCTTCTGATCATTTTATATCAATTTATTTGGGGTCAGCATAGCATTCCCTTTTCCATACTCTCTTTATCTCAATGGTCACTTTTTATTCATATCATCTTTCTCACAGTCTATTCATCGTGCCTTTGATCTCTCTTAACTCTTATACCTTCCTTCCTTCTTTTACCTTCTTATATCTTCTCTCTTATGTCTTTATTCATACTCAGAACTTTCCTCAGAACATTTTCCTCATTCCTCCGCCTCACATGCCCATACCATGACAACCGATTACCAAACAAATGTTCACCGGTGCAACTTTCAGACTACAAACTTCCTGTTTTACAATGTGTTACTGTCGGATCATTTAGCATCTTTCTACATTTCTTAGCAAACAGCGAATACAAAACCCGTCTTTCATTACTACCAAATTAGCGTGAAATGATTATATCGTATCTCCGGAATGTAAAAGGACCAGTTTGTATCGTAAGCATGCCATTAAACAAACTTGTAGGTCATACGTAACAAAGTAACTGACACAGTATTATCTAAGACATGTTTTATTGTATGTGCGCCAGAAGTTCTTGCTTATCTAATCTGATATATGGTATTGATAAGGAATCACGCGTGCTCAGTGCTCAAAGTCTATAGAACTGTGTGATAACGATCGACGTTCAATATGTCGATCGGAAGTTTTTCTATAAGACCCGTAATCTACTTATTTAATAAAAATCTGAAATTCTCACATTCACTGAAAGGCTGTTACACTGCCCGGGGTTGCGGGACTGTTCGAAAGAGATACCGTAGCCCCGGAACACAAAGGGCGATCTAGGAACATGGATGAGCTTTAGTCAGTAAAAGTCTGACACTCCCTCCTGCTCCGCCCAGAGCGGGAGGAGTCATTTGATGATTTGCCATCCGATCCATCAGAAAAATCATTAAAAAAAAAGGCAATGCACTGTCACAACGGGAGTCATCATCTGCCTATCCTTTTCCCAACTATGTAGGGGTCGGCTTCCAGTCTAACCGGATGCAATTGAATGCCAGTATTTACATGAAGCGACTGCCTATCTGACCTCCACAACCCAGTTAGTAACTGGGTAATAGGATAGCCCTTGGTAGGACTGGTTGTTAGTCTTTCGGGCCACTGACTGTAACGACTTTCAATGATCTATAAATGACAGCCGGGAAAGTTCGCCATTGTAGCCGATGGAAAATACATGTGTTGCATGACTTGAAGAGGTTACATTATGAACTTGCAAATGAATTCGATTGACTATTCTCAGCCCCGTTATGTCTAGCGGGCGCTATTCAATAGCACATTATGTACGTATGACACATCTTAGGGAGGACGTGACCTACGACATAAGATATTGCATAAATATCCAATGCATCATCTAGTATCCATCCGTCAAATTCTCATCGTCGTCAAATAAATCAAAAGTCACGTAGAACTTTGTTATATAGTCTGTACTTACATAGAACTTTCTGCGTTATGAACATCCAGTGTTATATGTATGGAAGGCTCAAGATACCTAACTGTAAAAAGAACATTAAGATAATTCAGGTGTATAAGCGTGAAAAGGTTTCATACTGAGAGACAGAACCACTTTCGCATTTATAATACAAGTATGGATTAAGTTAAATACAAACAAATCTGATGTCTAGATATATTTTTAGATAAGTGTGAGATCATAAAGCTAAACTTTAAAAAAGTTTACTAATCATTACACAGACAAAAACATGTCTAGTCACGAGACATCAGCAGTTATGTATTACATAAAGATAAAGTAACAAAATATAGGTATATAAGAAAACAATAATATTGTCATTAAATACTAACTATACTGATGGTAACTACTCGTTAAAGTGATGAACGATGACAAACAGTTTCCGCGTGTTATTACACAAAGTCGTCCTACTGTTCAAAATACGGCCGTTCATAATTGGCGCCGCCATCTTATTTTATTCCGTCAATTCTTTGGGACGCCGAAAAATCATAAAGCCGTATTTTTTGAGAAAATATTCTGAATTGAACATATCGTTGATCAAGCAAGCATCGGTGATGAATTGAGGGAGAGGAATGCCAAAGAAAAGATGGTTAGATTGTGTGAGGATTGATATTGAAGGGATAGGAGTAAATTATACCGTGACGTCTGACATGAGAGAATGGAAAAAAAAAACGTGTTTGCCGGACCAAAGTAACATAGCATACAAACATAGGACAAGTGTAGGAAGATAATGGCGCGTTCGTGTTCCACGGCGCGTCTCAAAGAGAGTCAGCAACAGGAAGGGGTCCGCAGGGACCGATGCCAACCGGGGTTGCGGGACTGTTCGAATGAGATACCGTGGCTCCGGAACACAAAGGGCGATGATGGATGATGGGTTTAAGTCAGTAAAAGTCTGACACTCCCTCCTGCTCAGTGGCGTAGCTAGCATGGGTGACACCCGGTGCGGATATTGTAGGTGTCACCCCAAAAATCAATCAAAACAGTTAAAATAAAAATTACGTTTGTCTATTCGTATAAGGAGTCATTTTGTCGATTTATACAGAAAATTCTATCAATTGAAAAAAAGAATAAAGTGGTAAACTCAATATAAGACTGGTATTGTACGGAACCCTCTCCACGCGAGTTCTACTCTCACTTGGCCGGTTTTTATAGGTGGCACTAGTGATGGTCACGGTCGGGCGTCACCCCTAAGCGGGTGATACCCGGTGCGGGCCGCCCCTGCCCCCCCCCCCCCCCTAGCTACGCCACTGCTCCTGCTCTACCCAGAGCGGGACTCCTCCCGCTCTGGGTAGAGCAGGAGCAGTGGCGTAGCTAGGGGGGGGGGGGCAGGGGCAGTCTGAAGATATATTACCAGCTTGTAAAAAATGGTTTCTTAACACTTAGTATAAGTAAATATAAATGGATGGCGAAGATTCGTTGTCAAATAATATGGCTGCATAAGAAAAATTGCCGAGAATTTTATAAGTATCGTCTGTGTCAGTGGCAAACGAGGTGATATGAAAGTATGCCCGAATATGCCTAGACTGTTTTATGAGGATGCGTCACAGACCTTTTTATTATAGCCTACAGGTTTATCTTAACATAAAAATGCTCGCAGGAAACTGGGATTACCAGGGCTCCTTGCGTCAGCACAAGTCTTTTTACTTTAGTTTTCTCATTTAGGTGGCAGAACGAGTAAGACTAAGACCTCTTACAAAGGTACAGTAACAGTCAGAAGTCGACTGCCAATCTCGCAACACAATGGCAAAGCAATATTGGTGGTACTTATGACCTTCTTCTATAAGAACGTTTGACAACACTTACACATTAGCAACTTGTTGCCCGCTTAAGATTGTTATTACAAATTTCAATGAGTTGTGTAAGTGATACGGTGGCCAAATTGGTTGTTAGCGTTGGAACATCACTCACACGGATAAATATGCGTATGTGTGTTTAGGCGCCGCCGCCCGTATAGCGCAAACGATAATGTGCATTGCGGTGGAAGTGGAATTTTGACCTTTGACTGTACATTACCATGCGATGCCAGTTGTGTAATGTGTAGTAACTTGGCAAGCTTCGTTTACGAAAGCAAAACAAAACATTTCTTGCGAATAGGTTCCTTCACAGTGAAAACCGCTTCAAGTCTTTTGGAAAACAGTATGTGAAGGAAAAAAGATATTTCCGACAAAAAACTATTATTACATCCTATAAACTACGTATAGTTACAGAGAAAACCGAAAGAGACCAACAATAAATTAGGCACTGGAAAATTTACAAAAATAGTTACTTATTTGATTTCAAGCGCACAAGTAAGACTAGAACAGACTGCAAGTCATGCACAGGTCACGTTTAACATTTAAGTTTGTAAAAGGTATGATGACGATCATGATTACTGACATTGAGTGTGCCCCTTTGCAAGGCTTGATCGTTTGCTAAACTACAATACGGCCGATGTATCTTGGCGAGTCTGAACATAGGCTCTGCGAACTTTAGCGCATGTACACTCGTGAAGAAAACTGTTATTGTCTTTATTTTTTATAAACCAATGTACGAATAAAATAACCATAATATGCTTTGGTTGGCATATTTGGCGAATAATATAAGTGCCAACTGACACTTGCAAATAGAACAAACTTAACACTAAACAAAAAAACTAAACAATAATAATAACCAATAATAAATAATTCACAACAATAACAACGAAAACTTTTATAACCGACTGTACTCAAGACAGAGATAGTGACACGAAAACGAGACCAATGCTAACGTGTGAGTGAGACATATTACCGTGTACCGAGCATTGCCGAATAAGCACGAAGCTTCACGAAGTAATCAAATAGGGATGTCCAATACGCGTTCCTGAGGGTGCTGTTTAATCGATTTTTATTCAAATCGATTAAAATTAAGTCAAAAAATATATTAATTTTTAATTTTTTAAGGAGGTTTTAAATTTTCTCAAATAGTCGTTACTCAAGTAGTCGTTAATAGATAACTGATATTTTATGTTTAATCATGTCTTTCAACCGAGAAAATAAAATTTAATAAGTTTTTTTTTAAATTTCAATCGAAATCCCGTTTATTCACAAACAAAATACACTATATTTGTAAATCCATTTCGTTTAATATCCTAAATAAACAAAAATCAATTAATTCTATTTAAAACTAATCGATTACGATATTAGATTGAATAAAGGGTCGATTATGTTTATTTTTGGTCAATCTCTAGCCTAGACCACCGCCCCCCGCACGTCGCCTCATGCCACCATTTGGTTCCTCAAAACAGTGATTGCGCAACCTTCTGCGCGAAGTTCGGACTCGCCAAGATACGTCGGCCGTATTGTACTGCCATTGTAGCACCCACGGCGATAATGGGACTCTATGGATGGAAAACTGAATGGATTGTGAATGCAAAGTATTCGCTTATGTAGGAAGACAGATTCAGGCAGTGTAGTGTAGAGTACAAATTCTCAGCAGATCAATTCTTCGAGTCTTATCATAGTTCTGGGCTAATTAGCTAGTTGTTACAAATAATCTGCTTTTAGTTGACTGTGGGAACCTTTACGAGGGATCCATTTATATCACGCAGAAAGATGAGTATCTATTACCTTTTATAGTTTCTATAATTTTTCTTCTTTACAACTAGGTATAATTAAACGTTAAGATTATCTTGATATGTTTACGCCCTTCTACTGCTTCAACCTGAATCCATTATTTCTGCTATATGTATCTATCTGTGGTGGCTTGTAAATGGCTTTTCGATGTTTGTGTCATTATAATTGTTTGTATTGTTAGCTGTAAGCCACCCAAATAAAATAAAATAAAAATATATAGAAAGATGTATGTGCGCGGAACGTACTCGAGCAATTACTTTCCACGCGAAACAATATGGCCTCACGACAAGCGGTAGGGCCGGTTATTGCATAATATAAATGAAATATTACAATACGAGTACGACACAAAAATAACGAAAGGTATAGAAATATTCGCAAAAGATTTTAAGGACCAACTAGCCTAACCTCATGAAGATTTGCATTGTAAGCCAAGTTGGTCCTAATGTGGCATGAAAGGACTAATGCAAATGAGAGTTTGTAGATTATGAATTTAGTATTTAGTAATGTGTGTATAACAGGATGACTTTTCACAGCTGAGACACGATTAAGTTACAATTCAAGGTGTTAGATTCGTGTTTAAATTCGTCTATCAATATTATCATTGGATAGACCAAACTGTCAGCTGTTTAGTCTACCATTACCGGTTAGTTGGATAACAATTTGAACAAACAATAGAATGACAGCGCCGCTTAATTTACTGTCAATTAAATTCCTCTGTTTTCTTTGTCGTTAAAGAGAAAATACATACGTACCAGTGGCGAGGGGTTCATACAACTCGAAACCTACCGGCTTCCCTTCGGAACAACCACTGTACTGGAGTCTACTATTGCCAAAAGTAAAACAATGTATGGTAATTGAGTTAGGACGTGATTGCCAAAACACGACTAAAACTACAAATGGTTTGATGTATGGTTTTTTTCAACATTATTAAAAATATACACCGGACCGGCTTGCCTGTTACAAAAATTTAGCCTTCGCTACTGATACCTACATTCATAAACTCACGCCATTTTCCACGGTTGTACGCAGAAATTACCAACCCGCACTGGGCTCGCGTGCTGGATTATAGCCCATTCCCTCTCATAGAGAGGTCTGTGTGCCAGCAATGGGAACATTAATGGGCTGATGATGATGACGCAGAAATTACAGCACGTACTCTGCTACGAGTACGACCCTTTTTTTTTTCTTTTTTTCTGATGGGAAATCATCAAATGACTCCTCCCGCTCTGGGTGGAGCAGAAGGGAGTGTCAGACTTTTACTGACTAAAACCCATCCATGTTCCTTCATCGCCCTTTGTGTTCCGGGGCCACAGTATCTCTTTCGAACAGTCCCGCAACCCCGGCAGGCATCGGTCCTTACGGACCCCTTCGTTTTTGCTGACTCTCTTTGAGGCACGCGTGGAACACGAACGCGCCGTCGACACGGCCTGTCGTCATGAGAAGGACGGACGGCGAGCTACGATCCTTTTTTTTTTTTTTTCGGATGGGAAATCATCAAATAACTCCTCCCGCTCTGGGCGGAGCAGGAGGGAGTGTCAAACTTTTACTGACTAAAACCCATCCATTTTCCTTCATCGCCCTTTGTGTTCTGGGGCCACGGTATCTCTTTCGAACAGTCCCGCAACCCCGGCAGGCATCGGTCCTTACGGACCCCTTCCTTTTTGCTGACTCTCTTTGAGGCGCGCGTGGAACACGAACGCGCCGTCGACACGGCCTGTCGTCAAGAGACGGACGGACGGCGAGCTAGCCCATGCCCACCGTCCACAGGCCCGCGCCTAAGGTGGCCGGGGGCCACGTGGTGGTGGCCCCCGATGCCCGGGGCGTCTCCCGCGGCGGCCGGGACGTTGAGAGGTTCTCTCCCTCTCACGTTCCGCCACTTCCTTCTCTAGCATTACTGCTTCGCAGAAGGAGGTGACGGCGTCCCATTCCGTCTCGCTCCGGACCATGGCTTGCACCAGGGCCGGACGCGAAAGGTCGCCGCCGCCAGTCGCCGCTTCGAGGACACGGCGGTGCTCCGCCCACGCGGAGCACACCTCCACCGTGTGTTGCACCGTGTCCTCCGGTCGATCCTCACAATGAAAGCACCCGGACGTTTCCTCCCGCCCGATTCGGTGCAGGAACCTCCCGAACACACCGTGTCCCGTGAGGACCTGCGTCAGGCGGAAGGTGACGACGCCGTGGCATCGCTCAAGCCACTCCTCAAAGAGGGGACTTATCGCCACTATCGTGGCGTGCCCTGCACGGGTTTGCGACAGTCGCTCTCTCCATGTGGCCATGAGATCCCGCGGGAAATCTGTCCGCTGAGCAACAATTTGCCGCGGCAGCGGAGTTTCCCCCCGGCGTAGCGCCTCCGCGCGGCATTCATGTAGGCGCGCGAGGACTATTGCCTCCAGATCCCATGGCGGCAATCTGGTAAGGAGGCTCGCCGCCTCGCGGGTGATCGTGCGGTAGCCCCGGGCCAGCCTTACGGCTACCACCTTTTGGGGCGCGTTCAGGTAGTGGGCGGCTCGCCACCTCAATGAACGCGCCCACACCAGGGCCCCGTAAAGGGCCATTGACCGCACGACTCCCGCGTAGAGCCTCCGGCAGGAGGCTTTTGGCCCCCGATTGGGCAGGAGCCGCCTGAAGGCAGCCCCAGTCCGCTCCAGTTTGGGGGCCAAACGTCGGAAATGTTCCACGAAGTTCCACCGGCTGTCAAGGACAAGTGTGTGCGTGTGTAAGGCGTGGAGTCGACGTTGAAGTACGACGCCGATGGATACCCCTCCTACCGTCAGTAGGGATCCCGTCGGTGGCGCATTCCGAGGCCCATGAAAGCACATGGCCTCCGACTTGTGCAGTGCCACCTCGAAACCCAGTTGCCGGATCCTCTCAACGACTATCGCAACCCCGCGTGTCATCGCTTCGGCCGCCGCGCGAGCTACGATCCCTACATACTCTATTTGCTTCATCTACGTTCATACATCTGGTACACTGGTCATACACGCAAAGAGAAAATTGTTCTAGAAGACGTATTTATATTTACTTAATAACCGATTATTAAAGATGTTTTGAAACGATTGCAGTATTCGTAACACTAGTTTAATTGGTCACGTTATCACGTAGTGTTTTTATGGTGTCACGTATTTTATGTACTTAGTAAAAATGACATACAGCGCAATTCGGATCAGATAGGTTGCATAAAAGATACAGCAAAACATAATACTGGCAGCTTTTTATTTCCATAACCTTTTTTTCCTGTAGGGATGCAATTAGGATATGTGATTTAGTCAGTGTCATATTTCTCAGAAATCGGTAGCGTCGAGGCTCGTGGCAAACAGTAGGTAGTGAGAAATTTAAAATAGGTCCTATTTCGCTTCAGGAAAAAGGACGAATTTTTTCACAATCACTCAGTCAACAGGAAAGTCAACGAATTATTCGGAATAGACACGGGACATCTTCTTTTTTAAATGACTCAGATACTTTAGCTGTGTTGTTTACCAACATAGAGATAGATTTCCTCCATAGTACAACTTTACAACGTGAAAAAAAAAGAATACAAGTCCTCATCATTAGAATAAATCAAGGTGGAGAACCTGGTGCTTTGATAAGAATTAGGAGGGATGACATGCAGTTGTCAACAGTTGAGTGGATACAAACTGGACAGGGTGATGAGGCACACCTTGGGAGAAGTCTACGTTCAGCAGTGAACTGTGTTAGGCTGGCTTGGGTGGATTTACCTACGACTGCAGTACATAAGTTTTAGTGTATGTGTCGCAGCCAATTCGTATAACACGCCGTTTTACCTAATGGCGCGCCGGATTGAAAAACGGCTCCGTTATGTAATACGGCGTCATCACGTTCAGCCGGATTACAATTCGGCTGGAATAAAATACGCGGCATTGAATGAGCCCTTCGCGTTCGTCAAAGCGGCGTAATAACGTGCCGCCGTTATACAAACGGGCGCATCGTTGATACGCCGCTTTGAAAGTTTTAGTTCCAATTATCGCCGCAAGTGGCGCTGCATGATCATAACAAGAAAAATGTCGTCACAACACAATCGACAACGGTGTCACAATCAAATGGCCGTTTTTACCGCTTTTCTAGATTTTTTTACCTACATGTTCAGAATTACGTGGCAGGGGTTTCTAAAAGGCAAATTTTTCATTATTTTTGCGATAGGACGCACCGTTTTCGAGATATAAACAAATTTAGAACCTGCTACGACTCCAAGACGCGCGCTCGCCACGCTCGCATTTAACATTACACATCCACTTTCTGTCACAAATGTCATCGTCGCTCCGCCGGCCTTCGGCCTATGCTCCTCATGCCAGTTAGCAAGACTTTTAGGACAATTTTAGAAGGTTATTTGAAGTATCGGAATTGCTGACAATACGGCTAAACGTTGGACGCCGGTTTGTCGAACGTATCGCCACATTCGCCACCACAATCCGGCTGAACGTGAGGACGCCGTATTATATAACGGCCCAGTCAGGCGTTGGAGATTTGATGTCAATCATCATCTGCCGAGTCTTTACCCAACTATGTTGGGGTCGCCTTTGCAGCTGAATACCAATATTTTACATGAAGCCTACGATACCCCATGGCAACTGATATTAAGAATCCGCTATGAACCAGCTTACTCCGATATGAACCAGGGTTGTCAAGTTAGCAGTAATCACCTCTAAATCGTTTTCAATGAAAATGTTGACCTCGTAATGCCAATGAGGCGACTAGTTAATGATAAAACAATTAAGTAGTTTTGAATTAACAGGTCCAATCTAGTGTATTTCGAACATAGACAATTATTCCGACATATATTGTAAACGCGTGCGGCTACTTTTTTTCTCTACCTGCATCATTGCATTATAATATTTATAATCCTCATACCATTCAAATAAATTTAAAATTATAAATCACTTTACACGGACAAAAGCAAAAAACTCGAGTCAGTTCCCAAAAAGAGAAAAAACAACGCAAAAAAAAAATACGCAGTTCAAAACAAACTTGGACTTGGAACTCTTAGCATGTAAATGTTACACAAAAATTTAAATGAAATGATACATTTGTGTATATTATACAGCGAACGGCAGTAAATATGCAAAGTTCCGACGTCATGTCAGTCATTCCGATTCAGGTTACGATCACGTGTTAAATCGTATTTAAATAATTAGTAATTTACCAATGTTTGGTCAACTCCAAGACATACATGCATAAACTTACGCCTTGTTTTCATGGAGGTAGGCTGAATCCACAGAATGCCATCTGCTACGATCTTTACATAATTCTTTTGCTCCTGGACATCTCATCAGGTCATACAAGTACGCCAATTGAAAGTGCAATGCCCCTGACCTTTTTAGAGAAGGTCTCCCGTCCTAGAAGGACACACGTTGACCTTCTTACTTGACATACCTACAGTCCCGGAGTTTCCACTCTCATCTGTCTTGTGCATACTACCTATATTATTAGGACGAGATTGGTACTCATGACTTTGGGAATATTTACCTAAGGCTAAAAATTTTCCGGGATTGCGGGACTGTTCGAAAGAGATACCGTGGCCCCGGAACACAAAGGGCGATGAAGGAACATGGATGGGTTTTAGTCAGTAAAATTCTGACACCCCCTCTTGCTCCGCCCAGAGCGGGAGAAGTCATTTGATGATTTCCCAACCGAAAAAAAGGCTAAAATTTTTTGTCGGATAAAGCGATTGTGCAATAATTTTGACCTCACTGTCATGAGCAAGAGGTTGGTAAAGAAAGATAAAATTTTGACCCTGTTACATATTTTCAGATAATATTTTGGAAGACAAAATGAGACTAAACCGGCTTTAAAAATGCATGTAGGTATAGCTACAAAAGGTTCTTCTAACGGTATAGATATGCATTATACAGCATGAAGCTAATGTATTAGTAACAAAAGCCCCGTTCAGAGTTATTGTTCACTAAGTGAATACCGCGAAGGGGCACCCACTATAATTTACATGGAGACTAACCTATCAGACAGATGTGTTGCTGGGGAGTTTGTTCTGCCTCTCCTTCTTCCCAATTAAAACACTAGAAAGTTGAGAAGGGCTGGAAGAACGCCTGCCTATTCGCTACTGGGCTCTGTCTTGTGTAATTAAAGTTCAAAAAGTGTTGACCTTCAGCCAAGTTCAAATAAATTACTAGATTCTTATCCTAATTTCAATTGACTTGCGTCTGGTCAGAAACGACATATTTTTGATTACTACTAAGCCGTTTCTCTGGCGCATATGTAGTACAGTTACCTGATGAACATTTGGGCTACTTTTTTAAACCAGTCATGTTTGTGTTTAAATAAACAGGGGGTCTAAAATGGCCGCTTTAGCAGAATCATTTTGTGAATCACGTTAAAAAATTTAAATTCTTAAAATGGACTTTATACTTATTGTCATAAAGTCCATTTTAAGATATTTTTTTTTTAACGTGATTCATGCTAAGATTCTGCGTAGATTCTGCTATAGCGACCATTTTAGACCCGCTGAACTGCAGTCACGCTGAATAGCAAATCAATTTTTACGTCATAAAACCTGTTCTATACAAACCTATGCGTTGTGTTTTTGTACCGTGTGGATGTAAATATTGTTATGATGGCACATTCGTTAAGCTACACAGCATTCACTTAAATACGTCATCAAATCAAATTTCGAGGCATTCATTTTTTTTTAGACTGCACTGGAGTTGGCAAAATAGGCCTACAACGTTCCCACTGCTGGGACACAGGCTTCTGCTATGTAAACCTTCACATAGCAGAAGTATGTGTCAGTGGAAAATTATTGCAATGTACAATGATCCAGTAAATATTGAACATTCTTCTTATTTTCGTGTGGTACTCTCTAACGTCCATCCGTCCATCCGTCTCTCTCACTCGCACTCATCTGCAGACTTGCGCGAGAGAGACGGACGGACGGACGAGAGTAGGGGGTCTCTGGTATCAGAGTTTTTATGCCGCCCATGGGTCTCTGACTTGGCTTGCATTGACATTACAAATTATAAAAAAAGCTTTAAAATTTACCATGCCTGTCGGTAGTTAGGTACTCATAGTAAATTATACCATGCATTAACATAATAGAGCCAATTGATTAGTATAGCTAATTAGCAACAATTTAACTCATGTTTAAAAAATTGCTTCTTTTAAAGTTTCATGTTATGTCTATAATTCCTGCGTGTTTAATAATTATCTTTTAATTTGGATTCAGTTACCAATTATCTCGGCCTCAGAATGCAATTGTTTTAAATTAAAAACTGGGTTATTGATAATGTGTTTCGGAACGCAAAACCTCAACATGTGGGATGATTCGTGACTCGTGAGTGCTAATTCTTAATGTCCAAATATTACGCTACGGTAGGTAATTAAATTCAATTGTGTAATGATTGTGATTAGGACCGTTTTACCTTTAATAAACTAATTATTTTAGTTTTAAGCCATTTAAAATCTTAGTTACCATGCCCTATACGAGTATTATAATTAAACCAACGTTGAAGGGCGAGCGTTTAGGTTTCGGTTGACGTTCTAAAAGTGCTGTTTCTCAGCCTAATTTGAACAAATGACTTTTAATTTTGATTTCGAAATCGGGTCCTTCGACCCGAATTTGAACTGATGTTGATTTCGAAATCTGGTCCTTCGACCCGGATTTGAACTGGTGTTGATTTCGAAATCTGGTCCTTCAACCCGGATTTGAACTGGTGACCTAAGAATCGGAGAATAATCAAAAATAAAACCTTAATATCACATTTACAATATAATTTTTAAAAATCGTTATAAGTTCATTGAACTTATTACTGCCTATATTATTGTATTCTAAATTTAATAAGATACGAAAAACAAAAACGAAAGGATATCTCGCGACTAAGTTACCAACCTCTGCGTATTATATCACATGTTTTTTTTAGATACGTCTAAAAAGAACTGTAATGATGAACAGAAATAAAAATGCAGTGTCACAATACTCACAATGATTGAGACAAAACAACAATAATATCTGGATATTTTGACAACACAAGAGATCATCAGATTTGATCTACATATATTTTGTCGTTTATGTATGACATTTAAGTAGTAATAAATACCCTTTCATTCATTAACTATCAAATCACGATGAATTGTGATTTCGTTAAAAAATTGTGTGTTTATGATAATCATGATGACTTTGGGATAAATAGGTTAACTTTTGCGGCACTAAGTATTGCTGGTGTACTGTATGTAAGTAAGCTAATGTGTAGATAAAAAATATCAGTATCTATCTAGGTACTGTCGAGGACACTCCCGCCTGACCACCAGTAAGCTTATTTTTGCTTGCACTCGCAACATAAAAACGCTCTCTAGCCCCGCCCCGTTGACTTTGTGTAGAAAAAATGAATGAAAAGATACCCATACCGAATCGGCCGAGCGCAATGACGACGCACGCCAAACGAGAGTTATTGTTATTTTGCGCGCCAAAGTTGACGCTTTCCTAATAGGCCCAAACTTTAAGGGGGCGTGGCTCGGCGCCTCCACATGATATAAGATAAAAAAAATAAACTGGTCACGCGGAAAAGACCACGATAGTACATGTACCTAGATGGATACCTGATGTTTCTTAAAGTGCATGCACACCGAATTTAATTTTATTGGAGCAATATTTTTTTATATATCTAATTAAGTTTTTCTCTATAAGTTATGCTGATTTCGCTTTATATTTTTTTGCCGTTATTGCCCGCGAAAACTTGCAAACGTTGTTCCACATAAGGTAACTTCGATGTCGAAGCATTTTTAAAAGAGCTGCCACTTAAACACGTATTGTTATGATAATAACATGCTAATAAAGAAATTCCATCTAATTTCGATCCGTAAATTCAAATATAAAACCTTGTGAGAGGCCATGTAGGGCAGAATACGGAATCATTGACAATATATGCAAATTAATATGGTATTTCATAATTATGTACTTGTCATACGGATGTGTAACAAAATAAGATTAGTTAGACTACTTTATTCAAAACTCAACAGGAGTACTCCTATCGATAAATGAGTTAACATTTGTGTTTCAGGTTTTTTCAGAATTCAACCCCTTTTTTTTCTTTTTTTCGCATGGGAAATCATCATATTATAACTCCTCCCGCTCTGGGCGGAGCAGGAGGGAGTGTCAGACTTTTACTGACTAAAACCCATCCATGTTCCTTCATCGCCCTTTGTGTTCCGGGGCCACGGTATCTCTTTCGAACAGTCCCGCAACCCCGGCAGGATAACACCATGTTCAAATTTACTTTTTACGTATGTAAACAAATTTGAATTAGTTGTTTTTACCTCGGAATATCACAAATTTTAAAACCTTGAAAAAACGAAACACCGATAGACCTTGCACCAATACCGGTTAATCCACACCATAATTTATCAGAACCGCAAAACGTACAACATTCCGACAGACGTCTCACTAAGTCACGCTTCTAAATGATAACAGTGTAGGTCACAGCCTTCAATAATTGCAATTTAGATAGTTACGTGGTAGCAAATTAGACGCACCACTTATGTTATGACCATGCCAAAAGTGAGCACATAATTGGTCCTTCGAGCCGGATTTGTAACAATGTTAAGTGAGATTAATGCGACTTTTTATAGCTGACAAAACCAAGTCAATCGTGTAATAGTAAACTTAAATTTGTGTGGCGTAATTGTGTTTTATCGAATCCACGACAACTGTCATCGTTTTGTAATATGACAATATTGAGAACAGATGAAGCTAAAAAATAGAATAGCTAGAATTGGTAACGGGTCTTCCCACTCAGAGTTCAGTATCGGCCTTAACAAATTATGACGTATCTTGAAGTAAAAAACGTCATGGAATTTGAATATTGTGGGTCCGTCAAGTTACGTGTCTCCAAAAAATCCACTGCACGATTTGGTAGCTCATTGACAGGAGTCTTACTCAATCAACTTAATGCATTGCCTACCAACGTTATGCTTATTCCGAGAAGAGAGACGAAAACAACGTAGACTGATAAAAATTCACATAACATTATGAAGAAAAAACAAGCAGGTAAGGACGGTGTTTCGGATTCTGAAAAACTTATCGTGTTTGTGTTTTTATTACTTGTTGTAATCACGGTACAGGTAATGGTTTGTTGCCAAGTACAAGAAGGTAATCGGGGACTTCTTAAAATTATAAGTTGAAACGCCCCTAAAAAAAGTGCCAAGTTGGAATTCCCTTATTTGAAGAATTTATGGACATAAAAGCGTGTGCACGATGGGATTTCCCATCGACAAAATTTATGAACCTATACAAACTTTGTCCTATATTTGATCCGATTAGGAGTAGTTTATTTTTATTATTTCTTGCCTATCAGTGAATGGATGAATTTAAGATTTTTAAGTAGATGTCCAACAGTTATTTTTTGGAAACAAAAGTATACAATTATGAGAATAGTTTCAACGTTAATTTATGGATTAAGCGCAGGCAAAAGCCAGTCTTTAATATGGCTAAAGTGTCTAACATAGGATATGCAAAGTTAGATACGATCTACAATTGCATACACTCATAACTAATTTAGTTTAATATTGCAACAGTGATTAGCTAATTGATCGTCTGCGAACGCCATTATTGGTAACTTATTTATTTAAGAACAGAGTAAGGGCATGATTTCGCCATTTTCATAGCATTATCCTCAAGAATGCTGGATATGGCTTTTAGTAGTGTTGCTGTATATCATGGACAAGAAGGCCTGAATCAGATTTTAAATGAGCGACAAAGTAGATAAAAAATTAAACATGTTTTAGATTGACATAAGGATAAGTTACCGGCTTTTAATTAAGCGTTTATTGGTGAAAAGCTTTTTTATGGATACCTAAGTAGTGTTTGTGTCTGAATGTAGTTTTTTGTGGTTTTCTTTTAAATTTGAATTTTTGGGTTGTAGTTTGTATTAGTCGATCGTGTTGTTTTGTTTCATAACTTAAGGGCCTATACTACCTCAAATGGCTTAGCATGATCCTCCGTTACGCCTAAAATACTGCAGCATTAATTTTGAAATAAATATATGGTAAAGTTGAGGATTAATGTCCTATGTTTGGCGAAAACATGATTCCATAAAATTTTCTCGATAGAAAAAAAATCCAAAGTTACCACCAAATCGAACAATAAACCGCTGGTATTCAAAAAGTACTTCAAATTAGATCATGAAATTTTGCATACTAACTGAACTAACTATAAAGCAGGTCTTATGTTTTTTTCGAAAAGACGAAAATTTGATCTAAAAAACCACTAATTTCGCACTATTCGGCCTGCAGTGACTGAGGTAACAATCACTTTGTAGTGCAAGCTGATTAAAACGTTATTCTAACAGTATTTCAAACGAAGTTTGAACCACCACAAATAGAGTTGCTAATTTGAGGTTGTTTAAGCTCTTAAGTAATAAGTTGTAGTAAGTATTTTGTACCTACCTCTTTATTTTTTTGTTTTCTTTTTTTTTATCCGAGTGTTTTTTTTTTATCTGCGGAAACTTGTAAATAGTATAAATAGCCTATATAATCCGTAAAGTTTAAGAACATTGTTTATATTAGCTGTAAGTTTCCCAAACAGTAGGTATTAAATAAAATAAATTAAAGTAAAATAAAAATAAAGCTTATGTCAATGTCGTTGTAGAAATGTGAAACGTTTTTCAACGATTTCCAGTTGTCAATTTTCTAGGGTCTCGTATAGTTAGGAAAGTACTGTGCAGACGCCGTACCTACTTAGTAGATTTTGCTGAATTTACATGTTTGAACCGGTTATATATTTTGTTAAAAAAATATATAATTGCAATGAAATGTTGGTAAATTATAATAATGATGCAGTTAAGGAAGTAGTAAAATAGCAGTGGTAACAAATGTTAATTAATTATATCGAAAAAAGTCGACTATGCCCTGCACGAGAGAAACGTGATGACTTGATGAGTGTATGACATGCATTTTTGAAGCTAGATTGGTGATAACTTTAAAATAACATTAATATTTATTTACGGATACATTCACGTTTTTATCCCGGTATTACGGGATTTATGGAATCTGTAGCGGACCGTTATTCATGACCCCGTGCCATGACGAATTTGGTAGTCAAGTTCAACAAAAATACCGTAACTCATTTCATTCCATTTCAAATTCATGACCAGCTAGATAAATAAATAAATATCGCTGGACATTACACACAGCGCCATCTAGTGACACACTAAGCAACGAGGCTAGATCCATCTATAAGTATATTTTAGTAAAGTTCCTATGAAATAATATCTTGATGAGAGTAACCTGTGTATAAAATCAGGCCATCTATCGGTCGACTCTCGATATTAACGACAGACTGTGCCAAAAATCATACAATATTATCAATGTCAAATTGTCAATAAAGCGCCAGATTACGTAACGACCGAATTGCGTAACATACTTGTCTAAAATCCGAAGAATTAAGGAGGAAATTCTTTATCCACTTCCTCTGCTTGCGTTTGCGTAGCGCAGGCATATGAAGAGTGGGGTGGAGTGCACTGTGAGTGTGCGTGTGACACGTTTATTTTGTGAATAATCATTAATTTTTCTTTAATTTTCTGTTCGAAAATTGAATGGGGTAGGTGATGGGGGGTAAGTTGGAAAATGTGTAAATTTGGAAAAAAAATAATGAGAATGGCCCGTATGGCAATATTCATTTCCCGCACACGTGTTGGAAAATGAAAAAATCGCACGCATGTGAAATATATTGCATGTTGAACCTAATCGTAGTGTGATAAGAAGCAGTTTTCGAGGAAGTGTTTTGAAAAATATTTACCTTAACTACTATTGGTACTATGTACTGTGGATGTTTGTTACTCAATGATACCAGAACGGCTGAACGGATTTAACACACAGATAGTTTATAACCTGGAATAACACAGGATAATTTTTATCCCGGTATACGGTCCCGTAGGACAATAAAATTACAGACTCCACGCGGACGAAGTTGCGTGCATAAGCTAGTGTAGTGTAGTACTATATGTCACTAGTTTTCATAATATCATATTCTATAAATGGAAATTACGGATTTTCCTACTCCTCCGCTATACTTTTCTGATTAATTTCGTTGCGGGATCCAAGACAGTTAAATTAATTCTCTGGGACTTCGTCGAGCTTCATTGTCTCGGCGCTTTTCTGGTGGTCGCCACTGTTGATTCTGGCTTTCAGGAGTTACAGTGGTTTGGGAACAGTGTGGCGGGCTTGTCCCAATAAAAAAAAATATCATACTCTATAGTTTTCTGTACTAACAAGGTACTTTGACCGTGACTCTTAAAGAAGAGTTCTTCAGAGCAGTATCTCCTGATTCTTGGGCAATACGCCAACGACTTGTCACCACGCAATATACCACTATTATTGCAGTCTGTACAGTCTCTTATTTTTGTTTACGCGCTTTCAAGTGCACTTGTGTGTATTTTTAAAGTTATTTCGATGCGAAAATAAGACTTAAATGGTGTTGAATAAACATTCATAATGTTAAGAAACTGACTGTTTTTATTTGTTTCATAATTTGGTAATTTTAACACTTCAGACACTTGGCTCTTATATGAAATCGGAAGGTATTCAAAATGAATACACTCGACTGCAAAATGTGTGCAATTTAATAACCAACGACATGCATTTTTAGTTCTAAATCACCAACGATATGCATTAATAGTTTTTAATCACCAACTACATGCATTGATAGTCTTCTAAGAATACCAAAAATAAAAAATTCTAACTTAAAAAAAAAAACGAGAAATATCGTTATAGGACCAATTTGCCGTAGTAAAAAACTTTCCCTATAAACCTAGGTCACGTATAAAAACAGAATATTTCATTTCGTTCAAACCATCTATGTGTATAGTGTACGTGAAGATGTTAGATCTTCTGTACAAATCTATAGTGTAGTTCAGTCGACTTGGTTCGGTTCCATTGCGCGAGGTCGAGGAGAGAAAGTTGTGTGCTGTTATGAGAACATACGTACAAGGCAAAGTACCCAGAACAACTAGGGTGTGGTGGTAGTGCCAGAGAATTATACATGAGCTTTTTAAACTATAAGCAATTTACAATCTTTTTCTTAGCGTGTCGATGACAATCTAAATTGATACAGCCCAAAATTTGGCAACGAGTTTGGCACTTTCAGTTGCATCCATCAGCTCCTGTGTGATGTAATGAACAAACAACAGAACAGGCAGGACACGATATTACAAGTGTCTCATCGTTTGTGGAAACCACATGGCATTGTGCAGCGAATTTACAATCACGCATCATGCTTTGAGTTTGAGTTTGACCAACACTAATTTACCTTATATCCCTCAAATGGCTTAGCATGATACTCCGTTACGCCTAAAATACTGCAGCATTAATTTTGAAATAAATATATGGTAAAGTTGAGGATTAATGCTAAGCCTTATGTGAAGTTATGTGTGACGAAAACACGATTCCATAAACTTTTCTCGATAGAAAAAAAATCCAAAGTTACCTCCAAATCGAACAATAAACCGCTGGTATTCAAAAAGTACTTCAAATTAGATCATGAAACTTAGCATACTAACTGAACTAACTATAAAGCAGGTCTTATGTGTTTTATTTTTTTAGTCCAATCAATAGATTTTTTGTAAATCGCAAAAAAAAACACTAATTTCGCACTATTCGGCCGCAGTGACTGACAACCGCTTTGTAGTGCAAGCTGATTAGAACTTTATTCTAACAGTATTTCAAACGAAGTTTGAACCACCACAAATAGTGTTGCTAATTTTAGGGTTAGAAGGGCCTTAAGCAAGTTCGGTTTCAAAAATGAAATTCACTTAGGGCTAAGCTAATGCGCCGTCAGAACATCAAAAGCGCGTTCAAGAGCCGCCTCTTACATAATTACTGTTATATTGGCACTGACAGCTCTTGAACACCGTTCAGATGTGACGATCAGTTACATTGGTGAAATCCGCACTTAAAGAACTTTATAAGGATTCACACTCAAGTTATGAAATTTCAGAAAGAGATTTTTTCGATTAGAGGTCTATTCTGTTATTTCTCAAATACACAGTGCCAGATATTAAAATGGGGGAAAATATGACCATCAAAAATAACTTTGTGACCACTAACATCTATCACCTAAAATATCAATTGATCACCAAATTTAGTAAATTGAGCACCAAATTTTAATAAGGTGGGTGATGACAAACTAGTTTTGCCTGGGCCGACTTAGAGCACCACGACTTATTTTTTTATAAACCATTCAGAAGTAGGAGCCCCGCGAAGCGGGACTCCGTCGACCGGGTCTCCCACGACTCGGATGCAAGAGCATAACAGTTCAATTTCTGGTGGTCAATGGTGTCGATTCTGTTGTGCACAAACTAAACTTAATTTAGGCTACTGCTATCTTTTACTAAAAGGCAGTGCTAGAAAAGGACGGCTATAACTATATGAACCAAGTTAGAGATGTCAAACTAGTTTATGCCTTGCGCTTCACCGTGTTTTTAGTCGATATTTTTTTTACGTGCACCCTCCAGTTGTATGGCAATATTAGTTCCAACTAAATTTGACAGCTCTAAATTACGTCCGTCTCTTTCTCGTTTTATTAGAGAAAAACAAGATAGCAATAGCCTAAACTAAGTTTAGTTTCTGCACAACAGAATCGACACCATTAACTAAAAACATATTTTTTTGGTTCTAAATTCACGATAAAATTGGGATTAATTTTGGTGATCATTTACTAATTTTGGCAATCAAAAGTGATTTATTTGCCGTTACATTTTGCGGTGGTTGTTAATTGTATGCCTATTAAAATTAAACGCCGCCGTTTAGAGAAAGTAATAGAGGCTGTAAAAATAAAGTGGTTGCATTTTATGATTCAAATAAATTTCAAATAGATTAAGTGAACATAAAATGAACATTTTATCATACTTTCACCTTTCAATCATATTTTTCTAATAACTATTAGAAAAATAATTTAAAAAATTAAAAAACCCGACTGCGTAAAAATAACTAGGTAATAACTTTAAATAAAAACTGAAAAGAAAAAAACCAGTTCAATAATAAATTCTAATACGGAACATATTGACTGCAACAGTCGGGACCCATATTGCATGTAATGATTTTAGTCTTGATTATTTAATGGGTCCCGACTGTTGCAGTCAATATGTTCCGTATTAGAATTTATTATTGAACTGGTTTTTTTCTTTTCAGTTTTTATTTAAAGTTATTACCTAGTTATTTTTACGCAGTCGGGTTTTTTAATTTTTTAAATTATTTTATTTATTTTACACTTTTTAGTTACGATTATAATAAGATGGAGAATTTCGCATTTTATTTATTTTGGTGTACATTTATCACTTTAAAGTTCACAAACCTACCTACATAATCATCCGCGCGTATCTTGTATAGATAAATAATTATTAACATATTTTTTTCATTAAAATGGTCATGACATACTATTTTGAAATCCTCATGATGAGCCCTTTAATTTGGTACCGATATTGCAGTGTTTAATTATTATTATTTTAATTACTAGCTGTTGCCCGTGGCTTAGCCCGCGTCAAATTCGGTAACTGTCCCACAGGATCATACTGAAGGGATAAATAGTATCCTACATCTAAATCCAGGTTATAAACTATCTATGTGCCAAATTTCATAATCATCACAATTATAATCATCACAATCACCATCATCATCATTATCACTGACACTATCACAATCACAAATCACTATGTCAATCACAATCGCTATCACAATCACTATTACAGTCACTATCACAATCACTATCACTATCACAATCACTATCACAATCACTATCACAATCACTATCACAATCACTATCACAATCACTATCACAATCACTATCACAATCACTATCACAATCACTATCACAATCACTATCACAATCACTATCACAATCACTATCACAATCACTATCACAATCACTATCACAATCACTATCACCATTACTATTACAATCACTATCATAATCACTATTGCCATCACCATCATCGTTATCACAATCATTATCATCGTAATTCTTATGTTTGTTGGAATGAAAGATACCGTTGAGTGGACTTCGTTTATTAACACGAGGGCTCAACACAATACAGTCACCATTATCAAAATATCATCATCATTATCACAATCATCATCATCGTTATCACAACCATTATCATCATTATCACAATCATCATTGTAATCACAATCATTATCATCGTAATCACAATAATCATCATCATTATCACAATCATCATTATCGTTATCACAATCATCACAATAAATAAAAAATAACCCTGCACAGAAGTCGAATCCGCCATCTTCTGGATCTCAAAATAAATGCCATATTCGTAATCAGTACCCCTGATAATCTCGGAATCGACACCCATATTGATTTTAAGATATTTCAACCACACACCCCAACAGGGGATGATGGTATTTCTGGTCCGCTACATTAAATCTTAAAATCGTTGTTTTTGTAATACACCCGACCCGATACACCATACAAACACTAAAATAATGTTTTTTTGAATAAGTTAGATTTATAAGATACTTAAATAATAAGTCCTCTCCACACTATCTTACTTTTGCTGTGCCTCACAGGGTCCACGATTGTTCCCAAATAAATGTTTACCACCTAAGCGTACATTTTGGAATGCAATTAAGAATTGAGTATTGAGTAACATGTTGATTTTCAGACTGTGTCACCCCATTCCCCTTTTGGAGTTGATTTCTGAAAAATCCTGAAACACAAATGTTTAGTCTTTTATTGATAGGAATATTCCTGTGAATAAATAAAATAGTCTTACTAATCTTATTTCCTCATGTAAACTTTGGACCACCGTTTCAACCCCTTAAATTTTGAAAAATCACGTCTTAGTACTTCCCTAAACCTCATGAGGAACCTATGTGCCAAATTTAGAATCTCTAGACTTTGCGTTTTGGGCTGTGCATAGATTTTCAAACTTTGTCATCCCATTTCCCCCTCATAGCGATTGCATTCTGAAAAAACCTGAAACCCGTTTCTACTCAATTATCAATAGGAGTACTCCTGTGAAGTTTCAAATAAAATAGTCTAACTAATCTTGTTTCCCCATACAAATTTTAGAGCCCCGTTTGGTGAAACGGGGGGAAGAGGGTGCCCTTAGGGGGTAAGTTTTGAAAAATCCTTTCGTAGTGCACCCCTAACCTACATAAGGAACCTACTTGCCAATTTTGGAATCTGTAGACCCAGCGGTTTGGGCTGTGCGTTGATGTCAGTCAGTCAGTTTCTTCTTTTATATATTTCGATTTTATAGCAGTAGTTTATAAATGTATTAATTATTCACTAACCTATGTTACCCGGAGTAATACAAGGATTCTAACGATATCACGTACATCGAAATCGGTTTATGCATTTAGAAGTTATGGTGGAATAAAGAAACGCACAAACATACATACATACATACATATATACATACATACATACATGAACCCTGAAAACATACCACTCCTTTTTTTGGGCAGTCGTGTAATAATTACTAGCTGTTGCCCGTGGCTTAGCCCGCGTCAAATTCGGTAACTGTCCCACAGGATCATACTGAAGGGATAAATAGTATCCTACATCTAAATCCAGGTTATAAACTATCTATGTGCCAAATTTCATAATCATCACAATTATAATCATCACAATCACCATCATCATCATTATCACTGACACTATCACAATCACAAATCACTATGTCAATCACAATCGCTATCACAATCACTATTACAGTCACTATCACAATCACTATCACTATCACAATCACTATCACAATCACTATCACAATCACTATCACAATCACTATCACAATCACTATCACAATCACTATCACAATCACTATCACAATCACTATCACAATCACTATCACAATCACTATCACCATTACTATTACAATCACTATCATAATCACTATTGCCATCACCATCATCGTTATCACAATCATTATCATCGTAATTCTTATGTTTGTTGGAATGAAAGATACCGTTGAGTGGACTTCGTTTATTAACACGAGGGCTCAACACAATACAGTCACCATTATCAAAATATCATCATCATTATCACAATCATCATCATCGTTATCACAACCATTATCATCATTATCACAATCATCATTGTAATCACAATCATTATCATCGTAATCACAATAATCATCATCATTATCACAATCATCATTATCGTTATCACAATCATCACAATAAATAAAAAATAACCCTGCACAGAAGTCGAATCCGCCATCTTCTGGATCTCAAAATAAATGCCATATTCGTAATCAGTACCCCTGATAATCTCGGAATCGACACCCATATTGATTTTAAGATATTTCAACCACACACCCCAACAGGGGATGATGGTATTTCTGGTCCGCTACATTAAATCTTAAAATCGTTGTTTTTGTAATACACCCGACCCGATACACCATACAAACACTAAAATAATGTTTTTTTGAATAAGTTAGATTTATAAGATACTTAAATAATAAGTCCTCTCCACACTATCTTACTTTTGCTGTGCCTCACAGGGTCCACGATTGTTCCCAAATAAATGTTTACCACCTAAGCGTACATTTTGGAATGCAATTAAGAATTGAGTATTGAGTAACATGTTGATTTTCAGACTGTGTCACCCCATTCCCCTTTTGGAGTTGATTTATGAAAAATCCTGAAACACAAATGTTTAGTCTTTTATTGATAGGAATATTCCTGTGAATAAATAAAATAGTCTTACTAATCTTATTTCCTCATGTAAACTTTGGACCACCGTTTCAACCCCTTAAATTTTGAAAAATCACGTCTTAGTACTTCCCTAAACCTCATGAGGAACCTATGTGCCAAATTTAGAATCTCTAGACTTTGCGTTTTGGGCTGTGCATAGATTTTCAAACTTTGTCATCCCATTTCCCCCTCATAGCGATTGCATTCTGAAAAAACCTGAAACCCGTTTCTACTCAATTATCAATAGGAGTACTCCTGTGAAGTTTCAAATAAAATAGTCTAACTAATCTTGTTTCCCCATACAAATTTTAGAGCCCCGTTTGGTGAAACGGGGGGAAGAGGGTGCCCTTAGGGGGTGAGTTTTGAAAAATCCTTTCGTAGTGCACCCCTAACCTACATAAGGAACCTACTTGCCAATTTTGGAATCTGTAGACCCAGCGGTTTGGGCTGTGCGTTGATGTCAGTCAGTCAGTTTCTTCTTTTATATATTTCGATTTTATAGCAGTAGTTTATAAATGTATTAACTAACCTATGTTACCCGGAGTAATACAAGGATTCTAACGATATCACGTACATCGAAATCGGTTTATGCATTTAGAAGTTATGGTGGAATAAAGAAACGCACAAACATACATACATACATACATATATACATACATACATACATGAACCCTGAACCCACTCCTTTTTTTGGGCAGTCGTGTAAAAATACACACACAACAAAAATAAAAACAAAATACAAAACACAAAAACAAAAAACAAATACAACAACAAAAACAATAAATACAACAACAAAACACAACAAAACAATAACTACAGCAACTGCTGTAATAGACTTTTGAATCGTAAGCAAAAATACCGTAGTACTTATGGACTTTCTTGTATAGGTACTTTTTAACAAAATGGTTCAAAAAGTCTTAAAGTGTCCAAAAAGTCTGACAATCAGTATTACCAAGGGGTATCGTATTACCCAGTACTAACTAGGGTGTGGAGGTCAGATAGGCAGTCGCTTCATGTGAAATACTGGTATTCAGCTGCATCCAGTTAGACTGGAAGCCAACTCCAACATAGTTGGGAAAAGGCTAGGCAGATGATGATGATGACTTTTTAATAAAATAAGTCACTTATACCAATTGGCTGAGAATCAACACTTTTCCCGTGTTTTAGCTAAGGATAAGTGGCGGAAAAAACTCTCCAGAAAAGCATCCGTCTGTTAGGTTACAAGAACTTGATGTTACACAATAGTAACTGACATAACATTTAGAAGTGCTCACTCTCAGTGGAACCCCACCTCACAAAGATCACATGACATGAGCATCACATCAGCATAAGGTCATCAAACATCATAATTTCATACATATCTATATGTCAAACATTATGATCATAACATACGTACTTGTCTATAAATACCGTCTCCGAATATTAATCCACTAGTCTTACATAACGAGTTAATGAGACACTGACATGTGTAGCGATAGGTGACAGCCGTAAATAGATTTGTAGATCAGCTGATTGAAGTCTATTACATTGAATGTAGTTGTAATACATAATAGAAGAGATAGTAGGCGTTTGTTACTTAATTCCTTTATCGTCTATCAATGTATAGACACCTCGTTAAGGGCCTATACCCCTCAAATGGCTTAGCATGATCCTCTGTTACGCCTAAAATACTGCAGCATTAATTTTGAAATAAATATATGGTAAAGTTGAGGATTAATGCTAAGTCTTATCTGTGACGAAAACAGGATTCCATAAACTTTTCTCGATAGAAAAAAATTCCAAAGTTACCTCGAAATCGAAAAATAAACCGCTGGTATTCAAAAAGTGCTTCAAATTAATCATGAAACTTTGCATACTAACTGAACTATAAAGCAGGTCTTATGTGTTTTATTTTTTTTAGTCCAATCAATAGATTTTTTGTAAATTGCTAAAAACCACTCATTTCGCACTATTCGGCCGCAGTGACTGACGTAACAACCGCTTTGTAGTGCAAGTTGGTTAGAACTTTATTCTAACAGTATTTCAAACGAAGTTTAAACCACCACAAATAGAGTTGCTAATTTTAGGGTTAGAAGGGCCTTAAGTGGGACTACCGTAATGAAGCTGCAGCGGGGTGTGGTTGTGAAGCTGCGTGACAAATTTCCATCTCCTATCCTGCCCTCTTGTCCAACTAATGCCACCGACGACTCGGTGGAAGTGGCGAAGTTTCTATGCTAACAAGATAAAGGGTGTAAAAATACTCCGAAAACAAATGAAAAAGAAAAACAAAAACTCTGAAGAAGCCGAAAGGCAATTGTTTTGTTCTCCCCGTCTTTGCGATCATTTTTTGTTCAAGACCATACCTGGAAACCGTTATTGGTGGTCCAAGTTCCAACTTTTCCACAAGTTTTTTTTAATACATGTTTTTAATGTAGTTATACATATAACATAGTTTTACCCTAAAATGTGATTTTTCACCCGCGCATGCACGTTACGTTACGTGACGATGAGTTCAATGTTTTTCCTTCACCCAAAAAGTTCTCAACGCGCCTAAAGAAGTTTTCACTACAAAAATATATTTTTTAAAGTATAGGTATAATAGTAAAAAATCGGAGCTGTCTTGGGGGACTTCCGATAGAAGTGAAAACAAAAAGTACACAGGCCGCGCCCCAGTCGTAGCACTGGTTATGCCCCACGCATGCATATGTGGTGCTACGCCGTAGCGGATGCTACGAGTGCTACGAACGGCTACGAAGCGTGACCGCACGTTACGTTACGTGGCGATGAGTTCAATGTTTTTCCTTCACCCAAAAATTGCTCAACGCGCCTAAAGAAGTTTTCACTTCAAAAAAAAGAAGCTTCCCAGCAATCATATTAGCGTTTGACGGCTTCTTGAAGGGTCTGTATACACCCTGTATGTCTACTGATTTACTGAAGAGTTGTTAGGTGGTTCAAGTAGGTAGGTATCTTTTTACAATACCCACAAAAAGGTCTATTCTATCAACAGTTTAACAATAAAAATATTCCACTTGCCTAAAATAATAAAGTTCTTTTCAATGCATATTAAGTTCAATGTTAGTAGGTGGGTAGTCAGGCCACCTAAACAAACTACGTAAATTAATTGTATCTATGATAATGACTTAATGAGAACAATTATTGTTTGCTTTGTTCCAAAATATTCAACAAAAAACAGCTGCACAAAATGTACGTAAGTAAGTACTTATTTACATGAGCATTTTTTGCGTTATATCAGGTTCAAATAAGGCGAGATGCGAGATAAATGTATGAATTTTGTCTTATTTTCGTTAACCAATGTTATTATCTGCAAGCTTGAAATGGGACGGGCAAGGCACACTTCTAGGATTAGAAGTCAGGACCGATGGGCGGAGATATAATCAGTGTGTGCCTGAAGACGGGTGTGTGGGGTGTCGTAACCGAGGCAGGCCCAAGAAACGCAGGCGTGACAATTTGGACTCGTTCCTGACTGATTGGCCAGAGAAGGTTTAACATAAAGAAATACAAAAATGTCACACACTAATAGCCGTTAAAAAGGAATAAATGGCGACAAACAACAAGTTCATTTACGCATAACTGCGGCAAAACCGGCAAAGATCCAAATTTCTCACGAACACCCACGACACAATGTCACACGGCATACAATTCTACGAAACACACGTGTGCTACGTGAAACTAAAAAGTAAACTCAAGCGTACATGAAGAAGATACGTGACACACACATTCGTAATTAACCTGAGAAGGGTACATCAGTGGGTAACACTAAGCATAAGCAGATTCCAAAATTCCCACTCTTGGGACACAGGCCTCTTCTCTATGAGAGGGTAAGAAAGGAGTTCTGGGACATAATGGGTGTAAAATACCCTATACCAGAGATAGGGGGTCAAAATTCCAACTTTTTCACCAATAAAAAAAGACATGTTCTTTTTAATGTTATAACTTTACTGTAAATACCTCCACCTCCGTACTATTCAATGCATCTATCAGCACAATGTTTTGAGTGCGTTACATTAAGTTCTATCGTAAAACGCGTAAAAAAGTCGTTTTCCAGCAATCATTTTTGCGTACAGTTTGAGTTTTATGTAAGGTTGAACAAGCTATTTAGTTCACAGTTTAACCAACAAATTACATTGTAAAATGTAAACCAAATAGCTTGTTCGACTTGGTTGAACAAGCTATTTAGTTCACAGTTTAACCAACAAATTACATTGTAAAATGTAAACCAAATAGCTTGTTCGACTTGGTTGAACAAGCTATTTAGTTCACAGTTTAACCCACAAATTACATTGTAAAATGTAAACCAAATAGCTTGTTCGACTTGGTTGAACAAGCTATTTAGTTCACAGTTTAACCCACAAATTACATTGTAAAATGTAAACCAAATAGCTTGTTCGACTTGGTTGAACAAGCTATTTAGTTCACAGTTTAACCCACAAATTACATTGTAAAATGTAAACCAAATAGCTTGTTCGGCTTGGTTGACGGCTTTATGCAGGGTCCTTCTTTCCCTTGTATATGCCTGTTTTCTCAGGATGTTCCTTCACCGGTTTAGTTTAGAGCAGTGGTGATGAACTAAATTACACAAAGTAATGCGCCTGCTCGGGTTCGTACCCACGATCTAAAACTTGAAGTCGCAATCGTTAGCAAAGGTGACCCGATGGTAATAGCCGTATTGTCAGCATGCAGAAACGACCGAATAAAATTGCGAAAATAAGGCGTAGTCCACGTCTCCTATTTCTGTCTGCAGGGTTTAAAGTAACCTAACCAAACCTAAAGTCGGGTGTTCAAAGTACCGAGCTCGCTTCGCTCGCTTTCAAAGCAGCGCTTTCGGCGTATCGACGATGCGCCCGTTTGTATTTGGGCGGCACGTTTACGCCGCTTTGACTTACGCGAAGTGCTCATTCAATGCTGCGTACTTTATTTCAGCCGAAATGTAATCCGGCTGAACGTGAAGACACCGCATTACATAACAGCAACGTTTTGCAATTCGGCGCGCCGTTATGTAATACGGCGTGTTCTACTATATGCCCGCGACAGTTACACTTGCACAATTAAACTTGCCCTTACTGCTACGACATAAAGTCGCTGTTAATGTCAAATTGTGTGACTAAAAGAGAACTAAAATTAAGAATTAAAATCAAAATCCTAAAACGCGTTAAGTTATCCGCGAGTTAGAACATATTGAAAAACCCGACTAATATCGTTGGGCAGTAGCACCCTAGACACAACACCCGTCTGGTCGGAGAAATCCTTTCAATGGAGTATTGAGGAAATTTACACCCTGATCTTCATACTCCTGAAGAGCTACGCATTTGCAGGATATGCCGTCTGAACAAGTCTTTATAAGCTACAAGGTTTTATACAACCATTTTCTCATACTAAAACAACTGTTTAAATATTATTGAATATATATTATTATGATTAATTTTAAATACCACGTCACTTTGCAGTGGGGTTGTAAAACTATGTAAGTTAATACTGCAGTCACAGACACATTGTTTAAATAGGGATGAAAACTGACTAAAATAGTACATTTTGATACAAGTGGAGAAAGTTTGTTATTGCAATCGAGGCGGAATTATAACACTCGAGCGTAGGCGAGGGTGTTTTTGAGCCGAGAATTGCAATAACAAATGTCCACGTGTATCAAACGACGTTTTTCAATACACTTTTGAAGAAACAAAATAAAATACTGAAAAATATTTTTGTCACGAACTATGAAACTATGATTTAATTTTTTATTTTTTTCGCGCTTTGGTCTCGCCAGGTTGAAAGAGAGGCAATGGTATGAAGCCGTTAAACAGCCTAATATAAAAAATAGATTTATTTTATATTTTTGAATTCACTACACAAATAAATGTTAATTTGTGTATAAATGTAACTATTAGTTTTAAATAATCATGTTTATCTATGATATTCTATTTATAAACACAATTTGAATATTCAAAAAATAGTTATGCCGTAAAGACGCGTAGTGCTTTGCAAAAATTAAAAAAAAAACATTCACCTCAGACTATAGGCATTGAACCAATTTGGACTAAGTATAGGTATAGTTATCTGTGGCAATTTTCATACCCGCACACGTGCGGGAAAGTGGAAAAAAACGCACCCGTGTGAAATACATTGCATGTTGTACCTAATCGTAGTGCGTTAAGAGGGCCCTTCCCGGCCCGCCTTTCGTCAACGCGAGCATTGTCGGAAAGCTTGTTGTTTCATCCAGAGCCACAGCGGTGGTATTCTTTCAACTCCCCTGTCTTACCTAGACCCCGAATCCGCACTACTTGCCTCCCGCGTACCTCATACCGCTTAACGCTGGGACATTGAACGAAAAATATTGTTCGAAAATTTATAAAACTTGTTCCAGGAAATACGTGTTTTTGAATTAGTCTTCTAAGTATGTGAAATAAATATTTGTTATTTAGAATCTCCACTACATTTGCAAGGCTTCTATCAGGATGCTTTCTTTACTTTTACAAATTATAAGTACACTAGCTGTTGCCCGCGGCTTCGCCCGCGTAAATTTCGGTAACTGTCCCACTGAATCATACTAAAGGGATAAATAGTGTCCTACATGTGAATCCAGGTTATAAACTATCGATGTTTCATAATCATCACAACCACCATCACTGTCACAACCACCATTATTATCACAATCACCATCACTATCAAAACCAACATCAATATCACAATCATTATCACAATCACCATCACTATTTCAGTCACCATCACCATCACAAACACCAACACAATCACCATCACAATCACAGTCACCATCAATATCACCATCATTATCACAATCACCATCACAATCACCATCACAATCACCATCACAATCACCATCACAATCACCATCACAATCACCATCACAATCACCATCACCATCACAATCACTATCAAAATCACCATCACAATCACAATCACCATAACAATCACCATCATCGTTATCTCAATCATTATCACAATCGCCATCACAATCGCCATCACAATCACCATCACAATCACCATCACAATCACCATCACAATCACCATCACAATCACCATCACCATCACAATCACTATCAAAATCACCATCACAATCACAATCACCATAACAATCACCATCATCGTTATCTCAATCATTATCACAATCGCCATCACAATCGCCATCACAATCACCATCACAATCACCATCACGATCACCATCACGATCACCATCACGATCACCATCACAATCACCATCAATGTTGAATGATCACAACCGTTTCAAGGTTCCATCTATCTCTATACCAAAATTCATTTAGTAGGGATATACGATACACAACTGCACTCTGCGTTTCCACCCGTATAATTCCGGGATCGGGATCGGGATCTGGATAAAAAGTACCCTATGTCCTTTCCCAAGGTTCCATCTATCTCTATACCAA
The DNA here is from genome assembly GCA_905147715.2 of Xestia xanthographa. Classification (NCBI taxonomy): domain Eukaryota; kingdom Metazoa; phylum Arthropoda; class Insecta; order Lepidoptera; family Noctuidae; genus Xestia; species Xestia xanthographa. The sequence goes on along the minus strand of LR990653.1, from coordinate 27,955,847 downwards.
AATTCATCAAAATCGGTTCAGCGGTTTAGGCGTGAAAAGGTAACAGACAGACAGACAGACAGACAGAGTTACTTTCGCATTTATAATATTATATTATATATAGTAGGGATATAATAATATAATATAATATATATAATATAATAATATATAATATATAATAATATAATATTATAAATGCGAAATGTTCCGTGCTCGTATTATTAAATGTTGCAGGGTTTTTCAGGTAGTTAGAATACTAGAATCGTGAAATAAAACCACACAATTTGCTGTTTTTAACAAGAAGCATTGAATCATATTGAATCATAGACAATTTATTTTTCTTAATTTAGTCTTTGACATTTTGGTTGCGTTCACAGAGAAATAATAATATCGCGTTCACTGTTAATTTACAACATCCTCCAAACGCGCAAAAGAAAATCATAACATTAACATTTTTATCATTAACAGATTTGGCATTAACATATTTAACATTAACATATTTAGCATTAACATATTTAGCATTAAAATATTTAACATTAACATATTTAGCATTATCATAATTAGCATTATCATAATTATCATTAACTTATTTAGCATTCACATTTTGAACATTAACATTTTAATTAACACCTTTCAACTTAACATTATTTCTACCCATCAGATAAGTTATCATGCAATGGAACTCAAAATAAACACAAATGACTACTGCCAGTCAACAAGTTACCATAAACAAACTTAAAACACACACAAACAGTGCATTAAGTTACCATAACTACCAAATCACAACATATAACAAGATACAATAGGGTAAATCAAACATACAAACTAAATTTGCTAGGCAACTTTACCTTTCTTCCTGATCTTGTACTTTGAACTTTGTCATGATGTGGGGACAATGAATCAGTATTACTGTCTGCTACAGCAGAGTTGGCATCAGGGACCCCACTTTCAAAACTATTATCTGGTATCTCCAGCTTAAACAATCTTTGTACTGGGCGAACCCGTACTCCCGACGAGGTCTTAACTTTTGCTGTTCTTTGTACACCATCCTTACCTGAGATTAACTGTTCTATAATACCCAGAGGCCACTTAATTCTTTTCTCATCTGTTTCAATCAAAACAATATCACCTACCTCTATTTTGTCAGACTTCTCTTTGCCTTTTTGAACAAGAAACGTAAGATATTCCGACTTAAATCTCTGACGAAATTGCTCTCTCAGTGTTTGTAAATATTTAAGACGACTATTTAAACTTGTTGCGTCGATCAGATCCAAATCGGTCACATCTGAATTAGTTATGGTCTGAATAAAACATTGAGGAGTTAGTGGCTCCAAATACTCACCTTTATCGTCATTGATAAACGTCAAAGGCCGCCCGTTCATAGTAGCCTCGCAGTCACACACTATAGTTTGCAATTCATCGTATGTCACAGATGTCTTACCTATAATACGACGCAGTAGGTCCTTCATTATTCGAATTAGGCGAATAAAGGAATTAGGTGAAGGACATATACTTCTAAGCGGAGATGCATTTGAACAGCTTGGGATAAATAGGACATATAAATATCTAGGAATACACGAATCAGGGAAGATAGATCATAGTCAGATTAGGGAACAGGTTACAAAAGAATATTTTAAGAGAACTAAAAAGCTACTTAACACACATTTGAGCGCTCGAAATATCATAAAAGGGATTAATACCTATGCCATACCAGTCCTATTGTACTCATTTGGAATTATTAATTATAAGAATAGTAATTTAAAAGCAATAGATATAAAAACCAGGAAATTATTAGCAATTAAAAAAGCACAAAAGCAAAAAGCAGATGTAGAAAGATTGTACTTACCTATAATAGAGGGGGGTAGGGGTTTAATAAATGTAGAAAATATGTATAAAACACAGATACTCAAATATAAACATTATCTAGAAGGAGAGAATGACGATTTAATAAAGGTAATAGTTCAACATGATAAAAATAGGGATAAATATTCAATAATAAAGGAAGCACAAAAAATAGAAAGAGAATTACAACTACCACAAAATAGTATACATACAGACAAAGAAATCAAACACGCAATAGTCAAGATACAGAATGATAAGTGGAGAAATAAACAATTACATGGACAGTTTCCTAAAGCAGTTTTGGACCAAGCTAATATAGATAAAGAAAAATCATTTAAATGGATAAAGAAACAACAAATATCACCCTCCATAGAATCAGCAATATTCGCCATACAGGACCAGGCCGTTATGACTCGTCAGCATCAGCGCGACATTTTAAAGGTAGAAATAGACGGTAAATGTCGCCTTTGCGACAGCAAAGACGAAACGGTGCAACACATTACCTCGGGATGCGAAAAGTTAGCCGGCACGTATTATGTCAAGAGACATAATAACTTAGTTCAGTATGTACACTGGTGTCTGGCAAAAAAGCACAATATCGAGGTGTCGAGTCTTTGGTGGAAAGAGTCACTAACACAACCGCAGGTTAAAGAAAATGAACAGGCTAAAATCATGTGGGAAATACCCATACAGACAGACGTTACCGTAACGCATAATAGACCTGATTTAATATATGTAGACAAAACTAACAATAACACATTTTTAATAGACATAGCAGTACCTTCAGACTATAACATAGGAGCCAAAGAAATAGAAAAATTAAGCAAATACCACCTTTTAAAGACAGAAATTCGGCGCCTATGGAATACGCAAACTACAGTGATTCCAATAGTAGTAGGAGCTACGGGTATAATAAGTAAAAGTTTACATAGATACATAGACCAACTGAACGTAAAAATAGATGTTACAATCCTACAAAAACAAGCAGCCATACATACAACCACCATACTCAGTAAGGTACTGGGAGACACTGTGTTTGTTAACCGTCCACCGAGCACACTAGAGACCACACCAGAAACACAACAAACATCACATACAGTAGACTCACAGCATTTATCCGTCACACAGCGTTCATCTACCTCAGACACACCTAATACACAAAGTCATCCGTCAACCACGCAAAACATAATTAGCACACGAAGATGTAGAAGAAGGAGATAGGGGGCAATGAATATCCTTTTTCCTGCGGGACGCAGGACGGGATATTTATTAAACCGACGCAAGGTCGAGTACCGGAAAACCGAAAAAGATAAATAATATAATATATATAATATTGTTACGAGCTGGGTACGGGATAAATTAATGACTACCGATTAAACACTTGAATTACTTTAATTAATCACAAAACACTTCAAACTCAATCACAAGTACACTACTGATCACTATTCGCTTAGATATCGCACTCACTAGTTCACCTCGATTCGCTCCGTACTGTAGCCAAAATAATACTGCCTGCTCCCGCAAACACGTCGACTATTTATATGACGACCGAACGTTTGAGAAAGATCCAGAATCTTCTAGACAATACATACTAGGTCATTGTCCTACGAGAAACTTCCACAACTTTTGTACAAAGGAAAGAAATAGGTACTTTATGTCCTGGGCGTACGGTCGAAATTACAATGACAACTTTCTGATGTATTTTATAGGTAGTTTGCGAATTTGTACCTACATCATTCGATACATACCTACTACTACCTACCTACTTAGTTGTAGGTACCTACTATTAGAAGCTACTTGTATTGTAGGTATGGGTACGACGTAACACTGCCCCCTCCTTAGACATGCTCGTCCCGAGCATCATTAGGCCCGTAGTATCGCGCCAATCGGTCTACATGGACAATCTTAGGCGCACCTCGTGGACCCTTCTGTATTCGGTAGGTGACATCGTTGATCCTAGTCACGACTCGGTATGGTCCATCCCAGTTTGCTTGTAATTTCGGAGACTTCCCTTTGCTCCGTACTGGGCTATGCAACCACACCAGTGAACTCTCGTCGAAGCCCCTACTATTTGCCTTCCGGTCATAACGGGTCTTCATCTTCTCAGACATCTGTTGGCCGGATTGTCTAATATGCTCATAAACATCATTCAACTTGTTACGCAAGTCATTTGCGTAATCTGTTACACTGCGTGGAGCATCAGGGGGAGTTCCAGTGATTAAATCTGCAGGCAACCGTAATTCCCTTCCAAAGTTCGCGAAGGCGGGCGTCACAGTCGTACTTTCGTGGACTGCGCTGCGGTAGGACAGAAGAAACGGCTGTATGTGCTTGTCCCAATCCCTTTGTCTGCTTTCCACGACTTTTGCCAGATATCTTTCCAACGTTTGGTTGAATCGTTCCACCATTCCATCAGATTGTGGGTGGTAAGAGGTGGTTCTGGTTTTGTGGGTACCCATTAATCGACAAGTCTCCTGAAATACTTGCGATTCGAAATTCCTTCCTTGATCGCTGTGTATTTCTAAGGGTACTCCAAAACGACAGAAGACTTCCTGAACCAATTTATCTGCGACAGTTGTAGCTTCTTGATTAGGAATGGCGAAGACTTCTGGCCACTTTGTGAAGTAATCCATGACCACCAAGAAGTACTTGTTTCCGCTCTCACTTTCTGGAAATGGTCCCGCAACGTCTAGTGCTATCCGTTCCCAAGGGGCTCCAACGTTGTACACTTTTAATGCTCCTCTGCTGCGTGTTTGGGGTCCTTTCACGGCCGCACAACTGGTACATTTGCGACACCAGTCCTCCACATCATCTCGACAGTGGATCCAGTAAAAGCGTTCTCGAATTTTTAGTAAAGTCCTTTTTACCCCCATATGTCCTCCCGAACATCCATCATGGTACAGCCGTAAAACATCCGGTACCTTAGCTTTAGGGACAACCATTTGTAGATGACAGCTGTCCCCTCGAGCGTTTTCCCATTTACGGCACAAGACTCCATCCTGGATCACCAAGCTGTTCCATTGCGCCCAATAACTCTTCGTGACGGAACTCATCGCAGCCACATCACCCCACTTGGGTTTAGGAGCACCAGCTTTGATCCACTCGAAGATCGGTTTGATGTCCGAGTCATTTTGCTGAGCCTGCTGCAATGTCTTTACTACGGCGAGTAGCTCCCGTCTTGTAACGCAGTAATTTCTTTCTGGTTTGGATAAAGACTTGCTGAAGTAAGCTATCACAACCTCTTGGTTTCCTTTCCGTTGAGACAGCACGCCCCCAATTCCAGTATTACTTGCATCTGTGTCAACTATGAAGTCATTTTCTGTGTCAGGATATCCCAAAATAGGCGTATTGCACAGACGTTTCTTTAATTCCTGAAATGCAACGTCGCAGTTCTCGTCCCAACAGAATTGCCGCTTTTCCTCAGTGAGTTTGTGCAGAGGTTTTGCAATGTCGGCAAAATTCTTGACAAACCTTCGATAGTAGGAGCACAAACCCAGAAATGCTCTGACCTGTGTCTTGTCTTTCGGAACTGGCCAATCCTTGACGGCGATTACTTTTTCTGGGTCTGTTTGAACACCTTCCCCCGAAACTATGTGTCCTAAGAAGTTCACTTGTTTTCTGAAAAACGAGCACTTTTTCGGACTTAACTTAAGATTTGTTGTTTGGATTTTCGACAGCACTTGGTTGAGGTTTTTAAGGTGATCTTCAAATGTACGGCCCACGATGATTATGTCGTCTAGATAGACAAGACATGCGTCTCCAATCAATCCGGCGAGTACTTGCTCCATCAGCCTTTCAAACGTTGCAGGAGCATTGCACAATCCGAATGGCATAACTTTAAACTGCCACAAGCCCTTCCCTGTAGAGAATGCAGTTTTTTCCTTATCCTTGGGGTCTATTTCTACTTGCCAATAGCCACTTTTCAGGTCAAGTGTGGTAAACCACTTCATACCAGTCAGCGTATCCAGTGTGTCATCGATCCTAGGCAGCGGATAGCTGTCCTTTTTCGTGACATCGTTCAGTCGTCGATAGTCCACACAGAAGCGCATACTGCCGTCCTTTTTCTTTACCAGGACCACAGGAGAACACCATGGACTCGATGAAGGCTCTATAACACCGTCCTTCATCATTCCCTCCATCATGGTTTCCACCTCTTTTTCACGTGCAACTGGCAGTCTTCTTGGTCGCTGACGGATTGGTAACTCGTTACCCGTATTAATCTTATGCTGAACTAGTCCAGTTCTCCCTATGTCAGCATCATTTGAAGAGAAAATGTCGGCGTACTGAAGTAACATCTTCTTAGCCTTGTCCATTTCTTCTTTAGATAAATCGCAGTTTTCCAAAAGTGTTGACACGTCAAACTTTGTACTACGAATTTTATTTCCGGTAGGCAGATTTTGCAATTGACGCATCCAAGCTACTTCCTCGCAAGTGCCGATTAAGGTGCCCTTCTTAATGACTTGCTCCTTGTCACTTGGATTCAGTATGCGTACTGCTGAGACGTTGTTGGCCTTGACCAGAGTCCGTGCCATCTTCCATGGAAAGTCATTGTTCACCCTTTCTATCAGAACACTTCGATCTTTTTGTCCAGAATTCCGTGGTAAACTAATTGGCACAATCGTTTCTGATCTGCGAGGAAGAACAATCTCTTTCAAGCAGTACACTTTCCCTGATGGTGCACCTTCCATGAAGACTTCCTCTGAACCACATTTCAATACTCCTTGATCAACGTCGATCTCACAACGATATTTCCGCATAAAATCCAAGCCCAAGATGCAATCGTCTACTATGTCGGCCACGATGACATTGTGCTTGTAAAATCTGTCACCCAATTTTAACTCCACCTCCTTCTTGCCTCGGACGGTTATGTGCTGACCGGTAGCTGTTAGTAATCGTATACGGTCGTGGTTATCAAAGTAGTCCCCAAGAAACCGACTTGCTAGGTGAGAGTTAACGACCGTGTAAGAAGCTCCAGTATCCAACGTCAGTTTGCATGGTGTTCCGTTGACTTCGCCTCTGATGGTCAGGCTGTTCCCGTCATGTGCTTGCGAGATCAAGATTCTCGGGGCTCTTTCAATACCAGCCAGCACCCGCCCCCCAGTCCTGGCATTTACTCGTTTCCCTGCTGTGGCTGGGCAGTCACTTCAGCCACCCTTCCTTGCTGATCTTCTCGCGGGGTGTTGCGCTTTGGACAGCTTGACCGAAGGTGACCCCTTTCTCCACAAGTGTAGCACCTAGGACTGTACCCTTGCGGGCGCTCGCGTACAGGTGATGCTACAACCTCCCTAACGCGGTGCGTTCGGTGGTCTTGCCTCACTGCCTCTACTTCTAAGGCATGGGCCAAGGCATCTTTCAGCGTCTCATGATGCCCAAGTCTCACAGCGGCTCTAACTTCCAAGTCACGTATTCCATCAACGAACGCTTGTACCAGATTCTCATCGATAAGTGCAGGGGCAGACTGGTATGCTTTCCGAACCAGCTTTTCAACTTCCAGGGCCCACTGCTGTAGGTTCTCGGCACTACGTTGAACACGATCCTTCAACTTAGCACGAAATACGTGCTCCAGGTGCGCGTCGCCGTATCTGGACTCTAACGCCTCCAGCAGCTGCTCGTAGGTTACATCCTTACCGAGCGCCTCAAGAATGTTTAGGGCCTGGTCTCGGAGGCCCAAGGTGAGCGCGGTCATGGCTTGCGATTTTGTCCATCCATTCGCCTTCATAACGGCCTCAAATTGAATTTTATAAGCCGACCACGAAGATGTTCCGTCGAATGGAGGCACCTTAAAGCCCCGCGCTGAAGGTGCAGCAACTACTGAAGCCACAGTCACGTCTCCAGACTTCAGGTCTCCCAAAGCCTTCTTCACTCCAGCGATCTGAACTTCGGCCTCTGAGATGCGATTCTCGTGCTGGTGAACCTGGTCCTTCATAATCTTGAGCTCTTTGCCGAAAGTTGCATGAAGATCCTTTATGAGGATCATCTGTTCTTCTTGACGGCGAGCCTGCTCCTCTTTATCTCGTTGCAACTGCTCTTGTAACTGGCGAGCCTGGTCCTCTTGACGGCGAGCCTGCTCCTCTTGACGGCGAGCCTGCTCCTCTTGACGGCGAGCCTGCTCCTCCTTATCTCGTTGCAACTGCTCCTGTAACTGGCGAGCCTGCTCCTCTTGACGGCGAGCCTGCTCCTCCTTATCTCGTTGCAACTGCTCCTGTAACTGGCGAGCCTGCTCCTCTTGACGGCGAGCCTGCTCCTCCTTATCTCGTTGCAACTGCTCCTGTAACTGGCGAGCCTGCTCCTCTTGACGGCAAGCCTGCTCCTCTTTATCTCGCTGCAACTGCTCCTGTAACTGGCGAGCCTGCTCCTCTTGACGGCGAGCCTGCTCCTGCAGCAGCGCCATTAAAGCTGACAAGTCTGGCGCCACTGATGCTGGAGAAACTCCGGATGGACCAGCGACTGGCACTGACGTAGGCTGGACTCCACCCGGTGTCTGTGTCGGAGAGTCTCCAAACCGCCTTTGGTCCATGTCCTGCTGTCGCTGACTCCTGGTACGGATACCGTCCGTGTTGTCCTTTGGTAGAACTGGCATAATTTATCCCTCACTTCTGGCACCAAATTGTTACGAGCTGGGTACGGGATAAATTAATGACTACCGATTAAACACTTGAATTACTTTAATTAATCACAAAACACTTCAAACTCAATCACAAGTACACTACTGATCACTATTCGCTTAGATATCGCACTCACTAGTTCACCTCGATTCGCTCCGTACTGTAGCCAAAATAATACTGCCTGCTCCCGCAAACACGTCGACTATTTATATGACGACCGAACGTTTGAGAAAGATCCAGAATCTTCTAGACAATACATACTAGGTCATTGTCCTACGAGAAACTTCCACAACTTTTGTACAAAGGAAAGAAATAGGTACTTTATGTCCTGGGCGTACGGTCGAAATTACAATGACAACTTTCTGATGTATTTTATAGGTAGTTTGCGAATTTGTACCTACATCATTCGATACATACCTACTACTACCTACCTACTTAGTTGTAGGTACCTACTATTAGAAGCTACTTGTATTGTAGGTATGGGTACGACGTAACAATATAATAATATATAATAATAATAATAATAATAATAATAATAATCTGTGGCTCGGACGTCAAAGTGACGTGACAAAAATATTTCACCCAACCAATTTAATTAATTATTTTCATCAATTTACTCCATATTTACCAATAAATCGAAACTAAACAGCTAAATAATGAATAAAAATTTGATACATTGATTTATTACATAAGGATTGCGACCAAAATGAAAATTTTCTGATAACAAATTGTCAAAATGTCACCAAGTCACTCATCATAAGTCACCAATGATCACTAGAAGCCGAGCAAAACAGCATCAGGAGGCACACCCACCATCTCCGGGCTCGTCGCTCAGCTCCGCCTCGCAGCCGCCGGGACGCGCCACACCCGTGAGCATCGTGTCACCGGTCGCTGCAGTTGCGTCGAGCTCGAGCGACGAGTTTTTCTCCCCGCCGTCGACACCATCACCATCACCACGACGAGGAAGACGACGAGGAAGAGGACGGCCACCAGCGGGCTTGGGACCTCGAGGCCAACAGGCTCCGAGTAGGGTCCCCGCTGCCGGTGGAAATGTGTCGCGCATTCGTTGGACACAGTCAATGAACGAAAATGTGATGCGCGCATATTATGGGGCTACAGAGGGAGGGATTAACTTGACTGCGTATCGTGGTCGGATGCTCTCTCTGTTTCAGGTGCTTGAGCCAGGTGTCAGCGCGTCGGCACAACGGCTGTCGGATCAGGTGCGAGTCATCCAGCGTAACCATATGTTGGATGACACCGTACTTGATCGACTACGCTCCGAATCACGGAGTAACCTAGTTACGCCTGCTTCGCCGTTGATCGCGGTACAGGTACAAAATGTATCCAGTGCGCCGCCGCGATCCGACCGAGATGGTGAAGAGGATGATAGCGAAGTTATTTCCGTGAGTACCCAGTGCAACGCACAATTGAGGAGCGCTTTGGAGAGTGCATTCCGGGAGTACCGTTCCACACCGCCTGAACTTAGACTACGTCTACCTCGTTTGCCTATGCACAACAAAAACAAGGCGCTGATGTGTGCTCTAGATTCGCAGCTGTCAAATTGCTTTGACAGCAGCAAAGACCTCACCGATACCCACTCAATATTGTACTGTGGAGCTGTAGCGGCATGTCGTGTAGCTCACGTCAAATTCCCCAACAACGACGGAGCTACACGACCCAAATTAGCTGTTCCAGCTTGGCAGTGCAGGATTGAGCGGCGTATCGGTGAGGCTAGGGCACTCATCGGCAAGTTAATCTGCTTCAGGGAGGGCAATACTCGCCCTAGAGTGATGCGCTTTGTGAGGCGGGCGTTCTCGGGAACTGATATAAGTTTCCGAGATTACTTGGCCCGCGTCACAGAGCGTATCGACTCCCTGAAGCAGAAGATCTGTGCATGGGCAAGCCGTATTCGTCGGTACAAGCGGCGAGTGGAACGGTACACTCAGAATCGCACATTCCAAAGCGATGAAAGGTGGGTATATAGGGCTTGGGAGCGACCGGACCAAGGTGTGACTGACACGCGTCTGCCGGATGATAGCGCCATGTATTCATTCTGGCGCAACATCTGGTCGGTGCCTGTCAGTCACACTGAGGGCGATTGGACCCGGGAGGTTGAACAAGCGTGTGATCCTATACCAGAAATGGGGGCAATCATCATCAGCCCCCAAGACGTAGCTCGTGCAGTCCGTCCGCTGCCTAACTGGAAATCTCCAGGGCCGGACGGACTGCACAACTTCTGGATCAAGTGGTTCCAAGGATCACACGCTCGTTTGGCGTCCCAGTTTCAATCAGCCTTAGAGTCAGGGTCGCTGCCCCAGTTCCTGACGACAGGAATTACCCACCTGCTCCATAAATCAGGTAGTGCTGCGGAGCCCAAAAATTATAGACCAATCACTTGTTTACCAACGGTCTATAAAGTTCTTACATCCATTTTGAGAGCTAAAATCAACCAACATATTGATAGTAATTCTATTATGTCTGCCTCTCAGAATGGATGTAGGAACGGGTCCCGCGGCACTAAGGAGCTGCTCCTCATTGATATGGCCATTAGCCAACAGGTTCGCCGTTCCCGAAAGAATCTGTCTACATGTTGGATAGATTATAAGAAGGCCTATGACTCAGTGCCTCATACATGGCTCATGAGGGTGCTGGAGTTGTATAAAATAGATGCAACTCTACGTACCTTCCTGATGTCATGTATGGGACACTGGAGAACGGTTCTTCGCTATCCAGGATGTCGACAGATCCAGGGGAACAGCGAACCAATAAGGATCGAGCGTGGTATATTCCAGGGTGATAGTCTGAGTCCTTTGTGGTTTTGTCTAGCCTTGAATCCTCTCAGCACACTGCTGGAGCGTTCAGGTCTAGGCTATCTGTTGAGGAGAGATGGTCAGGTCATATCTCACCTTCTTTACATGGATGATCTGAAACTCTTTGCCCCCCACAATTTTCAACTGATGAAGCTACTGAAGGTAACAGAAACTTTCAGTAGCGCCATCAGGATGGAATTTGGTGTGGACAAATGTGCAGTCATGCATGTGAAGCGAGGGGAGATTATGGAATCCGAGGGAACTCAACTCTCGGATTCCATACACCTTAGATCCCTCTCCTCAACAGAAACTTACAAGTATTTGGGTATGTCGGAGGCATTAAGTATCAATACTGCCAACATGAAACAATCGTTGAGGGAGCGCTTCTTTGGCCGCCTGAATAAGGTACTAGGCAGTCTTTTGTCAGGCGGAAACAAGGTGCGCGCCTTCAACGGTTGGGTCATGCCGGTTTTGATGTATTCCTTCGGCATACTCAAATGGACTCAGACGGAACTTGATGCCCTGGATAGGAGGGTCCGCACACTGCTGACCGCAAATCGAATGCATCACCCACGGTCGTCGGTGATGAGACTGTATATCTCTCGGAAGTGCGGGGGTCGTGGCTTCTTAAGTGCTAAGACCCTATACAACCGTGAGGTGTACAGTCTCAGGGAATACTTCCTAGAAGCCGAAGGGGAGATGCACCGAGATGTGGTCTCAGTGGACAAGGGCCTCACCCCGCTCTCCCTGGCTAACGGGAACTGGCGCAAACCTAAAGTATTAGACACTAATGACCGCAAGGTGGAATGGCAGGGCAAGGAGCTTCACGGACGCTTTTACCGGGCCCTACATGGCCCCGATGTAGACTTCTTAGCGTCCGTATCCTGGCTGCGCTTTGGTGACCTCTTCGGGGAAACAGAAGGTTTTATCTGTGCAATAATGGACGAAGTTATGATGACGAATAACTACCGGAAATACATTGTGAAAGATGGCACGGTTGACATATGTCGGGCATGCCACCGTCCGGGAGAATCGATCCGACACATTATTTCTGGGTGTTCTAGTCTGGCTAACGGAGAGTATTTGCATAGACACAACCTCGTTGCCAGGATTATCCACCAGCAACTTGCTTTGAAATACAACCTTGTGGAATCAGAAGTGCCATACTATAAGTATGCGCCCGACCCAGTTCTCGACAATGGTCATATCACGTTGTATTGGGATCGACCTATCACCACTGACAGGACTGTTGTTGCCAATAGGCCTGACATTGTGGTGATAGATCGATTGGAGCGTCGCACAATGATTGTTGATATAACGATCCCGCATGACGAGAACCTCATGAAAGCAGAGAAAGATAAACAATTCAAATATCTAGATCTGGCTCGCGAGGTTGTCGACATGTGGGACGTGGGTACAGCAGTCATTGTGCCGATAGTCGTGTCGGCCAATGGCTTAATAGCCAAGAGCCTCGACCAACATCTTAGGAGGCTCTCGCTTGGCAGCTGGATCAAGGGCTTGATTCAGAAAGCAGTACTTCTGGACACGGCACGTATCGTTAGGAGGTTCCTCTCTCAAGAGCCCTGACCACCGGCAGCTCGGATCCTGTTCCCAGCGCTGGTGGGCTACTGTTTTTTATATTTTTAAATGTTTTTTTTATGTTGTTTTATTAAGAAATATTTAAAAATGTTAAAAATATGTATCTAAATGAATAAATGGAATAATAATAATAATATAGTAGGGCCATCACAATCGCCATCACAATCACCATCACAATCACCATCACGATCACCATCACGATCACCATCACGATCACCATCACAATCACCATCAATGTTGAATGATCACAACCGTTTCAAGGTTCCATCTATCTCTATACCAAAATTCATTTAGTAGGGATATACGATACACAACTGCACTCTGCGTTTCCACCCGTATAATTCCGGGATCGGGATCGGGATCTGGATAAAAAGTACCCTATGTCCTTTCCCAAGGTTCCATCTATCTCTATACCAAAATTCATCAAAATCGGTTCAGCGGTTTAGGCGTGAAAAGGTAACAGACAGACAGACAGACAGACAGAGTTACTTTCGCATTTATAATATTAATATTAGTAGGGAAGTAGGGATTATGAACGGCCAAAGTTGAGCTAAAAGTTGTGAATAACAGCAATTTTTGGAGGCTGAATTTGTTTCTACAAATTTTTATTTTCTGCTTCGATAGAAGCCTAGATATAGTGCACAAGATACCTATTAGTTCAAAAAAATCAAAGATATATGTCTAACAACGGCATAATCACGCACGAGCTATTGTCAAAATTCTCGCGAAAAGTATGGCGGGTTGGCCGCTCTTAAGGCTGATGCTCCAGGGTAGCCCGCGAAATTCAAATTTTCTTACGTTTTTGGCAAATTGCAGGCCAGTGCTAGGTTGTATGTTGATTAAAATATTAGACGCGATTGTAAGACGTATGTAGTTACAGAATTATAACCATCAAAACCATCAATACAACCCTCCAAGTTCATAAAGGTCGAGAAACAATTTTTTCAAGGTCAAAGTCATTGCTAGACCTTTATGAACTTGGAGGGTTGTATTGATGGTTTTGATGATTATAATTCTGTAACTACATACGTCTTACAATCGCGTCCAATATTTTAATCAACATACAACCTTGCACTGGCTTGCAAATTGCCAAAAACGTAAGAAAATTTGAATTTCGCGGGCCGGTCGATGCATTCACCTTAAGGTGACACAGCACACGGGCTCAAACTCATTGGTGGGCGTGGCTAAAAAGCACGCTGTCTCACTTGGCATCGTGCCCGACAGAGATAGTATCAGTGATGAGCAGTTAGACGCTAGTCTTCACGTGCGTCTAGTTCGTACGCACACACTCAGCGTCCCGAACCGTTCCGAACAAAAACGAAGTTCTATAATACTTTCGTCTGACCTTTTATTTAAATGCGCTAAAAAGAATAAAATAAACTTTTTCTTTAAAACTTTTACTATCAACTTATAACGCTAACGTCATCGTCACTACACAATTCGCGAGATTAGTGGCAACAATAATATTGTATAACTATATTGTTTGTTATTGTTGGCCTGGGGTCACGATGTCCTGGACGCTTTCCGCCAGGTCTGCTAATCCCTCGAGAGAAATAAATGGCTGTGAAGCCAGCAGAGTCTGGACGTTGGTCGGCAGACGACTGCTATAATATATTGTCATCGTGGTACTGTGGATTTCCTTGGCCTGATAAAGTTTAGGATTTCCTTTTCAGGGCGTATCAAGTCGGAGTCACCAATTTAGTGGTTGTTGTACACTAACTAAATTAAATTAAAAATGTTCATAATTCTATATAAATTTAGTCAACACAAGACAGAGAAGTGACAGATCAGAAGAAAAGTAAAAATTATATCGTGAAGGTTTTATGCTGTTTTATGTATATAAAGTTTCGAAATAAGTAGGTTGCTACACCATATTATAGGGTGTGGGTTTCGATGGCGCGACCACGGCTCTTTTTTTTAAATAACTATGCCATGATTTTGTAAAAATATGTATGTACGTGGTTCAAATTTCCCAAAACCTTAAATTTGTCAAAGTTATGGTTAAAAAGTTATAAGGGTTTGAACGTGGCCACGCCATCGAAACGCGGAGAACCGCGCTGCCGCGGAAATCTTAAAAACTAAGCGTTGCAGAGACCTGAAATTTAGGTAAATAACAGATTGAATCTGTAAAAAAAAATTAAAAAAAACCTAGTTTTATATTTCAGGAGCATACGTACGGTATCACTTATCACCTTCAAAATGTTCTGAATGTGAAATTTAAAATTGAAATGAATGAATTTAATTAATTAATGAATTATATTTTAAATATTTTTTTTTACAATTCTTGCCATAGTTTAAAAAAAAATAATGCCGGCGCCATCGAAACGCACACATTATAGGAACGCAATAAAAATACACAGGCTCTTCAACTTCAGCGAAAAACAAATGACACGTCACTGACGTCATGCATGAAATGAAAAGGACAGAAATATAGGTCAAACGAAGGACATGTCAATATCGCGTGTCCCCCTCCCGCACCGCACCGGGGGAAACATTATTCAGTGAGATGCACGAAAATTCATAGTAAAAGGCGCGCGTAAAAAAATATGAAAAGGCTTTTGGGAAATCGAATTTTATGAAAAAACCACTGCATAAATCATTATCAAATAAAATTTATTGAATTCTTCGATAATTGTGCTGTGTCGGTACCGACTTTGTTTTGGAAATTTGACACTTCTTTTATTACTAATTTACGCCCAAAGTTACGTTAAAATTGGCAATAAAAATGAATCTTTGGTAGCTCGTAACTTTTGAATGGCTTTTTATTTTACTATTCTGTTTCCGCACAGCCACAATTAATAATGAGACAAAACGATATCATGTTTAACTTTAGATGTACCATGTCAAACAGTGGAGTAATAGCCCCCCGAAATTTGTATGAAAAATATGTTGCGCAGTTCAACCTTAAAGACCAGTTTTCGAGGAAGTGTATTGAAAAAAATATGATTCTGTTTAGTCCGTCAGTTAGATTATCGAAAAATATTGGCTACGTGTTTTTTGTTTTATCAAATTAATAAAAAATGACGAAAATAAAACGTATCAAAGATGGGGGCTTGTGCGTGCGCGTCACATTTGAGTAAAAATGTACTCAAATGTGACATCACATGAGTTTTCGACGCACGGTCTTAATTTTTTGTTAACGTGAAAAAAGAAAAAATATGTGTCCAATATTTTTTGGAAATCTATCTGACGGATTAATTAGTTTTTTTTTTGTCATCTACCTTATAATGTCACTAAGTCAGTTATGCCCGCGCCATATTTACCTACCCGCACACCTCACTCACCTACCCGCGAAGCAGACCGCATCATCGCAGTTTAGTCGCCGCGAAGCTTGTTTTATTTAAATTTAGAGATCGCATTTCTTATGGCCCGCTACGGTTTACAAAAATACTAAATTTGGCTCTCCATAAATTTATGTTGGACACTCCTGTTCTAGACCATAATTATGTGGGAGCCTTCTAGTTACGAAGATCTAGGGGGCCAAAGTTCCACCTTTTTCATAAGTTCGAGAATCGAAGCATTTGCGAAAACAGGAGCTGATCTCGTTTTAAATAAATAAAAAATAGAATATCGCTGAACATTACACACAACGCCATCTAGTGCCACACTAAGCAACGAGGCTTGTGTCGTGGACATAAAGGTTGTAAAACACCTCTTAATGAAGCCGAAAGGCACTTGTTCTCCTCGTCATTGCGATCATTTTTTTGATCTACACCATACCTGGGAACCTTCTAGTTACGGAGATATTGGGGGTCAAAGTTACAACTTTTTGACAAGTTTTTTTTTTTATTACAAGTTTTTAAAATAAGATTTTTTAATATAAATTAAAATTATATAAATCAGTTTTAAACACCTCCACGACCCCCGTACTATTCAATCCATCCATCAGCACAATATTTTGAGTGCGTTACATTGAGTTCTACCACAAAACATGATTTTTCACCCCAAAAAAAAAAGTCGTTTCCCAGCAATAATTTTTGCTGGGAAGTTTGATGTACAGAATGCTTGGTTGACGGCTTCGTGATGAGGTCTTTTACACCCTGTATATTCCTGCGTACAACTTAACTCATATTTCCGCAAGGTAGCGCCTGATTCCATAATTTATCACAAGCAAAATCCAGTTCTATAAAAGAAAAACTCAAAAATCCCTTACCTCATATCAGGCGAGAAGTCAACAGAACACGCGTACCCCGCCACCATATGTCCGCTGAACGTCTTCTTCCTGTTCATCTTGAACCTGTTCAGCGCACTGAACACGATCACTTTATTGTCCATAGACTGGCAGGCCAGCCATTTGCCGTTCGGTGACACGGTGACTGCTGGTAGAGAATGCATGGATGGGTCTGCTATGTACTTCATGTCTACTGGTATGTCCCTGTGAAAGATAATAGAATGGTTTATTCAATAGGGAATATGCATAAATTTTCTTTTTATTATTTCGATACGGAATGTCAAAGTACTTAAAAATAATGACAAAAAGCGAAAACAAGACATAAATCGGCCAAACAACACAAAAGTCATAACCATTTTAACTTTTGTTTCTATCTTTTTCTAGATAAACGGAATTTAGTATGGAGTTTGTACGTCGATGCAGCGAATGACGTCATGCGCTTTATCGGATCTCTCTGTCTAATCAGCAGTTTCAACTTAGTATTTTTTATAGATATTAAAAAAATAATTTCACTTTGCTAATTCTGATGTTAATACGCTTTGTTTAGAGTGATAAAAAAAAACATGCATATACCCTATTGACGACCCGAATGGCGCAGCGGAAGGCTGCCTTACGTTCTTAGGGTCCCGGGTTCAAATCCCGGTAGGAACAAATGTTTGTGTCATGAGCATGGACATTTTTGTTTCCGATTCATGGATGTTTATATGCATAAATAGCGGACGTCACGCAGTTTCACGCGCGTAGTTCCCGTTCCCGTGGGAGTACGGGGATAAAATATAGTTATGTTACTCAGGGTGAATGTAGCTTTCTAATGGTGAAAGAATTTTTGAAATCGGCGCAGTAGTTTTTGAGTTTATTGGAATAGAGTCAATTGGAAATTGAGCGCGTACACTGATGCTGATTGGGCTAACGACGCTACAGTACCCCTAGCACGAATATTTGTAGGTTTCGTATCGTAAACGTTTCGAGTTGTCGATACGAAAACGGAATATAACGAAAGTCGGAAGCACGAAGCACTTTCGAACTGTATCGAGAGCTCGATACGATAACGTTGGTGACGTCATACTAACGTAAGTAAGGATGGGAAAAATAGAACGAATGATCTTACCATTGAGTGAATGTTTCGTTCAGAAACTAGATAAGTATTTAGTTAATTAAAAATTTAGTGATTTTAGGGCATTTAAAAATTTAATACTGTTCAATTTATGACGCAATACGAAGAAACTGCAGAAAAAAAAAAACAGTTAGATAAATGGCATAATAATTTAACTGATTAATAAAACGTTGTGTTTGATTTGACTGTATTCCTAAACGAACGACAGACGCTCGAAGCTCATTCAAGGCCAACTTTTTTTTTAAGTAAACTTGTGTCTTGTGTTGTGATTTAAATTGTTAAAAGTTTGGAACTATTTTATTGTTCTACAATGAGAACCAGCCACCCGCAGTACACCATTATGGTAGAATTTATGGAAAAGTAAGTGTATTACATTTAAGATTTTGTGGCGTACAAGCTTCACCATCTTAAATTTGCCGCGCTAAATTCGCGCGCATTTCAGACGGTCGGTCGGCTAGCTTCGTTGTTTCGTGATATAAGATTAATTAAACAGCTAATTGGTGTTATCAGACATTTTATTGAATATCCACCTGGTAGCACCCATAATTTTATTGTCTTATGCATATTTATGTTGATTTGAATAGTGTTTCAATGGGATTTTAGGAATATATTTTTGTAAAGTTACGTTAAACGCTAGTCATGTGAAATTTGTAAAAACAAAGTTGAAAAAGAAAGGTAACACATATTATTACTATAAATATTGGAGCACACTGTCCTTTAACTCACGTTAAATTTATTTTAGGCATGGAGACTTATCCAAACCCAGTGGGGGTCCTCGTGGTAGACATTATGTGCAGCAAAAATGGAAGGAGTTAATCGATATGCTCAATAGTGATGGCACTGGGGATTCTCGAACAGAGGAAAAGTGGCGGAAGGTAAGCCTATTATATTCTAATTACCTACGTACATTTAAGGAAATAAACCTACTTCACACAATTTGAAATACATGCATGCATAAGTAATTATATTGGTGCTGACATCCTGCTCTTGTTCATGTTTGTTAAGGTTTGGAGTGATTTTAAAAACAATGTCAAAAAAAAGTGGGCGAAAATAAATAGGTCTGCTCAGGGTACAGGTGGTGGGCCAGCAATTCAACTGACATTAACAGACCTTGAAATCAGAGTTTTAAATTTAATTGGAGTGCAGGCTGCTACTGGCATGCCTATACAAGAAGCTGGATTTGTACAGGTGTGATATTTTTGCTTGGTAATGTAGTATATCTTTTTTAGGGTTCCGTACCCAAAGGGTAAAAACGGAACCCTATTACTAAGACTTCGCTGTCTGTCCGTCTGTCTGTCACCAGGCTGTATCTCATGAACCGTGACACCTAGACAGTTAGATGATGTATTTCTGTTGCCGCTATAACAACAAATACTAAAAACAGAATAAAATTAATAATTAAGGGGGGCTCCCATACAACAAACGTGATTTTTTTGCCGTTTTGTCTAATGTATAGATAATGGTACAGAACCCTTCGTGCGCGAGTCCGACTCGCACTTGGCCGGGTTTTTTTTTCATAGCAATCGTTGTAATCTCATGGGATCGTTGTAATCAAGTGATAATAATGAATGATTTTCGAATTATCTGAATATTTAACTCCGTATTGGGACAAAATATGAACAAAAGTTTAACTTGTCTGCAACTTACCTACCTAATCTTGTAAAAAAGGGTCACCACTTAAGTTTTTTGTTAGTATTGTGATTTGTGACACTTGAAATTCTTGTGTGGACG
The DNA here is from genome assembly GCA_905147715.2 of Xestia xanthographa. NCBI lineage: Eukaryota > Metazoa > Arthropoda > Insecta > Lepidoptera > Noctuidae > Xestia > Xestia xanthographa. The sequence goes on along the minus strand of LR990653.1, from coordinate 27,935,999 downwards.
ACTGGCTGGGGTTTGAGTGCCACTTATTGCATTGCAATTATGATTTTTGTTTACAATGTCTTAACTTTGGTGTTTCTATGAGCAATTAATGAATACTCTAAAGTAGTATTTTCTTTAATAAAAAATACAGCAGGTATACTAAACAGTAAAAGTGGCCTTTAGTCACAAATTTTAAGTAAGCACTAATACTTTTTTTTTTTAGGTTGTTGGTGGAGAGTATGTTAGCTTGTCAGGTGTACAAGTACCTGCCACAGAAACTGTAGATGAATTTACTGTGGAAGATGCTGCTTGTGAATATACACCAATTCCTGAAGGTTCAACTAACTTATAACTCTTTTGTTTGTCATAAGTACTAGTAACAACAAAACATTTAAAAATAAGATCTTCAAATACTTAAAGTAAAAAAAAGACCCGGATAACTAAAGCTAGCAGTATTATTTACGTTGATTGTTGAATCTAAACTTTTCCAGATGAATGGAATACTCCAGGAACAAGCAGTCAACCCACAGTCGCTCCACCTACTCCGCCACCAGCACTTACACCACCACCAGCTCCAGTGCAAACCCAGTGGCAACCGCCGAAAAAAAAGAAGAAGCCAGAAGATTTAGTTATAAAAGTATTTAAGGAGTGTGAGGCGAATGCTAGGGAGTATGAAAAGGAGCGTGACCGAATTGCGCAAGAATTAGAACGAGAGAGGATTCGTCAGCGTGATGTAGAGTTTCAGTTGCAAGCTCAGTGGTTAGATTTTATGAGAGAGGCGTTAAATGTTTTAAATTCATATTTAGAGAAAAGAAGTGAATAGTGTCTGATTTTTCATTTTATTTGTATTAAGGTTTGTTAACAGACTTCATATACACTATTCACTTCAATTTCTTTAAAAAAAACATTTTGTATTTGTTAGAATTAAATTTATTTTGCTTAATCTATATTCATACTTGAGGAAGGCCTATGTCCAGCAGTAGGCGTCGTGCGGCTGAGATGGTGAAACTATATTCATAAAAGTAATATCTTAAAGGTACTTAATTCTGTTTTGTAAATAACTAACATTATATTTGTTTCAAACATATTAAACTATATTTTTATTTTCCAATGCTACCTTTATTATAGAGTTCAACATGCTAACACAATAACCGAAATCAATTATTTACACTATGAAGCCGATTAATCCTATTTACTAACATGTTTCTTATGGCTCTACCGCGAATCAATTCATCTGAAGAACCACATTCGCGAAAAGGTTCTTCTAGAGAAGAAAATGTTGAAACGCCTAATTCTGAAGAATAATATATTATATCATCTTCAGGATCAGGCAATATAAAATCTAATGCTAGGTTGTGTAGAACGCTACATGCCATTATGATAGAAGCACACCTCTCAGGGGTGTAGTGTAATGTGCGGTCCTTACTAAGGCATCTCCACCTATTTTTAAGTCTTCCAAAAGTATTTTCGATCACAACTCGGGCCTTCCCATGGATGGTAGTATATTTTGCCTGTGGAGTGCCTTCAGCAGCATCAGTGATTGGTGTCATCAACCACGGCCTCTGTGGATATCCAGAATCCCCTGAAAAAATATTTTTTGCATATTGAATTAAATAATCTTACAACAGATAATAACCTTATCACTTAATTATTTATGTCTTTATTTATAATTAGAACAACCTACATGTAAAAAAAATAGGTAGTTACCTAAAAACCACACTTGTTCATTATTCTGGTGTAAGTCTTGGATATACCTATTCGCTTGACTGTTTTCCCAAATAAAAGCGTCATGGGTGGCACCTCCATACTTAGCATTAATATTTAAAATTCTGCATTCACTGTCACATATCTACAATTTAAAAATTTATAACTGTATAACATAATAAATATTTATAATTTTATTAGTATAAATTAGTAGAGCAATATCTCACCATTTGCACATTCAGTGAGTAGAAATGCTTTCTGCAGTAAAATAAATGCTCCATGTCTCTTTTTGGAGTGAATATATGAAAATGAGAACCATCAATGCACCCTATTACTCCAGGGATGCCAAATTTTGTATAAAATCTGTAAATAAAGTATTGTAAGTGAAATTTTCTAGTATTAGGTAGCTATCATATTTGTGGTTATTCAGTTTATCCTGCTTTTGCTGTTTAACATTCTGTACTAAATTAGTTTTATTGGACTACATAGTTATTATAATTATTACTTACTTGTTTTTTACAATATTTCGCTGCTCTCGTGTTGTTGGGAATTTAACAAACTTATTTAATATTAAAGGGTTAACAAGAGCATCAGTAACCTCCCTCACATATTTGCTCACTGTAGTTTGGCCTAAATATTTAGCCATGCCTACAATTCTTTGGTAGGAGCCTGTAGCATAAAATGACAAAGCACACAGCACCTAGAAATAAAAATGTTAATAGTTAGTCATTATATATGTCAATGTAGTTAGTAGTGTAGCTGTGTATTATACTCACATAGTATGTATTAGTTAATGTACACATTCTATGTGAAAAATATAAAAAATATTTTAGTTGGAAAGGTACATAGGTAGCTTATTTATTACACTTACTTTGTGTTCCAGGCTGATCCTTTTACTTGATTTTAGACTGGATTTTTCTTTCAATTCGCGACACAAGAACAAAAATGCTTCCTTACTTAGACGAAATCTATTTTTAAACTCTGTGTCGCTAAGGTTTTGTAGGTTAATATTTGCCAAATTCTTTCTGAGTAGAGCTCTCCTTGAGATTTCTCTGCAAATGTAATAGTAAATTTAAAAGATAACTTGTTGTTTATTTATAAAAATATAGTGTTCACCTTGTTTCTCTTTGTTCATTTCTACTTTCAACAATCAATCGCGCTGCAAGATAATAGTAAAATGCACTACGTCGTAGGGTGCTTCTTGTTAATCTAAACATTTTCTAACAAAATATATCACCACAATCACTTAAATTATAATTTTATGCTTAAAATAAACTCCGACGAAAGTTTTCTCACTGTCAAATTTAAAGTGAATAAACATTCGTGAAACTAGTAAGCCAGCCGTCGACAGTTCGACACTTACAATACTATCCGTCATTTTATGCCTTCGTGCTAGCTATCTTCATACAGTCGGCTAAGTTACGTTTCGTATTCGATACGATGACGATTCGAAACTTACATGTTTTTGTTCGTGCTCTGAAAATTAGTTCAATATACGCACACCAGAGGCGCTGTTCAAGTTCCCATACAAAATGCTTTCGTTGACGATACGTATACTTTTTCGATAGTGATTCGTGCTAGGGGTACTGATCGTAAATCGTACACTGGTTACGTTATAAAACTAGGCAATTCCACCATAAACTGGGAATCGCGTAAACAGAGGTGTGTTGCTCTCTCAAGTACGGAAGCGGAATACCTCGCAATAGGCGATGCTTGTAAAGATATCTGTTTTATTCAAAATTTACTTTCAGAACTAACATTAATTGAATTGGATGAATGTATTTTGTATAATGATAGTCAAAGTGCCCAGAAGTTACTAGAGTCTAAAGAAGTATGCCATAAACGAACCAAACATATTGACATTCGATATCATTTTGTCAAAGACTTAATTAATAATGGTTCTATAACAGTTAGATACTTGCCTACAGACAGGATGATAGCGGATGTTCTTACCAAATCTTTAGGTAAACAAAAACACAGTAGTTTCACACAAAATTTGAATGTTGTTAAAACTATAAAGTAAGTTTATTAGAGTGTAATGTGTATCATATGTAAAAACTGTGATATAATTTTATTGACTTGTTAACTTAAGTATTAATTGCAACGTTTATGTGATACCTATATAAGTTGTAGAGACTGCAGTGTAACATTTATTATATAGTGTCAATTGTATATTTTGTATCTTTTTTTTGACTAAAAATATAATAGGACAAGGGGAAGTATTAGATTTACCGTCTATAGATGCCCTTATTATATTTTTCTCGTATGGCATCACCGGATGTGTGAACCCCGTACAGATTGCTCCGTTCCGGTCCTCTCTCTCGCTTGCTAACCGTGAACACGATGTGTGTAACTGATGTGCTCGGATAAACTATATAATTGTAATTGTGCGTTCTTTGTTAAGTGACGATATTATGTGTACATTTATTATGTAAATAAATTGCTACATAAAGGTTGGACTGTTTTCTGATCGCTACTGGTCCACCCCCGAAACACTGCCACGAACCACGTGCCTCATCATATTAAAAAAAATAAAGCGGCGATATGCCGGGAAAAACAATTTCCTTCAGTATTTAAAACTGTACTAATTTTACTTTGAATTTTAATTAAAGAAGTGTTATGTTATACTCGGTTATACTACTGTTTTATTTCCTCGCAATTGAAGTGAAAAGCAGAGTTTATAACTCGTCCACAAAACCATTTTATCCTCGACATTACTATCAGCCCTCGCCTAAGTCTCGGATAAGAATGGTCCGTTTTGTGCACTTTGTAAAATCTACTATTATATCATAAAAAATAGCCGAGCAATCACATTTTTTGCGGACCAAGTCGCCAGTGAAGTGCTTGTACACACTGCAAACTAGTTCGATTTGCAGGGCACACTAACATAGTTATTGGTGTGCGTAAAATCAACGTGGTCTGGCTTCGCCTATTTATTAGTGTTTGCGCTTCACAATAACCCGTTGTCCCACACACTTGCAATTTTTTGTCACTTGATGTTGCATGAATATGAAGCATAAATTTAGCCATTTTAACAATCGTCTCCGTGGCGCAATGGTCGGACGTGCGGTTAACGATATCTTACGCCGCCAGCGCGTAGCGCCGTAAGTTCGAATCCGACTGCCAACATTTCAATGTTTTTGTATGTTTAATAAAACATTTTACATTTGTTTGTTCAATTCATTGCCTAACTGTTGGCAAGTTCAATTCCTTTATTTTGAGTTAGAATATATTATTATAGATCTATCCTCTAAAAATGACAAATCATGTGTAAGTTAGTAGTTTAAAAGTTCATCGTCATAATGCTATTGACTATCGGGCTTTCGTTACGTTTTTAGACATTATACCCTGCGTGTTTTGAGCAGTGCTTTTATTTGTTAACCATTATGAATCACCTAACTACACTTTTAAGAGCTGAGATTATTATTTTGCGTGAGCAAAACGTTTCAATTAGTGAAATTGCGAGGCGTTTAAAGGTATCGGTAAGTAACAAAATGTTATTAATATGTTTAGAAGATTAATGTGTTTTTAATATAATCCACATGTTACCTATTGATTGTTGTTATTTGTAACAATATTTTATTATTGTTCACAGAGAAGGACTCTGCAATTGTGGGTCCATCGTTATGCAGATTCGGGAAGCATTGATCCTTGCCGACCGGGACCAAAAGCTGGATTAGCATACACAGATGCCAATGAGCGGCACCGTGATATAGTTGCGACGCACATCGCTGAGCCCTTCCTCACTACTCGTTCAACGGCGACTAAACATGACGTGACATTACAAACTGTACGGAACCACTTGCGTGCAGCTGGTGTGAAATGTCGTAGGCCGGCCAAGAAAATATTACTGTCAGATATTCACAGACAAAACCGGGTACGATTCGCAAGAGAATATTTGGATTTCGATTGGTGCAATAATGTTGTTATATTTAGCGATGAAAAATGTTTTAAGTCAGACAGAGACGGTCGCAAAATATTGTGGCGAAAAGATGGTGAACGCTATAATAAAAAAAATATTCTTCCATGCAGGTCTAGTGGCCGCATTACTTTGGGATATTGGGGATGGATGTCATCAATGGGTCCTGGTGAATTAGTGCAGGTAGGGGGTCGCAATGCCAGTGAAGGTTACTTCGACGTTTTACATAACTTGATGCTACCAAGTGTGCGCGTTGCATACCCGCAAGAACACATTTACTTCGTTCATGATAACTGCGCAGTGCATAGCGCGCGACTTGTGCAAAGTTGGTTAAACGTTCAAGAAAATTTTACTGTCATTGAATGGCCATCAAAAAGTCCTGACCTGAACCCCATTGAAAACCTATGGGGTCATATGGTGCTAAATTGGGACTCGTCTGAAGTCAGGTCTAAACCCAATTTAGATGATGTCGTTATGTCGTCATGGGAATCGTTTCGTGGATCTGACTTGTGCAAAAATATGGTTGCTGGCATGAGGACACGATTGCAACAAGTAATAGATAGTGAAGGCGCACCAATCGGCTATTAATAAAAATATCAGGGGGTAATTTGTTTTAAGTGAGTGATGTTATTGTTAGTGAGATAACAATTTAGTATACCTGTATCTTAATATCTTTCTTACTAACATGTTTATTCATGTCACTAATAAATAAATTACCCACTTGAATATGAAAAATAACGTTATTTCCTGTCCGACTTAGAATATTTGTCATGCACAAAACTTTTTTATTTGTAATTATACTTGTTAAAAAACCTAGTCAATAAATATTGTTGATTTCTTATTACAAATTGTTTAATTTCCACTTCCATATTTTTTTCTTATTATCAGATAAAATACTAAAAAAAAATCAACAAAATGACAACAAATGTTTTTAAAAATGCAAAAAGCTAGTGTCGGCGGCGGGATTCGATTCTACGAAAGTTTCTTTAACAGTCGATTGCTTTTACAGCTACGCCACCAGACCAGTTAGTAACATTGTGAAATTTATGCTTCATATTCTTTGCCTACAAAATAGTCCTAACCGTTTTCAATTACGACGGCCAATCTTAGCGAAGATTAGCCACACACACACACGTGCTGCTGACATATTGTGAGACGTGAGGCGAAGTAATACACCAGTTGATTTTACGCACACCAACATTATGTTGGTGTGCTCTGCAAACCGAACTAATTTGCTGTGTATACATGATAGAAATAAAAGGTATGCTGTACTCACCACTCCCAAACTCTTAAACTCTTGTCATCAGACGTGGTCACAAATCTCCTGTTCTCGTCCACGAAGGTGATCGTGTTGACGGCACCCAAGTGACGGTCGTACTCCTGGACTATCTCGCCGCTGCGGATGTCCCACTGTTGGACAAACAAACACATTATTACACTATATTTTACCCGACTACGGCGAAGCCAAAAGAAAGAGTTATTTAATTATTTATTTATTCAGAAATACACTTTAAGCTATAGTCTGCGCCAGATAAGTAGGAATTAAAGGTCATTGCTCTTTCCTTAATTTCGACAATACATTATGAATCGTTTTTTATTACTAGAAAAAGTCAAGGATCACGATAAAGGTAGTTTCGGGACAAGTTTATGTCATTATTTCTGTTTTCGGAAATTATTTATCTGAATAAATGTATGCGGGTTAATGACCTCTATTTCCTACTTAACTGGCGACTATAACAGTTTTATACCGAAACGCTTAAAAGCTAACAATAATTATAGCATCTTATAATTACAATAATTCAGAAAGAAAAATAAAATGTCAAGTGGTGTTTGTTATACATAATTATCACAAATCACAAATAAAATAAAACAATATAAAGAAGTCCTAATATGTCAAAAAAAGTTATGTTTTTAGCATTTTATTTATGTAAGTATATATGTTTGTATTTACATATGTTCCGCTGTAGCGCCTAAACTTTTCATCCGATTTTGATGAACAAGGTGTCAATCGATTCGTTATTGTAACCCGAATAACATAGGCTACATTTTAACCAACTTCAACAATAGGAAGAGTTTTTTACCTTGTAAATCCCGATTTTTCAGTAGTCGGGTTTTTTTGTTGTACTAAACATATACCACACAAATTCTTGTTTTGACATAGACAGGTCTTCTTCTTCTTCTTATTCGGTATGCTCTTGACAGAGCGGTCGTGATCGTTACGTACTCGTAGCAGTATTGGAAGGGGCAGATGTGATGCACTTCACGACATTTCGCCACCGCTGCCTGCTAGAGGTCATCCTGCTGCATTCGTTAACTGAACCCCCAATGGCAGACTTGATCTGGTCAGTCCAACGAGTAGGTGACCTTCCGCGCGGTCTAGTGCCTTCTACTTTCCCTTGGACGACAAGGCGTTCTATGGACTGATTGTCACGCCGGGAAACATGTCCGAAAAATGTCAGGATGCGAGATTGTACTATCGAGAACAGACGCTGCCTGATACTTATACAGGTATCTCAATGATTATTATCATTAGTTGCCTTGCCTAAGCCTTTTTTTAACTGGAGCGACGTCAACTCGACCCCAGTGAATACTGGGTAAAACAAGTGCGAGTTGAACTAGCTCGGAGAGGGTTCCGTACAATGCCAAAGTCTTATATTGAGTTTACCACTGCCACCAGTCAAAAATAACCTGCAACCTTTCTGTCTAGACATTTTTATCATGGTGCTTTATTTTCAATTCATAGAATTCTTATAGATTTTTCTGTAATCTACAAACAATGAACTATATTTTGTATTTTTTTTTTCAAAATTTTGGTTCAATGATCGTCTTCTTTTATGAATATAAAAATCAAAACTATTTATTTTACAATATTAACAAAAATATAATTGAGATCCTCGAAGCCCTTTGATTTGATGTATGACACAGTAAGGTTTGCAAAACTTTTTTTTAAATTTCCTAATTTGTCCTTCGAAAATGACCCTTATTTAAAAAATATTGTTTACTTTGCACATCTGAGTTTTGGTCATAGGATTTCACCATCCTTCCAAATTTCACCTGACTTGATCTAGTAGATTCAGAGCAAATTGGCTGTGACAGACGGACGGACAGACAGACAGACAGACGTCTGATCCTATAAGGCAGTGGTTCCCAACCTTTCATGGACCAGGGACCACTTTGGTGTCTTTATTTGGTTTGGTGTAGACAGGATTGTATCTAGGGGGGGTGAATCTTTAACTCACACAATGCAAAAATTGGAAAATGGGATGAAAACAGTGGAAGGTACAAAAGCGATCGAAGTCAGATCGAATAATTAAATATAGGAATAAGTTAGTAGATTCTCAAAAAAAAATAGCATTGCCTCTTATAGGTTCAATTAGGTTGGGTTGAACTTGCATATTCTGAACAAGTTAAAAAGTACGAATAACATTTTAACCATTCGCGGACCAAATGTTCCAGGCTCCTGCGGACCACCGGTGGTCCGCGGACCACATGTTGGGAACCATTGCTATAAGAGTTCCGTTTTTTTTTTTTTTCATTTTTTGTACGGTACCTACCCTTAAAACGCCTCTTTGCAATGACTGGTTGTCAGACTCGTCACCCATCCATGACCTCTATTATTTAGCCACTAGTGGCTAGTCTCTACAGTACTCACACAAATAATCTTCTTATCGGAGGTGCCGGCGACGAAGAGGTTCTGCTTGTCCTCGTCGGGGTTGAACTTGGCGCAGTACGGCACCTTGCGCGACGTGAACCGCGATATACACTCGCCCGTCTCCGTGTCCCACAGCTTTATGTAGCGGTCGTAGGCTGGAACACACGGACATTTTATTATTATTAGTATAAGGTGTCTCAAAAGAAATTTTATATTTTTTTAGCTTACTGCATGAACGCAACGTATCCGAGGGGCGCGGGGGTTATGTCAATCGGTAGCCTGGCTCTTGGGAATTCAGTCGCTATGGAGCGTTTCTCGGGAGCAGACCGCGCGTTGTGCGTGCGAGAGTTTTACAAAAACGGTGATTCGGCGACTGTAGCGCGTAGAAAATTCTGCAGTATTCGAGGTTTTCGCCACTTAAATGATGCGCCAAGCATTCCTCTCATTAGACATTGGGTTAAAAACTGGTACAACGCTGAATAAATCAAAATCTGGGCGACCTAGGTCATCAAGAACGGTAGAAACTTCACACACGTCCAATATGTCTCTGCCACGTGTTCGTGAAATTTTTCAGGCAAATTGATCTCCCGGAGAGGTGACATAAATTGGCCTCCACGCAGTTCAGATTTAACCCCTATGGACTTTTTCCTATGGGGTTATCTTAAATCTAAAGTTTACGCCAATAAACCGACTTCACTGGCGCATTTGAAAGAAAATATCCGTCACGAAATGGCAGCCATCTCTGAGTCTATCTGCCGAGCCGTCATAAGTAATTTTACTGTTTGATTAAATGAGTGCCGAGAACGCGAAGGTCTACATTTAGACGATATTATTTTTAAGAAATAAATCCCCAAAAAGTGTATTTAAATAATTAATAAACATTTTTACGGCTTACTTTTTTTTTAATCGATCCACTAAATATAAAATTTATTTTGAGACACCTTGTAACAGAGCTAGGGCAGCGGTGGCCCATTGGTGGCGGCACCGACTTACGAACAGAGAGTCGAGGGTTCGAACCCAGGCAGGCGCATTACTTTGTGTAATTTATTTCATCACCACTGCTTGCAAAGCGGTGAAAGAAAGCATCGTGAGACAGCTGACATGTCCTAGAACCAAAAATTTGAAGACATTTATGACATCTACCAATCCGCACTGCGCCCGCGTGGTGGATTATAGCCCGTTCCCTATCATAGAGAGGAGACCTGTGTCCCAGCAGTGGGAACATTTCGACTGATTTTGCTTGCGTATGCTTAAGAATCTGGTTCAGCGTAGAGTTCGTTAAACTTATACGCAGCTTAGATGGTGTGCAAATGCAACGTGATGGTTTCGTTTCAGCAACTATGCAATGTAAACGCCACTCTAGACACACTCATTCGATATACTAGACAAGATTATCATCATTAGAAAATTGGCAACGTTGTTCCTGAACTGCTTCTTATAGGCTTTTGTAAATTATTTGAGACGAGACGAAAGTCTATTCACAATAGCACAATCTCCAAAATTACTAACCAGCTGACAAGAATTTATCTCCACTATTGTTGAAGTTGACATCTCTGACAGCTTGCCGGTGACCGAAGTATGTTCTTATACAACGACGATCACCGTAAACCTCCCAAATCTGAAACAGAGAGCAGTTTATTAGTAAACGGACAGAAGAGACGGCACAAGAAGATTGATATTGCACACTAAATATTAAGGGGACTACAGGAGCTAAACGCGAATTTATAATGCAAAAAAGCATATGATTCACTGCAATAAACAAAACCAGAAAAATATATGATATTCTTCAGGATATATGCTAGTATGATGATAGTGTTTTGAAAACAAAATACAACTAATTTTACTCGATAAAAAAATCACGAATTTATCTTTAAAATTTTCTTTTAACAAGTAAAATCCATACTAAAATACATGCGATCATTCTGATTTTTTGGAAATTAATTCTTCAAGCAACATATTAGCATGATAGTGTTTTATTTTTTTAGTCCAATTAATAGTTTTTTTTTTTTGTAAATCGCAAAAACCCACTCATTTATCACTATTCGGCTCGCAGTGACTGACGTAACAACTACTTTGTAGTGCAAGCTGATTAGAACTTTATTCTAACAGTATTTTAAACGAAGTTTGAACCACCACAAATATAGTTGCTAATGTAGCTCCTGTAGTCGCCTTAATATCAGTAATCACATAGAACTGGAAAAAGAAGTGCTGGTCGTCCGGCGGCGGCGAGATAGGCAGACAACATTGTGGGACAAAATCACAGGGAAAACTTGGATAAGGCTAACACTGGATGGGTCGCGAACGTCATGCGGAGCAGTTCTCGCGGCGCATCCACCGGCGACAGTAGGCTCACGGCGCACAGTGGATCGAAAATAGACTTTTATAGACATAGACCACTTACAATTTTTTTTCCCGTTTTCTGGCTGGAAACCAATGCAGACCAGTTAAAGAAGCCCCAAAATTATCATATTTTTACACCTCAGGTGATTCTGACGCGAATTTTTTTTTTTTCATTAAAGAATATAAGGTAGAAAACAGATGAATCCATCTGCGCAGCGCAGTATATCCTCTGGTATGATTTTTGTCCTTATTTTTTGACATATCGCATGCGATATGTCAAAAAATAAAAAATAAATATTTTTTACAAAAAAATATTTTCGCGTCAGAATCACCTGAGGTGTAAAAATATGATAATTTTGGGGCTTCTTTAACAGGTCTGCATTGGTTTCCAGCCAGAAAACGGGAAAAAAAATTGTAAGTGGTCTATGTCTATGAAACTCGATTTTCGACCCACTGTGCGGCGGTGGTTTTTAGTGGATGCGAGCCACACTTATGTGTCGCGGCGTCCGGGTTTGGTTATCCAAACCCGGACGCCGCGGTAATGCATTTATCATCGAATAATTAAATTTAATTGTCAGGATCGTAGAAGGAGGCGTTGCTTTTGCCTACCATGGAAAAAAAGCGGGAGTTTATATACAAACTAGCAGCTCACCTTGACCCGACAGTCCATCCCGGCCGACAGCATGAGGTGCGCGGTCCCGGGCAGCCAGCGCACTGCCGCCACGCCCTTCGTGTGACCCTTCCACGTGTAGATGTGCGCCTGGAATACATAGTTTACGTCAAAGTCACTCCAACACATCAAAATATTACTGTATTTAATGTGCGTACTCGTGCAAATTACAATAGTTTTTGTTTCATCGAAATCGGGCAAGGATTTCCAAAGGTACAGCGTTGTAAAGTTTCACCACTTTTTTTTTATTTTCGTTCCTTCGCGCGCTACTACGATGACGTCACGCTGCGAGTGTCATGTCCGATTGCGGGCGATGCAGAGTGCTTACGTTCATAAAATTTGATTAGTAAAGTGGTTTGCACTTATTATTTCAACTCGCAGCTCGCAGCGTGACGTCACGTCCGTAGTCGGTTTTTGCCACGGATGCCGTTTTTTAACATTTAATACCACAGTCATTTTTAAAGATAGGAAAAAAAACAGATTCTTTTTTCTCGAGTTACCTATTTTTTAGACACAGAACACAGATGCAAGCAGAGAGTTCCACACTTTGGCAGTTCACATAATAAAAGTGGAGGAGAGGCGTTTAGAGCTTTTATCGGGTAGCTGATGATAGGTCCCTTTTCGTTCAATATAACTTTGATTAGTACCAAACACCCAACGCGAAGATTCCAGCCAACAAGCCCACTGTGTTACTAACTACATACCTTCGGTAGGAAGCACTTGTCAGGCGGGGTGTCGCTCCGTAGCTGTGTCTCACTGCGCGGCGGAGCGATCCACGACCTGCCCTGGTAATCTGTCGGATTGTCGACTGTAACAAACGGGAAAATGTTTAGAGGGGAGTTTTATAAACGAAGGAGATGGCGGCAAAGCTTGGATGTCCTCTTAAAGAATTGGCAAGTAACGCAGAACGGCTTTGTTCTGCAGTGAGACTGTACTGTGAATGCTCCAACCAGCCCGCGAAATTCAAATTTTCTTACGTTTTTTCCAATTTGCAGGCCCGTGCTAGGTTGTATGTTGATTAGACTATTATTCGCAGCTGTAAGACGTATTTAGTTACAGAATTATTCATCAAAATAATCAATACAACCCTCCAAGTTCATAAAGGTGCAGAATTGACTTTGAGTTCTTTGACCTTGAAAAAGTCATTTTTCCACTTTTCTGAACTTGGAGGGTTGTATTGATGATTTTGATAAATATTTTTCTGTAACTACATACGTCTTACAGCCGCGAATAATATTTTAATCTACATAAAACCCAGCACATGCCTGCAAATTGCAAAAAATGAAAAATAAAATTTGAATTTCGCGGGCTACCCTGGAGCATTCACCATAATAGCGTGGAGAATTCTAAAACGCTTCATAAATTACACTCTGTTCTATATGTTCGTTGACCTAAACATGCTTCATGATTGTACAGGCCTATGGAAACATGGTGTAAAGTTTCTCATCCACCATTAAAAACAGAAGGAAAGAAAAAAAACATGTTTATTTGGCACATGTCACAAGTGCACACAACATAAAACAAAAAAAAACAAAAACAGGTTTGTAAAAGAAGATATTTATGTGAAAAAAGCAAAACCTACAAACAGAGACTGAGCAAACTCAGCAATGTCTTAGCCAAGAACCTCCAAACAGACAAGGAGATATAATCCGCCTAAAGAGATGACCAATCCTAAACTTGGACCAGTGACAGTGAAATTTTAAGTCGGTTTTAATACTGAACCACATAACGTGATTGTTTAATGGAACATCACAAAATAATCTCAAACAAAGACACTATCTGATTATGGCTAGACAGCCGATCGCAGATAAAAGGAGAACGTAATAAAAAAAAAAAACTTACTATGGAATATAGATTTCTCCTCCAAAGGTTTGTCATCATCAACTTTGCCTTTCTTTTGTCTTTTAGCGACAATTTCTTGTAATTCTTTAGCTTCGTCACCTTCTGGCCTCATTACCCTGAAATCATTAACAACTATGCTTAGCACACATGTTGAGGAGTAAAGTTGGACAGTTTGAAACACAGACAGGAACGCACAGTCGGGATTAAAAGTATCCTATGATCTAATCCAGGTCATGATCTAACCATATGCTGAATTACATCGAAATTCGTTCAGCCATTAAGGCTTGAAAAGGTAGCAGAGAGAGATCAAGTTACTTTTGCATAAAATTTTAGTATAGATTTCATCTTTTGCCGTGTAGGTTCCATTTATACAACACTAGCTGATGCCTGCGGCTTCGCCCGCTTGACAAATTATATACTTAAACCTTCCTCTTGAATCACTCTATCTATTAAAAAAACCCGCATCATCATTCGTTGCGTGGTTTTACAGATCTAAGCATACATAGGGACAGACAGACCCGGTGGGGAACTTTGTTTTATAATATGTAGTGATAGTGATATTGCATTGGCTATAAAAAAGGAGTTTTTTAGTAGTCTACTCAGGTTAAGGGAAGGTATTCTACTTTTAAAGGATTTTTTTCCAGCCTATATTGTCCCACTGCTGGGCAAAGGTCTCCCCCAAAATCTACTACTATTCTCTCTGTGCGGTTTTCTCTGGCCAATCTCTGTCAAACACCTCTAAGTCATCACACCAACGTTCTCTAGGCTACGGCTACAAAAAGTCATTGGACAACATTAAAAAATTACGAGATCTATCTATCTATCATGGGGTTTTGGTTTCCGCACTTAGTCCCTAAAGTGGACCATTGTGCGTGAGCCGTGGTGGCCGTTCATTCCAACCAGCCCACCTCCCTCCAGAAGCAGATTAAACTTCCCGGTCTTCTCAGGGCGTCCGCAAGGGATCTTGGTGTTCCCAGGGTCTCCTCGCGAATCTTGGTAACGCCAGTGCACTCGAGGAGCACATGCGCCACCGTTTCCTCCGCCTCCATGCATGCTCTGCACAGGGGACTGTCAGTGATTCCTAGGGTGTGGAAGTGTTTATTTAGTGAACACCAGTGATGGTCCCCGCCACCAGTCGTAGGCTATCTCTGTCCAGGCGCAGAAGGCGCCTGGTCAGCTTTGTGTCCAGGGATGGCATAGCTTCCTTGGATTGCCTACACCCTGGTGCCGAGGTCCACCATTTCTCCGCTTGTATTCGAGTGTTCCTTTAACCAGCTTCTTAGTTGCTTGAAAGGAATAGGCACAATGGGCTCGGGTCCGTAGGGTTTTGTGCTGGATCCTCTTCTGGCAAGTTCATCAGCCGCATCGTTCCCAAGTGATCCACTGTGACCTTTGATCCATTGTAGTGTTACCGTGTTATGGTTTAGTACCGTGATTCGTTCTAGGGCATTATGACATTCTAGTATCAATCTCGACGTTATCTGATTACTCTTTAAGGATTGAAGAACTGAGGCACTGTCGGATAGTATTCGAATATTGGTATCCGTAACATGGCCTCTATAGCGTGTGCCGCTTGGATGATACCCACACACTCTGCTTGGTAAACAGAGTTGAGTACTCCAAGGGGTTTGGCTATTTTAATGTTTAGGTCGTCGGAGAACACCCCGAAACCTGTCCCGTCGTCGGTTTTTGATCCATCAGTGTAGATTCTTAGTTCTTTCGTACCTGAGTAGTCATACAACTCCGCTGTGAGCTCTATGTTGTAGTGTTTTTGAAAGCAGTGGGTCTTCAGGATTCTGTCGCTGGGTGATGCCATCATGGGCTGTTCTTTGATAGCATCTTCTCTGATGCGTGTGTGTTTAATTCTGGAATCGTTACTTAGGGTGCCAGATACTTCGAGTCTGAAAGTCGCTATGGCCGCCTCCTCTCTTACTACGAGGTGTAGAGGTGGTAGCCCCAGCATCGCCTGTAAGGCAGCAGTGGGGGAAGTTCTCATGCTGCCGGTGATTGCTACGCAGGCAAATCTTTGTAGTTTCTCGAGATCCTTTTGGGTCGTACTTAGGTTGGTCCTGGGCCACCAAACTAAAGAGCCGTATGTAATGATTGGTCGGATAACTGTGGTGTATAGCCAGTAGGTGATTTTGGGGCTTATGCCCCAATTTCTCCCGAGGAGTCTCTTACATTGCCATAGGGCTATACTGGCTTTTGTGATGATGTATTCGGTGTGTTTTGCCCAGTTCAGCTGCTTGTCCAAAAAAATACCCAGGTATTTGGTTTCAGTCGATAGGCTTAGGGTTGTCCCAAAGAAGCTTGGTAATTGTAACGTTGCCAGCTTCCTTTTCTTTGTGAAGAGGACGAGTTCGGTTTTGGTAGGGTTCACTGCTAGTCTGTATTCCTTGCACCAGTCTTCTACTATCCTTAGGGCTTGGCGCATAAGGTTGCATAGTGTGTTTTCGTGTGTGCCGTTTATTATTATGGTCAGATCATCGGCATAGCCCACCGTGTAGTAGCCTCTGCTGTTGAGACGTTTGATGAGGCTGTCTACTACGAGGTTCCATAGTAGTGGCGAGAGGACGCCACCTTGGGGGCAGCCCTTCGCCACTATTGCTCTGGTGGTGTCGTTTACCGTAACTTGTACGGCTCTTAGTCGGAGCATGTTTGTGATCCATCCTCGCAGGGTCGAGTCCACACAGTGTTCCTCAAGGGCTGCGTTGATGCTATGGAAGACGGTTTTAAATTGTCAAAAGCGCCTTCTATGTCAATGAAGACGGCTAGTGAGGAGCATTTGTGGTCCACTGCACATTCGATCTTGGAGATCACACTGTGCAGCGCGGATTCTGTTGATTTTCCTGAGGAATACGCGTGTTGTTGTTTGTGGAGCGGTCGCTCCCGAAGAGGTCCGTCCCGAATGTGTCGATCACAGAGCCTCTCGAGGGTTTTCAGTAGGAAAGATGTTAGGCTTATTGGTCTGTAAGCTTTAGGTTGTGTATAATCTGGTTTGCCTGGTTTAGGGATGAAAATTACTTTCACCTCTCGCCATGCAAGTGGTATGTATTTCTGTGCTATGCAGGCTCGGTAGATGGCAGTCAGCCACGGCGTTAGGACGTCTACTCCCCATTGTAGCAGGGCGGGGAAAATTTCGTCTAAGCCTGCGGATTTATATGGTTTAAAAGTTTTATTGCCCATTTTATTCTCTCTGCGGTTACTATGGTGCGGGCTCTGGCCCAGTCTTGATCATTTGGTGTGTGCGTTGGCTCACTTGCCCAGGTTCTGTCCTCAGAGAGATTGCAGTCTGGGAAGTGGGTTTCCAAAAGGATTTTACTTGTTTCGTGGTCCGACTTGGTGTAAGTGTTATCTGAGGTTTTCAGCGACCCGAGGGTGCGATCCTGATCGGTAGATAGGATCTTTCTCACACGCGCGGCTTCGCTGTTCGATTCAATTTCTTCGCAGAACTTCCGCCAGGCGGCCCTGCTGGCATTCCTGACTTGTTTTTTGAAGGTGTATTGTGTTTTCTTGTATTTTATTTATATTTATATTTATAAAAACTTTATGCACAAGCAAAAAAACTGTACAAAGGCGGACTTAATGCCTTGGGCATTTTCTACCAGTCTACCTTAGGGTGATGCAGAGATAATACAAAGTAGGTGCAATAACAGAAACAAAGACTAGAAAATATATATAGCTAAAACTTATAAGAATAAATACATATATACATACATATAACAAAATATATAAAGTTAAGAGAGATAAACAAGAAAAACTATAACAACTTAGTTTTGAGACAAATCTGCCAACTTCT
This sequence comes from Xestia xanthographa, assembly GCA_905147715.2. Classification (NCBI taxonomy): domain Eukaryota; kingdom Metazoa; phylum Arthropoda; class Insecta; order Lepidoptera; family Noctuidae; genus Xestia; species Xestia xanthographa. Next base: position 27,918,094 of record LR990653.1, on the reverse strand, counting down.
TGTGAATATGCTCTCGAGCCTTCACTCTGAAAGTGAAACGACTAGTCAACGTCCTAATACTCCGGGGGAGCGCATTCCACAGGAAGACCGCCTGGACAAAGAAGGAAGATTTAATAAAGCCAGATCGGTGAGAAGGACAGCGTAGAAGACAGTTATTGGAGGAACGAAGGTTTTTGCTGTGCGCAGAGCATAAATATTGAAAATGAGTAGTGAGATAAGAAGGAGAAGTGGGTTTGTGAAGAAGAGAAAACAGAGTTGTCAAAGCCCTCAATGCTCTGCGCTGCCGGATGGGTAACCACCTCAACAGCAAACGATGTGCAGAAACATGATCATACTTGCGGAGATTGAAGACGAATCAAATGCAGTTATTAAGAAGTCGGTCAAGTTTATTGAGGAGTTCTGCATTCAGGTCATAGTAGCACACATCACCATAGTCAATCATGGGGAAGATTAGGGACTGTACAAGCATTGCCTTAATGTGTGATGGGAGAATATTTTTCAGCCGGTAGAGCGACCGCAACGTTCCAGTGACTTTCTTGCTCACAATCGCAACCTGCTTACGCCAGTCAAGGCAAGTGTCTACGTGCAAACCCAGATCCTTGACGTCAGAACTAAACGGAATTACTGTACCGTCAAAGATAACCGGTGGTACCGTTAAACCACTCAGCCTTCTCGTATGAGTCCCAGTCTTCTGGTAGTCTGGAGTTTTTGGCTCTGTTGAATTGTTTGCGCATGGTATGCCTGAGCTTACTAAGTTCCGCATTCCACCAGGAGTTACCCTTGCTCTTGGTGCTTGGATCTTTTAATTTGCAGCAGGCGTGGTAGGCTTCAATTATAAATTCTGAGAGTATAAATTACGAGATTTTAATTAAATCAGTGCTCGAAGAACTGCCTACCTCTGTTCACCCACATATCCTCCCCAGGGTCCAAGGAAGCCGGTGATATCGTCAGGGTTGTCATTCTTGGTCCTCTTCTTTTTGTCCAGGGGTCTCTTTTTAATTGACTCAAACACTGACTTGCCTACTGCTTCTTCAGGCGGCGCCACCATAGCTGACACTGTAAATTTAAGAACATTTATGACTTTGTATGCTCCTACATTCCAGAGTGGACTAAGGAAAAGGACTTTTCATCTATCTTATCATTTTATTTACTCTTACTGTTTTACTTACTGAACTGTTCATGTCTGCAACCTATTTTAATTAAATTTTACTTTTTATACTTATTAGACGCTATAATAGAAGCCCTGTTGCAAGTTTTGGGCCAATGCATTATGGCTGTTCAGTTTGAATCTCTGAAATGCAGCATGTATTTTGACCAATGTAGTCCTATTCAACATTTATAGCCAGGCCTCAAACTATGTGGCTTTAATGTGGTAAACAACAGTGCTGTCCAGGTCAAAATGTACAGATTGAACATAAGTGATCAACATTAAAAAAAGGATCATTAGCATACAAGTCACTGCTTACCTACTATAGCATCCCCACTCCCGGTATCACCATCTGTAGATGGATCCACAGCATACCCATAACTCGTAAATGTTCTTCTCTGATTTTCAAACTGGAAGTCACTGATATGCGCCTTTTCTACATAGCCAGACAACATATTTCTGTTAGCTCTCATCTGCTGTGTTTGAAAAGGGTTCTCTGGACCAAACGTGGGAGCAAAGAGTTCCTCATACTTGGGATTGTGCATTAACTCTTCACTATTCGGTAATAATACTCTAGTGTCATCACTGTTCTGGAATTGAAAAATATTGCAGTTGTTTATGTAGCATCATTGTAGAGTAACATGGTATCAAATGGTGCACCATTCACATAAAAATGTTGCAATCTTTAAAGTGACCTCTGCACTGTCACCAACGACTCGGTAGAAGTGGCAAAATTTAAACTAACAAAATAAAAACTGGTAGCCAGCGACACAAAGAAGAATCTTTATATCACTCTCTGCTCTTGTTTTTTTTTGCCCGTGCAAATGCTCAATTAGACACATTAAGTATCTATCAATAATTGTGCAATATGAATTTTATAAATTACTCACAAAATAACCTCATTTGTTTGTTGCAACATTGCTCAAAATTACCATAATAAAAAAAGAATCTTTCTTGTATGTTGCTTCACAAAAAAAACCATCTAGAAATTATCGATATTATGATTTTATTAGCATAAAACAGTAAAATCATAGACGGAATAGCACAATGTTCTGAGATTAAAATCTTACTTATAAATCCCAAGTATATACTTTTAATGAAATAATGATACTTACTGTAGGCATAACGACAGGTGCAGCACATATTTGCATTGATTTAGCTACAGAGAAGTTAGAATCAACTGGTTTTAAATGCGATAATAACTTTTCGTTGCTCTCTCCTTTGATAGTCTCAGTTTCATTGTCCTCTTCGTCCTCAGAACTACTACCGTAGTTTTGTATGTTTAACATTGTTTTGTGCGTCTAATTCACTTAAATCTAATATGCTTTAATAATTGTTCATAACAAAACAACGATTCACTACAACAAAATCAAAGTTGCGAAGTGCGATTTGCTACAAAAACAAACGAAGCGTCACGAAACGAAAACGATGAACGAACACAAGCAAATGTCATAATGAAAGAGATAAAAGATCTTTAGGGCAAGGTAAAACCTTGGTAAAACAGAGACTCATGATTTTTATGTTAAAGATATGAAAAACATGTAGCTGGAAAGCAATTTTCTTGTGACAACAAAAACTTCGTTCGGAAACTACATTTCTTATAAACTATGGTGCATTCTTTAAATAAAAGTGAATGCTCCAGGGTAGCCCGTGAAAGTCGATTGAATGACTTTTTCATGAAATGGTCATTCAATCGACTTTCATGACCGTGGAGGGTTGTATTGATGATTGTTACTACATAGGTACGTATAATAGCCGCGAATCTTATTTTCTGGCCTGCAAATCCCAAAAAAACGTAAGACAATTTGAATTTCGCGGCCCTGGAGCATCAAAAATCACAAGCTTTGGGATCACATTGATTTGTTTTATACACAGAATATACTTTTATTTTTTAATCTATATTTTGACAATAAGCCATGACGTCATCCATCTTCTTAAGTGTGGTGCCAACCGAACGCCATAAACAAAAAATCCATTCAAGTCAGGTGACGAGCCCTTGTGACAGTTCACATTATTTCTCTCAATACAATAAAAAACAAGAAAAACACTAAACATGGCCCTGCACGCAGCAGTCAAGGGAAAACTAATCAGCGTCATCGGAGATGAGGTAAGAAGTCGTTTAATTAGCATTAATAACCCCTATCGTTGCTTGAAAAATGAAACAAAAACCAAATTTTTTGGCAAAAATTACCCTAGAATCGTACGTCTGATTTCAGGACACCTGCGTCGGTTTCCTGCTGGGCGGAATCGGTGAAATCAACAAAAACAGACATGCCAACTTCATGGTTGTCGATAAAAGTAAGTCTTGATTTCTTTCCAGAAAAGAAAGTTTATATATTTTCCAACTAGAATGGAAGAAGAAGAAATTTACATTTTATTTACCCTCTAGAGAGTGTGGCTTCTATAAATCCACGACCCCTGTACTGTTTAATTTATCCATCAACACAATGTTTTGAGTGTGTTACATTGAGTTCTACCACAAAACATGATTTTTCACCCCAAAAGTCATTTCCCAGCAAAAATGTTTGCGTAAAGTTACTTAGTTTGAGAGCTTAAAACTGTACATTTTGGTGAATTCAGTTATATGTGACTTTTGTTTTCTTCATTTGTTTCACAGTATTTTGTAGTTCTAATGGAAAATTAAGGCTAGATCTGAAATCTAATTCCATTGATAATGCTAGGAATCATTACTATCCCCATTTTGAGAGTTGAACTTGACATGAACAAAGTTTTTTTAGTTACTTCTGAACCGCTGAACAAAAAGCATCCCATTCCCACACGCAAGAGATGAGGTCTGTATCCCACAAGTGGGAACATAATAGGCCGATTATGTACCTATTTAATCCTACTCGAAATTAACGTTACAGCAATTTTTAATACTTTAGTAATTTTAAGAGTTCCGTACCCAAAGGGTAAAAATGGGACCCTATAACTAAGACTCCACTGTGTGTCTGTCTGTCACCAGGCTGTATCTCTTGAACAGTGATAGCAAGACAGTTGAAAGTTTCACAGATAATGTATTTCTAGCTATAACAACAAATTATAAAAAATGGTATATATATATATATACACTATATTATGGAACCCATCATGCGCAAGTGCGACTCACAGTTGGCTGGTTTTTGTTCGCTGTGTAAGTTATCTTTGTACGCAATACATTGCTATTTTTCATGTTCATATTAAGACACTCGAGTGTCATATAAAATGTGAGGATAGATATGCTAATTGGCATTGTAAAACCTAGCTGTCATCTTATTTAGATAAAAGATGATTTATTAGCATCCAAGGTCAAACAGTCAAATCTTTTTCAAAGCAACAAAACACAGTAGATACCTATCAGTTTTCTTTTATTCTAACGTAATATTTCAGTGCAATGTTATTATTTACCTATGTTATGTCAATGTCTTTGCATGTAATCTGTGATAAGAATGATGTATCGCTGCTGAAATTAGCTATCAAGAAAAGATAAATCTACATTTTCTTTGCTTATGCTAAAAGAAAGACATAACCACCACTTGACAGCCTCATTGATCCTGTGGAATGTACCAAGCAAAAGTTGATTTGTGGCTGAAACCGATTAATCAGGATTTCCACAACCTAATTTCTGGTTTTCAGGTTTAATAAAATCATAAAATGACCTTGCAACTTGACAAAAAAATAAACACTTCCAAATGTGTGACACTCGCCATGCGCCGCTTGCACCTGACCTCTTCCACCGCGCTTTCGCGAATTTGTAACATTTCCATTAATTTTGGCGTTTGATAGAAAACTTCGGCTTAAGTGGCTGAAGCCAAAGGTTCGGTCGGACACAGTCCTGTGGTAGCAGCCTAGCCGACATAAATAAGAATGGGATCTTGCGTTCAATTCCCAGTTCCTTGCATAACTATAAAAAAATTCAGTAGCAGCCTGTCCCCTATGCCATGAAACTTGGAAGTCCAACAAACGGGCGTGTTGTGACCGTACTATAAAGGGTGTAAAAAACCTCTTAACGAAGCCGGTTTTTTTTTCTACACTATACTTGCGAACCATTTAGTTCCGGAGATATTGGGGGTCAAAGCTCCAACTTTTTGACTTTTTTTTTTAAATCATAAGTTTTAAATGTAAGATTTTTACTTTAAACACCTCCAAGACTCCCGGTACTATTCAATACATCCATTAGCCAATGTTTTGAGTGCGTTACAGACGTTACAGTTGAGTTCTACCACAAAACATGATTTTTTACCCCAAAAAAAAAAGTTTTGCAGCAATATTTTTTGCGTAAAGTTACTTAGTTTGATGTACCGAATGCTTGGTTGACGGCTTCGGGATGAGGTCGTTTACACCCTGTAGTTGCTCGCCTGTCCCGTTGGCTCGTGGTAGCAAGCACTAATGCTGAGGTTGCTGGGTTTGATTCCTAGGTTGGGCATAGTGTTATTGGGTTTTTAAATTAGAAATTTGACAGTAGCAGCCCAGAGAGAAGATGGCGGTTAAGACCCGCCATCCGAAAGCCATTGCTCCTGTGTCTGATGTCTCTCTGGTCGCGTCGCATTGTCGTCCCAATAAACTATGAGAGCACACACCAGTGCAGTATAATATCTCCCACGTCTATTCTCTATGTCCCAGCTTAGAATACTGCTCTCAAAATCGGTGAAGGAAAACATCGTAAGGAATCCGCCATGTCCTAAAACCAAAAAAAAATTGGAAGATATGTGACATCTACCAACCCACACGCGGACCGCGTGGTGGATTATAACCCATTCCCTCTAATAGAGAGGAAGCCTGCGTCCCAGCAGTGGGCACACACCAACATTATAGGATATAACTTAGAATAGCCACTATAAACTAAAACAGTCAGGGTCTGACTAGCCGTGTGGTATCCGGCAGAGTAGAATAGAACCAACCCATTACAGTCACGGGTGTCGTATAAGGCGACTAATGTCTGAGGCAGAACACCTTGCGCCTCCGTAGACCTGAGCATTCTCAGATGCTCTGATGAAAGACTAACAGAAAACGCTGCTGCCATTGGCAGCAGCGTTTTCTGTTAGTCTTTCATCACTGCGATCTCCAATCCGCCTGCCAAGCGTGGAGATTACGGCAAATTCCTCCCATCATGGGAGAGGCTTATGTCCAGCAGTGGACGTTATAGGCTGTTGTTGTTGTTGTTGTTGATTAGGTCTACCCAATTGAGAACAACACAATTCATGTTACTAATTCCTCCACTAACACACTCCACAGATACACCGGTCAGCGAAATCGAGGACTGCTTCAAGCGTTTCGTGAAGCGTGATGACATCGACATCATCCTGATCAACCAGAACGTAGCAGAGCTGATCCGGCACGTGATCGACTCCCACACCGCCCCCGTACCCTCGGTGCTCGAAATTCCCTCAAAGGACCATCCATATGATGCTAGCAAGGATTCTATCCTCCGTCGTGCTAAGGTAAATAGTTTTATTATATTTTACTAACTGATGCCCGCGGCTAAGCCCGCGTGGATGTTGGTTATCGCGACCAAAAGTAAAGCTCCCAGACGGCTTATTTTTTTCCGACACCTCCAGCAAACATCATTATATTTTTGCCAATGTATACAAAAACTTGACACATTTTATACTAAAACCTTCCTCGAGAACCACTCTATCCATTGGTGAAAACAGCATGAGAATCGGTGCATTAGTTTTTGAGTTTATCGCGAACAGACACACAGATAGACGCGGCGGAGTACTTTGTTTTATAATATGTAGTTATTTTGTAAGGAAATCACGACAGACCGACTTTAACTCATTGAAGAAAAATTAATACGTAGTAGAAAAAACATTTTTAAAAACATGCTTTTATTTAAATGTTTTAAAAAGGAGAAATTAAACTTAAAATTAAATAAAACCCATAAATTTATTTAATTATACAATTTGTATGATAGCTTGTCGCGAGATTTACTGGTGTGTTCTTGTGTGTTTAATCTCGCTACAAGCTTTTATATACAGGGTTAGTTTTCAATGACCGGCCAAATTTTCAGAGATGGTTTAGAATCGAGAATATTTTCGTTAAATGAAAAAAAAAAATCATTTTTTTTAAAATACAATTTCATTCCTTTCCACCATTAAAAAGCGAACGTGTGGATATTACAACAGCACAATTCAGTTCAACAACCTAGATAGGTAGCAGTTAGCATACACAAATTTGGCGGTGCATGCACGCACACAAGTGCATTGATTCCCACTAGGTTTATGATTTAGGAAATTTTTAGGACATTTTCAAATGAATGCTATTATTTTATTTTATATTTTTCGACAATAATATTTAAATACACTTTTCGTTTGATATCTAGACCTTAATTTTTAATTTTGGCTGGTCATTGAAAACTAACCCTACACATACACAAATTTTTATACGACGTATACATAAATTTTTACTCGCGACGGTTTTTTTTAGTTTTTACTGATTTCGTAAAGGCTAGGCAGATAATGACTGATTTCGTATTTTCGGCAACCCCTTTTGAGTATCAATTCCATACCATGGGGGTGCAGAGTCCGCCATATTGGATTAAGAATGTCACTTAGCTAACCATGCATTTTCATCCAAACTGTGTGCAAAATTTCACTCAAAACTGTTTTAAAATTCAGTTGATTGACCAAAGATTTGACCAAACAAACATTCAAACATTGCAAGTTAAATAAAAGCTTCTAAAAAATGTGCCACAGTAAAATTATACCTGTACAAATTGCTGCTATGTTTAATTCAGTTTGTCTAAATGTAGACAAATGCCTTTTGCTTCAAGCGACATGCGTGTTGGTTGCCACACCGACTGCAGAGAAGACAAATGAAATAAAGAGCCTGCCACAAGTTATCGCTATGCGACGGTTATCTCGCAGTGAAACAATAGTAGATTATACAACAAGTGAAAAAACATGGGAATTTAATTCGTGGGACTAAGTTGGATTCCGAAAGCAGCGAAGGATTCTAGAGTAGAATCCCGAGCGTAGCAAGGGATTCTAGAGTAGAATCCTGAGTGGAGTGAGGGATACAAGAACCGAGATGAATTTTTTTCACGAGTTGTGTACTCTACTTTTTACCATTGACTGCGAGAAAATATATAGGAGAATAGTATTTATATTTCTCATGGGTTAATAATAACAGCCACTCGGGTAAGCCACGCTTACCAAGGTCGATCGGTCTGTGGATGGGTGACCACTAATTCATTACATACTTACCGAGTTTCCTCCGTGCGTCGGAAAGTACGTAAAGCCCTTGATCCCGGTTGTCATGTCGTAACAGGAAGCCAGTGGCCCAAAAGTCTGACAACCAGTCTTACCAAGGGGTACCGTATTACGCATCTAGTACTAACTGGGTTGTGAAGGTCAGATAGGCAGTCGCTCCATGTAAAATACTGATTGAAATTAGAACAATATTCGAAATTCAGCGCTTTAATCTTGTTGGCACGTTTTATTTGTTCATAACTAGCCCATGCCCTTTTTTGAGTGGCAATGGTAAAAATTGGATTTTTATCACAACAGAGCTGCACCTTCAATCTCCAGAAAAAAATCACTTTGTAAATTATGAAAATATTTTTGTTGTCGGTTGACGAGTTACAGGCGCATGTCGCTTGAAGCAAATGGCATCGCATGAGATAGTAAAAGGGGCGTAAGGCCGTCTGCAAAAGCCTCCCTAGCCGACGCAGTTTCCTATAACTTCGTCAACAGTATGTGCTGCTATCACTCTAGATAGTGTGATTTGCTTTTACTATTAAATGGAAAAGAACGTTTTTTTAACTGTAGACTAACTGCCCCGCGGCAGCCACTGGCCACTTTCCGGCTTTATTTTCCCAGTGTCAAAAATCTCCGCCCCTAACCCATAATAATCTTTTTTTTTCTTTGTTCCAGGGCATGTTCAACCCCGAAGACTTGGTACGCTAAAACTAATTTATTGCATGATATCGTTGTCTGTGCATCAGACGGCACGTGTATATAAGCCAGCTGTGTACCAACGTTACAAAACTAACTACTAATGTGACCATCCATCCACATTCAACCGTTTTTACACTTGGCAACATTTGGCTCCCCAAATATTCAATAACTAAATGTCACCTTGATTTTTTTATGTTGTTCGTCACTTGAAAGTGACTACTTTGCGTCAATAGTTGCCAAGTGAAAAAACTTATCTACAGTTTTCAGTGTGCAATTTGATTTTTCAAACTAAAGCAGTTAACTAATACATTCCACATACCAGATTTTTTTTTAACTGTGTTTTTTTTACCGCGAACGACCCCGTTATTTTAATGTGATAAAATTATTCAAATATGTAAGGTTGGAAGTTCAGTAAAGTGGCCCGCGCCATTTTGAAAATATTTTGTGTCATGTAAATTTATAAAATTATCCATAGTAAAATATATTGTTGGCACTAAATATTTTATTAATTTATTCCATAGCGACTTTAATGTGTTTCCAGCCTAAATTTACTGAGTATTAATCAAACATATTGTATAGATTTGTTGAACTTGTATTATAGAATATAAAATACCAGTTTTTTGTTTTATTTTTTTGAGTTTTTCTGTTTTTTTGAGTGATTGTTTGCTGCTTAACTAACAAAAAAATAAATAGTGATCATTTTTAAGTAGTACCTTAGGTACAGTTCTGGCAGTTTTTTTTCTTTCTAGGTAGGTATTGCGATTTTGTGATTGATAGGTCGGCAATAAACTTTATAATTATTGTAAAAGAGTAAAAAAAAAACAAAATCAGAATCGGTACATCCGTTCGGGAGCTACGATGCCACAGACAGACACACACACACGTCAAACTTATAACACCCCGTCGTTTTTGCGTTGGGGGTTAAAAATTGCGTCTGACATGTATTCGCGATTGCTATTGTTTTATTCAATTGTAGTTCAGATTTAGTTCATTACCAATAATAATTTAATCTATGAAAATTACCCAAGCATCTAGTTGATCAGTGTACGCCGACCCGAAATGTTACGAATAATAATGGGGTAGTTATACTCCATTTGATTTTGTGACTACTGTTTTCTCCACTGTTTTATTAGAAGGGGTAGGCAGTGATGTATATAGGTTACTGGTTACTGATGTTCTTGTGATGAACTTTAGCCTGATTTTATTTTTTAATTGTTTAAGTAAAAATTTTGCCAGTATATTTTCTAAACCAAAGCTTACATGTTTCACTATTTATTTAAATGTTAGTTAATCAGTAGCTATTCCATCCATTCCATTATTTTTAACACAAGCATGTGTTCAGAATATGCGAGTTGTGTGGTTTTTCTGTGATTCTTGGCAGTATGCGTGTATTTCCGCTTCAGGAAAATAGAATAGTGCTGCGCTGTATGGCCAAAGAGAATTGTACCCTATTCCTGTGTTAATGTTAAGAAAAAAAGTGTGGATTGTATATCATTGTCTATACCCAGTGTTTCATACTGTTGTTTTACTAATGGATACTTTTGAGTTGTTCAGTGTGTTTTGTTGAAATCTGAGTGAGTATGATGTTTATTTTTTGGTAATTTGATTTTTTGTTGAAAGTGTACCTAATACATAATATAATGTTTTTCTTTTCACAGTCAATGTTTGGACAAGATAACTACTCTACCTAGCTAAAATTTTCCAGGATTATTGTAACAATTGGTTTCTTCACTTATTGATATGTATCTATTACCTATTAATAATATTTTCTTATAATAAAACCAAATATTATTTTTATAATTTATTTTTTTTATTAAAAGATTATTAACAAAACTTATACTATAATACTATTCACACAAATATACATGATACAGTGCACACAACCATATTTTATATAAAAGGTAAAAAAACAAAATGGTAACAGATACCTATTTGGTATTAATCACAGGTATCAATATAAAAATTAGCTACATAAATACCCGTATGGAAACGTCGTGATTGTTTAGTTTAAAGATTGGGATAGACGAATTTTTGATTTGTTATTTATTCGTCGAATTCAGCGACGTCATTTTCGGCTTTCTTGTGACCGACCCAGTCCCACTTGGAGTAATGGAGCTTGGTCTTCTTGAACTTGGGGTTCTTGGATGTGATGCGGACGAATATGCGCCTTCCGAAGAGGGGCTGCAGCTGCCTGAAGTTGTCGACCAGAGGGAGGTTCAGGTTGGAGAGGAGACCGCGGAAGTTGTCCATCTGTAAGGGGTAAAGTGCTTTAGTGAGCTGGCAATTGGTAGCAGTTTGAATACTGATGCGTAGATGTCACCAGCAGAATGTGTTGTAGGTCCTATAAATAAAGTTCAAAATCCTTTCTTACCTGGAACACGGAGATGGGGAGGTAGTCGGAGAACACAACCCATGTGACGGCCTCAGCGCAGGGGGGTGTGGTAAGGGATCCCTTGTAGGTGTAGAACCTCTCGGTGTCAAGACCAGACAGGATGGAGGACAGGGAGAAGGTATGGGGAAGCTGCATGGAGGTGTTGTAGTTCTCGATGGCGGACAGGTTCTTGACGATGGGGGTGAGGAGCTTGGCGTCGAACTCTACGACCTGGAACAAGATGGTTTATCGATAAGTAGTTGTTTGGCAGTTGGTTGTGTTGAGGTATAAATGTAGGGGAGATTGTGAAGCTGTTTTTGTTGAGGTTTCATTGACGAGTAGTTCTGTTCACCACCCTTACCTGGTAGAAGAAAGCAAGCACGCAAAGACCATCAGGATGCTGGAGGGCTTCAGCGAGGTTCCTGTATTTCTTGTTCCTGTGAATGATGTGCATTTCCAGAGGCAGACGCATGTCGTTGAGGGTATGCTCTGAACCACGGTTGTTCTTGTCTCCCCAATGGAAGTGAAGACCTTCGATTTCGTACTCATTGTCCAGGGGTCCTCCGAAGATGTAGGGAAGCCGGAAGCCTTTCTTTTCTTCTTCGGAGCTGTATTTGGGGATGGTGAGTGCGACTGGAAGAATAAAAGGATATTGTTAGATGCATCTCGATAAGATTTAAAACTGATGTTTAAATATTTGTTTAGTGGTGATCTTTACCTGAATGTCCATTATTGGTGGTAGTAAGCGGACCGGGGAGAGGGTTCTGATAGCCGATGAGTTCCATAGCAGGTATTGAGATGGGGATGGCTTGGCGGGCAGCAATGGCGATGGGGGACTGTTGGCGGCCTCCACAAGCGGGATGGAGGACAGCCCAGCGCCTCTGATCGGAGGCTCTGTAACCCCAGCCGAGAACTTCGCATACTGTGGAGGGAAAAGAAGACCCGTGATGACTTTTGTATTGGAAGCTGCGAATCTGCTTAAGAAACGAAGAGTGATGGGTAAGTCCCTGTTTTTCTATTCCTGATATGAAATGAAGTTTTGTTATGTTACAAAATGAAGTAGCTACTTAGGTGTGATTTCCAATTCGATCAGTTAGCCGAAAAATTTGAAATGTTTATTGAAGTTTTGTGCCTCGATGTTAATGTTCTCAGAGTATTGTTTCCATACAGGCATAGCATGTTATCAAAACATTCAAATCGAAATAATAATTGAATCATCTCATGTCTTCAGATGTTTAAATAATAAAGCAACATTGTTATGACCTTTATTGCAAGTGACAGGTAGGTATATAAACAATATTTATAAAACATTTTCGTCTCAACAATCGGTTTGGTGTTTTTAATACATGCATTATGACTGCTAAATGATGATTCATGTTTATATTATAGAAATAATGAACGCGTTTGTCTTGATTGTTAATTCTTTAGGTCTTTGATTTGAGGCATATTACCATAGGCGAGATTAAAGACTTGCCTGTAGTGCATCTAATTGTTTTTTTTTTTTTCAAAGCCCCGACAAATGGTCATTTAACCCAATCATACAATGATCGTTAGAGGCCATAAAAGTAAACGCAAAGGGATTACAAATAGCCAGATTATAAATAAAAAACTCGTCAATAAATTTTAAATCCAAAGACGACTTATTAATTATTCTATAAGCGATCGGGAGTATCCTTTTTGGTTGTGACAATCGTAAATTTTTTGTACTACAAGAATGTCGAATTATGCTAAACAGGTCATGCATAATCTATGTGTGAATGGTAATTTATTATATCGTACCTAATTCACTTGCGATTTAGCTATATGCACATGTAGATTTATTCTACTGTCAATCAAAAGGCGATTTTAAATAATATCATAGATATAGAGCAGTTTTTAACCTACTGAAACGTGTCTATAGTGCGCAATATGATATATTACCAGACAAAAAAAACTATCGCAGAAGTTGACCAAAAAATGTGTCTGTCTGATCGAGATTAATTTGCATGCAGTTTTGTAATATTATCAAAAGCAGGCAATACGTAATTAGGTGTTGTAATTAATTTTACAGACTGAGATGGCAAAATCTTTTACGCACTCAACCCTGTAAATGCGACATGCTTTTCAATTACGATAAAATTATAAAAGGGAATTGATGTCTTGCATGCATTAAGCTAGATCTGTAATTAAATTACCCTTTCGTGGTGATGTGTTTCCTGAAAGGGGAAGAAGAATCTTCTTGTACTTAATCCTGGTCTAGTTCTGAGCCTCTTGCTAGATAATAGTCACGGAGTAATACGTATGCAATTGTTAATGCGATTATTTAAAATAATTAATATCGAAACTAGTTTTTGTTGTATTACCCATTGATATCTAGCGTGTCAACGTCGCGTCTAGAGTAAAAATGCCTAGATCAGTATGTTATTAAATATCCTGTCCCGTTGCAAAAACTTATCTCTTAGAGATAAATTCGTGACTAGTGGGGCGAATTCCTTTGTAAATACCATTACATGTTTTTTTATCGATTCACATTTGATATATTTAAGAGAAAATTGCTTTGACAAATAAAACCTGACCTTTGCAGGATTATCTAATTCAGATTTGAGGTCAAGTATGCAGATTATGTTTGCATATGCTTAGATGTTGCAATTTTGACTGCGATTGATTACGATAAAGGCCGTATCACTTGGCGTGTGTGTCGCTTGCATTTCTTCCTATTACAAGTAGAGTCCTTTATAATAGTTAAAATATTTTGAACAATGCTAAATAAGATCGGAATGTTGAAATTACAAGAGAATTAATTCTTTCGTGTAGACAATTTGCTTATATTTGATTGTCACACGATGTTTCAAGTTATTTTTACTATTAGGGAAAACGTCCTTCAACTTAGTTCGTTATTTTGGATAGGTAGCACTAATTATTTAGGTTGTTGCGTGTTGAAGTGCCATAATGTGGGTTTGGCAATCTATTCTAGACTGTTGACCAGTTACCTACCCTGGGTTTTCGTGTTTAGTATCAAGCTGCGGCTGTTGTATCCAAATTATGGGATTGTGACCTCTTCCCGTGTTCTAATAATGTCTAACGATGAAATGTTTCAATAAGATGGGAATACCGTCTACTGTTGATTCGTCAAGCGATCTTAGGCTTGTTTTCAATAGCAAACACATCACATGTTGTTGATGTTTTGGTTTGCACATTCCAATTACTGTTTATTCATCGCGGTTTACAAGTTACAAAGCTAAATTCTAATCATGTTCAACATTGATAGCTGCAAAGTGCATTGGTACAACTGTAATAAAAATTACAAGAACAATTTGCCAATTAAACCATGATAATCCTACAAGCAATCATTAGTAATCGATGAGGGTTGAAAATAGATGAAAAAATTCATTATGCTATTCTAGGAACGAAACAGTGAAAAACTGCCGGATACATTTAACATATAATATAAATAAAATAGTTGAAAACCTTATCAAAGAGTTAATTAGATACACTTCGGTAATGAAAGCTATCTAGTTTCGAGTTAATTGGAGTAGGTACGTGGCCATGTTAAAATGCAGAGCGAATTATTTGAGTTTTGTTGTATTCGCTAAGACAATGTTTGGCCGTTTGTCGGATGTTTGTGCGATCCGAGAGATCCGTACCAGAGGAAGGTACCTACTGCGTTTTTCGCATGTTACAATTACCTAGCTGTTGATTAACTTCACGTGTTTTACCTATGTTTTATGATAGCCTATAATTATTCGGCCTCACTCTACTTTAGCTATATATTTTGAAATTATGATTCAATCTTGTAATTAAATGCAACCAATCATTGGCTGATAAATTCGCTTCTTGTAATAGGTACTAATTATTCGATTTGTTTTTTGTTTTTTTTTTTATCCTCTTGCACTTACTCGTTTGGTGGTTTTCTGGAGCACGAAAATTTTTTTTTTATTAAGAATATATATGGAATGCTTCTTCTATCTTGATTATTGATTCGATATAGCACTCAGTTATTTTTAATATTTGCACTTTATTTTTTATAAAAGATTATTTTTTCTTATCACCACTTAATGAATATTAAATTGATTGAATTTACTTTGAAAAATCACTTTAATTATTTTATATATTTTTTAACTCACCGTTTGCCGCCAAAATGGCGAAGACAGTAGTAAGCATTGCAGATCTCATGTTTCACTTTGTATTAATTGTTAGAATATAAAAGAAAAGATCAGATGATTGAAGTGGACACTTCGATGCTTCCTGCCTCGCAGCCCGCAGTTTATATACTACACATCCACATCTCGAGCACTGCGTTTTCAATGGCCTAACGCGTCATCGACGTGAGAATTAACCCTCCAATAGTGACACATTTCGAGTTTCAGTACTGAACGTATTTTCCTCTCTGGACTTAGCGAAAAATTTTCCTGATGTTCAGTATAGAACTAAATATTTCGACAATCACATAAATCCTTTTAAATTTAGGTAATAAAAATCTAATACCTACGATTAGAAATACAAAGCGTGGTACTTCGAAATGGTATTTAATTGATTTGGATACAAGAAATGCTCCACACGTACTTAAAGTATATTATTTTGTTGCATTTTCACGGTTGATACTAGTTCCACCTATGCAATTTTGTCGACCTCGCCGTTTTAATGTTAATCTAAGTAGTAAACATGCAAAATTTCTCCAACACAGAGTGGAGCTCATTTAATTTTGTTCTGAAACTTTAGAATTATGAATAGATTTATCTATACTTACTGGAAATACTATGTATAGTATTTAGTGCTGGAACTAAGCAATGCAAAAACATGACAAAAGTCTTCCGCCTAATTAGTATTTTTAATAGTATTCAGGATACATAAATATCGTATATTTAGTGACTGCATATTGATGCGCTATCAGTATTCAGAACATAAAATATCTGCATTCAAAGGGGTTTAACGAACGCTGTTGTTTTGGATTTTTCAATCGAGTACCTGTCGTATTTCTACTTATTGAATGGTCAGTATCCCTCAAGCGTGTATATCGCTCCATTATCGGGTTTCTAAACAAGGTTTAATACTTATAATAATATGTGGGACAGCAACATTGCATTAATTTTTCGCTTTTAGCTGCACATATTATATTTATTTATGATTTTCAAGGAACTCTGTCCACATACAATGCAAATTTATTTAAAAATAACATTAATCTAAGTTCTGCTGCAAAAAAATCGGTGACATATATTTTCGGGGTATCTTTTACCCCGCATTCTCTTTTCATGAACAGTAAAAGCATCCGCAGTAACAGGGTTAACACTGTTCCATGTCTAACTAAACGAATGTATCGAACAATAGATGATAACATACAGGAGAGTGATGTAAATTATTTGGCTGGTTATGACAATAAACCATTGATTAAAATCAAAATATTGACTATAGAAATAAAAGTTATGTTATAAATTAAACGAAAGAATGGTCATTCGGTGACGGGTTGCTGAGGGAACCGCTCAGGTAGTCTCTTCAGTGTTTCGTCAAGGCTCCAGTCGTTTGTAAAGTCTTCTCTTAGATTTACGAGTTTATACATCGATGTGAAAATTTTAACCGTGAATTTAGCAAATAATTCTAAATCCATCTGCGTAGAAAATGTTTACCGGTTATTTAAAAAAAAATCTACTGTTCCACACATTTTGTTCGTAGTTTTTTTATTTTTATTTTTTTATTCTACACGTATATTATGTTAGAAGGAAATAGGTGTAGTCGATTGTTGTCCTTCATCCTGCATCATAGAAGTTCGGTTTAACAGGTATTGACGATAGGGATGATGACTAAAAAAATATGATTCTGTTTCGCAAAATTTCTACCCTGATGGGTCTAGGATCATAAACTGAATTCGATTGTCCTTTCCTCCTGCCTCCCAATGTTACCTCCTTTCTAGCACTATCATCCTTCACACAGTCATGGTAAGAGTGTTCTAATCAGTCTCTTTGGAAATCGGCTCCCGAGTTTTTTCCCATTATGGGATGCAGGAATTCAGTCCAGTCAACGTCAACGTCAGGCACCAGTTATCTGGCATTTTGTTTCTTGTTCGTCGTATCGATGGTTCTTACATATTCAGTTTTGTCGTCCGCAACGTTAGTAGGGGCTGCGGACATGTCCATCAGAGTACAGGTGAAGACAACTCCACCTGTACTTTGAAAGAACAGCATTATGCTGGATGGTGCATGTTATTTCATGTGCTTTAGGCGTATTTTTCTTTTCATTTAAGCCTACATCCCATCGGATGTGGTCATGACTTTATCTTGTTAGAGGATGGGTGAACTAAGGAGTTAGTGGCTAGATAATAACAGCCGCTCGGATCGATCTTCAGGTTAAGTCGCGCTTGCGTAGGTTGTTCTGTGGATGGGTGAACACCCATTACATACCGAGTTTCCTCCGTGCTTCGGAAAGCACGTTAAGCCGTTGGTCCCGGCTGGAATATCTAGATCTTTGACAGTTGTAACAGCCAGTGGCCCGAAATTCTGACAACCAGTCCTACCGAAGGGTATCGTATTACCCAGTACTAACTGGGTTGTGGAGGTCAGATAGGCAGTCGCTCCATGTAAAATACTGGTATTCAGCTAGACCGGTTAGACTGGCAGCCGACCCCAACATAGTTGGAAAAGGCTAGGCAGATGATGAGGATGGGTGAACTGCATAGGACACGCACGGTTCGTACATTCTGTTAGGAGGAAAGAGAGGTGTAGTCGATTGTTGTCCTGCATAAAATATTGTCAGTTTGTCAAACTCCAATGTCTGGAGCCGCGTTCGCAATCGAAATGACAATCTCTTTCATTTTGACACTACAAGATCGTTAAATGTTTACTACTGCTATGCAATATATTTGTTTTCCTGAAATTGGCAGCTCTACCACAAAAATGACTCAAAGGATTTTTCGATTGAAAAAATTAAAGGGATTGTCGTACTGAGCGTGTTATATGCCCTTCTTTCTTTCTTTTTCCTTTTTAAGCGAACATTCATTATCAGTTGTTATCATATAGGTAATAAGCTAAGAGCTACTTTCAAATTAAAAGACTACATTTTTG
Organism: Xestia xanthographa; assembly: GCA_905147715.2. Lineage (NCBI taxonomy): Eukaryota > Metazoa > Arthropoda > Insecta > Lepidoptera > Noctuidae > Xestia > Xestia xanthographa. The sequence continues at coordinate 27,899,665 of LR990653.1, read as the reverse complement.
TATCCTCACTGCTACTACTCGTACTTGGCATAGCGCATAAATCTACAATTTGGTTATACAATGAGTTAAAATCAATACAAAATTAATCTCATCACCATCATCACCCTATTAATGTTCCCACTGCTGGGACACACGCCTCCTCTCTATGAGAGGCCCAGTGCGGATTGGTAGATGGCATATGTCTTCGAATTTTTTGGTTCTAGGACATGCCGGTTTCCTCACGATGTTTTCCTTCATCATTTTGAGAGCAGTGGTGATGAAATAAATTACACAAAGTAATGCGCCTGTCTGGGTTCGAACCCACGACTTACTATTCGTAAGTCGCCACCACTGGGCCACGCGCTGCTTAAAATTTATCTATTAATATATTTTCGCTAAGTCCTATTTATCCAAATCTACGTGGGGTCTGTCATTTCTAACTTTAAAGACCATTTATGGGGCTACCTAATTGGGGTGTATGTGCTACGGGGCACCTGTTTGGGCCGATAGGGCCACCATAGGAGCGGTACGACGTAAATTGCTTCAAAGCCAGCGTTTGGCTTTGATATTCTTATGCAAAGCGTATAGGACGGTTAGTACTGAAGCCTTACCGGTACTTGCAGGTGTACTTCCAGTCGATCTTGAAGTGCAGCGACGGGCTGCAATGTACTATAACGCGCGTGAGACCACGGACGCAGACTTTTTAACCCTACGTGACCGTGATAAGATTTCTAGATTATTCAAACCACAGACCGACGTCTGGGAGGAACTTTTGTCTGAATGGCAATGTAGGTGGGATAATTCCATCAAGGGCCGACACCTCCACCAGTTCTTTCCATCCGTTCGTGAACGGCTGGCCAGGACATGGCTGGAGGTTGATCACTGTGTTGCTCAATTTCTCACCGGTCATGGTAACTTTAAGAGTAAATTATTTTCCTTCAAGCTTGTTGACTCGCCTCTTTGTCAATGTTCCACATCTGACTGCGAATATGAACAATCAGCACATCATATTTTATGGGAGTGCAGTCTTTGGCAGAATGAACGCAATATTATGTTGGATAGTGTACAGGTTACATCCGGAGTTATTTACTACACAGACCTTGTAGAAACTAGAACAAATTTCCGTGCGTTCAAGCGTTTTTGCCATACCTATTATTGGAATCAAATATAACTGCTCACAACTTAGGACCCATTAATATTAATATTTTATCCGTGGTGCTAGGCAACTGGGCCTCTCCCAGTTGTGAACGTCCCTTTGCGCCTACTGGCCTTGTTTCTTTGTGTCTCCTGCTGATATGGAGGGAAGTGGAAATTACAGATTTTCCTACTCCTCCGCTATACTTTTCTGATTAATTTCGTTGCGGGATCCAAGACAGTTAAATTCATTCTCTGGGACTTCGTCGAGCTTCATTGTCTCGGCGCTTTTCTGGTGGTCGCCACTGTTGATTCTGGCTTTCAGGAGTTACAGTGGTTGGGAACAGTGTGGCGGGCTTGTCCCTAAAAAAAAAAAAAAAAAAAAAGTCCTATTTATATCGTCAGATGTCTCATTGATTATATTAATATATTTATCGTAAATTTCCTCTGATTCACACAACTTTTTCTCTAATACATTTCCTACAAGATATGTTTTTAAAAATTTCAATTTTTTGCCTTCCCGTCCGTTACTAAATACAGAAGATTTATGTCAATTGTTTAACTATTATATATATTGTGTCTACTAATTAGTCGTTTAAAGGTTTGTATAAAAGTCTGCCATTACTTACTTACCGCATCATTTTGAACTTGATGGAAACAACAGTTTTTGTACAAAAAAGACAAAAAGTTGTACAAAATAATTTCTGGACTAAGTTTGTGTATATAGTGTATAGTATGCAAGCATTTTTACATAATGGATACCCACTTTTAAACTCATAAGTGGGAACACTTATTGTGACGGACGGGAAACTACGGAACCCTACACTGAGCGTGGCCCGACACGCTCTTGGCCGGTTTTTCTCGTTTAGACGAGGTTGACATTCAAAACTAGACCATCTTCTGCAGTACTTACTGCAACTTTTTGGAGTTGTTACGAATACAAGCTTCTCCAGATTACATCTGGATGTGATATGGTTAATACTGTAGGATGTAGTAAGGGTTTTTGTTTTACAGTCAAATGCACATCAGTGGTAACAATTGGCCAGTAATAGTGCCTCTACATCGTAGCAGTGACAGCGAGTTTCGTAGTAAAATTGCTACCTCTGTACATTTGACTGTACCATTGTGGTCGTTCAGGTATGCAGTTCACCAGGGTACCTAGGCTGCCGTTGTCAAACATTAGATTAGATCTATCTGACCAAGTCAACGAGGTGTCACCCTAATGAGGTATTCATAGAAATTCGGAACCCCAAGTGTCGCCCGAGTAGACGCTGAATATGTTTTGGTGTGCCTAGCACTTACATGACAGAATTATCATTAAGGTATGAATTTTACATTTATTTAATTGAAATTACGATAGTCTCAGGATACCAACGCGCTATCCGATATTATTGAGGACTTAACAATCAAGTCAGTTTATACAGCAGTCCACCTACCCGGGTTCGACCCACTGTTAAACTTCATCACGTTTGCCGACTTTTACTAGCTAATATATTTTGTGTTTGTAGTTATTGCTTCCTAAAGAGGTGTCACTCGGATTGTAGGCTGGTCAATATTGACCATCTTTATCGACATCATCATCATCATTATTGACAGCCTGTTCCGGCCACTGCTTTCCTGGTCTCCGCTAGTCTCAACCAAATTCTAAGTGTAATGTAAAACCTGCACCCATCCGTATCTCCCATAAGCTAGCTACTCTACAAACTCTGAAAACAAGTACCACGATTGGGTCAGATCTTTAGTTCAGACAGTCTTATTGTTTCCATTGTCCTTTCACTCTATTCAAATGAAAATGAAATTGACAAGGATTATTTAGTTTTGATGTATAAACGGGGTTATGTATTGTCTTCTCTGCTTCTAGCGCTAACCTGAGAATTGCGCAAACCATGCAAAAATTTCAACTTGACTTGATAGATTTTCGAAGATTGTGACTGCTCTTACCAACTGACCTACTCGTACTGTTTATCGTCCTGTCCACGAGCACAGGATGCAACTTGCGACGGTTACCGACACGCGTGTGTGTCACTAGTTTTCTTCGGAAGGGATTACACCCTCGTATATCTCATATAATGTCCAGCGAATGGAATATCGCAAGTCGGTTGACACGTGGCATGCGCTATTTTCATTTGTTTTCCCCGTAACCGCTTACCCGCCTAATTTTCTGTAGAACATCGGTCATACATTTTAGCGGTACCAGAATCGACCCCGAGACAATATGACCCCGTCAACGGGATCCCGTCACACCTCGACCCCGTAATAGTTCTAACCCAGGACATTTTGACCCCGAGAGCTCGACCTAGACAACTTCACCCGAGTTGCGATAGTATCAGTTAATCAATCTTTGATGAGACTGAATATTGCTTATACTCCAGTTTTAATAACCCTTTTATCGTTGACCTTTATTACCTATTAATGTATCCTCCTGAAATGACTCTTGGTCTCCTACAGCGATGAAGGGTAAATGGACCTCGGGTTCAAAGGAATTTAGGGCTTATGCCCCCGGCTTATCAAAGGACCTTGCAGGTGCCTTTGCAGTCTAGGTTTCCTTATACCATTTTACTTGGGGTCGGTGCAACACGTCTTTTCTTCCATTCTCACCTGCCAACCGTCACGCTTTCATTCGCTCCCTTTTCTTTCATATCATTCCTCACACAACCCATCTTTACATTGCCCTTATTCTCGCTTTCCATTAATCAAGATTAATTGTGATCATTATTTTAAAGAAAGAACGAAAAATAATTTGTTTATCTCGCATAGGGCGAAACAAAAAAAATATATTTATACATGAAAATGGTCCTGTTAGAGGCCAAACGGCTCCTAAGTTAGCATGGTGCTGTAAGATTTATAAAATGTCACATCTGCATCGCTGGTATTTAGTCACAATCCGTTTATTCCCTCTTGAATACGATACCAAACGATTTTCTTTAACTTTCTTATGCATATGTATATTCATTTCATAGTTCGCATCACTCTACTTCACAATTATCCATCTCAACATTGTCTTCTACATTAGGTATGTTTAGATTAATGTTTATATGTGCAGTTAACAATAGGACTGAATTTTATAACAGCAGGGACAGTGAGTATTTGTTTAAAAACATTCTGCAAGAATATCAACTGTTATGATTAAATATTGTAACACATTGTTACTTTAAATAAACTGACTTTAAACAATAGGGAGTTCCATTGATTGATTATTATCAAAGAAACCTTACATTTGAACCTTGAAGTTAAACTCATCAATCGATTGCTTCCAATCCGCTCGTAAGAGCTCTACGGCTATATCGATATTTACTGTCGGTTCGGGTACATTTTTCGATTTATTATTCGTTCGTCCCAAAACATATTTTTTATTATTATATTCCCGCTTCGTCCTATTTTCTAATAACAGTGTCTTTTCCATTTGTATCACAGGAGTTAACTTCAACATGGAAAGTATGCGTCCGTTCAGCCGCTTTTCATCTTGAAAAGTATTTTTTTAGCAATGTAGATTTGGTTAAAAGTAATTGAGTCATCATCATCATTTCAGCCGAAACACGTCCACTGCTGGACATAGGCCTCCCCCAAAAGGGGGTTTTGCCATAATCGCCACGCTTGGCAGGCGGGTTGGCGATCGCAGTACGGTTGTTAGAAAAGCACAGAGAACGCTGCTGCCCATTCTCTGGTAAGTCCCTTAGTCCCCTCTTACGACACCCACGGGAAGATATGAGATGGTGCTATTCTTTACGTCCGACACCATACAGACAATAATGATTGAGCAGCGAAAATCTAATAATGTTTTCTTTTTTTATTATTACGCCTTTGCCTATCTTATACTTTTATTTTAATTTAATATCTGAACAACTAGTCTAGGATACCCAACTGGTATTACCCCCTTTAAAAACACTTCAACCATTTTTTAACATGATTTGATATCGATACTAACTTTATTAAATCTCCTATCGATAAGCTTGAATGTAATGCTCAGTTTCTTATTGGAGTATTTGATTATAGAACTACTCTTCTCTGATTTAGGTGTAGCACTAGAAATTCGTAATTTAAATTAAGCAAGTCGTAAACTTCTTTGTCTCTCTTCCTTCTGGCTAATATCCCAATTTATTTGGGGTCAGCCCTAAACTAAACTTCATCTAGTCAATTCTGATACCGGCAAAGGGGAAGGCAACTAAATCTAATGGCGCTTTAAAGCTTGTATACCAAGCATCGTCATTAGTTGAAAATCTGTCAATGTCATTTTATATTTAAAAATAGTTTGGCCTCTTTGGTCATATTGGGACTAAGCATATGGACATGCCATCTACAACCAGCCTTCCCCAATTTGGCGATCGCATTAAAGGGTTATATCGCATTAAGGGTTTGCCGTGTGGTATCCGGCAGAGTATAATAGAACCAACCCATTACACTCACGGGTGTCGTAGAAGGCAACTAATATCTGAGGTAGAACACCTTGTGCCTCCGTAGACCAGAGAATGGGCAGCAGCGTTTTCTGCTAGTCTTTCATCACTGCGATCTCCAATCCGCCTGCCAAGCGTGGAGATTACGGCAAATTCCTCCCATCATGGGAGAAGCTTATGTCCAGCACTGTACGTTATGGGCTGTTGTAGTAGTAGTAGTAGTAGATTAAATGGTACTCCCTTATATCTCCTAAAATTTTTTGTCCGAAAATCAGTATCCATAAAACGTTTGCTATAAACTTCAGTTACCATAATGTTCAAAATCCCGAAATTTTGTTTTACATAATTATCTTTATTTCTAAAACTGTTCTGTCATAATATTGAATACTATAATAATTGAATCTCCTAATTTTATATGCCATAAAGTCAATTATCCTAAGTATTTTATTATATAATGTGTATTATTCCTAATGTCCATATAAGTGTAATAAATGTTTTGGTCCTAAAACATTTGCTAAAAATTAGGTTTTAGTGACAGAAACGAATCGCTGTAAATCCGACCACACGCAGTCTTGTCTGCCCTACCCCGAGAGTGTAATTTAAAATCGCGTAGGCGTGGAGGGGCGAGGCGGCCCGCGAGTTGAGGAGCAGGTGGTTGTAACACTCGCCGCCGCTGCTGAGGCTGGCCGGCGAAGCCGGCCAGCAAGCCGAAGCTGCGGTGGTGAGCGTTAAACACATCTGCGACGATAAGCTCGCGTGGGACCGCCGGAGCTCCGCAGCGCCGGAGCCGTGACAGAAACCATGCCTGCTGCATGTTGCTTGCTCGCTTGCATGCTGCATGGTTGCTTGCATACTGTATGCGTGCTTGCATGATTGCTGCAAGCTTGTTGCATACATGCTGCTTGCTCGCTTGCATGGTTGCTTGCATACTGTATGCGTGCTTGCATGGTTGCTGCAAGCTTGTTGCATGCTTGCTGCATGCTTGCTAAATGCTTGCTGCATGCTTGCTTCCTGCTTGCTGCATGCTTGCTGCATGTTTGTTTGCATGTTTGCATACTTATTACAGGGAAAAATAAAATCCACATAATTATGTTCACACTCAACTGTTTTATAATGATTGACGATTTGATTGATTGATTTTCTGCCTTTTAGTGACTACTTATATGAAATGTATGCCAAAACAAAAGAAGATTCTAACTATGAACTTTCTGCGATATGATGGTTCTACTTTTTAATTCTTACAAATTTCATAAGAGCAATATTGTATAAAAATGTGTTGTGTTGAGAGAAGTTCATAGCATAGCAAAAGCTAAGTACCTAATACTTACTTTACTGTTACTGTAGGTACGGTACCCGATACACAATCGAGGTACACAATTAAAATAACAATGTTCTGTTCCCTTTTGGGAACGTCTGGGAACATATCTAAACATTTTTTTTTTATTTAGGATTTATAACTATTATTGAAAACGATTTTAAGTGTTTTGTATATTATTGATTGTAATATTTATGACAAACGGGTTTAGAGCATATTGTACTTAGGGATTTCAATTTTATGGCATGTGATATTATGTTATAATAAGTTCGGGTAAGTTATCATTCGGACAAATGATGATTAGGACAAAAAAAGTTATGGCACTTTAAATTATGAATAAAAAAGTTAGGTAATACAATAGAGAACCAGATTAAATAGTTGACAAAATTTTCTATCAAAAGTGCAACCCATACTTATTGAACCAGAATTGGTAGAAGTGACTTAGATAAATAATTTACGAAAAACATGGTTCTTATTAACTTTTTGAGTAGACAGATAATATAGTACTCGGTACCTACATTGTCTACCGATATATTTGTTAGTTAAACTGTTGTTTAACATTTTTTAAATTAAATAATTTAATTGGAACGTTGACTTCTAAAACAATTTAAAAGATAACGATTGTAGTCTTGTGTTATAACTATGTCGCTACTTCATTGCTAATTGACTGGTCAAGTGTGAGTTGGTCTCGTTCGTCGTCGGTTCCGTACCGTAGAATTTTATCCACCGATTAATAACATCCGAAATCTTTTAATTACATTAAATTTTGGAGTAGCATCAGCATAACCATCCCACAATACGCTCAAAAACCGGAATCGCTAAAGTGGGTAACAAGACTGCTAGGTTGAAGTGGGATTGGGCGGGCCACGTCTGTAGAATGCATCAATACTGATGGGCCAGAGTCGTCACGCAGTGGGTGCCAGAAGACGGGCGTTGTCGCCGAGGAAGGCCTAGAAAACGCTGGAGTGACGACTTAGAGGCGTTTGTTATCATGCGCGCCTCAAAGAGAGTCAGCAAAAAGGAAGGGGTCCGTAAGGACCGGTGCCTGCCGGGGTAATAGGGAATATGCATAAATTTTCTTTTTTTTATTTCGATACGGAATGCTACAGTACTATAAAAATAATGACTAAAAGCGAAAACGCAAGACATAAATCGGCCAAACAACACAAAAGTTATAACCATTTAAACTTTTGTTTCTATCTCTTTCTAGATAAACGGAATTTAGTATGGAGTTTGTACGTCGATGCAGCGAATGACGTCATTCACTTTATCGGATCTCTCTGTCTAATCAGCAGTTTCAAATGCTTATAACTTAGTATTTTTTATAGATATTAAAAAAATAATTTCACTTTGCTATATCTGATGTTGATGTTAATACGCTTTGTTTAGAGTGATAAAAAAAATCATGCGGATTCCCTATTGTGGGACTGTTCGAAAGAGATAAGAGAGAGACCGCGGCCCCGGAACACAAAGGGCGAAGAAGGAACATGGATGGGTTTTAGTCAGTAAAAGTCTGACATTCCCTCCTGCTCCGCCCAGAGCGGGAGGAGTCATTTGATGATTTCCCAAGACGTTTGTTAGAAATAGGCCTGAGAAAGCCGCACGTAGGCGCGGGAGGTCTTTGCCCAGCAGTGGGAAAATATAGACTAATAAAAAATAAATCAGCATAACCATGGCCAGAGATCGCAGAAGGCAGAAATGTTTGGAGGGGGAAAGAGAGGCCTTTGCCAAACAACGTAAGACACAACGGAGGCTAAAAAAAACATAATTGGCCCGTTCTCACATACCTATATGTTAAATCTCAACATGAATGATGTAATCAAGATTTTGTAACAATATTTTTATTTAAAAGTGTCTGTGTGAGTGTATTTTTGACATTCAAAAGTGCCGTAATGGTCTAATTGAAATAAATGGTTTGAGTTTGAATGTGTCCCCCGCTTGACAAGGCCATAATGCACCACGCGTGTCCTGTGACAATTGTTTCATGTCGTCGAATTTTTTGTTCTAAAACAGTTTCCTCACGATGTTTTTCTTCACCGGTGAAAGAAAAGCAGTGGCGATGAAATAATTTAAACAAAGTAAAGGCCCTGTCTGGTTTTGATTGTTAGACATTGAACTGCAAATTGCAAAAAACGCAGGCCACTTTAGCATCTTCCATAGATTATAAAGTAAATAATAAAAGTACTTATAGACTTTGTTGACATTTCTAGCCATTCTTGGGAAAGACGGTCCTTTTCGCGTCTTAACATTGTTGGTCCCTGCGAAAAATGTATATTTGTGCTAGTCACATTGATACCAGTATGTTAGAATTAACCTACATACTTTTTAATCTACTCAATTTTCTTTCGGCACGTGGAAACTCATATTCTTAATTAATAACTGTAGGTGATGAAGAAACTAAAGAAAAACTACTTAAGGTGAATGCTCCAGGGTAGCCCGCGAAATTCAAATTTTTATTACGTTTTTTGCAATTTACAGGCCAGTGCTACGTTGTATGTTGATTAAAATATTATTCGCGGTTGTAAGACGTACGTAGTTACAGATTTATATTCATCAAAATCATCAATACAACCCTCAAAGTTCATAAAGGTGTAAAAATGACTTTATCAAGGTCAAAATCATTCCTGCACCTTTATGAACTTGGAGGGTTGTGTTGCCTTAGTTTTTACCCTTTGGGTTATTTGTTAGTGCTAAGTACGAATACGAAGAAACGAATACCTATAAGTACGGGCGGAATCTTTTTTATCGCAGCTGTCAAATCTATAATTTTAGCCCAATTCCAAATATTTTAGCATAATTCCATAGAATTCTCTTACTTATTCAGTATTCCGAGACTCGTGGCTAAATAATAACGGGTCGATCATCAAAGTTAAGCAACGTCTGTCGAGGTCAGTCCGCGGATGGGTTTCTGTCTTTCCATAACTTGTTGAGACTCCTTCGTACATCATAAAGCACGTTAAGAATTGTGGATGTGGGTAGACAGTCGCTCCAAGTAAAATACTGGTATTTTATCCGGATAGACTGCAGTAGCCGACCCCAACATAGTTAGAAAAAGGTTAGGCAAATGATACAGTGCTCCTATGGCCCTTCTAAACCTAAAATTAGCAACTCTATTTGTGGTGGTTCAAACTTCGTTTGAAATACTGTTAGAATAAAGTTCTAATCAGCTTGCACTACAAAGCGGTTGTTACGACAGTCACTGCGGCCGAATAGTGCGAAATGAGTGGTTTTTTTGCGATTTACAAAAAATCTATTGATTGGACTAAAAAAATAAAACACATAAGACCTGCTCTAGAGTTAGTTTAGTTAGTATGCAAAGTTTCATGATCTAATTTGAAGTACCTACTTTTTGAATACCAGCGGTTTATTGTTCGATTTGGAGGTAACTTTGGTTTTTTTTCTATCGAAAAAAGTTTATGGAATCGTGTTTTCGTCACACATAGGACTTAGCATTAATCCTCAACTTTACCATATATTTATTTCAAAATTAATGCTGCTGTATTTTAGGCGTAACGGAGGATCATGCTAAGCCATTTGAGGCATGTAAGGCCCTTAAGCGTAGCTGTGTAACGAGACGCTAGTATCAGATGCTCAGATCGCGATCGCACAAAAACAGATGTTTAATTATTTATTTATGGACACACAAAATACTTAACAGGACGATACGAGTGTTATGTGTGATTGGGTTTATCGGATCAGCCTCTACTGATTTCGCCCAGAAAATAATTATCACAAGTAGCCTGGATTATCACGGCGCATGGCAAAAGCCGGTACTCTCCTTCCACGTGTTTCTGTCTGATGATGATGATGATGCCATCTAGCCGGTTTCGGCCACAGCGACAGCATTCGATGGCTTTCTAGTGTGGTTGTAGAGAGCTTTGGTGTGCTGCTCTTTCATGTGCTCTCAAGTGGCTAGCATATCCGACTTTGGCCGAAAAATTCCGAGCACAAAGCGGACATGTCGGAACACCATTGACAAAGTTGTAGGGTATAATATAGCTGTAGGTGGCCTAGCTTTAAGGTCATCACGCTTTAAGTCTAGCTGCGACCTTCTTTCTCTCTTCAAAGGCGTTGACCTGCCGTTTCTGTCTAAGACTATATGGAAACAGTCATAAAAGAAGGACTATCTCATGCTGCCTTGGGACCTGACTTGCACTTGCGCCTGCCGCGATTGAAAGGATCCGTTGGGTCGAGTGTTTAGCCCAATGATCATTTGACAGATGTGTGTAGGATGGTGCCCAGTACCTAAAAGCCGTAAGGACCGTCCTCCCTTTGTAAGAAGTCCCGATCCCGTTTGTAAGAATTTGTTTTAGATCCCGGACGGCTCACCTGGCTACATCTTGGGGGGTATCAAAACCGTGATTTGAATTTTGATGTGTGTGTTTTGTGTGTGGTGCGTTTTTGAGATGTGTCCTCTTTTTATCCGACTCCTGCGATACCTAAAAGGAGGCTTTTCTTGACAAAACATAAAGGGTGTAAAAACCTCTTAAAACGAAGCCGAAAGGCACATGTTCTCCCCGTCATTGCGATTATTTTTTGTTCTACTCCATACCTGGGAACCTTATAGTTACGGAGATATTGGGGGTCAAAGTTTTTACTTTAAACACCTCCACGACCCCCGTACTATTCAATCCATCCATCAGCACAATGTTTTGAGTGCATTACAATATTGAGTTCTACCACAAAACATGATTTTACACCCCAAAAAAAAAAGTTTCCCAGCAATAATTTTTGCGTAAAGTTACTTAGTTTGATGTACAGAATGCTTGGTTGACGGCTTCGTGATGAGGTTGTTTACACTGTATAGGTACTGTTTTGTCATAAAAAAATATGATAGGTGTTAAGTAACTTCTAGTTGTGTAATTAAAAGCATGGTCTTTTAATTACTGGGTTTAATTACTGGGTGTTTATTTTACAATACGGCCGTGTTATAAAATAATATTAAACACCAAAACTTGTAAGCACTAGCTGCTTGTATAATTTGCGTGTTTAAAAATATCATTGTATAACCGAATGAGTAAGCTGAATGGGTGGGATCATTGGTTCTATTCGGTAATCAAAATATTAATATTTTCAATTTCATTCCTTTCTTTCCTTGAAACTTTATTATGATACAGACTGAATTTAACTTAGCCGTTTTAACAGTCCACCCGCCGGCATAACTTGTTTTGTGTGATAAATCAAACCAGCTCGTGCAGTTTAAAAACTATAGTTGGTGCATGCCAATTAAGATGAGAATAGCGGTCATTGCCCTTTCCCTAATATACGAACATACGCACACGTACGAATATTTCGTTCGAACCAAAACAAATAAACCACGTATTGTTTTTCATTACAAAAAATGTTGATGATCACGATAGATGACGATTCAAGACTTGAACAGGCTTATTTTTGGTTTTCAAAGTCAAGAAGTTTAATAAATGTAGGTGGGTCAATGACCGCTATTCTCATCTTAACTGGCACCAACTATATCAACTCGGCCGGTCGTTCCACTACTGCTTGATTTGAATGCCACGAGCGCATTTCAATTATTCTTCTCTCAACATTAATTGAGACAAAAGTAGTATATAAGGATCGAAGCAGTGACGCTATGTGGTTACTGCTTAGCCCCTTGGGAAAAAGCGTGAGTTTATGTATGTATGTATTAAAATTATCAAAGGTCTTGAATTTATTTTACTTTCTGAATTTTTTATTGTGATTTGGATATCAAATCGGCATTGAAAGTTTTGTCAAGTAAGTATATAATAATAATCGTTTATTTCAGGCATTAGCCAATATAACTCAGTTTAAAAATTATTACATAGATTACATTAAAATTTAGAAATATAGAGAAATGAAGATTACATTAATTCAACAAGTCTAACACTAATATTACTAACTGAGTTCGCGTCGCGCTACAAAGTTCAAGGCAAGTTCCAACACCACGTAAGTCATAAATAGCAACTTTACAGGAGATTGAAAAAAGTGCATAGGTTAGCTGAAACACGGCGTCTTCCGAAACTCTAGCAAACGGCAACAAATGTCAAAAACTCCAAACATTGACTTAAGTGGTGTAAGAACTTCAACGATTACGTGCTTAGATTATGAACCTCCTTTTAGGCTGCCCTCGGTAATTTTGGGAGAGGGATTGGGGAGGTCATTTTGTTAGAGGGATTGCTAATATTAAGATTACACAAAATCACGCCTATAATTATCCCCAAGGGGTTAGTCAGAGGTGTTCTTAATAGTACACCCACATTTCGCCAGCTGTTTAAGTCCCATGTAAAAGGGACCGAGCATATTGCCATCAACCGGGCACAAATCTAGACTGCGTGGCTGTTACTGAGAAATTTGTGATAGAAAAACCTAATATCTCTTTGCCCGATCTGGGAATCAAACTAAGAACCTCATGCTGAGCAGTTGCGCTTACAACCACTAGACCCCAGTACTCTCGGTCCATCCCGGTCGTGTCGGATTGCCGGCACATCAGGTTGTGAGAGTGGAGAAGTGACAGTGCATCTCTGTTGGCGCACAAACACGTGCACTAAAAAACTTTTAAAAAAGAAAAACACAAAAAAGTGAAAAATAACTTTAGCTTCAGAAGCCGGTGAGAAAAACATCAAATCAGTCAAACAAAGGTCAAGCTTCAGAAGTCGGTGACCTTTGTTTGATTGATTTAGTGTTTTTGTCACCGACTTCTGAAGATCAGCATCAGATCTTCACCAAATTTAAATGGGACCACCTCAGGAGTAGGTATACTCTTTCAAATAAAAATAGAATATGAGAATCGGTCCATAAATGGGGGAGAAATTTGGGTGTATTTTACACATCTGCGTACCCCCTCAGAACATACACCCGTGATGTTACGTCATGATGTTGTATACAAGTTATACAACATCCAAGCGATTGCCGCAATGACGGCAGGTTTGCCATCTATTTTTGAAGGGTTCCATTGTATATCTCCGAAGATCAGCATCAGATCTTCACCAAATTTAAATGGGACCACCTCGAGAGTATACTCTTTCAAATAAAAAAGAATTTTGAGAATCGGTCTACAAATGGAGGAGAAATCAGGTAAAATACATTTTAAAAAAAAAACATACACACGGACATTTATAACCTCCTCCTTTTTTGAAGTCGTTTAAAAAATATTTCCTGCGTCGATGATGGATAGTATCCCCCGAGATTTATTGTCATGACCATAAACGGTCAAGAAGACTTTATTTTTCATCATTCTTATTACTCACTAACAGTCTAACACTTTCGTGAAAGGTATAGAAAAGGGTAAATGTCTCAGACCAAATAAAACCACAAAACGTCCTTAGAAATTGACAAACGTATCTAAAGGGGAATAATCTGATTCATCAGCTAAACGCCTGAGGGGAATCCGGGTCCAACCTAGTAACCAATTGTAAAATGTAAACGTCACAAAAACAGTAATTTTATGGTATTCATTCATAGCGTTCAATGAGTCAGGTTTCCTTTCAGTATTTGGGAAGACCTTTATAGCGACTTAATGACGTTGTACGGGCCTGTCTAAAAGGGATTACGTCGCAGGGCTTTGGCCTGGACTTGGTTTTTTTTTTAACTTTACCTCACAGTCACACTAGGAATTTTCTGCTTTATCGTGGATGCGTTTACACACACAAACAGCCAGATCCGGAACAACTACTTGTAGGCCATACAAATATTTGTGCCGGGCGGGGATCGAACCCGCGACACGCAGCGCAGCACCTAATCGCTCAGCCACCACGGCGCGGCGCCAACCGTATCGTTTGATGTCATAAATTACGTCATGGTCATAAGTTAATTCATGAATACTAAATTAAACTGTTCGTTGGAAATTATGGTTGCTGCGGCTGTCGTACATCGTCAGTTCGAACCAAAGCAGGCATCTATTTCATCACAGGTGAAGGCAAATATCGTGAAAAATCCGCTATGTCCTAAAACGAAAATTCAGATATGGAGGACGTGCACCAACCTGCATTAGACCTGCATGGTGCATTTTGGGCCGCGGATTCTCAGCTTAAGTCCCATCAGTCCTGGGATCCTTATCGACTGATATACTATTGTTAAAGCTTTTTATCACCTGTGTAAGTTAGTGACTCATTGATATTGGTGCCGATTCCCTAGTTTACAAACTAAACCAAATTTAAGTTCAGTGCATCTTTTTCTTTCTATTTCATTAAGAAAAGGACAGAAGATAAATTTTAGCTAAGTTCTGTCAAATTAATCAGCCCCATACAAGTTTTAGACGAGATTAAAAAGTTGACTACTAAAATTACATCAAATTACGTCAGGTGCTGACTAATTTGACAGGATTAAACTAATATTTATCTTCTGTCCTTTTCATAATGAAATAGAAAGAAAAAGATGCATTCAACTTAAATTTAGTTTAGTTTGTGAACAAGGGAATCGGCACCATTATGTCCCATTACATGGTTACTTTTTGTTGTATTAACTTTAATAGTTTAGTTTAGTTTATTTATTAATAATTGGCAAGAATTATAGGTCAGATTTGAACAAAATGTAAAATTAAAAAGTAAAAAACACAAATTACTATATGTAGGTAAGCAACAATAAAATTAAAATAAAAGAAAAGTCAAATTCAAATTATCATAAACCTACACCAGGTTTATGATAATTTGAACCCTACTTTTTACCTATAGGTATATTGACTGAACTAGTCATTCACTGGGAAAGAGAATGAAGATATCCTTAGCGACAAACATGATAGTGATGAATGACGTTTCGTACGGTACACATTGTACAGTCGCGTAACAGGAAATTCAACGCAGTCAATGGGCCATGTGCTTTTTTACTATCGTATAATAAATACGTCTAGCATGAGGTGTTGGGGAGCTCGTGGTTAAATAATAACAGTCCCTCGGATCGATCTTTAGGTAAAGCCGCACTTGCCTAGGTTGGTCCGTGGATAGGTGACCCCCCATACATTATAATATGAAAGTAACTAAAATAGACCAATCTAGCAGTATCTACATCAGTAA
The DNA here is from genome assembly GCA_905147715.2 of Xestia xanthographa. Lineage (NCBI taxonomy): Eukaryota > Metazoa > Arthropoda > Insecta > Lepidoptera > Noctuidae > Xestia > Xestia xanthographa. The sequence continues at coordinate 27,883,859 of LR990653.1, read as the reverse complement.
ATTGACGGATTTTTCTAATAGCATGCTGCTGAACTTAGCTGCCCCGCCAGAGATGTTAAATGAGAACCCCATTGTAGCCTTGAATCAAGCGTAATCCCCAGGAAAACTACGAATTCAAGTTTCTCTTTATTCAGTACTATATCACAATCGCTACTTTTAACATTCGGTAAAGCAAATCTTATGCATTTCGTTTTCTTTTCATTTAGTATTAAATTGTTTGCTGTGAACCAATTATGGACTTAAAGTAAGGCATTATTCAGGTCATCTAAATTTTGGGGTCGTCTATTGATCTTAAAAATTAGGGTAATGTTATCGGCAAATAACACCATATTTTGAGGTTGGTTTTTCAGTAAATAGGGTAGATCATTTATATATACTAAAAAGAAGAAAGGTCCCAATATTGAGCCTTGCGGAAACCCCATTTTTACTTTTAAACCCTGTAAATTAACACTATTTATGTGGAGGTCAGATAAGCAGTCGCTCTATGTAAAATACTGGTACTCAGCTCCGCCAGCTGCATCCGGTTAGACTGGAAGCCGAGCCCAACATAGTTGGGAAAAGGCTAGGCAGATGATGACGTCTAGTATGAGGTATCTGCCTCGTTGGTGTTGTGGTCGCAAGCCCTACTGCTGAGCATATGAGGTCCTGGAGTTGAACTCGATACCGGCCAAAGCGTTACTAGTAGGTAAGTAGGTTTATCCATCAGGAATTTCTCAGTAGCTGCCCGGTGTCTGGACTGCCTGGTATACACGATGACTTTTTTATCACTTTCCAAAAAAATTGGTATAATAGGTGAACGGTGTAGAAGCAAATGGCATACTTAGATTTTTTTTTTCGAAAGAATAAATATAAAATCTAAATTCATATCATACGCGTATTGCGTATGATTTAAAATTCGATATTTTGCATTTTTTTTTTCTAAATTTCTCTTTCTTTGTTCTAATATGACAAGTTTACTTGTAATTTGTAGCGTGTTTTAATGATGGATCAATTTTTTTCTAAGCTGTGGAAAAAAGAGAAAAAAACTAGGTATGCCATTAGCTTCTACTCCGCTCACATAATAAACCCATTTTTTTTTTGGGAAGTACTAACTGTGGGAAAGTGATAAAAAAGTCATCCGGTATAGCATGGACTAGCCTTCCCTTATGTACATCGGAAATTAAAAATAACTAGCAAAATGTGGGTAGGGTACATCTCTACCTAACACTTCGTGTTGCAGGCGTGATGTTATGTTATGATTATTAGCTGTTTACCTAATAAGGAGTAGTAGGTAATTTATTAAATCATTCAATATTGAGGGACGAAGAAATCCGTGTAGCGACAATGATGACGTTTTACCAACACGTAACAGGAAATTCAACGTAGTCAGTGGGCCGAGTGATTTTCTAAATTAAACGTCATCAGTGACTCCCGGGAAGTGTTAAAAGTCCGATGGAAATATATGTTGTAGGATCATTAGGGGTCATCATCATCATCAGCCTATTAATGTTCCCACTGCTGGGACACAGGCCTCCTCTCTATGAGAGGGAATGGGCTATAAATCCACCGCGCGGGCCCAGTGCGGATTGGTTGATGTCACATGTCTTCGAATTTTTTGGTTCTGGGACATGCCGGTTTCCTCACGATATTTTCCTTCACCGATTTGAGAGCAGCGGTGATGAAATAAATTACACAAAGTAATGCGCCTGCCTGGGTTCGAAACCACGACTATTCGTAAGTCGGGGCCGCCACCACTGGGGCACCGCTGCTCCTCCTCCGGCTCACATCACGAACAGTAATAGGTTAAGGGCTTGGCTTGCCAAGCTTGTATGAAAGTACCGCCGCTAGCAGCCACTCTGTGGAGATCATCATGCTACTGCCGCTATTTTGTTTTGTCAATACATTTCCATAACAACAACAGCCCATAACGTCCACTGCTGGACATAAGCCTCTCCCATGATGGGAGGAATTTGCCGTAATCTCCACGCTTGGCAGGCGGATTGTAGATCGCAGTGATGAAAGACTAACAGAAAACGCTGCTGCCCATTCTCTGGTCTACGGAGGCGCACGGTGTTCTGCTTCAGATATTAGTCGCCTTATACCACAGCTTATACGACACCCGTGAGTGTAATGGGTTGGTTCTATTCTACTCTGCCGGATACCACACGGCTTCATTTCCATAAACAATTCACAAATGCCACCAACAAAGCATGACAATGTTATTAAAGCTCTAAAAGATTCGTGCAGCGTGTGGTGTCTCGTGCCTCATAGCTGGTCATCCAGCACCGACGCTCTTAAAATTATGACTGGATGCAGAAGGCGGGACCATGATGGCGCAGCTATGGAGAGGCTTTTTTTACTTATAGTATTGGTCTACGATAGCAGCCCAAAAAGTCTTACCAAGGGGTATCATATTACCCGGCACTAACTGGGTTGTGTAGGTCAGATAGGCAGTCGCTCCATGTAAAATACTTGTATTCAGCTGCATCCGGTAAAACTGTAAGCCGACCCCAACATAGTTGGGAAAAGCTAGGCAGATGATGATTGGTCTACGATAGGCTCAGTTCACTACCCTCGTCCCATATTACTTGGGGTTGGCGCAACACGTTTTTAGATCCATTAGCCGTTTTCACATAGGCGATAACGTTAACACGATATCGTGGGACTGGTAGTTTCATACATTTTCGGCGAATGGAAGTTGGTGGAGGAGAATGCGACTGCTCGGTGGCGTAACGCATACAAGCTGTTGGTTATTAAATTGTGTCGTCATAGTCGGATAAATGGAACTACCAGTCCCACGATATCGTGTCGTTATCGTCTAATGTGAAAATGGCCATTCTTCCCTCTCAGCCATCACGCTACCATTCATGACACCTATTCACTCCTTTCTCTTTCATTTATGGTTCCTCACAATAACCACACGAATTTAATGAAAAACCAAATATTAGAACAATGACGGTATTGGGTCCATCCATAAAATGTCATAATAAGTATTGGCCAATATTAAGTGGATGAACCCATGAGGCAATTTAATTATTTGTTACCTTTTATATTAAAACCGCAATACCTAAGTACTAAGAGGTTTTCTGATTACATTATTGCTAAGGAAAAGTCAGAGGAAGCCTAATGTTTCATTAGCGTAAACCGCAGGCATTGTTTCTATTATGTATATTTACCTACTTACGCAGTGACGGTATTACTAATATCCACCGAGCTTACGATTGTGACGACACTATCCCTAAACGTCATTGAATTTCTAGAGCATTACCTTATACGGTTATGTATAAGGATATACAGGGTCATTTTTAGGGTTCCGTACCCAAAGGGTAAAAACGGGACCCTATCACTAAGACCCCACTGTCCGTCTGTCACCAGGCTGCATCTCATGAACCGTGATAGCTAGACAGTTGAAATTTTCACAGATGACGTATTTCTGTTGCCACTTCACCAAATAAACTAAAAACACAATAAAAATAAATGTTTAAAGGGGGCCGTTTTTTGGTTGATATTTATAACGGTAACAGTTAGAGGCTTGAAATATTCACAGAATATTTAGTTGTATATTCATTTTAAAAATAAATAAATAAAATAAAGATTTAATATTCCCATACAACAAACGTGATTTTATTTTGCCGTTTTGTCTAATGTTGTTTAGATAATGGTACGGAACCCTTCGTGCGCGAGTCCAACTCGCACTTGGCCGGTTTTTCCATTGGGCGTGGATGGCCAAATTCTAAACTATGAAGTATTCTTCATAGTTTAGAATTTGGCCATCCACGCAAAAAATACTCAAAGGAGTCACGAGCCCGATTTTGATCAAAACTAAAACAGCATCATTAGATTTTTGGAAAATCAATATTTCTCGCCAGGAACCGATTTTGAAAAAAAAAAGTATTAAGTTTTTACTTGTGAATTACATACATAACATCACGCCTTTAATCCCCGAAGGGTTAGGCAGTTGTGTATCTAATAGTACACCCACCCACATTTGGCCAGTAATGATTAATCCCCATGAAATAGGGGGCGAGCCTATATGCCATCAACCGGGCACAAATCCAGACTCCGTGGCTGCTACTAAGAAATTCCTGATGGAAAAACCCAACAAAATTTGCCCGACCCGGGAATCGAACCCAGGACCTCATACTCAGCAGTCGCGATTCCGACCACTAGGTCAACGAGACAGACAATAATGAAGTGGTGAATAATAAATCATTAAAATAATTAACGAGTTTAAATCAATAAACTTCTTCCGTAACAATTTATTAAGTTCTTCATCATGTACAGACATCACAGAAAAATAATAAAATACGTAAAAATAAATTGGGGGAGAAATCGGTGAATATACATAAAATTAAGTAATAAAATGACACAAAAAAAGATACCGCGTTGATGTCTTTTCGAAGTACCTTTCTTGGTTATGTACTCTATGTTTAGACCACACGACTAAAGTAAAATAAAGTTAATAAAATGAAAACTACTGGGCCAAACTATTTTAATTTTTTTATGGGACCAAATGGCAACTATTCCGAATCAGACTAAAGAAGAATCACGTAAATCGGATCATAAATCTCAGCGTAATTGGTGTACATACATAAAAAAATACCAATCGAATTGAGAACTTCTTCCTTTTTAAAGTCGGTTAAAAAATTGCAGTAGAATGATGGTAAATTTGCAGAATTTGGCACTTCTTTCTTGAAGGTCTGTTAGCCTCTACGTCGTAGGCCCGTAGCACTAGCATCCCCGTAGCGCGTAGACATGTAGCCCCGTAGCATTCCCGTACCCAATTTCAAAGACAAGTCGACGAGAACCATTGCCATAGGGTAGCGATTGAGGTTGACTTGTGTTAATTTGGCATGATGTCTCTGTTTCTCCGTAGCGTAACGAAGGTTGAGTGGGTGAAGCGTAGCTCATGGGCGACGACAAGCAAACTTTAGGGTAATGTTTTAGGGTTTCTTATGGGTTTTCATACTGATTTAGGAGTAATTCTAACGGATTTTCCAATTCATTTAAGGATGTGGTGAAAAGTGGAAGACTTTAAGGTTATGTATCGAAAACTGCAATTTGAGTCTGCTAAGTAACTACCTAAATAGAGTAAGTGTTTCAAACGATAAACTTGTGACATCTGATAAGGCTTCCTTATAATCTCTTATCTTCCTGCCATCATCCTGCAGTCTCGACATAGATAGCGATCGCTAATCCACCGAATTCGGTTGCAAAGCCTCTACAATCCGGATGTAGCGATATTTGGTAGTCTCTGCACTCAAACTTATCGATTGTCATTTGTCAACTGGGGGCATTTGTAAGTCATTACACAATGCAAAAAGCTTCTTGCTATGCTACAATAATATATAATAACAATTTTTGCATTTTAGTTCCATATTTATATGTGCAGAATGACCTGCAGATAAGATCAAATCATGAAAGTACTATTAGTGCGGATTAAAGCATGGTTAAAACTAGACGCGTAGATATTTTCATACAATGATGTCAAAAATACTTTGTGTGGAGTGTGGTGCAAGTGAAAAGCTAAAACTCCACTTTTTTTGCGTGGTACTTTTTGGCCGCGGCCGCGCCACAAAAGCGCATAGCACAATTTCAACATAACAAAGTAGGCACGTGGGCTTTCAATATTTTATCAGACTGTACTCTGCAGTCAGTACAGAATAAAGTTACTTAAATATAGGTGTCGATTCTGTTGTGCACAAACTAAACTTAATTTAGGCTATTGCTATCTTTTACTTAAAGGCAGTGCGAGAAAAGTACGGCTATAGCTATGAACTAAGTTAGAGATGTCAAACTAGTTTTATGCCTTGCGTTTCACCGTGTTTTTAGTCGACATGTTTTTACGTGCACCCTTAATTTGTATGGAAATATTAGTTCAATTTAATTTGACAGCACTAAATTACGTCCGTCTCTTTCTCGTTTTACTAGAGATAAAAAGATAGAAATAGCCTAAATTATGTTTAGTTTGTGCAGAACAGAATCGACACCATTGTGATTTGAATTAATGTTTTTAGATGAGACTGCGCCAAGACAGACGTAGAAAACAAAAAGTTAAAGAAGAAGCGTCTTCCTTCTATATCAAAGGATATAAACTAAGCAGCTGTACGTTCGCCCCGTGCACGACCACAGGTGTTGCGAATTACTACGAAAATTGTGTCAAGCGACACGCCTGTAAGTTATTTGTTTCCTTCGCCGTGACTCCGTGAGTATAGATATAGCGACGCAAGTCGTGTCGCGTTGACTCAGAGGCCCTACTCTCTAACGTCCTTCCGTCCATCCGTCTCTATCCGTCTCTCCCGCGCACGTCTGCAGATGAGTGCAAGTGAGAGAGACGGTTAGAGACGGACGGACGCGGGACGTTAGAGAGTAGGGCCCCTGAGCCGGCAGTCTCGACAGAGATAACGACAGAATCGCTAACTTTCGATTGCTAATTAATTACTAACGAATAAATTCGGTTGCAATAACATTGCTTGCGAAAAACGCATCTTGGATGTTACTCGCAAGCATCATTATAGTACCTAACCGAGTTTATTCGTTAGTAATCAAAAGTTAGCGACTTTGTCGTTATCTCTGTCGAGACGTGCAATAAGCGTTACGTGGTGGCAAAGCGGTTATCTCTTGCACCAGACGTAAATTCCAATAAAAATTCAAAGTCCGTCGAATAGAATCGGCGTCTATATCACACCGGACAGGCGGAGTCTAGCCACATATAAATCATGCTCATAGCTAAACTTAATTGTTAATGGGACCCATAGACGTGATTCGAATACCAATTAATTTTATTTGACCAAAATAACTTGAGATATCAAGTAGCGCTGCTTGTTTAGAAAAAAATAATCAACCTGTCAAATTCAGTACATTTTAAATGTAGTTTCAAATTCTGACACGTATCAAGATATGTTGGTCAAGTAATATACGGTGTAAACGCAGCCAATATGGCGCATGGCGCGAAGATTCCAATCTGTGGGCGGGGTTTGATTACATAAAAACTTTTTTATGATTGATGGGTGTATCAGAATGACATAATACGATAAATTGGTCGATTGTTCGTCTGTTTTACATTATGTGAATGTGAATTGCGGTAGGTAATCTGTTGGATTAGTAGACGAAAATGAGTTGCGTAGATGAAATCAATCAAAGGAATTAAGCAATTTAAATTCTTTAACAATCTTAATGTGTCATTGAACATGTTTAGTTCAATTAATCAGCACCTTATTGAGATGGTTATGGCTAATTAACTTATTCCATAAACTAATAAATATCATTAATCACCTGTTTACTTACGTTACGTCTTACCTACATGCGAGGTAAAACAGTAGCCAGTGCTCAGTTGATCTGGTTCTTTGCCCGTTACAGGAACTGCTGGACGCTACTGAAGGCGCCAAATCATATATAAAAGTACTCTGTGCGCCAAATTCTTTTGGCCGAACTCTGGGCTGATCTTATTTAGATTGTTAAGGGGATTACCTCGCTCAAATCCTGAAAATACCGTGGGTTTAAAGAAGTTTGTAGATGAATCCTTTTGTGCGTTTTCAATTTAAAAAATATATTTTAAACTAAAGGTCATCACAAAAACATTGTGTTGTTTAAAATTTTAATAAACTTACTCAAATTTTATCAAAAAATCGTAACAAATAGGTCCTTTTTCAACCTAAATTGAAAATTTTCTCTGATAACGGCTCAATAACTCGGCATGAATTTTATACCAAAAAATACGTAATGACGTATTTAACAATGTGTACTGATTTTTTTCTCTTATTTCTTTTAATATTTTAAAATATTTAATAAAAATCCGAAATTTCGCGAAAAGCACTACGTCACTCCCGCATTCGTCCCTCTCTCTCTCGTCGTTTCGTCGTAAGTTAGTACGGGGCAGCATGCTCAAGGTCATTGGGCAAGACTACTGCAGGAGCTAAACGAGAGTTTTATAATGCAAAAAAGCACATGATTCACTGCAATAAAAAAAAATACATATATGATATTCTTCAGGGTATATGCTAGTATGATAGTGTTTTAAAAACATGATACAACTAATTTTACTCGATAAAAAAAAACGAACTTATCTCTAAACATTTCATAGAACGAGTAAAAACCATACTATAATACACGCAATTATTCTGATTTTATGGCAAATAATTCTACTTGAATTTAACATGCCGCTTTACCTTGCTTTTGTGGACTACCTACTCGAAAGCATTCGATAGTATCACACACTCTGCCATTGACCACTTGATTCTAAATGTAGAATCAAGTTATATACACCTTTTACAGAATATTTATATCAGCAGTACAGCAGCTATACAATTAGAACGGATAGGTCCAAAATTCAAAATTCTCAAGGGAGTCAAACAGGTCGACCCACTATCTCCAAAGCTATTCACCAGTACCCTAGAGGAAGTGTTTAGAAATTTGGCGACCTCCTGGGAAGAGAGAGGTATTTGTCTCGGCGAGGCGAGGCTAACAAATCTGCGCTTCGCGGATGACATTGTCCTCTTCTCCTCATCAGCTAAGGAACTAGAAGAGATGCTTCAAGAGCTAAGCAATGCAAGCTTTGAGGTTGGACTAAAGATGAACATGTCGAAGACTAAGCTCATGACCAACAGCTCACCGATCAACGTGCACATAGACGGGGAGAAAATACGTTATGTCCAAGAATACATCTACCTGGGCCAAGTAGTCTCCTTTCAGGCGAGACAGACAAAGAAGTTGCAAGACGCACGGAAAACGCCTGGAAGAGCTACTGGTCCATGAAAGAGCTATTCAAGGGCGATTTACCCATCCCCTTAAAACGTAAGCTGATGGACATGTGTATTCTCCCCATACTGACATATGGTGCACAGACTTGGTCTTTGACTAATATCCAGAGGCCCAAACTCAAGATTTGCCAAAGGGCAATGGAGCGCAGCATACTTAACGTCAAACTTACCGACCGAATAAGGAACACCACACTGCGCTCCAGAACTCAAATTGCTGACGTAGCTCAAAAAGCGGCTAAACTAAAATGGGACTGGGCAGGCCATGTCTGCCAGATGCCGGCGAAGCTGTGGGCCCGCATATCACAAAACTGGAACCCTGAGAGTGAGACAGCTACACGGGGTCGCGGCAGACCGAGGAGAAGATGGCGGGACGCCTTGGATGGCTTTCTCGTTAATTGGCGAGAAGAGGCGCAAGACCGAGAAAAGTGGAAGGAATGGGGGGAGGCCTTTGGCCAGGAGTGGGACAGATTAGGCTAACTAAAAAAAAAAAAAAAAAAATTCTACAAGCAACATAGTGTTGTACTTTTTTAGTCCAATCAATAGATTTTTTTGTAAATCCCAAAAAAACACTCATTTCGCACTATTCGGCCCGCAGTGACTGACGTAACAACCACTTTGTAGTGCAAGCGGATTAGAACTTTATTCTAATAGTATTTCAAACGAAGTTTGCTAAGCTCTTCTTAAGGCGTTGGTCTCAATCTCAACGGAGATTAGCCACACTTAGTGCGTACCCACACAGGGTGTCACTCTGTTCCTTTAATTTCATAGCCTGATAGAGTGATAGGACAGCTATTCCACACGACCAGGAAGACATCAGACGCAAGACAAACGGTTTTTCATGTACACTAAGAAATCTTGTTGGATAAATCCAGTAACTTTTTGCACCACATGCTCAGCTTGCGGCCACTAGATCATCGTATGAACGAGGGTTTACCTAAGTACATTGTACGAGTATCCTGGATTAAAAAACTACATTGTTTTCCACCTATTTCAAAAGTAAAATAACCTTCATCTTGCCGCATTACGAAGATAGTTTAGTTTTTAAGTAAACTAAACTATCCCTACGTTGATTTTCTGAAATTTATCTATGTGTTTGCAAACCACTATTGTATTGGGGCCATCCTGTAAAGTGTAGTGTGTGTAAGTTTAATAAATAATCAACTTGTCGCTTATTACCCGACTATGTACAGTCTTGCAGGACCGATAATAATAATGAAACTAGCTGTTTCTGGCCCCTTCACCGGTTTACTAGCAAGCCTGGAGAAGAATCTATAATTATGTAAGTAGGTAGTATTATATTTCCATAATTTTGAAATAAAAACCATGATTAAAAACCACACAGCACGGAGTGCCCTCGGCGGGGCTTGGGGGTCTCTGATAGCAGCAGCATTGTCCACACTTTCTAGGTATCGGTTAAATGGGACGAATAGGTAATATGGTTAAGTAAGGTAAGTGTTTATATTTTTTTCCTTTTTCTGGTCGGCACAACGTTGAACAAAAATTAATTATGTAAGTTTTTCTTAAATATTTGTAGGTATGTCAGATTTATGTTACAATTGGCTGTATTAGATACCAATAATTGGTGTATAAATACAGTTAATAAACACAGAAACAGGCAGATAAGGCAGCGCAAAGCGGATTTTACTTCTTTAGATAGATCTGAATGGGTAAGATCTGTTTTGTACCTGCATTTTCTTTCTTCAATGTTGGCAGCCTTTAATTACCTAAGGCTACACTATAAAATGTTAAATTCAACATGAGTTCTTAAACATGTTCCTATTTTTAGTGTATGCTTTGTTGGCTGTCCTTAAATAAATAAATAAAAATGAGAAAGTAAAAATCTCTTACAAAATTTGGTCTCGATACACACTCGCAGCGCTATATATTCACCCCACTAGTTCTACCGTAGAACTGTGTAGTAGAACTAGTGGGAATGATCCCATTTTACGCCCTATTGACACCTATATATACCAAACGAGTAACAAGGATAAAACTGACGGCTTTGATAGTGGTCCTTGACAGAAGTAGTGTGTTCAGCACACTTTCGGATCATCGTCATCATTTCAGCCGAAAGACGTCCACTGCGTGACATAGGTAGGCCTCCCCCAAGTGTCGCCACATAGACCGGTCTCGTGCGACTCTTTCGGATGCCTGTATTTTATTGGTACTGTACTCTCTGTCTTCCCTAGAAGCTGCCGTGGCCAGGAGAATAAGAATAATTTATTTATAAAATACAGGTGTTACTAGATACCAGTTGTTAAAGTTAGTGGTTTAGACACAAATCATATTTTGCGTTTTTAGGCATGCAAATATAATTTTACATTATTGTGTGAACATGTAGTAAAGTAAAATAATTATTAAATAAAAATAACACATATTGCACACGAAAAATTTTGTGTTGCAGAATTCTCGTAAACTGTAAAAATAATTTTCAGTCAACCATTTACGCAATTTATTTCTAAAATATCTCTAATATTTCTTGGTAATTTATTAAAGATACACAAATGAAACACATTGTTTTTAATCAATTTTTATTTAGAGATTATTAAATAGATAGAGCTAGAGATTTTCGTTATCTGTGATAAAAACATTATGTGCAGTTATATCCGCGGGAGAGCTACATAACACATAAGTAGGTGCCTAGTATAGGTAGGTACATCTCATCAGATTATCTCATCACTTGGATAAATCCCAGACCAAACTACTTATATAAGATTGCCTCTAAACTATTTCAGTAGAACAAAGTGTTCATTGACTAGGTGTAAAGTTACCAAGGTCTCGGCCTAATCAGTGTAGGTCAGTGTCTTGAATTTGAATCAAATCTGATAAAAAATATGACATAATTAACTATGATGTGCTAATTCAGTGCAATAGGAGTGGTATCAAGTTACTGTCTATGATGTTTGCAATTTTAAAATCGTAGGTAGTTACCCTCTTTTTGTTCTAGTTTATTCACGGTCTAAAAAGTATAAACATACAATGCGCACAACCGAATTAACCGAACCCTGAAGGGTACGACGGAGTTGTATGTACCTATAGGCCTATAGCACACCACTACACCCTCTTTTCGATTATGAAACGGGGCAGCCCTATTGCCATTAGCACCATTCATTAATTCAGTCCGGAATCACTAAGTGCCTGGTTCTGTAAGTCCCTCATCAAGGGCGGCTCAGCACCCCTAGCCAAGTTGACAATCTACAATCGTTAACGCTAGTAGAAAACTATTCAAATGAATGGGAATGACATTATCTCAACGTTAAACAACACAAACGAATAGAAAATTCGTAGACAAGTTTACATCGTTCAAAATGATAGAATAGAATGTTATCGTTTCTAAAATGTTGATTGCTAAACTTTTTCGTAGGAACGCTCACCATAGACTAAAGTGTAGCAGGTTTTTTCTACAGACAAGAGAACGAGCGATCGACTCAGTCGTGTCAACTTGGCTACCGATTTAGCGCTTTCTACCATCGCTTACGCCGCGGCGTTTACGATTGTAGAAAGAGAATCGATACGAAACGTTTGTAACTTGGCTAGGCCTGCAGGTTTTCTTGACCTACCCTTGGCCACTATTGCACACCTTGGACACGAATCCAGAATCCGACAGCTACTGAAAAATTCTCAATGGCAAATCTCAATAACATTGACTGATCTAGGTTTCGAAATCACTCCTGGAGGAGTGGGTGCGGAGGCAGCACGGAGCACTGTCCTGTCGCTTGACACAGGTGCTGCCAGGGCATGGCTGCTTCAGCAGGTAGCGAGGTGAGAAGAGTTCCTGGGTGACACCAGTGTGGTTGAACAGAGGACACGGCCCAGCATACACTTGAGTTATATCCCGCTTGGGTGGAGCAGCGCCATCTTCTCACGGCAATACTTGGAAAAAACTTCTCGCTACCGGCCTTAGTCAGATGTACGTATATGGTCGACAACGGGAGTAGTTGGAAGGCAGTAGCGTCCGTCTGTTAGGAAGCGATCTCGCAAAATTAAGTGGCGGAGTGGTTTCGGAATGCAGACTCCCTCGTGGACCTGCTCCGCCGTAGGAAGACGCGACGTGGAGCGGGTGGTAGACAGGGAAACTACCGTCCATATTGCACGAGCTCTTGTGAGTCGGGTGAAGTGACATGGTCCCGGACATCACTAAGTAGGAGGAGGCAATAGCCACTGCTGAGGGGTCGCGAACGCCTTGTAACACAGTTCTCGAAGCCCCTCCAAGAAAAAGCCAGGCAAAGACGGTGGAGTTTTTAGTGGGTGCGATCCCTACATAACCACATTACCACAGTAAGTAGATTCTCCGCCGAAAAAAAAGGTTTCGAAACTAAGACTCTCAAACGGCCAGTCCCAAAAAAGCCTCAAGACCTTCCTTGCCTTCCCATACCTGAATCCATTGTGTAAAACTACCTGCATATAACCAAACATATAGAAATATAATCCAAGTTGTTATTAGCACTAAAGTGCAACAAAAGATTCTATAGAAGGCCGGAATAACTTTGATAAGACATCTAGACGCGCCGGCAGCTTTACAATGCCTAGGCATAATCTATTACATGCATTGTGTAATAAAGTAACTTAAACTACTAGGAGACGAATCGAGAATGATTTGCACGTCGTGGCGCCAGACGTTATACGAATAAAGAGTTCGCGATGTGCATTTTAAAACATTTTTTCATTAAGGCGAATCTTTGATAGCGATCTCTGAATCGATTTTTAAAGTGTTGGCGCCATAATTTACTAATTATAGACTTGGTGGTGTTGTAGAATGCAATTTAATGGTGTTTTAAGTGATGATAGTAGACAAAGGTTTGTTGTTTGAATAATCCACCGAGCACACGAGAAATTTCTAGATAAATCCCACTGCTTTTAGCAAAAAAAAAAACGAAAACCTTTGGGTGGATCTGCAATATACATTTTTGATACATAGGATCTTTAGAAACCAAGGCATACCTACATATGAGTTGACCGAATTTCAATAATGGCCTCCAATATCAGCGAAGACTATAGCCACCTCACGGATCCTGACAAACAGCTAGCTATCGGTGCTGCACTTCTTCCCTTAATAAACGTATAAACGTACGTAACGTAACGTATAAACCTGCAAACTCCGGGCGGGCACTAAGCAACTCTGGAAAAGCCTGACCTAGAAATCTATCCCAGGACCCCACCCTCGGCAGTGAATGTGAAGTGCCTGCATATGTCAGTCGCGGCTGTAAGCACTAGGCCACCACTGCTAAGTGCCGCTAGTCAATTTTACTATATTCTAATCAATACCCTGCATTTAAAGCATTTTTATGTTAAACCATCCCCTTAAGTTTGATTAGTTTTAGATGATCATATTGTCTAACATTAAGACGTACAAGCACAAACCAAGTTTTTGGGAAGTCCATCAATCTCCCAAACACAATTTATGGGCGACATCTGTCGACGGATGACGTCAAATTACATCGATCACTTACTATGTGGAATTCATTAGGTGGTATATTAAAATGTGTTGCAGTTTTCGCTATTTTGATCATTAAGTACAGGACTTTATGGGCCATAATAGCGTGACCCTAGGAAATCAATTATGCAATGACCGTTAAAAATATTTATAGGTATAGTCATGTTTTATAATTCTGAAGTCTCTAGAAGTTTAGCTAATCTTCACGTCTGTTCGCCCCAGAAGGTTAGGCAGAGGCGCAGGCGCGGATACAGGGGGGGGGGCAATGGGTGCAATTGCCCCCCCCTGAACCGGACCAAATACGTCATTAGCCAAGCTTGAACTAATTTAAAGGAATTTAAACTAAATATTCTAGTTGTATATCTTATCATGGGTATCGCCAGGAGGAGGCAGCTGCCCCTAGAGGCTCAGGATTTTTAAAAGTTATAGCTTTTCCTGCCTGATGCCATAGTATGGTATTATACGTAATAAATTGTAGCGTAAAAAGCATAATTATCTGAGGCAATGTTGTAAAAAATTTCGAGCTCGCTACGCTAGCTTCAGAAGCCTAGTTTTTCATGAGTTTTAACTTTGTCTAGATAAGAGGCCCAGGTAACTCCAGTAGGTCGGAAGGAAAAGTGTTAAATTTTGGTAAAGTAGTCTTTCTGGTAAAGTAGAATTTATATGCATTGTGGGGGCTGTGGTCATTATGAAAAAGTGGTCATTTTGGTAAAGTGGTATTTTTGGTAAAGTAGACTTTATGTGCCTAAAGGAAATTTTCGAGCTCGCTTCGCTCGCTCTACAAACTACTTTCTCTTGAATTTATATAAAATTCGACCAAGTAACTCCTTTGTGACGTTCGAAACCATTTTAACCTGTCCAAGGCAAGGTGTCGTAAGAATTTCTCTCTACGCTCTCCCCCCTCCTGGCCCAAAAGCAGGCGGCCCCCTTGTATCTTGAATATCATGGATTTTTGTAAAGTAACACCCAAAAATATATTATTATTATTATCAAAAATATATAATATTTTTTTTTATAATTTTCCTAAAATTGCCCCCCCCTTAAAGGAAATCCTGTATCTGCGCCTGGAGGCGTATCAATGGTATACCTACCTAGCTACTCATATTTTAAGAGTAAGTAACTCGCCAATTATATTTAAGTCCCATGACCCATTACCAATCACTCAATCTCGACAGAGATAACGACAAAATCGCTAATTTTCGATTGCTAATTACTAACGAATAAATTCGGCTGCATGATGATGCTATTGTGGGTAACGCAAGTCTCTACATCCAAGATGCGTTTCGCAAGCATCATTATTGCAACCGAATTTATTCGTTAGTAGGTAATCAGCGATCGAAAGTTAGCGTATTTGTCGCTATCTATGTCGCGACTGCCTACCCTGGGAATCGAGCCCGCATCCTTTTGCAGCAGCACTTGCAACTAGGGTTGCCATACGTCCGGAATTTTCCGGACAAGTCCGGAAATATAGGTCTTTGTCCGGAATGCGGGGGGAATCTTAAACCGTCCGGAATTTCTACAAATAAGTGAAGAGTGAAATAAAAAATGAAAAAACCAAATTATTTATTAATTATTTTTATTCTAAATCTACTACATTACTTCTGATATTTAATGCTCCCAGAAATATTTTGCTTTTTAGATTCAACATTTCTGAATCTAAAAAGCAAAAGCACACGGTGCGCGGGTGTATCATGTGCGCGGGCGAACGCAGGCGACAGAGAGGCGCTTCCCCCTCACCCATTTCACCGCGCGCGTGTCAAAATTCGAACGATTTGGCAATCGATTTGGTTAGTTTATTTACTTGCACGATGCGTAACGATTTTAATAAAAAATTAACAAGATTGTCCGGAAATTTCATGGAATGTCAGGAATTTTCTCCGGACTTTTGATATTTTGATCTGGGAACCCTACTTGCAACCACCAGACCAACGAGGTACTTCGCTAGATTTTAGAGTTAAGTAAACCAAGGGAGAGATAACCTGCAGCAGAACATTACGAACTCCTAAAGTCTTGATTTGTCTACCGTAAGCGGTCACTTACTGGCTAAAGAAAAATATTACCTATTTAGAAACCTTATTGACAACATACCATATTAATTCAACGTTAAAATCCCTTTCAAAGGTTTGTCTCGATTCACCCTTTCGTAGTTACCTAAGTCGCGTAGGCGCGTGCGTAGTAGGAACTAGTCCCGTGTAGCTGGAGTTGCGTACCCGTCGCGTAGTCGTCGCCGCGTCGTCGTGGGGAATGGACAATGACAAGAGACACTAAACTTACCTACGTTTGTTCCATATTTCAGCTACGCGAACTCCGATCACTGACGCAGGCATAAGGTCAAGATGCACACTGCACAGTGCATGCGGAGCAGAATGGAGGTGTCCTACTCCAGTGTTCCGCAAACTTTTTGTGTTCAAGGTACATCTAGGTAATCAGAAAATTTAGGAGGTACACCATAAATAAAAAATCTAATTTTACATAATATTAATCAGCATTTATTATTAAAGTTTTGCGGCTGTTTAAGTAGGTATTTTTCTTCCGTCTGTCTATTTAGCTTTAAGAAGATAATCTTATTTTTTCCGAGGCACACCAAATAACGACCACGGTACACCAGTGTGCCGCGGCACACCCTTTGCGGAACACTGTCCTACTCAAACCCTTGGGCAGGTGCATAATTAATCTTATAGGTACATGACATAATGGGCTTTGGTTCGCATTCTATTCTATGCGCTGCTATAGGTACCGTTCGTGCGATTATGATAAAACTTTGTCAACTTTATGTTTGCACTTGCGCGAAGGTTATAGGCATAGTACCTACAGACGCCAGCACATCAAGTTACACGAAACTGTCAAATTTTCCCGATTAACCTTGAACCTAACGCTTTAACGATAAAGTTGTTTAATCTATTAAAGAAATTTGACAGATTGTAGTAGCTTGATTGCTAGTCTGTACAATAATTTTAGAAGCCACGGGCAAAGCTGTAGTTTATGTCGTAATAATTATGGTGTTCGGGATGGTTTGGGACTGCAGAGCATCCTACAAATAGAAATTGCTAGAATGCAAAATTGGCTTTGGCAAGTATGAAGAAAATACAGGGTGTAAAATACCTCATCACGAAGCCGTCAACCAAGCATTCTGTACATCAAACTAAGTAGATATCTTTACGCAAAAAATATTGCTGGGAAACGACTTTTTTTTGGGGTAAAAAATCATGTTTTGTGGTAGAACTCAATGTAACGCACTCGAAACATTGTGTTGATGGATGGATTGAATAGTAAGGGGGTCGTGGCGTGGAGGCGTTTAAAGTATAGATAGGTATAGAAATACTAGAATACAAATCCAAGATGCAATTCTTGTGGCTTTGGCAAGTATGAACAATATATATTATAATAATAATTATAAAGCCTTATAATCCAGACAATTACACTAACAATAATGGTAACGACCTCGTAGGGTACCTATACCTAGGTACCTACCTACCCTCCTCCAGCTTGGACCTGCTGTCAGCTTTAGGGACTACTCACACTTATTTAGCTCTATTCAGCTTATGCATAGAAAACAACGATTTTGTTTGAGACGCTTCCGTTCAGCGCGCGCGACGCGTAGGTACGCGTCTCATAAAAAATCATTGTTTTTTAGGGGCATAAGCTGAATAGAGCTGACAACAACAACAACAACTTACAGCCCATAACGTCCACTGCTGGACATAAGCCTCTCTCTCCCATGATGGGAGGAATTTGCCGTAATCTCCACGCTTGGCAGGCGGATTGGAGATCGCAGTGATGAAAGACTAACAGAAAACGCTGCTGCCCATTCTCTGGTCTACGGAGGCGCAAGGTGTTCTGCCTCAGACATTAGTCGCCTTATACGACACCCGTGAGTGTAATGAGTTGGTTCTATTCTACTCTGCTGGATACCACACGGCTCAATAGAGCTGAACTGTGTGAGTAATCCCTTATTTCTTCTTCTCAGCAGGTAGGCTACCTTCTCCGATTTCTTTTGCCGTCCCTTGGGTACCATTCTGTCACTGCCTTCATCCACTTGCCTATAATGTCTCTCGCATCATGACATGTGGCCTGTCCACCTGCACTTGGATGAACAATATAAGTCGGTGTAATTATGTAGTACGGTCAAGTATCTAGCGGTCATACTCTTGGGCACACCTCTAGCTAACCCTTCGTGGATTACAGGCGTGATGTTATGTCTTCTGCAAGCGATCACTAGCCCGACAACCGGACACCGGATACAAAGAGCATTGCACCAAAATAAACATGCTACAACTTACAATAAACAGCTTAGCATAATGCAACCGTATTGAACGTGCAATGAATTTATTTGTAAGAAAACCCAATAATAGGTTAAGTTGGCTTTTGCTCCTACCTATGTACCTATCTACTAAGAACGTGCTTTATCCTTGAATTAATTAGGCTTGTCAACAGAAAAAATCGAATTAGTCCGTCAGTTAATTATCAAAAAATTCCCCTTTTACCCTTTTTTTTTCTTTTGTTACGTAAACCAAAATTGACGAAGATACGACGCTTTTAAAATTCTTAATATTATGTCACGCCGTGGTATCGTTTTTAGTGCGTTCTGACGTCACGCTCACGAGCACCCACTGATCCCGAGTTTTGATGCGTTGATGCATGTTATCTTTGTCAATATTCATTGATTTACAAAAACAAAAAATACGTGTCCATTATTTTCCAATAGGACTCTAACTGTGCTCTAACTGACGGACTAAACAGATTTGCAATTTATTGATGTTGGAAACTAGCCTATTGTATTGAAAGGTAGAATGGCATTTCACGATTGGTCCCATCCCATAGCGCTGAAAATGAAAAGGATTTGTGCCGTCACTTCTCCCTAGCTAAAACTTTAGGAACTAGGAAGTGGTAAAGGGCGGACGTTTTGGGTGATAGTCAGCATTTGTTTTACTTTCAATTTAAAAAAACCGGCCAAGTGCGTGTCAAGCCACGCGCAGGTAGAGTTCCGTAGTAGAGTGTTTACTCTACTACGGAACTCTACTCGTTACCACAATATTGAACGATTTTGTATTTGTTACAAAATTATCCAACACCCAAGTTCAACGCGACTATTACCTACTGCTAGACTAATAAAGTTATCTTAACCGCTATAATTTTCCTTTAAAGTTCATGAAACGCACTATCATGATTTTTTCCAGATTTTTCAAGCCAGCCGTTTAGCTTTCAGAGGGGGGGGGGGGTGGCCCGCGGCGGTGCGCTCTCTGGAACAAAAATTTACACTTTAAAGTCTAATATTTCGTAAATGGAGTATCAGCAACCGCCCAAGTCATTTTAAAAGACCTACCTTTTATTCAAAGATACCGACACGATGGGGTAGACTGCGAAAAAAAAATCAACCCCACTTCACATGTAGGGGACATGTGAAGTGGGGATGATTTTTTTTACCACCCTAAAAATAAGGTACCTACCTATTTTCCAAAATGTTATTTTACTAATTTGTCGGCGTAATTGATATAAGTACACACCCCTACAAAGTTACAGCTTTCTACGTAGGTATACATATAATTATTATGCTCATTAAACTAGATAAAGTATAGTAATATAAGTAAAATATGCTTACCTAAATAATATGAATAATTCACTTCAATTTTGCTAAGTAGGTAATAAAAATTGACCATAATTCAATGAAATTTACTAGAATATTTTCATCATTAAATATAAATATTGCTAGACATTACACACAGCGCCATCTAGTGCCACACTAAGCAACGAGGCTTGTGTCGTAGTAGACACCAGATAGTTGACATACCTACTACATAGATACTTTTTGTTTGTAAATACATACTTATTATACATATACGTATAAACATCCATGACTCGGAAACAAATGTCCATGCCATCACACAAACATTTGCTGCGACCGGGACCCTAAGAACGTAAGGCAGCCTCACTACCGCTGCGCCAATCGGGTCGTCAAATTATAGATTATTGCCATAATTATAGACGAGTAGTAAGTAGGTACCTACTCTTACTCTTTTTCAGGTTTTCATTTAAATGTTACCTACCTAACTGTGGCACCTAGGTACCTCTGCCTAAATGTACAGGTAGGGAACTAAGATTATAGTTCCTTGTAGCGAGTCCAACCAAGGCTAACTAATATACTTCCCCTGCAAATCTGCAATGCATCTATCGATCGATTTACGTTAAACGATATCAAGGTTAAACAAAGTTGTAGGTCATCTAGACTTTCTGTACACCGGCCGGGCGGTTTACCTACTACAATGCAATTATTGCGCCCGTTTTCCGTGGAGGGCAAGGCAGAAGTGTATAAGTTACCTGTAGCAGGTACTGAGGAGTGCACTATTATAGGAACATACACACCTTACGTTTCGCTAGTAGGGAATTTCTCAGTATGTAGAAAAAATCTGAACAAATGGCAAACTCCCCACCAAAAAAAAATAGAGACACTACCTACGGCGCGCGGCGGGGTGAAAGAATATCGACGCACAAATTTTAATGTTAGGGCATTGAGCTAATAGCTCAATGTGTTAATTCTGTGGTTAGGGTAATAAACTACTACGTCTTCAGTAGGTACCTTCATAATTCCGAACCAACAAAAAATTATATAGGTAGGTACGTAGAAAGTTTGCTTAAGCAGTTTAAAAAAATCAGCAGTTTCATACATTTTGATTGTACTTTTGAAGGAAACAGGCTTAGGAAAAATTCGAATGATGTAGGTAGGTACTGAAAACGTAGGAACCATTTGTGAATTGACGTCCCTCTACCCTTTATATTCGTCTCCGCAGGCTTGATGATAATTTTAAATTTAAGTAGGAGGCGACGGCAACTCTATCTGTAGGTTGATAGAAGAACCATCGTGAGTTCGTGACGGGCAGAGGCATGTTTGCTGTTTATGAGCCTTTATTACCTCAGATTAGCAACTCTATTTGTGGTGGTTCAAACTTCATTTGTAATATTGTTAGAATAAAGTTCTAAACTAAAACTTGTAATCAGCTTGCACTACAAAGCGGTTGTTACGTCAGTCACTGCGGCCGAATGGTGCGAAATGAGTGGTTTTTAAAATTAAATTTTCGTCTTTTGGAAAAAATAAAAAACATAAGACCTGCTCTAGGTATAGTATGCAAAGTTTCATGATCTAATTTGAAGTAGGTACTTTTTGAATACCAGCGGTTTTTTGTTCGATTTGGAGATAACTTTGGGATTTTTTTGTCGAGAAAATTTTATGAAATCGTGTTTTCGCCAAACATAAGACCTAAAATTAATCCTCAACTTTACCATATATTCATTTCAAAATTAATGCTGCAGTATTTTAGGCGTAACGGAGGATCATGCAAAGCCATTTGAGGTAGTATAGGCCCATAACGACTGTTGCAAACGGCCTTTATTCAAGCACAATGAATGTCCCACTGCTAGCCTGCCGGGAGCCGGGACACAGAATTCCTCTCTGTGAAAGACTGGGATCACCATGCGGGACCAGCGCGGGAGATGTTTGATCTAGATTTATTTTAGGTGAAGATCAATATGTAATCTATCATTCATTGATAAATGAGTCAGAGAATGAATTTCATGCTTGAGAATCTTCTAGACTCTACAGTAAGGGCTTTGGATTGGACAACTCAATTATTATAATAAAAAAAAAACATGAGTTACATGATATACATTTAATTAGCATAAAGTCTTACAAATAACTAGCAATAAGTATAACTATAACTAAAAGTAATAATAAATCCGTTATTTATTAGCCAGGTACTCAAATTAGCAACTTATTCAGTGGGATATTTAATAAAATCTTATTAAAATACGACCCCCACAGAGTGGTATGTCTAAAAGCATGTCATGCTTAGAAGCATGACATGCTTGATCCATTTTTTTTTTTTGTAAAGTGTAAACTTTTTGTTTTATTACGTCTTACAGTCTAATTTTGGCACAAATTTTCTACTATTCTAGAGTATTTTTTAAATCTATTGAGTTAAGATGCATCCACACATGGAGCAACATTTGCAAGTTTTATTGGGCAAGTATGGATTACAAAAGTTGCAGAAATTACTTTTTGTTTGTGTGTTACCTTGTTACAAAATGTTGTTCTACAAACAGTAACTTCTGTGTGGATGCACCTTCAGACTAGTTTGCCTCACAATGTAATATACATTATTAATCAGAAACAAGCTAGACTATGTACCAACCTACATACAATTTATAGTACCAACTATTTTTATATCCTAAAAATTGCAATTCAAATCATTTCAAAATCACATGAAAAATTTGAAAACAAACATTATACCTTTTTTAAAGTAAATGAACACAGTCAAATATTGTTTTTTTACCAGTTTTGTCCCTTTAGGTTGTTCTTAGTGATCATAAAATTTTATTATAATTAAATTTTACTTTCTTAATATCTTACATGTAATTACATGGCACAAATAGACTCAAGTAAAATTTTCCTGAAACTGTCAATAGATAGTGCACAATATTCATAACTTTTTCAATACTGAAAAGCCCTGTCTTTAAATAAAAAGATAATAGATTCATTCATATTATTATGAAGACGTAATCTAAAAGCATATTAAACCATCTAAACATCAAGTAATTAAAAACTTCTTTGTACCAATTTACATTAACACTAGAGCAACACCTAAATAAATGCCTAAATATAATTGCAGAGCTAGAATTTCATTTTTGCTGTTGAAAATCCAGCAGTAGTGAGGCTGCCTTACGTTCTTAGGGTCCCGGGTTCGAATCCCGGTTGGAGCAAATGTTTGTGTGATGAGCATGGACATATGTTTCCGAGTCATGGATGTATTTACAAACAAAAAGTATCTATGTAGTATATAAACTATCTGGTGTCCACGACACAAGCCTTGTTGCTTAGTGTGGCACTAGATGGTGCTGTGTGTTAATGTCCAGCGATATTTATTTATTAAATATTGCTTTGTGTTAATGAAATTGGTCATAATTAATATTATCTAAGTACATACTAAAAGAAATAATATAATTCTTAAAATATGATTGACATTTTAGGTCTCAGTTTTAATCAAATTCCACTTGCTGGACATAGGCCCCTCAATTTTCACAGGTAAATACTTGTGTAGTTGTGTTTTAGCATAGCAATAGTGGTCAATAACCCACCTACATTTATTGATATTCTTCATTTCAAAGTCTTAAAATGTCCTGAATCAATATAAATGTATGCCGAATCGGCATTTTTAGAGCAAGTAACCATTACATGTTGTTTTCGATCATGCAGGGATTAGAGAAAGGGTTATTACGACCGCTTTTGGCACTACTGCCATGCTAAAAGACACCATCTAGAGCTGTTATTATAACAAGCAAATCAGTAAGATAATGTCAGGGAGACCAAATCATGGTTCTAGGACTTACTAAAACTGTAAGAAACCATTACAGACATGTCTATAGAGCAAATTCAGATTCCTTAAACTGCTTCTCCAGTAACAACCTCATCTTCTCCGGGATTGGTACTCCGGAATGGGCAGGCTTGGGGCGTCGTTTCCAGGAAGGCTTCTTCCCACTCTTGGTCACACTGCTAGGTACAGGAACTGATCTGTTGTCCTTCGGTTTAGGAGTTTGGACCTTCGGTACTGTGCTAGTCCGTTGTCTTGTTGCTCTTGCTTCGGTGGTGTTGTTGACTGGAAAGATCGTAAGTATTCATAAATAAAAGAGTATAAACATGAAATCATCACGCCTGTAGTCACCAAAGAGTTGGGCAAAAGTGTTCCTAATACATAGGTCACCAATATTTTGTCAGTTTTCTCTAGAGTCCCATGTGGGTGAGCCTTTTGATATCAACTGAGCACAAATCCAGACTCTGTGGCTGCTACTGAATCTAATAATGCAAAAAATCCTGATGGTAAAACCGAATAATAGTTTATCAACAAGACATCGTGTTAAGTAGTCGCCCTTACCTCTCTTGGTTGTGTATAGTGGTTATCAACTGTGGTGACCCAATCAAGAGCTTTCCGCAGATTTTAATTAACAACAAGTAATGAAAATGAGGGAATTTGTCAGTAAATGATAAAAATGTGTTGCGCCGACAAATAACACGGTTACACGGGACAAGTAAATGTGGGAATTTGTCAGTCGTTTTGGGAGGTAATCATCAGCCTATTAATGTTCCCACTGCTGGGACACAGGCCTCCTCTCAATGAGAGGGAATGGGCAATAATCCCAGACCAGGGCCCAGTGCGGATTGGTAGATGTCACATGTCTTCGATTTTTTTTTTATTCTAGGACATGCCGGTTTCTTCACGATGTTTTCCTTCACCCTTTTGAGAGCAGTGGTGATGAAATAAATTACAAAAAGTAATGCGCCTGTGTGGGTTCGAACCCACGACTTACTGTTCGTAAGTCGGGGCCGCCACCACTGGGCCACCGAATATAATTAGTTCTAAAAAAAATTAATTACAATAGTCCATTGAGTTGAAATAGTCACAGAAAGTGAACTCTGGCCAGAAAAAAAACAGTTTAACTGTGTTACTTACTTTTCAGGGGAGTTTTATCCACTGTCTTTTTAACCTGAATAGTCTTTTTGATCGCCCCAACTGGTGACGCCCGGCCTTTGGCTGGCATATCTTTCACGGTGCGTTGCACCTTCGTCGTGGGTTTTGGAGTTTCTCGGGGCGCCATTATTTACTTTTTGAGAACGTTTTATTATTTTTTGTCGATATAATAATGAATAAACTCAGAGAAGAAAAATCAGATAAAAAGCACAGGCACAGATCAACAGCCAACTTTAAAAAATAACGTTTTTGTTGATTTTGACCACAGACTTGGCACAGACCACAAATTTGACTTTGACACTAGAATAAACTTGAGTACCTACTTGACAGTATGCCACGGAAGTGCAAAGTGCAACGTGCATTTACAAACACAGAACAACAAAAGTATAAGGACAAAGTACCAATTTTTTAAGCAATACGTCACACACTTTCGTAATACACTTTCCGAAGACGGTACATTTATGAAGTTACATAGGACCACAGACATATAATAGGGAACGTGCAGGAACTATAGGTGGCAGCACTAAACGACAAAAGAGACACTATGCGGACAGTAAAGGAAACTTATGCTGTCACCTGTCACGCAAATCTCTTCAAAAGTATTATTTTTGATTATGTTTTAAGGTATAAAACATGGGTTTCGGTCTATCAATAGTGATCGTCAGCGTAACATGAATGTTGACCAATATGAATTTTGTATGTTTCGTTTACTTTCTCTGATGAAAATTGTGGTTCATGAAAAAATGGTGGTTAAAACAACTTTCTTATTTTCAACACATGTTTTAATGGAAGGGAATCCTTTATCAGCAAGAACAGTATCTCCAGGCTATAACAAATCAATCCACAATCATTTGTTATGCAATCACTATAACGCCCTCCGTAGCATTTAGATACAAAACTTAGGAAACCTCAAGGAGTGCAGCCAACTAAAAACTTTATTGTATATCCATGTTTATAATCTGAGTTCATGTGGAGACTGTTGGGGAATATTCGGTGTGAACTTCAGTGCAGTCTGGAACGCCCTCCGTAGCATTTAGATACAAAACTTGTGAAACCACAAGGAGTGCGGCTAAGTAAAAACTTATTTGTATACCAATGTTTATAATCCGAACACATGTGGACTCTTTGTTTAACAGTTGAGGAATATTCGGTGTGAACTTCAGTGCAGTCTAATCCACACCCATATTTTGTTATTAGCAATCACTAGAACGCCCTCCGTAGCATTTAGATACAAAACTTATGAAACCACAAGGAGTGCCGCCAACTAAAAACTTTATTGTATAACCATGTTTATAATCTGAGTACATGTGGACTCTTTGTGTAACTGTTGAGGAATATTCGATGTGAACTTCAATGCAGTCTAATGTGTGTGTTCGCTGAAGTTTAAATTGTACTTGGCATGTTTGCTTGGACGGTTGATTTTGAAGGCCATTGAACTTTTTCAATGCAGAGTGTAACAAAAACAAATTGTTTTCAAATATGTTTCTTACTGCATTTATCCATTTTTTGCGTTTTTCACTTAAACATGGTATGAGAGTACTATTCTTTGGAAAGTAATAGAATTTTATTATTTTACGCTATTTGATTAATTTTCATTTTTGTGGATGTATTGGTACATCCAGAAATGCAACAATGGATTATGATTAGCTAGAATAATCATTTTCAATAATAAAATTAATTCTGTTTACTTGTTTTACATGTCAATGTCAAGTATTAATTTGGTACATGATTCGGATTGGTGACGCCAGTTGGCACCACCGTCGTTGTGCACGTTCCCTATATACGTCTGTGCTTAGGAGTTAGGACCACAGACGTATCTGTGCCTAGGTAGCCGGTAGGACTGAAGCAGTTACTATACTCTTTGGACTGAAGCGGGCAGTCCGTTTTTATCCGACTAATTAGGACAAGCCCGCCACACTGTTCCCAAACCACTGTAACTCCTGAAAGCCAGAATCAACAGTGGCGACCATCAGAAAAGCGCCGAGACAATGAAGCTCGACGAAGTCCCAGAGTATGAATTTAACTGTCTTGGATCCCGCAACGAAATTAATCAGAAAAGTATAGCGGAGTAGGAACATCCGTAATTCCCACTTCCCTCCATAGCAGCAGGAGACAGAAAGAAACAAGGCCAATAGGCGCAAAGGGACGTTTACAACTGGGATAGGCCCAGCAGGGCTATTATGTATCTCTGTTGACAGCTCGAATTGATAGTAACTGGACTCAGTATATCAATTAACTGTCAAACGGTTAGTTTCGTATTATGTATGACCAATCGCGATCAAATATGACGTCATTGGTTGTCATCGAGGCAGATAGTCACCGTAACTCATTTCGACAGACGCTTTCGTATCGATTCTTCTAATAATGTGATTATGTAAGCATAGTGGACATCAAATTGATGACAACTGAGTTTGAAGTAGCTTTCGTGAAAGACGTTACACCGTACCCGGGCTGTTAGTCACCGTAAAGTGACATCCACTCTGTGTAATACGTAATATCAATATTTTGACATTCACGGTTGTCATCAAAGTTCGGTGTACAACCGAAGCTTGTTAGTCACTGGATATCAAAAAGATACGTAATAGGCCTGCAGTTGCCTAGCACCACGGATAAACTAAGTTGAGAGCAGTTTTTATCCGACTGAGTTCTCTAATAAAAAATAACTTTTAACATGTAGCTCTTCGATACCCGCACTAAGAGGTTTTCCTTTTGAGGTTTTAAAACAAAACTTAGTTTCCAAGAAGTCTATAGATGGCGTTGAACTTACTATGCCAAAGCCAAACAGCTTGAAAAATAGTACATTTTGATACAAGTGGAGAAAGTTTGTTATTGCATTCGAGGCGGAATTATAACACCCCTGTTTTTGAGCCGAGAATTGCAATAACAAATGTCCACGTGTATTAAACGACGTTTTTCAATACACTTTTGAAGAAATAAAATAAAATAACGAATAATATTTTTGTCACGAACTATGAAAATAGGATTTAAATTTTCTTTTTTTTCGCGCTTTGCTCTCGCCAGGTTGAAAGAGAGGCAATGGTATGAAGCCGTTAAACAGCCTAATATAAAAAATAGATTTATTTTATATTTTTGAATTCAGAACACAAATAAATGTTAATTTGTGTATAAAAGTAACTATTCGTTTTAAATAATCATGTTAAATCTATGATATTCTATTTATAAACACAATTTGAATATTCAGAAAATATTTATGCCGTAAAGACGCGTAGTGCTTTGCAAAAATTAAAAAAAAAAACATTCACCTCAGACTATAGGCATTGAACCAATTTGGACTAAGTATAGGTATAGTTATCTGTGGCAATTTTCATTCCCGCACACGTGTGGGAAAGTGGAGAAAATCGCACACGTGTGAAATACATTGGATGTTTTACCTAATCGTAGTGCGTTTCGAGGAAGTGTATTGAAAAAAAAATTGTGTCACGTCACATACTCTCGTTGACTGACACTTTCATTTGCTTAACCTTCCGAATATAACCAACATTTCTCGCGCTTTGTTAAAATCAGTTTTTTTAGGTTCCGTTCCTTACATTATCATACTTACTCCTAGCGCCATCTATCTATCGACTAGGGAAGAGCTAAAAAGAAAATCCCTCATTACAGACACAATTAAAATAACAATGCACCGTTCCCGATCGGGTACGTCTGGGTACATACTTTTACTTTTGCCATTTCTCTTCTAACCGACAAGGCTTAAATATTTTTTCAAAGAAAACTTGTTTCTATCCGCTAATAATGTTTGTTAGGGAAATGAAGCGGGAAATTTGATTTCCAAGTTCAATGCATTTTGCATCTGTAAAACAAGGTTTATCCAAATATGATTCAAATCGAGCTATTCTAAACACAAAAAGAACTTAGATATCTTAGTAATATTTTTTGCTGCGCACAGTTTCCCATTTTTTGATAAATATGAATTGGAATACTTTCATAACAGCGGCGGTCATTGACATTGCCAAGCGATAGGTATTTTGCATTATCAGCAGCATACATTATGGAATAAAATTGTTGCCAACCTAAAAATGTTAATTAAATTCACGAAAATTGAAGCGTATAATGCAAAATATTGGTTGATTGTAGTTAATTTCTGAGTTCTAAACAACAGTAATATGTCTATACAAGATTTCATTTCAAAAACATTGAGTAAATCATGTTAGAAATATTGTTTTGCCTTTTTTTATCAACGTAATGACATGCAAAATAACGGCAACATTGCTATTTGGCGTCCATCTTTAATCTTTTGATGTGTTGTGTTATTTTAACAAAATTGTAATAAAATTGTTATTATAACTTCTACAATTAATTTAATACACAAATTCTATTCAAGACTTTTAGCTGAGATCTATTTCATAAAATAATAACTTGGTATGATGTGATTTATTAAAATTTTATCGAAAGTGTCACAGTATCATTATCGTTTGTTCTAAAAGTTTCACTGTTCTTTGCTATTGACCTAGGTGCTAATTAATCGACCAACCTTTAAATGTTATCGTTAGCTTTCTTATAATCGATAAAGTGGATTCGCTCTGTGATTATATCGTGCATTGTTACTAAATTGTCTTTTTCCTGTTGTCGCAGCAGATGAAGTTTGCCAATGGATAGGTTGAGCCACTTGCGGGGAGAAGCGGGGGGCTCGCGGGACTCCACGCTCGACACCACGTCCCCGCCGAGTGAGTCCTTCATGACAGCCAACGAGAGCTCCTCCAAGTACTTTTCTCTGTCAGAAGTTGACTCTGTTGATTCATCATTTGACATTTCTTCGATAAAAGATGTGTCGCTGGCTAGTACCACCACTGACTCCGAAGGGACCATGACGAACGCCGATGACCTGATATCGAATCTGTCACCAATTGGAAAGAAAAGTGATATGCTAGATAGCTACAAAATTGGTAAACAGATTGAGGCAGCAAACATTTTATCAGGCGGTGTTGACATATTTGATGATAATGACAATTCTTATGATGGCGATGAGCTGGTGATTGATGACAATGTTGATGATGAAAAGTCTAATTCGGAACTGAAACAGCCAGATGAATTGGAGTTTAAGTCTGATGAAAATATGATAGAGTCTACTTTGATAAATGAGGAGACGGACATAGCTAGTAAAGACACAGAAGTGGTGCTACAGATTGATGGTAAAAACGTAGATGCGATAGATATTGGTAATGGACTGTACTTGTATAGGAAGGAAGGTCAGGAGGAGCTGGCCGCTGTTCAGATAATAGATGATGACCAGCAGCAGACCAGCTTCAAGTTCCTGAAAGTGCGGTGAGTCTATTTACTTTATAAGCAATACATTTTTCACTACTGCCTACCTAGTATCTAACACACTAGAAATCAGAATTGAATGTGTATGTTAGCACTAAGGGCCCGTTCACAAGTCACAAGTCTTACTATTGGCTACCAAGAATATTCTGAAATAAAATCATTTGTTATAAATGATCTGCCTGATACTGCAATACCATAGAACTAGACATTATCAGATGTTTCAAAAGCAGATTAATGGCAGATAATAAATATGTCTGACTTTGTTTACAACTATAAATAAGAAATTGTATCTCCAATCTCATTTTGTAATTTCAACAACAACAACAGCCCAAAACGTCCACTGGACATAAGCCTCTCCCATGGGAGGAATTTGCCATAATCTTCACGCTTGGCAGGCGGATTGGAGATTGCAGTGATGAAATACTAACAGAAAACGCTGCTGCCCATTCTCTGGTCTACTGAGGCGCAAGGTGTTCTGCCTCAGACATTAGTCACCTTATACGACATCCGTGAATGTAATGGGTTGGTTCTATTCTACTCTGCCGGATACCACACGGCTGTAAGATTGGTTGTAAGATCAAGTTTAGCAGTATACTTACTTATTAGAATGTGTAAACATTCTCATTTTTTCTATAAATAAACTGTTGTAGGTGTAACTATAACATAAACATGATTTGACCTAATTAGAAGTAAGATGTTCCTTTGCTTTCACTCTTACGAATGCTTGCATCTTTTCATAGTATACATTGCATCTTACTACTGATTCTAAATAATATGTGCATTCTTCATGAGGCAAATTATTTCAATAGACAAATGAGTAAAATTTTTGGAAACTTATATCACTGCTTGTGTAGCCTAGTGTTCATGAAAATGGGCAGAAGCCAGCAATGGCTTTGCCTAAATATCACATTTCCCAGGTCACCACAGCATTTAGCTATTACTAGAGATAACATGTACAACATACTGTTATTATAGAAAAATATTATTTAGAATAAGGTATGATAAAAAATACTAAATAAAATACTTATAAAAACAAGAAAAAGTCATTTTCAATACACTTCCTCGAAAACTGGTCCTTAACGCACTACGATTATGTACAACATGCAATGTATTTCACACGCGTGCGATTATTTCCACTTTCCCGCACGTGTGCGGGAATGAAAATTGCCACAGATAACTATACCTATACTTAGTCCAAATTGGTTCAATGCCTATAGTCTGAGATGAATGTTTTTTTTTTTTAATTTTTGCAAAGCACTACGCGTCTTTACGGCATAAATATTTTTTGAATATTCAAATTGTGTGTATAAATAGAATATCATAGATTTAACATGATTATTTAATATTTAATAGTTACATTAAAGTAACTATTAAATATCATCAGTAACACAAATTAACATTTATTTGTGTTCTGAATTCAAAAATATAAAATAAATCTATTTTTATATTAGGCTGTTTAACGGCTTCATACCATTGCCTCTCCTTCAACCTGGCGAAACCAAAGCGCGAAAAAAAAAGAAAATTAAAATCATAGTTTCATAGTTCGTGACAAAAATATTTTTCGTTATTTTATTTTATTTCTTCAAAAGTGTATTGAAAAACGTCGTTTGATACACGTGGACATTTGTTATTGCCATTCTCGGCTCAAAAACTTTGTACGTTTGACGTTGTAATTCCGCCTCGAATGCAATAACAAACTTTCTCCACTTGTATCAAAATGTACTATTTTCATGCATCTTCTCACAGAAACTGAAACACCCACGACTTCCGTCTACCCTCTTCTCTGTTAGTCAACCCCTTTGTAACCATCTTTCACACAGTCCATTCATAGTTGTTTTGGTCTTGGTTGACATAAATATCAACAGGTAAACAAAACTTGACATGACGTTTATTTAACGTTATGAGCCCATTTTTCTTGTAGTAACAGAATATATGAACTTGATAGTTGTTGATTTGAGTTGAACATTTTGTGCTAAAAATACTTTAGTTCCCAGTTTTGTATCTCCTAGCTGTGCCATTTCCTAAAGTTGTTTTTATTAGTTTTTGGATTTAAACATGAGCCCAACCCAACACTGCCGAATATAGCTTTAATCTGCTAAAATAGCAGACTTAAAATGGCAAGTTTTCATTTCAATAAATTTGAACCTAGCAAACAGGCTTGTTTAAATACAGATTTAAAAAAAGCAGTAGAAAAGAAAAGCTATAATATAAATGCACAACCGTTAGTCTGTTAGTGTTAGCCTTCATCATTCCATCTCCCAATGATTTCCAAGTTCTTTTGATCCATCGCTAATGCTCTACTAAAATAAAATATAAGTTATGTATCATTAAAGTAGCTGTAAAATTAAACTAGTGTTAAATAGCTATTATCATTCATGTATGCAAGTAGTACATACATTAAATTATAACTTCATATTGCACACTAGATTGCAAGTAGGTTTTTACAGATGTTATTAATTAACAAAACACAACAAAAAATACAATTAAAAAAAGTCATCATCATATTAACCAAATAATGTCCATTGGTGGATATAGGACCCCAAGCGTCGCCACTGTGCTTCTCGAAAATATAAGTTAAAACTCTATTTGATGTTTCCTGGACATCAAATAAAGTTCATCAGACATAGGTTAACAAATAAAAAAAAAAAACATAGAGAACCGTTTTTTCCATGATGAGATAATCATTATATTTAGTAAATCTCAGTACAAGGCATCTGATCCTATTGCACCTCAATTTTACCTAAACTTAGGTGCTAATTTGCTGACCAATCAAAGAAATGTGTTTATTTAATATTATGTATGTATAGGCTATCTGATTCATCATGTTCTGTATTTTTAAGGAAGGCAAAAGAGTAATATTGATTATATGTATTTCAGTGAAAATGCGGAGGGTAATTTAGAAGTTTACGAAGAAATAGAAATAGAAGTACCTAAAGAAGTGGTAAGGAATTGTTCTATGGTGTTAGACCATTTATCTTAAAGTTTTTCAATAAATAAACTACTAGAATCTGCCAATCATATTTATTATGCCATTTCATTTTACAGCCTGCAAAAGAGGGGAAGATGGCTGATAAGAAAATATCATCACATGTGCCTATAAAGGAAATAAATAAAGTCATAAGTGAGCCTGCTTGCAACAAAGTTGCTGAAAGAAAAATTAAAACACCAAGAAAAGAACCAATTTTGACAACTAAGATTACTGAAGTCGAACTTGAAGTAAATAAAGAAACATCACCTGATGGTAAATCTGAATTCAACATAAACGGAAAAATGATGAAGTTCAGTGACTCACGAAAATCTCCAGTCATAGGCAGTTTCACACCCATGACATACCACTCAACACCAAATAAAGAGCCCATTCCATTAACTAAAACGATGGTTGAACAGCAGCTGCATCCTAACAGGCATTCAGATAATGTCAAGAAAACAATAGAAGTACATACTGATAGTAGTAAGCAAAGAACACCTGAAACAAAAACTAAAGATGATGATGACAATAAAACTAATGAGATAACAAGTCCTGAAAAAGAGTTAGTGATTGATAAAGCAGTTGAAAAAGATATTGTAGCTGAAGAAACTGAGAAAGAAGCCATAGAAATAAAGATTATTGGTACTGATAAGCCAGAACCATTGGAACCAGGTAGTGATGAAGTTTTGAAAGAAAAATCTAAGACAAATGACACTTCAGTTCCAATTGAACAAGACAATGTCATTGATTCAACTGAAAAAGATGTAACTAAAGAAAAAGCAATATTTAACGAGAATGTGCAGAGTGATATTGTAAATGCACTGAAAAAAGAAGAAAAGAGTTTTAATATAGAAAATGTTGAAGAAGAAAGTATGGGAGAAGAGCTTGTGATTTTAGAAACAGTTGCCGAAGCTATAGACGATCGAAATGGGGCAAAACCTGAAGTGCTTATTAAACCCGACAGTGATATCCTGGCAAAGGTGAATGATATTCAAATAAAACAAGCTGAAATTATTTCTGAGCCTATTCAAGTAATTAATAAAGGTGTTGAAATTGATGTTACTGATAAGGCAATAGTCAAAGACAATACTCAATGTGATAGTCAAGATGAGACCAAAGTTGAAGAAATTATTTACGATATAACAGACCAAGAAAATGATGATATTATTATTATTGATGATAGTGAATTAAATGATACCAAATTTGAAGAATCAACATCAGCAACTGATAAAGATGTTTCAAAAGATGAAAAAAATGCAAACAATGATCGAGATAGCGATAAAGTTGAATCAAATGTTCCAATAAAGAACGACGAAAAATCTAAAATTAAAGAAAGTGCTCAAGACCATAAAAAAGAAGAATCTGAAAATATTCAAACCTATTCAACGTCTGCAGTAACTCTTGATACGAACAAAGGACATACAAAAAAAGATGGGGCATCTCCTTTAGGCGACGCTGTAAAGAACAATCAATCAAAAATACCTATTGCAAAACCAGAAACTAAGAAGGAAACAACCAAACCTACTAACAACGAAATTTCAATAACGATAAAGCCTTCTACAGCCATGGACGTCATAGAAAGAAAAGTTGATTTGAAACCTGAATCTTCTAAAGAAACAGGTGCTGCTTTAAAATATATTGCTAAAGATATTGTGAATAAAAAACCACCAAAACCACAGCCAACACCAGAAGAATCCCAAAGACCAGTAAAAACTGTCAAAAATCAAGATAAATCAAAAGTTGAAGCAGAGGCCGATAAGAAACCAATTCATATTACTCCTTCAGTTCCTAAAACAGAAACGTCAGTACTCAAGAAAGAAATTAATGTAATTGAAAAATCTCCTAAAAAGGAATTTAAAAAGCCTATTCCATTAGCTGAATCTCAATCCAATGTAGTGCCTATGGAAGTTGACAGTACTACCAATTTAAAAGTGGAAGCTTTTGGAAAAAGTTCAGTTAGCATTGACAATGTATCTGGCAATGAATTAAAGGATCAAAAAGCAGTTACCCAAGAAGCACCTGGATCTTCTGAATTAAAACCTCAAGTGACTACCGAAGAGGTTGAAAGGCAGGAAATAAAGGTTACACCAAATGAAACTGCTGACGAAATGAAAATAAAGGATTTAAAAGTAAGTCCAGTGCCAAAAGTAGAACAGCCTTCTTGCTCAGGCACACAAGATGTCAGTAGTACGTCACCAGACAGTCTTCCGAATAATGAAAGAAGAAATGAAGGGGATGATGATGATTCAGAAGAAGCAGACGGTAACAAAAAAGAGGTGCCTTTTGGAAAATGGACAGCTACTCACAGAAAAGACTTCTTAACCAAGTTAAAGAATAGAGTTACGGTCTGCACGCCTGCCGTGCCTTCTACTAGTAGCAATCAGCTGAAAAATTCCAATGATCTCAACCGAAGAGATGTTCTCCAGAAAATTGACAGTCAACGGCAGCAGTCGAGCAATGCAGCAGCTTTAGCGAAAACTCAAGAAGGCAGCAAAGCTATTAAAAACGAAACTGCTTTTGTGAGCAAAGCTAGCATAACTCAAAATAAAGATAATGATACTCAGGAAGGCAAAGAAGAAGAAGCAAAAATTCCTCTGAAGGATGAGACTGTTACCGAAACATCGGAGGCAGAGGCTGAAAAAGATCCTATCAAGCAAGATGTAGCAAATGACATTCAAAATGAAGAGGTATCACAAGCCGCATCTGCAATCAATCAAAAGAAGGAAGCGCAAATAACAGAAGTTAATTACCAAGACTTGATTGATAAAACTATTGAAGGTATGATACACAGAACAGTAGGGCCTTCAAAACCGGGTCAAGAACCCAACCAGGCCTCGACTATAGATTCAAATCCTCCAACTGGTAAATTTTCAACAAACTACCAACCAACAGACCAAGCCACACTTGATGAAATAGAGATGAAGATGAACGAATTACACGGTATTCCGTTTATTGAAAGACCTCCTCACGAATTACCTGTAGTACCTTTATCTGAACCTAAACCTAAATCCTTTTCCAAAGCGGAAAAAGAAAAACCGCCAGTTCCTATCAAAACTACTAAAATACCGAATCTCCTACCATTTCCAAATAAAACTCAAAAAATCAAAGAAAGTGTAATAGAGGTTGACTCAGAGGATGAAATAATAGAGCATGAGCCTATTACAGGAGATATTGATGTAAATAAGAAGAATGTAGCACCTAAGTTACCACCTAAAGAAAAAGTGCTAACTTATGCCAACAATGATAAATCCAAGACAGATGCTGCTACAAAAGATTCGATTATCACAGAAAATGATTTCGACAAATTCGCGAGACGAAATTCCATAACGTATGAGAATTGTCTCACTATGAATTTTGATAACAAAGAGACTCACAATGTTATTCAAACCGTTGTGGAGAAAGATCCATATCCAAAGACTTACTCTAGGAACGATCTTGGGCGTGCAGATAAACCCAAAATTCCCTATAAATATCAGAATGTCAACCGGCAACCTATCCAACCGGCTAAAGTGCACGCTCCAAACAAATCGGGTGCAGCTGAAGATTCTTCTACCAGAAATCAATCGAAGTTACAAAAAGCTTACCAATCAGCTTTGTCAGCCAAACGACAGAAGGAATGCCCCATAACTATCATCGAAGATAAACCAGTAAAGGTAGTATTTATGGATAATATGGAGTTTGTTCCCAGTTCAATAAATATCCAGGGTCAACAACTTTCACCTGCCAAAAAACCAAGCACCGAACCAGACAGCATCACCCTTAGCACTCTCGATTCTTTAGACTCCGATGTGTTGGATACTACAGATGATGCAAAGTCACAAGAAGAAGTTAAAACTAAAACCAAACACCAGAGAAAGCAAGTTTTAACTCCCGTTGAAGAACCTGAACTAGAACTAATAGAACCAAAAGATTTAGGCCTTGAAGTGTCACCCAAAAAGAAAAGAAAGACTGATGATGAAAAAACAGATAAAAATATTAAATATCCAATGCGGAAGAAATATTATCTTCTTGGCTCTAACACAGCAGCTGAGGACAAATATACACACACTCCAGAAGTCATTAAAAATCCGCTCAAAGAGACAGTCAATCGTAACGACAACGTCGTAGCTCACAAGAATGCCGTCTCAGCTATCGACAGTTTGGTGAAAGCTGCTGAGTTACTTGAACATTCAGAAAACTTGAATATTATTGACTCTCCAACTCCCGATAGTCAGCAGAGTACTCCTGTCAAGAGAGGAAGAGGTCGTCCGAGAAAATATCCTCTTCCTGATGGAGGAGTTGATAAGAATAAAGCGCCAAGTCCGCAAAAGAAGCCACGGTTAATAGATGCCAAAGTCCCAAAACGCGATACCATGACAATTACTGATGATGAAGAAGATGACGAGGACAGTGATGGTCAAATCATCAAAGAAAATTGGACAATGGGTAAAATTAATGAGAACATAGTCTGTCCAATCTGTAACAAGTTATTCAGAACCGAGAATGTTGTGTTTAAACACGTGAAACATTGCACCGGTCCGTCACCAAGTCGATCTGGTTCGGACAAGAGGAGCCCCAGAAGAATGAGACCATCGCAAGAATCAGATTCTAAGTCACAAGGAAGTAAATCTGATGACATGGACCTTGATGATGACAAGCCACTGGTCGTCAGGAAAGAAACTCCTAAAAAACGTAAATCCAAAGATTCAGTTTCTAAATCGGACGATAGAGATGATGTTATCGTCATAGAAGACACACCACCAGTCAAAGAGAAAACTGAAAAGAAAGAAAAGGAGATTGATGATAGAAAAATTCATGAATCTAGAAAACCAAGGGCTAAAATATTCCCCAAAAGCAGTGATCTGGTTTGCGAATTCTGCGGCAAAACATTCAGGCAGTTATCTTATTTGGTCAGCCATAAATTACAACACAAGAAAGATGAGCCAAAGAAAGTAGAAAAGGAAGCTCTTGTCGCAAACAAATCAGTTTATAGCTGTGAGGTTTGCAAGAAAGAGTTCAGGAAGCTTCATCATCTAGTTCAGCATCGGATTATTCACAACCCGAGCTCAGCACCCGTGAGATCTTTACGAAAGAGTTCTTCAGAGCAATCTGACACAAAGATTGAAAAAGAACCGATTGCTTCTAAGCTAAGCGAAGACCCTGGTGCTGGCTTCCGTTGCGAGCCATGCGACAAGTCATTCAGAAAACTGCACCATTTGGTGGAGCATAGGGAAACCCACGACGGTATAAACAGACAGAAAACTACGCCAGTGACGGTGATACCAAACAACGTTGAGAAGCCGGTGACTTTACACCAGTGCGAGGTTTGTAAGAAATCGTTCAGGAAGCTGCATCACCTGATCGAACACAAGGAGCAACATGTGGAGACTAGTTCAGAAAAGTCTGATGACAAGAGTGTGAAGAGTTCCTTATCAACCAGAGACATAATACACGAGTGTTCACTTTGTTACATGGTGTTCCCTAACGAGCACTCGCTCAACAAACACACGATTATCTGTCAACGAAAGAAGAGACAGTCGAAGCAAGCTAAGCTTGCTGAAGAATCTGAGGCAACAGCTGAATCAGTTGAAGATGCAACTGAAAGTTCAAAGATTGAAGAAAAACAAGAAGACATTGATACGCCTAAACTAGTTATTATTGAAGATATAAAAGAAGACGAGCACAAAATCGAGGTTGTTGAAAAGATAGAATTACCTAAAGAAACACCGAAAGCAGCTGAAGTGAAACCTCTAGAAGTTGTAAAAGAAGTAGAAAAAGAAATAGAGACTGTACCACAGAAAATAGAAATAAAACCCGTTGAACCATCACCAGTTATTGTTGCAAAGAGAGACTTCTCCGAAACGGAAGTTGTAAAAACAGAAGTCAAACCAGAAGTCCCAGAGAAAATTAAGAAAGTTGAAATTAAAGAAGCTATAAAAGTCCATGAAACACCTAAAAAGAAAACTTCCATCAAGGATAAATCTACGGGTAGTGCAAGCAAACGTCTTAAAACTACAACTCTTATCCCTGTTCCCGAAGACCCTAAACCAGCGGTGGAATCGAGCGACGACGACGAAGTCAGGTATATGCTCAACCCGAACTTTAAATTGGAGGAACCAGCTGAAGAGAAAGTGTTCATGAAAGTGAGAGCGAACAAGCGCAGCTCCCTTCAAATAGAGCGGCCGAACTCCAAAGACTTAGTGAAGAGAAGAACATCATTACAGCACCCGCCAAAAATACCACGCCTGAAGACAAAAGCCGTCGAACCGAACCCGGTAGCTGTTAAACAAGTAGCTAAAGCACCTAAACTAGAACCAGTACATTCAACGGACTCTGACGATAGCGAAACGGTAAAATACTCTTTCCCAAAAACCATTCCCGAAAAACCAACGAAACCTGCACAAGAACGCACACCTAAAACTCAAAAGAAAACTTTAGCTGATAAGAGAAAATCTCTGAGTGGAATAGCAAAGAGGAAATCTTTGGGGAAAGCGGTTATAGCCAGGCTCAAACCAACGCCCGTGAAACAAATCAAGCGAAGTAAGTAACATGATATTTTGTGATTTTTGTCCAATTGATTTGACACCCCATAATTACACAGTAATTTGAATGTCCTGTTTTACAATGTTTGTGTTTGTTTACGCAGGAACGTTAGAGGTGGAGCACAGATGCGACTGCGGGCAGCTGTTCAGCAGCGCAGCGCTATTGTCGCGCCACACCACACTCGCGCACACGCCGCCGCGGATACGGCGCCGCCGGTCGCCGCCGCCTGACGAGAAACCCGTGATCAAACCAGCGCCCCGCAAGTCTAGCGTAAACGAGAAACCAAAACAAGCCCCAGCTTTGAGGAAGCCGAGCGCGCGAAGCGATAGCAGCACCTCCACTAACACTAAATCGAACAAAAGTGAAGCGAAACCAACAAGGAAATTGACATCGCTTGACAAAGACACAAAAACTCCGGCCGCCACGAGGAAACCCAAACCTGAAAAGTCTGAGGCGAAATCCAGCGTCAAACCTAAGCGGACGCCCGCGCATCGAGGCGTGCCCGTGCCTGAAAAGATGAGGAAACTTATGCAAAAAAATAATAAGTAAATATTTTAATAATAGAGATTGGTTCGTGTTCGAAGTTGGACTGAAAGTTCCCTCGGGATGTTATTAGTAAGGAGAGCGCTAGTATGTTTAGATAATATCACGCATCACAAGGCTCACAATCGTAACAAACGGACCATTGTAAAATAAAAATATTTTTACACGTTTGATGAAATGTTGCATCAACAAACAATATTTTTATCGTGAGTCGGTTAGTTAGGCGTTGATCTTGTCTATAATTATGTAAATGAGAACTTAAAATAATAAATATATTTTGTCAATTTGTTTTAGAGTTTAGATATTATGTATGTATAAGAGTAAATATTTATGTTTTATTAGATCTAGGGATAATAATTTTCGTTGGCATTACCGGTTATCACGCTGTAATTTTCAGTAAAACTGTAAATGTTCGCCATTCAATGATTATATCTGATTGTTTTTGAAATGATAAGCCTAAATATATTGCAAGAAGGTGCAAACTTATGTTGTAAAATTTGTATTAGAATAACAGAGTTCTTAATGAAGTTTATAAGTAATGTTTGGTGGTTTCAAATGAGCTTATTATTGAAATGTTTCGAATATTGATTTGAATGGAATTGTAATTATACAATGCTTATAAAATAAAATGAATTATTGAGCTTCCCGATCGCGGAGTTTGGGTTATTTAGTGCTTCGTAGTATGTTTTCATCATTATTATAAGGAATTAGAGGAATTTGAGTACCAGATTTTTCTAATTATGAAATATTTAATAAGCACAGCACCTCAACTCGGATATTGTTTAGACTTCGATATTAGTTCTTGAGTTTAATATAAATAAGTAAATGAAGTTATGTAGTTCAATACCATAGGGTGCGTCAGGGGGCGTCCTCCATTAACTACTTGAGGCGTTTAGGGGGGGGAGGGCGTCGAGCCGAATCTCCACCCAATCTCACGAGGGAAAGGGGGGGTCGCTGCAAACATCACGTATTTTTCTCTCTTCAAGAAACAGTGTAAATTGCGAGAAACTGGGTTTAATTATTAAGTAATATGTCTAAATCGTACACAATAATACAATTACCGTATTTATATTATACTACGCGTTTTCATAAATTAGGTACGGTGAGAGGGGGAATAAGGAGAGGGGGTCGAAAAACCGCCAAAATAGCCTCGCGTAATTAATAGACGCCCCACAAGAGAAATCGCGAATTAGGGATATTCCTAATAATTATGTTGCGACTAAGTCTCGAGAGTGCAAATCAGGATGGCGTTTCATATTGTTGCCCGTATCTGTGCTAGATAATGAAATTTTCGGAATATCCCGATTTCGGGCTTTACCACAGCACTAGAAAGTTGTTGAGATATATAATGCAATTGTTTTACCATATACATTAAGCATAGCTACAATACATACTTATCACATTTTTAAATCAATTTCATATTCTGCTGTTAATACTATGTGTGATGTCGCGTTTAGTTTCAATAGTCTTCAAATATATCACAGTTGAAGTTGCTTGATGTTAGCAGCCGAAGTGTTTCCCTAAATGTTGACCAACGTGTCGTGTCTTGATAGTCTACGAGTATTCATACAATGGTACTCCCCAAAATTTATAGTGAACTAGGACCAAATTATATCAATTTCTCTGTTTCTAATGGTAATAATATATTATGTTGTTTTTAATTTTAAATAATGTTTATTCTACTCTCGTGACTAACAATGTAAAATGTAATTAATTGCTAAAATTTATAAGAGTAGTCCGTATTGTGAGATTTATGTTTTAGAAGCATTTAACATAAAATTTTATATATGTAGATGATATCATTATTTTTAATATGATGATGCAATTTTGATTAATGGGTTATAAATAAATTGTCTAAAATTTATTTATTTGTTTATTTTTACTTAAAATACAACATTCAGATGTTCTTAAAAATACATAAATGGGTAAATAATGGAAATGAATCAACAATTTAATATTCTTATCCTCTTTCGCAAATAATATCTACGATGCTGGGTTCCATGAGCTGTGGGTCTACGCATCTCAGTTGCGCAGACGCCAGCGCATCTTCTAGCAGTGCGTTTAGCAGTCGTTCATCATTGCCCATACAAGACAACCTTTGTTGGAGGAAATGGACATCTACTTGCAACTGTTGGAGGCCATGCTTGCCGAACGTGCGCAGTCTTACGCACTCGACTAACGCCTTCAGGGCTACCTTCAATGCCCCATTAGATAAAGCAGCTCTGTCAGCCCCAGCTGGACTGAACACTTCAATTCTTTCTGAAAATATTCTGTTTAGAGGCGAGAATGAAGATGGGGCGCGCGACCAAATAGTGCGTCGACTGGAATCACTTGATGGTTTGATGCTAGTTGGGAAGAGTTGTGATGCGGCGCTGTCTGCGCTTGCTAATGTCTCCACTACTCTACGGCATACGGCTCGAGGTCCTCGCGGCTCAGGGGCTCTCAACCAATCCCTCGCTAGCACAGATACCCTCAACATTTGTGCTGCTGTCTGTCCAATAAATACCACTTCAGAATCCAAGGCAGCTTGTGCAGCTGTGGACAGGTGCACCATAGCACTGTTTGTGTCCTTGTTCTCAATAGTTAGTCCTGGAGCAGATTCCTCTAAAAGCTTCTGTAAGTGAGTGTGTAATGTAGACACTCCACTCTCTTGCATTTCTAAACATAACTTAGCTAAAATTAATAGTAATTCAAAGGGAATATTGTTATTTGATGTCTGTAAACAGGCCATCTTTTTGACCATATCTGACAGGTTGACCATGGTCTCTGAAATAACTTTCCAGCATGTGTCAGCAACAGCTTTAGCACACCACGGTTTGAGGCCAAAAGAGAGATTGTTCTGCAGGAATGCCATGAGATCTAATAATGATGCTTGTACTTTCTGCATCAAGTAGATTTGGAGAGAATTCAGTATGTCTTTTAGGTCCGTGGTATCTGTACCTTTGCTTGCCAAAGACTGTCTCACTTTAGTCAGACTATCTTTGAACTGAGATTGTATTGACTGATACTGTATGGTGGCCTTATGATTGATGCATTGTATCACCACATCAATAGCTTTATGGGACATAGTATCACTATTAATGATCTCAGTCATTGCCTGCAACTTTCTAAAGAATTTATCAAGTCCTCTGATCAATATTTCTGTTCCAATATTGTCTGGCTTCTTCACAACTTCCTCAAAAAGGTGGAATACTTGTAACATGATTTTGTCAGCAAAATCTGGAATATTGGTACTGTCTTTATCTTGGAACATGTCATGGTAACATGATATAATGATGCCCAAGTCTGCTAAAAGGGTATTGTTACACTTTTCAACCCATTCTAAGATGTCAGTGCTTTCCACCATAGCACTTAGCGCTTGCAGGTGCTGGTCAAGCCGGCTTTCAGAACAGCTTAGGAAGATGTCCTGGAGGGAAGAGTCTGTTTCTTGAAGCTGTCTCAATAAGCCTACACTTTCAGCTAATTCAGATGCTGATGTATCAGGACTAAGCAATCTTTCTCGCAAAGTTTTCTTCAATCCATAAATGATTTCAGAACATTCCGTCTGAATGCTTTGAAATGAAGGTTGATTACCATACTTTTGTAGTACTCTCTGTGCGTGAGTGAATTCATGGACTGCATCAGCATATCTCCCTTCTTCAATGGCTTTGTTCAGTTGCGAAGGCAATAGGAATAAGAACTGAAGTTTATCCAACAGTTGTCTTGTTCCACACAATCTGCTAACGTTATTTCCACTTTCTCTTAAAGAATCTGATATCTGAGCGCTAAATGTTGTGATTTTGTTCATGTTTTCGCTCAGTTTGTTCATTTCTTCTTGCATTATCTTGAAGTCTGTTCTCATTTTTCTGACAGTTTCTGTAGCGGAGATAAACTTGTTATAGTTCTCGTACACTAACGTTTGCATCTCTGACTGCAGGAACTGGCTCTGTGTGACCACTTCAGCCTCTTTATCCATGACTTGCTTCAAAGTTGCACATTTTAGCAGGACGTCTATGTACGTGTCGGGGTTGAAGTTGCTACCGTCTATATCCAGAGGGTTCTCCTCCTTTTCCTTCGTGTCTGCCATTGTAGAGGAATGGAATTATATCACTATTGTCTGAATAACACTATAAACTGCTAAAACTATAACACAGTGCTGCCAACCCGTCTAAGCAAAAACGCGCTAATAGCTCTTTAAAAAAGCGCTAGAAAGCGCTAAATGGACGCTGTCAAAAAAAAGCTCTATTCGGCGCTTTAATCAAACATAACGCCCAATAATTTGAGACTAGGGATGTATAAACGTATTTCGTCGGAATGATTTGGTACCTAGCTATGACAAATTAATTATTTTGAA
Organism: Xestia xanthographa; assembly: GCA_905147715.2. Lineage (NCBI taxonomy): Eukaryota > Metazoa > Arthropoda > Insecta > Lepidoptera > Noctuidae > Xestia > Xestia xanthographa. The sequence continues at coordinate 27,839,524 of LR990653.1, read as the reverse complement.
GTAATTAATAAGTAATTCAAATTAATGAATGCATTTTTTATTGTATCAAATTAGGTATGTCAAACTACTATACCAACATAAGAAACATAATTATCAGCATATAAGTGATGCTAGTTCAAAAAAAATAAGTGATTCGTTCCATGTTACGTACATCACAGAATAAATAATGGTAGATGTGCATATCATAATATGATTTAAAAAAGCGCTAGATTTAGCGCTAGGCGCTAGAACGCGCTATTCAACAAAAAAAGCGCTAGATCTGGCGCTGAAAGCGCTAAGTTGGCAGCACTGCTATAACATTTTACTGGATTTTCGTTGGAGTTTCGTGTTGACTTGGTAAATGCTAGTTTCTTTGACTTTGACACTTGACAGTGACGTGACACTGACAACAAGATGTTGTTTATAAAATTCGCCAAAAGGCAGGCAAAGGAACAGAGCCATACAGCCTAGTCTTGTTTGAATTTTCCAATGAATTTTCCTTGTATTTTTGAAGATCTAAGCCAAGTCTGATTTGTCCAATTTCAAAAGGCCAACGCCATGTCTGTTTTGTTTTTTCCCAAATAAGGACAAAGCCATGTCTAATTTATTCAAAGTCTAAAGGCTTTAGAAGCCATGTCTCATAACAGTCATATCCAATATTTTTCCCATTATAGGTATTTGTTTGTCGTATCCGTAGTCATAGAAAATAATCAAATTTCTATAGCACTTCTTAATATATATTTATATAAGGGTATGTAGGTGTTAGTATTCCGTAAAATATCATTGAGGGCACGCGGGACACTCTCAGATTCTCCATAAATATTAATTAAATCTTCAATCAACATTAATCTTTCTATTGTAAAAGCAGGGCAAGTGAAAATTATGTGTTCTGCGGTTTGGTCACACTCAGAGTTACAATGATTGCAAGATGGTGATGAGATAATTTTCATTCGTGCGAGATGTGCATTTAAACGATAATGTCCAAATCTGAGTCGGCATATTGTGGAATAAAATTTTCTGTTGATGAAGTCCTTGTTACGAGAAAACCAGGGAGTTGATAAGATTTCGGGATTTATTGATGCATACCATATGCCTTTTCCACCTTCCAAAATACTTGCCCAATAGGACTTCCATTCTTCTTTTAATTTCTTTCTTAGTATAGGGAACGTGCACAACGACGGTGCTGCCGACTGGCGTCAGCAATCCGAATCTTGTGCTCTATTAATACTTGACATTGACATGTAAAACAAGTAATCAGAATTAATTTTATTATTGAAAATGATTATTCTAGCTAATCATAATGCATTGTTGCATTTCTGGATGTACCAATACATCCACAAAAATGAAAATTAATCAAATAGCGTAAATTTAATAAAATTCTATTACTTTTTATAGAATAGTACTCTCATACCATGTTTAAGTGAAAAACGCAAAAAATGGATAAATGCAGTAAGAAAAATATTTGAACACAATTTGTTTTTGTTACACTCAGCATTGAAAAAGTTCAATAGCCTTCAAAATCAACCGTCCAAGCAAACATTAAATGGTACTGGCGTACCATTTAGACTTCAGCGAACACACTTATTAGACTGCACTGAAGTTCACACCGAATATTCCTCAACAGTTAAACAAAGAGTCCACATGTACTCAGATTATAAACATGGTTATACAATAAAGTTTTTAGTTGGCTGCACTCCTTGTGGTTTCATAAGTTTTGTATCTAAATGCTACGGAGGGCGTTCTAGTGATTGCTTATAGAACAAATGATTATGGATTAGACTGCACTGAAGTTCACACCGAATATTCCTCAACAGTTGAACAAAGAGTCCACAATCATGTGCTCAGATTATAAACATTGGTATACAATAAAGTTTTTAGTTGGCCCCACTCCTTGTGGTTTCATAAGTTTTGTATCTAAATGCTACGGAGGGCGTTCCAGACTGCACTGAAGTTCACACCGAATATTCCTCAACAGTCTCCACATGAACTCAGATTATAAACATGGTTATACAATAAAGTTTTTAATTGGCTGCACTCCTTGTGGTTTCCTAAGTTTTGTATCTAAATGCCACGGAGGGCGTTATAGTGATTGCTTGACAAATGATTGTGGATTGATTTGTTATAGCCTGGAGATACTGTTCTCGCTGCTAAAGGATTCCCTTCCATTAAAACATGTGTTGAAAATAAGAAAGTTGTCTAAGCCACCGTTTCTTCATGCACCACAATTTTCATCAGAGAAAGTAAACGAAACATACAAAACTCATATTGGTCAACATTCATGTTACGCTGACGAACATTATTGATAGACCGGAACCCATGTTTTATACTTTCTATCCTAATCAAAAATAATACTTTTGAAGAGATTTGCGTGACAGTGACAGCATAAGTTTCCTTTACTGTCCGCATAGTGTCTCTTTTGTCGTTTAGTGCTGCCACCTATAGTTCCTGCACGTTCCCTATTGAATAAAAATTTGTGTAAGGTATGGCAACTTCAGATAAACATAAACTGTCAATGTCAGTATCAACGATAGTTTTGGCCAAGAAATCAACATTTTCGTTTCCTGTGACACCGATATGTGAAGGAGTCCACAAGAATTTAATTTCAATATTCTCTTCATGTAATTTCCACCATAAATTCTTGATTTCATAAATAATGAAAGAAGTTTTAGCGTCTAAAGTTCTAAACTGTAATGCCTTCAGAACACTCATGCTGTCCGAGATCAACAACCACTTCAATGATACAGCTGGATTTTCCACAATAAAATGAAGTGCAGCCACAATTGCATAGCATTCTGCAGTGTATATGCTAGCTGGTGTAGGAAGTGGAAAACCACGACCAAATTTAAGATGTGGTACGTAGAATGCGCAAGATACTTTGTCTCTTTTTTTTGAACCATCAGTGTATATATGGCGAAATTCAGAATATCTGGATAGTAGCTCATATACTTCCTCTTTACTACTCAGAGTTTCGTCAATATTGATGCACATGTTACCAAATTTACTGTCATAGGCACCATTATAACAAGGCAAAGTATTAATTGATTTGTGGATAGTATATTGCTGATCATATTGTATAATTTCAGAAAAATTATGAAGTATATATGGAGCGGATTCACTAATAGGTAAAAGGCTATTATAATATGACAACATTTTCCGAAAGAGGGGATGATTTGACAAAGAAATAATATTAAATAGAAATCTGAATTTGAGGTATTTAAATCTTAATATAAGAGGAGGTATAAGGCATTCAGCCTGTAAAGAAACAATAGGAGTTGTTCTCATAGCCCCAGTAATGAGCCTCAAATTTTTGTTCTGAATAACATCTAACTTGTCCACTAATCTTTTATTTGAAGCAAAACAAAGGAAGCCATATTCAAAGTGACTCCTTACTATTGATTTATATAGCATCAAAAGAATTTTTGGATCAGCTCCCCAACTTGTACCAGCCAGAGCCTTTAAAGCATTAAATGCCCTAGAAGCTCTGTCTGCAATGGAATTGACATACTTAGTCCAAGATAGATTATTTGTAAAAATTATGCCTAAGAACTTCACACAACTTTCAATACGTAAAATAGAGTTATCATAGAGTAATCTTACATTAAATGGACGGATTTTGTTAAAAACAACAACTTTGCTCTTCTCTGTGCTGATATCTAAATTTAAATAAGAAAAATATGAATGGAGTTTTCCCAATGATTCATTTAAAGTTGACACTAAATCTCTTATGTTAGACCCGGAAGCATAAATTACTAAATCATCTGCATATTGTAAATTGGATACTTTAGATCCTAAAATAATATTTAATTTATGAATGTATAAAATAAAAATAAGAGGACTTAATATCCCTCCTTGACATACACCCTTAAAACTAAGTCTTGGACCTAAAATTGTGGTGTTATTATTAACTTTAACAAATACTTTTCTGCCATGTAAGAAATTGAACACCCATTGAACTATTTTTTCAGGAATACCGAGAGACCTCAGTTCTACAGACAAAATGTGATGATTAACATTATTGAATGCACCTACAATATCAAAAAATACACCAATCAAAACATTATTTTTCTTAATAGAATTGAAAATATCCAATTGAAGGTGAGTAATACTTTCCCTTGAAGACTTTCCGCGCCTAAAACCAAATTGATTTGATGGTAAAAGACAATTGCTTTCTATATAAAATTCTAGCCTACTCTTTATAAGTTGCTCAAATATTTTACTCATACAAGAAGTAAGAGCAATTGGTCTGTAAGAATCTGCTTTGTGTGACTTTTTGCCAGGTTTCAAAATAGGCACTAAACAATCAACTTTCCAATCATCTGGAATAAGGGATGAGGACCATAGGCTGTTAAAAATGTTCAATGTAATTTCTCTGCATGTAGAATTCATATGTTTAAGAGCTTTATATGGAATAGAATCTAAGCCACATGTTGTATCATTTCTAGAATTAATAGCAGAATTAAATTCATTTAAAGTAAAAGGCCTACAAAGATAATCAAAGACAGTTGTATTACTACATGAATGGGAACTCAGCAGTGATTCAACTGTGTCTGGAGTGTATTTTGATAAAAATTCATTAGCCCAACTCGAGTCAATGACAGATGTATTATTGTGTATAAATGTTTTATTAAATTTTTTCATATAATACCAAATTCTAGATATTGGTGTAGAGCGATTAAAAGATTCACATAAATGTTTCCAGCTAAGCTGTCTTTCAGTTTTTAAAATGATTTTTTTAACAGCCTGTAACCTTTTAAATTTTATATAATTTGATTCTGAAGGATCAGCTTTAAAGGTCAAATAAGCATTCTTACAATTTAAAACAGCTTCACTACATTTACTATTCCACCAAGGCAAAGGTGGTCTTCTATTAAATCTGGTAATTGTCTGTGAAGATTGATTGTTGAAAACCTGATTATAAGGGAGAGACATATGCATAGCTTGTTTAATTAATTTTACTAAATCAGTATAGCATTGCAAGGGATTAGAGTAATTGAAGTTATAAGTATCCATAAGAAAAGCTATTGTAATATTATATTTAGACCAGTCAACTAGTTTTAAATTAATTTTATTTGTGGATGTTGTTTCTTGGAAGCTGTCATTAAAAAATGTGATATTTGTGATTACAGGAAAGTGATAACTCCCAAGAGAGTCATCGTCATACACTTGCCAATTGCATGCTGAAGCTAATGAAGGAGATACTAAAGTGAGATCAAGTGCACTTTGCTTCCATCTGTGAGAACCTACAGTAGTCATCTGACCATCATTCAAGATAACAAGATTATTATCATCAATACTTGCAAGAATATTAGAGCCTCGTGAATCTGATGCAGAGCACCCCCACATGGTGTTATGTGCATTGAAGTCACCTGCAATTAATACAGGCTCTGGAAGACTTTGGATTAATTTATCTAATTTAGATTTAGTAAAATTAATTGGTGGGTTAGGAGGACTGTAAACACTGGCTAATGTTAACTGTTTATTACCATAAGTAATTTGAACTGCAATATTTTGAATAGAATCATCAGAAAAGGTATCAATAATACGAAAATGAATCTTATTATGTAGAAGTATAGCTACACCATTGTGATCATTACCTGAGTCAAGTCTTATAATATTATATCCTATTATCCTAAAGTTGTGTCGTGACTTGAGCCAAGTTTCACAGACAAGAGCAATGTGTATATTATTCTCATACAGAAACTGTGTAAATAAGAAACGATTACTAATTAAACTCTGTGCATTCCATTGAAGTACATTTAACTGGTCCATAAAAAAAAAATAAAAAAAAATATTTTGCTTTAACTGTATCTATGAGAACATCTTTTATTAGCTGGGAAGATATTGTTTTTTCTTGAGCTTTATTAAGAGTAATTATTTTAGTGATAGAATTTAAAATAATATTTAAGATATCATCACTATTCAATAGTGACAATAAAACATCTGTTGAGTTCTTTTTCTTAAGTTCAGGAAAATTGTCTTTGTTAAATAGATCAGCAAAAATACTTTTGTTAAGTGCTGCTTGATTTTCTTTTATTTTCTGTTTTTTAATTGGACATTGACCAGAGATGCTTATATGATTTCCTTTACAATGTGTGCATATAGCCTTTTCAACTGGAGTGCTGCAGTCTTTGTATGTGTGATTTCCACTGCATATGGAGCATTTCACAGAATTTTTACAATATTTAGCAAGGTGGCCTGATACCTGAGACAGTTGTAACATTGTTTCACAGGTGGAATATATTGTTTGACAGCAAATCGCCATCCATTCAGGTCTATGTAGTCGGGCAGCGCATTCGACGCGAACGTGATTGCTACTGCCCCTGTCGGCTGCAAGCTGCTGCTTCCTGTGTCAGATCGTATATTTTTCATTATGCGTTTAACACATATTATTTTTCTATAGGTAGATACTAGCTTGTAAATCTTGAAATTAGAAATGTTCGTGGGGACATTAGTAATGACCCCTGTCACCTCTGTACCTGCTGCTGGGATCGACGCTTTAAGATAATTATCGATCAGAAAAGTTTTATTGTTTAAAAAAGCATTCGCTAAAGTGGGTTTCTCGAAATGCACACCTATTTTATATTTATTAATAGTCTGTAGAAACCTTATGCCCTTATTAAATCTTTTGAATTGAGTCGACAGAGACATCATGTCCCGCGTACATAAAGATCTTTTCTCATCACTGGATTCTACGAATACTATATAATCAGTTAGAATAGAGTCTTCCGGATATCTTCTGTTATAATCTGAAATATAATATGGTTTATACTTCCTTTCATCATTAAAATCTTCATTTTCACTTGACTCCTCAGAAGTATCATTTTCATCAGCCCATGTACTATCTCCTCCCGTATCTTCCTTCGTCTTTTTCTTTTTCCGTTTTCCCATGACGAAAAAGTTGAGAAAAAGTAGTAAAGTAAGTAATTGGTCCAAGTTAAATAAAATATTTAAAAAAAAGGCGCCTATCCAATTCGGGGTTCCCGCGCTTTTTTTTTCACTTAGTAACTGACACTGCTGACAACAAGATGATAATGACTTTTTAATATTGTCACTAAATCCATTTCACGTAATAAGAAGTTTATAGGGAACGTGCAGGAACTATAGGTGGCAGCACTAATCGACAAAAGAGACACTATGCGGACAGAAAAGGAAACTTATCACTTCTCATCGTGCTTTCAATTTACTACAAAATTGTCTCTTCAATTATATTATTTTTGAATATGCTAAAAGGTATAAAATATGAGTTCCGGTCTATCAATAACGATCGTCAGCGTAATATAAATGTTTTATAGTATGAATTTTATATCTTTCGTTTACTTTCTGATGAAAATTGTGGTGTATGAAGACATGGTGGCTGGCTTAACTAAGATAGCTTTCTTATTTTCAACACATGTTATAATCGAAGGGATCGTCAGCGTAATATAAATGTTTTATAGTATGAATTTTATATCTTTCGTTTACTTTCTGATGAAAATTGTGGTGTATGAAGACATGGTGGCTGGCTTAACTAAGATAGCTATCTTATTTTCAACACATGTTATAATCGAAGGGAATCCTTTATCAGCGAGAACAGTATCTCCAGGCTCTAATAAATCAATTAGTTCACAATCATTTGATGAAGCAATCAATAAAATGCAGTCCGTAGCATTTAGATACAAAACTTAAAAAACCAAAGGAGTGCAGCCAACTAAAAACATTATTGTGGGTTTAACCATGTTTATATTCTGAGTACATGTGGAGTCTTTGTTTAACTGTTGAGGGATATTCGGTGTGAACTTTAGTGCGGTCTAGTAGAACACGTGTATGGTGAAGTATAAATGGTTCTGGTATGTTTGCACGGACGGTTGATTTTGAGGGCCTTTTCAATGCAGAGTGTAACAAAAACAAGTTGTTTTCAAATATTTTTCTTTACTGCGTTTATCCATTTTTTTGCGTTTTTCACCAAAACATGGAATGTAATAGAATTTTACGCTAATTGATTTATTTTCATTTTGTGGATGTATTGGTCTACATCCAGAAATGCAACAATGCATTATGATTAATTAATTAATTTTCACTATAAAATTAATTCTGTTTACTTGTTAGAAAAGTCAATGTCAAGCATTAATAGACCACAAGATTCGGATTGGCGACGCCAGTTGGCAGCACCGTCGTTGTGCACGTTCCCTTCAATCCTTGAAAATCTTAAAATGTACTTTTATCACAACCTTATAGGCCAATTAAGAATTTTAAATTTTTAACGTGATTCATATTATGATTCTTATATAGTGGCCATTTTAGACCCCAGTAAATTGTGGCTACCTTCTTAAGGCTGATGCTCCAGGGTAGCCCGCGAAATTTAAATTTTCTTACGTTTTTGGCAAATTGCAGGCCAGTGCTAGGTTGTATGTTGATTAAAATATTGGACGCGATTGTAAGACGTATGTAGTTACAGAATTATAATCATCAAAACCATCAATACAACCCTCCGAGTTCATAAAGGTCGAGAAACGATTTTTTCAAGGTCAAAGTCATTGCTAGACCTTTATGAACTTGGAGGGTTGTATTGATGGTTTTGATGATTATAATTCTGCAACTACATACGTCTTACAATCGCGTCCAATATTTTAATCAACATACAACCTTGCACTGGCTTGCAATTTGCCAAAAACGTAAGAAAATTTGAATTTCGCGGGCTGGTCGAAGCATTCACCTTAACAATGCTTCCTTACAACTTCACTTAATATAACCGAACGCTTTCGTTACTGACGAAGCCACAATGAGCAGGTGCAGTGCTGCTAAGTGGTATAGTCAGAACGAGTTAGTTCCGACTATTTTTCCCAATAAATCTAATTTCGGAGTCGTTTCACAATAAATGTTAATCAAAGCGTCCTCCTTTCAAAGGGACAATATCTAGCATCAAAAGATTAATCCTGCACTTTCAATAATTCAATGCGGTACCTATGTGGTCTTACCACTACTTTATGAACATAGTTTGTTTCTCGGATATTAGAGGGGCGAAAAAAAAAATCAAGTATTGACGAAAAAATATATTTTATTTTTTTATAAATTTCAAAGGCAAAAAATGTATATTGATGATGAATCAATATACATTTTTATACGTTTATTAACATCTTCTTCTTTGGCTTACATCTAAGAGCAAATATACACTTATCTTGCACTACGTTCCATTGTACGAAAATCACTTACATACAATAACAGCCAATATTTGTCCAAACACTTTATAGTGAAGCAACCGTATTTAAACCTATCACAAAATAAATTCTATTCTAACTTAATATTGAACCAACATCTGGGGAAAAGCTATCAATTTAGCGAGGCTGCTGCGAATATCATGACCACTTTAAAAGGTGGCGCTGCTTTAAATCAAGCAAAAATCCGTCTTAAGTCAAACTTGGTATATTTATTTTAGTTCTGTGTTTTCCCGCCTGCACATATTTAAATTGGTTGTACAAAGTGCCTTTATTTTTATCAGAAAAAGGTTCAGTTTGTTGACGACCCTTTGACCAAACCATGTTCAATTATGGAAAGCATTATTCTTCTAACAATTATCATAACTGAGTACCTATAAGTTTTATTAAAAAAATATACAAGCTTTTAACATCCTTTAATTATTATTACAAGTTTAAACTACCCTTCTAGGCGTTGGAATAAATGCGCACAAATGGTAGTTGGTTGCTTTGCAAAAAAAACCTACTCGCGTGTTTGTGACAACTAGCATTTTACAAAAGTTTCCATTTTATTTTTATAAAGTAAAGTCAAAGCACATTGCCTTTGTTCTGCCATTTTCCTGTAAAAAGGAATAGAATTAAAACTGACATAAATGTTTGCATACATTTTTAGCGCAAATCAAAAAGATCTCTTAAAAATGTATTTTCAATACATTTGCTCAAAAAATGCATTTACGAATCAATGTTCACGAAGCCTGTACGGATAGGTACATTGTTCGAAAGTTAAAAATTACGCACCATACAACGGAACGTGCGGTAAAATAGGTACTCTCACCTAAGTACCTATTTTACCGCATACTACGTTGTATAGCACCGTGCGTATTCTTTACTACGTTTTTTTTTTAATTAGGTCAAAATGAAAATCCAAGATGGCGCCGACGAAAATTTTCAATTTTTTCTTCATGGGTGTCATTTTCGTGGTTTTTGGGGTCGCTGTTTGTTTTATTACATATTGTACGGTTTTCTCGCAAATGTGTTGAAAAACTTTGTATGACACACGTGCAGAAATTGGTATTTACAAACTCGTGACTATGGTAAGCCCCGTGACGAGTCTACTCGTTTGTAAAAACCAACTTACCGCACTAGTATAATCCCCGGCACGTAACTTGGCAAGAGTCGTTAGATGCGCAGAAGTCGTTTTTTAGGTCTCTTTGGTGGTCAAGCGGGACGCGGGGTATGACGTAGCGCCGATCCAAGCGCGCGATTGGTGCGTCAGTCGACCCGTGCCTCCCGCACCGCGTCTACATTCCGTTCGCTCCCGATTACACTTGCGGCCACGAAAGTCGTGCCCTTTGTTTTTGTTAACTTTTAGTTACGAGTTCAGTTTTAGTTTTAAATTAAGTTTTTGTGACGAGTTATTGTTTTAAATTTAGTTTTTGTTATGTTTATTACATAATATGCCAGCTCAAGTGGTAGTTCTAATTTGATGCCAGGGGTAACAGTATTATTAACCGATAGTGACGACGAGAACTTAAAATTTTTAATAATGATACTTTTTTTTTCTTAATTAAAAAAAATGCATATTATATTTTATCTAAAACACTTATTAAATGTCACGAATTCCTCTGCTTTGTTTAACTACATGATTAAAAATAAATGATGTCAATAACCGCATAATGACAATCAATAAAAGTGACCAGTTTTTTGTTCCACTAAGTGCACGATGCGCGAACTTGCCCCCACTACGCCAAAACCTTGCCAACTTACGTGCCGGGAACTGTATCATTATAGAACTATTATCATAATGGCAGTTAGGTAGTTTGTTGATAAAATATTTACCGAGTTTATTCACTGCTAGCTGACGTCCCGCGGTTTCACCCGCGTAGTTCCCGTTCCCGTGGGATTACGGGAATAAAATATAGCCTATAGCACTCACGAATAATGTAGCTTTCTACCAGTGAAACAATTTTTAAAATTGGTTCATTACTTCCGGAGATTACCCCTACATTCAAACTTACAAACCAATGTTACCTCTTTATAATATTAGTATAGATGAGCTTTCCTGCCCCCTTCATTGGTTAAAACTTACTTGGATGCAAACTGTAGACCTGACTATATAAATACTGGATAATAGGAATACTGCTTATCTTGTATTTAATATCGGCACAATATTGCAACCTAGAGGCATCATTGGGATTATTTACTTACATTAACTAGAACTATTATAATAAACATGAGTTTTAACATTAAGAAGATATTTTTTTTAATGCTAAATTGGGGCATACAATTCTTTGCTTTTGACACTACCTTTTTAAGACCATTCCATCAAATGAATTTTGGCTACTGCTGATTTATACAGTGTGTACTTAACTGGGATGTGAAATATGTGTTATGGGAAATATTATACCAAAAGGTTATGGAAAACCCCTATAAAGCAAGATCCCAGGGCCGCTAGACATTGGCGGCTCTGGTATCTTGGACCTCTTTATTAGAGAATCATCTGCCTAGCCTTTTCCCAAGTATGTTGGGGTCGGCTTCCAGTCTAACCAGATGCAGCTGAATACCAGTATTTTACATGGAGCGACTGCCTATCTGACCTCCACAACCCAGTTAGAACTGGGTAGTACGATACCCCTTGGTAAGACTGGTTGTCAGACTTTTTGGGTCACTGACCACCTGTAACGGCTGTCAAAGATCTACAAATGACAGCCGGGACCAACAGCTTATCAGCTCTTTATTAGAGAATAACTTCTCAATATCAATCAATGTTGGCTCAGTTTATTTTTCAACTCCTTTGGTTTTCCTAATATGATGCCAGTTAAAACCGTATTCCTCTTTCCCAATGAATTACCACTCTAACGATCCTTTGATAGCTTTAATTCTACAAATAATTGCAAAAGCATTATTGTTCGCATCACTACTCTTAAACCATAGATTCATAAAGACATATCCATAGAGCATTATAAGGATACGTTCTTACATTATAGTCACATTTGAATGATCATGCTACCCGACTACAATAAATGCGTTCGCAGCTTTATTCCATTGGTAAATTCTTATGAGCCAATAATTGAAAACATGCTTACAATTATTTTATTTCAAAATGTCGACAAAGTAAAACTTAAAACTATTTGTGACCTGACTAAAGTCTGTTTTTTAATCTCGTAGACTAAACTGACATTACGAGTGTTGTCAGTTTATTGACATTCTTAAATAGTGATGTGGCACAACCGAAACTTAGCGTTAATAAAATCAAGTATCGTTTTTTTACAATAAGTTATCCTGAAATAATGTGTTTATCCTGAAATAATGTGTAGGTACTTATTTAAAACGTAATAATACAAAATTAATAATGTAAAACATAATTTTAATTACATAACTTAATTACAGGTATTCGCGTTAATCTGATTCAGATAATGACTCCATGTCTGAGGAATATTCTGAATCATCAGAATCGCCACCTACTTCTATGATAAACCTATCAGTAATGTTGTTGTTGTTGTGTTGTTTAAATTAAATTCGTCTATTATAGATAAAAAGTTACGATTCAACAAATCGGTATCGTAGGTACAACACTGCACAAAAGAGCTGGCAACATTATTTGTAAATTTGACATTTGCATGTGTCAATTTAGTCTACGAGATTAAAAAACAGACTTTAGTCTAATTTTAAATAATTTTCTATGAAAAATATATTAATTCTTCGAAACGTAACATAAAGTTTTGAACATTTATCAAAGAAACCAAGAAACCTAATAAAAAAAACCAAAAATACCTCTTATTTTAGAAACCAAGGCTTTTGACACATAATGGTACCTACGCATAAAAAGCAAATTTGACAAAGTTTACTTAATTCCTACTTATAAATTGAAAAAGTAACAGATTACTACTACACTTAGATTATTTTGAATACCAATACTTAATAAAATTCAAAATTAAGAAATTAAAACTTTCACTTATGCTGCTGACCATACACAGACAAAAGACTTAAGTGTTACTATAATTTTAGCTCATAACATTATGCCGTACCCCTATGGGGATAGACAGAAAGAAAAGAACTTCACGCACTGCTTTTACATTTTATACATAGAAAAGACTGAGAATTTTAAAAAGGTATAAATATAAACATTTTTAATGGCTATAAACTGCTATCTTCACTGCTATACAGTAAAAGCAAAGTTTCAAAGGCAAGTGTCATTGGGAGCAGCTGCCCGCAATCTACATGTTATTCATCCTATATATACACAAAGTTACGCTCACCGCATATGCTCACACTCATAAAAGTTCAGTATGCTGCGCTGTTAAGGCACTGGCTTGCGTGCACCCGTATTTACCGTCACGAACCATACATCACAGGGAACCAAACATAATGGACGCCTTAGGTTCCACTGACACTTTGGCAGTAGCTTTCAAGATACGCGCGTCCACGCTTACGGGCCTGCGTGAACGCGTGTGAGCAAATTCGGAGGTTACGGTTACTACGTCATAGGTATTAACGGTGCCACTCGCACGCGGCTTGTGAAGACCAATGCGAGTGTGAGCATGTGTGGCTGGCTCTCAGACAAATCAGAGACTCGGAGAGACCCTCCCAAATGAAATAAATCTCAGTACACAAGACACTACAGCATTCGCCACAAAACACTCAACCAAAACAAACTACTAAATTATCCTAAAAAAAATCAATGATAATAACTGTACAACATCAACTTGGTCCTTAGTCACTCTGTCCTAAGCCGTAGAGGGTCCAAGCAAGGCAGATCACTGCTCACACACTCCCCTTGGTGAAACACTGTCAGTTGGACCTCTTTGACTTTGTTCAGAGGCTTCATCAACTGTTTGGGTGGTCCTCGTTTGTGGAGCATGGCTACTGGGACCAGTTGACGCCGTCCTACCTTTTCTGTTGTTTGCCCTTCCGCTGCTTCTAATGCTGTTTCGACGTCGATTAGTGCGTGGTTGCGGCATTGGAGGAGGGCTGCGAGCTGGGGGGTAATTTTTTGGTGGGTTATCAATATGAGAGTTTTGTTAATTGTAACTTAATTTTTAGGTTTCTTTAATAGTGTAGGGCCTGCAGTCTGGACATAGATAACGACGCTGTCGCAAAACTTTCGATCGCCTATTACTTACGAAAAAAATCGGTTGTAATAACGATGCGGATGTAGAGACTTGCGTTTCTCGCAAGCATCGTTATTGCAACCGAATTTTTCGTAGGGCTGTTGTAAAATTGTTATTTTACAGTAGGTACTCCCGTGCCAGTACCGCAGAGGGTATTTTTAACTAAGGAATATAGAGATTGTGATTTGTGTGATTTATCGGGATTGATCTTTAAGATCATTTTATCGGTAAGTACTTTATAATTTGAGTTAAGAAATAGAGCCAAGTTGTTTTTTTTTTTAAGATAAATTGTTTTCCGATGTTACAAATTTATTCGTTGATTCTTTCAATATTTCAGTTTTTTAAGACAGCATCATCTTCCACTCCACTGTTCGCACGTACCTGTAGTATCTGCTGCAGCGGCTGCTGCACGTCGGGCGCGGGCCTGGGCAGCGCCCTCGCCAGCGCGGCGGCGGCAGCGGGCAGCTGCGCGCGCAGCAGCGCCAGCGCGGCCAGCTCGCGTGCCACGTCGGCGCCCTCGGCCACGCCCTCGGAGCCCGAGTCCCCGTCCGCGCCATTCGCGCCGCCCGCCAGGTGCTCTATACTGCTCCACGGTTTCAAAGACGGGGATTCGCTGTTGCTAAGGGTAAAAATAGAGTGCACTTTGAATAAAACTGGTCTGAACTGATCATCGAGATAATCTTGGCTCATTCTTGGCCCCACGGATTTTTTAATTTCAATTTTTTTGCATATTTTTTTTTAATAATCACAAAATTCTACATTGAAACATGAGTTGAGTTTTAACTTCATTTTTTTTAAATACTTTGTCAGTTAATAAAAACTAGATGTCATCTGCGACCAAGTTTGAATTCAATAAAACCAGAAAACAGTAGACAACATTTGAATAAAAATTGGCGATAATAATGTTATTGTTGTAAATGTAAACTATTCCATGGCTATTAAACCTCTCTGATAAGCTGAAGAAGAAAATACTAATTTAAAAAATGTATGTTATGATTCTATCTTTGGTTGTGACAACTCTCAAATAAATTTTCACATCTTTAAGTCGTATTTTTCCTAGAAATTACAACACGTTATCAGCACGAGAAGCGCTCATAGGAAATACAGTGAATCTTAATACAAATAGTGTGTAAAAGATTATTTTGTGTGGTTGAATATTTTTCGAAGATTTTTATTTTTTGAGATGTCCAGTGGTGATTCTGTAGCGATCAGATGGTCATCATCATCAATACCCTCGCTCCTCCTATCTAATAGAGATGGGTACCCTTCGTGGAAGTTCAAAATGAGGAACTACTTAATTCATGAAGATTTGTGGTGCACAATAAATGGGTACGATGAAGGAGATGCCACCTCTGAACAGGTAAAATCTCGAAATGATAAGAGAGCATTAGCAAAAATATGCTTAACAGTAGATGGCTCTGCAATAACGCATATTAGGAGTGCAAAGTCTGCTCTAGAAGCCTGGAAGGCATTGCAAGATGCTTATGAAGATAAAGGCATGGGCAGAAGGTTGGCATTAGAGAGAAAGTTATATAGGCTCTCGCTGAATGAATTTCAAAATATTGAAATGTACATTAACGCTGTTTTGAGTACTGCACAAGATTTGGCTGACATCGGCAAGGTAATTGAAGATGCTTCGATTGCTGCGATTTTATTAGGAGGTCTTTCTTCGAAATACGAGCCTCTAATAATGGCATTGGAGAATAGCAATGTAGAAGTAAGTACCGAGCTAGTTAAAAGGAAGCTACTGAATGAAATGTCAAAGGTTGACTCCACAGAAAGTGTTGCAGCTTTTCAACTGAAAAATCGATCTGAAATTGATGTTCATAAAACAAAGAAGAAGAAACCTATTGTATGCTATGAATGTAACAAACCTGGACACAAACGGCCTGATTGCCCTCTACGCAATAAGGTAAAGAAAGGCGTTAGTTCATCAGACAAAGAGACTACTTTTAGTGCTCTTGGTTCTTCGTGTTTGGAGATAAATAAGTGGTTTATTGATTCTGGTGCATCAAAACACATGACTCCTAGACGAGATTGGTTCAAGGACATCAAACCATTAGAAGGTAGCACTGTTACTGTTGCCAATGGTGAGGCGATTCTACATGGTTCGGCTAGTGGTGGACTGTACACTCTCGATTGTACAACTAATTCCCTCCAAAATGTTGCGTACGAGGTGCACTCTGACACGTTGAGCAGGTACCTGTTATGGCACAAACGGTTAGGTCACTTATGTCGCATTGGTATGAACCAATTAAAGAATTCTCACGTAGGTATAGATTATACTGAAATAGATAAATCGAGTTGCGTTGCCTGTGTTGAAGGCAAGCAGGCGAGAAAACCTTTCAAGACGACTGCATACAAGAAAGCTATCTCAAAGCTAGAGTTGATCCACTCAGATTTATGTGGACCAATGTCTGAGACATCATTCCAAGGTAATAAGTATGTTCTTATTTTCATAGATGATTTTTCGCGGATGATTTATCCTTACTTTATTGCTTCTAAAGCACAAGTTAAAGAGAAATTTTATATTTTCCAAGCATTAGTGGAAAGACAAACCGGTGCTAAAATCAAGAGATTGAGAACTGACTGCGGAAAGGAGTATGTCAATAAAGAGCTTGCGGATTACTTAGCTACGAAAGGAGTGACGCATGAGACTACAGTAGGGTATAGCCCTCAATCAAATGGAGTAGCAGAAAGAACCAATCGTTCCATCGTGGAAAAAGCACGGTCCATGCTAGCTCAGAGTTCGCTATCCAAAGCGTACTGGGAAGATGCCTTCAAGACTGCTGTATACTTGAAAAATAGGTCACCACATCGGGCTCTAGAAAGAAAAACACCATTTGAAAAATGGAATGGCAATAAGGGTGATTTGTCCCATTTGCGTGTGTTTGGGTGTAGAGCACTTATACAAGTTCCGGCTTGTCAACGGAAGAAACTAGATCTGAAGACTAAAGAAGTAATCTTTGTTGGATACTCAGAAGATCCAAATGGTTATTATTTCAGGGATTCTACAAATCCAAGAAGCATCCAGAAGTCAAGAGATGTAACATTTTTTGAAAATCATTTTTCACAATTAAAAGGTAATGCTGTTGAATCTGTGAAAACGGAACCAGTCATTTTGATTAATGAGCAGCAGTATGAGAATAAAGTTCGTCAATAAAATAATTCTATGTGTAGTGATGATGAAAATGATTACAACTCAGCAGAATCAGAGGATCCTACAAGTCCTGAACGGATAGAGCCAGCTGTGGATCAGCAAGTAAGTAGATATCCTACTAGGATTCGTAAACAACCGGATTTCTTTACCTCTAAGGTATTTGCTGAAGAGATTATTGAACCGAAGAATTATCTCGAGGCAGTGAATGCAAATGATGCTGATAGATGGCTTTTGGCAATGACAGATGAATACAATTCTTTGTTAAAATTAAAAACCTGGAAGCTTGTTGACCGACCCAATGGAAATAAGAAGGTCATACCTTGTAAATGGGTCTACAAGTTAAAGATGAATGCTGACGGAAATATTGTGAAGTATAAGGCAAGACTAGTGGTTAAAGGTTTCAAACAAGTAGAAGGTGTTGACTACACTGAAACGTTTGCCCCTGTAGTTCGTCATTCTTCACTCCGTACATTGTTTGCTTTAGCTGTAGAAATGGATCTACAAATGAGACACTTGGATGTTGATACAGCTTTTCTAAATGGAGATCTTGAAGAGGAAGTATTTATGGAACAACCTCAAGGTTTCGTAAAGAAAGGACAAGAAGCTCAAGTTTGTCTGCTGCAGAAATCCTTATACGGGCTCAAACAAGCACCACGAGTATGGAACAGGATGTTGGATACTGTTATTTGAGGTAGTCTAGAATATTATGAGTAAGAATAGACAATAAGTTATTAAAAGGGGCTTTATTTTTTTTTATTGTCTGTGGTACACTTTCCATCAAATGGCGGCTTGATGTGCCTTTGTATTTTCTCCCATCGTTTAAATGGTTCTATCCTAAAATCAGCGTTCATATTCTTTAAGTCCTAATTACAGGTTATGGGCCCAGTAGTTCCGTAACTCTGTATTTTAGGTGAAGAACCGACGTTGTTTGTGCAACATACAAACGGCGATCACTTTGAGGCGTGGTTCTGCTTCTTTGTGTTTCGCAAAAAAAAAAAAGTCGAAGTCAATTGTGCTGAGGGCAGCGGCGTCTGGTGTTTAGCGGTGCAAGGGAGCACACGCGATAGACGTTAACAATTCGACGGTGGAGCAGATCGGGAATCAATGGATCAGCTCGTGGCGATGACGATGGGAGGGGGAGTCAAGTTGGAGGGTCCGACAAATTGGAATTTATGGAAGTTCCAGATGACAGTGTTGCTGAGAGCGCAAGACGTGCTATCGGTGGTGAATGGCACTGAGGTCAAATCTGCAGATGCAGCGTGGGTAAAGAAAGATGCGAAGGCTCAAGGGTTAATCGTTTCAAGATTGACCGAAAGCGCAATGATACATGTCATTGCTTGTGAAACTGCTGCACAAATGTGGGATAAGTTGCTCAATGTTTATGAGCAGAAATCGAGAACAGCGATTCATTTGTTGCAACAGAGATTTTTTAATTTCAAGTTCGAGGAGAACATGGAGGTGTCGGTATTTGTATCAAAACTAAAAAGTCAGTAGACACATCTAAGCAAACTTTTGATAGTTTAGTTGCTAGACTTCATGTGGAGGAAGACAGACTGAAGGCAAAGTCAACAGATAGTGAAAATGTGGCATTATTTGCAAAAAAATCTGACACTCCAAAAAAATGTTTTAAGTGTGGTAGGGCTGGACATTTTATCCAAGATTGTAAGAGTAAAAAGGATGTCAGAAAGTGCTATAATTGCAACAAAGTTGGACATTTAAAGAAACAGTGCACAAAAGAAACAAAAACTGGAGCACAAAGTAACGCCTTTTCAACAATAATAAAAGACAACAATGGGTTACCATGTCATGCATCTGAAAGCAAGTGGATTATCGATAGTGGTGCTAGTGAGCACATGACTTCAGAACGAAATTTGTTTACGTCAATGCGTCAAGTATTAAACCGGTTTGTTGTTGTTGGAGATGGGCGACGTCTACCAGTTTTGGGAATTGGAGAAATTGAATTTATAAACAACAAACTAAGTGAGGTGTTATTTGTGCCAGAACTAAAACTAAATTTGTTTTCTGTGACAAGGGCTACAACTAAAGGGTATAGTGTGGATTTAACATTGGATAAATGTGTAATAAAGAAAAACAATCAGCTGTGTGTGTCAGGACTTAAAGAAAACAATGTTTATATAATAAAATTTAAGAAACATGATGTCCAATGTGCGGTGACTCTCAGTGAGTGGCATGAGAGGTTATGTCACCAGAACATAAACTATGTGAAGTCTGTACTTTCAACAAATAATGTGAAATATACTGAGGACAATACGAAGTGCATTGATTGTTTAAAGGGAAAGGCACATAGGCTTCCTTTTACAGACAGTGTATCCAGTACAACACAACCTTTGGAGTTGGTACACGCTGATGTGTGTGGACCATTTGAAGTAGCATCACTTGGAGGGGCAAGATATTTTTTACTTATCAAGGATGATTTTACTAAGTTTCGTCATGTCTACTTCATGCAAAATAAGTCAGAGGTTGTGCAGTGTGTCAAGTACTATTCTCAGTCTGCGGAAAGGAAAACAGGGCAAGTTTTAAAGATTTTTCGATCTGATGGTGGGGGTGAATTTGTGAATAAGAAAATGGAGGAATATTTCACTAGCAAGGGCATACAGCACCAAACAACAGTGGCTTATACGCCAGAGCAGAATGGCCAGGCCGAAAGAGACATGCGTACCCTGGTGGAGGCGGCACGTACCATGCTGCATGCCAAAAACATGGGTAAAGAGTTGTGGGCTGAGGCCATTAATACAGTTGTCTATGTGCTGAATAGAACCAGTAAGAGCAGAACCGAAGGGAAGACACCATTTCAGATGTGGACTGGGCATGATTTTGATATTACCATATTAAATAAAATATTTGGTTCTAAAGTATGGATACATATACCTAAGGAAAAGAGGTGTAAACTGGATTCAAAGGCTGAAGAAGGCGTGTTTGTTGGCTATGAGAGTTCAAAGGGATATAGAATTTATTATGAGAAGAAAAAGATAGTACAGACAAAAAGAGATGTAGTGTTTGTGTCAGAATGTATGTCATTACCAGAAGAAAAAGAATATGACAAAGAGAACGTAGTCTATTTGGACAGAGAGAATACAGGATTTGACCAAGAGGAAGGAGGGCAGGAGCCGGTACAGATGGACCAGGAGCCCATGCAGGAAGAGCCGCAGCAGGAACAGGCTCAAGTAGAACAGGAACAGGGTCAGGCAGAGAGAGAGCCAGAACAGGAAGAGCACAGTGATAGTGAGGCAAGTAATTCTTAAAATTCTGATTACTCTGATGCCAATGACACTGAACAGACAGTACGCACACGGAGTGGGAGAAAAGTGAACAAACCTTCGAGGTTCTATGACTATATGGCATTAGTTGTGGCAGAGGAAGAACCTGCTAGCTACAAGGAAGCAATGGAAAGAGAGGATGCTGACAAGTGGAGGAAAGCTATAGAAAAGGAATTGAGTCAGTTACAGGAACATAATACTTGGACACTCATTGAAAAGGTACCAAAGGGAAAAGAAATAATAAGTACTAAATGGGTGTTGAAGAGAAAAGAGAGTCAGGACGGAGAATTTATTTATAAGGCAAGGTTGGTAGCCAGAGGCTTTCAACAAAGCTGTGATGATAGTGATTTATATGCTCCTGTAGCTAAACTAAATACCTTTAGAATATTTACTGCTGTTGCTACTAAGTTAAATTGTAAAATAAGACAATTGGATGTATGTAATGCTTTTTTAAATAGTAACATTAATGAAGATGTGTATTTGAGGTTGCCTGATGGTATAGAGTCTGATTTGAAATTTTGCAAACTTAATAAGTCTATTTATGGGTTAAAAAGATCTCCGAGGTACTGGAAAGAAACTTTTGATAAAGTGATGAGGTCACAGGGTTTTAAAAGTTCTGATAAGGATTACTGTTTGTATTCAAAGCATGAGAATGGTAATAAAGTATTTTTATTGTTGTATGTTGATGACATATTGTATTTCAGTACTTCAGAGACAGAAAGTAACAAGTTGAGAAATATATTATATGATTCTTTTAAAATGAAGGATGTAGTTGGTAAATTTTTGGGTATGGAAGTAACTCAGGATTTAGATAAGGGTTGTACAACAATTTGTCAAAAAGATTACTTGAAAAAGATTTTAGAGTATTGGGGTATGAAAGATTGTAAACCATTATCTTTGCCTATTGATAAGAATTTTAAATTTATATTGTTAAAGAAAGAAAAGTCAGAGTCAGAAGAAATAGAACATAAATGTAGAATGATAATAGGAAGTCTAATGTATGCGGTAGCTGGATCTAGACCTGACTTGTGTGCCGTAGTCAACATATTAAGTAGATATCAAAGCTGTGCTAGCCAACTGTTGTATAAATTGTTACTTAATGTTCTTAGATATGTAAAGGGAACATTGGATTTGTGTTTAACTTTCTATAGAGATGGTAGAAATGATATTGTTGGTTATGTTGATAGTGATTGGGGAGGCAGTGATGATAAGAGATCAACAACAGGTTTTTGCTTTAAGGTTTTTGGAGGTTCAGTTATTTGGGTGACTAAAAAGCAACAATCTGTGGCTTTATCATCTACTGAGGCTGAATATGTAGCTCTCAGTCATGCTACTAGTGAAGCTTGCTGGCTTAGGTCTATATTATGTGATTTTGGTATTTCTGTGGGGACAATTGTCTTATATGAAGACAATCAGTCCACAATTAAGATGGCTAATATGGCTACAGGCATAACTAGGGTCAAACACTTAGATATTAAGTTGAGTTTTGTAAAAGAAAAGATAGATAAGAAAATAATAGTAGTTGAATATGTAAGTTCTGATAAACAAGTGGCAGATATTTTAACTAAAGCTCTAGGTGGGGTTTCATTCAAATGTTTGAGGGGAAAATTGTTTAATTAATAATGGGTTGGTTTTAGTAGTGTAGAATAAAGGTCAGTTTTATTTTTGTATGTGTAACCTTTGTGAAAAGGAAAGTGTAGGACAGTATTGGTTTTGTGTTGTTTTTAATAATTATTGAGGGGAGGTGTTATTTGAGGTAGTCTAGAATATTATGAGTAAGAATAGACAATAAGTTATTAAAAGGGGCTTTATTTTTTTTTATTGTCTGTGGTACACTTTCCATCAAATGGCGGCTTGATGTGCCTTTGTATTTTCTCCCATCGTTTAAATGGTTCTATCCTAAAATCAGCGTTCATATTCTTTAAGTCCTAATTACAGATACAACACTGTTGAAGTTAGGTTTTGAAAAAACTCCTTCCGAACCATGCGTGTATAAGAAACTTTTTGGTAACGAGTTGGTCTTATTGGCAGTTTTTGTCGATGACATTATTGTCTTTTACCAAAATGAAATAACATTTGACACTGTCAAACATGTTTTGAAAAATATTTTTTCAATAAAAGATCTGGGAGAATTAAAATATTATCTCGGATTAAATATCCATAGAAGCGACGATGGTAAAGTAAAAATTAGTCAAAGAACATTCATTTTAAGTTTGCTGAAAAAATATGGTATGGATATGTGCAAGACGGTTGAGACACCATCAAGCCTGAAGAAGCTGAGTACTGGAAATGGAGAAGACGAGTATCCATTTCAAAGTTTAGTTGGATCCCTTATGTTTTTGGCAGTAAACACTCGTCCTGACATAGCATTTGTGACGAGCTATCTCAGTCAGTTCAACACAAAGTTCAATAAAGAACATTGGCTTGAACTAAAGAGAGTGTTGCAATATTTGAGAGGTACAATAGATTATGCTCTTACTTACAGAAAGACTGGAGAGTACCTTATGGGATACACGGATGCAGATTGGGCTAACTGTAGCATGGACCGAAAGTCATATACTGGCTACTATTTTATGCTGGCTGGAGGTCCTGTAATGTGGCAGGCTAAAAAGCAGCAAACGACTGCTCTGTCATCTACTGAGGCGGAGTATATGGCACTAACCGCTGCGGCTAAAGAGGCGTGTTACCTAAGACGATTTGTATCGGAAATAACTGGTAAGTCCGATACTGTTACTTTGTTCAACGACAGTCAGAGTGCACAAAGTTTAGTGCATAACCCTGTCCATCACGAGCGAACGAAACATATAGATACAAGATATCACTTTATACGGGAGAAGGTATCTGACGGTATTATAGATATTAAATTCGTCAGATCAGATTTGAATTTTGCTGATATGTTAACAAAACCGTTAGGGCGTATTGCACATAAGAGATGTGTAGCTGGTTTGGATTTAGCATAGGTTTTGATAATGTGCTATTTTTTTTTGTCTAGAGAGTTTTAATTGAGGGCGGATGTTGTAAATGTAAACTATTCCATGGCTTTAAAACCTCTCTGATAAGCTGAAGAAGAAAATACTAATTTAAAAAATGTATGTTATGATTCTATCTTTGGTTGTGACAACTCTCAAATAAATTTTCACATCTTTAAGTCGTATTTTTCCTAGAAATTACAACAGTTATAGCCAAGTTTTATTTAATAACTAGCTGACCCGCGCATAGGGCTTGCAATCCGGATATCCGTATTATCCGGATATCCGCAGATTTTCAAATCCGGATTTTACTTGCATCATTATCCGGATTTTACGGATAATACGGATAGTTGTATTTCCATTTTCAAAATTAAATAAATAGCTGTAATCTTCAAAGTACATAACTGTTATTACGTTATTTATTTATTTTTCAACACACTGCAATTAGATACGTAATGTCATCTCAATCAAACTGTGACTTTTTCATTACTATTATTCACAAGTGAGTTATAGGGTTTTTTTATAGGTTAAGGTGCTTGTTGCTTTGTTCTTAAAAAAGTTTCGATACAAAAAATCATGTTCAATAAATAGTACAATTAAATTAATGTACGTGCTTGCTCATTTTATGCAACTTCGTATTTAAATAGATAATTTAAACTTGTACGTTTTTAATAAATAAAACTTTCACTCAAATATAACTTTTGTTTTCTAACTTTGAATTCCCCATTTTGTACGTGGCTGAAAAGCTATCCGCGAGAAGCAAAAAAAATAATTTTAGTCTATGGCCGATCGCCATTGTTACATGCGCGCGCATAGGAAAACTGATAAATTTTTCCCGCCATTGCGAAACATTTTTCACAACTCGTTTTCACTGTTGAAATTATAGTTATTTATTAATTAAAATGTCTACAAGTACTAGTTATGAAGAAAATGATTTATGTTGTACACTGCCCGATATAAGATGTGAAGCCCTTAACGTTATGGAAAGTTTACTAACTGAAAACTCCAAGGACAAATATCTATTATCTACTAAATAAAATTATTTTTGAGTATTATTTTCTTCACAAGTGAGTTGAAAAACGTCGTTTGATACACGTGTGTAATGATGATTACCGTCCTCGGCTCTCTTAAGACCCTCGCCTAACGGCTCGGGTCTCAATAGCGCCTCAACGGTAATCACCAACATTACACACTTGTACCATAATGTACTATTAATATAGAGCTAATCACTCTTGCAATTTTTTTTATTCACTTCACAAATCACAACACAATAATTCAATTTAGTGACAGAGATCATAACAACATTTACCACTTGTTAAAATTAAACTTACATCCATACTGCACGTATTTTCAAGATTGTATTGTATTGTATCGCACTCACGGTCGTTTTTCATTTAAAACCAGTTCTTGTTCTAAAGTGGTATTTTTATTTGATTATTATGTTTTAAATAGGTTGATTTGATTAGGATTTTGTGATAAATGTAAGATCTCATTTTTTAATGGAATTGTTATAAGTATGAGAAGGATAGATACAAATTATTGGTCGGGTTTTATCCGGTTTTCTATAGTATAATTTTAGAGAGTGAACTAGTTTTGTTAGGCGACTGTTACTTAAAATACTGGTATAGTTTATTATTTCTTTGTCATTTTGATTGAGAGACTGATTAAAACGTGTTACAAAAGTTTATTAGTTTTATTTAGAATAAAAACTAAAAAATATCCGTATTATCCGCATTATCCGGATAATCCGGATAGTAAAATATTGATATCCGTATCTATTTTATCCGGATTTATCCGGATAGTAAAAATGAACGGATATTGCAAGCCCTACCCGCGCAACTTCGTCTGCGTCACATGAAAGAGAGAGAGAGGGTCAGAGAGACTGTGAGATCTTAAAAGATTGACATTATCATGCTATTGTGGATTTTGTGTTGAACTTTTTAAGAGGAACAATTCCCTAATACATGATTGTTGTGTTATTTATAATCTATGGCTGTATAAAAATTCTTCCTTGTCCACAGCGCCACCTACCGTTATGTAGTAACTTAGCTTGTCAATAAAGCGTTAGTACGTTCCTAGTAGCCGCTACACGAGTTTTATTTAATAGGTTATGGGCCCAGTCCCGCTAATAAAAAAGTATAAGTATAGTTCTTCGCAGCGAGGAGCTCGTGGCTAAATAATAACAGCCGCTCGGGTCGATCGTTAGGTTAAGCCGTGCTAGCCTAGGTTGGTCTGTGGATGGGTGACCGCCCATTACATACCGAGTTTCCTCCGTGCCTCGGAAAGCACGTTAAGCCGTTGGTCCCGGCGGTCATTTGTAGATCTTCGACAGTCGTTAGGTAGTCAGAGGCCCGAAAAGTCTGACAACCAGTCTTACCAAGGGGTATCGTATTACCCGGTACTAACTGGGTTGTGGAGGTCAGATAGGCAGTCGCTCCATGTAAAATACTGGTATTCAGCTGCATCCGATAAAACTGGAAGCCGACCCCAGCACAGTTGGGAAAAAGCTAGGCAGATAATGAAGTATAGATCTTCGCACAGTTATAATGTCGGCAAATTATTCCTTGAATGTCCCGAAACTCAAGGGCAGGGATAATTATGACGATTGGGCATTCGCCGTTGAAAATTTCCTGATTCTGGAGGGCATCGATATTCGAAACAGTGAGGCGTTAAGGCGACGCATCGTTCTAAAACCGGGCACGCGCGCTTCGGGACTGAGCGGGGGACTGGGCGTCTGAGCGGGGCGAGGATTGCTAGCTTATAACTTAAAGGACGTAAACGACAAAATGGTTTTTGTTATTTAATTCAGTTGGGAACGATAATTTGAGAAATTCCTTCTACAATTTTAAAGAGTATGTATAGACTCATCCACGGAGAAAGTTAAGAGCGGGCCTAACGCCAGGATAAATTCTGATTTCCCCCGCGCGTCTCGCTACACCCGCATTAGTGCCGATAACAAACACGGGCGGCCGCGGCGCCACGACGCGCGAAGCGCGGGACCAAGCTTGCGTAGTGTAGCGGGTAGGGCGTAGTATATGCAAGCAACACAGTTAAATAAAGCCACTTTTTTTTCTTATTTTTTTTTTGTGTTCATTATGTTAACACCTATACAATACATTCCTATGTTGTTTGTATGTCGTGAAATAAAAGTTTTGACTTTTGAGTACTCCATTTCATCTTAATTTTTTTCTCCATTTCGTTTTATCATTACGCCTGTTATTTTGACGACCCGATTGGCGCAGCGGTAGTGAGGCTGCCTTACGTTCTTAGAGTCCCGGGTTCGAATCCCGGTCGGAGCAAATGTTTGAGTGATGAGCATGGACATTTGTTTCCGAGTCATGGATGTTTATATGTATGTATAATATGTATGTATTTACAAACAAAAAGTATCTACGTAGTATATCAACTATCTGGTGTCCACGACACAAGCCTCGTTGCTTAGTGTGGCACTAGATGGCGCTGTGTATAATGTCCAGCAATATTTATTTATTTATTTATACTTGAAGGTGGTTTTTTTTTTTGTTTTTCCGTCATGGTGTCGTTTTCATGGTTTTCGTGGTTGCTGATTACGAAAACACGTATTAATGTCTACAATTTTTGCACAAATACAAACTAAAAATAAAATGTTATATTATAAATACATTAAAAACGATAACAAAAAGTAAAATGATGAAATAATAAAATAAATAACATTCGATTTTTTAATAACTTATAAAATTATAAGAGCAAAAAGGCATTCATAAACACCTAACATGACAAAATCGAGAAATGTATAAAATTGATAACCATAATAAAATTGAGGACATACCGTACAATAAGAATCAATAATAAAAGTAAAAATAATAGAATGTATAAAATTTATGACATTGGTAAAATTGAATAGGTAGCGAATAAAAATTGATGAAATTAAAAAAAATAAAGATAATATTATATTGATAACTATGCTAATATTTAAAAATGCATAAGATTGTATTAATGATACCTATACATGATATATACCTAATTGATAAAAACATTGATGAAAATTGTTTTAAATTGATACATCAACACACAATAACAAAAATTATAGAATGTGTAAAATTAATAACATTGGTAGAATAAATATTTATAAAATACTGTGCCCGTTAATAAAAAGAACAAAAAGGCAATAATAATAAAAAGCACAAAAGATAAAATCGAAAATTTTATAAAATTGATAAAAAAAAAAAATGACGACATACACTAAGAATAAAAATTTCTTTGGCACCATCTTGAATTTCTTTTTGACCTCATTTTCGTTATCAGCGACTCCGAAACCATGAAAATGTCACCCACGACAGAAAAACCAAAAAACCAACTTCAAGTATAAATAACATGAATGCGCGTGAATGTTTGCAGAGTGAACCTCAGTGGCCATTAATTCGCGCAAAAGTCCAGTCGCGCAAGTGTCTTTCGCGCAAGTTTCTTGATACCTTACGTACCTACTACCTACCTACTACCTACCTACTACCTACCTACTACCTACCTACTACCTACCTACTACCTACCTACTACCTACCTACTACCTACCTACTACCTACCTACTACCTACCTACTACCTACCTACTACCTACCTACTACCTACCTACTACCTACCTACTACCTACCTACTACCTACCTACTACCTACCTACTACCTACCTACTACCTACCTACTACCTACCTACTACCTACCTACTACCTACCTACTACCTACCTACTACCTACCTACTACCTACCTACTACCTACCTACTACCTACCTACTACCTACCTACTACCTACCTACTACCTACCTACTACCTACCTACTACCTACCTACTACCTACCTACTACCTACCTACTACCTACCTACTACCTACCTACTACCTACCTACTACCTACCTACTACCTACCTACTACCTACCTACTACCTACCTACTACCTACCTACTACCTACCTACTACCTACCTACTACCTACCTACTACCTACCTACTACCTACCTACTACCTACCTACTACCTACCTACTACCTACCTACTACCTACCTACTACCTACCTACTACCTACCTACTACCTACCTACTACCTACCTACTACCTACCTACTACCTACCTACTACCTACCTACTACCTACCTACTACCTACCTACTACCTACCTACTACCTACCTACTACCTACCTACTACCTACCTACTACCTACCTACTACCTACCTACTACCTACCTACTACCTACCTACTACCTACCTACTACCTACCTACTACCTACCTACTACCTACCTACTACCTACCTACTACCTACCTACTACCTACCTACTACCTACCTACTACCTACCTACTACCTACCTACTACCTACCTACTACCTACCTACTACCTACCTACTACCTACCTACTACCTACCTACTACCTACCTACTACCTACCTACTACCTACCTACTACCTACCTACTACCTACCTACTACCTACCTACTACCTACCTACTACCTACCTACTACCTACCTACTACCTACCTACTACCTACCTACTACCTACCTACTACCTACCTACTACCTACCTACTACCTACCTACTACCTACCTACTACCTACCTACTACCTACCTACTACCTACCTACTACCTACCTACTACCTACCTACTACCTACCTACTACCTACCTACTACCTACCTACTACCTACCTACTACCTACCTACCTACTACCTACCTACTACCTACCTACTACCTACCTACTACCTACCTACTACCTACCTACTACCTACCTACTACCTACCTACTACCTACCTACTACCTACCTACTACCTACCTACTACCTACCTACTACCTACCTACTACCTACCTACTACCTACCTACTACCTACCTACTACCTACCTACCTACTACCTACCTACTACCTACCTACTACCTACCTACTACCTACCTACTACCTACCTACTACCTACCTACTACCTACCTACTACCTACCTACTACCTACCTACTACCTACCTACTACCTACCTACTACCTACCTACTACCTACCTACTACCTACCTACTACCTACCTACTACCTACCTACTACCTACCTACTACCTACCTACTACCTACCTACTACCTACCTACTACCTACCTACTACCTACCTACTACCTACCTACTACCTACCTACTACCTACCTACTACCTACCTACTACCTACCTACTACCTACCTACTACCTACCTACTACCTACCTACTACCTACCTACTACCTACCTACTACCTACCTACTACCTACCTACTACCTACCTACTACCTACCTACTACCTACCTACTACCTACCTACTACCTACCTACTACCTACCTACTACCTACCTACTACCTACCTACTACCTACCTACTACCTACCTACTACCTACCTACTACCTACCTACTACCTACCTACTACCTACCTACTACCTACCTACTACCTACCTACTACCTACCTACTACCTACCTACTACCTACCTACTACCTACCTACTACCTACCTACTACCTACCTACCTACTACCTACCTACTACCTACCTACCTACCTACTACCTACCTACTACCTACCTACTACCTACCTACTACCTACCTACTACCTACCTACCTACTACCTACCTACTACCTACCTACCTACCTACTACCTACCTACCGGTTAATTCGGACGGGTTGTTTATATTTAAAATAATTTCGGACAAAAACAATGCACATAAATCAATCATCCGTTTATTTTGCGTTTACTATGAGCTTATGCACGTAAAAAATACATAGTACATTCGACTTCGGCAATCAGCCATCATTTGAGTCTTCAACTGTTTTAGTTATCGCTTTTCAATTGTATTTTTCTTGTTACCCATGTTACACAAAAAAAAAAAAATGATTCAATGATATTATTAATGGCGAATTGGCGCGGAGCAAAGTGACATAGACTACCCGTCTCAACAGAGCGAGGGCAACTGATCGGTGAAACAAACTGATGTCTCAAGCTCGCGTCACGCGGGACGGAAGACTGCGTATTGCGCGGAATAAAAATGTAGTAAGCGCCAAATGCTTTGAGTCTGTTATCTCATAAAATAGAAAATATTTTGAAAAAATGCCAAATGTCAGCTATATGTTATACATGAGTGATAATATTTATCAAGTTTATGGTTCAGTAACATGCACCAAAATAGAATAAAAACCAAAAAAGTTGAAAATTAGAGGTAACTTTGTGATGGTTTTCTATCGAGAAATTTTTATCCTATTATGTTTTTCGCCAATGTCAACCATCACATTCATAATGAAGTTTCCTGACATATACTTTTTTTTCCAATTGGAACATGATTTACTACTCTAAAAATCTAATCAAAGATTGAAGATTTTGCTTTAGGCCCGCTCTTAAGAGGCTTAAATTGGCCCCGTTTGCCCATAACATGTGAATCTCTTTTTAAAAAGAGGTACGTTTGATATTTTTTTCTCTGTTACAAAAGTTACTTAATCATGTATTGAAAACTAACAAAATAAGGTTTTTATCATGAATTATCAGGTCACCAACTTATATTTTCATTTGTTTTGTAATTACTGACAAAACTTGAGATCATTGACTCCATGATTTCCAATGCGTCCTCTTAAGTGAGCAAGACAACAGGAAGGCTAAAGCTAAAATGGTGATGACGGTTGACCCATCACTGTATGTTCTTATAAAAAATGAAACTACAGTTCATAGCTAGTGGACCAAGTTGAAGGCGTCATTTGACGACTCTGGTTTCACCCGCCGCATCAGTCTACTCAGAAACTTAATCTCCATTCGTCTGGAAAATTGTGACTCGATGACTGCGTACGTGACACAGTTAGTGGACACAGCACAAAAGTTAAAAGGTACAGGTTTCGAGATAAACGACGAATGGGTTGGATCGCTCTTGCTGGCGGGATTGCCAGAAAAGTTCTCTCCTATGATTATGGCGATTGAACACTCCGGGATGAAGATTAGTGCAGACGCTATAAAAACGAAATTATTGGATATGAGTGCAGATGTTGAAATCACCAAGTCTGAGAGCGCATTTATTGCAAAAAATACTCGTCATCAAATGCGCGCCAAACGAGCAAAAACAAAAATGGCGTCGGCCATGACAGTGAAAATTCTAACAAGCCGGTAAAAAATATTATACTTTAGAAAGCTCGATTACCACTGACTGACTCACTGACTGACTCATTGACATAATTGTTCTCCCAGATGGTGGATGGGGAGGGGGGTATATTTTGACAGATTCGTAAACAAGTAACTCCCGCGAGTATGGGAAAAGTGCCAAACCTCCCCTTTTCACCCCCCTTCCTCCCCCTCTCTATCGTATCTCGGAAACAAAGAGACTTGGAACATATTTTTTTTCAAATTCGTATAGAGGAGGCTCGGGAAAGTAAAAATCAGTTGTCAAAATTGACCCCTTTTTCCCCCTTCTCCCCCCTTTAGGCGGATCTCGGAAGTTGAGAGACTTGGAACATTTTTTTTTCAGATTCGTAAGAAGGGGCCTAGAGTTAGTCAAAATCATTTTTCAAAACTCCCCACTCTCCCCCCCTTCACCCCTCTCCCCATCGTATCCCGGAAACTAGGCCACGTAGCGGCTTTTTTATTTTTACTATGAATTATTATTGAGGAGCGTTTAAATTTGTATACGGAGGGTATCCTCCTCTCCCCAACCTCCCCTAAAAATAAAAGGGCTATAACTTCGTAACGGTCAGAGATAGCCATTGGGTGTTTGAACAAATATTATAGTAGGCGCAAAAACCTGTCTGGTGGTAGGTAGGTCCTGAGCGGAGCGAACGTGCGAGACCGAGTGGAGCGAAGGGGGGAGGTGGCGAGCGAAGCGAGCCGGCGACCTCCTTTGCGTAACGAAGGTTGAGTGGGTGAAGCGTAACTCAGCTTTTAACGTTTCTAATGAATTCTTTTTTTTACTTTTTTTTATTGAATTAGGTTTTATAATGTTTTAGGGGTTCTTAAGGGTTTTCATACTGATTTAGGGGTAGTTGTAACGGATTTTCCAATTATTTTAAGGATTCCTATGGATTCTCAAAATTTTATGATGGTAAGGAATACTTCTCAAGAACACGACAACACGCGAGCTGCGCGCAGCTCGCGCACCCACGCAAATACTAGTCAAATGTTATAAATGTAAAAGAACAGGACACTACAAAAATCAGTGTCGAAATCCTAATACACAAAGTGAAAAACCAACAAATGCATTTAGTGCAATGTTCTTGACTGGCGAATTTAGTGAAAAAGAATGGTATGTAGACTCGGGCGCGAGCACTCATTTGATTTCCGAGTCAAACAAAAGTTTGTTGACAGATATTTCGTACAATACAGAAACTCGAGATATTGTAGTAGCAAATAAGGAAAGTGTACCGGTTTTATGTTCTGGAAATCTACAGATAACTACACGTGTTGGAGATTCAGAGTATAACATAAAAGTTAACAACGTTTTATGTATACATAACCTCACTACAAACCTTCTCTCTGTAAGTAAAATGATATCCAGTGGCAACAGTGTTGTATTCAAGGAGAATGCATGTCATATTTACAATTAAAGAAAGGAATGTATTGGAGAAGCCAAGCAAGTGAACGGTGTATACAAATTAAACATTGTAAAGTCAGAGGAGCTACTAGCAGGCTTAGAAGTGGCTACCAGTAAGACCTGGCACCGGCGTTTTGGTCACATAAATAACAATGATCTTAACACCATGAGAAACAGTGCAGTAGAGGGCCTGACTTTCCAAAATAAGGCAGAATTTGACAAAAGTAATTGCACAGTTTGTTGCGAAGGAAAGCAAACAAAATTACCCTTTCCTACCAGTTTGTCAAGAAGCGAGGAGGTTTTGAATTTGGTGCATGCAGACCTTTGCGGCCCTATGGAAACAAAGTCACTTGGTAACGCAAGATACTTTCTATTGTTTGTGGACGACTATAGTCGAATGGCTTTTGTATACTTTCTCAAGACTAAAGATGAGACATTCACCTACTTTAAGCATTTCAAAAACTTAGTAGAAAACCAAAAGTCAACAAAAATTAAGTCATTGAGAACTGACAACGGTGGTGAATTTTGTTCGGCTGTTATGGAAAATTATTTATAGCAGTGTGGTATCATACATCAGAAGACAAATCCGTATACCCCTCAGCAAAATGGACTTTGTGAACGATATAACCGGTCCATAGTAGAGAAAGCCAGATGTCTACTGTTTGATGCCAAATTTGAGAAACGGTTGTGGGCAGAGGCAGTACATACTGCAGTATATCTTAAAAACAGATCTCCGGCTGCAGGTCTTCATCAGAAAACTCCATTTGAATTGTGGATAGGTAAAAAGCCAGATGTGAGCCACATCAGAGTCTTTGGCAGCTTAGTCATGACACATATACCAAAAGAAAGACGTCTCAAATGGGACAAAAAGGCAAAGAAGCTCTTCCTTGTTGGTTATGCTGACAACATTAAAGGCTACAGGCTATATAACCCCCTAACCTGCACAGTGACAACAGCAAGTGATGTCATAGTAATGGAACAAGAAAATGAAAACATGACATCACAGGTGATAGTGCAAGAAAAAGGTGAAGATATACAGGATTCAGTGGGGGAAGAAAAGTCAAAATGTGATTCCAGCCATCAAGAACAGACTGATGAACATGATTCGACATATGTTCCAGAAGAAGTTTCGAGTAGCTCAGATGACAGCTTCCATGAATCATTGACATTGACATCTGATGACAAAGAGATCAGTGCGCAGCATCAAAGCACTGAGATATCAGAGAAACGTACCAGGCGAAAACCAGATTACTTTGGCTATGCTAGCTTGTGTGTTGTGGATACATTCTCTGGAGAAGAAATATCTCTGAATGATGCTGTGAATGGATCAGAAAAGGAGCAGTGGCTGAATGCAATCAGTGAAGAATTGCAGTCATTCAGTGACAGGGATGCATGGGAATTGGTGGACAAACCAGTGAATAAAACAGTGGTAAAGTGCAAATGGGTGTTTAAAAAAAAAGGTCAATAGTGAGAGTGAAGTGAGATATAGAGCCAGACTAGTGGCAAAAGGATTCAGTCAGAAAAAGGGTATAGACTTTAAGGAAACCTTCTCCCCAGTGCTCAGGTACTCC
Source organism: Xestia xanthographa (assembly GCA_905147715.2). NCBI lineage: Eukaryota > Metazoa > Arthropoda > Insecta > Lepidoptera > Noctuidae > Xestia > Xestia xanthographa. Next base: position 27,804,793 of record LR990653.1, on the reverse strand, counting down.
ACTTTGAGATTACTATTTGCTGTGAGTGTAGATCAAAATTTAAATGTTGCACACTTGGATGTTCCAACTGCATTTCTAAATGGTTTATTAGATGAGTCTATTTTTATGGAAATACCACCATGTTTCAATTTCCCAGACAGTCAAAATAAAGTTCTAAAACTCAAAAGAGCAATATATGGTTTGAAGCAATCAGCTAGAGCTTGGAATCAGAGGGTTGAGTTATTTTTACTGGAATTAGGTTACACCAAGTCCCAGTATGAACCATGCTTATTTATGAAGTGCAGTGGAAACACCAAGGTTTATATTGCATTATTTGTTGATGATTTTTTTTGTGTTTTACAACTGCAAATATACTTGTGATCATTTAAAAACAGAATTAAAAACTAAATTTAACATAAAGGATTTAGGTCAAATAAAGAAATGCCTTGGTATGAATGTTACTGTAAATAAAAATTGTATTACCTTAGATCAGACAGAGTTTATTGATCTCATTTTGAAAAGATTTAATATGTCTAATTGTAAAGGTTCAGATACTCCAATGGAAAAGAATTTAAAATTGGAACTAGACCAGATATAGCGTATGCTATTAGTTTTCTTAGTCAATATAATAATTGCTTTAATCAGATACATTGGAAACATTTAAAAAGAGTCCTAAAATACTTAAATAAAACTAAACATTATGGATTAAAGTATGTAAAAGGTCAGAGTGATATAATAGGATATGTTGATGCAGATTGGGCATCTTGTGCAATAGATAGAAAGTCATTTACTGGGTTCATTTTTACAATGTCTGGAAGTCCAATATCTTATGAATGTAAAAAACAAAAAACTGTTGCATTGTCCAGCACTGAGGCCGAGTATATGGCTCTCTCCGAAGCATCTAAGGAGGCAATTTACCTTAAAAACGTAGTGTCGGAAATTCATTATAATAAAGTTGATAATAAACCAGTTACTTTATTAAGTGATAACCAAAGTTCACAGAAGTTAGCATCTAATCCTTTGTTCCACAGAAGGACTAAACACATTCATGCTAGGCATCATTTTGTTAGGGAGTGTTTAGCAAATAAGTTGATAAAAATATCTTATTTACCAACAGCTGACATGCCAGCAGATATGTTTACAAAAAGCCTGTGTCATGTAAAGCATTATAAATTTATGAATAAGATAGGGTTGTCAACTTTTCATAAATAAATTTAAGTAAGTTATTGTGAAAAACTTTTTTTATTTGAAATGTGTAAGTATTTTTTGGGTTGTCATTATTTTTATAAGTGGGGGTGTTATTTATAATCTATGGCTGTATAAAAATTCTTCCTTGTCCACAGCGCCACCTACCGTTATGTAGTAACTTAGCTTGTCAATAAAGCGTTAGTACGTTCCTAGTAGCCGCTACCGTTTATGCAGCGCTCGCAACGGAAGTTCTCAAAAGAAATACATTTTCCCCGTTTTTGCAACATTTATCAGTGATGCTTCGCTCCTATTAGTTACTAAATTTACATCATCACGCTACTGCGTGAGTTGTCGCTAAAGCTCGGTAGTAAAACTACCTCGTATATAATGGGTCATTTTAGGCCCCGACTTACGAACAGTAAGTCGTGGGTTCGAACCCAGGCAGGCTACATGGAGACATGGAGAGAGCGACTGTCGCAACCCCGTGCAGGGCACGCCACAATAGTGGTGATAAGTCCCCTCTTTGAGGAGTGGCTTGCGTCACGGCGTCTTCACCTTCCGCCTGACGCAGGACGCAGTCACCTCCTTCTGCGAAGCAGGTGGAGGAGGTGGCGGAACGGGAGAGGGAGAGAAGGGCCTGTGGACGGTGGGCTATGGGCTAGCTCGCCGTCCGTCCGTCTCATGACGACAGGCCGTGTCGACGGCGCGTTCGTATTCCACGCGCGCCTCAAAGAGAGTCAGTAATAGGAAGGGGTCCGCAAGGGCCGATGCCTTTCGGGGTTGCGGGACTGTTCGAAAGAGATACCGTGGCCCCGGGACACAAAGGGCGATGAAGGAACATGGATGGGTTTTAGTAAGTAAAAGTCTGACACTCCCTCCTGCTCCGCCCAGAGCGGGAGGAGTCATTTGATGATTTCCCATCCAAAAAAAAAACTGTAATTTATTTCATCACCGCTCCTCTTAAAACGGTGAAGGAAAACATCAATCCGCACTGGGCCCGCGTGATGGATTATAGCCCATACCCTCTCACAGAGAGGAGGCCTGTGTCCCAGCACTGGGAACATTAATAGGCTGATGATGATGATGATGACTATAAAGCTGGTCAGTCAATTTAAAAGTTATCTGGTCAGCACATTTTTAGTCATTAGTACCATTCTAGCACAATAGATGTCGCAGAATCTTACATTTGATGATTATTTCTTCTTGAATACTTTAAATTCGTATATCTTCTGATAGAATTAACCGATTACGATGAAACAAAAACTAAATAATACCTCAAGATACGCACAATTTGAATGTATAAAAGTTATCTGTATTGGTTTCGTATATTTTACGTGATACTTGATCATCGAAACAGACAAACAGATAAACAGACAAACAGACAAAAATTCCAAAAATGCTGGAAATGAATTCTGTTGGTTATCCTTTCACACCCTGGCAATTTTTTTTTTAATATTTTCGATGTACAAAAACTATTTTTCTACAGATTTATTATATGTATAGATTATAATATTTTTTATTTTTTTATTTTAAATGTTGAACTTTGCGATTTTTAAATGAATATAAAAAAGTGAAGTTAAAAATCCGAAAGGTCAAGTATAAGTTATCGAGGCTGAAGAGACAACAAATGACCGCTTCTTTCAGTCCGTTCAATTTGTCTTTTTGTTTTGATGGTCCTTAGTTATAGTTGAACCCGATAGGCGGCACTCAGGATTACCAACTCCCAAAAATATTTACCCCTCAAGCTAAGTCAAAATTCCCACAATTACTAGAAAATCCCCCCTTTTTTTTCAGATGGGACCTCATCAAATGAAGGAGTCGAGTTCTCATCCAAAAAAAGAAAAAAAAATTACATTCCTCTTATTTACCCCTAAGTTTGGGGGGCAAACCCCTAAGTTGGTAACCCTGGCGGCACTGTTATCAACATTCAGAAAAGACAGGACTATGTCTATTAAGTTAGCTAGCTTTCCTATAAACCACTATATCATTTCATACTCCTTCATTTTCTGTCGCCGATATTCCTATAAACACTATGAACTTATTACTACTCACTTGTGATTATAAATTTCTTGTCTCATCGGCGGGCGCGGATACTCCAGCGGGTTTCGCAGATACAAGACCAGTTGACACACATAGCCCACAGACAGCCATAAACGACGCATCAGCGCGGATAGGATAACTCCAGGGTCTGGGATTACTGCTAGACAGAACTGTGGCAGATAAAACAAGGCCTTCCTAGTTCTTAGTACTAACTTGTTGTTGGTAACTTCTTGTCTGAGCGGCGGGCGCGGGTACTCCAGCGGAGAACGCAGATGTAGGGCCAGTTGACACACGTAGCCCACACAGAGGCACACGGGACGCATCAGAGCCGATAGGATCACGCCCGGGTCTGGGTCTAGCACTGAACAAAAAAGTTAATTTAGTTATGTCAAAAGACAGGGGGCAAAAATGTATGGGAGTTGGTTCAAGCGTCGCCAAGGATGAATCATATACCAAATGAAAGGGTACAATGAACTGCGGTCTAAAATGGCCGCTTTAGCAGAATCCACGCAGAATCTTAGCATGAATCACGTTAAATAATTAAAATTCTTAAAATGGACTTTATCAATATGACTATAAAGTTCATTTTAAGAATTTTAAATTTTTAACGTGATTCATATTACGATTCTGTTAAAGCGGCCATTTTAGACCCCCTGTTCAAACATGCAGGAGGGCATCAAAATGTGTCCGAGGGATTTCGAGAAATTATCCTTTAATTTGGTATACGATATTGTTGGAATGTTTGTGGTTCTGCGAGAAGACTGCGTAAAACGATTAGGTATTTCATTTAGTGTTAATGGTTTTAAATACTGTACTAAATAAATAAATAAATGATTTATCCTTGGCGTAGCTTGGACCACATTTGCCCACTATCCTTTTCGTCGTTTTTACGTTTTTTGGCATTTTGTTAGTATCAAGTTGAATGTTACTAGCTGTTTTCTACGACTTCGTTTGCTTGGAAATTTTGATGTGTATGTGTGAGACTAAAAAATCCTACGACCTATTCTCTAGACCAGCCATTCCCAAAGTGGGCGATAACGCCCCCTTGTGAGCGCCCCCGCTGCAGCTGCAGGCCTAAAGGGGGGGCATTGTGTAGAGGCTTAGGGAACGATTTGTAATTTCATCTAGGAGGACTCTTAGACACCGACTGCTCTAGCTCCCGACTAAAACTTGTGAACATAAACTATATTAATTTAGAGATCGACAGAAGAATCAATTGTTTGTTTTATTTTGAATAAAAGATACTCTGTCTGAATACTATAAAGTTGCGTTTCAATAATCATTCTCATTGGCAGGTGTCGTAGAGTTAACTTGAGACCTGAGTGCCGTTGTGTACAGTCTCCGGCACGTAACTTGGCAAGAGTCGTTAGATGCGCAGATGTCGTTTTTTAGGTCTCTTTGGTGGTCAAGCGGGACAAGGGGTATGACATAGCGACAATCCAAGCGCGCGATTGGTGCGTCAGTCGACCCTTGCCTCCCGCACCGCGTCTACATTCCGTTCGCTATCGATTACACTTGCGTGCACGAATGTTATACCCTTTGTTTTTGTTGACTTTTAGTTACGAGTTCAGTTTTAGTTTTAAATTAAGTTTTTGTTACGAGTTATTGTTATTGTTTTAAATTTAGTTTTATTACGAGTTGTTGTTATTGTTTTAAATTTAGTTTTTGTTATGTTTATTACATAATATGCCAGCTCAAGTGGTAGTTCTAATTTGATGCCAGGGGTAACAGTATTATTAACCGATAGTGACGACGAGAACCTATAATTTTTAATAATAATACTTTTTTTTACTTAATAAAAAAAATGCATATTATATTTTATTTATAACACCTAATAAATGTCACGAATTCCTCTGCTTTGTTTAACTACATGATTAAAAATAAATGATGGCAATAACCATAATGACAATCAATAAAAGTGACCAGTTTTTTGTTCCACTAAGTGCACGATGCGCGAACTTGCCCCCACTAGGCCAAAACCTTGCCAACTTACGTGCCGGGAACTGTACTACCTACTGTGCTCAGGTCTCAAGTTAACTCTTGCGGGTTATAGTGAAATTCTCGTTTAGAATGAATGTTTAATTTTAATCTCCACATATATAGCTCACAATAATTAATTTAATTTGAAGTTATAGTGGTTTTTAAGTAGGTGAAAACATGGGGGCGCTAAAAAATAATGTATTCTCAAAGTGGGCTCAAAATAAGTTTGGGAACCTCTGCTCTAGACCTACCAAATATACGCAAAAAAATCATAAAAATCTCTCAAGCCGTTTCGGAGGAGTTCGATAACAAACACTGTGACACGAGATTTTTATATATTAGAAAATAAATCATTCGAATCATCATATAATTGGCTTTTTGGGCTATGCCGTAGTCAAATAGTGGAGTGAGCACACTTTTCGATGAGCAATCGGCTTGGCCCATCAGACTGATCTTTATAGACGGTGTTAACAACCTCATGACGAAGCCGTCAACCAAACATTGTGTACATCAAACTAAGTAACTTTACGCAAAAAATATTGCTGGGAAACAACTTTTTTTTTGGGGTTAAAAATCATGTTTTGTGGTAGAACTCAATGTAACGCACTCAAAACATTGTGCTGATGGATGAATTGAATAACACGGGGGTCGTGGAGGTGTTTAAAGTAAAAATCTTAGAATATAAAGTTGTATTAAAAAAAAACTTGTCAAAAAGTTGGAACTTTGACCCCCAATATCTCCGTAACTAGAAGGTTCCCAGGTATGGTGTAGAACAAAAAATGATCGCAATGACGAGGAGAATCCTCCTTTCGGCTTCTTTAAGAGGTGTTATACACCCTTTAAATGAACTTCGGAACACCGACGCGGGCAGGGAATTCCACTCCTTGGCTGTCCAAATAATAAAGATGTAGCAAAGCGCTTCAATTACATAAAAAGAACTTACGTGTGTTCCTCATAGAGACCAGCATTGCGACGATAACATAGTGCAGGTTGGGTAACATCGGTCCCTCAGCGAACAGAAAGCCCCACAGATTGGGGATCTCAGATCTGGGGAACTCTCGACCGAAGAGCAGTCTTAACCATCGGCTGAAACAATGTAAGGAAAATAAGTATGGCTTACGCGTACACTAGAGGGGTCTTTGAATAATGAACTTTGTTGTTAGTGACATAAAGAGCAAAGTTGTGTGAACATCTACGCAGTCATCAAGCGCGTCCTCAAGCGAGGTAGTTTCTAGCGTTGAATTATAAACTTTGTTGGTTTATTCGCGTTGCAATAAAGTTGTCGTTGGGTAGCGACCTAACATTTCAAATAAAATAAAAATCTGTATCATCTACCTAGCCTTTTCCTAACTATGTTGGGGTCGGCTTCCAGTTCAACCGGATGAAGCTCAAAGATCTACAAATGACAGCCGGGACCAACGGCTTAGCGTGCTTTCCGACGCACGGAGGAAACCTTGTATGTAATGGGATGGTCACCTATCCACAGACCAACCTAGGCAAGCACGGCTTAACCTAAAGATCGACCCGAGCGGCTGTTATTATTTAGCCACGGGTTCCTCCAAAATAAAAAACTGTAAAAGGACATAATATAACTGAATACTGGACTATAATTTGAAACTCACATGCCAAACAGCTCCATAGATATGTTACATTCAACTAAATGCGTAGATAATTCTAGATCCAATGGTACTAAATATTCTTCTCTCACATTGTCCAAATATCTTATTACTTCGTTAGGATTCTGAAACAAAATTGTTGTTTTTTTTTATTTTTGTATCCTACCACAATGTTGCCATTACGTAACTAAATACAAGGTGGAATCAGGGACACCGACGCACAAACCATACATTTGTAGATGTTGGACTTTTGTAAGTAACGACTGATGTTTTTAGGGTTCCGTACTAAAGGATAAAAACGGGACACTATTACTAAGACTCCACTGTCAGTCTGTCTGTCACCAGGCAATACCTCATGAACCATGATAGCTAGACAGTTGAAATTTTCACAGAATGTGTATTTCTGTTGCCGCTATAACAACAAATAATAATAAAAATAAAAAAAACGATAGTACGGAAGTCTCCATGCGAGTTTTTAAATTCATCATCTGCCTAGCCTTTTCCCAACTATGTTGGAGTCGGCTTCCAGTCTAACCGGATGCAGCGGTACCTGTAACGACTGTCAAAGATCTATAAATGACAGCCGGGACCAACTGCTTAACGTGCTTTCCGAGGCACGGAGGAAACTCGGTTTGCAATGGGTGGTCACCCATCCACAGACCAACCTAGGCAAGCACGGCTTAACCTAAAGATCGACCCGAACGGCTGTTATTGATTACCGATGAAAAATTTCTATGTGAGGGGTTCAGAATGATGTACTGAGTACGTGCTACACGTTTGAGCGTCCGTGTCTCTTGTATAGGTCTGTTCAAACTTTATGGCAGCTAGGAACATCTAACGTAAAGCTGCGCAGAACATAATTTGAGGTATCAGAGGGGCCCGCCGCGGGAGACGCCCCGGGTGTGCACCGTAGGCTTGGCCTGTGGACGGTGGGCTATGGGCTAGCTCGCCGTCCGTCCGTCTCATGACGACAGGCTGTGTCGACAAGCAGGAGTGTTCCACGCGCGACGCAAAGAGAGTCAGCAAAAGGAAGGGGTCCGCAAGGACCGATGCCTGCCGGGGTTGCGGGACTGTTCGAAAGAGATACCGTGGCCCCGGAACACGAAGGGCGATGAAGGAACATGGATGGGTTTTAGTCAGTAAAAGTCTGACACTCTCTCCTGCTCCGAGTCATTTGATGACTTCCCAAACGAAAAAAAAAGAGATATCAGTGGGGCACAGAGCGACGCATCGTCTTAACTGTACGTATATAGTACGCAGACCGTCACTCGCAGCTAACTTCCGAGCCGCCATAAAGTTTGGACAGAACTACACATGAAGTTTGAACAAATAATTAACTAAATGCTTTTCGTGTGTCTTGCGACTGCTTAGATTTTATAAGCTACACAGTGGATTTTGATGTTTTCCCCAGCATTAAGGACATTGTCTTCGTAACATTTATTATATTAATTACCTTAGATTTAGCGTATTTTTATGCACATTTATTTTTACAACAGTATAAATAAACAAATTATGACATTTCTCAGAACTGCAGAACTATTGTTTGATTTTCCTCTTGCAATTGTACATTCATAATAATACTATTTATTTTCCTGTTACAAACTTACATGTGATATCTTAGAAATAGGCAGTCGGCCACATGAGGTCGGTACGATGTCCCCCGTCGTGTAGAACCTTTCTAAACCTTTCATTATTGCACTGAACAGCATGCTGAAAAAAAAATATTTTAGATTAAATAACAATCCTGAAATTCAAGTAAGAAAGGCTGAATTGTATATTACACTCTTGCTTCGCCAGTTATGCAAAAAGGTATTTTAAATAAGCTAGTATTGCAGTTAAGCTGTTGGTCCCGGCATTGTAGCTCTTTGACAGTCTTTACAGCTACAAGTAGTAAGTAACCCGAAAGTTTGATCCAGTACTAACTGGGTTGTGGAGGTCAGATAGGCGGTCGCTCCATGTAATATACTGGTATTCCTAACATAGTTGATAAGGTTAGGTAAGAATTGAATAAGGTATATTTGTTTTTTTTTTAATACATTTATATCACTACATATTATAAAACAAATTCCCCCGCCGTGTCTGTCTGTCTGTCCCTATGTATGCTTAGATCTTTAAAACTACACAACGGATTTGATCGGGTTTTTTTAAATAGATAGAGTGATTCAAGAGGAAGGTGTTAGTATATAATTAGTCAAGCGGGCGAAGCTGCATCAGCTAGTTTGCGTTGCGTAGAAATTCTGCGCATAACGCGCGGCGTTCAAAATCCCATCGAGCTTAAGAAATACGGTGATGAGTCAGAGCGACGATGCTCCACTAAATCGAACTTTTTTTTTAACTCGATGTTCTCTCTCGATGAAATTTACGAATGGATACTAACATATATATATATATATATCTAACGTTATCGATAACGTTATCTTGTATAGTAATAGTAAATACTTACTAGCTATCGTGCTCTAAACAGTCTTCTTTTAGTATAAACTTTAACTTCTCCCTAAAACAAAAAAATATTTAAATTATGTTTTTTCGTACACCTCTGTTATTCTTTTCTGATGAATTTCAGACAGTTAAATTGTTTTTCTGGGACTTCGTCGAGGTTCACAGTCTCGGCGCTTTTCTGGTGGTCGCTACTGTTGATTCTAGAGCACAGGAGTTGCAGTGGTTTAGGAATAGTGCAAGTAATCATGCAACTTCTAGACTTACCCTAGATCGTCAGGCGCGAACTTCCTATCTAGATACAGTTCGAACAAGACTGGTGCTAAGATCTCGTGCATGCCTTGTCTGTAGCCCACGTTTGCGTGAGAACGCGCCCAGAAGAACAGGATACGGACCTAGAATCATAAATAAATATCAATGTTGGAATAAGATTCAATGCAGTCTCTTAAAAGAAGCAGGCGTGGAATAAAGGGCATCAGGGATTAATGATAGTTAATAATTAGTTCAAAAACACTTATTGATGTCGATTCTGTTGTGCACAAACTAAACTTAATTAATTCTTTTTCTCTCTAATAAAACGAGAAATAGACGGACGTAATTTAGAGCTGTCAAATTTAGTTGGAACTAATATTTCTATACAAATGAAGGGTGCACGTAAAAACATGTCGACTAAAAATACGGTGAAGTGCAAGGCAAAAACTAGTTTGATATCTCTAACTTAGTTCATAGCTATAGCCGTCCTTTTCTCGCACTGCCTTTTAGTAAAAGATAGCAATAGCCTAAATTAAGTTTAGATGGTGCACAACAGAATCGACACCAATCTCAAAGCATTTATTTAAAATAGATCAGTTAAAAGCACTTTTGAACAGTCAAAACCATGAAGATGTATCTACCCACAGTCCAGCCACAAGCATAACTGTAACAGGACGATAGTTGCAATAGTAAATCAGGTTTAGTTAGACAATATATATTTTGCAACACAGATAAAGATAACATCACATCTGTATTTCCCAGAAAGAATAGATTGGGATGTCCCTATAATACAGCCGACCCCAAAAAGATGTAAACACGGACAAGGAACCATATTATTGTCTACGACCATTATTCCATAATTGTGTATACAATATACAACTCATCATCATCAGCCTAGTAATGTTCCCACTGCTGGGACACAGGTCTCCTTTCTATGAGAGGGAATGGGCTATAATCCACCACGCGGGCTCAGTGCGGGTTGGTAGATGTCACATGTCTTCGAATTTTTTGGTTCTAAGACATGCCGGTTTCCTCACGATATTTTCCTTCACCGTTTTGAGAGCAGTGGTGATGAAATAAATTACACAAAGTAATGCGTCAATATACAACTACAAACAATTAAATTCACCAAAACCCATGCGAACTGATTGCCATTAAACGGGCACAGGTCCAGTCTCCAAGCTCTTACTGAGCATTCCTGATGAAAAACCTCAATAACACAATGCCCTAGCTGAGAATAGAACCAAGGACCTCAAAAGCCCAGCGCACACCACTGGAGGCGCAGCGGAGCGCATTTGAAGACAACAATTTAATATAAACCTTAACTACCTTGATATACGGTCGCGCGCATTCTCTTGTAGTAGCTTGAGGGCGCTCCGAGTACCGCGTGCGAATTTATTCTTATATTGACCGTATATCAAGGTAGTTAAGGTTTATATTAAATTGTTGGCTTCAAATGCGCTCCGCTGCGCCTCCAGCGGTGTGCGCTGGGCCAAACTCAGCAGTAGTGCTTCCGACTACAAGGCTAACGAGGCAGAAGGCTGGACATCGATCCAGGCTACGAACATAGTCTTACCATCAAATCCTGCACACCTTGATCTCTGAAGTACAGCTCCTCGGGGAATGTCCTGACAACATCTTGTAGAATTAACGTTTTGAGCTCATTATCACAGAAATGCTGTTTCCAAACACTCTGAAACAAAAAACATACTACAGTCGTCATCGGAATAACATACCTAATAATTATCACACCTGTTATCCTTGAAGGGTTAAGCAGAGGGGTTCCCTTTAATACACCCACATTTCATCAGTTATGTTTAAGTCAAAAGTAATAGGGGCGAGCCTATTGCCGTCAACCGGGCACAAACAGCAGCAGATACTTTTTAAGAGCTATCAAAACGCGGTTTTCTCATAGATTTTGTATGGCAATAGACAACTGTGACGTCACTGTTTATTCAACTCAATGACTCTTATTGATTTCAAAGCAACTAAAAATCGAATTTGGCAATGAACTGAAAATAAATCAGGTTTTCAGGCCAAAAATAAAGGGTTTTTTTTTTTTGAGATAGGTGTCTTGGAATTATATGGTGACATCTACCCTATTGTGGAGGAACAGACATCCCAGCCCTCCTCACTTCATCAACATCTTCCTCCTGCCCGCTTAGCATGAACGCCGTAGACACAAAAGAGAATCGACAAATCTTTTGTTCATCTGTCATTTTGTCGATTCAATGACAGATGAACAAAAGATTTGTCGTTTCTCTTTCGTGTCTACGGCGTTTATGCTAAGCGGGCTGGACAAGAACTGCAGTGGCCATTTTAGACGACCCGAATGGCGTAGCGGTGGTGAGGCTGCCTTACGTTCTTAGGGTCCCGGGTTTGAATCCCGGTTGGAGCAAATGTTTGTGTGATGAGCATGGACATTTGTTTCAGAGTCATGGATGTCTATATGTATAATAAGTATGTATTTACAAATAAAAAGTATCTATGTAGTATATCAACTATCAAGCCTCGTTGCAACACAAGCCTCGTTGCTTAGTGTGGCACTAGATGGCGCTGTGTTAATGTCCAGCGATATTTATTATTCTAGAAATCTCTTAACCGTTTGCGGGCCCAGGTTGGCCTCTGTAGAAGTAATCTGGCCAAATGGGGTATTATCGACCCGTCCCAACGACAATTTCAGTGTGGAGTTGTTTTCCACACCCACTGCTTGCTACCGTTCCGTCTGGCGTCCATACATTTATGAGTGACATCTCCACAAAAGCATTTATTATTCTAAAATTTGGTGCGCCATATTTAAAGACAGGTACCTACTGTACAAACATGTTATTATTTGCTGTTATAATAAATTAAAACAAATATTATTTCACTTTGAGTGTTACATGTGGTGTTGGTTATTGAACTCTGTTATAGAGGTTACAATCATAACGGTATTGAATTCACATTCAGTAAAATAAAGAATTGTGGCAATGTAATGGCGATACTGAGGAATATCAGATGCGGGCTGGCCGTAATTAATATAAAACGTTAAGAGCCATTTCACGTTTTCGCGCAAATTTCTAAGACTTTAGTCGCCTAAATTACCATCTTAGAGAACACCCTGGCATTTTTAATACATGTTAAAAATAGATCAGTTTTTCTTATTGACACTTAATTTAACACATTTACAAAAACTTATTTTTTTAGTATGTAGTGATTAATCTCCCACAACTAGTTTACTAAAAATCTTCGCAGAGTCAATTTCAGACTCCTAATACTATCATAAATATTTTTAAATTTCACTCATATAAATACACAAAGCATCAGACATATACTTTTGTCGACAAATAATTTACTAGAATATCGATAATTAATAACATTAATTAGTAAAAAAATAAAGTATTAGGTCAATTTTTACGTTTTATACTGCTATTTTGTCGTGATTTTTTGGTTTGAATAAAGCGTAATTACATTGAAAAAAAAAATGTAAAAATAAACTATGTTCTTTTACTAAACTAATTCCAAAGTTTTATTAAAATCAATTCATTTAATCTGATACAAAATAATTTTTAACATCACTCTAAATTAGAATAAATTACGACGCATAAGCGAGCACCGATTAGTACGGCCCGAGCGCCCATCGACGAAGGACCTGTGCCATTTTTATCCGCGTCCCGATTTTCGAGCGTGTCTATCGTAAACGCATTGTTATACTACGACTACAACATTTTGATTCTCGTTGTATTTTTTTTTCATTAGGTTAGAATTTCGTTTATTATCAAGTAAAGTATTATTTTAGTAATTTGTAAATGAATAGTTATATTTCTGTTTTATCAGTTTTAGCAATGGGGCGTAAGGGTTGTATTATCATTGTGTCAATATAAGGAAAGAATAAAAGAAAATAAAAAACAGAAGCGAGGTGGATATTATTTAATTTGCAATTCATATACATAGTTATCGATCGCGTAAGGTGAAAGCGCAAGGGTAGCCCGCGAAATTCAAATTTTCAAAAGACTATTTCATTAATGATTTGATTATAACTCCGCAAATCCATTATTTGCTACGATCGCGAATCATATTTTGTTCAACGTACAACCTGACACTGACATATTAATTTTCTTTTCTTAACATATAATTATATCGACATAGAATATAGAACCGTAATTACAATTTGAAGGGTTTGAAAACACTTAACACTCCTTTAAAAATATTTGGGGTCCGAAATTTGATAGCTCTTTTGTTTTCATTTTAGAATGAGAAATCGCGTGAATCGAGTAGAGGAGGATAGTACTTTTAGAAGAGACGCCGTGCAGGGTCCTAGTGGAAAGACTGATTCAATAAAATTGATTGTTTTAGTTACAACTAGCTGTGCCCGCGGCTTCGCTCACGTCAGCGCGTATTCTTTTGGCATTATCAGGGAACATTACATGAGAACGTGAAGTCGTAGTATATTCCTGACATCTTCTACAAAACAACATACTAATAAACTGACTTACTGTTAATTTTAATTAAAACTTGTTAGTAAGTACTTCTTTTTTTAAATACCTACTAAAGGAACTCGGTAGTAAATTTTTGAGAGGAATCAATTTAGATGGCCATCGACACGGAAGAAGTTTATGAACAAAGCAAATAGATGCAATTCATGATATATCATAGATACACACACCTACACAAAGTAGGTATCCTTAAAAAAATCTTTCAACTTTGAGAGCATAATCAGTCGATCAAAAGTAAGAATATGAAAAAACCTCGTTACTGAAAAATACTGTTAACACTTGAATTTAATGTATTTAGTAGTTAAGGAACCAGAAAGAGTACGGCGCTTCGAAATCAAGATTGCGGCGAGGGCGTAAATCAGCCGAATGTCTAGAGAGCAAATTGCTCACGAGTTTCACACGCACTTTTTCAACACACTTGCGAGGAAAAAACAAACATGCAGCAACAAATGCGATACAAACAAAATATGAAAATTATGAGAAATGGCGCGCAAGTTTTTTTTTTTGCACTCGCCAAATGTAAGGTGATACTTAAAGCCATAAAGCCTACTTCGAAATTATAATTTTAGTGATAAAATACAAATACATTTCACCTATAACAAATTATTGTAAATTATAAATAATTTGATATTAATAAATGTTTTTCCGTCTTAATTATGGACACATTAATTATTTATTCCAAAAACGTAAATGGGTTTTCAGCGACATAAAACCTCTTTGTTGTTACAAAAAAAAAACTGTATTACCCGGTTAAATTGAAAATGCTCTGTGTACTCGCATATTATTTGCAGTTAGGTACCTACTAAATTAACATTGTAGGCATAATTCTATTATGCACTAGTGTGTAATATTATTGCACACATTAGGCTCACTTTACGAGCAAGTGTGTTGAAAAATATGTAATAGAAACATACACGTAAAACATATTTACATAACATATATGTCGCCGCGAGGACACCTATAAGCTAAGCTTATTACATAATGTTATTGATTGTAACTAGTTGAATTATAATTTCTTATTCCATAAACGATAATACTGCCATCTGTGAGATACTCTGGCAACTATTATAACACCTGTGGTACCATTGACTAATTTCGTTGGAGTATCAAGCTCAACAGCGCCATCTGTTGGCTTGTCTTAATCAGTATCACTTGAAAAACAATTATCAAACTAAACTCGATGTTCTAGCTAAAACTATCGTTATAATTAACATAAGAATATTTGTTTAACAACTTTAGGGTTTCATTCATATTAGCAATTAATAGTTAATCACTTGACATTATGATTCGGCGTCACCTGTCAGGGAAAATGGCGCCGAATGTGATTTTACCGTCAATACCTGAATGTTTAAATTTAGTACGAGAACTAAGTAAGTCTCAATAATAGATCCCAACTTTAAAATAATAAGACTATTTTACACAGTGATTTACTAGTAAAAAGCTTTTGTTTAACATAACTGTTTATATCACCGGAAATGTTCCATGATAGCACAGATTAAAGACTAAAAAGTAATGAGACAACTAGTTTATTATTAATGATTGAAAACGTGTTCAAATTGGTGAATTCTGTCATTATTTAATAGTAACACAATTATTGTAAAGTGTTTCATTATTATTTGTGAGGCTGATTGAATTTACTATTGTAATAAGTTGCTGAACCAATATTGTGGTACTTCCGCCCACTCAGAATGGACGCGTGAGCGTCGAGCAGTCACGTTATCCTAAGATTAGCAAAACAATTGAAATGCTAAGTAATTATAAGTGTTTGTGAAAATGAGAGTGTACCTAAATGGTTTAATAGAAATAAACGTTTGGAGTTCGAGTCAAGTGCTGTGTGTGATTTCAACTACCCAGTACCCACCTACCTATCTACCAACAATGAAGAATCGTATCGCAAGGCGATGTGATAGATGACTAAAAGACAATATGGTGGCGGATGGCGCCAATATTGGGACAGTGTTCCTCTAGGCTTTCCCTGCCGTGATATATATTTGTGTTTTATTAGTTTAGAAGGGTTTAATAGATTAAAGACTGAATAAATAAATTACATTTTTGCCTAAATCTCAAACCAAGGTGCATTACGATTGTAACGGCCCAAGATTGTTTAGTCCGTCTCGATACTCGCGCTGCATTGTTCGCGTTGTGTAAGTGTGGATAGCTACGCACACATACACAAAGCTGCGGTCTTTTACCTAAACTCGAGCGTTTAAATTTTGTGAAATGGCTCTTAAAAAACCGGCCAAGAGCGCACCGAGGGTTCCGTACAAAATTTTTAAAGGACAAACTTAACTTTCTGTTCGATCCCATCAAACGGCTATTGCACCACCGGCAAATAATAAGTTTGTAATACTTAGTAAAATCTTTTTTTTTTGTTATTAAGCTACATATGCCTTTACATGTGCTATTAGACATCGCTTCTCGCCAAATTTCGTGATTCTAGGTCAACGGGAACTACCATTTACGTTTTCGACCCAAAACCTATAGGGTACTTCCGATTGACCTAGAACTGACAATTTTGGGTAAAAGCAAGGTCTTACAGCATAAGTAAAGGGAAAGTTAGGAAAAAAAAAAGGAAAATTAAGGTAAATTTTGGTACTTACAAGTTTTCCCGAAAATCTAAATTTGTCCCATATCTTTTTATCTTGTTGACTCAGGACCTTGATTTTGATACACCTAATAGGGACTATAGACCTCAGTATCTGGTAAAATTTCAATTTGCTAGGTCCATCTCTTCCTGAGAAAATCGGTGGTGACAGACGGACGGAAAAGAAAGTGATCATATAAGGGTTCCTTTTTTACCTTTTGAGGTACGGAACCCTAAAAAGAATTACTGATGCGAAAAGGGCTTAGAGGTATCCTAATGACCACAAATCACCAAATAAAGTAAGAAACATAAAATATTCATGAAAGTAAACATAATAATTAATTTTAAATAGCACGATTTTGTGCTCAAATTAAATCTATTTTTAACAGACTTGTAAAAAAGGAGGTTTCTCAATTTGACCGTATATATGTTTTTTTTTTATGAGTGTTCGTGGATAACTTTGTCGTTTATGAACCGATTTAGATGATACTTTTTTTGTTGGAAAGGAGATATCCCAAAGGTGGTACCATGATAAGGAAACCAGGGTCTGATGATGGCATCCCAGAGAAATCGAGGGGAACATTCGAAAATCGTACTGGTGACTAGTGCGTTTGTTAATTTTTTCACTAAGTATTTTAAAGCACTAATATTTAATACAGGTCTGGCCCCTTATTCACAACGCTTCGATTCGATTTTCGATTCGGAAAGTCGTATGTCTATCTTTTTTTGACATTACGAAATCGAGCGAGATAGACATACGACTTTCCGAATCGAAAATCGAATCGAAGGGTTGTGAATAGCTATGCTGGAGACGATCTAATGATGGAGTCGAAAGACAGTCGAGGGAACTCCTCAACGATTTACAGCAATTACCTGGTGTTTGGGCTTGACTAATTTGTATTGATGAGAACTTTACACCTAGATGGGTTATAACTGTCATTAGGGGTCTGATGATGAAGACGAAGGACAGTCAGCTCCTCAATGTTTTACAGTAGCTACCTTGTGTTTGGACTTAATTCATTTCTATTGATGACAACTTTGCACCCATATGGGTTATAAGTGCCATTACAGGTCTGATGATGGAGACTATAGACAGTCGACGGAATTCCTCAACGATTTACAGCAGTTACCTTTTGCTGGGCTTACTTCAAATTGAAGTTTGCATGGCAAATTTGTATAGGATACATTACAACTAAAAATGGAAAAATATTTTTTTTTGCAAAAACTAAAACGGACTTAAAAAAAAAAAACAAAAAACTGAAAAATAACTTTAGCTTCAGAAGTCGGTGACAATAAAACGAAATCAATCACAAAGGTCACCGACTTCTGAAGCTAAAGTTATTTTTCAGTATTTTGTATTTTTTTTTAAAGTCGGTTTTTATTTTTATTTTAAACGTATCTACTACATCATCTTCGGCGTTAGGATGTTCGACCGTCAAATGTTTGTTTATAACATCACGCTCAAAAAGCGACCGGAGTGTCGCCGGTGTGTAAATATTTATCGGGGTATTTTTTTTTTACTTGATATTATCTAAAAAGAATTAGGTAGGTACTAGGTACATAAATATAATTTAGAATGTAATCTCGATACTTAATAATACCCATAAGGATTGAACAGGGTTTTTTCTTAACATATTGGGTATTCATTTGTTGTATACTAAATAAGGTGCATAAGTGCATATTACAGCAACACTATTAATAATATAATAATAATATGTTTATTCAAGAAAATGTCACAGAATTTTACAAATATCTTTTAGGCTGTATTTTTCACTACGCAAAAGAATTTAACATCTGTAGCCGAACTAGGCAAAAGCCTTTATTTCGGCTATGAGTGCCAATCCCCTCAAATAATTTATAATTAATGGCAGCCATCAAGCAGAAATGTTAACCTGTGGGTTTTAAACAAGCAAATTTTACCAAAATCATAAAAATAAAATGTTTAAATTAAGTTATTATATTTAAAATGTTAGTTATATTTAAAATGTTTTAAAGTTATAAAATGTTTTAAATTAAATAATTTAAATAAAATCACTAGATTACAACCATTGACATAAAATAATTAAAATGAATAACATTTGAATAAAGTCACTAAAATAAAAATATGAAATAAATAAATTAACAAAATCATGACAATAACATTGGTGACATAAAATGATAAAATCCTTACGGTCTTATTCATAAAAAGTTAAAATAGGTTTAATCAAGAAACTTATATACTAACTGGAATGAGTACGAACAAACTGCTAAAAAAATAAAAGAAACTCTATCTCAAAAGCTTAGAGTTCAAATTTGTTTCATGGATTCAATAGTTAAAAAACGTTCCGAGCGAGAAACCGACATTGGTGGATGGTGTCTCTGTCTTGCCTTGTCACCGATGTAAACAACATGGCCGATACACGTTCGCGTTGAAGTCATATTTTTGCGTTCTCAAGTTCTTTTCATTGTATTTAAGTAAAATCATCCGCTCTAAATATGGTAAAATTGTGTTGTGTGAAGGGGTGTAGTAGTAAGGGGTATGCTGGATGTGGAATTTCGTTTTTCAGGTAAGTTTTTTAACTTTGTTTGTATATTACGACTAGGGTTACCAATGTTTTAGATTGACAAACGGGAAATATCCAAAAAAATATTAAAACAGCTAAGTTCGAAGTTTCGAACATCGTTGTCGTACATACTAATCAAAAGTTTATTTTCATTTTATAAATTAGAAACATCGGACATCGCACATGGCGTCGGTAGTAGTTTGCTTATTAAATACAAATATTGTTTTGTTTCCAAACAGATTCCCTAATAATGAAAATCTGCAGCAACGGTGGCTGAAGCTATCTCGCCTGGAATGCTATGGAGTTGCAGGTCATCATCATTAAATAATAACATAACAGTAGTCTGTAACTGTCTCAAGAGTTAGTGTGATTATTGGACACCCTATTAGAAAGAGACAACATCCACTCTTGAAGCTTTCTCGCTTGGAACGTTTTTGGGTTGCGCGTCCTCATTCCAGTTAGTATAAAAGTTCCTTGGGTTTAATAGCTTGTTATAATGACAATCCCGAAAAGCATTATTCATAAACGTCCAATAACGATAAAAAGCTTTGTAAGTATTCAATAGCGGTTTCGTAACTTATAACAGGGTCGACCCTACTATAAACCTTTAATAAACAGAAATATGGCCGACAAATGTGCAACAGCTGACCAGAACCTGATTTTTTTTCGCGTCCGAACCGTTTTATGGTTAGTTGGTTGAAGCTAAGTGTTATTTGCAAGGAGCTGGGAAGTAGAGATACAATTTATTTATTTATTTGGAGTCGTCGTGAAGTAAGCACGTTTACAAGTATTTATATCCCGCATTTTAATATACCTACATAAAGTATTATTTGTTAAGGTTTTTGTATATCTGTAACATTTTAGGTTCAAGTTGATGGGGGAGTTAGCCATGGGTTGTCTCAATCTCAACCAACTGCACAGACAGAGTACATTATACTATATTGAAAACCAACTGCGAGTCCAATGCAATCTCTTTCTTCAAAAAAATATACACGTGAACGAAACACAAGAAGCCAACAAGCTCTCCAAATGGCCCGTGACGTTGTCAAACTTTTTTTTGCGTTTTTTTGGCCGTGGACACCATTTGTTATCTATGGATTCATCAGAACGACAACTTAACGTCATAAAACGAATACATAGCTATGACGGGTTTATTGAACGTTTATGAATAGAGAATTTTATAGTAGGTTTATTAGTTCTAATGAGCATTTTAACTAATGAGTGTTTAAAACCTATTTTAGGGGATTTTTATGAATAAGACTGTTAAAATAAAATAAATTATGAATAGTGTGTATCCTCTCTTTGTGTAATATGATAATGTGTTTGCGTGAGTGTGAGAGGGTGTGTATCTGTGGTAAGCAGACAATCACCTTGGTATATGTAGTAGAAGTTCGGTCTCTTCGTATGAAAGTTTTTGTAAGTATTCAGTTACCTACCTTTTTTACATTGTGTTTTATTTGAGGGGTAGATGTTTATAGCTTTGTTTATCTTATTGTAAATGTAAGGTCCAAAGAAGTTAGTAAATCTAGTGCTGAATCTAGTATTAGTAACATTAATAGTATTTCAATAATAGTATGTATTTTAATTTTTTTGGCGTGTGATAGACGCAAGTGAATTTTATTTTCTTTCTTTCAGGGTGCATAATAGTTCCATCGGTGTCGAGTCGACTTTGAAGTACCTAGGACTCGTCCTCGACAGCCGGTGGAACTTCGTGGAGCACTTCCGACGTTTGGCCCCCAAACTGGAACGGACTGGGGCTGCCTTCAGGCGGCTCCTGCCCAACCTCGGGGGGCAGAACGCCTCCTGCCGGAGGCTCTACGCGGGAGTCGTGCGGTCCATGGCCCTTTACGGGGCCCCGGTGTGGGCGCGTTCTTTGAGGCGGCGTGCCGCCCACTACCTGAACGCGCCCCGAAAGGTGGTAGCCGTAAGGCTGGCCCGGGGCTACCGCACGATAGCCCGCGAGGCGGCGAGCCTCCTTGCCGGATTGCCGCCATGGGATCTGGAGGCGATAGTCCTCGCACGCCTACACGAATGGCGCGCGGAGGCGCTACGCCGGGGGGAAACTCCGCTGCCGCGACAAATTGTCGCTCAGCGGACAGACTTCCGGCGGGATCTCATGGCGACATGGAGAGAGCGACTGTCGCAACCCCGTGCAGGGCACGCCACGATAGTGGCAATAAGTCCCCTCTTTGAGGAGTGGCTTGTGAGACGCCACGGCGTCCTCACCTTCCGCCTGACGCAGGTCCTCACCGGACACGGAGTGTTCGGGAGGTTCCTGCACCGAATCGGGCGGGAGGAAACGCCCGGGTGCTTCCATTGTGAGGATCGACCGGAGGACACGGTGGAACACACGGTGGAGGTGTGCCCCGCGTGGGCGGAGCACCGCCGTGTCCTCGAAGCGGCGATCGGCGGCGGCGACCTCTCGCGTCCGGCCCTGGTGCAAGCCATGGTCCGGAGCGAGACGGAATGGGACGCCGTCACCTCCTTCTGCGAAGCAGTAATGCTAGAGAAGGAGGTGGCGGAACGTGAGAGGGAGCGAACCTCTCAACGTCCCGGCCGCCGCAGGAGACGCCCCGGGCGTCGGGGGCCACCACCACGTGGCCCCCGGCCACCGTAGGCGCGGGCCTGTGGACGGTGGGCTATGGGCTAGCTCGCCGTCCGTCCGTCTCATGACGACAGGCCGTGTCGACGGCGCGTTCGTGTTCCACGCGCGCCTCAAAGAGAGTCAGCAAAAGGGAAGGGGTCCGTAGGGACCGATGCCTGCCGGGGTTGCGGGACTGTTCGAAAGAGATACCGTGGCCCCGGAACACAAAGGGCGATGAAGGAACATGGATGGGTTTTAGTCAGTAAAAGTCTGACACTCCCTCCTGCTCCGCCCAGAGCGGGAGGAGTTATTTGATGATTTCCCATCCGAAAAAAAAAAAAAAAAAATGGGTGCATAATAGTCTCCGTCTACAAGTAAAAGTTACGGTCTGTACTTTTTTATTTAAAACCTACTCCAACCTTTTATTAATTGGCAACAATATTACTGTGTTCTTAGGTAAGTACTATACACACGGTGAGCTGCGCGCCAGAACTTAGAGCGTGTTCTAGCTAAGTAAAGTATAGTAAATTTAAATAAATAACAATAGGAATCATCGACACAAAGAAGAAGTACTATTTCTTTACTAGACAGCATCGTCATTGGAGATCCTTCAGGGTTATGTCCTACCAATCCAATATTTCTACTAACATGTCCTGGGTAGATCACTGAACTACCACCTTACTAACTGCCTAAACTTTTTAACAATGGCATGAGGGTCCATAAAATATATATTTTATGGTAAAAGTCTTTACCTCATCATCCTGTGAGAGTGGGTCATCGCCGATGACAGCTCTCGGGTCCGTTGACAGCTTGTCACTCAAATCATTGTAGAAATTCCTATGAGATTTTAGACTGAAACAAGAAAGATGGACACTATGAGCATATGTTTTGGGCTGGGGACTTATATTAGTCTGCTGGGATGATTATGGAGAATGCAATTGTGTCCCCACACCCCAGCCAAAAGTGACGAGGAGGAACACCATGTGGTTTCAGACAGTAGGAGTCTCACCAACCGTAAACTGAAAGTAACTACTATCAAAAGAATTGCTGTTTTCAAGGATATAAGATCAGGATTATCTTTTTTATCAGAAATCCCACATTAAGAAAACACAGCCTAGTGGGGATTTATGGAAAAATAAGTCCAATGATATACTGAAGAATATCATCTATAGTTGGTGCCAGTTAAGATCACAAAAGAGGTCATTGACCCACCTACATTTATAAAACCTCTTAACTTTGAAATCCAAAAATAAGCCTGTTCAAGTCTGGAATCGTCATCTATCGTGATCTTCAACATTTTTTCTAATGAAAAACGATACATGGTTTATTTGTTTTGGTTCGTACGAAGAGATATTAGGAAAAGGGCAATGACCGCTATTACGATCTTAACTGGCACCAACTATAGGACAGCATGTGAACGGCCGCTTAGTATTACAGATGAGTTTTGTTTCAATTAACACTATTGCTTGTTTACAAATTTATGCCTACTACATCCATTGAATAATGGTGGCTCATAACTACAAACTTGAGAAGATTGTGACTCAGATCAACAATAATATTACATTGCAGGCCTAAAATGGCCGCTTTAGCAAAATCGTAATATGAATCACTTTAAAATTTTTAAATTATTAAAATGGACTTTATAATTAGTCCATTTTGGGACAGGCCCCCTGTTTGGGACAGACAGCCATATTCCTTTTGGAATAAAGAATTCTTGTTGAAGTAGTAGGTAGGTACATTATGTTTGCCACAGAAAAACCTGTTTTTAAGGAAAGGGAACCGAATTGTTTGCTTATGATGTTAGAATTCATTATTTAAATTCTGAGTAAACCAGTCTGTGTTTTTTGTTTATTATACTTTGGTTAACTTAATGTGTAGATAAATTCACAATGTTGGTCCATTTCTTATTTTAGCTGGTGGATAGTGCCTATATAGACATGGAAGTATGTAGTTGCTTAAAATATAGGTATGTAGTTACATAAAACAACTTTTGATACTTTAATGAATAGGGAATATGCACGTTATTTTTTCTTCACTTTAATCAATAAAATACAGTATTATCAACCCAAGAAAAGTATTAAAAGTTAAGTCAACTACTGCTTGTTGCTTAAAAATAATATTAAACACCTGCAATTTTCTATGACAGTTCAAACGTCCGTAGCTGTCGCAGCCATGATGTGACGTCATTTATTTACCACAATCTGACTTGGTTACATCTAATTTTTTGCCCATATTAAAATAATTTTACTAATTGTATTTTGTATGTGATCTAGTCAAGTTAAAATTGCAATAACAATATTATAATAAAATCTTAGTAAAACTTATGCGATTTTCAAATAAAAGTGTTTTTTTGACACAACTTACATACGTAGTCAGCTTATTATTTGTTTTAACATTATGTACAATACATATATGTATATAAATTGATGTTAGTATATATATACCTATATGAAATTGATAAACTAATGCAATGTTCCGGTAAAAGATACTTTATTTCACTCAAGAATAATACTATTATATCTATGAGGAAAAACAAGCTATTATTTTAAGTAACGGTTTCAACGAGGACAAAACTAAACTCACCTTAAAAAAGTATACAATACAGATATTTTGACCAATCACCATCAAAATTGGCACAAATACTGTATACTTTTACTGAAGAACATATTTTTTAAAGGTTTCTTTTTTCTGACCTTTATTGAAACCGGTACGCATCAACTAGATCCATTCAAAGGGATAATAAATTTCACATTCTTACCTGGACACAATATCCATGTTGGGTGGAGGCAGAGTATTTAGCAAGATGGCCCACGCCAGGCTCCGAGGGCGCGGTAACCTCTGCTGGATGGCTATAGCCTTCAGACTATCCACACTCCATGCTGGGAGGTCCAACCTGGAAACCGGGATTTACTGTTACAGAGGGACCGTTTATATTTAAGTGAGTATCTGTGTGAGATTTCCACATGGTAGGTATGATGAGTATTGATGAGCCAGTGGACATTTAAAATAAAAATAGCCTTTATTTCACTGACTTCCTTTTACAATATAGTTTTTTAACTGAACTTAAATAATGTTTTGTCTTTGTCAGGTTGTCCCTTTGACAAAGGCCTCCTCCAAGCTGCGCCAGGCCTCTCGACTCTGTGTCAACCTCCTCCACCCCTGTGGTAGGTCGTCTTCCCACCTCTTGAACTGTCTGCCCCTGCGTCTATTTCCATCGCGTGGGTACCACTCAGTTACTCTTCTCGTCCACTTTTCGATTCTAGTTCGCATTGTGTGCCCCGTCCAGATGGACAGTGGATATTTGATGAATCATAAATCTTTAGTTGACTCATCATCATATTACACGCACTGGTTAATATAATTACATAACATAATGACGCCTGTAATCCCAAAGAATTAGGCAGAGGTGTACCTAATAATAATACATCCCAGTCAGCCTCAGTCCCATGTAATAGGGGGAGCCTATTGCCATCAACCGGGCACTAAAGTCTTTGGCTGCTACTAAGAAATTCCTGATGGAAAAACCCAATAACACTGCCCGACCCGGCAATCGAACCCAGGATCTCATACTCAGCAGTCGCGCTTCTGACCACTTGACCGAAGAGGCAGTCAGAGCCAACTAGTTTACATAAAATAAAATAAAATCGAATATCATAAATATTAGCGGTGGACTTTTAAAAAGTCGTATTTACGGCAAGAACCTTGAACAAAGAAAAAATACCATTCAGGTTTTGGTTCAAGGAGGTGTTATACTTACTGATAGTCAGTCACTTCAGGAAACTTCTTTGATGGAGAATTAGGAGAACTATCGCCACTATTATGTTCCTGTAAAACAATTACATTTATAACATAATTATAATATTCTTAAAAAATCCGAAAGGCGAACTCGTCGATACTACTGACCATTTTCGTTTACACTAATTCCGAGAATGCATCTTTAATAACAAACGAAACAAGTTGTGGATTTTTTAATTACAATTTCTAATATGAAATAGATCTGTCTTATTTAGATTTTATTGTATTTTCTTGGTTTATCAATGTGATAACAACAGAGATTACACACGACGAAACTGACAGTGACAACATTGAGTTTGACTTAATGACTTGTCAAGTCAGAATTTTCTGACAATATTTTTTTGACATTGACGTTGAAGGCCTCAAGAGAGATGTACTGTGGGCTAGTGTGAAACAATCGATAAACGATGTTTTGATTGGTTTCATGGCGGATTGATACAAAATATGAGAAGCGATTATTGGCAGCGTTGTTTGTAGATGCAAGAGTTTAAGTGCATTAAAAAAGAAACAATGTGTGCATTTAGTATGTGTACGCTCACAAAACGTTTAGGTTAGTTTGTTGCCATTCCGCACATGTTGGCAAAAAGCCACAACCCAGCACGTCTCTAGCACGCTAACATGCTATGCATGCCTTAGGTAAACTGAGGTAAAAACTCAGAACGTAGATAGTCAAGCAAACCATTATTTATAACATAGAGAACGTCGTAATGTAGTTTTAATACTTATTCGTGTAAATAGATGCTCTGTGCGAGATCTGGCTTACACACCGTGTCACCATTCTATTCTCCAAATAACATAATTTTATTATGTAATTTCACTATTTATTTTATTATGTAATTTCGGAGAAGATGGCGGGACGCCTTGGATGGCTTTCTCGTTAATTGGCGAGAAGAGGCGCAAGACCGAGAAAAGTGGAAGGAATGGGGGGAGGCCTTTGTCCAGGAGTGGGACAGCTCAGGCGAACTAAACAGGCTGCATGGGCTAGATCTCTTTGCCTTCCCAAAAGGGAAAAAGGAAAAAAAAAATTCACTATTGATATAAAACTAAACATAAGGCATTTAGTTTTGTTCTATCTCTTTTAGCTAAAAATCTGTAAAAGATAGTAACCTAATTCAGTAATTTAGATTTTAGAATGAATACAAAATAGATGATATAATTATGTCAAATTTTATTTTAGAGACGTATTATGTTAAAAAAAAGCACTAAGATTCGTTTAAACATCAACACAATTAAGTAATTTCACTATTGCTCTTTAGCTGAACTTATGGCATTTAGTTTGTTCTATCTCTTATAAAAATCTGTAAAAGACTTCATTCAGTAATTTAGATTTTAGAATTAAATGCATGTTACAAAAGATAATCTAAACAAAGTAGATGATCTAAAGTCAAATTTTATTTTAGAGACGTACGTTTTAAAAAAAATGTAGCCTATACCTATAAGACACAGAATAAAAAAAAGCAACACTACATTCTAAATATTGTGATTGGTTCTTTGACCATTTAAAAAAATTAATCACCAATCGGGTCATTTGAAAAATCCAAAATGGAGGATGACTTTGAAAGAAAGAACAAGTCGTGCGTGCGTATTCATTCATATTCATTTCTTTGACTTCTTTGCATTCGGTTAAACGCGCCATTACGAGAATGTGTGTTTTTTTTTATAAAACTCGATATCGTTTTGTGACGCGCGTCTCGCACAGCTCGTACAGTGTGTAGCAAAATCGGCGTAACAAAGATCTATGAAGTCTGTGGTGGATCTATGGATCTTTCTTTTTTTAGTTAGGCGCTCTCGCTCCGAACAATTTCGTGAATTTAGTTGCAATAAGTGTTTAATAATAGTGTTTGAGTATTTCTACTATTGTGGCGATCCCTATGAGTGATAAATGTTCCCGATTCACCTCTAAAATGGACTGTAACGCAATAACCGTTAGTGCGAACTTGTGCGGACTGACATCGCAAGCGCTGGCCTCCCATAGGTTTCGATGACCATAAGCGTCAGCGGGAATCATGATCGCCAACTTGCCGCTTCTTTTTGCCAACGGCAACCCGACAGCACTGTCGCTGATAACAGCTGCTGAGCTGGAGAAGTTTATAACTTTTATGGTGACTTGTTCCTGGGGACATGATACTGCGAAAGACATTCGTGAACCACCGTGGTGGCCCGAAGATGTCGCGTTTTCGCACCCCTTTGTGAGACCAGCCGTGGTGCCCAAAGATTGGGCCGTAAAATTAAAAATTTTAGTGAGGAAGTGTTATGAGTACCACAAGAGCGCATTCCTGTTGGTGTTCTCTGCGCAGCTCGCGAGGTACCCGCGCAACAGGCTCAGGTACGTCGACAACAGAGACCGCACCACTTCTCTATACTACCGGCCCAACGGACGACTCCTTGTAACATTCAGAAATGAGAACATGCATTATGAAAAAAGCACTCTCAGCAGCACTGAAGACACTCAAGTAAAATCTACTGACATATACCTTTGTGATAACTGTGACAGCCACTTTGACAATCCAGACATACTGAGAGCCCACGAGAGGCTATGCAATAATGTGACCATCCCAACAAGTACTTGTAGTGGTGGGTTACCAGAGTTTCTTTCTGCGTTAAAGCTTCACCCAGCGGGTCAAAAGTTTGAAGAATTTGTGAATACTCACACCGATACTGATAGTAAACCTCAGAAGATCGCAAAGCACCTTAGAAATACTGGCAGCATTGACCGGGGCCCACCATATCCATTTTCTTCCTTGGCTTACAGACGGAATGCCAAATCAAATGCCCAGAGGGACTTAAGTTTTGCCAGGGAGAGGGTTGAAAGGTATTGCTGCACCACAACTCCTGTTAATAAAAATTATAATATCAAAGTGAAAAACCAGCAATTTCCTGTGAGGTACAGACGCCCTTTAAGCTACTGGAACAGAAACTATGTATTTCCTAATCAAAGAAATAAACGAGTACTTGATATCAAGGCACAGTTGCTTCTCCTCAAATGTAGACCGGTCACCGTGCATATAGATAGAATGTCAGAAGATAGTATAGACGAATACCTTGAGAACTTGAGAAAAGTAAGAGAGAGTAAACCGCAGTGCACAGAAGACAAGGACATAGTTTTTGTAGATGGGCTGGACTGTGACCAGCCAACTGATTCGGATATGATGTTGGACCCATTGAAACGCTTGGACAATGATTGTGAAGTGATCGACTTGTGTTCAGATGATGAGACTTCTAGTGTTAATGAAAACTGTGACCCTCGCGCGGGAGTGGCATGCGTGATGCGCGGCGGTGCAGTGCTGCGGCGTACGGCGGCGACTCCAATGATGCTGCCCGCGGAGCCCTGCGGCGCCCGCCAGCGCCCTCTACCCGCCGCTGTGCTACAACCACATCCCGTGATTCTCATTGCGCATACGCATCCCTTGAACAATTTACAGACTATAGCCATAGATTGAACTTCCAATTGTAATAATATTTATCACTAAGTAACATTGCTAATTACTATTTATTATTCCTTCGAGATTAAAATTTTAATGTCAAGAACAAGGTTCATTTCATTTCATTTTTATGTTTGAGAAACATTGCTTGTTCATTTTGTCAAACAAAATGGCGGATAGACACCCTTGTAATCAAAATGGCGGTTGTTAGGTTATTAGTGTAATGGAATACATATTAATCAAGGCATATTTTTAAATACTATGTATTAAGATAAGTTCAACTAAGCTTCCATTCACGTGTTGTGCCAATGCGTATGCGCATTCGCAAATTGCGAGGTCAGCCATTTTATGATGCAAAAGACCGTCCAAAATGGCGTCCAATTGAAGAACATTTATTCATTTCTTTCATATATGTAATGATAGGCTGCCAGATAATAACAGACCTAGTTTTAAAGTTTACCTTTGATGACGCGTTAATGTGAATATTATCTATCGCTGCTTACGATTTCCTCTTATGAGTGTGGCATTATATTTAGCTGTGGCTGCTCGTATTACATTTATTCTGAGCAAAATGTCATGCGAGAGGTTTATTTATACGCAAGAGTGTAATGAGAAGGTCTACACCGAAATGCGATATGAGAATTTGGATCTTATATTAATGTGGGGATACCTCATTCAAAAAATTAAAAATATTTAGGTACCTACGTCAAAAGTTGACCAGCAGCGTAAATTGCTCGAAGTTACAGATGGTTCGGTTTTCAATTCTTTCTTTCTAAAAAAATAAAAAAAAAAAACATTTTTTAATAAACACGCAGGAGTGAACGTGAATGACTGACGTCTCCCTTGGAATGCCATTCTATGCTCTTTTATAGGTTGACTCAAAGAATAGAATACTTTATACCAAACGGGGTTGACCCCTGTTCGACAATGACGTTCATTGATGGATTACTAAAGTGCGTCATGGTTTTTTTGGCGCTTGAATGGCATTATCAGGACAGGTGAGCACTGTTTGTAAACATTTTTGAAAATGTCTGGTTTATTGAAAAAACAAGATGGCTGCGTTAGTCGCGGGCTATGACCACTCGCCAAAAGAACCACGATGATTATGATGTACTGCCGCAAATGTAGTTTACATTTGCGATACTTTACCAGGAGCGACGGTTGTTGAAAGGTGTCGCAATCCGATCCATTGTGTGCAGGAGCTACAATCGTGATTACACTAACTTTTTTCTTCTTTGATTTAGAACAAGGCTCTCAAATCTCTGTTAATTTTACGAAATGATTGTACTTCTTGGCAGATGCGATTTTTTACTAGGATTTTTTTTAAATTATGTTTTAATTTTGAATAGATATTTTAAGGGTCAAGTTAATAAACAGAAAGGAAAAAGCCTCGAGCTTCCCCTGGCTGCAATACCAAGAGCAAAAACGCGCTTCGAGACAGTACGACATTGAGAGAAGGCTGAGGACCGTACGAGGACACTCGCGTCAACACTAAAAGAGGAGCGATAGCGATAGCGAACGTTAAAATTTGCTCGCGCGGTCTCGGGAATCCTAGAGGACTCTCGAGCATTCGCAGAAGGCGCGCGGCTTATTCGAGAGCATGCGCAAGACGACGCTTGATATCCGCGTCGATATTCATCGACATTAAACAACTACAACGGTACATGCGGTCCTATTTTCAATGCAGTCAGTAAATTGCGCGAGGGTTATTCGGTTCTGTCTGATCTGACCCCAAATAACCCACAGTTATAAGTACTGCACAGGTTCAGCTAGGTGTCTACACAACGCAAGGGCGTAACTGGATCTGCTCAGCAGCGTCGAATCGATGGTCGATCCATTCACCGCATGTAGTGGGCGGACGCCGCGCTTGCGGCTAGTTGTAGTCCTGCTAACGACTGGGAGAAGGTGGCGATGGCGACAACCCTACATAAGCTCGGCAACGCCTCGCTAAAAACGGGGTAAGGGTGACGCTTCGCCGCACGCTCGTTGACTGCTCTCATCACTGCATTCCGAGCCGAGGCGATGCCGTTACGATGCTTATAAGCGTGTGCTGCAGTATAGAGTTTCATAGAAAGAATCGCAAATAGCTCGAGTAAAGGCAGTGCTGATAACCGGGTGGGGCCAGTTTGGACTTTGAATCTTTTAAATTCCACTTATATGAATGTGAATCTCGTTAGTGATTGAACTAACGGATCTGGAATTAAATTGAAGAAATATGGAATCACCAAATCTGGTAGACGCAGTCGAAAGAACGTGCAAACATAGGTATATGTTTGCACGTTCTTCTTTATCTCGACTGCGCAGAAGCCATTTTTATTGAATTATTTTATTGGTGCTATAATGAACCCAATTCAAATCAATTCTTGCCATTCCGAAACCTCTTATTTTTTATATATTAGCAGTCAACACTGATGACTGAATATGCTGATGTTGTGATCAATTTTGTGATGTCATAAAAAATCACATTATTAGAGTCGTGGAAGTAAGTATGCATTCAACGCTTCGCAATCATGCAGGCTGTTGCGTTTAGACTCCAATTGCTGCAGATAACTTATCAATGTCCGTTCCGTGGTCGACGAGGCCGAAAAGTTCTGGAGTAGCGACCACGGACCGAAAGACGTTTCGTTGGAAGGCCTCCCATTAGGAAGACCGATGACCTGGTGAAGGTTGCAGAAATCCGCTGGAGGCGAGTCGCTCGGGACCGGTTAATGTAGCGACACTTGGGGAGGTCTATGTCCAACAGTGGCCGTCTTAATGGTGATATGAACGTGGACGACGCAAAAGGATTATGTAAGGATCGATAACGGTTGGCGTTTTGCAGGTTCTGTCTACTTCCATGGAAAAAAGGCGTGTATGTTTGTGCGTATGTATTTCTATTATTTTAATTTCGTGAATTACATTTATGTGCTCGTGTTGATAAAAACCTCAAACGTGATTATAATAAGCACAAGTGACTATATAACGTTCCTACGAACCGTTTTCTTTTACGACAACAGTGACCTTGACCTTGTGGTCAACAACTTTGAGAGTATCCTGTGGTGTTCTCCCATCCTACTAGCCCCACATGTTTTTCGTTTTGTTTTTCTGAGTGCCAATTGGTTCGGCCTAGAGCAGCATGGTTCGTTCCGTTACAGCTTGCCTGAATCCACCTGGGATAGTCTAAATCCGTCTAGGACAGTCTGGATCCATCCGCAACAGTCTGGAACCATCTGGGACTGTCTGGATCGATCTGGGACAGTCTGGATCCAACTGGGACATTCTGGAACCATCTGGGTCAGTCTGGATCGTTCTGGGACAGTATGGATCCATCTGGGGCAGTCTGGTCTGATCTGGGACTATCTGGTCCCATCTGGGACAGTATAGAACTATCTGGGTCAGTCTAAATCTATCTGGGACAGTCTGGATCTACATATCTGTGACAATCTGGAACCACCTGGGACAATCTGGACCCATCTAGGACAGTCTGGAACCATCTGGGTCAGTCTGGATCCATCTGGGACAGTCTGGAACCATCTGCGACAGTTTGGGTAAGTATGTATGTCTGGGACAGTCTAGATCCATCTGCGACAGTCTGGATATGGATGCTCTTAGTGTGCACGTCTTTCTACATCGTTCTCACATATATGTATAATCTCAAAATTAATGATGTAACCAAGATTTTGTAACAATATTTTGATTTTAAAAGAGTGTCCATGGAGTTTCTTGCCCGTTCTTCTCCATAGAGATCTACGCTAGGGAATGGGCAACTACAGTACTTTCTCAAGTTATTATGCCTTGTGACTGGGACTGTAGCTTTGATTTTCTCTTTTGTATTTTTGACTTTCAAAAGTGCCCTAATGGTCTAATTGAAATAAATGCTTTGAGTTTGAGTTTGATACGTCTGGGACAGTCTAGATCAATCTGGAACAATCTAGAACTATGTGCAACGGTCTGGAATAATCTGGATCCATCTGGGATAGACTGGAACCACCTGGTACAGTCTGGACCTATCTGAGACAGTCTGGATTCACCTGGGACCGTCTGGATTCACCTGAGACAGTCTGGATTCACCTGGGACAGTCTGGATTCATCTGTGACAATCTGGAACCACCTGGGACAATCTTGATCCATCTGGGACAGTCTGGAACCAAATGGGACAGTCTGGATTCATCTGGGACAGTCTGGATTCACCTGGGACAGTCTGGATTCATCTGGGACAGCCTGAATCCACCTGGGACAGTCTGGATTCATCTGGGACTGTCTGGATCCATCTGGGACAGTCTGGATCCATCGGGGACAGTCTGGATCCATCGGGGACAGTCTGAATCTACCTGGGACAGTCTGGATCCATCTGGGACAATCTGGAACCACCTGGGACGGTCTGGATTCACCTGGGACAATCTGGAACCACCTGGGACAGTCTGGATCCATCAGTGACAATCTGGAACCACCTGGGACAGTCTGGAACCACCTGGGGCAGTCTGGATCCATCTGCAACAGTCTAAAACCATCTGGGACTGTCTGGATCGATCTGGGACAGTCTGGATCCATCTGGGACAGTCTGGACTGATCTGGGACTATCTGGACCCACCTGGGACAGTCTGGAACCATCTGGGCCAGTCTGGATCCATCTGTGACAATCTGGAACCACCTGGGACAGCCTGAATCCATCTGGAACAGTTTGTATCGATCTAGTACAGTCTGTAGTAAGTTTGCGTCGATCACTCGTTCCGAAACAGTGTATCGATATAAGTTTTAAACTGACACGGTCACTAACATTATCATTAACACTGAAAATGAGATATTTACCATGTTTACTGTTTGTTTTAAGTTCCCAATACAAACACGAAAACATTAAACATATTAAATATCCTGTTTTCAGTGTTAATGTAGTACGTATCGGTCTGGGTCTGCTTTCTGCGTCAATTTTAGAAAATTTGTGTCAATCTGACAACATCCGGCCGACCGCGACCTGAGCTGGGACAGTATGTATCGATTTGAGAAAGCCTGTGTTGATCTGCGACAGTCTGTGTCGATCTGAATCATTTGAATCCATCAGAGACAGTATCGATTTGAGACAGCATGCATCGATCTATGACTGTCTGAATTTATCTGACATAATCAGTATCGATCTGGGATTGTCTGCGTAAATGTGGGACAGACAGACTGTACCTGTGTCAACCTGGTAGTGTCTGTATTGACTTGGGACAGTCTGTATCGATCTGAGTCAGTCTTGGTCGATCTTTAGAGACAGCGTTATTGGGTTCATTTCTGACTTGGTCCAGTTATCTTCAGTCTGTGGTTTTGTATCGAAGTTTCTAGTAACTGACCCAGTTGTCTTGACAAAACTAGGTAGGTCTTAGTATTACACAACCATTATGACCTTAATCCTGGCAGGGTACAGCTCTACAGACGTGCTACAGTGCTTTTATGTGCAGTAAGTACGGTTCGACAATCGACGATCGCATCTTCCGATATGGTAAACCTAGCCATAAATCGAGTAAGCTACCATGCAGGCCTATCATATCTTGAACATCTTTGTGTAGTTTGCCGGTCCGGTTTACATCTTTGGGTTGAACCTCACATGGCAGCACATAATCGCACGTTTCCAAGTTCCTGTCAAAAGATAATAATAATGAGCAACAAAAGGTCTCGCTCAGAACCATCGTTTGCTAGAGCGAGAAACAACGGGAATGCTATCGTACGCGGCAGCATCCGCAGCATCGACTATGCAATCGGCAAAATACGATTCCATGCCGCCAGATGAGGTTCAACCCATAGATGGAACTGGAAGATAAAACCTTTAACCTTTTAGTCGTAACTAATTCTGGGGCTTACCCCAGAAAAAAAAATATCTTGCCTTGGCACCCAAACTTCTGGACCGTATCGATCGATCTAAAAGCCCTAGTCGCATTTAAACAACTTAAAAATACTTAGAAGAACCACCAGGAAAACTCTTAATTACCAACAAATCAACAATCTACACATATGCCGGTTTTCTAGCGTAGCAACTAGCAACTGACAGTATACTGTATATTGCAACCTACCGAGATTACATGGTAACTTAATTCTCAGTAACACTACGCTGAGTCAAGGAACTTATATACTAACTGGAATGAGGACGCGCAACCCAAAAACGTTCCGAGCGAGAAAGCTTCAAGAGTGGATGTTGTCTCTTTCTAATAGGGTGTCCAATAATCACACTAACTCTTGAGACAGTTACAGACTACTGTTATGTTATTATTTAATGATGATGACCTGCAACTCCATAGCATTCTAGGTGAGATAGCTTCAGCCACCGTTGCTGCAGATTTTCATTATTATGGAATCTGTTTGGAAACAAAACAATATTTGTATTTAATAAGCAAACTACTACCGACGCCATGTGCGATGTCCGATGTTTCTAATTTATAAAATGAAAATAAACTTTTGATTAGTATGTACGACAACGATGTTCGAAACTTCGAACTTAGCTGTTTTAATATTTTTTGGATATTTCCCGTTTGTCAATCTAAAACATTGGTTACCCTAGTCGTAGTATACAAACAAAGTTAAAAAACTGACCTGAAAAACGAAATTCCACATCCAGCATACCCCTTACTACTACACCCCTTCAAACAACACAATTTTACCATATTTAGAGCGGATGATTTCACTTAAATACAATGAAAAGAACTTGAGAACGCAAAAATATGACTTCAACGCGAACGTGTATCGGCCATGTTGTTTACATCGGTGACAAGGCAAGACAGAGACACCATCCACCAATGTCGGTTTCTCGCTCGGAACGTTTTTTATCTATTTAATTTATTAAACAAATTTGAACTCTAAGCTTTTGAGATAGAGTTTCTTTTATTTTTTTAGCATTTTGTTCGTACTCATTCCAGTTAGTATATAAGTTCCTTGCGCTGAGTACGTTACAACCGTACTAATGTCACTTCCCCCAATCCGATCACTATGTACGGCAAGCCTATCCCCTGGGAGAAGCAAGCCAAATACTTAGGAGTCATTCTCGACAACCATCTGACCTTCGGGCCACATATCAAAGCAGCTCGCGACCGAGCTGCTTTCGCAATGGGTAGACTCCATTACTTACTTACGGAAAAGAGCAAATTGTCTCTCAGGTGCAAATTGCGTCTCTATACCGCCGTGATCCGTCCCATCATGACCTACGCTTGCGTCGTGTACGCCCACGCCAAGCCTAGATATCTCTATAGGATGCAGGTCCTTCAGAACCGATTCTTACGTAAAGTCACGGGAGCCCCCTATTACGTCCGTAATGACCGTTTACATTTAGATCTTAAAATCCCCACGTTAGCTCAGTTCATGAAGCGCCTATCCAAGCGCTTCTTCGATTCTGCTATTAAACACCGTAACCCCCTGATCGCAGCGGCCGCCCGTTACGAACCCTCGCGAATTAGTCAGATCCGCCGCCCAAGGCATACTTTAGTCGATCCCGATGACGCTATTACCCTCCTCCAGGAGAGCAGGAAGGAAACTAGCACGCTTAGAAAGCACAGACGCAAACAGCCGTCATTCCGTCCTCGCCGTCGAGGCCCGTCGCGACGCCCCGATACGAACCCTCCCTGTCCCTCACTCGTGCCAGCCCGCGTTGCTGCGCCTGTAGTTCAAAATCAGTCCCTAAATAATGACACCACTCAGATCCAGCCTGTCCCCTTGCTGTCCTCTCCCAGCGACGCCCTAAGCCGAGGCCCGTACCCCGCAGGGGGTGCCCTTAGCGTGTAGTCGTTTAGTTTGTAAGTTTTATGCCCTGGCTGGAGGCCTTACACTTAAGGTACCCACAGGATTGTCCGGTTAAGCAGACGACAACCTCTCTAGGTTGAACTGCGAGATGCCATTCCGCAAAAAAAAAAAAAAAAAAAAGTACGTTACAACCAGGAACTCGGGTCGTTGACACCGCTCGCGCTGCAGTTCGCAAGGCTTACCTCCATGACTAATATCCAACGTGATTTGACGTTGAGTGAATGAATAAATAACTATTTCATCTTCTGTCCAACTATTCTAATTAATGTTTTATCCACATATAGGGGTGATTAGTTTTCTATTTTATCAGAGGCCAACTTCACATATCTCTTGATACGTCAGAGCGCTATACCAAGATATGAAATTTAAACAGCATTGAATAATACCTACATTTCCTTCTGAATGAAGATTCCTATCTCAATAATTTAATAAGTAAGTAGATAAAGTTTTGTAGATATAGATAATTTTGCTACAACAACAACGAGCCCGGCTTTCTTTTCGCGCCCTTTTTGAGCAAAATTCTCAGTCGAACGATAATTTCATCCACCGATGACAATGCTGTTTCGGATTCTAGGTACGCTTAGTACCTAGTATTATACCCTTATACTCGTATTATGAACAGGGGGTCTAAAAATGGCCGCTTTAGCAGAATCCACGCACAATCTTAGTATGAATCACGTTAAAAACTTAAAATTCTTAAAATGGATTTTATGGTTATGACAGTAAGGTCCATTTTAAGAATTTTATTATTTTTACGTGATACATATTACGATTCTGCTAAAGCGGCCATTTTAGACCCGCAGATGAATTGGGTTAACATGTTAACCGATTTGACCCATATATTTGATGAACCAATATACGGGTTAACTTAACTCTTATAATATATAGGTTAACCATTTAAATGTAACTAGAATGAATGAGACGAAGCGCCGAGCGCGGGCTAACTCCGTCACTCTCTTGATTTTTTTATATACAAAAACTAGCGGACGTCACACGGTTTCGCCCGCGTAGAGTACGGGGATAAAATATATGCCTATGTTACTCAGGGCACAGATAATATAATACCTCAGGGTGAATGTAGCTTTGTAATGGTGAAAGAATTTTTGAAATCGGCGCAGTAGGTATAGTTGGTGCCAGTTAACATCGGAATAGAGGTCATTGCTCCGACTTTCATCCCGATATCTAAATATTAGCGATACTGTAGCTCCATCCGTACAAACCTGTCGCAAAACTGATATCGCTTGAGTCTCATAATACATCCACAGTGTCCCACATACATAACACAGTGCACAACCCAAAAAGATAAGAAATTGAGGAAACGTACCCTACGAAATTAATTGATTTAAATACTTTATTTTCGTTTTTAACACTATTTTAACTTACTGAGATAAATTTTAATAAAGTAAATATATTACATCTTAAAATTAGGATCTGAGACTTTTGCGCGAAAGACATTTGCGCAAAGAACACTTGTTGCGCGCACCCACTTGCGCGAAAAGACATATGCGCACATGGACTTTTGCGCGAACGAACTTTTGCGCAAATGGACTTATGCGCGAAAGGAATCTTGCGCGAATGGACACTTGCACGAATGGACTCTTGCGCGACTTAATGGCCACTGAGGTTTACTCTTTAGAGTAAACATAACATCACGCCTATTATTACTTAAAGGTGTTTTTTTTTGGTTTTTCCGTCATGAGTGTCGTTTTCATGGTTTTCGGGGTCGCTGATAATGAAAATGTAAATGATTTGTTGAAATCAAGTTTAACCAAAGGCAAGGTAAATCATTGAATACATTTCACTATTCGTCATTCAAAAGTGCCTTTTAATGATCTAATTGAAATAAATAATTATTGACCTCTGTATAATAATATTATTGAATCTTGGACGCCATCTTCGATTTTCATTTCGAGCTCATTTTCGTAATCAACGACCCCAAAAACCATGAAAACGACATCCATGACGGAAAAACCAAAAAAATCTTGGACGCCGTCTTGGATTTTCATTTTGAGCTCATTTTTCTAAGCAACGACCCCGAAAACCATGAAAACGACATCCATGACAGAAAAACCAAAAAAATCTTGGACGCCATCTTCAATTTTCATTTTGAGCTCATTTTCGTAATCAACGACCCCAAAAACCATGAAAACGACACCCATGACGGAAAAACCATAAGTATCTAAATATAATTATGACATCATAAAAACTATCTCATCACAAAAAATATAATTCTGATCTTATGCCGTTTTCGTTTAAGGCTGATGCTCCAGGGTAGCCCGCGAAATTCAAATTTTCTTACGTTTTTGGCAAATTGCATGCCAGTGCTAGATTGTATGTTGATTAAAATATTGGACGCGATTGTAAGACGTATGTAGTTACAGAATTATAATCATCAAAACCATCAATACAACCCTCCAAGTTCATAAAGGTCGAGAAACGATTTTTTCAAGGTCAAAGTCATTGCTAGACCTTTATGAACTTGGAGGGTTGTATTGATGGTTTTGATGATTATAATTCTGTAACTACATACGTCTTACAATCGCGTCCAATATTTTAATCAACATACAACCTTGCACTGGCTTGCAATTTGCCAAAAACGTAAGAAAATTTGAATTTCGCGGGCTGGTCGAAGCATTCACCTTAACGAGGTCATCGCGTCAGGTGAGCAGCACATTATGGTCACGGTGCGGGGGCGTTTACGTCACACGTAAATTTATAAGCATAAAATTAGTTTTCTAGCAAAAAATAATAATAAATTCGAATTGGAACAACACAAGATTCTCAACCCCTGTATGTCTAGCCGACTGGTATTATGATACCTACTCTAGCGATGTAGCAAAGTATCGCCTATTGGTCGATTTAGGTAACAAGTAAGTGTCGTTATCGCTTTGTGATCAAAAACTTGGTAGGTAGGCGTTAATGACCTCTATTCCGATGTTAACTGGCACCAACTATAGTTTTTGAGTTTATTCATTACAAACACACACACACACAAAAATACATTTTTTTTCTCTTTATAATATTAGTGTAGATGTAGA
This sequence comes from Xestia xanthographa, assembly GCA_905147715.2. Lineage (NCBI taxonomy): Eukaryota > Metazoa > Arthropoda > Insecta > Lepidoptera > Noctuidae > Xestia > Xestia xanthographa. Next base: position 27,765,118 of record LR990653.1, on the reverse strand, counting down.
TGAACTCTGTGCGTGAACCGGTAATTACAGGCTGATAAACCCTATATACGGGTTAACCTTTACTGAAGGGTTTCACCAAAATAACCCGATTAGAACCCCTGTGGTTCGAGTAACCTTTTCGGTCTCTGTTAGAAATATATTAGTCGTTTTCAGTAAGACAGGTATCTACATATTATTTGTTGACTAATATCGTTTGGTAACGATCATAAAACTGAACAAGGTATACCTCTTAAAGATATAACTTTGTAGTGACTAGCCTTTATGTGGGTGCTACGCATTTGATTTTATTTGGGGCGCTTTATTCTTGAAATAATAAAGGTACTTAATATGTACCGGCCGCGCGACTGGGTGGATTGACCGCTCACCGCAAAGTAAAGCGTCGCGTCGCGCGTCGTGACTTCGAGAGCGGCAGCACTGTCTTTGTCTATTGATAGTAGGAATATTGAGACTTTGAGAGTTGCTAACGGCCTCAATAAGCACCTAAACTGGGTGATTGTCTTATTAGTCTAAGATTCCTTAAATAACGACCTTCACCGAGCTGGTTAATGGATGAAAAGTATTTTATATCAAATTAAATATGTCAGAAAATATAGGTATTGCAAATGGGTTATCTAAAAAAATTCAGTCCAGAATATGATTAGTTAGCAATTTTTTTTTAAAACATTTCTTTGGTTTGGTTATTGGACAAATTGCATACCAATTGAAATTATGAAACCTATAGAATATATGCAAACGTTAGGTTAACCGGTTAACCTAACGTTTGCATATTTTACAAGTTTTATACTTTCGATTGGTATGGAATTTGTCTATTAGCCAAACCAGTGAAATGTTGAAAAAAAAATTGTATTCTGGACTGAAATTTTTAGACAACCCATTTGCAATAGGTATATTTTTTGACATAAGTATTTAATTTGATATAAAATACTTTTCATCCATTAACCAGCTCGGTGAAAGTCGTTCTTTATGGGATAATGCATCCATTAATGTAAAAAGAATAATTTTCATGTCATTTTGACAGACTTGTGAGAAGCAGCTATTTTATACTTGCTAGAGCGAGAAAAGCGGGAATGCTATCGCACGTGGCAGCATCGACGATGCGGTCGACAGAACGGTGTGTTTGTCGCTCTAGTAAATGATGGTTCTGACCGATAGGAATCCGCAGCAGGGACAGGAAGGCGCAACGCACAAAGATCACTGTTAACTCAACTGTAAGTCCTTTTAAGTTACCCTGACTTGTTAATGAGCCTACAGTTGAGTTTCACAACTAATAGTGGAAGACAACGAATACTTAAAAAATAAAACAAGTCTCATCTAATTAGTTTTAGAATTTTATAACAAGAAAAAATTTACATTTACGGAAAATATTATTTTAAGTTTATAATTTAAATAATGAATGATTTATAGATCTTCGTCAGTAGTAATCCTATGGTGGGAGTTGAGTGGACGTCTGCTCTCTTCATCCGAGCCATAGATAACTTCCTCGTCTGAATCGTTGATCATAGAGAACGCGGGGTTGTCTTTGGTTATGGCCGTTTCTGAAACAACACGTGGTATTTAATATTACTTTGTTTATGATTTTAGGACGTATTATTGACTTTGGTGTGATTTATGCAAAGACCTTATACTTAAAACTAGACAGTGTACCAAAAATTTTTGTTTAGCTAAAATGAGATCTATTGCCTTACACATAGGACAGCATTCTTAAAAGCGGTAGCTAGCTAAAAGCGGTCCGGGCGAGAGGGCTCCCGCTGGTAGTGTGTCCTTGTCTGACATCTTGCCAGCTCAACTAACCATAGGGTTTGGTAGAAGTGGTAGAATATTAAATATTATTATGTTTTATGTTTTACCAAAACGAACAATTCTTAAACAATAAAACATATATCAATATTTTTATAGTCCATATAATTAATAATCAGTTCGTAGTATTACAAAAAAAGAACATTAATACTGAGTTAACAGCAGTACTTAAATGTTTGGACCTGGTAACACTAAATGCAAGATGGTGGTTTGCTCATTGGTTGTTACCTCATTAGAAAGGGACATACTACCAACGGGAGCTCTTTCGCGCGGACCGGTTTTTGCGCCATAGTGCACAGTCTAGTTTAAGTATAAGGTCTTTGGATTTATGAGATGAGATTTTTTTTTCTTAGCCTGTCATTGTGTCCCACTGCTGGGCAAAGGCCTCCCCTTTCTCCTTCCAAACCTCTCTATCTTGTACGATATCTGGCCATGTTCGCCCCGCAAACAAGATCAGGTCGTCACACCACCTTCGCCGCTGTGCTTGATCACTGTCTTAGAACTGTTAAAACATTGCACTCTAAAAACACGATAGCTACAAGCTTTTAGGTAAAAAAAAAACTTTTATGTGTAACTCGTAGCGTCCGACCGAGGTTATTAGCTTATAATATTCACACAGACATAAATAGTATGTCTAAGTTTAGTTCTATTATTAACACTGCGACTATTAGTAGTAATACTAATATACAGGTGACTTTAAATGAATATAGCACTAGTGCTATAAGTGTTTACAAACATTGTACTGAGGAGGATCCATGTGTCACCGTGGAGAATTCTTAATTAGGGTATATTAGTATTAGTGATAGGGTCTTGTTGTCTGAGGATGGTACGGGTGTCTCCGGCCTACCTCCAAAAATTAATTTAAACTAGGAAATGAGACAACAAGAGGTACGATTAACAATATTGTTAATCCTACCAACGAATCTTCTTGCACTCAATTGGTTAGTAAAAAAGGGCCTCAGCAGAACACTTTGAAATTATTCCACCAAAATATCCAAGGCATTTCTTTCAAATTATTAGAAATTGAATTGTTTTTAGAAAATAGTAAGTTTGACATTATTTGTTTTACTGAACATTGGCTTAAGGATTACCAAATGCTTATCAATTATGAGAACTATATGGTGGGTAGCTGCTTTAACCGTAAAACTATGCTTCGTGGAGGTTCCCTAATATTAATAAAAAATTGTTTTAAATATAAGCAACGTAATGACATAGTAGGTCTCTCGGTTGAACATTGCGTTGAACTGTCCTGTGTTGAGATAGTTATGCATGTAATTGTGTGTGTGTACAGACCCCCAAACTATCAAAACTTTTCTTTATTTGAATCAATAATGGAAGATTATGTGATGGCAAAACTTGCAGTCAGTAATAAATCTACAATTATTTGTGGTGATTTTAATATCAATATTTTAGAAGAATGTTCAAATAGCAGTCGCTTATTAAATCTTTTTAAGTCATTTGACTTGACCAACACTTTTAAAGAACCTATACTAGAGTCACTCCATCTTCTGCTACTTGTATAGATAATATTTTCTGCGATTGTGATTACTTAGGCAACTAGAGGTATCAGAAAAAGTAGGGAAAGACTATTTGGCCTTAAGCCTTTTATAAACACTGAAACTTTTAACAAGTATGTTGCTAAGTATTCAAACATTTTGAGAAATACATGCAAGGTTGCTAAAGCACTGCACATTAGCAACAAGATCAAAACAGCAGAAAATAAAATAAAGACAGTTTGGAAAGTTATAAATAACGAGACTAACAGGAAGAAAATGCGTAACACTAGCTACACATTAGATACAGCATGTGGTCCTAAAAGCTCTAATCAGGAAGTAGCTCAAGAATTTGTAAATTTCTTTACCGATATACCACAAAAAACAACGGAGGCTCTTATTTCCTCACCTGAACTCTCAATTGGTTTATTAAAGGCGAATGTGTCTGGCTGCCTGGTTGAATTTAAATTTAAACACATTAACCCTATGATTGTTATTAAAACTTTCCGGCAAATAAAAATCAAACTAACCGAATCTCTCGAATCTATGGGGAATGTCTGTCAAAGTTTGTACATCCATACCTTGAGACTATAGCCCCATACTTAGCTTTAATTTGTGTGTAGACCAAGGAGTTTTCCCTGATCTAATGACATACAGTTAAGTCATACCTCTTTTCAAATCCGGGGACATTAAAGATACTAATAATTATAGACCTGTATCCGTGTTGCCAGTTTTTAGCAAGGTTTTTGAAAAAGTAATACTTAATCAAATGCTCTATCATTTTAACACCAACAGAATCTTACATGATCAACAGTATGGCTTCACCAAGGGACGTTGTACAACTGACGCCGGTGTAACCTTATTAAAGCACATATTTACTGCGTGGGAAGAGTCTCAAGACGCCATAGGAATTTTTTGTGACCTCTCCAAAGCGTTTGATTGCGTAAATCACGACACATTACTTTTGAAACTTGAGCATTACGGACTAGGTAAACTTGCACTTAGTTTGGTAAAATCTTATTTGAATGATAGACAACAACATGTTCAAATAAATGGTGTTAATTCACAGGGGTTTAAAGTAAAAATAGGGGTTCCACAAGGCTCAATATTGGGTCCTTTCCTCTTTCTAGTATATATAAATGATCAACCCTATTTACTGAAAAACCAACCTCAAAATATGGTGTTATTTGCTGATGACACTACCCTAATTTTTAAGATTAATAGGCGGGCCCAAAATCTAGATGACGTGAATAATGCCCTACTTCAGGTCCAAAATTGGTTCACAGCAAACAATTTGGTATTTAATGAAAAAAAAAACCAAATGCATAAGATTTGCTTTACCAAATGTTAAAAGTAGTGATTGTGATCTATTATTGAATAAAGAGAAACTTGAATTCGTAGATAAAACGGTTTTCCTGGGGATTACGCTTGATTCAAGGCTACAATGGGGTTCTCATTTGACATCTCTTGCGGGGCGGCTAAGTTCAGCAGCCTATGCCATTAGAAAAATCCGTCAGTATACTGATGTAGATACCTCTAGACTGGTTTATTTTAGTTACTTTCATAGTTTAATGTCTTATGGCATTTTGCTGTGGGGACGGGCTGCAGATATTGAGTCTTTATTTATTCTGCAGAAAAGAGCCATCAGAGCCGTATATAATCTTCGTAGGCGCGATTCTCTAAGGGTTTAAGGAAATTGGCATCATGACGGTACATTGTCAATACATCTACGAAAACATAATGTACGTCAGAAAAATTCTGCACCTTTTTGGTAAAAGGGGTGACAGACATAATTACAGTACCTACTAGAAATAGGGACCAACTAGTTCAGCCAGGTTTCAGACTCACTAAAGTAGACTCATCTTTTATGGGGTACTGTTTGAGATGCTATAATAAAATTCCACAAAGTATTCTTGAACTGAATGAGACGACATTTAAAACATGCATTAAACGCACACTATGTCAGCAAGCATATTACAAGTTGAGCGATTATATCGCTGATAAAAATGCTTGGCTCAATGCTGCTCCTGCTCCACAAGAACAGGGGCGCATAAATTGATAGCAAATGTATTGTTGGAGCTGCTGAAGATTGTACAACTATCTTTGCATTGTATAGATTTAATCTCTTTAGTATTATATAAATGCATAGCCCATATTGTGTGAGTACTGTGTATTATAAAGCTATCATTCACTGGAAACCTACGTCTTTTCTTGACTTGAATGTGCCCTGGCGGTTTGGAGTATGTCATGCTCACTCAATTGTCTCGCTGATGGTGGCGCATGTGTCGGATCATTTAGTTCCCTTCAAAATGGTTGAGTTGAATGGTGCTGATCCATGCGTCATGGCCGTGAACGGGCGCTGTCAGTTGTGACTGGTCATCTCTTGGTTGCCATGGCTTATTTGAATGAATTATTTTGAATTGTATTTTTTTTTGTTTGTGTGTTTTTGCTGTGGACACTTTTACCGTGCACATCTTGCTACATTGTTCTCACATAATATACCATCTCAACGTGAATGATGTAACCAAGATTTTGTAACAATATTCTGATTTAAAAGAGTGTCCATGGAGTTTCTTGCCCGTTCTTCTCCATAGAGATCTACGCTAGGGAATGGGCAACTACAGTACTTTCACAGTTTTTATGTCTTGTGACTGGGACTGTAGCTACATTTAATTTTCATCTTTGTTTCGACAATTCAAGTGCCTGTAACTGGCTTACTTGAAATAAATGCTTTGATTTTGATTTTGAGGCTTCGGTTTTGGGTACCTTTTGCCAGAAATGCACCTTTGTCCCAACCTTCGTTTTAAGTTTTGGCCAAGGCCGAAGGTTTGTAGCAAACGTTAAATTGAACGAAGAGCGCGATGTTAAGGCTACTTTACGCCGGGGCAACACTGTGCGGCATTGCACCATGCCACATGCTACAATAATTTAAAATGTTGCACATTGTGGCAAGAATCGTGCAGCATGGCAACACCTTGCGTCATGCTTCTAAAGTTACTTCATCAGACATATTCTACGGTGTCTTGTCCCTTCGATCAATCAAGTTGATAGACCAAAACACTCCAATAAAATTTTACAGCACGATACTTTGAAAATTATCTAGGCACGATGTTGCCTCGGCGTAAAATAGGCTGCCAAATATGTTGGTTATTTGTAGCTTGTAGCATACCACAAGATGACGAACGCAACATTATGTAGCATGCAGCAATGCCGCACAGTGTTGCCCCGGCGCGGGCGTAAAGCAGCTTTAAGAGGCGAGCAATGGGCGGCGGAGGGCCGGAGTCCGACATTTCGAAGTGCTATAATTTTTTAAGAAGTGTGGCGATAGCTGATTAACAGGCTTCAACTTCTGCCAGAAATTGAGCTTCAGTCGGACGCTAGTAACTGGCAACTCTGGGTAGTGACGTAAGTGTTACTAGTCTACGACTTTATTTTTTGAACTCCATAATATCACGTAGACACTGGTTCTTCTAAAACTGATGTGACACCTCGTGCTTGGGAAAGCACCTAAAATCGTTGGGCATATACAGACGCCCGATCTTTCTCCGGTCGTGTCGTATATTGCCATCCCACTAATGTAAAGAAACAGAGAGCTCACCTGTGTGGCTATGACACTCCAGCGGTCATTAAAGTGCTGCATGGTTATTTTTTCACGAGTCGTAGCTTTTACCGCCATCTTGGTTTTTCAATAAAGTTCCCGCACAAATTTTAAATGTTAACCAACGGTCCCTTGCTGTCAATGTTATTCGAGCGCCAAAAAGAACCATGCAGCAGTCATATAGACTAAATCTGATAAAGAACTTTATCTCACCATGAATATTTCCACCGCCAGGAGAGAATAAATATGCCAGTATGTAAATATAAAAGTTGAACAACCCATAGAGGGCCATGAATGGTGCCGAGGTGTCGAAGTGTATCTTCGGTTGGCAAGCCCAGTGGTCCTGTAGGGCAGCTGGGCCCCATCCTTGTAGAGCCAGGATTGTGATGATGGACGTCACAGTACCCACTACTATTGATTGGCATCGGAGTCGGATGTCTGTAAGAAGTTAATGGAAAAGTACAAAAATAAACAGAAGCCTTTTGCCCATATAGCCAATCCGGGTCTGTTAAAGAGTACCTAAGTGGGTTTCATAAACGCCCGGAAGCTATGGGCGAGATAATACAATGCAAGACTTACCGAAAAATGGCATATTCCTCAAATCACTATACGCCTTTATGATCAATATTATTAAGTATAAGAAGTATATCGTGATTGCGCAGAAGAACCACAGTTTCACGAGCTGAAAATAAAATAAAAGAGAATTTTACGACACAAGTAATGAGCTGATACGAGTCCCCACAGACTACAAATAAACTTTCCATCGGCCGATAGTTTAGTCGGATAGAAAGTCTGCCGTCTGCAAGGAGTCTAAACGTTGACTATAGTTTAACTAAATAGTATTAAAATTTTGCAGCATTAAGTCTTCAATGAAAAAAATGATCATAAGCGCAACTTATGCGCATGAGCAGTTTCTAAGTTTAACAATTTCCCTAACCAATCAAACTAGGTCCTTTAACAGTGGCTCTTATGATCAAGAATCCCGTTAACGTGTGCGATATTAAGCGACTCAAACTTACTGGATAGTCCGGATCCATCATGTAGTTGAAGGTGGGATCCAGGTAGCTGCTGAACTTCTGCCAGTTGCCGAGCATGAAGGCGGGTATCACGCACAGAGCAACCAGCACGAACTTGAACAAGTAGAAGGAGACGAGGCCTCTGTCGTTCTGGAAGATATGGAGACAGTTTTAAACACCTAAAATTTTGTACACCTACAAATGGGACAATCGATTGTCTCGATCTGTCGCAGTCCACTGCTGGACTTAGGCCTTTCCTAAGCTGCTGCATTGTACCTTGTCTTCCGGCTTCCACATCCAGTCTGTCCCAGCCACCTTTTTAAGGTCATCGGTTCATCTAGCTGGTAGCGTCCCACAGTACCCTTGCCGATATACGGTCTCCACTCCATAATTCATTTGCTCCAAAGAACGAGACGTCAACTAAGAGGGCAGTGGAACTTCTCTTCTTCAGTTCCGCGAAAGTCATTTCAATTAAAATAATCCGTCTCGTCCATAGTCAGTGACGGCACTACTAGTTTGGTCTGCAATCGCAGTACTACAGGTAGGCGAAGAGGTCCATATTATATGAATGCGCCCAGGGAAGAGCCTACTGGCATCATTTTTTCGTTCTGCGAGGAACTTTGCCACTTAGGTGACATTCTGGGAACCCACGGGCGTAACCACTTTCTTATCAGGTAAGCTGTTAGCCTGTTATAAAAGAGCTGGTAACATACCTGTCTTAGTCCGTGATACTGTGAGAGCCACGATATCATAACTACTGCCAGAAATGCGGTCTGGAAGAAGTTGCCTATCAAAGGCGCCATGATGGCCCCCGGGAAAAATCTCAAAGGATATAGAGGATCTGAAAATAAAAATACACTGGAAATAAAAGCTGGTATGAAGATGATAGAGGATATCGATTCATCATCATCATGTTAATTGCGATCGGCGCAACACGCTTTTTTTTCTACCATTCTCCCCTGTCAACCGTCACGCTATTCACGCTCTTTTCTTTTTTCAAGCATTCCTCGCACAATCCATCCGTAACTTATTTGGCGTTCCTCTCCCTCTCCATCCATGAAGGACATTGAATATGTGTTCCAAATTCCGAGATATGACTATAGCATAGGCACCTCCCGTTAATTGATTGATGGCCCTAATTGATAGGACTGTGGTGTGAAGAAAATATGCCTTTGACCAGTTGCCCTCTTTAATCGAGTGCTTTAATACATTTATAAAGGGCGACTAAAGATCAACACAGCAGTCAGATAGTCGGGTTAAGTAGTATAAACTGCAAGAGGCCATACTAAAAATACAAAATAAAAAAACTGCTGGTGTTTTCGTCAAACGACCCTTCATGACCGATTCTAAACTTCCAAGTGAACTGATCATCGATTAGTTTGTTAACAACAACCGATCTACTATTTGACCCCGAAACATGGTGACGTAATCCAGCCAGAATATGTACTATTTAGGACTTGTTCCAGTCTGATACCCAAAAATTAGGACTAGATGTAGGGGATCGTATTGAAAGGGTCATATAACCGCAGTGTCAACACTTTAGGACAGCATATCCAAAGATATTTTTTGTTTAAAAAGTGTCTTCTACCCGTCTCCAGGTTCACCGTGGCGATGGACTATGCCAACTTCTAAGAACTATTCCATTCCATAGTTATGTATATAAAAAACTTTCTGCTTAAGCTAGGTTACTCGCTGAGAACTACAATTTCTCCATGCGTTTCACCGCTTTCTTTGCCACGGTGAAACGGATCGCCATGCATTAGGCTGTTTTTTCCAGTGAGTGTACCTACCATCTTTTTCGTTTTGTGTGTGACGAAAATTGCAGTGTGCATTTTTTTCTCAACGGCAGATTCTATAGATTACTTCACATCGTTTGCGTGCATCTAGATCGTTTCACATAATGCACATTTCATAACCGCATTTTCAATAAAGTAGGTATGGCATGTCTTGCGGCAGCTTGCTCCCCTCCCCTATTGTATTCCATAAAGGAAAGGGACCTACATCTACCAACAGCTGTCAAAAGAATCTTGGATAAAAAATACGTTCGAAGTTGGGTCTGTCCTATCAAATGGGTTTCTATTTATGGAAGAACAAGCTGTGTTTTTTGCGGTAGGAGTTAGGACAGTTGGTAGGTAGCTTGCAGTGGGTTTATCCATATGTTTTCCAAGATCTTTGTACTTTGTAGCTAACCAAAGCTATGAACAAATTGAGCAGGGCTATGCGGAGTAAGTTGTTATAAAAAGTAAGTTGGGTAAGTAATCGATCCGACAAAATGTGTTATTAGATCTTATCTAACATAATTAAAATCGTAGAAAACTTGGTGCTCTTACAACACTCGGCAACCACCTGACACGATTGAACAAAGGATTTTTGTTTTGGAAAATTGGAATACAACAGCGTTTTGTTGAAGTCGACTAGTGTTGTAAATGAGATAACCGTTTACAGTAGGTACATAAATCGGTAAAATATCAGCTTTAAATTAAATGATAACTATCGATAGCAAAATTGAGAAGGGACAGTCAAAGCTCACAAAAAGGCCCTTACTCATTGTCCTTATTCGCGTGGGTGCACTCTACAAAGTGAGCGGTTGACCACTTTTGAACCTTATGACCCCAGTTTTAAAGTTGAAAAAAGGGCAAACACTAACAGCAAAAATGTTGGCAGCTGTTCCTACGCGTGGGTATAGGCAAGCGTAGGCTGTCTTCACAGTACGGAGTGACTCAAGACTCGAATATGTATTAACATCTTGGTATCTACAATAAACGTGCATCGCATCGAGTATTGTGCTTCGTGTAGAGGCTTGAATAGAGTAATTCTATTCAAGGTAAAATTTTATTAGCTAGCGAAATTTCGCAGGCGCGATGGTTATCAATACTTGTCGACGGTATAGTATGACCACTTTCAAGTGTGCAGTTCATAGGCGCTGCTTGTCAAACAAAAATGCATATTATTTACCAAACTTTGTACATTTATTTTAGTTCTGAGTTTTCCCGTCTGCACAGATAAGATGGTATCCGTGTACACAAGTTTCCATAGTGATCCACACAACACTGAGTCAGTATGGATTTGTATAGATCACTGTTGTATGAATCAGAGTTGTATGGTCGGTTGTATGCAGGCCCGGACTGGCCATAAGCGCAAATCGGGCAAATGCCCGATGGCCCGTGTGGCCGATTGGAGGCCTTTTTTCTGCCTCTAATTGGCACTCTTATTGGATTTTCGCATGATAGACCGGTGTAGACAGAGGCTGAAATAAATTAGCTGCCGCTTGTCTCAACTCAAGGCCTTAATAGGCAATTTGGGCCTGCATGCACAAGGTTGCAAAAAATGGAGTAAAATGAATTTATTTGAGGCAAGATGTAAAAAGTTTTGGGCTACTTTATCTTGGATCTTTACATAGTCTATTATAAGTCGACCAAGTAACTCCCATAGGTCGAAACAATTCTAACCTGTCCAAGACAAGGTGTCAAAAAAATTTTAAGCTTGCTTCGCTCGCTCTTGGAGCCTTACTTCTTTTTGTTTTCAAAATTGTCTCCAAAAGTCGATTTTTTAGTTCCTAGACTTTTCAAATTACTTCCCTCTACTTCTATTTAATCAAGTATTTTAGATTAAGCTGCATCTGTAACTAGTAAACCTAACCCATACAAATCCGTTTTTTCTTTCTCTTGATAGTGGAGGGCCGACCGTCCCTAAAATGCCCGGGCCGGTTTCGGGTCCCAGTCCGGGCCTGGTTGTATGGTTTACTTTTTTTTTGGGTGGCCTTAAGAGATGGATGGCATATACCGTAATGATTGCACTTCAATAATCTAGAACTATCTAATTTAGTCGGATAATGCTTTCCCTAATAGTCGTACCGTGACAGCTGTTTCGTTGGACGTCAGTTGTTCGCTTACAAAAAGTTTACATATACGAAGGAGGAGAAAATAACTACGTGTCCTTGTCGTATTGTTATTCACGGCCGTATTGTGGACCTCAGTTGTTCGCTAACAATTGCAAAGTCTAAGTTTGCCTAGCAAAGGAGATGGAAATATGTCAAGTAAATAGTAAATTTTGATAAAAATGGAGTGAACTTTATTATAGAGCCGAGAACTGCAGTAACAATACCCACTTGTTTCAAACGACGTTTTTCAATACACTTTGAATTATTAGAAAACTATGATTTTTAATTTGATTTTTCATACTAGTAGAGATAAATGAAAAAAAAAACCACTAGAGTGAAATACGAAGCATGCGATAGGAGCCAGTTTTTGAGGAAGAGTATTAAAATAGGAAATTTCTGTCTCGTTTACTCTACGACTGGATCTAATAAGTGTGTCCTTGTCTTACTCAGATTATAGTTTAGTAACTTGTCTATACTATTCTCCGTCTACGCACAAGGGAGCGAGACAAACCGGTCCCCGGGGTAATCGCGCACCGTCCCCGGCGCGGCGGCGGCATTTTAAATATGGACGCCTTTTTAACCGACTTCATAGATATAAACGTAGGTTAGGTACGCTTGAAGTATAAATATAAGTAAGTGGGTGTGTGGATTCACTTCCTTTGTTATAAGATTATCCTACCATTTTTGTGGATGCCACAGTCATGTTTTTCTTTTTATAAAAATTACTTTTTGTTTATGTTCCGTTTTGTTATACCTACTCTGTATGTTTGTTATGTTTATTGTTTTCAAATTTTGTACGCACGTCATGTCCCTGCGATGAATAAAGATTTTTTCTTTCTTTTTTTTTGTGGCGATGCGATGTACTATTATTTGGGGTTACATACATACAAAATCTGTCTGCTTAGTTACATATCTCTTTCTCTCCCTCTATCAACCTAGTTATATATCTCTCTTTCTCCCTCTATCGACCTAGTTACATATCTCTCTTTCTCCCTCTATCAATCATACCTCCCTCTAACATAGAGAAGTTTTCTGTTCCATAGTCTGATTATGCTTCTATAAGAGGCCTCGAGGACTTTTAAGAAGTCACATGATTTTCAAATTTAAATCCTTGTTCGAGAAATGTAACATTCTTAATGATATTTTTGTTACTCACCATTGAAAGTAAGTAAGGACGGCAATAAAATGTAGATCCATCTTTGTTCTATTGACCAGTCGGACATGGGATATTTTCGCATCATGTATGCAAACCAGAACTGAAAATTAAAAATAAGTTTATATTAAGAAGTTTTATAAATTACTTATGTCATAACATCACGCCTGTATGCACGAGGAGGGAGGCAAGGTGTCCGTGTATAATGCATCCGTTAATAGGGGGTGACACTATTGCATTAAGGCCCTTCTAATCCTAAAATTAGCAACTCTATTTGTGGTGGTTCAAACTTCGTTTGAAATCCTGTTAGAATGAAGTTCTAATCAGCTTGCACTACAAAGCGGTTGTTACGCTGACGTAACAACCGCTTTGTAGTGCAAACTGATTAGAACTAACAATCCGGCCCGCATTGACTGATCACTGCGGGCCGGATTGTGCGAAATTAGTGGTTTTTTTGCGATTTACAAAAAATCTTGTAGAATTATTTGCCAAAAAAACAGAATGATCGTCTGTATTTTAGTATGGTTTTTACTCGTTTAAAGAAATTTTTAGAGATAAGTTCGGGATTTTTTTTTATCGAGTAAAATTAGTTGTATTACGTTTTCAAAACACTATCGTACTAGCACATATCCTGAAGAATATCATATATTTTTCTCTGGTTTTGTTTATTGCAGTGAATCATATGCTTTTTTGCATTATAAAACTCGCGCTTAGCTCCTGTAGTCCCCTTAATAAGTTTTATAAATTATGTCATAACTTCACGCTTGTGTGCACGAAAGGGAAGGCAAGGTGTCCGTGTATCATGCATCCGTTAGTCGGGGGTGACCCTATTGCATTGAAGGGCACACACAGACGTCATGCCGTATACCGCATTTTCAAGAAAAAACCCAATTTAGTGGGGGATCGTACATAGAACCTCTTGCTTAATAGTTAGTCCTGCTTGGTGTGGGAATGTCTCATTTATAATCTGTGTAACTATTTTGGGACAAATAATTTTTGTTTTATTTTTTTTTGTAAACACAATCTCACAAGTTAGATTTTGTGTAGTAAGTTTGTTACAAAAGTATGCATAAATCGGATGCGAGGGCTCGGTTCAAAAGTACAACTCCAATATCGGCCACTGCATCCTATGTCAGCTATAACAACATGCTGAGACCTCCAAGCTTTCAGCCAAGCATATAGCGAATACGGCGTATCGTTCGGTCCAGTGTAAATAATAAAGATGATGTGAAACTTACGGTCATGAAGAATGACGTCATCACAAATATAAATCTGAACCACGTCTCCATTTGTGTAAATGCTGGATTGTAGGTCTTGAACTGAAACCAAAAATGTTTCGTCAGTTTTTGTATCCTCTATCTCAGGGTTACTCAAAGTGGGGTTCGCGAACCCCTAGGGGTTCGCCATGCGACGGTAGGGGGTTCGCGACAAAATTTACGTAATGGCGGCTGGGTGACTGGCAGGCGCGTGCGATAGATATTGGTAGGTTTTTGGGCAGCTAGACAGGAAGAATATCCTGAACTCTCACGCAAAGCGGTAAATTTCCTTTTACCCTTTGCTACAACATACTTATATGAGAGTGGATTTTCACACCTAATTATGATAAAAACGAAATACAGAAATCGACTTGATGCCGAGTCAGAATTAAGGCTTAAATTGTCTAATATTATTACAAAAATTGATTCAATTTAGACAATTTGTGATAAGAAACAAGCCCATCCATCGCATTAATATTAACCTTTAGGGTCCCAGCCGTGCCCAAATGGGCACGGTGCATTGTTATTAAACTTTATTTTATTCCATATACAATGTTATTCTTTTCTTGTGGGTGGGGAGGGGGGGGCGTGGAGCCAGAAGTTTAAGAAACCCTGCTCTGATCGTTAAGCTTTCTATGAAGTGTTAGTTTTTGACTTTTTGGCCCCAAAGTTGGCAAAATCCTTTTTAAAATATCTATTAGTGGGAAACTCTTTCACAGCATTTTCATCCATTGCCTTGTATGGCGAGTTTCTCCTAAAGCCAACCAAATCATCAGCCGGAATTTCTCGGCAGGTACGCACGACGGCCAATCAAGCTAATATGCAAAAGCAAATTGAGTTGATCTCTCATTGTACGAGAAGCTCATAAAAATCGAGGTCAGTTTATACTGGATATGTATAACTTGAAGTGTCGCTGTGTGTACGTAGCTTTGATGATTACAAAGGGTGATTTTTTGAAAAGGTCGAAGACTCCCACTTGAAAAAATAATCCCGTATGTTAGCTGGCTCAGGTAATTGCAAGTAGGGTAACATAAAGAAACATTGAAGCCGCGTTGTAACTTATCTACCCTCTACCTTGCACTTGTAGTTCGAGCGTTGTATAATACCACATCCACGAGAGTGACGCCTTGCCAAAGAGGGGTGCTAAGTTACTTTTTAGGGTTCCGTAGTCAACTAGGAACCCTTATAGTTTCGCCATGTCTGTCCGTCCGTCCGTCTGTCCGTCCTCGCTTAATCTCTGTGACCGTTAGCACTAGAAAGCTGAAATTTGGTACCAATATGTATATCAATCACGCCGACAAAGTGGTAAAATAAAAAGTGGAAAAAAATGTTTTATTAGGGTAGCCCCCCTATATGTAAAGTGAGAAGTGATTTTTTTTTTAATTTCAACCCTTACGTGTGATATATTGTTGGAAAGGTATTTAAAAATGAATAGGGGTTTCCTAAAATCATTTTTTGATAATGTCAATAATTTCGGAAATAATCGCTCCAAAAGTAAAAAACAATGTGTCCCCCCCCCCCTCTAACTTTTGAACCATAAGTTTAGAAAATATGAAAAAAATCTGAAAAGTAGAACTTTATAAGGACTTTCTAGGAAAATTATGTTGAACTTTATGGAAACAACAGTTTTTGTACAAAAAAGACAAAAAGTTGTACAAAATAATTCCTGGACTAAGTTTGTAGTCTATTCGTATATGCAAGCATTTTTACATAATGGATACCCACCTTTAAACTCATAAGTGGGAACACTTATTGTGACGGACGGGAAACTACGGAACCCTACACTGAGCGTGGCCCGACACGCTCTTGGCCGGTTTTTTTCAATATCGGCCTGAAACTTCTCAATGCTTCTTTAAATAGGGAATATGCATGAAATACAAAACTCTTTTCATTTATTTAAAATGCCTTGTATTGGTGCATAAGAACATTGTGGATTTAAGTTGTTTAAGTTTCTAAAACATTACTTATTTTACAATTTCTTGTTTTATATAGCATGTTTTTAGTGAAACGGAACGCACACTCAAAATACATCATCCCTCGATAACGCCGGTAGTGACGTCAAAGTCTATATGTCAAAAAATATTTTATTAAGGCAAAAAAAAATGATGTAAAAAAGGCAGATTGAGGTAAATGACGTCACACTATGGCCGCAACAGTCACGGACGTTTGAGCTGTCATAGAAAATTGCAGAAGTTTAATGTTATTTTTGAGCGACAAGCAGTCATTGAACTTAACTTTTAATACTTTTCTTGGGTTGATATTAGTGTATCTTATTGATTTATAAGATAAAATAAATACATGCATATTCCCTATTGGCATAGGCTGCTATCTCCCGTTTTAGTACCGAAAACTTACATGATTTTATACAGATAAACCAGAAAACGTATGCGCTTGGGTAATGTTTATGTTTCAGAATTAACACGAATGTCGCTACAAAGAGATACCCCCCCCCCCCCCCACAGAAGCAAAGTTTCAAACTATTGACGAGCCGCGCTTTGGAGTATATATGCAGTAACGCACACGACGCGCAAAAAGTCCGGCGGCCACGATAACCCTTGGTAAGACTGGTTGTCAGACTTTTTGGGCCTCTGACTACCTGTAACGACTGTCAAAGATGGACAAATGACCGCCGGGACTAACAGCTTAACGTGCTTTCTGAGGCCCGGAGGAAACTCGGTATGTAATGGGTGGTCACCCATCCATAGTCCAACCTAGGCAAGCACGGCTTAACCTAACGATCGACCCGAGCGGCTGTTATTATTTAGCCACGAACTCCTCTGTCCACGCCGTACAAAAGTGCGCGAAAAAAATAGAACGTTTGCTTCAACTCGCGCTAACGCAGACGGCGCACACTTTTAGTATGCAATCTGCACTCGGTAATGCAGAACAGGCAAGTACTTTCATGGCTGTAATACAGCTCTTTTTTAGATCACATCAACGCGCATTCGTATTCCGAAGATTGCCGAGGCGCATACTTTTCCTGGGAGATCTGTACATAATATTAGTGAAGTCTTAGGGTCTTGATACTCACATAGAAAATAATGTCTCTTATAAAGTACCGGTGATGGAACTCCTTGAGCCCAAAAAAGTTAATGTTAAACACGTAGTGCGTGTAGTCCAGCCACAAGATGTGAAGGATCATCACCTCGTCGCAGACACGCTTCTTGCATTTTAGATGCTGAGTCCTGAAAGTGAAACATGGTCTTAATTTCGGAGTTTCTTTGTTAGTTAGTTATTCCAGGTGCTAAATCAGTCTATAACATTTGCACTGCTGGGACATAGGTATCCCTTCTGTTAGAGGGAATGGACCGTAATCCGCCACTCGGGCCCAATGCGGGTTGATAGATCTGATGTATTATGTCTATGCTGAGGTTAGGGCCTTTTGCCCAGGACCAATTTAGTTTAATGTAAGTCTTAGGTATTTGTTTTGGTCGTTTTCCTTTTGTTTAATTTTGTTTTATTGTTGCGATTGTGCGAATCAAATAAATACCTTTTCTTTCATATCTTCGGATTTTTGGTTCTGGGTCATGCCGGTCTCCTTACGATGTTCCCCTTCCCCGTTTTGAGAGCAGTGGTGATGAAATAAATTATACAACGCAAAGTGTCTTCTCAGAGTTCGAGTCTACGATACGTGGGTTGGTACGTCATCACTGGGTCACTATTGCTCTCTTTCTGCCTGCCTAATTAGTAGGTATAATTTTCAAGGCTTACCTATTAGGGGCGTCGGCTTCGGACAATAGTTCTTCCGTGTTATGGTCTGCCAACACGCCCTCTATCGAAATACTAACTTGGAAGCTCTTATCAAATATCTCCTCTGAAAAATAGAAAGCATTCATTACATGACATACTCGAAAGTTCTTCGAAATTACCGTTACACTTGTCTTAAGCAAAATACCATTTTATTGATCACTGTTTTTTAGCTTTCACGGTTTATAACTTAAGACGCACGCAGCAAAAGACTAAGAAAGAGGGTAGACAGGTTTGTCTGCACCTAACAATTTATTTACTTCCTATACGGGTTAAAGGCAAAACCAACTATTTAGAGCAAAAATGTCAATTTAATATTTTCCGTAAGAGCATTTGGAAAGTTTGCTATTAAAATGAAGTCCTTAGTAGTCAAATTATATCAGTGGCAAATGTATGAGCGTGTTCTATAATTATCTTAGTTTCAAACAGTTACATACTGAACACAAAAACTTACTCCATTCGTACAAAAAATCTATACTAATATTATAAAGAGGAAAACTTTGTTTGTTTGGTTGTTTGTTTGGTTGTAATGAATAGGCTCAAAAACTACTGGACCGGTTTAAAAAATTCTTTCACCATTTGAAAGCTACATTATCCACGAGTAACATAGGCTATATTTTATCCCCGTACTCCCACTGGAACGGGAACTACGCAGGTGAAACCGCGGGACGTCAGCTAGTATTAAATAAATAAATAACCCCCCCTTTAGTTGGTTTTGCCTCTAGAGTGCAAATACGGCATATCTGAAAAAGTAATGGTCCTGTGTCTTAACAGACTTCGCATTTACGTGAGTTCAAGTATTGTTTTCATAATTTGCTATTACGGAGGATTCTAGAATCATTCATTTTGAAACAAATTAAAGAAATACGAAAAATAGTTGGTTTTGCTTTTCTGTTTCTTAATAGATGTCTTCGAATGTAGAATGCTAAATTGTACTAACATAATAAGTTACTGATTTGTATTGCTTAAATCATTCAAATTGTGTTACTACTATCACTAGCTAGTATCAGCCAGTACGAGAAAACCCTCGGAAAATAAAACCGACAGGTCACCAGAAGAAGCATTTTTTTTTTTTTTTTTACTTTGTTTGAACATAAAAGCTTCGTAATCGATACAAACAATAATTGGCCTTTAGAAATTAATTCTAAAATAATTAATCACTTTGCCATCCTAACTAAAATATCCGTGAGTACCCAGTGCAACGCACAATCGAGAAGCACTTTGGAGGGTGCATTTTGGGAGTACCGTTTCACACCGCCTGAACTTAGACCACGTCTACATCGTTTGCCTATGCACAACAAAAACAAAGCGCTGATGTGTGCTCTAGATTCGCAGTTGTCAAACTGCTATGACAGTAGCAAAAACCTGTACTGTGGAGCTGTAGCAGCATGTCGTGTAGCTCACGATTAATTCCCCAGCAGCGACAGGGCTACACGACCAAAATTAGCTGTTCCAGCTTGGCAGTGCAGAATTGAGCGGCGTATCAGTGAGGCTAGAGCACTCATCAGCAAGTTAATCTGCTTCAAGGAGGGCAATACTCGTTCTAGAGTGATGAGCTTTGTGAGGCCGGCGTTCTCGGGATATTACTTGGCTCACATTACAGAGCGTATCGATTTCCTGAAGCAGAAGATCTGTGCATAGGCAAGCTGTATTCGTCACTACAAGCGGTGCGTAGAGCGATACACTCTAAAGCGATGAAAGGTGGGTATATAGGGCTTGGGAGCGACCGGACCAAGATGTAACTGACACGCGTCTGCCGGATGATGACTCCATGTGTTCATTCTGGCGCAGCATCTGGTCGGTGCCTGTCAGTCACACTGAGGGCGATTAGACCCGGGAGGTTGAACAAGCGTGTGATCCAATACCAGAAATGGGGGCAATCATCATCATCCTCCAACGTAGCACGTGCAGTCCGTCCGTTGCCTAACTGGAAATCTCTAGGGCCGGACGGACTGCACAGCTTCTGGATCAAGTGGTTCCAAAGATCGCACACTCGCTTGACGTCTCAGTTTCAATCAACGTTACGAGTCAGGGTCGCTGCACCAGTTCTTGACGGCAGGAATTACCCTCCTGCACCATAAATCGGGTGGTACTGCGGAGCTAAAAATTATAGACCAATCACTAATCTACCAACGGTCTATACAGTTCCTACATCCATTTTGAGAGCTAAAATCAACCAACATAATTATTGAGAGTAATTCTATCATGTCTGCCTCTCAGAATAGACGTAGGAACGGGTCCCGCGGTACTAAGGAGCTGCTTCTCAATGATATGGCCAACAGGTTCGCACTTCCGAAGGGGTCTACATGTTGGATAAATTGCAAGAAGGCCTGTGATTCTGTGCCTCGTACATGGCCCATGAGGGTGCTGGAGTTGTATAAAGTAGATGCAACTCTATGTACCTTCCTGATGTCATGTATGGGGCACTGGAGAACGGTCCTTTGCTATTCAGGATGTCGACAGATCCAGGGGAACGAACCGATAAGGATCGAGCGCGGTATATTCCAGGGTAAAAGTCTGAGGCTTCTTAAATGCTAAGACCCTGCACAACCGTGAGGTCTCAGGGAATACTTCCTAGAAGCCGACGACGTGGAGATGCACCGAGATGTGGTTTCAGTTTACAAAGGCCTCACCCCGCTCTCCCTGGCTAACGAAAACTGGCGCAACCCTAAAGCATTAGACACGAATGACCGCAAGAGGTGTGGCAGGGCAAATAGCTTCACGAGTGCTTTTACCGGGCCCTACATGGGCCTGATGTAGACTTCTTACCGTCCGGTATCTAGGCTTCGCTTCTTTGACATTTTCGGGAAACCGAAAGTTTTGCCTGTAGTAAGTACTTCAAGTTTGCGCCAGTTTTCTTTAGCCATGGACAGCGGGGTGAGTCCCTTGGTCCACTGCGATCACATCTCGGGGCATATACCCACCTCGGCTTTTAAAAAATATTCTCGGAGACTGCACACCTCGCGGTTATGGAGGGTCTTCGCGTTTAGTAAGCCTCGACCTTCGCACTTCCGCGGCATGTACAGTCTCATCACCGATGATTGTGGGTGATGCATCTGGTTTGTAGTCAGTAGCGACAGCGGCAGCGCAGGGAAATGCATAATTTAATCGGTTTTGCTTCTAGGCAATTTGCTAAACAGAAATCAAAAAACCAAATGCCAAAATCGACTATATTTATTTAGTTTGAATGTTCAAGAACAAAAAGGAGCTAAATCCAAGATATTATTTTTTACCATTAGTGAATATGACCTTTCTTTGACATTATTGTAGGACTAAAAACTACTAAAACTAACTAACTGTTTATGTTTCTTATGCTGTGTTTTGTTTACGTAATCTAAGTACTGGCTGTTTTATTTTAGTTACTAATTTCATTAGATACCACTGTATTGCCTTCCGTACGTTTTTTTCAAGGGTGACCACTGAAAACCAGCGCTGTGCTGTGGGCTCCCCATAGCACAGCATCATGCTGAGTGGTTTAACCTGTTTGTCGCACTCACGACGTGCTATTATAGATGTCAACTTTTTCGTTGTTTTCTTGTTTCTGTTCCATACGTATGTTATATTTTAAACGTCTTATAAGTTTTGTACATAATACCTATGTTTTGCACGTCATGTGCCTGTGGCAAATAAATATTTTTTCTTTCTTTCTTTCTTTAAAAAAGTTTGGTATTTTTTGCATCTATATTTCGAAATATTTAGGCAAAATAATACGAATTATAGGTTTTTAATTCTCTAAAAATACACTATCTTTATTTATTCGTTTCTTATTTCAGTCTATTATCTATTTAATCTGTTTTTACATTCAGTAACTCGGAAACGGTAAGTCTTGCGGTTTAGTTGGTTTTACCATTACATAGAGAATCGAATACTGATTCGAATGGTATATTAAAATGAAAAACTGCAAAAAATCATGATAGTTGGTTTTGCCTCTAACCTCCAATTTATTCTCCATCCATTCCTCGATTATGGTGCTTGCAACAACGGGAGCTCAGAATAATGGATAATCACGGAGTTAGGTAAGTACATATCATTGATATTAACAAGCGAGTGTCATATAACGTGGTTTCTTGCAAGGGGCGTCTGTTGCACCCCTTGACCTTATTCTTTTGTTCCTTTTATCGACAGCTGCGAGGGTGAATTTCGAATTTGACGTAAGTGGTCTTCCCTTGTCCTCATATTCGGCACCGGAAACACAGGCTTCCTCAAGGCCAACGGGAACTACTTTGTTTTTTTTTTTACCAGGCGCAGTGAGGACAAGGGAGTCTCAGTTTAGGTCGTTCCCACGATTGGGAAGCTGGAATATCGGGAATCCTTGACAGATGTGAAAGAGCCGTGTAAAAAAAAAAGTTTTTTTCAATACACTTCCTCGAAAACTGGTCCATAACGCACTACGATTAGGTACCTACAACATGCAATGTATTTCACACGTGTGCGATTTTCTCCACTTTCCCGCACGTGTGAATGTGGAATGAAAATTGCCACAGATAACTATACCTATACTTAGCCCAAATTGATTCAATGCCTATAGTCTGAGGTGAATGTTTTTTTTTTTAATTTCGGTAAAGCACTACGCGTCTTTACGGCATAAATATTTTTTGAATATTCTAATTGTGTTTATAAATAGAATATCATAGATAAACATGATTATTAAAAACGAATAGTTACTTTTATACACAAATTAACATTTATTTGCGTTCCGAATTCAAAAATATAAAATAAATCTATTTTTTATAAGGCTGTTTAACGGCTTCATACCTTTGCCTCTCCTTCAACCTGGCGAAACCAAAACGCGAAAAAAAAAGAAAATTAAAATCATAGTTTCACAGTTCGTGCCAAAAATATTTTTCGTTATTTTATGTTATTTCTTCAAAAGTGTATTGAAAAACGTCGTTTGATACACGTGGACATTTGTTATTGCAATTCTCGGCTCAAAAACACCCTCGCCTCGGCTCGGGTGTTATTATTCCGCCTCGAATGCAACAACAAACTTTCTCCACTTGTATCAAAATGTACTATTTTAAAAGATTCCCATGAAACTTTTCAAGAACCGCACCAACCAGTATGTAGTCAGTAGTCACTGTAGTCAGTCAGTAGTATGGCTAGAGACTAGAGGTCTTACTCTGTGTATATGGAAAGGGCCCTGGTATACCTATAGTACTCTATGTAGTCTGGTACGGCTAGAGACTAGAGCTCTTACCATCATCATTGTTGGTAAGTATCTCGGCCATGAGCCACAGTTGCTGCGCGCGGAGGCCCAGCGCCTTGCTGTGGAGATGGAAGGGGCCCTGGTATATAGTGCTGGCGTTTGTCAGCACAGAGGAAGCGGTGATTGATGTCGTCATAGTTGGTGATGGTCCTAAAATGGCAAGGGAATATTTTTTAAGATTAAAACTAGGCTGGGTTTTAACATACCGTCAAACCTTACAAGATTGCCCAAGCACTCTAACTTTGCCCAGCACGGTACTTTTCACAAATGTTTAAAAAGCCGGCAACATTTTTTAGTTGTGCTTATTATTTAGTCTTATGACGAATTTTGATTATATCTCTGGCAAAATTACGTAACGGACTCTGTCTAATGTCACCTATGTCGGTTGTAAAACCGTGTCGAAATTGGTAGTCTAATTTGCGGGCCAAAACTCGTGTGAAAAACTTTCATGAAAACTCGGTTTCTAATTGAAATTAGAAACCAATCCGATCCGATTTTCGGTCATGGTATACAAAACGGGGCACTATGAAAAAAAGACTTAGAAAAATTTCACCCAAAAACAACGCCTAATCAAGCCTTCGGGATCCGGTGGGATGTGGGAGTACTAGGGTGGGGAAATACCGGGGGACGACCTTAAGGTCAATGACCTTGACCCCAAGGTCAAGGTCAAATTAAAAAAGACGCAGACACGGGGTACGCTTTGAGGTCAGAGACCTTGACGCCAAGGTCAGTGACCTTGACCCCAAGGTCAAGGTCAAATTAAAAAAAGACGCAGACACGGGGTACGCTCGAGATCAGTGACCTTGACGCCAAGGTCAGATTCATAAAAACACCCCTTTTAACCTAACCTGTCCAAGTCGAAGAGCCCCAAGTCTCGAGCTCGCTTCGCTCACTCTTGGACTAAGTTGCTGAAAGGGCAGTCTGTTTTTATGAATCTGACCTTGAGGTCAAGGTCACTGACCACGAGCCCCCCCGTGTCTGCGTCTTTGTTAATTTGACCTTGGGGTCAAGGTCACTGACCTTGGCGTCTTGTTCACTGACCTCGAGCGTACCCCGTGTCTGCGACTTTTTAATTTGACTTTGACCTTGGGGTCAAGGTCATTGACCTTAAGGTCGTCCCCCGGTGTTTCCCCACCCTAGTACTCCTACATCCCACCGGATCCCGAAGGCTTGATTAGGCGTTGTTTTTCGGTGAAATTTTTCTAAGTCTTTTTCATTGCTTTTTCCTCAAAATTTTCTAAGTCCCAGACGCCTTCACAATGAGAGTTAAATTTTGCCTCCTAGCTCAGCAGTCATTGACCTCACAAAAAAAAAACCCGGGAAAAAGTTGTTTCTTTTGATGTCCTCCATACGATAAAACCATAAAAAGTAAGTATTATTATGTTTGAAAAATTCATCAAAATTTTTCTAAGTGTTTTTTCCTCAGTGCCCCGTTATGTACACTCCAACCCGATTTTCTGCTGTAGCAGAAAATTAAATTTTAAACCACTGACAGTTTGTAATAAATATGCAAGGAAGATCGAATATACAAAGCGAAATTTCTCTCAACATCGAAAACATGATGGTGGGCAATGTTAAATCAGTCTTTCAGAAGTAGTCGTTACATCTTTGCCCACCAAAATATTACCGTTAGAGTTGTCACCTCCAGGGGCGGCTGTACTTTAAGTGCGCTCGTGCGCTGAACCACCAATTCAAAAGATTTACAAATTAAAAAATATTACATCATATTAATTTTTAAATTACCATATTAATAATATTAAAAAAAAACACAAAATCAAATAACAAATAAAATTTCCAATTATGACGAAACAATTTGATTTAAATATTTGCCCCTACTTGAGTTTATTTTGGAAACAGTGAAATGAAGTATAAATTATCTGTGTAGTGACTAATCAACGAATGTTTAAAGTCGATTTTAATAATGTCTATCTTTAATTTAATATGTAGGTACTGATTGCGTTTAATTTTAGCGGTAAATATAAATTGCTACGTTTTAATATTCGCTTACACATACTACATAATAATTCAAGCAGATATAAAAATATGATAAGGTATACTTTATTATCCAATTCCTGCGTAATGTATACCGGACTGTCTCCGATACCAAATTTCGGTAGTGTCCATTTATTTCTTCGAATTTTTAATTGGTGGTTTAAATATGTTTCGATCAAGAAAACACTGAAAGCTAGTTAGAAGAACCTACCTTCCTTCAAACTAGTATGCGTAATGAATAAAGTGCAAAATATCTTACCTGCCAGTCCTATAAATACTCCTAAGCCGAAACAAGCGAAAAACGCAATAAATACCATCACAAACTCCCCTTTGTGCATCGAATATATTCTCATTTGGACAGACCTGAAAATAGATAAAAAAATAATGTTACAAGCACTTAAATAAATGTAGTACAAATCTTGCAAATAAAATACTTGAATGTCGTAAACACATCTTCATAAAAACAAAAATTACCTACAAAAAGGTATGACGTTTAGGAATAGTAAAAAGAATAAGAATTTTATTCTGTAAGTACAGATATTACAGCATCTTGTAGGTACTACAGATTTACCATTAAATAAAAAGTTAAATAACCCAAGAAAATGTGACTTATTACCCCCCGTGAAAAGAATTCTGTCTTAGTTATAGGGGTAAATATTTAATTGCGCAGTTACTAATTTTCCTTAAATAAGAGTACAAAAAATCTATAAAATACCTTTCACAACGGTCATGATGATATGCCGGCGCGATATACTTATTAAATTCGCTGAACAAATCACTGAATTGCGACAATGTGTTACGAATCTTATAGTTCCAGCCGCCTGAAGGCAAATGATAGGAATACCCAACATTCGCTGTATCCATCTTCGTTAAACTAATTTTACACTCACTAACAACTAAAATGTGGTTAAATAAAAAGGTTACACAAAACAATAATTGCGGAATATGAAAATTGTACAGGGATACTTGTTTGCCCTACATTTGGTTCGAGTTGTTTACAAGCAGATTATTGATTTTCGCGCTGAGGGTCGGGGTTGCCATACTTTACTATAGGGAGGGAAAAGTGACGTGGCAAGCGTGAGCCATCGAGAATATTTATCGAGTAGGTATAGCATTTATATTTGTATAATGAGGGATTTTCTTTTTAGCTCTTCCCTAGTCGCTGGATAGATGGCGCTAGGAGTAAGTATGATAATGCAAGGAACGGAACCTAAAAAAACTGATTTTAACAAAGCGCGAGAAATGTTGGTTTTATTCGGAGGTTAAGCAAATGAAAGTGTCAGTCAACGAGAGTATGTGATGTGACACAATGTTTTTTTTTTCAAGCGTTTTGGCTTTGGCATAGTTAGTTCAACGCCATCTATAGAGTTCTTGGAAACTAAGTTTTTTTTTAAAACCTCAAAAGGAAAACCTCTCATTGCAATGCCACAATCCGCTTAATATTTTGGTTTCTTGCAATTCGCTATACCGATTGATAACTAGTTTATTTTCCCCTGGCAATTGTTACATGAAGTTATCTTTTGGTTACGTTTTGTGCACCAAATTTATTAATGCGGTACAAGTCACTATTAGGCGCTTAATGATGTAGGCATTATGTTGATGTAAGGATGTAAGTAAAATGAGCTTCTGTAGCGCCATCTATAGTTGGTGCCAGTTAAGATGAGAATAGCGGTCATTGACCCACCTATATTTATTAAACTTCGTAACTTTGAAAACCAAAAATAAGCCTGTTCAAGTCTGGAATCGTCATCTATCGTGATCTTCAACATTTTTTGTAATGAAAAACGATACATGGTTTATTTGTTTTGGTTCGTACGAAGAGATATTAGGGAATGGGCAATGACCGCTATACTCATCTTAACTGGCACCAACTATAGTGGTAAATTCTATGACTTCATTTTGCCTTGTTTTTGGGTACATCCTATAGCGTGTTTTTTTCCACAATACGATAAGGTGGTAGCACCAGGGTAAACGGCGAAATTCTATTTTCAAATGTTTTTGCAAATAGGGTAGATTACATCATAAAAGAATAATTCCAAGACACCTATCTCTAAAAAAATAGTACATTGTTACCCTAGGGGTGAAAGTAACTTATTTAGTCCCGAGACGGGGTTTGGTGCCCGAGCGAAGCGAGGGCGCTAATAGTTCGAGGGACTAAATAAGTCTTTAACCCGAGGTAAACACTGTGCTTTTCATTACGAATACAAGGAAAGTAAAAAAAAACATACAACTCGAAAAAACTAATGAAGATAGGAATTCGAATGGGGTAGATGACACCATAAAACAATAATTCCAAGACACCTTTCTCTAAAAAAACACTTTATTTTGGTCCTGAAAACCCGATTTATTTTCAATTAATTTCCAAATTCGATTTTTAGTTGCTTTGAAATCAATATAAAGTTGAGTTGAATAAACAGTGATGTCACAGTTGGCTATTGCCATGCAAAGTCTATGAGAGAACCGCGTTTTGACAGCTCTTAAAAAGTATCTCAATTGATTGGTATGTCGTCTATAGTTGGTGCCAGTTAACATCGGAATAGAGGTCATTAACACCTACCTACCAAGTTTTTGATCACAAAGCGATAACGACACTTACTATAGTTGGTGCCAGTTAACATCGGAATAGAGGTCATTGCTCCGACTTTCATCCCGATATCTAAATATTAGCGATACTGTCGCTCCATCCGTACAAACCTGTCGCAAAACTGATATCGCTTGAGTCTCATAATACATCCACAGTGTCCCACATACATAACGCAGTACACAACCCAAAAAAATAAGAAATCGAGCAAACGTACCCTACGAAATTAATTGATTTAAATACTTTATTTTCGTTTTTAGGGTTCCGTACCCAAAGGGTAAAAACGGAACCCTATTACTAAGACTTCGCTGTCTGTCCGTCTGTCTGTCACCAGGCTGTATCTCATGAACCGTGACAGCTAGACAGTTGAAATTTTCACAGATGATGTATTTCTGTTGCCGCTATAACAACAAATACTAAAAATAGAATTAAATCAATATTTAAGGGGGGCTCCCATCCCTGCTGAGCAGGTCAGGGCAGGCGCCCTACGGCCGGACCTCACGGGTATGCATACTGTTACGGTATGCTGCCCCGTGACGGCGGCCAAAACAATTGTGGAGGGCCGAAGGCTACTGGTGGGCTGGGTCTCAGCGCAGGTAAAGCTGCTGGAGCCCAGACCTCTGAGGTGCTATCGCTGCCACGTGGGTCACCACGTGTCAGTACAGTGTGCCTCGGAGGTTGACCGCAGCGGACTCTGCTTCCGCTGCAGTCAGCCCGGCCATGTGTCCGCAGCTTGCTGCGCCACGCCGCACTGCGGTGCATGTGCGGCGGCCGGCAAGCCAGCCGACCAGCGGGCTGGGAGCAAGACCTGCGCTCCGCCCACCAAGGCCACCAGAGGCAAGGGAAGGCCCTCCGCCGCCACCACCACCACCGTCGCCACTGCCGCAGCCGCAACTGCCGCTGCCGCTGCCACTGTCGCCGCCACAGAGGGGCCCTCGCAGGGGGCTAGGGAGGAAGCGGTAATGGAGTGCCAATAACGGCCCCATTACGCTTCCTCCAAGCGAACATCAACCACTGCGCCTGCGCTCAGGATCTGTTGCTCCAGAGCATGGCGCAGTGGTTGATTAACATTGCTGTGGTCGCTGAGCCGTATTTTGTCCTCCCCAGAGAAGACTGGGTGGCGGACCTTAGCGGCTCAGTGACCATAGTGTCGTCGGCCGCCGCCGGTACCCCGACCCTTGAAGGTGTCAGGAGGGGTCGGGGGTGCGTAGCAGCCCGGTTCGGGGAGATCGTAGTGGTGGGAGTATACTTCTCCCCGAGCCGAACTCTCGCCGAGTTCCACAACTCTCTCGCAGAGTTGAGTGTTGTCGTCGGAAACCATTCCCTCCCCGTGCTTGTCCTCGGGGACTTCAATGCCAAGAACTTGGCTTGGGGTTCTCGTTGCACAGACGTGCGGGGAAGGATGGTGGAAGACTGGGCCCTGGAGAAGGGCCTGGTCGTCCTAAATCGGGGTTCTGTACCCACGTGTGTGCGGATGCGGGGCGAGTCGGTGGTGGACATTTCGTTCGCTAGCCCCGCTCTGTCACCGCGCGTTATTGACTGGCGTGTTATGGAGGGGGTGGAGACCTATTCCGACCACCGGTACATCCGGTTCGACGTCTCCACCCAGACCCCAAGCGCGCCGGTCCAACAGGCCCCGAGTGGTCCGCGTTGGGCGCTGAA
Organism: Xestia xanthographa; assembly: GCA_905147715.2. NCBI lineage: Eukaryota > Metazoa > Arthropoda > Insecta > Lepidoptera > Noctuidae > Xestia > Xestia xanthographa. Next base: position 27,735,737 of record LR990653.1, on the reverse strand, counting down.
GCAGCTGGACCGGGAGCTCCTCCTGGAAGCCTCGATCGTGCAGGCCTGGGTGACATCACCGGACAGGCCTGCCGACGTTAATAATGAGGCAGGGTGGTTCCAGGAGGCCATGTCGGACATCTGCGACGTGGCAATGCCCCGTGTTCGGCCAAGAAGCGCCCGGCGTCAGGTGTACTGGTGGTCGCGAGAGCTAACGTCTCTGCGCAAAGCGTGCGTCGCTGCACGGCACCTGTACGCCAGGCATCGCAGGCTCCGCATCCGCCCACCGGATGCGACAGCCATTGAGGCGGAGCTATATGAGGGGTACAGAGCGGCGAAGACCGCTCTCCGCGAGGCTGTCCTGCGGGCCAGGGATCTGGCCCGCGAGGAGATGCTGGGGACTCTCGACAGAGATCCGTGGGGGCGCCCTTACAAGTTGGTGCGGGACAAACTCCGCCCCTGGGCCCCCCCACTGACGCAGAGTCTCCGGCCTGAGCTCGTGGAGGACGTGGTGAGCACTCTGTTCCCTTCGCGAGGGGAACACCCACCCCCGCCTATGGCTCCGCCGCCTGCGGTGCTGGAAGCGGATCATCAGGACGACGACGACGACACTCCGGAGGTGACTGGGGTAGACCTGAGAGTGGCGGTACGCAGGCTCAGTGCCAAAAATACCGCCCCGGGACCCGATGGCTTGCCTGGCAAAGCCTGGGTCCTGGCCTCAGAGGCTCTCGGGCCCCGACTGGAGGGGCTCCTAAGCGCATGCTTGGAGAGAGGCCAGTTCCCGCTTCGTTGGAAGACGGGGAAGCTGGTCCTCATCCGGAAGCCGGGGCGCCCTGCGGACTCTCCGTCCGCATACCGGCCCGTGGTGCTGCTCGACGAGGTGGGCAAGCTCTTTGAAAGAGTAATTGCAAACCGCCTCGCCGAGCACCTTGCGGGGACTGGGCCGGACCTTGCGGAACACCAGTTTGGTTTTCGCAAGGGGCGCTCTACGGTGGACGCCATCATGCGCGTGAGAGCCCTCACGACGGGGGATGCGGTGTCCAGGGGTGGGGTTGTCTTGGCGGTGTCTCTCGACATCGCCAACGCCTTCAACTCCATGCCCTGGAGCTGCATTAGGGAGGCACTCCGGTATCATCGGGTGCCGACCTACCTCCGTCGAGTGGTCGGGGACTATCTGACGGACAGAGCCGTCATCTACCCCGGTCGCAGCGGAGAATGGAACCGGCGAGAGATGTCGTGCGGTGTTCCGCAGGGATCGGTTCTGGGGCCGTCCTTGTGGAACATCGGTTACGACTGGGTGCTGCGCGCCGACCTCCCTAGCGGTGTCAGCGTGGTTTGCTACGCAGACGACACGCTGGTGCTGGCACAGGGGGGGTCGCACGAGGCGGCGGCCGAAGCGATGACACGCGGGGTTGCGATAGTCGTTGAGAGGATCCGGCAACTGGGTCTCGAGGTGGCACTGCACAAGTCCGAGGCCATGTGCTTTCATGGGCCTCGGAATGCGCCACCTCCGGGATCCACACTGACGGTAGGAGGGGTATCCATCGGCGTCGAGTCGACGTTAAAGTACCTGGGACTTGTCCTGGACAGCCGGTGGAACTTCGTGGAACATTTCCGACGTTTGGCCCCCAAACTGGAGCGGACTGGGGCTGCCTTCAGGCGGCTCCTGCCCAATCTAGGGGGGCCAAACGCCTCCTGCCGGAGGCTCTACGCGGGAGTCGTGCGGTCAATGGCCCTTTACGGGGCCCCGGTGTGGGCGCGTTCATTGAGGCGGCGAGCCGCCCACTACCTGAACGCGCCCCAAAAGGTGGTAGCCGTAAGGCTGGCCCGGGGCTACCGCACGATCTCCCGCGAGGCGGCGAGCCTCCTTGCCGGATTGCCGCCATGGGATCTGGAGGCAATAGTCCTCGCGCGCCTACATGAATGGCGCGCGGAGGCGCTACGCCGGGGGGAAACTCCGCTGCCGCGGCGGCAAATTGTCGCTCAGCGGACAGACTTCCGGCGGGATCTCATGGCGACATGGAGAGAGCGACTGTCGCAACCTCGTGCAGGGCACGCCACGATAGTGGCGATAAGTCCCCTCTTTGAGGAGTGGCTTGAGCGACGCCACGGCGTCCTCACCTTCCGCCTGACGCAGGTCCTCACCGGACACGGGGTGTTCGGGAGGTTCCTGCACCGAATCGGGCGGGAGGAAACGTCCGGGTGCTTCCACTGTGAGGATCGACCGGAGGACACGGTGCAGCACACGGTGGAGGTGTGCCCCGCGTGGGCGGAGCACCGCCGTGTCCTCGAAGCGGCGATCGGCGGCGGCGACCTCTCGCGTCCGGCCCTGGTGCAAGCCATGGTCCGGAGCGAGACGGAATGGGACGCCGTCACCTCCTTCTGCGAAGCAGTAATGCTAGAGAAGGAGGTGGCGGAACGTGAGAGGGAGAGAACCTCTCAACGTCCCGGCCGCCGCGGGAGACGCCCCGGGCGTCGGGGGCCACCACCACGTGGCCCCCGGCCACCGTAGGCGCGGGCCTGTGGACGGTGAGCTATGGGCTAGCTCGCCGTCCGTCCGTCTCATGACGACAGGCCGTGTCGACGGCGCGTTCGTGTTCCACGCGCGCCTCAAAGAGAGTCAGCAAAAAGGAAGGGGTCCGTAAGGACCGATGCCTGCCGGGGTTGCGGGACTATTCGAAAGAGATACCGTGGCCCCGGAACACAAAGGGCGATGAAGGAACATGGATGGGTTTTAGTCAGTAAAAGTCTGACACTCCCTCCTGCTCCGCCCAGAGCGGGAGGGGTTATTTGATGATTTCCCATCCGAAAAAAAAAAAAAAAAAAAAAAAAAAGGGTGGCTCCCATACAACAAACGTGATTTTTTTGCAGTTTTGTCTAATGTTTTTAAATAATGGTACGGAACCCTTCGTGCGCGAGTCCGACTCGCACTTGGCCGGTTTTTTAACACTACTTTAAGTTACTGAGACAATTTTAATAACGTAAATATATTATTATACATCTTAAAATTAGGATCTGAGACTTTTGCGCGAAAGACATTTGCGCAAAGAACACTTATTGCGCGCACCCACTAGCGCGAAAAGACATATGCGCACATGGACTTTTGCGCGAACGAACTTTTGCGCGAATCGACTTATGCGCGTAAGGAATCTTGCGCGAATGGACACTTGCACGATTGGACTCTTGCGCGACTTAATGGCCACTGAGGATTACTCTGTAGAGTAAACATAACATCACGCCTATTATTACTTGAAGATGTTTTTTTTTTGGGCTTTCCGTCATGAGTGTCGTTTTCATGGTTTTCGGGGTCGCTAATAATGAAAATGAAAATGATTTGTTGAAATCAGATTTAACCAAAGGCAAGGTAAGTCATTGAATCCATTTCACTATTCGTCATTCAAAAGTGCCTTTGAATGACCTAATTGAAATAAATAATTATTGACCTCATTTTCTTTATCCTTTAACCATGAAAACGACAGCCATAACGGGAAAACCGATTTTTTTTCTCGGCGCCATCTTGGTTTTTCATTTTAACCTCATTTCGTTATCAACGACCCCGAAAATCATGAAAACAACACCCATGATTAAAAAACCAAAACCAATTTTCATATTCAGGGACCCCTAAAACCATGAAAACGACACCCATGACGGAAATACTGAAAAAATCCTGGACGCCATCTTGGATTTTCATTTTGAGCTCATTTTCGTAATCAACGACCCCGAAAACCATGAAAACGACATCCATGACGGAAAAACCAAAAAAATCTTGGACGCCATCTTGGATTTTCATTTTGAGCTCATTTTCGTAATCAACGACCCCGAAAACCATGAAAACGACATCCATGACGGAAAAACCAAAAAAATCTTGGACGCCATCTTGGATTTTCATTTTGAGCTCATTTTCGTAATCAACGACCCCGAAAACCATGAAAACGACACCCGTGACGGAAAAACCATAAGTATCTAAATATTATTATACTTATGACATCACAAAAACTATTTCATCACAAAAAAATATAATTCTAATCTTATGCCGTTTTCGTTTTACGAGGTCATCGCGTCAGGTGTGCAGCACATTATGGTCACGGTGCGGGGGCGTTTACGTCACACGTAAATGTATGAGCATAAAATTAGTTTTCTAGCAAAAATATGGTGGGCTATGGGCTAGCTCGCCGTCCGTCCGTCTCATGACAACAGGCCGTGTCGACAAGCAGGAGTGTTGCACGCGCGCCTCAATAAGAGTCAGCATTCAGCAAAAAGGAAGGGGTCGGTAAGGACCGATGACTGCCGGGGTTGCGGGACTGTTCGAAAGAGATACCGTGGCCCCGGAACACAAAGGAGAACATGGATGGGTTTTAGTCAGTAAAAGTCTGACACTCCCTCCTGCTCCGGCCAGAGCGGGAGGAGTTATTTGATGATTTCCCATCCGAAAAAAAAAAATGTTGAAATACTCTAACGAACGACACGTGAAATCGGCTGTTCATTTCCTGCCCAGCTACAAAGTTCATCGAAGTCGTCGTCGCGCTTGCCGGTCGTTTTAACCACGGTAACGATACATCGGGTATGAGGAAATGAGACAAATCAAAATTGATTCCAATGACGTTCCTGAAACAATTTCTTGTACCGGTCATCTTAGTATGATATACCAGTAGCGAAGGGTCAATTTTTGTAAGAAGTAAGCCGGAGTACTTATCTTTAATGTGATTATACTATTTGTCTATTGAATACTGGCTGTACGATTATAATACACTTGTAAACGGGTATTTTCGCGATAGCCGATTTAATATTAGCCCGACGTTTCGACCGGATTGCACCAGCCGTGGTCGCGGGAAGACTGGAAGTCTTGGAGGTACCGCCACAGAAAAGCGAAGGTGTTTATTCAACTACCCTCACTCGATCTTCATAAATGTTTATTAGGGCCGGTTCACACTAGGACAGCACACTACACTAACAGTGTCCGCATACTGAGATGATTTCACTTGACGAGTACACTTAGTGATCACTGGATTCCAAGCGGGAGAGAGTCTGATGCCGTCTTCAGTCTTCCCGCGACCACGGCTGGTGCAATCCGGTCGAAACGTCGGGCTAATATTAAAGGTAAAAATTCGCGAAAATACCCGTTTACAAGTGTATTATAATGTGTTTTGATCGTGAAAGTTTAAAAAAAGACAATTGGCTGTACGATTTTTCAGAGGGAATCCGGTAGGAATCGAGTTGTATGGAACCTTCGCCACGGTTATATACTCAATAGGGTACATGACACCATAAAACAATAATTCCAAGACACCAATCTCTATAAAAACAATTAATTTTGGGCCTGAAAACCCGATTTATTTTCAGTTAATTGCCAAATTTGATTTTTAGTTGCATTGAGATCAATAAACAGATGAGTCATTGAGTTGATTAAACAGTGACGTCACAGTTGGCTATTGCCATACAAAATCTATGAGAGAACCGCGTTTTGACAGCTCTTAAAAAGTATCTCAATGGGGATGGCAACTGTGGAACTAATGGCGCTAGCATAGCTTGTACCAAGCGTCGTCATTGGTTGAAAATCTGTCAATGTCATTTTAAATTTCAAAATAGCTTGTCCTCATTGGACAGATTGGGACTAAGCTATGGACACGCCATCTACAATCAGCTTTGACCAGCCTTCCCCATTGATTGGTGTGTCATCTACCATTCTACCCCATTCACCCCATCAGTCTGCGGAGGCTTTTCCTTACACCCTGTATAGTAAGATTTCCTGCAAATGCTTACAAAGAGTTTTGTACTTCTACTACAGCTTTCAACAGAATTTACTTAATCTATTCATAGAATGTCACTTTGAAGACTTTAGGTGTAGTGTAATAAAATACTTGTATAATAATTAAATGGTTTATTCAACATTAAGCCTTCACATGCAAACACTTATAATAAAAGTTTAGACAAATACATTTTAACAAATAAGATTATCTAAATTCGAGTGGTTTCAATTTATACATAGGAACAATTATATAAATAAAAGTAAGTGCTTACAGCCGGCAACACAATCCACTTAAAAAAAAAACTAGAATGTTCTATATAAAAGTAGGTACACAGCACATTTAAATATATTTATTTCTAGGGATAGAAAAGTAGGGTAGATAGAAGATTTAAAATAATTGTGTTGCCAACTGAACTTTGTAAATACAAACGTTAAAGGAATGTAAGGTGTAATTTATAATGGTGTTCTTAAGGCCGATGCTCTAGGGTAGCCCGCGAAATTCAAATTTTACTTACTACTTACGTTTTTTGCAAAAACGGTAGAGAATTTCGCGGGCTGATTCGAGCATTCACCTTAAGAGGGATGCGCCTGAGTATCCCGCGAAATTCAAATTTGTAAACGTTTTTTGCAATTCGCTGGTCAGTATTAGGCTGTATGTCGATTAAAATGTGATTTACGACCGTAACACGTATGTATTTATAGAGCTATAATCATTAAAATCATCAACACAAACCTCCAAATTTATTTAATTCGATTGAATATCTTTTTCGTAAAATAGTCATTTAAGGTGACACATCACACGGGCTCGAACTCATTGGTGGGCGTGGCCAAAAAGCACGCTCTCACCTGGCATCGTGCCCGACAGAGATACTATCAGTGATGAGCAGTTAGACGCTAGTCTTCACGCGCGTCTAGTTCGTACGCACACACTCAGCGTTCCGAACCGTTCCGAACAAAAACGAAGTTATATAATACTTTCGTCTGACCTTTTATTTAAATGCGCTATAAAGAATAAAATAAAATTTTTCTTTGAAACTTTTACTATCAACTTATAACGTCATCGTCACTACACAATTCGCGAGATTAGTGGCAACAATAATATTGTATAACTATATTGTTTGTTATTGTTGGCCTGGGGTCACGATGTCCTGGACGCTTTCCGCCAGGTCTGCTAATCCCTCGAGAGAAATAAATGGCTGTGAAGCCAGCAGAGTCTGGACGTTGGTCGGCAGACGACTGCTTTATATTGTCATCGTGGTACTGTGGATTTCCTGGGCCTGATAAAGTTTAGGATTTCCTTTTCAGGGCGTATCACGTCGGAGTCACCAATTTAGTGGTTGTTGTACACTAACTAAATTAAATTTAAAATGTTCATAATTCTATATAAATTTAGTCAACACAAGACAGAGAAGTGACAGATCAGAAGAAAAGTAAAAATTATATCGTGAAGGTTTTATGTATATAAAGTTTCTAAATAAGTAGGTCGCTACACCATATTATAGGGTAATAAAATACTTGTATACATATTATAGGGTGTGCGTTTCGATGGCGCGACCACGGCGTTTTTTTTTTAAATAACTATGCCATGATTTAGTAAAAATGTAAAAATATGTATGTACGTGGTTCAAATTTCCTAAAACCTTAAATTTGTCAAAGTTATGGTTAAAAAGTTATAAAGGTTTGAACGTGGCCACGCCATCGAAACGTGGAGAACCGCGCGGCCACGGAAATCTTAAAAACTAAGCGTTGCAGAGACCTGAAATTTAGGTAAATAACAGAATAATAAGATTTCCGTGGCCGCTCAGTTCTCCACGTTTCGATGGCGTGGCCACGTTCCAACCCTTATAACTTTTTAACCATAATTTTGACAAATTTAAGGTTTTGGGAAATTTGAACCACGTACAGTCACGGACTATAAATGATGAGCCACTTGCCGCCATTCGTATTTTAGCCGTGTAACACAAATCGGGTTTAGTCGGTTATATTCGTACTTAGTACAGAGTGACTACCTAAAGTCGACGAATTGCAAGTGTAGCAACCGTAACCTAGCGACAATATTGTTTTAGCGTAGCCATAGTAACGTTGGCGTACGGAGAAATGTTATATTTTCTAACATCAACATTTCAACTGTCACTCTGGCTTCGGATAGGTTTTCAGAAATAAAGAGTATTTAATAAGGACTATTTCTTCAAAGGAGGTCAGTATCAAATAGATTGGGATATACGTCAGCACGATTGTATGGTTTTATCATTGACAACCTAGAAGTCATTTTTCAACCTCTATGGATAAGACAATTTCCGATTATTAGTAATGTGTCCTTTTGTTTCCGAGCATTCGGTTTGAGTTCGTGTTTAATCGTGTAATCTCGTGAATGTATACAACTGCAAAATTGGAAATCTTGAAAGTGGCTTATCAATTATAGTCCGTGACTGTACATACATATTTTTACAAAATCATGGCATAGTTATTTAAAAAAAAAACGCCGTGGTCGCGCCATCGAAACGCACACCCTATAATATGGTGTAGCGACCTACTTATTTAGAAACTTTATATACATAAAACCTTCACGATATAATTTTTACTTTTCTTTTGATCTGTCACTTCTCTGTCTTGTGTTGACTAAATTTATATAGAATTATGAACATTTTTAATTTAATTTAGTTAGTGTACAACAACCACTAAATTGGTGACTCCGACGTGATACGCCCTGAAAAGGAAATCCTAAACTTTATCAGGCCAAGGAAATCCACAGTACCACGATGACAATATAAAGCAGTCGACCAACGTCCAGACTCTGCTGGCTTCACAGCCATTTATTTCTCTCGAGGGATTAGCAGACCTGGCGAACAATAACAAACAATATAGTTATACAATATTATTGTTGCCACTAATCTCGCGAATTGTGTAGTGACGATGACGTTATAAGTTGATAGTAAAATTTTTAAAGAAAAAGTTTATTTTATTCTTTTTAGCGCATGGTCAGACGAAAGTATTATATAACTTCGTTTTTGTTCGTAACGGTTCGGAACGCTGAGTGTGTGCGTACGAACTAGACGCGCGTGAAGACTAGCGTCTAACTGCTCATCACTGATACTATCTCTGTCGGGCACGATGCCAGCTGGTGAGACAGCGTGCTTTTTGGCCACGCCCACCAATGAGTTCGAGCCCGTGTGATGTGTCACCTTAATGAATAAATGAACTTAGAGGGTAGTATACCCTCTAAGTTCATTTATTCATTAAGGTGTCATATACTACTAGTATTGATGAATTACGTAAATACATAAGAAAGTATTACTGTTGCGATTAATTTTTTATTCAACATACAGCCTGTGACTGACCGTCAAATGCAAAAAACGTAAGAAAATTTGAATTTCGCGGGTTATCCCGGAGCTTTCGCCTTAATAGGTAACTTCAACTTAAACCCTACACTAGGGTTGTGCGCGTTTTTGGTTAGTGTCACGCCTATATTATGTATTTTTTTTTTTAAATTGTATGCACCATTTTTTCTGTATCTACGTACGACGACCAATCAGGCTATAAAAACCAGTATAAGCGGACCTTTCATAGTAGATGAAATCTCTACAGAGCCAGGCCATATTATGCTGGACAGGCATAGCTTGATGTGCCCCCACGTGTACTATATTTAGACAAATAATTTGATTTTATTGTATAAATGGTACTTTCTACTTACTAAATTTTTCATAAACTTTTTTTTGCATAACTCTATTCAATGCTATCCAGTTTACGTTTAAATGTTCGAAAACTTTCATGTTTTGACTGAATTTCCTCACTTTTTGTCAATTTGACACTTGCTAAATACATACAATAGACGGCTGTCGCTATGCAGCATGGCTGTCAATCTGTTAGTGTTTAGCTTTAATAAGGCTAAACCAAGCTAAGAAAAAAACCTTGTGTGTATTTCGTATACAGATCCAGTTTTGTAGATCATAATTTTATGGTATGGCCACACATTATTATGGTAACTTTAAATATATTTAATTTTACTAACTCTAAAACGCGATGCTTAAATACAAAACCATTTTGGATATTTTAAAAATAATTTATTATAATATTTTTATTTTAAAATTATTCAAATAAGTACAAAGATTTAGCCGAATAATATTCTCTAATAAAATAGTTTTTTTGTGACATTATGTATTTAGCTTTGGCTCCACATAAGCACTACATAATTTGGCAATTTTTTTATAAAATACACACTTTAAAAGCTATAAATGCTAATAAATAATATCTTACTTAAGTATTTAAAAGTTCATAGAAATACATAAATGGATAGAAATAAATAATAGACGTTTATTTAAAAAGTAGGTCTTAAAAATATCCTTTTAGAAAATAAATTGCACTAAAAAGAATCGATTTTCATACCGATTTTCGAGTTGTAACTTTACCGATTATGATTAATGTTATTTACATATTTTTAATCAGATTCAAATGTCTGGCATACTGTCCGGATTGAGTACTAATCATATGAAAATTTGATTTAACTTTTCACAAAAGAATAAGTTTAGCCAAAATGTATCAACCCACATATTTTTTTTCCCAATTTCTGAAGTAATAATTGTATCCAAAGTTTCGCATGCTAAGAATGCGTTTTGGGTGTAAATGAGATTGATTTTACTGAATAGCAATTAACTTTGACATAATTAACTGAATTAATAAGAGATCGTGGATTGGCTCATTATGGCAGAAGTACTTCCAATTATTGTAATAGTTAATTATTCATATTGTGTATTAATATACATAAAATAATGACTTGATTTGTGATGCTATACGTAAAAGTTTATGAAGTAAAGATAAATCTTTAAAATTAGAAAAAAAAACATGATTTACTTTTTATAAAACTTCGTTTTAGCGACTAGATCGCTTCTTAGGTATACTGTTTTAAAATTAATTATATTACTTTTGACAAACAACTTAAAGTTAACAATAGTTTAAGGAATTACGCTCTATTTTTAAATAATTTTATTTCAAACCACCTTCAATTAAAATACTGGTTGAAACTCGATGCCTCTTTGGCTGCGTTCATATTGAAAAATCTCGATTTTAGAAATCTTTATCTGTATTTTTAGATGATCATTTTCGTTTAAACCTATATGAAACCGAAACAGCAACGATGCTGGTTATAAGTCGGGACTTAATCCCGAGTTCAAACTCGAGTAACTTTCACATACCTGCTAAGGTAAAACGCAGACCATCAAAGTGGAAACAAAACAGTTAATACTCAATTTTATCTTCCAACACATAAAGCTGAAATTAGCAGATCAAAAATCACTAAAATGGTCTGCGCTTCCCTTCAGCAATCTATTAACATACTCATAGGAACATTTAGGCTACATCCATCTACATCGACCTACAAGTAGGTATACTGTGTGGACATACTATTACTGGGTCGCGGGCGCGTCCGTGGGTGACGTCACGTTGGTCGGCGCGGGCGTGACGTCAGAGGGCGCGGCGACTGGTGACGTCATGTTGTCGGAGCGGGTGATTGGAGTCGTAGTCGGGGCGGGAGTTACTTGGGAGAGTGGGGATTTACCTGTGGAAAGAAATGATAATTAATTTTGATTTTTTGCTTCTTTATGATTGCAAGCAGTTTATGTCACATACTATAATATTATAAAGAGGTAACATTTGTTTGTAAGTTTGTATGTTTGTATGTAGGGGGTAATCTCCGGAAGTAATGAACCAATTTTAAAAATTGTTTCACTGGTAGAAAGCTACATTATTCGTGAGTGCTATAGGCTATATTTTATTCCCGTACTCCCACGGGAACGGGAACTACGCGGGTGAAACCGCGGGACGTCAGCTAGTCTCACATAATATTACATCACGCCTGTATAGAAAGCCCCGAAAGACTAGTCAAAGGTAGTTATAGTATAGTAGGTACACCTATATTTCACCAGTTATATTTAAGTCCCATTTAATAGGGATTCATAATTCGTGCCCGCATAATGGTAAATGGGCCGACCATTTACTATTAACCAGTCACGAATTTTAATTCGAAGCTGCTACTGAGAAGTTCCCGATAGAAAAATATAATTACACTGCCCAACCAGGGAATCGAGCCCTGGACTCTAATACTCAGCAATGACGCTAGCGATTACTACACTGTTTTCCTATTTCAATTCAATTCAATTCCGTTATTTCAATCAAGTTAGATCATATAATAGCAGTACATTAAATAAAAAATATTATAGAACAATAAATAAAAATAAAACAAAACACAACACACTTATTATACTTAAAAATTAAATTGGCAGTCAACAAATTATAGTCAATAAATTAGAAATAATCATAAATGATACCAACCAAACAACAAACAATAACTAACCCCAACCTTCCAATCTTTGGGTTAATATTTAACCCAAAGATTGACTGGTAGAGAATACCTTGTGGCACTAAGTCCGCCTATGAACCATTATCTATACTAATATTATAAAGAGGTAACATTTGTTTGTATGTTTGTAAGTTTGTATGTAGGGGGTAATCTCCGGAAGAACCAATTTTAAAAATTGTTTCACTGGTAGAAAGCTACATTATTCGTGAGTGCTATAGGCTATATTTTATTCCCGTACTCCCACGGGAACGGGAACTACGCGGGTGAAACCGCGGGACGTCAGCTAGTTGTACAATAAGTTTAAATAAATAAATACACCAACGAGACATCTAAGCTCAGTGGGTAACCATTGTAGGAATAAATTCAAGTCTGCAACCAATCAGTAGATTACACTTATAGTACTTACGGGATAATATCCGTAATTTTCTTATATTTCTAATTACTTTAAGTGTAGTGAAAAACCGTGAAAGTCTAAAACTGTGCAATCAGTAGATTGTAATAAAGGATTTACCTTCTACATAATCCTGGAACCACTTGCTGATACCGGCGGAGTGTTTCCTGACCCAGTCGATCCTGAAGGTGGCCGTGTCCACCAGCTTCTGAAGAGTCTGCGACATCGGCATCAGCTGCTCCTTGTGCTTCAGGGCAAAGCTTTTTAGCTGGAACGAGATAAGAGGGATTTGTTAAAATTTGACAGTCATTTAATACGTTGATGTACGTTGGCCCCCTGGGGGCTCATCATTAGTATTGGTTTAAAAAAAAAGCCGCTTGCTTACACTATGCTTTTTATTATTTAGTCCAAACAGGACTGGAGGATATAGGAACACACCAATAGGAATGTAAAAATCTTTAAAAAAATCTTTTTTAACGGTTTTTATTTTTACCTATTGTGATAAAAATTCAAACCCATTTTGATAAGTGCACATTTTGCGAAGTGCTCATTTTGAGAACTTGTGAACAATTTGCGTCAAATGCACATTTTGATAAGTGCTAATTTTAAGAAGTGCTCATTTTGAGAAGTGCACATTTGCGAAATGCACATTTTGCGTCAAATGCACATTTTGATAAGTGCTAATTTTAAGAAGTGCTCATTTTGAGAAGTGCACATTTTGCGTCAAATGCAGACTTTGATAAGTGCTAATTTTAAGAAGTGCTCATTTTGAGAAGTGTACATTTTGCGTCAAATGCAGACTTTGATAAGTGCTAATTTTAAGAAGTGGTCATTTTGAGATGTGCACAATTTGCGAAATGCACGTTTTGCGTCAAGTGCACATTTTGCATCAAGTGCACATTCTGCGTCAAAACCATTTCTTGCAATAAGGTTTCAGTACACGGATGCTACTGTAGATGTGGATGGTGTGTGTGATGATGGATGAGTGCAGATATATGAAGGGATGAAGAAAAGTCCGAAGTACACAAGAAGAAGGAAGAAAGTTTATTGCACAGACACAGGTTACAGTTCCACACACACAAGAGTTCCACTAAGAAGAAGGAGTGGTAGAAGCAGAATAGATAGCACGGCAGTCAGCAAAAGAACATCCGATAATATTAAGCGCGGCGAAGCTATGCTTAAAATTACAGCGGTTACTTAAAAGAGTCTTTGCATACTGGCGAGGCGACGGCGGGCGCGCGCGCTCGCAGAGCGCAAGGCAATGATAGTCCCGTCCCGCTCACGCAACCGGTTCGGGTGACGTAGCGGGCGCGCTCGCCACTAGAACAAAGGACGCGTCATAGCTGCGCCGGCCAGCCGATAAGAGATCATCTAATAGTAAAAATTTGTGTTTGTATGTTGAACTAAATTGTCACAAATGTTTTAATTAGATTATTGATTTTATATAATGCTAGTTGTTAGGATTCTTTGTAAATATGTATATACAATGTTAGTGTCTTTATTTATAGGTAATTACATAATTTATATTTAATTTTAACGTTTTACATATAAGGCCTATGTCCAGCAGTGGACGTCTTTCGGCTGAAATGATGATGATGATGACATATACTTAATGTATTAGGGTAGGTCACTACATCACCCCCCTCCAGAGACCGTCAAGGGCGATAATAGTTGGGAAATCGAACGCGACGTCCTGACCGCGTCGTTCTGACGACGTCATCGTCAGCCGAAGGCAAGTTTCGGTTATCCGCGTTGGGTGTGTAGTGATGAGTGTTGGTGTTGAGTGGTGACTGTGTTGTGTTGTGGTGCATGTTAGTGATAGGTGGTGAATATGGTGTGTTGCTGGGGTCACGTAGTATGAAGGCCGGCTTAATTCGGTCTATCGAAACGGTAACCTGTTTACCGTTAACCATTATCCTGAACACCTTGTCACCTCTTTCTATGACCTCATGAGGACCAGAGTACGCCGGTTTCAGACCACCACCAGCGGTGCAGTCCCTAAGGAACACGTGACTCGTTGAAGATAAATCCTTGTAAATAAAAGTTTTGAAGCTGCTATTATGCCTGGCCGCTGGTGATGGTTGCAGATTCCGGATAATACTCCGAAGCCTAGACAGGTATGCGGTCATGTCCACGGTCTCATCTGCTTGAGGGTCGAAAAACTCGCCAGGTAGACGCATTGGCTGGCCGTAAACTAATTCTGCGGCAGAAGCCTGAGCGTCTTCTTTGTAAGCACTGCGCACACCCAACAGGACCAGTGGAAGCGATTCCACCCAACTGTCATTTGCGTGGCAGGTGATCGCAGCCTTGAGTTGACGGTGGAACCTCTCCACTAGTCCGTTACAGGCAGGATGGTACGCAGTTGTTCTTTGATGTTGGAACCCAGCGATGGCAGACAGGCATTTGAAGAGTGCTGATTCGAACTGCCCCCCTCTATCGGTAACGATATCCGATGGGCAGCCGAAACGAGCGATCCAGCCACTCAGTAAAGCCTTTGCCACTGTTTCTGCAGTTATGTCTGCTAGTGGTATTGCCTCAGGCCATCGCGTAAAGCGATCGACGGCTGTGAGGCAATAGCGGAAACCTTGGCACAATGGCAAAGGCCCCACGAGGTCGATGTGGATGAAAGCGAACCTAGATTTTGGTAGCTTGAAGGTTCCTATGGGAGCAAAGACGTGCCGCGTGGTCTTCGAGCGTTGGCAAGCCAGGCACGAACGAACCCACTCTCGACAGTCTTTCCTGATGCCAGGCCACACATATCGGTCTGCTACCAATTTCGCCGATGCTTTGGTGCCTGGGTGACTCAAGGAGTGCAGGCTAAGGAAAATTGTCCTGCGCAACTCCTTGGGCACAAAAGGTCTTGGCGTGGAGGTGCTGATGTCGCAGTATAGTTGTGACTGCGATCCTGGTACGCTGACTTGTTGCAAGCGTAACGAGTTATCCCCGGTCAGTAGCTGCTTCAGCTCGTTGTCCTCCAGTTGTGCTGCAGCGATCCTTTCAGCGGGCACAGGTTGAGTAATCTCCTCAATGCGCGAAAGGGTATCCGCCACGACATTATTTTTCCCAGATATATGCCGGATGTCGGTTGTGAACTGGGCTATGAGATCCAGGTGACGGAACTGTCGTGGGGAGCAATTTTCTTTACGAGAGTGGAAGGCAAATGTCAGTGGCTTGTGATCTGTGTAAATCACAAAGTCGCGAGCCTCCAGCATGTGCCGAAAATATTTCACACTCTCGTAAATGGCGAGCAGCTCGCGATCGTAAGGTGAGTACTTAACCTGCGCCGAGCTCAGCTTCCGTGAAAAGAAGGCGAGGGGTTCCCAAGCCCCCACATTCAGCTGCTGCAAGACCGCACCCATGGCTTTGTCAGACGCATCCGTGACCAACGCCAACTTAGCGTTGCAGTCAGGGTGAGCCAACAGTGTTGCCTGACAAAGGCTAGTCTTGCAGTTTTGGAATGCCTCGTACTCCTCCGGTGTGAAATTGATTGGGTGTGAACCCTTAACCGATCCACTTAACAGAGCGTTCAGGGGTGCTTGGAAGCTAGCCGCGCCTGGAACAAACCTTCGGTAAAAATTCAACATCCCAAGGAATCTGCGCAGCTCTCTTACGGTCTTTGGCGCTGGAAAATTCTGCACGGCTTCGACCTTGGAAGGCAATGGTCTTGTGCCCTTAACTGAGATGTGGTAGCCCAAAAACTGCACCTCAGACACTCCAAAGACGCACTTAGAGCTGTTGATGACCATCCCGTAGTCTTGGAGCCTGGCAAATAGCTGACGCAGGTGGTGCTCATGGGTCTTCTTGTCTTTCGAAAAAACCAAGAAGTCGTCCAAGTAAGCGTATGTAAAGTCCAGACCCCTGAGCATTTCATCCACGAAGCGCTGAAACGTCTGTCCAGCATTCCTTAAACCGAACGTCATGTAGGGGAATTCGAAAAGACCGAACGGCGTTGTGATCGCAGTCTTCGGGATGTCGTCTGGATGCACAGGGATCTGATTGTACGCTTTTACCAGATCGATTTTTGAAAACACGGAACAGCCAGACAGGCTATGAGCGAAGTCCTGGATGTGCCGTATGGGGTATTGGTCGGGGATGGTTCGTGCGTTCAACATCCTGTAGTCGCCACAGGGGCGCCAACCATCGTCTTTTTTAGGTGCTAGGTGGAGAGGCGACGACCACGGTGACTCTGACAAGCGACAGGTGCCACATTGCAACATTGCATCGAATTCCTCTCTGGCGATTTTTAATTTGTCAGGGGCCAATCTGCGAGGTGAACACGATACTGGTGGTCCAGACGTAGTGCGGATATGATGTACTGTATTGTGTTTTGGAGTGCGGTGTATACCATGTGGGCGAGTGATGTCGGGAAATTCCCGTAGTATGTGGATGTATGCGGAATCACCAAGACTTACCTTCACCGAAGAGACGTCGTCAGAACGGCGGACGGGCGACGCCGGGGTGAAGAGTGTAGTATTATTGTCGATGAGGCGTTGGTTCCTGCAATCAACAACCAAATTATAAAAAGATATAAAATCCACGCCTATTATCGCCTTTGTAACATCGGCGACGATAAATCGCCAAGTGAAGTCGCGGCGCAACCCTAGGTTCAGTGTTATGTTTATAAACCCATACGTTATAATAGATGTCCCGTTAGCCGCACACAGCTGGTAATTTGTTTTTTCTAATCGCCTTGTTATTGCCGATCGGGGGTAGACACAGAGGTCGCTACCGGTGTCGACCAAAAACTGCACCTTCGACCTTTGATCGGTGACAAATAAGCGACCAGCACTCGGACAATCATCGGTCGCCATTATTGATTGCCCCGCACATTTCCCGATGTAGGGTAGTCGCACGGCTTCACGCACTTCCTAGCCCGGTCCCCAAATTTCGAATGGTACCAGCACTGAGGGAACTTTCTGTAGCTGGACTGCGACCTGTTGGAGCTGGACCGTTGGCGCGTACGACTACGGGACCGCTCTCTACGGCGGGATAATCGGTCTACCTTCTCCGCCAGCTTCCCCATCTGCTTGGTCAGGGCGGCGATTTCGGAGGACACGCTGTTTTCCGGAGTGCTTGTTGATGCAGCAGTAGTGATGGCAGATGTTGATGCCACCTGGGTACCGACGACGTCGTGGATCCGGTCCGCCAGCTCAGCCAACTCACCCAGGTCCTTCGTGGACTGGGTAGCCATGATCGCCTGAGTACCTGCAGGTAGGCGGCTCGTCCAAATGGTCCTCAGGAACTCCTCCGGCACCCCTGGACCGGCAAGACTGAGGAGGTGCCGGTAAAACTGGGATGGCTTTCGGTCGCCCAGCTCTTCATGCATGAGAAGTTGCTTGAGCTTTTTCTCACGTGTCGCCGAAAGCCGCTTAATGAGCTCTTTTTTTAACTTTTCATATTTTTCCGTAGGTGGAGGGTTGTCGATAATATCCTCGACCTCGGAAGCATACTGCGTCTCTAAGTTGCCGATAACAAAACGGAACTTGGTGTCATCCGTCTTAATATTCGCCAGCATGAACTGCGCTTCCATTTGGTTAAACCATAGTTTTGGTTTCTCCGGGTAGAACGGCGGTACACGCACACCCACGCGAAAACTTTCCGCTGCTGATTCGCCGACATCTTGTTGGCTGCGCGCTTTGTCCTCGGCCATCCTCGTGCTCTTGAACGGGGTCACCAATGTAGATGTGGATGGTGTGTGTGATGATGGATGAGTGCAGATATATGAAGGGATGAAGAAAAGTCCGAAGTACACAAGAAGAAGGAAGAAAGTTTATTGCACAGACACAGGTTACAGTTCCACACACACAAGAGTTCCACTAAGAAGAAGGAGTGGTAGAAGCAGAATAGATAGCACGGCAGTCAGCAAAAGAACATCCGATAATATTAAGCGCGGCGAAGCTATGCTTAAAATTACAGCGGTTACTTAAAAGAGTCTTTGCATACTGGCGAGGCGACGGCGGGCGCGCGCGCTCGCAGAGCGCAAGGCAATGATAGTCCCGTCCCGCTCACGCAACCGGTTCGGGTGACGTAGCGGGCGCGCTCGCCACTAGAACAAAGGACGCGTCATAGCTGCGCCGGCCAGCCGATAAGAGATCATCTAATAGTAAAAATTTGTGTTTGTATGTTGAACTAAATTGTCACAAATGTTTTAATTAGATTATTGATTTTATATAATGCTAGTTGTTAGGATTCTTTGTAAATATGTATATACAATGTTAGTGTCTTTATTTATAGGTAATTACATAATTTATATTTAATTTTAACGTTTTACATATAAGGCCTATGTCCAGCAGTGGACGTCTTTCGGCTGAAATGATGATGATGATGACATATACTTAATGTATTAGGGTAGGTCACTACACTACCACTATCTGCCATAAAAAGTTTACTGCACTGACATACCCATTGCATTTTGAACGTCAACACGTCTTATTAAAGTAAATTTTAACATACCCTGCTAAGCTCCTCCTCCGTAGAGATAAACCCGAAGGATCCGCTGAGCACGGCGGGGAAGGTGAAGGCGTCCATGTCGGTGAACTTGTTGTAGACCTGGTGGAAGTGCTGCAGCAGGAAGTCCTGCGCCAGACGAGTCCCCAGCGGAGCCTCCACGCTCCAGGCCGCCACCGCGTACTGCTTGGGGAGCTCTGTGAGGGACTTTTCCAGAAGCCTGTAAAAAGATATGGTCCGTTTTTTAACAGTCTTCAAAAGAAGGAGGTTATGCATTTGATACAGTGTCTTTTTACCAACTGCGACGGAGCCAAAAGGAAGGGTTACGATTTTAGCAGTCTATGTTTGTATTTATGTTTTTTTATTTATTTTTTTATTACAATATGGGCCTGCTCTTGACCTCGATCTCGCCTGATAGAAAGCGATAGATGAGGTCTATGATGGAACGAGCGTGCCCAGAAGATGCCTGTTCACTCTTGCTTTGAAGGCAGGCGGGTTAAATGTGGGTGGGAACACAGACGCAGGCAGAGAATTCCAGACTTTGGCTGTGCGCATAATAAAAGTGGAGGAGAAGCGCTTAGTAGTTAGTTAGTAGTATCGGGATGTCAACCAAGTGCGGATGGTACGCCGCAGTACGTCTGCTAGTCCGGTGGTAAAAGTGGAGGAGAAGCGCTTAGTAGTTAGTTAGTAGTATCGGGATGTCAACCAAGTGCGGATGGTACGCCGCAGTACGTCTGCTAGTCCGGTGGTAAAAGTGGAGGAGAAGCGCTTAGTAGTTAGTTAGTAGTATCGGGATGTCAACCAAGTGCGGATGGTACGCCGCAGTACGTCTGCTAGTCCGGTGGTAAAAGTGGAGGAGAAGCGCTTAGTAGTTAGTTAGTAGTATCGGGATGTCAACCAAGTGCGGATGGTACGCCGCAGTACGTCTGCTAGTCCGGTGGTAAAAGTGGAGGAGAAGCGCTTAGTAGTTAGTTAGTAGTATCGGGATGTCAACCAAGTGCGGATGGTACGCCGCAGTACGTCTGCTAGTCCGGTGGTAAAAGTGGAGGAGAAGCGCTTAGTAGTTAGTTAGTAGTATCGGGATGTCAACCAAGTGCGGATGGTACGCCGCAGTACGTCTGCTAGTCCGGTGGTAAAAGTGGAGGAGAAGCGCTTAGTAGTTAGTTAGTAGTATCGGGATGTCAACCAAGTGCGGATGGTACGCCGCAGTACGTCTGCTAGTCCGGTGGTAAAAGTGGAGGAGAAGCGCTTAGTAGTTAGTTAGTAGTATCGGGATGTCAACCAAGTGCGGATGGTACGCCGCAGTACGTCTGCTAGTCCGGTGGTAAAAGTGGAGGAGAAGCGCTTAGTAGTTAGTTAGTAGTATCGGGATGTCAACCAAGTGCGGATGGTACGCCGCAGTACGTCTGCTAGTCCGGTGGTAAAAGTGGAGGAGAAGCGCTTAGTAGTTAGTTAGTAGTATCGGGATGTCAACCAAGTGCGGATGGTACGCCGCAGTACGTCTGCTAGTCCGGTGGTAAAAGTGGAGGAGAAGCGCTTAGTAGTTAGTTAGTAGTATCGGGATGTTAACCAAGTGCGGATGGTACGCCGCAGTACGTCTGCTAGTCCGGTGGTAAAAGTGGAGGAGAAGCGCTTAGTAGTTAGTTAGTAGTATCGGGATGTCAACCAAGTGCGGATGGTACGACGCAGTACGTCTGCTAGTCCGGTGGTAAAAGTGGAGGAGAAGCGCTTAGTAGTTAGTTAGTAGTATCGGGATATCAACCAAGTGCGGATGGTACGCCGCAGTACGTCTGCTAGTCCGGTGGTAAAAGTGGAGGAGAAGCGCTTAGTAGTTAGTTAGTAGTATCTGGATGTCAACCAAGTGCGGATGGTACGCCGCAGTACGTCTGCTAGTCCGGTGGTAAAAGTGGAGGAGAAGCGCTTAGTAGTTAGTTAGTAGTATCGGGATATCAACCAAGTGCGGATGGTACGCCGCAGTACGTCTGCTAGTCCGGTGGTAAAAGTGGAGGAGAAGCGCTTAGTAGTTAGTTAGTAGTATCGGGATGTCAACCAAGTGCGGATGGTACGCCGCAGTACGTCTGCTAGTCCGGTGGTAAAAGTGGAGGAGGAGCGCTTAGTAGTTAGTTAGTAGTATCGGGATGTCAACCAAGTGCGGATGGTACGCCGCAGTACGTCTGCTAGTCCGGTGGTAAAAGTGGAGGAGAAGCGCTTGGTAGTTAGTTAGTAGTATCGGGATGTTAACCAAGTGCGGATGGTACGCCGCAGTACGTCTGCTAGTCCGGTGGTAAAAGTGGAGGAGAAGCGCTTAGTAGTTAGTTAGTAGTATCGGGATGTCAACCAAGTGCGGATGGTACGCCGCAGTACGTCTGCTAGTCCGGTGGTAAAAGCGTGATGGTAGGATCAGGTCGAGGAGCTCCTGCGCACACTCACCGAAGTACAGTCTGTAGAAGACCGACAGGCAGGCAACATTATGTGTATGTTTGTATTCACGTTTGTTCCTCTGTGGCGCCTAAACTATTCATCCAATTTTGATGAATTAGGTGTCAATCGATTTGTTATTTATGGCCCGGATAAAATAAACTACATTTTAACCGACTTTGATAATAGGACTCCTATTATCGAAGTCGGTTTAAATGTGTCAATTTTACATCATAACCCTCGAATTTAATTAGAGCATGATTTTTCTGTAGTCGGGTTTTTTTTATTGTAGAAGGTATACCACACCAATTCTTGTTTATGTCTGTGTTTTGGGCAATCTATATAATACGGTATTAGAATAACTTCTTGGCATTATGTAAAATACGTAAACATCCATCGCTTTCCATCAGGCGTGATCGAGGTCAAGAGGAGGCCCATTTTGTAATAAAAAAATAACATTTCAGGGAAATGAAATAAAATTTATTCCATACTTTGCCAAAGGTTAGGCTTGAGCCAAGTGTCATTGGGTTATTCCATCAGGAATTTCTCAGCTACGGGGTCTGGATTTGCGTCCGGTTGATGGCAATAGGCTCACCCCCTATTACATGGGACTTAAACATAACTGGCGAAATGTGGGTGTACTATCATGTACACCTCTGCCTAACCTTTCGGGGATTACAGGCGTGATGTTATGTTATGTGTGTATTTGATAATAACGGGGTCCGATACGTTGAAATGACAAACGTGTAGGCACCCATGACCAGTAATGGGCGTCTTTCATCTGACTGATGATCTTTCTTTCTTTATCGTGTGGTTATTAACCTAGTGTCAGAGTTTTTAAGCCGCCCATGGGCCTCTGACTTGGCTTTACATGCCGTCGAGAAATATCTCTCAGACATGCTGGTTTCTTCACTGAAGCAAGTGATGATCATACAATACGCTCATCGAAAAATCAGAGGTGCCTTGGGTTTGAACTTGAGACCTATGATCACCTATATCATTGCTACTGATGATGATGAGTACTCACGTGGTGATAAGCGACTCCTCCCTGGTGCTGGGCAGGTTGTTGATGATGAGGCTCTTGACGTTGGGGTCGGTGGAGTTAGCGAACACGTTCCACAGGAAGTCGAACTCCGCGCGGCCGCCGTGACGCAGCACCATGTTGTACACCAGCGAGCGGAGGTAGCTGGGGATGCTGCGGACGAGAAAAAAGAGCATTACAACATAATCATACTAGCTTCTGCCAGGGGCTTCGCCTTGCGTCATCATCATCATTTCAGCCGTGCTCGTGTCCACTGCTGGACGCCGGCCTCCCCAAGTGTGGCCACATGTCCCGCTCCCGTGCGACTCGCATCCAGCGGATCCCTCCCACCTTCACCAGGTCACCGCTCCACCTAGTGGGAGGCCGCGTAACGCAACGTCTTCCGGTTCGCGGTCGCCACTCCAGAACTTTTCGGCCCCATCGATCATCTGTTCTGCGAGCAATGTGCCCTGCCCACTGCCACTTATGTTTGACAATTCTTCGGCTAGATACATAGATACATTTTGCTATGGGGACGGGCTGCAGATATTGAGTCTATATTTATTCTGCAAAAAAGAGCCATCAGAGCCATATATAATCTTCGTAGGCGCGATTCTCTAAGGGAACTGTTTAAAGATATTGGCATCATGACGGTACATTGTCAGTATATCTACGAAAACATAATGTACGTCAGAAAAAATCTGCATCTTTTTGGTAAAAGAGGTGACAGACATAATTACAGTACTAGAAATAGGGACCAACTAGTTCAGCCAGGCTTCAGACTCGCTAAAGTAGACTCATCTTTCATGGGGTACTGTTTGAGATGCTATAATAAAATTCCACAAAGTATTCTTGAACTGAATGAGACGAAATTTAAAACATGCATCAAACGCACACTATGTAAGCAAGCTTATTACAAGTTGGGCGATTATATCGCTGATAAAAATGCGTGGCTCAATGCTGGTCCTGCTCCACATGGACAGGGGCGCATAAATTAGATAGCATTACATATAATTGTTGGAGCTGCTGAAGATTGTACAACTATCTTTGCATTGTATAGATTCAATCTCTAGTATTATATAATCGCATAGCCCATATTGTGTGAGTACTATGTAAAGCTATCATTCACTGGAATCCTACGTCTTTTCTTGACTTGAATGTACCCAGGCAGTTGAGAGTATGTCATGCTCACTCTAATGTCTCGCTGATGGTGGCGCGTGTGTCCGATCATTTGGTTCCCTACAAAATGGTTGAGTTAAATGGTGCTGATCCATGCGTCATGTTCGTGAACGGGCGCTGTCAGTTGTGACTGGTCATCTCTTAGTTGCCGTGGCTTATTTTAATGTTATTTTTTAATTGTATTTTTTGTTTTTACTATGGACACTTTTAACGTGCACATCTTGCTACATTGTTCTCACATAATATACCATCTCAACACGAATGATGTAACCAAGATTTTGTAACAATTTTATGATTTAAAAGAGTGTCCATGGAGTTTCTTGCCCGTTCTTCTCCATAGAGATCTACGCTAGGGAACGGGCAACTACAGTACTTTCACAGTTTTTATGTCTTGTGACTGGGACTGTAGCTACATTTAATTTTCATCTTTGTTTCGACAATTCAAAAGTGCCTGCAACTGGCCTATTTGAAATAAATAATTTGATTTTGATTTAGATAGTTACAGATTTATTATTACTCAAGTAGCCGTGTGCATTACACTCACGGGTGTCTTAAAAGGCTCGTAATGTCTCAAAAGGCAGAACACCTTGCGCCTCCGTAGACCAGAGAATGGGCAGCAGCGTTTTCTGTTAGTCTTTCATCACTGCGATCTCCAATCCGCCTGCCAAGCGTGGAGATTACGGCAAATTCCTCCCATCATGGGATAGGCTTATGTCCAGCAGTGGACGTTATGGGCTGTTGTTGTTGTTATTACTCACGGGTTATTGTTAATGTCGGGCTGTTTGGTCCAGTTGTTGAACTGCTCGCGCGCCCAGCTGAGACAGCGCGGCGACTCGACGTAACACTCCCACATTACGAGGTTCTCTATTAGGAACGCTTCGTTGTCGTCTTTAGGCTTTGTTAGACCGTAGTTCACGCGTTCTAGTTGTTTCGCTAGAATTATTCTCATGTAGTCCTGGAATGAAAAGATAGTGTAAGTTATTTATCAGTCTCGAAGGCATCTAAGAAGCCGATTCCACCCAAATTTTTTCTTCTTTTCCCCTTACACAAATTTGACCTTTCGCCACTGTTATAATTATTTATAATTATGATTTTGCTGTATTGATATTTTGATTTTGCTATAATATTGAAAATCGCGTTCGCTTTTTTTGCCTCACTTGAATATTTAAGTATTTTATTGATTTTTTTATAAACACCACATCTGTGAAAATTTCAACGTCTTATTAATAGGGTCCCGTTTTTACCCTTTGGGTACGGAACCAAGCCAAGGAAAAAAATGCATCAGCCGACTAACCTGGAAATGCACATATCCCGATGTAGCCCTTAAATTATGCTTTAAAAACGCCATATTATTCAACAGAAGATCCCAGACCATCTTCGAGTCTTCCCCGTTGATGACACAGGTGGTCAGACCGAGCGCATAGCTGTAGTTCAGCTGGGAGACCTTGGCGAGGTTGAAGGCATCGTCGATCAGCTGGGACTTTGTGATGGGGGACTTTATGACGCCGGTCTTTAGGGCTTCGCTTAGTAACTGCCAGTTCTTCTTGTCGTAGTTTACTCGATAGTAACCTGGGGAATAAGTTTAGGACATAAGTCGAAGCTTGTGTACTGAAAAAATCTAATTAGTCTGTAAGTTAGATTATCAAAAAATATTTGACCCGTATTTTTTTTTTTGTTACTTAAACCAAAATTGACGAAGATACGACACATTTAAAAATTCTCAATACGTCATGCCGTGGTGTAATTTTTTGTGCGTTCTGACGTCACGAGCCCCTACTTCCGAGTTTTGATGCGTTTTATCTTTGTCAATATTCGTTGATTTACAAAAACAAAAAATACGCGTCCATTATTTTCCAATACTCTAATTGACGGACTAAATCGATTTGCAATTTATTGATGGTGGAAACTAGCTTATTTTAAGTTAAAAATCAAATAGCGCTTTAATTCAGATTTTTATTTCGGTGAGAAGTGTTACGGAGTCAATAGATTTATGGTGTAGCTGATGGGGTCTATAAGTCGAGTTAAAGTTGAACTACATCTACGCAAGGAATCGCATTTTTCCATGCTCCCATCCTTTTCTGTCGTCCCGAACTGTCATTTGCTAGAGCGAGAAACAGCTTGCTGCTTTCGATAAATGTGGTTCAACATTTAAGGTGGAAACGCTAGGATAGCCAGCGAAATTCATTTTATCTTACGTTTTTTGTGATGATGAGAATGACTTTTTCATGAAATAGTTATTGAATGAGATTCGATGAACTGAGGGGGGTTGTATTGGTTTTAACGATTATAATTCTGTAACTACATACGTGTTACGGACGCGAATCCTCGTCATTTCATCAACAAACATCCTGATATTGACCCGCAAATTGCAAAAAAACGTCAGAAAATTTGAACCTTGCGGGCTACCCTGGCGTTTCACCTTAAATGTTTGATTTATTTCTACTGAACTGCTAATAAAGTTGATTAGCTCAGCCGACGAATCAATACTGAATTCGTAGATTTTAACTGACCTACCAATCTACGTTGGCTTACTCCCTTGTCCAGATATGAGGCTTCTGTGTGTTGGGAACGTTATAGGCTAATTACGGTGGGTAACTTACCGATAGCATCAACATTGACATACAACGCTTGCGTCGCATTGATGGGCACATCAACAATACTGAGGCGTCCCTTCAGCCAGGACTTGGGCTTCGTGCTGCGACTGTCTTGTGGAGAGTTCACCACGGTGTAGCTGATGGGGATGTGCCACAGCTGCTCTATCATCTTCTGGTACGGGTCGGACGCGGACGTGAAGAGGCGCTGCGGGACAATGGAACATTCATTTTATTATCAGTAGGATCGGGATTCAGTTTGCAACTTCATTTGTCCAGCTAATACACTGGGAAGTAGCAAGGAGCGGGACTTGATGTGTACTTCTTGACGTTGAAAATTTGAAAACCGAGTCATTTATTACTGTCACGCTTATCGCTTCATATTTCATTTATTGAACAATTTTCATACGTCAAGATAATACATAATTTTTTCGTTTTACCAATTTTACTATATTTAATAATAAATAAAAAACTGATTAAAGTCTCTTATGGCTGCTTTACACTAGAGATGGGTCGTCGACGCATTTGGCGTAAACGAAACTAGACCGTCCATTTAAGTTCATCGACTAGTTCATAAACTAGTTGAATTCGTCGACTAGTTTATGCGTCGACTTGGTTATGCAGTCGTTTAAATAAACGTTACAACGAAGTCTACGACGGTGACGGCGACGTAGGCAGTGGACTAGAGACTGCTCTGTGCTGAAGCCGCTGTAGGTACATATTAATTTGAACTTCCCTTCATACTCGAGTACATAGTAGGCAAGCAACAAATGCATTCATCCTAATAAAATAATCACCCAAAGAAATTTTAACTCTAAATCTAACTTTTGACAGTTGATATTTGTACAGGACGGATGTAATTTTACACTCGTCGTATACAAATATCAACTCTCTCTTGCTAGATTTAGAGTTAAAATTTGTTTGAGTGATTATTTTATATCTAAGGACGAATGAATTTGTGCTATGTGCCTACGTTCTTGAGTCAGTCCGTCGTCCAGTTCGAGCGTTTACGCGTTTATTCGTTTAGCTGTTGTTGATCGACTGCCGTTGAGCCGTCGACGGATTCGACTAGTCCACGGATTGTTGGTGAACCGTCCGTTCGTTCACAGTCCGTGGACGGTCGAATAAACTAGTTCGTTCATTCAACGCTCATCTCTACTTTACACCGGGGCAACACTGTGCGGCATTGCAGCATGCTAGATAATGTGGCGTGCGTCATCTTGTCGTAGTCTACAAATAACTAACAATTGCGGCAATTGCGGTATATGCGGCAGCCTATTTTACACCGAGGCGACATCGTGCCTAGCTAATTTTCAAAGCATAAAATGTGGCATGGAATCCATTGTCTATGGATAGAAGCTGCGACTGGCTGCGACAGTCTGCCACATGACGCAAGTTGTTGCCATGCAGCATGATTCTAGCCACAATGTGCAACATTTTAAATTAATGTAGCATGCGGCCTAGTGGCATGCTGCAAATCCGCACAGTGTTGCCCTAGTGTAAAGCAGCCTTAATAATAATCATAAAGAATGAGCGCAATATGGAGTAAAATGCGAAGCGGTGGAGAGGTGACCTGACGCTGCGTGACCCACTGCCGCTCGTTCGACGTCCACCACGCACAGGGTAGAAGTAAAACAGCAGTATTCATTTAGTTATTCATGTCAGGGCTGTAGCTAGAGTTGAATTTGAGGTAGGGCAGCGGTGGTTACAGGTAGGGCGGTTTTTTTACATACGTCGCGTCGTGGAAGTAAAAAAAAAACGTAGGTATTTGGTTATTAAACTACATATTTCAGGTTTTCTGATTTTTCATTTGTAAGCGCTGTAAGACGTTGCTGATTCTAGGTAAACGGGAAAAACCCTATAAATTTTTATTCCCTTGAGTGTTTAAATATATACGTTTTTTGCGGCATACACGGCCAGTCGGCCACCACAGCCGTATCTTTTTTACGAAAACAATTTATTCAACTATTTATTCATAGTTTCAATTTCAACTCAATACCTTCACGCGATCCCGAGACAAAAAGTGTCTTGACAGACAGACGGACGGACGGACAAATAATAACTATTAAATCCTCATTATAAAAAATACTTTAAATGCCATCTATGAACAGAATAAAGAATTATTATAATATGAATGTCACAAACTGAGGTCTAGACACGGAAAAGTTTAGATAAGTACCCGCTGTTATTTATTTTTTCCATCTAAAACTACGAACAGACAGTTTACTTTTAATAGCATAATTATCTTAGTTTTTGGTATTTCTTAAGGTAGGGCATTGCCCTACAATGCCCCCCCCCCCCTAGCTACAGCCCTGATTCATGTGCTCCATTGGTAAAATTGCTGTGTGTGTGGCGTTCCAGTGAGAGGATAATCGAATAAATAAATTTCGCCAGTAATATTTAAGTGTAGGAGGCAAGCCTATTATCAGTTAGTCAGTCGGGCTCTAATCCTGACTGGATTAGAGCCCGGCTGACTACCGGGACGCTGCTGAAAAAACCAAATAACACCTAAACTGGCAATCGAACCAGGACCTCAGACTCATCGCATGAGACCACTAGACCGACAAAGGAGTCTCTAGACCCATAGATAATACCAGACGAAACTCTGTGCTCGCCATTGTAAACTGACCTGTTCAAACTCAACTTGTCCCTTCTCATAGTTCCTGTTAACTTTAACGACGGGGTACCCGGCCTGCTTGGTCCACGAGTTCATGAAGTCGACCACGTTCAGGTCCTTGAGTGTCGGGTCCGATAGGGTCCCCTTAGCCATTGCGGACCAGAGGTCGTTCTCTTCAGCGTTTGAGTATTTCCTGTTAAAAAAGACGAGTGCGCATTTTTATCAGAATGTTTACTGGGGTGGCGCTATACAGGGGGCCAATACATTTTAATTTTTTATCATGACTAAGTCGCAAGTAGTCCGGTCAAGTTAGTTCCTAAAATAGGGGTAAGGTTAATAATTCGCATAGAGCTAAAAATTGGAACGAATGTTGGGCACACCATTACAAATGAAATGTCAAAACTGACTTTGACATATCATTTGTTTCACAACATTCGATCCAATTTTTGCAAAAAAAAAATAAGGTCAAAGGTCGCGTAAATAGGCTTTTTGCATTTATTTTTGTTATACGATACCTCTTGGTAAGACTGGACTTTGTAAGCAATGGACTGTTATAGGTAAACGGTAAAGCACAAAACTCACCACTCATTTAAATAGATAACCAATCCCTTATGGAACAGCTCCTCAGAGATCGTATGGTTCAGCATTCTGATCAGATTAGCACCCTTAGTATACGAGATCTCGTCGAACTTCTGCGATATCTCCGAAGCGTCCTCAACTTTGCGGGATACGGGGGAGGTGTTCTTGAGAGCATCGGAACGAAGGAGGTCCATTTTATCGCGGGAGAAGGATTCGAACATGTTCCATTCGGGTGCCACCTGAAAAAAAAACAAAGAATTTTTAGAAAAAGGTTTTTTTTTTAATTTATTGGCACAAGCCCGCCACACTATTTCCAAACCACTGTAACTCCTGAAAGCCAGGATTTACAGTGGCGACCACCAGAAGAGCGTCGAGACAATGAAGCTCAACGAAGTTCCAGAAAAACAATTTAACTGTCTTAGATCCCGCAACGAAATTAATCAGAAAAGTATAGTGGAGGAGTAGGAAAACCATAATTTCCACTTCCCTCCGTAGCTGGAGACATTTAAGGAAGAAGTATAGGAAGTTTGTTGTTTGGCGATTTTTGACAAAAACAGTTCAAATGGGACACGTAATACTGTACGTGTCCCTGAACTGTTTTTGTCAAAAAGAAAGTCTAGTATTCGTCAGAAATTCTTAATGAAACTACTTACCCAATAATACTTTATTGGGTAGTAGTTTCATTAAGAATTTCTCAGAAGCACGCCGTAGTCTGCGTTCGTACCTAGTAGGCAAAAAAAGCTCGCCCCTTTAAGCCAGTTTAAGCACCAGGGTAGCCCACGAAATTCAAATATCAAAGGTTTTTTTTGCAATTTGCAGGTCAGTGTCAAGCTGTATGTGGAACAAAATAGGATTCGCGACCGTAACACGTACGTAATTACAGAAGCATAAGCATTAAAATCACCAATACAACCCTATTCAGTTCATTTAATCCCATTAATAAATGACTTTTTCATGAAATAGTAATTCAAGGGGATTAAATGAACTAGAACAAAGCAAATTAAATCTCGCGGGTTACCTTCGCGCATGCTCTTTAGCTTGGGGCTTAACATGGTAAAATGTGGGTTTACCATAGGTACCCATAAATAGGCCTTGTCTTTTCGCGGATTAAAGACGTGATTTTGTATCGTACGAAAATCTTAGAAATTTTGAGGAGTAGGTCCTCTAGAACTTAAATTGCTGACGTAGCTTATAAAGCTGCCAAATTAAAATGGGACTGGGCAGGCCATGTCTGTCGGATGCGCATATAGCAAAGCTGGAGCCCTGAGACAGCTAGACGGGGTCGCAGCAGATCAAGGAGAAGATGGCGGGACGCCTTGAATGGCGCAGGCTTTCTCGTCTTGGCCAGAAGAGGCGCAACATCGAGAAAAGTGGAAGGAATGGGCAGAGGCCATTGTCCAGGAGCGGGACAGTGAACGCTAACAAAAAAAACATCCTCTAAGAATCTAAGATACATAGTCAGCTTGCTGTTACTTACATGGTCTACGCCAACATACTCGATATAAGTTGCGAACCCTTCGTTGAGCCATAGATCGGTCCACCAGCGCATAGTGACGAGGTTGCCGAACCATTGGTGGGCGAGTTCATGAGCAATGTCGATAGCAACCATCTGCTTGTCGCGGGGAACGCTCTCCTCTTCGTCGAAGAGTAGGGTTGTTTCTCTGTTGGAGACAAATTACTTTAGTTACTAAGCTGTCTGTTTTTGGCCGTGTCTTTATTTAGTATCAGTAAGCGAACCTATTGTCAACAACCAGGCAGAAATCCAGATTCCGTGGCTGCTACTGAGAAATTTCTAAAGGAAAAAACCCAATAACACTTTGCCCAACCTGGGAATCGAACCCAGGTTGGGCCTTATACTCAGCAGTCGCGCTTGCGAACATTAGACCGAGTTGTTGTAAACCATTTAACTAAAATGGTATAGGATAATAGTATTTTCAAATTTCGAAGTATTTACGGTACGTATACATCGCGCGCCCGAGCCTCAGGTTTCATTGACGAATCTCTTCGTTTGCCCATGCAAATGCTCTGCGCAAAACTAGACCTTTACAGCCTAACAAATAAAAATGTGTTATACCGCATTTATACCATTCTTATACTAAATATAGCTATAACAGATATAACTTAAGAATACAGAGAATAAAATAAGTCGAGAATATTTTTTTACAAATAAACCAGATATATCTTTGTTATAACAACGCTTCCGTTATGTCAAAATGCACGATGTGGCAACCGCGCGACCGAAGAGAAACTAGCAGAAAAAAAGCAGTTTGTCTATAAAAACTGTATGGACCCTTTGTCAACTTGACGATTCTCGACCTTTTTAGGGTTCCGTGGTCAACTAGGAACCCTTATAGTTTCGCCATGTCTGTCCGTCCGTCCGTCTGTCCGTCCTCGCTTAATCTCTGTGACCGTTAGCACTAGAAAGCTGAAATTTGGTACCAATATGTATATCAATCACGCCGACAAAGTGGTAAAATAAAAATTGGAAAAAAATGTTTTATTAGGGTAGCCCCCCAATATGTAAAGTGGGAAGTGTTTTTTTTTTTAATTTCAACCCTAACGTGTGATATATTGTTGGAAAGGTATTTAAAAATGAATAGGGGTTTTGTAAAATCATTTTTTGATAATGTCAATAATTTCGGAATAATCGCTCCAAAATAAAAAACAATGTGTCCCCCCCCCTCTAACTTTTGAACCATAAGTTTAGAAAATATGAAAAAAATCTGAAAAGTAGAACTTTATAAGGACTTTCTAGGAAAATCATTTTGAACTTGATGGAAATAACAGTTTTTGTACAAAAAAGACAAACAGTTGTACAAAATAATTTCTGGACTAAGTTTGTAGTATATTTGTATATGCAAGCATTTTTACATAATGGATACCCACCTTTAAACTCATAAGTGGGAACACTTATTGTGACGGACGGGAAACTACGGAACCCTACACTGAGCGTGGCCCGACACGCTCTTGGCCGGTTTTTTTTGTTCTATTCTTTGCGCGCGAACTGAGTCAATACAGTTGTAATTAAATTGTTTATTTTTGTGGATATAGAGAAATATAATTTAAAAACTGAATATTAAAATGGCTAAGAGAGACCGATCAATCACCTGGGAGAACGTTTAGAATATAATAATCTTTATTTACGTCCCCAATACCTCAAAACAGAAGATAATCTACCTCCGCACGTGTCCATATTGAGAGATCTACCAATTAATTGGTCTAAAAACGTTACACCCTTTAGAAAATTTGTATTTTAACCGTAACTGCTCATCGTTAGATAAATCAAAAGGATTTTCTCTTTTTTTAATATTTTAAGTTTTCTTTGAACCTGCATTAGATAGATTTAGAATGATATTTACTGGTTCTACTTCTTCTATTGCATCTAATTCCATAATCAAAACGAACGTAAAATAATTAAATTCGCGTAAACAAACACAAACCGTGGTATTTTTAAGGTTAAACTAGCTTTATACAAGGGTGGAGGCGTGATTACTTCGAAATAGAGGTTGTATGAATACAAATGTCAAAGTTATACCTTGTTTATTTGTAGACATTTTGCTTATTCTTTGTTTATTCTCGAGTATAACTTTATGCCACGTTTATTTGTAACGCTGTATGTGGTTTGGTGATAACCTCTACACTATCCTGGGTTTCTGATATAGTTGGTGCCAGTTCAGAAGAGAATAGCGGTCATTGACCCACCTACATTTATTAATCTTCTTAACTTTGAAAACCAAAAATAAGCCTGTTCAAGTCTGGAATCGTCATCTATCGTGATCTTCAAATTTTTTTGTAAGTAATGAAAAACGATACATGGTTTATTTGTTTTGGTTCGTACGAAGAGATATTAGGGAAAGGGCAATGACCGCTATTACACAGATGTCATCACACTACTATTATAAATGCGAACGTTTGTATGTGTGTATGTTTGTTATTATTTTACGCAAAAAAATCTGAACGGATTTGGATGAAATTTAGCAAACAAATAGTTTATAACCTGGATTAACACATAGGGTACTTTTTATCCCAGTAGTATGATCCCGCGGGACAATTATCGAACTCGACGCGGGCGAAGTCGCAGGCACTAGCTAGTTCAAAAATAATCTTTTATATCTCTCACACATTTTTACAACTTCAAGTCTTCAACTATATCTTTTCCGGTGATAAGCAACAAAGTATAGTAAAGTATAATTACCCTAGGTTAAGTGGTTGTTAACGGCCTTAGGATGCGTCAAAACTCATAACGATTTAGATAAAGATAAACCATTTCCACTGACATTGAAGGGCATGATGTCATTTGGAGATGGCCTTGTCAGAAACTGCAGGCCTTTTCTACTTCGGCGAACAAGGGCGGAGTTGGTGCAACTTAGGAGAATTAAGATTAATTTGGTTACTATCAGTGCTCACATAACACACTCACAAACACCGTATTGGCATCACCGCACCCCATTTTAACACGCTTATATTAGCTTCACCTGTAACTATGTTAAAAAATCTTAGAAGTTAATTATGACCTACTTCTCGGTTTTAAAATTGAGCTGAAAGGCGAACGGCAGGTTTCGTACCGCAAACTTTGTTTGTTGTTTTGTTATAGAATTTGTACCACTTAAGAACGAACAAGTTAGCGGAACGAACTAGTTGGTGGGCGGGGTTAAAATGCATGCTATTTCATCCGACATCACGAGCGAAAGGGATAGACGCTGTAAAGAGCAGAAGGAAGCTACTGCGCGTACACATACACACTCCTAACGCTGAGTGACGCATACATGCGCAATTTCATTGAAGACGGGACGACATTGTAGCGGTGGCGCGCGGCGCGGGTGCAATTGTGTAGTATCATCGTTGGCACGTGCTGGCGTATATGCGATTTATGTTTGAAGGACAACATAAACTCAAACTAATAGGTGTTGGAATTTACAACATAGGACAATCACTCAGTGAAACGTAATTATTATGCACCCAATTTAGTTGTTATTATGAAAGGACAAGCTCCTACATACATCCTATAATATTCCTAATAGGTAGACCCGCGACTTTGCGAGACGTGGCAATGAGTTCGCTTGCGAAAATGTAGGTAGGTAGTAATGTAGGTAGATATTGTTATTTAGTTTAAAAAATAATTTCATTGATATGACTTTATTTCTATACTTGTTTTTATAGGTTGTGCAACTATGTTACTACTTATGTTAAATACCTAGGTAATTACTTAGCCTAGCTAGTTACCTATAATTAAACCACAGGCGACTCCTGATTAGTACAGCCAGAGTCAGGATAATTGCTTTTTCGACAGCGTGACTTTGATGTGACTGTGAGTCTTGTTGTTGATTCATCAAATAAAAAAATGTTATTTTGTAAATTGTTTATTGGCTGTTTATTTATTTACAATAGCGGTCTGTAAAGCGGTGTGTGTGTCTTATTATACATTTATCAACAATAGGCATTGTGCCGCTGACGTAGTATTGTAGTAAACTAGCGTAATGGATGTTGTTAAAATATGGAGCCAGTACCTATTTATTGTGTGGGTCAAGTAGAGATTTTTTAAATATAGTTACCTACCTACTCAGTAAAAAAAATATTTCGTTGCTATGGCTTCGTTATAGCTGTTGGATGATTCTCTGAAAATATTTCGTGTATGAATAGGTTGACCTTCTATCCAGACAAAGAGTAAAGTAGGTACCTAAGTAACCATTTTTATCTTTGAAATTGTATTTAAAAATATGACGTAGGTACCTACCTTTTTTTTTTTCGGATGGGAAATCATCAAATAACTCCTCCCGCTCTGGGCGGAGCAGGAGGGAGTGTCAGACTTTTACCGACTAAAACCCATCCATGTTCCTTCATCGCCCTTTGTGTTCCGGGGCCACGGTATCTCTTTCGAACAGTCCCGCAACCCCGGCAGGCATCAGTCCTTACGGACCCCTTCCCTTTTGCTGACACTCTTTGAGGCGCGCGTGGAACACGAACGCGCCGTCGACACGGCCTGTCGTCATGAGACGGACGGACGGCGGGCTAGCCCATAGCCCACCGTCCACAGGCCCGCGCCCACGGCGGCCGGGACGTTGAGAGGTTCTCTCCCTCTCACGTTCCGCCACCTCCTTCTCTAGCATTACTGCTTCGCAGAAGGAGGTGACGGCGTCCCATTCCGTCTCGCTCCGGACCATGGCTTGCACCAGGGCCGGACGCGAGAGGTCGCCGCCGCCGATCGCCGCTTCGAGGACAACGTAGGTACCTATCTTATTTGCAGTATTAATCCTTATCCAAATAAGTATGTCCATTATCTTGACAATTGAATTTAGATTAAAATTATCTTTTACAGCTTAACATTTGATTGAATAGTTTAGAAATTATCACAGAATTAAAAAAAAGAAAAACACAAAAAGGTGAAAAATAACTTTTGCTTCAGAAGCCGGTGACAAAAACACCAAATCAATCAAAGTGTATTTTATGTTTGTGTTTTTTTTAAGTCTGTTTTATTTTTTGCAAAAAATATTTTTACTTAGGTATTTATTTTTCCATTTTTAGTCGTTCCCAAACAAGCGGAGCTCGTGGCTAAATAATAACAGCCGCTCAGGTCGATCGTTAGGTTAAGCCGTGCTTGCCTAGGTTGGTCTGCGGATGGGTGACCACCCATTACATACCGAGTTTCCTCCGTGCCTCGGAAAGCACGTTATGCCGTTGTTCGGGCTGTCATTTGTAGATCTTTGACAGTCGTTAGGTAGTCAGAGGCCCTAAAAGTCTGACTGCCAGTCTTACCAAGGGGTATCGTATTACACGTTACTAACTGGGTTGTGGTGGTCAGATAGGCAAATACTCCATGTATACTGGTATTCAGCTGCATCCGGTAAAACTGGAAGCCGACCCCAACATAGTTGGGAAAAGGCTGATGGTGGTAGTCGTTCCCAAACAAGTCGCCATAAATATTTATTATACCTACATTATTAACAATACATGTTATGGTAACAGGCTTATCCACTATAAATGAAACATAACATTTATTTATCTACTTACAACGGTTGTATTAAACCAATTACTGTAACTAAAACTAGAACTAAAAGAGTAAGAGATAACATTAAAATATACAAAATAACAAAGTAAAGGTTCACACATTCATAAATTGCTCTCACAATACATCTGACATGCCAACAAAATCTCTGTCCATCCATCCGCAAACATAGGTAGGTACCTAACTTTCGAAATCTGGGGGTATTGTACAAATCTGCGTACTCCCTCAAAGCATACAGGCGTGATGTTACGTCATAAACAATAAAAATCCAAGCGACAATGACTACAGATTTCCGTCTATTTTTTTAAGAGTTCTATTGTATATCTCCGAAGATCAGCATCAGATCTTGGCCAAATTTAAATGGGACAAAAAAGAAATAAAAAAATAATTTTGAGAATCGGTCCACAAATGGGGGAGAAATCTGCTAACATTCATAATAAATAAAATCGAATTCAAACGCCACCCGTAAATCACTATCAAATCGGAATCCAAAGTCCAATGCCAGGGTCAGTAAAATTTGAAACAAATTCAAAATAATAAACACAAACTATCAATAAAGAAATATCGGTATCCAAAATTCAAGCCAGAGTTCAATGTTATAAAATAGTATACTCGTAATACGACAGCATGACGTGCCGGGCGGCAGCTAACCAAGTGAGCATGTGTGCACCCACAGACACTGCGCACACTCACGCGCTGCGTGCTTCCCCTCTTCCCCACTGACAGGGGTGGCAACTTGTAGCGAAATGCAATATGATTTACAACGAAAACGGGCGCGCGAAATTCTTTATGCAGACCTTTGGGAGTACGGGTATCATGAAAAATTTATTGGATGTATCTGTTCAAAATAAAAATATTTTAACTTTTGAATAAATTATCTATTCTTGTATGGTTTTAGTTTTTCCATTTTCATACTACTTAGGTCATTTATTTACGCCCAAAGATGAGTTAAAATTAGTGTTGAAATATGAAAGATTCGACGGTCATAACTTCCAAACCAATATTTTTTTTCCAATTCTGCTTCCATACAGGGCTAGATAATGAAAATACCAGTTGATACAATTTTTAATTTTGAACCTACACCGTCAAACAAACGAGTAATCACCAGACTACGTTTGTATGGAAGAATGACTGACTTGTGCAACCTTAATAAGGCAAATAAGCCTTTTATTTTCATGTAAGTGTACTATTTTTAGAACTTCGGATTGATTAATAATATCAAGAAAAAGATTTTAATAATTAAACGTGATGAAATCGTAAACTAAACGCAGCTGTGTTTTTCGATGTTGCCTTAAGTAAAATAACACAAAATTCTAAATGTTAAATAATTATTTAAACATAGAAATAACATTAAATATAATTATACACTTACTATTACACATAAGAAAGTATAATTGTTGCATGCAATCTTAATAGATAACGATTTAATGATAGGAATGATTTACATCACCAATATTTTTAATGCTCATAGGGCAATTATTTATTGACAGGTAAAGAAAATCTGTCTTGTAATACACTTCAGATCTTTGCTGTTGTTTTGAATTGTGACTGCATCTATTTAGCGAATTGTCTGGCCCTATTTACGTTGAGTCGAGCTCCTGCTACAAAAATAGCGAAAACTATACTAGAACATTTACTTTATCACCAAAACAATGTTTAAGCAGCTATAAGTACCAAAGTACATTGGTACGCTGGTGCATTACCTTAAAAAATAAGACTGGTTATAACTTTTACGTCCCAAGTTCTAAAAATCGATGAATATAAAAAGGGCTCTTTTATCACATTAACTACCAATTAAAACAAAAAATATCTTAAAACACGAAATTTTATTAGCGATACGATATTCCCATACAAGCCTGCCAGCAATATTTATTTATTTTATATTTATTTATTTAATCCCGTGCAGTGCATTGATCTTAACGGTGAAAAGGGACGTCATACAAGGGCTTGTATTTTTTATAGAAAAAAGATGAAAAACGACCCATCAGCAAACAAGTCATCAAGGTCATCAAGTGACTGCAGGTAATTGTATTGGCCATGTTTATCCCTCTTGTTGTTTTTCATTCCTATCATCCTATGGCTGAGAACCAAATTTTGCAGCAGTTTAATGTGCTTTGATCAGTGCTTCGACCTCGAATTTGATTCTAAATACTGATCGATTGTTTGCGTAAAACCATGTGGCCAGTTCGTTTGTTTGTCTATGTGTTTATCTGGTTTCGACTAAATAATGTTTGGGCTAAGAGTAAATAGGAACGAGTGGGTTATTATTTTTAACCGTTATCGTTGCATACCGTAGCGTTTAGAATCACCACCAATACCTTCCATACTTTTTGATTGCCTGATTGCTTAGAGCAAGGGAGGGGAGGGGATTCGATTCTCAGGTCGGGCAAAGTATTTTTGGGTGTTAACACTAGGAATTCCTCAGTAGCCTGGAGTGTGCGCTCGTTTGATAACACTAGGCTTACTTGTTTCGGGGATCACAGGGAGTACATCATCATCATCAGCCTATTAATGTTCCCACTGCTGGGACACAGGTCTCCTCTCTATGAGAGGGAATGGGCTATTATCCACCACGCGGGCCCAGAGCGGGTTGGTAGATGTCACATGTCTTTGAATTTTTTGGTTCTAGGA
Organism: Xestia xanthographa; assembly: GCA_905147715.2. Classification (NCBI taxonomy): domain Eukaryota; kingdom Metazoa; phylum Arthropoda; class Insecta; order Lepidoptera; family Noctuidae; genus Xestia; species Xestia xanthographa. The sequence goes on along the minus strand of LR990653.1, from coordinate 27,696,783 downwards.
GATGCCGGTTTCCTCACGTTTTCCTTCACCGTTTTGAGAGCAGTGGTGATGAAATAAATTACACAAAGTAATGCGCCTGTCTGGGTTCGAACCGACAACTTACTGTTCGTAAGTCGGGGCCGCCACCACTGGGCCACCGCTGATCTCAGAGTGGAGTGGAGTATATACCGAGCAAGAAAGAAATCGCGTATAACTTCGATAAAAGGCCTCCTTACTTTTGTACACCTACTGTTACTCGTTAAAAGGCGTTAAAAACCTTCAGCTATCGCTACGCCGAGTTAAAATTCTATTGCGATTAGACCGATGCCGATGTTACGCATGCGTCAAGAAATGTATAGGAAATATTATTCTTTTACTGGTTTTAACTGGTATTAGTTCGAGAGGTTCGTGGCTAAGCAATAAGAAAACTTACATTGTCACTTACGGGACATCTTCCGTGACTGTTCATTGTTTTGACCTCCCGATATTTCGACGCTGCCGCGCTGTTGCAAGCGCCATGATCGCGGGTTGACTGGAGAATACGGGTGGATGAAAAATAAATTGTTAAGAGCAGACAAATCTGTCTACCTTCTTTCTTTCCATCCACCCGCATTCTCCAGTCAACCCGCGATCATGGCGCTTGCTACAGCGTCGAAATATCGGGAGCTCAAAACAATGAACAATCACGGAAGATATCCCGTAAGTGACAATATAAGTTTAGTTTTAAACCGTGAAAGCTTAAAACAGTGTTTAAGCAATAACAGTCGCACGGGTTGATCTTCAATCTTAAGTACCACCTGCCGAGCGGGCCTGTGGACGGTGGGCTATGGGCTAGCTCGCCGTCCGTCCGTCTCATGACGACAGACCGTGTCGACGGCGCGTTCGTGTTCCACGCGCGCCTCAAAGAGAGTCAGCAAAAGGGAAGGAGTCCGTAGGGACCGATGCCTGCCGGGGTTGCGGGACTGTTCGAAAGAGATACCGTGGCCCCGGAACACAAAGGGCGATGAAGGAACATGGATGGCAGTTAAAGTCTGACACTCCCTCCTGTTCCGCCCAGAGCGGGAGGAATCATTTGATGATTTCCCAACCGAAAAAAAAAAAAAGTACCACCTGCCGAGGTCAGTCCAAGGATGGATGACTGTTTATTTGCTTTTCGATGCACGAAGCCGTCGCGTAATCCCGTCGTCCCGTTAATTTTCGTTGATAAGCTGATCGAGGTTGTAATTTGTGGATCTTTGACAGTCGTTATAGGTAGTTAGAAACTTGAAAGTCTGACAAGTCTTACCAAGGAGAATTCGTTCGTGTTACCCAGTCACTGGATTACGGAGGTCAGACAGAGATTCGCTCCATTTAAAATACATTTTCTGGGTATCATAAAATTAAAACTGATGTACCTAATTTTTCTGAATTTATCTTTCAACTAACGACCCGTCCCAGCTTTGCTCGTATAAACCTTCCTCTTGAATCACTATTTATTGCTGAAAACTGCATTAAAATCAGCTGGAGTTTAAAAGATCTAAGCGTTCAAACAGCGGGAGTATGGCTTTGTATTATACTATATGTAAAGATGTGCAGCATACATTGCATGTTGTATTATAATACCCGTTTTGGCGTCAAAAATCATGTTATGTATATCTGTCGGCGGCATATTGTAAAACCCGTCATTTTGTAACCTAGTCAGATTGTAAACTGTCGAAGTGAAACCGTCAACTTGTCAATTGTCAAAAACACTTTATATTCGCCTAAAAAGCGTAGTGGTCGGAGCCCCGCGCGCCTCCTTCTATTTCTGTCTGAACCTAACTGACCTAACGTGGGGGTGCCCCAAGTCCCTATTATGGGGGTAGAGATACTTTGATCGCATGCATTTGACAAATTGACGGTTTCACTTCGACAGTTTACAATCTGATTAGGCCGATTACAAAATGACGGGCTTTACAATATGACGCCGACATATCCAAACTATCTCAACCTCAATGTAAATAATTACTTCAACGTATAAAGGTGTTCAGACCACTGATCACGTCGGAGTCACCTGTATAGAGGTGTTGTCGACTGTGTAGGTCGCAAAGTTGTAAATAAAAGTCACTGCTTATGTACCTACGGTTGTAATGACCCCAGAACACCTCTATAAACCACACATCGTCACAAAAGTAATTGAACTCTGTCAACCATGCCTCGCATACCTCTTGTAAAATTAAATAAATATAAATAAATATTGCTGGACATTACACACAGCGCCATCTAGTGCCACACTAAGCAACGAGGCTTGTGTCGTGGACACCAGATAGATGATATACTACATATATACTTTTTGTTTGTAAATACATACTTAATATACATATAAACATCCATGACTCGGAAACAAATGTCCATGCTCATCACACAAACATTTGCACCGACCGGGATTCGAACCCGGGACCCTAAGAACGTAAGGCAGCCTCACTACCACTGCGCCAATCGGGTCGTCGAATTATAGGAATTTATACCATTATGTCATTAATTACGTCATATACCTACAGTTTACCTTATTGTCCGCGTGACATAATTATATGCTAATAATAATATTATAAGATTTGATTTTTGTATGTGTGTTTGTTACGATTTAACTCAAGAACTACTACAACGATTTTAAAAATTCTTTCACTATTAGAAAGCTACATCTTTACCGAGTTACATAAGCTATAAATTATATAGATATCATGTAAATTATTTAGCCGTGTGGTATCCGGCAGAGTAGAATAGAACCAACCCACTACACTCACGGGTGTCGTATAAGGCGACTAATGTCTGAGGCACTCCGTAGACCAGAGAATGGGCAGCAGGGTTTTCTGTTAATCTTTCATCACTGCGATCTCCAATCCGCCTGCCAAGCGTGGAAATTACAGCTAATTCCTCCCATCATGGGAGAGGCTTATGTCCAGCGGTGGACGTTATGGGCTGTTGTTGTTGTCATGTAAATTAGCCGAGCTATCACAATTTTTGCGGACGAAGTCGCGGTCGAAGTAAGTTACACACAGGTGTGTTCTAAATATTGTATTAACAGTCGTCAGTCAGTGTTGACATATACTCAAATTCAGAGAAAATAATTGTCAAGCTAATTGACAATCTTCAATTTATTTGAATATCTGGACAGTGTAAGTTGGTAGTCAATTATTTTCCACGACTCGACTGTAATATCTACAGTATTGCCTACCCTCTCAGTGAATAAAATCGTGATGTTATGTTGTTATCTTTGAGGGTAACGACCTGTTATGATTCTATTTCAGTATGCAGTTACTTATTGTTCTAAGGTAGCTGGTTAGTAGAACTGGATAAACCCAGGTGTCTCGACGTAAAAGAAGCGTCGAGTCAATCAAAATATCCCGATACTGTGCGTCAGTTTGACAATTAGACTGGCCAAATCTTGCGATGACGTACATGACTTCAATTTCCTTGTTGTGTTTTATAATGCACACTATCGTGGGACCAGCAACCGGCTTAGCTTTAAGAGTCCTATTACATTTTTTTGGTAAATTCATGATTTTTGACGCAGTAATTCTCAGCAGCAGTAAGCTAATTTAATTATTTGCTTAAGAATAACGATAGTGCCATTCTCTTTCTTGTAAGTTGGAGTTGCACATTTTCATTTTTCTTTTCGTGTAATTTACTATAAATATTTTACCAACTCAGTTTGCAAGAAAAACCATCGACGATGGAACTTTGACGCTCAAATTCACATTGTTACATTCAATTCTTATTAAAGCTAAAATTACTAAAAGATAAGTTGAATGTTTTACTTGTTTATTGGAGTTTTAGAATTTCTTTAAATTCCTAGAGTTTTCACGGAAAAAATCGTAAAGAAATAGTAATTTAAGCCATAAATGTCTTAATTCAGCGTCCATTATATTCCAAATAAACTCAATTTTATCAAACAAATTAATATGATATAAAACTTCGATCTACAATGAATAAGTTTCATTAGTTTTCGTTTGTCAATATAATAAGACAAAAATACAAGAAATAAAATTAAAGTACCTATTATAATTCTCAATTCAGCTCGCTCCTCAGTCTCATGTCAGTCTCGTCTATAATATTCGTCAATATCAATCGACAATTATCCAAATATCGCTATTATTATGGACTCGTGTACGTAGACCGAAATAATTTGATCCAGGAAGTAAAAATCAAAAATTTGCCTAAAAAATGTAATAGGACTCTTAAGTATTTTGACACTAAACACGTAGTTTCAGATCAGAATAATATTAAGGCCGTTTAAAAACAATAGATGACAAAATAGCAGATTGTATGACAAGCGAGCAAAATAGTATTTTTACGGCGAGGGCGCTATTTTGAATCCAGAGCGAAGAGAAGGATTCTAGAATAGAATCCCGAGCATAGCGAGGGATTCTAATATAGAATCCTGAGCGTAGCGAGGGATTCAAAGTACATCGCCTGAGGGAAAAATATGTTTGCTCTCGAGTCATATACTCTACTTTTCATCTCGTTCTATAAGAAAATAAATAAGTGACATTTTTAAGTAATTAATGAATAAGTTTAATAAAAAAAAATGACATTAATGTAAAAAAGGTCAATTACAAATTTATATTTATTTCTAATACACTAGCGAAACTTTGAAAATGTATTGTCACTGTGGGTGTGTTTTATTTGGGATTGATATACGTATACTTGTGGATTTATTTATACAGGATGACTTTTTATCACTTTCCAAAAAAAATGGGTATAATAGGTGAACGGCGTAGAAGCAAATGGCATACTTAGTTTTTTTTTAAATTCGAAATTCAAAAAAAACAATCGTTTTCGTATGATTTGAAATTCGATATTTTACATTTTTTGTTTTTTAATTTCTCTTTCTTTGTTCTAATATGAAAAGTTTACTTGAAATTTGTAGCGTTTTTTGATGATGGATCAATTCTTTTCAAAGCTGTGGAAAAAAGAAAAACAAAACTAGGTATGCCATAAGCTTCTACTCCGTTCCCCTAATATACCCATTTTTTTTTTGGAAAGTTATAAAAAAGTCATCCGGTATTTTGAGTGTTTGTAATCTCAGTATCTGGCTGGTGCTCAGGAAAAGGCACTGATTCCTTTGATGTAGAAGGGCGCGGCGACAATGGTGTGTACAATGCGGGTGCTGACCCCCGCACCGTACAAACACTTACAGCCAGTCATTTATACAATTATTTTCGTTCGATTTCAATGAAGGATTCATGTTCCAAATTCAAATCTCATTACTGCCCGCTAAAAAGTCTAGTGGAGAAAAGAGCTACTTTGCTCCCGCTAAAAGGGGAACAAAACGACACTTTTCGAATAGAAGGGATGAAAAAAATCTTATTAGTCCGTCAGATAGATTTAAAAAAAATTATGGACACATATTTTATCTTTTTTCACGTAAACAAAAATATTTTTTTTTTTTTCCTCTAGGTTTTATCTGCAATCAGTCCTCGGACTATGAGCGGATGAGTTCCGTGTTGCTTGGGAGTGTAGAGTGTGGCTTCCAGTGATGCCATCTACTCGCAGGTGTTACGGCTTTACTGCCGGTCTTCTAGTGCCATGATACTGTGGCGCTTCAAGCGGAGCACGTAGTCTCGTTGTGTCAACTGACGAGCTAGCTCATTTGGGTGAATGGCTAGTCGTTCTTTATATTTCCCTGCTACATTCCGAATCTCCTCATTAACAGTGGGAATGGCTAGTTGTTGGTGAATTTCAGCGTTTGTAGTAAACCATGAAACATTGGCAATTGTGCGTAGTATTTTGTTTTGTTGACGCTGCAAGATAGCTATATTGGAGTTGCTTGCGCTTCCCCAGAGCTGTATCCCATACATCCAAACGGGCTTCAATACTACTTTGTATATTAAAAGCTTGTTGTCTAGTGATAGTCTGGAGTTGCGGCCCAGTAACCAGTGAAGATTTTTTAGTCTGTATGAGAGCTCATCTTTTTTGGCTTTGATGTGTTGTTGCCAGGTCAATCGGCGGTCCAAATGCATTCCGAGGTATTTAACACAACTTTTATGTGGTAGAGTGGTATCTCCGAGTTTAACCGGTGGGCAGTCCTCCTTTCTGAGTGTGTAAGTGACTTGGACAGACTTGGCAGCACTGGCCTTTAGTTTCCACCTTTTCATCCAACTGTGTATTTTGTTAAGTCCACTCTGCAGAAGATTTGATGCAACTTCTGGGTTTGTGTGGCTCGACAATATTGCCGTATCGTCTGCGAATGTTGCTATGACAACTCCGGGTTCCGTCGGTAAGTCAGCTGTGTACAATATGTAGAGAATTGGCCCCAGGACAGAACCCTGAGGTACACCAGCTTCAATTTTGTGAAGGGCTGAGGTATTACCCGATTCTTTTACGTAGAAAAGTCGATCAGTGAGGTAAGATTTCAATATACTAAAGAACGGGTGGGACAGGTGCTGTTTAATCTTGCTTAAGAGGTCCTTATGCCAAACCTTGTCAAAAGCCTGCTGGATATCCAGGAACACAGAAGAGCAGTATTTCTTTTGTTCCAACGTTTTTCTTATGTGTTCACAGACCCGGTGTATTTGTTCTACTGTCCCGTGTTGTTTCCTGAAGCCGAACTGATGGTCAGGTAGTACGTTTCTCTCTTTAAGTATTGGGGCCATCCTGTGCAGCAGCACTTTTTCAAAGATCTTAGACATTGTCGGCAAAAGGCTTATTGGTCTATATGACGTTTTTTCTTGGGCAGGTTTTCCATGTTTGTGGATCATTACAATTTCTGAGATCTTCCATTGATCAGGAAAATACTGCAATCTCAGCATGGAGTTCAACAAGATTGTTAGCATAACTATGCCCTTGCGTGGCAGTTCTCTCAGTACTTCCTTCGTGATCAAATCAAAGCCTGGCGCCTTTTTACTGTCAAGGCATCTTATCGTCTTTTGCACCTCTTGGGGTGTAACTGGTGTTGGTGGGAGACAAAGTTGAAAGTCTTCTTTTAAGATAGTATTAACGTGACATTCTACATCACTGTCACCAGTTTCATCATTTGGTTTAAAAACCTGTGACAAGTGTTTTGCAAAGATATCTGCCTTCTCCTGGCCTGTTTTAGCCCACTTATCATCATCTTTTATTGGAGGTTTTTGTTCATGAGGCCTGTCATAGGCTTTGGTGAATTTCCATAACGAATAGTTACTCTCTTTGGTTGCCGTTAGGGACTCTAGTTTAAGCTGGAGGGTGTCATCGTTAGTCTTTTGGATTAGGGTTTTGAGTTCTACTATCGCCTTATTCAAAAGGGTTTTGTCTGAAGATAGTCGAGTCTGGTGCCAATTCCTGCGGAGCCTTCTCTTTTCTAGGATTTTAAGCTTGATTTGTAGAGGTTGGTAGAGTTTCCTTTCTTTCTGATATCTGGCGTATTTCTCCAGCAAGCTTTCTGAACTATTTTAGTGAAGTTTTTTAGGGCAATGTCAATATCCTCGGTGGTTTTCAGCCTTATATTTAGCCGGATGTTTTCTTCTAAGAATTCTCTGAAGGATTCCCAATCCGTGTGATGATTATACAGCGATTGTGGCATTTCAGTCTCAATAACCGTTACACTAGTGGTTAGTATTACTGGCGTATGATCAGAACAGGTGTCAAGGCAGGATTCAGCTTTAAAGTAGTGACGAGAGAGTCCTTTGATTATAAAAAAGTCTAGCAGATCTGGGATTTTTTGATGGTCTGCTGGCCAGTAGGTAGGTTCCGCAGTCGTCAGAATCTTTAGGTTGTTTTCATCAATGCATTTCTTTAGCTGTCTTCCACGCGTCGTGATTAGCCTGGAGCCTCAATGAAGGTGTTTAGAGTTCCAGTCCCCACCCGCGATGAAACGTCCCCCGAGTTGATTGAAGAAGTGAGAAAACTTGATGGAGTCTATTGTATGTTGTGGTGGGCAGTAGACTGCTGCCACATTAAAATGCCCACATTCATCTTCTACTGCGATTACAGTGGCCTGTAAGTGATTGGTTTGATAACTGGGCAGTACATGGTGTTTTATATTACTACGTACAATGATGGCAGTGCCTGCATGTCCTATACCATCTGGATGTGTAGTGATGTAAGTGAAGCATCCAGGTATTTTAATGGAGCTGCTTTTAGTGCAGTGTGCTTCAGATATTAATACTATGTCAACTTTGTGTTCTGCCATTAGTGGTATAATTTCATTTTGGTTAGGAGTTAATCCATTTATGTTCCAAGCAAAGTTTATGTAAACAAAAAATGAAGACGATACAGTGCGTCAAGAACTCTTGTGACGTCACATTTGAGTAAATTTTTAACTCAAATGTGACGTGATAAGCCCCCACTCATGATCTTTATTTAACACGTTATATCTTCGTCAATTTTTATTAATTTGAACAAACAAAAAACACGTATCCAATATTTTTCGATAATTTAACTGAAGGTTTTAGTCAGTCATCATCCTTATTAAAATAAATGGTGATGGATAGACAGGGAGAGGTAGACCAAAGAAAAGATGGATGGATTGTGTGAGGAGTAAATATGAAAGAAAATGGAGTACATGATAGCGTAACGATTGACCGGGGCGAATGGAAATAAAAACGCGTTGCAACGACCCCAGGACAAATGGAAGAAGATGATGATTGTTGAAAACGGGCAACAAATTCAAACAAAACTCACCTGAAAGTAACTAGGCCCCAATTCTCCATAGCACCACTGGAGAAGTCAGGAATAGCGATCAGATCAATCTTATCCAGCGCGTAGGGCACTCCGAAAACATCTTCGTAGTACGCCAGAAGTTTCGGCGTTATCGTGGACGCGTATTTCGCTTTCGCTATCAGTTCTGGTCTGGTCCATATCTTGATAGGTTTCGTGACATTGTCCTTGCTTGTGTAGCTGGTCTCCAAAGACTTGAAGTCTGACAGTACGAATGCGACTAGGTAGGTTGACATGCTGACTGATCTGTCGAAGTGGGTCCATTGCCAGCCGGGTTGATCGGGGCTGTGGGTGAAAAATTGTGTTATTGTTTATTTATTTTTGGTGGGTACTTATACGAAGGGTTTTGGTAAACTGAAATGTATATACTATGTATATATCCCTAGTGAGCCCAGTCAGCACTCATATAGTGTTATGCACCATCACTATCACTACATATTATAAAACAAAGTCCCCCGCCGCGTCTGTCTGTCCCTATGTATGCTTAGATCTTTAATCACTACATATTATAAAACAAAATCCCCCGCCGCGTCTGTCTGTCCCTATGTCTGCTTAGATCTTTAATCACTACATATTATAAAACAAAGTCCCCCGCCGCGTCTGTCTGTCCCTATGTCTGTTTAGATCTTTAATCACTACATATTATAAAACAAAGTCCCCCGCCGCGTCTGTCTGTCCCTATGTATGCTTAGATCTTTAATCACTACATATTATAAAACAAAGTCCCCCGCCGCGTCTGTCTGTCCCTATGTCTGTTTAGATCTTTAATCACTACATATTATAAAACAAAGTCCCCCGCCGCGTCTGTCCGTCCCTATGTATGCTTAGATCTTTAATCACTACATAATATAAAACAAAGTCCCCCGCCGCGTCTGTCTGTCCCTATGTCTGCTTAGATCTTTAAAACTACGCAACGGATTTTGATGCGGGTTTTTTTAATAGACAGAGTGATTCAAGAGGAAGGCTTTAGTATATAATTTGCGGGCGGGCGAAGCCGCGGGCATCACCTAGTTAATAATAAAGTTAAATTAAGTAAACACTAAACCTTGAAAAATGTAAAGGTTATGTAAATGCAATGGTTATACTGGTCGTAACTTTATTCTGCGTTTTAGGATGGGTTTTAGGCTGATCTTCAGAGGTTTTGGTTTTGGATAAAGTCTCCTTGTGCTATCTATACTTGTAAATGTTGTCTGCAAAATGACGACTAATCCAAGCTCTTATTTAGGGAAGAACATACGCAAAGCATTTTTTTTAGTACAAGTTAACGGTTACCCAGTACAAAATTGATCGAATTAAAATAAATTGCATGTTAAAATAAATTAGTACAGAACAAAATCGATTACTTCGATTATCCTAAAGAAAACAATCAAAAAACATTGTAGGATTAAATTTTCTTGGAAAAATGAGTAACAAGTTCCGAAATTAACTAATTAAAAAACTTGATTAAATGAGCACAGTTTTCCATATCTGTGTGTAGTGATTAATAAAACAATTTGCGCGTTGAGGCGTATTCAATCGGTTTTATACGTTTTAGTTCGTCACTTAAGGGTTCCTGATGAGACTGACAATTGACTTAGTTTTCCTTTTTTTTCTAATTGGTGTCTAATGTCACACACACACTCAGGAATCCCAAGCTTATATTTTAAACTTCGACGGAAAAAAAAAATCTTATTGAATGTCAAAGTCCCGAAAATCTTAGTGATTCACTTTTGAGCCAATTCACAAAAGCCGATCTGGAATTCTGGATACTTTGAAAATCAGAGGATTTTCGCCAAATCAGAGATATGATATCAGCCAAATTTTCCTAATCATGGGATCAAGTAAAATCGCTATCAATTTATTTGCCTCATAATATGCTCAATCAGCCTATACAATTCCCACTACTGGGACATAGGAACTCAGAAAAGGAACTGATCCGTAATCCACCATGCGAATGTCTTTCTTTGCCTTATATTTGAGGAAAACTCTTGTAATGAAAACCTACTTCTGGATAAGCTATGCTGATCACAGTAGTGGTGGCAGAGTAAATTTACAGATAGTTATTAGGTGAATTTCGACCCAATTTTTAGCACAGTAAAGTTGCAAATAATACTTACATAGGTTCCTGGGTTACGATCTTCATATTCGACAAGGCAGTGACAGTTTCTGGATGAGCAATGCTAATCTCGAACTTAGCCTTGAAAGCCGGCTCGTCGAAGCAAGGAAAGGCCGACCGCGCCGAAGTCGGCTCGAATTGGGTGACCCCTAGGTTTCTGAAAGATAACGAATAAGCCTTTATTTTAAGCGAGGAAATGTTCCATTACTTCCTGCATCGATATTTTGGAACTGAGTTTTTATTGTGAAGTGAATAAAGGTGGCATTCTAAATATTGCAAAATACATAATTAACCCAAGGATCACAGGTCTACTCTTTATGGGAGGCAGTGGGCCACAATCCAAGTGCCTAGTGTGAGTTGGTGGATGTCACAAATCTTCAAATATTTGGTATTAGGCCCAAATATTCACATGTCACATCCACAAACCTGTTTCTTGACTGTTTTCTTTCACCGTTCTGGTATCAGAAAAATGATGAAGCAGAGCAGAAAAGTGCTGCTTGGTTACCCTTTTTTAAATTTTTCTCTAAAACAAATAATAGCCCTAGCACACGGCGTATTTTAAACGCGCAGACGATGCCGTTGATGCCGATTTTTGCGTTTTCATAGATTTAAACGCGCGTAAAACGCGATAGAAAAGCGCGTGTGAAGCGCGGTCGAAACTCGTTTGAAGCGCGTACAAAGGGTGAATGCCAGGGTAGGCAGTGTTGTCTCAACCGACGCCATTGTACAACTGACGAGGAGTCTGACCAAAACGCGTAAGCTACGAGCGACTACAGCGCGTCTGTATCGCTGTATCTGCGTGTATAAGCGCGTTTCATGATCGCCCCGTGTGCTTAGGTTACAAGGTTGCGTTCAAATCTCGTTTGAACCGCGTATACGCGCGTCATCTGCGCATCGTCTGCGCGTTTAAAATACGCCGTGTGCCCTAAGTAACTACTGGATACTAAGGTGTACCTAAAATAGAAAACATCTACTATTCATGGCAAAGTGATGACTGTATTTTATTAGGTATGTTTTTTCAGTTTTTCCTTTCATCAAAACTTAGGAATTCTCTCTGCTACACACAGAAACAGATCAAACATATCTACAATCAAATTTAGTAACAATTAATACCTACCATTAATTAATTAATTCTATTTCAGAAAATGATTCAACTAAGATTTATCAGTACAATATTGAATGATAAAGCGAGAATTACTAAACAATCTCTGATATTACGTCATATTTAGTTTAATTTGGCACAGAAGCAAATCTTTGTTTACTATATTTACGTGGCCAAGATACTGTGGTGGGTTACTTTCATAGATTTATATTCAATTCAGTATTTGTAAATTTTGTAATATGCTTGAAAAATATAAGAAGAAACCTATTTAATAATTGTTTTGGGTTCTTCATCTCCTCATCCAGGTGGCAAAATAATACCTTTTGAAACATCACTGCTCAATTAAGTAGTGAGAAAGATAAATAGGTACATTTACTAAGGGCTATATTTAAACAACAGTTAATTAGTTACTGAGATATTTGTCATGCAGATTTCCTAATGATGAGAATGAATTCAGAATTATTCAAATATGTAGTAAACTAACTGAAAGACTATTTAACTATTTGAATGAATAAATAAAGAGAAAAGAAAAAAAATACTTACTTGACTTCTTTCTTATCATTAATGTAAGTACTCTTATAAAATCCAGTCATGGAATTGGAGATCTTTCCTTCAAATGACAGCTGCAGTACATAGTCTACATTAGCTTTCAACGCAGACTCTAAAGGCAATACTAGTCTATCCCCTGTGCCTTCTACAATAGACAGAATTCGTATGGTCCGTACAGCACTGTGGGTTATTTCAGTATCAGCCGGTGGCGGTGGTAGTGTTGTATCAGTTCTTAATGCTGTCTCATTGCCGACAACTGGTGTTGTTTCTGGTACAGCTGTTGTCGTAGCATTCTGATCCGCGGCTGCCGTAGTTGTTGGGACATCCGTGGCAGTAACATTGTCTGCTGCTGCTGCTGTTACTGTAGCCTCAGTCACTTCTCGCTTGACTTTTGGAGACCGTAACGTCTCCACTTTCTCATATATTTGTTCTGTAAGCTTAGCATTGCTACTAATACTGAGATTCTTAGAATGTAATATTATTTCCTTCACACTCCTACTGGCTCGTATAGTTATGTATACGTCACCGGAGTATGTTGAGTTTTCTAGTTCAGCTTTTAGCTTTAGTCTGTAAAAACTTGGCACTACGGTCGAAGGGAGTCTTAGGTCTGGTGATGGTGAATTTGTTTGTCCAAATGGTTCAGTTTCATCCCAAAAGTCTACAGTTTTTTGTGAGAGCTGAAACAATAAATAGAATTTAAATAGTCAGTCAAACAACTTGCACAATTTACACAATATTATTTATATAATATTTAGTTAAGACGGTGGAAAATATGTTTAGAAGTTTGTATTTCTTCTTGGCATATCAATGGCAAAAGTTCAAATACATGGGGCAAAAGTTCAGCTACCTGTTACACTCCTTTGTATTGATTGAAATAGACATAATATTTAGAAAAAGATTCACCGTTATACTTAATTCGAATAGACCAAGCACTGGACAATGATTTATAATGGGGGAATGATAATTACAGTAATGCAAAAAAAGGATAATGTTGTGTGAAAATGTTGGCCTACCACGTAAATGCGATAATTTATGTGTTTAATTACATAAGTTAAGTTTTTGAACATTTTCTACTTTATGATTTTAGGGAAACAACACTATATTATATTTTACATATAGAGAGATTATTTAATTTCAAGGCTTGCAAGACATTCTCCAGGTATTGTATTTATTATATTAGCTGGTGAATCTACTAACGATTTCAGTTGTTGCTTTTTTTAACTACAAAACATTCTTTAGACCCAAATTTTGTAGAAATTACAGCACAGATAACTACGTTTACAATGAAAAGACTAAGATTTATACTTACTTGCTGATCACCACTAGTAAGAACTCCATTATATAAAAATAAAACGAAAATAATTTCGAAAAACATTTTGTGCGCTAACTAAAAATATCACAGGTTATAAAATTCAGTAGTATTAACTGAAAACTTTAAGCTCTTTAATAAAAGTTTCTCATTTATTCATTATCCATGAAATTATTGGTGTTTTTGTAATTATTTAAAAATAAACACCGCACACTTTTAACTTTTTAAGCACTCAAAGATCGATTGTCATTTTGACGTTTAATTTTTTCAGAGCTAAGTCCGAATGGCAAAGGTTGCGTTTGCTCTGGACAAAGTAGTTTTAGTTATGATTTTTTTTTAAACCGCTTCCATCCGCAAAATGCTGGGAATAGCGTGTATGTAACTGCGGAATTAAAGTTCGATAAAAAAAACATACAAAAGACGGTAGCTTTTAATTAAAGTTGATAAGAAATATTATTACAAGATAGCAATTGAACTTGAAATCGGGCAACGTCTCGTGGAGTTTGTGGCAGATTAGATAAGACCCGGCTTGAGCATATTTTTATATTGTACCTACGAACATAAAAACATGTGACGTGATTAAGCTCGGTCTTACCTTGAAATAGGTGATAAAGTGCACAATGACGCCCACTATGACTGCGACTACAACTGCGAGAATGATGAATGTGATGCAAATGCAGTTAGACACGAATATTCCGCCTTTTCTTCCATACTGGATATCTTCTGGTGTTTGGGTTTCGTACGCCAGGAACTGTTGCCGGCTCGTAGAGAGCGTCATGTTGTTAATTCATTCTGAAACAATTACACTATTAGCATATCGTTAGGAGCACTTTGTTCAGGTTTCTAGGTTAAAGAAACATGGAGTTTGACTGCACTACTTTACCTAGTTAGCGTTAAGACTTATGTACGATAATGAAATGAGCGATGTCTACGAAACTAGCGTTGTTACCTCATATTTTCATACAATCAATACCTACAGTTAGTTAGGTACTTACCTATAGGTATGCATATTAGGCAAGTAGGTACTTAAAGGTATAACGGTTTTTATTTTAATTATACAGACAGCTGTCTACTGGCCTTCACCTACCTAATTATTAGGTGCAAAAACTTCTCGTTTATTTGTGCTTGTTTGTTTTAATTTAATTAAATTTTAATTAAATTACTAGAAGGCTGTGAAAATAGCCTTAGAATTCGTCATTTAGTTTTCCCTCTATTAAATTGTCGAATTTCTTAATATATAACTAGCCCAACTAAAAGTGGTTTCCTTGTTATTTTTAGTGAATCATCTGACATTTAATAAATCGTGATCCGCAATATCTTTTCGATTACAAAGACACGTGATGTGTAATGGTATAGGGAACGTGCAGGAACTATAGGTGGCAGCACTAATCGACAAAAGAGACACTATGCGGACAGAAAAGGAAACTTATCACTTCTCATCGTGCTTTCAATTTACTTAGACAAAATTGTCTCTTCAATTATATTATTTTTGAATATGCTAAAAGGTATAAAATATGAGTTCCAGTCTATCAATAACGATCGTCAGCGTAATATAAATGTTTAATAATATGAATTTTGTATCTTTCGTTTACTTTCTGATGAAAATTGTGTTGTATGAAGACATGGTGGCTGGCATAACTAAGATAGCTTTCTTATTTTCAACACATGTTATAATGGAAGGGAATCCTTTATCAGCGAAAACAGTTTCTCCAGGCTCTAATAAATCAATTAGTTCACAATCATTTGATGAAGCAATCAATAAAATGCAGTCCGTAGCATTTAAGTAGATACAAAACTTAAAAAAAACCAAAGGAGTGCAGCCAACTGAAAACATTATTGTGGGTATAACCATGTATAGATTCTGAGTACATGTGGAGTCTTTGATTAACTGTTGAGGGATATTCGGTGTGAACTTTAGTGCGGTCTAGTAGAACACGTGTATGGTGAAGTATAAATGGTTCTGGTATGTTTGCATGGACGGTTGATTTTGAGGGCCTTTTCAATGCAGAGTGTAACAAAAACAAGTTGTTTTCAAATATTTTTCTTTACTGCGTTTATCCATTTTTTGCGTTTTTCACCAAAACATGGTATGATAGTAGTATTCTTTGGAAAGTAATAGAATTTTACGCTAATTGTTTTTTTTTTTTTTTTTTGTGGATGTATTAGTACGAGGAGCTCGTGGCTAAATAATAACAGCCGCTCGGGTCGATCGTTAGGTTAAGCCGTGCTTGCCTAGGTTGGTCTGTGGATGGGTGACCGCCCATTACATACCAAGTTTCCTCCGTGCCTCGGAAAGCACGTTAAGCCGTTGGTCCCGGCTGTAGTTTGTAGATCTTTGACAGTCGTTAGGTAGTCAGAGGCCCAAAAAGTCTGACAACCAGTTTTACCAAGGGGTATCGTATAACCCGGTACTAACTGGGTTGTGGAGGTCAGATAGGCAGTCGCTCCATGTAAAATACTGGTATTCAGCTGCATCCGGTAAAACTGGAAGCCGACCCCAACAAAGTTGGGAAAAGGCTAGGCAGATGACGGTGATGGATGTATTGGTACCTACATCCAGAAATGCAACAATGCATTATGATTAGTTAATTAATTTTCACTTTAAAATTAATTCTGTTTACTTGTTTAGAAAAGTCTATGTCAAGCATTAATAGAGCACAAGATTCGGATTGGCGACGCCAGTTGGCATCACCGTCGTTGTGCACGTTCCCTATAGTGGGTAGTGTATCGAATTGATGATTAGGAAATCATTGTGCGTCACCTACATAATACTTACCATGACTACTTATGAGGGTAATTGCATAGATATACATACTTACCTAACTACGTTGTGGTGTGGTTACAATTATTAGGTTCAGTAGTACGGTTTATTGTTTACAATGCTTCCTGAGTTCAATTGACAGAGTACCTATCTAAAATGAATTTGAAGAAAAGCCTAAAGTAATATAAGAAAAGTATAATAGGTAGGTACCACTTACTTAATCTACACTAATTTATAAAGAGAAAAGATTTGTATTTTTGAATAAACTCAAAAACTACTGCGCCGATTTCAAAAATTCTATCACCATTAGAAAGCTACATTTACCCTGAGTAATATAGGTTATATTTTATTCCCGTACTCCCACGGGAACGGGAACTACGCGGGTGAAACCGCGTGACATCCGCTAGTAAAGTATAAAATAAACAGTAGGAATAGTACATTTTGATACAAGTGGAGAAAGTTTGTTATTGCATTCGAGGCGGAATTATAACACCCGAGCCGTAGGCGAGGATGTTTTTGAGCCGAGAATTGCAATAACAAATATCCACGTGTACCAAACGACGTTTTTCAATACACTTTTGAAGAAATAAAGTAAAATAACGAATAATATTTTTGTCACGAACTATGAAACTATGATTTTATTTTCCTTTTTTTTTTTTTTTCGCGCTTTGGTTTCGCCAGGTTGAAGGAGAGGCAATGGTATGAAGCCGTTAAACAGCCTAATATAAAAAATAGATTTATTTTATATTTTTGAATTCAGAACACAAATAAATGTTAATTTGTGTATAAAAGTAACTATTACTTTTAAATAATCATGTTTATCTATGATATTCTATTTATAAGCACAATTTGGATATTCAAAAAATATTTATGCCCTAAAGACGCGTAGGTAGTGCTTAGTAAAATTTTTAAAAAAAAAAACAGAGTTATCTGTGGCAATTTTCATTCCCGCACACGTGCGGGAAAGTGGAAAAAATCACACGCGTGTGAAATACATTGCATGTTGTACCTAATCGTAGTGCGTTATGGACCAGTTTTCGAGGAAGTGTATTGAAAAAGTATTTTCATCCCATCTATTCGAAAAGGACGACTTGGTTCGCCTTTAAGTGCACCCAAAGGTGGTGTTTTCTATAAGAAACTTTTAGCGGGCAGTAATGAGTTTTTAATCCTCTATAAAGATGTTCCAAATTCAAAAAGTGCGCCGCAAAGATAATTGCGGCGCACTTTTTGAATTTGGAACATCTTAGTGTTCAGCGCCGAAAGAAATCGAACGCAAATATTGTTTGAATAAAGTCTGGCTGGTACGACGGCCCAGTCGCGCCGCCGGCCGCCGCCGCGCTGACTGAATAAAAAAAAAAAATCAAATTAAAAACGCGCGAACTACAGACCGCGTTTTCGTCAATTTTCATGAATTGTTAGAAATTCATGGTTTTGTTTTGAAAAATGAGTTCCTCAAGTGACAGTGAATAAAAAACACAATAAATTAAAAAAATACTTTAGATCTTCAGAAGTCGGTGACCTTTGTTTGATTCATTTAGTTTTTTTTTGTCACCGACTTCTGAAGCTAAAGTTATTTTTAACGTTTTTGTGTTTTGTGAAGTCGGTTTTATTTTTTGCAAAAAAGTTTTTTTTGTTTTTCCATTTTTAGTTGTAATATCCTATCCAAATATTAGATATGCATTTTTTATTATGATAGTATTTTAGATGTTGAAATTAGACCACACGACTGAAGTAAAAATGTTCATAAAATGAAAACTACTGGGCCAAACTATGTTACATTTTTATAGGACCAAATGGCAACTATTCCGCATCAAACTAAAGAATAATCACGTCAATCGGCTCATAAATATCAGCGTAATCGGTGTAAATACATAAAAAGCAGTCGAATTACCTCCTCTTTTTCGAAGTCGGTTAAAATTATTAGGCGCCTTTTATTTTCTCATAGTGGGTGATGAAAAGTAGAGTGTATCACTCGGGCGCAAAATATATTTTTGGCTCGGGCGACGTACTTTGAATCCCTCGCTACGTTCAGGATTCTATTAAAGAATCCCTCGCTACGCTCGGGATTCTACTCTAGAATCCCTCACTTCGCTCTGGATTCAAAAAAGCGCCCTCGCCGTAAAAATATTATTTTGCTCCCATATGATACAATCTACTATTTTGCATGGGTCAAGTTAGCAATGCCATTAGGATACATCGACTCCCTCCCTAGCTTGTTTAGCTGTTGCAAACATGCCATGTCACACGAGATCCAACCGTGTTTCAAGTCCAGCAAAATGTTAGATATTTGCATAAAGCGCGGTGGAGCATTAGACACTTACACCTAAACCAAACATATTTGTTGCACTTCCGTTTGGTTGAAGCATCCGGTTGACCAGCTACTCCACCGAACAATCAACACGTTGTTCAAGAGCAAAAGGTTTTTAATCGTACGTCATGTAGGTTTCATGGGAATCGGCAAGGCATTGACAAAATAAAATGGTTCTTTATAACCGCAATGATAAGGTTCATTGTTGGGTTGCTGCTGTCAGAAGTAAAATAACTCTGCGGAAATACTGTAGTGGGGTATCAGTAAATCTGCGCATCACGTTATAGGTACCAGTAGCAAGCTTACGCACGTGTGCATATTGGCGCGATAACTATGAAGGATGCGCGTGAGTTCTTATGCAAAGAGTGCGTTTTATTTGACTCGATTCAATGATCGTAGTGAATGGGGCTCTTTATATTTGGCTTTATATGTACTTGGAGAATACCTACCTACGTATAGTGTATGCCTATGCTATTTTGAAAGTATAGAATATAATCCTGGGACGTCGAATGTGCGATGAGCAAGACATTGTCTTTTTTAAACTTATACGATCAGAACACATTATAATACACATGTAAACGGGTATCTAACGCGAATTTTACTTTTAATATAGGCCCGACGTTTCGACCGGATTTCACCAGCCGTGGTCGCGGGAAGACTGAAGTATTGGAGGTACCGCCACAGCAAAGCGAAGGTGTTTATTCAACTACCCTCACTTGATCTTCATAAATGTTAATGGGGACTATATTTCTTGTCACCAAAATTTATATTTGTCATCAAGTTGTATCACCTAATAAAATATAAAATAAATATCGCTGGACATTACACACAGCGCCATCTAGTACCACACTAAGCAACGAGGCTTGTGTCGTGGACACCAGATAGTTGATATACTACATAGATACTTTTTGTTTGTAAATACATACTTATTATACATATAAACATCCATGACTCGGAAACAAATGTCCATGCTCATCACACAAACATTTGCTCCGACCGGGATTCGAACCCAGGACCCTAAGAACGTAAGGCAGCCTCACTACCGCTGCGCCAATCGGGTCGTCGTAATAAATAGATCTATCGCCACGAAATATGTTCGTTCTCAGTTAAACAAGTGTTCCCAGGTTCCAATTATCAAATTAATGTTAATATATGTGTAAAATAAGAGATGGATTACCAATAACATTGTAGTGCATTACATGAATATAAACTTCGTTCTTATGATAATAGTTTTATTACTTAAATAATAGCTTTGTGCTCAGAATGGTAGATCTGTCACCAAATAAATCGATTATCGATCCCTGACTGCGACTCGTTTTATTTGTTATTTTGTCACTAATACAGTGACAAAACACATACATTACATACAGTACATTTTATTTTGTTCAGTTATTTAATTTAATACATAGTTAATTTAATACATAAATTTATAATTTTAATGAGGTGGTTGATGACAAACTAGTTTTGCCTAGGCCGACTTGGGGCACCCCGACACGGATAGATTAGGTTAGAAGGGTATGGCGGGGTCGAATGAGCGAGCGAAGCGAGCGTATAGACCCCGCCATACCCTTCGTGGTTATTTTTTTATAAATCATTCAGAAGTAGGTCCGTCGACCGGGTCTCTATTTTCTAGTTACATAATAATTATGATTTATTGGTGATCTCTTTAAATTAGTTTGCTTAAATACTTATTAGGACAAACCTTTTATATTACATACAAAAACATTTATTTGGTACTAGACCCTATATCTTCATGATTTTAGGTGATTTATTGTGGAATTGATTTTATAATGTTTGGTGACTACATTTTGGTGACAAATCTACTATTTTGAGGGCAAACCCTATTATTTAAGGAACGCAAAACTAATTAAATTGGTGATAGCTTAAATGATACCCAATGTTAATTAGGGCCGGTTCACACTAGGACAGCACACTACACTAAGAGTGTCCGCATACTGAGATGATTTCACTTGACGAGTACACTTAGTGATCACTGGATTCCAAGCGAGAGAGAGTATGAAGCCGTCTTCGCGATTGAAATTAGGATACTTCTTGATCTCAATCGCTTCCCGAGCCATTCTCTTATAGTAGTGCTTCTCATTTGCAAGGATTTTTGGGTTGTGTAACTCCATCCAGTGGTTGGGTCCTGAGTCTATCACATGCTCCGCTATAGCGGACTTGTTAAAGGTAAAATTCGCGAGAAATACCCGTTTACATGTGTATTATAATGAGCAAGATATTGTCAAAGTTGAGAAACTTGTAGGAAACATCTGGACGAGAGACGTACACCTACGGAACCATAGTGAATGGTAGAAAAGGAAAGATATATAGCCTTTTAAAATGTCGATGTTGCGATGTGTCTTTTGTTTGTCTTTCCATAACACGAAGAGTAACTAAGTGCTGGGTACTATTATTACAAGCCAATGATATTATATAGTAATTCCTTTTGGGCTTCGCCGCAGTCGGGTAAAAAGAGGTAGATATCGCACTAGCACGCACAAATTTTATTGTTGAGGACAAAGTGACACAATTGTTGCACTTTGATAGCTAGTTATCTCTTTCAATCTTATACGTTCCGTAATAACTATCGCTGTCGTAGTTTTAAATTACTCGCAACGATATCTGAACGCCATTCAGTATGAACATGGCGTATCTTCTTTATAATATCATTGTTACAAGCACAAAAGCCGTGCAGTGTACACTGTTTTGGTTCAGCACCCCAAGCTGAACTAGAACTGCACTGCACTGTTAGAACTGCACAATGGGGGCTATCGTTTTTGAGCTCACCAGATGGCGCACTGTCGAGTAAGGTCCTGTCAGTAAAAGCACCAATAACTTACTTGACTAATTACATATTTATTGTAATTAGTCCAGTCAAATTAGCTTAAAAAATAGGGGTAAGGTTACAAAATTCACATAGAGCTAAAAATTGGTACAAATGTTGGGAAGTGGGAACAAAATTACAAACGAAATATCAAAAGTCCCCATCGATCCGACCTTTGCAAAAAAAACTATTCATGGTCAAAGGTCGTGTAAATGGGTTTTTTGCATTTTTAGGCAAACGGTAAGTTTTATCATAAAAATAAATTGTACAAAATTATAGATCGTGCATTTATCTGTAAAAAAATATTTTATACTTTTTCCTAAGAATCACCATTTCTGAGATTATAGCTGCTCAAAAAGTTAAAAATGTTGTGTTCTTCATAATAATCAAACGTTTCCACGACACCGGTAAAGTGGTGTATTTTTTTAAACGTGGTGACCCCGTTGAGCCTATTTCATGATCTATTGTGGTCATGTTTAATAAAAAAAATATATAAAATAAAAAATTATACTAATGGAAATTGCAGTAAAAATTATGAGTAAAGAGCTTATGCCCACGGCTTCGCCCACGTGGAGTTGAGGTGGAGTTCGATAATTTTCCCACGGGATCATACAACGGGGTTAAAAAGTATCCTATGAGTTAATCCAGGTCATAGACTACTTATCTGTGTGCAAAATTTCATCCAATAGTTTTTGCGTGAAGGAGTAAAAAACATCACACATACAAACTTTCGCCTTTATAATATTATTGTGAAGTGTGATTGTGTGTTGTGTTTGCGTGCGTTGAAGACTGAGGAGCTCGTGGCTAAATAATAAAAGCCACTCGGGTCGATCTTTAGGTTAAGCCGTGCTTGCCTAGGTTGGTCTGTGGATGGGTGACGACCCTTACATACCGAGTTTCCTCCGTGCCTCGGAAAGCACGTTAGGCTGTTGGTCCCGGCTGTCATTTGTAGATCTTCGACAGTCGTCACAGGTATGCAGTGGCCATCTGCATCTGCATCATCTGCCTAGTCTTCCCCAACTATGTTGGGGTCGACTTCCAGTCTAACTGGATACAGCTGAATACCAGTATTTTACATGAGGCGACTGCCTATCTGACCTCCACAACCCAGTTAGTACTGGGTAATACGATACACTTTGGTAAGACTGGTTGTCAGACTTTTTGGGCTACCGACTACCTGATGACTGTCAAAGACCTCCAAAAGACAGCCGGGACCAATTCTGCTTAACGTGCTTTCCGAGAGACAGGAAACTCAATATCCCAGACCAACCTAGACAAGCACGGATTAACCTAAAGATCGACCCGAGCGGCTGTTATTATTTAGCCATGAGCTCCTCGTCTTACAACAACAAATAATCAATTAAAAATTAAAGGCTCACCTACTGCGATGGTACGAAACCCTTCAAGTGCGAGTACGACTTTAACTTGGCCACAATAGATCATGAAACTCAGGGCCACAATAGATCATGGAATAGGCTCATCGGAGTAACCACATATTAAAAAAACGCCAGGTACACTATTTCACCGGTGGCGTGGAAACGTTTATTATGAAAAACACAACTTTTTCATCTTTTTAAACAGCTATGTCTCAGAAATGGTGATTGTTAGGAAAAAGTATAAAATGAGTTTTTATAGATAATTGCACGATCTACAATTTTGTCGAACATATTTTATGATAAAACTTACCGTTTGCCTGAAAAATGCAAAAAACCCATTTACACGACCTTATGACCTTGAATTTTTTTTTGCAAAGGTCGGATCGATGGGGACTTTTGATATTTCGTTTGTAATGGTGTTCCCAACATTCGTACCAATTTTTAGCACTATGCGAATTATTGTAACCTTGCATGTCTAATTTGACTGGGCGTAGTAATGACAAAATAAGGTAGCTATAAAATGTATTGTAGTACTAAACTGACAGCTGTCAAATGTGGTATATTAAATTGACCCTACTATAAGTGGTTATTTAGATAAATAAATAAATTTAAACATTTGAAATTAGATTCTTAGGCTGCGGTTCCACTGAGCCAGAGCGGAGCAGAGCGGAGACGAGCTGTGCCGCGATTCACCAATCACATGGCTTGAAATCAACAATTCTCTTCTCCACTCCTTTTTTTTTTTTTCGGGTGGGAAATCATCAAATGACTCCTCCCGCTCTGGGCGGAGCAGGAGGGGAGTGTCAGACTTTTACTGACGAAAACCCATCCATGTCCCTTCATCGCCCTTTGTGTTCCGGGGCCACGGTATCTCTTTCGAACAGTCCCGTAACCCCGGCAGACATCGGTCTTAGGCGCGCGTGGAACACACGCCTTGATTCTCAACGTGGACACGAAGCGCGTGGAACACGAACGCGCCGTCGACACGACCTGTCGTCATGAGACGGACGGACGACGAGCTAGCCCATAAACCACCGTCCACAGGCCCGTGCCCAGGGTGGCCGGGGGCCACCTCGTGGCCCCCGCCTCCCGGCGTCTTCCGACGTCTCCCGACGGCGTCTCCTGCGGCGGCCAGGACGTGAGGTTCTTTCCCTCTCACTCATCTCCACTCCTGCCATGTGATTGGTGAATCCCGGCACAGCTCGTCTCCGCTCTGCTCCGCTCCGCCCCAGTGGAACCGCAGCCTTACGGTACTACATTGGTACCATACGCGCGGCTATTAATATTATTAGAAGTTGTCATTACGCCACAGTACAGATAGGTTATTAACAAACGCATTACGTGAAGTGGCGTTAAAGTATACAATTATTTTAATCTGTGGTTACAAGCGACTGCTGTGGTTTATTGTTCATGAAAATCATGAATCATCATAGTCGTACATAACTGTTTGAGCGATAACGTTTTGTACAACTAAAAACAATTTGTTTCTACCTTCTAAATTAGTTTTGTATGGGATTTCCTTTAAATCTTGGTTTTATTTTATGTAATAATTAGAATTATGAGAGGTTTACCTTGTGGTTTTTCCGTACAAATGATTCATTGAATACCCATTAGTCTATCTATGTTATCATAATACCCTTTTTCTTCATCTCTCATAGTGTCATCACCTATGCTGGATACCAAATTACTATACGTATAGTGTAGGTATTGAATTATTGATGTATCTGCCTGTTACCTACCAAATAAATTATTCTTATTCTTACGTTATAACGGTTGAACAGATTTGTATGATTAATTATACCACGGTAATATTATGATATTATACCTTGACCTGGGTTAATACAGGTTTTTTTTTTTCGCTAATACGTTCCGTAGGGAAATTTCCTAATTAAAGCAAAAACTAGTGTGCTATTATAGAGGAAATTGGTTGGTCAGCAAATTGGATGGCATTATTTAGTACCTTAAGTTCTTTGGCAAATTGTGGCTGAATAATTCTACAAGATAATAATAAAAAAAAACATTTATACAGTTGTTTTCAGAGAGTTAAAAAGTACCTTCTTGCAACACAGTTTTTAATTATTCATGTGGTTAATTAACATTAAAGACCGTCCTTGTCACCAACCACCTTGAAAAAAAATGGCACATTGTCATGTTAACTTTTTCTATTTTGTTACTTTTGTTTCTAAAACAGACGAAGACGGTTCGAATTTGAGTATGATTGGCATCTTCACATTTTTCACGAATGTATTGGGGTTTCAGATTCTAGAATGGAGCAGTCTTTTTGAAGTGAAAACTTTTTTAGGCGCGTTGAGCACTTTTTGGGTGAAGGAAAAACATTGAACTCATCGTCACTTGACGTAACGTGCGGTCACGCTTTGTAGCACTTGTAGGCGATTCGCTACGGCGTAGCACCACATAGGCATGTGCGGGGCACAACCAGGCTATGATTGGAGGGGCATGTCTTTTTTTTTCACTTCTATCGGCAGTCCCCAAAGACTGCCCCGATTTTTTTTTTATAGCTGCTAGTAGTTATTGATTAGGTTTTTGTCTGGTAGGTATATCGTATTATAGTCAGTCATCATTTCAATTAGGCTATGAATCAGCACTATTTAAACGTCAAAAATTACTTACACATGTCAACATGTCTGCCTCCCCGCCCCCCCCTCCTCCCTGAAACCAGAACTCTCAAACTTCCTTCAGCTATAACACTAGAGAAAATAAACTGCCCAGCAACACACTACATAATAATATATCGTTGATTGCATAGAATCTATGTAACACACTTAGTCTATCCATCATGATCGCGGGAATACCCGCGATCATGATGCTTGCAACAGCGTCGAAATATCGGGAGCTCATAAATAAAGAAAATCACGGATATTATCCCGTAAGTACCCACTATAAGTGTTGTGAAAAACTGTGAAAGTCTTAAACAATCTATGTAACATCAAAAAGTCACGACATTTCTGTATGATTGTATGTAAAAATACTCCCAATAACATTGACCATGTGTCGAAGTGACAAGCCATGGCTCTTATCACCACGTGTATTAATTAATATGATAGCACATTATTTTATCCATAAAAATAAATAATTAGACTCGAAAACCACGCCTGCCAGTCTCGCGTTACTTGATAACGTCTATTGTCATACAATAATATAAATACACACAGTGGTGCCGATTCCCTTCTTCACAAACTAAACCAAATTTAAGTTCAGTGCATCTTTTTCTTTCTATTTCATTAAGAAAAGGACAGAAGATAAATTTTAGTTATGTTCTGTCAAATTAATCAGCACCATACAAGTTTTAGACGCGATTAAAAAGTTGACTACTAAAATTACATCAAATTACGTCAGGTGCTGACTAATTTGACAGGATTAAACTAATGTTTATCTTCTGTCCTTTTCATAATGAAATAGAAAGAAAAAGATGCATTCAACTTAAATTTAGTTTAGTTTGTGAACAAGGGAATCAGCACCAATAATAACCTACATAGTCTTCGTAAATTATCATAAACGTGAACTAATTTTCAGGATTGACAACCAACAGACAACAGTCTTTGATTATGTATGTCCGATCGTTACTCAAAAACTCCTGTGTCCTTTTTGTTGCAAGTTTTAGTGACGCGGCAAACGTTATGTCATTTTGACAGGTTGTTTTGTGAGAACTTCCTTCGTTTGTTTAACTTTTTTTCTGGTTGTTAATTTGAAGGTAGAAGAAACGTGGTGATACTGGCTGATTTTATTTTAAGATTGGCTACTACATCAACCGGTTTAAGGGTACATATCTAGATTTAACCCGTATGCTCCCGGCCGTGCCTCCAGAGGCACGGTGCATTGTTATTTTAATTGTGTCTGTAATTCCGGGTATTGAAGTGTTAAAATACTTTAACAGAAACAAAAAAGAATGAGGGATTTTCTTTTTAGCTCTTCCCTAGTCGCTGGATAGATGGCGCTAGGAGTAAGTATGATAATGCAAGGAACGGAACCTAATAAAACTGATTTTAACAAAGCGCGAGAAATGTTGGTTATATTCGGAAGGTTAAGCAAATGAAAGTGTCAGTCAACGAGAGTATGTGACGTGACACAATGTTTTTTTTTTCAAGCGTTTTGGCATTGGCACCAACTATCATAGTAAGTTCAACGCCATCTATAGAATTCTTGGAAACTAAGTTTTTTCATTGTATAAAATAAGAGCCCATTAAGGCGCTGTCAATACCAAAATCACGCACACTGTCTATTTGTATGGGAGTAAACGAGACGTCACTATCACTGGGCGGCCAGATTTTAGAAGAAAATAGTGAATAAATATTGAAATAAAAAAAGTGTGGAGTATTTGTGAAATATGACTCGTTAGCGGTTTAGGTATGCATATGTTGACTTCATGTTTTTAATTGCAGACCCATACGTCAAAAAAATTAAGAAGTATAACCGTTAATGATGATTTTAAGACCAATCTTTGCAATTATTTTTTATCAAACCGATTTCGTCTAATTATGTATTGAGTCCGTCCAAGGTCTTTGAAATATGATAAATATTAACATATATTTTTTTAATGTGCTAAAACAAACAGTTTTTCTTAAAAAACTGCTTAAATGACATCAATTTCAACAAATTAGGTGTTGTCAGCCCCTTAAATATCAATATTAATCAATTCTGTCGTCTATACAAATTAACTAGGTACTGACTGTTGTCTAAGCAATTAAAGGCTACTTTTATTTCATTTTATAACCACATAGATTTAAATTATTATTATTTATAACCATCACATTGATTGAGTAATAACGAGGGTTTAGACAGTTATTGGTAAGACAATGTGCTTGAAGCAATATAAAAGTAAAACACGGAAAATACAATGCTGTATGTATTTGAAGCTTCTAAGAAATTGACGTTTCAGTCACGATTTCAAGAAAGATTTATAACCAGAGGATGCATTATTTTCCTTCAGGAAAACGCGTTAGACGAACTGGGTATGTAGTTAAGAGCCTATACTACCTCAGATTAGCAACTCTATTTGTGGTGGTTCAAACTTCGTTTGTAATACTGTTAAAATAAAGTTCTAATCAGCTTGCACTACAAAGCGGTTGTTACGTCAGTCACTGCGGCCGAATAGTGCGAAATGAGTGGTTTTTATTCTTTATAAAATCAAATTTTCGTCTTTTGGAAAAACTAAAAAACATAAGACCTGCTTTATAGTTAGTTCAGTTAGTATGCAAAGTTTCATGATCTAATTTGAAGTATGTTTTGAATACTTACCAGCGGTTTATTGTTCGATTTGGAGGTAACTTTGGGATTTTTTTCTATCGAGAAAATTTTATGAAATCGTTTTTTCGCCAAACATACTCGTAAGACCTAACATTAATCATCAACTTTACCATAATTATATTTATTTCAAAATGAATGCTGCAGTATTTTAGGCGTAACGGAGGATCATGCTAAGCCATTTGAGGTAGTATAGGCTCTTAATGCCTATTTCTGTATAGCAGATAATTATTACATATTATTATTGCAAGAAGCAATAATAATATTGAAATCTGCTGCTACCTACCTTACTAATCTGACTTCTTACTAATATTATTAATGCGGAAAGTCTGTGATGGATGTTTGTATGTTCGTTACCTTTTCCACGAAAACGACTGAACGGATTTTGATGAAATTTGGCACATAGATAGTTTAAAACCTGGATTAACATAGTCTGGGGGTCTAAAATGGCCGCTTTATCAGAATCGTAAAATGAATCACGTTAAAAGTTTAAAATTCTTAAATTGGACTTTATGTTATGGGCATAAAGTCCATTTTGAGAATTTAATTTTTTAACGTGATTCATACAAAAATTCTGCGTGGGTTCTGCTAAAGCGGCCATTTTAGACCCCCTGATCCTGTGGGACAGTTACCAAACTTCACGCTGGGGATCCGCGGGCATAGGTAACTTTTATCAGACGGTTTTTATGCAGATAAACTCTGGTGCAATGGCGCTGCCCATAAGAATGATAAAGTAAATTGAAGAAGACACTTGCAACGCTGAGAAATAGCCGACAACGGAGAAGCTGCAGGGGAAAAAGGGATCATGGTAAAGATCCGAAGGTTCCAGAAGACGATTGTGCTCAACCATGCTCTGACAGGCAACCTGGAAAACGTCCTACTCGAACATTAGTTTCGTGGAAGTCCCTAAACAGACTCCAGAGTTCCAGAACCAATTTAGCTGAAAAGAAAACCAGTAGGTGGACACTGTTTTAAGCTTTCACTGTTCATAAGTATACTTAAAATGTCACTTACGGGATATCTTACGTAATTACCCGCGATGATAGCGCTTGCAACGGCGTCGAAATATCGGGAGCTCAAAAATAATTAATAATCACGGAAGATATCCCGTGAGTGACATTTTAAGTATGGCAGGTGGACATTTATAGACTGCTTCATAATATATGTAATTGCGGTTTTGTTACTTTAACGATGAAGACCTAATATCATGTCCTGCGTGTACTTTTGCTTGAATGTAATAGGAACTGATAGACGCCACCCGAAGACGCTCAACTAGTATCCGTTTTAGGCACACTCAATTCTGATTTCCATCATTCTGACGCCACCTCAGACATAAGGAAGGAAGACATGAGGAACGGAATGAACAGTATAACAGTTACTGTAAAAACGACCTCGTGTTACACAGAAATGAGAACAATAATACGAGCAAGTCGTTGATTTCAAAGAAGTGTAATTATTACGATTTGTGTTGGCATTGTCTACGGGAACCATTGCAATCCATTTCGATCGGTTCACTTTGGCGATTCGTGCAGCTACGCTAATTATACGTGATTTTGTACTTAGCCAGTAAAATAATTATGTATGTATCAATAAGTAATAATAAAATATATTGGTAAAGAGAAGTCATATTCGATTTCGGTCAGGCTAAGTCTTATTTGGTTTTTCTTTCTGCTGGAATTCCTCCAGAAGTCAGAACCATGATTAGTTCTCGGTTAGTGGCAAGTGGCAATACGCTAGCTTCCATGATATTATGGTGTTAAACATAACACCATGATTTGGTTTTGTTTGTTTATTAATTATGTTTAATTTGTTTGTTTATTAATTATGTTTAATTTGTTTGTTTATTAATTATGTTTAATTTTTAATTTGTTTGTTCATTTATTTTGTTTAATTTTTAATTAGTATGTTTATTTATATTGTTTAATTTTTTGTTTTATTTTCTTTTTGTTTGGTAAGTTTAAATATTTTATTTATTAATTCCAAATAAACACAATTTTTTTCATTCTTTTTCTTTAAAAACTGGCAAAGCGGTTGGGTGGGGTGTAATATAGGTGCCCCATTGCCCAAGCGCATCTGTGCCTTATGCTTTGACATGGTCTTATTTATTATACATAACATCACGCCTGTAATCCCCGAGGGGGTAGGCAGAGGTGTAGGTACCTAATAGTACACCCACATTTCTCCAGTTTTGTTTAAGTCCCATTTAATAGGGGGCAAGCCTATTCGCTATCAACCAGGCACAAATCCAGAATTCGTGTCTGCTACTGAGAAAGAAACTGAAGTAAACTGTAACATCGTGCGTGCCCCTGCGTTCTGTATAATATAGAATAGAATAGAATAATCATTTATTCGTATTACTGTTATAATCACGTTGCATGTCAAATTGGCACACTGTGATACTTATTGGATTGGTTCCGTACTATGGTCTGTTACCAATAGGTACCAAACGTAGTGCCAAATAAACAAGTATGAAGCAAGTTGATCTTCCGTGTAAATTAGAAATCAGTTAGTAACTCCGAAGGTCAAGAAAGTGCCCACTATAACAAATTTTAGGTTAGGAAACACGTAATTGACTGTCTCGTTGGTTTAGTGCTCAGCATTTGGGTCCCGGGTTCTGCAATCGATGGTGTATTCCCGTTGACCCCACCAGTTGGGCGGAGCAGTGGGGCCAGCGGGAACAAAATTGCAGACTTCCCGTTGACCCACCAGGGTAGTGGGGCAAACGAAACGACGGTTTTGATTTTTTCCGCTGGCCCCACAAGTGGAGCTATGCCAGTGGGGTCAACGGGAATACACCCAACGGATTACCCTCAAATATTTTTATTAGACAATTTTTTTTTTAATAAGAATTTAACAGTAGCAAGCCCAGTCCCGAGTTCTTTCCTGTCCAGCTTATAACACTAGAATCCGCCAAATTTTCTTTACACTTGTATGTGCTTTTGGCCGCAACTCGTCTGTGTGAAGCAACGATGCGACCGGCTTCTAGGGCGCTTGTCTAGAAGAAACCGATACACTTGAACTTTGAAGAAATCCAGGTTATAATGAACTTATAAAAAAAACTTAATGCGCCTTGGTGAAGGTTGCAGGGATCCGCTGGATGCGAGTCGCACGGGACCGGTCAATGTGGTGACACTTGCGGGAGACCTATGTCCAGCAGTGGACATCACACGGCTGTAAATATGATGATGATGCGTCTACCTACTCCTTCGGGAAATACGGCCGTAATGTTATGTTATTCATAAAACGTAGTATTATTTTAAAACGTAGTTGAAACCCATAAATAATGAGGTGTTTATGTTAAACATAACACAAAACGAGAGCCATTATGTTTATCGAAATCTGTACTTTACCATGTATTGACTTTTTTGATTTGTGTCAAATAATAATTTTGTA
Organism: Xestia xanthographa; assembly: GCA_905147715.2. Lineage (NCBI taxonomy): Eukaryota > Metazoa > Arthropoda > Insecta > Lepidoptera > Noctuidae > Xestia > Xestia xanthographa. Next base: position 27,665,170 of record LR990653.1, on the reverse strand, counting down.
ATTTTTTTATTATTTTTAGTTCGTAAAAGAACGACTCGTGATTACGGATATGTATACGTATACGGTTATGTATTATGTTATTATGTTATGTTATGCATATTAAGTAGGTACTTAGATCTGGACTTATATTGGACAAAATCGAGCTCTTCTGTAGTGCATCGGGAATGTTTGCTGATGCGCACACTGATGGTTTCGTAGTTATCAGACGTAAGCGTGCTGCGTCGCTACTGCAGAGGGTCCGGGGCAGCTCAAACAGTCTCCTGAATGTCATTGCGGGGAAATGTGATTGCCCGTTTATGCATTTCATGTCAAACCTACATGTTCTACTAACATAGTTTTAAAGGTCATGTTTAACTAACAATTTATATGAATGTAAAATAATTTATCTAAAATAAAATGATTATTATTATTATTCTCTAACGGCCATTTTCAATAACTTACGGTCCGGTTTCGGTAGGTTGCTATCTCTGTCTGTTTGACATTTTGCTTACAGACGGTTAGAAACAAAAGATCACAGTAAATCTTTCTTTGATTTTTCTACGAATCAAGTGACAGGTACTTATAGGTGACGCGAATACGATATTTCAAGCTAACTTTATTTATAGAAACACCAATAACTACGAGACGTAGGCATATTAACTGATAGTTATACGTAAGTAAGTTATAGAAAACGGCCTTTACTGGATAGAAGTTACGTACGTTTGGTTGTTAGACTTGTGGTAACAGCAAGGAACCAATCATCTTTAAAAACGGAAAGTTATTAATTCAAAAGATACTTAATCAATGAAGAAGGTATAACGACCCACAAACGGTTAGGTACCACTCACTCGGTAAGTTCATCATTCTGTACTACCCGCATATAAATTTTCACCGGTGATTTGAAACTGCTGTTTCCTATAAAAGTGCAATCCACACCACGGTCAAAATGTATGATACAACAGATTTTTTTTTAAATCCAGGGAAGATTAAAAAAAATCTGCTATACCTAAAGGGTGAAAGGCACTTGTTCTCCTCGTCATTGCGAGCATTTTTTTGTTCCACACCATACCTGGGAACCTTCTAGTTACGGAGATATTAGGGGTCAAAGTTCCAACTTTTTGACAAGTTTTATTTAATACAAGTTTTTAGTGTAACATTTTTACTTTAAACACCTCCACAACCCTCGTACTATTCAATCCATCCATCAGCACAATGTTTTGAGTGCGTTACATTGAGTTCTACAACAAACCAAAAATTTTCACCCCAAAAAAAAAAAAATGTCGTTTCCCAGCAATAATTTTTGCGTAAAGTTACTTAGTTTGATGTACAGAATGCTTGGTTGATGGCTTCGTGATGAGGTCTTTTACACCCATAGCTCATCATTTGAGCTAGATGGGCTAAAATAGCCTCTAGATAGAGAGCTATGGAAGGAGGGAAGAGAGGCCTTTGCCCTGCAGTGGGACACAACAGGCTCATGATGATGATGATGATGATAATATCAGTATAAAAATTAAAAAAAAAACAGACAGGATATTGTAGTCCAGCATAGGAGAGGCCTATGCCCAAGCTTAGTTGATTGATTTACATATCCAGAATTAAAAGTTTCCTAAGATTAACTTCGACAAACCCAGTTCCCGGTTATCACTCTCCATTTCTTCAAAGAAGGACTTTTCTGCCTTCTCAAACATTTATCGACAACTTGACCTTCAAGCCAACACTACATCGAATCCAAAGATTTCAACCGTCACAATCTAACACGCAGAACAGCCAACGATACCGCAGGGGCTGTGTCCAATGTGAGGCTGTGTCCAATGTAACGCACTCTGATAACAGTGCGATGGCGACTTTGTTATGAGAAGTTAGGTATTATGATTCAGCACACTGATATTTTGTTAGCTGAGTTTGGGCGAAAGGAATATAATTTAAATATTGTGCAATGTGACTGTAGACTTAGGTCTACAGTCACATTGCACAATATTTAAATTACACAGTATTCTCTCTAAAGAGAATACCACCAGAGTCTGTTTTAGCACGATCTAGCTTGGAGTGAAATTGTCATGCTGTGTGTCACAAACGTTCGTACAGTGAGGGTAGGTGGTCGGTCCATTGTAGTCATTTCTCAGTTCTAGCACACCTGGTTTCCTCACGATTTTTCCTGCACCGTTTAGAGTGTTAGAGCAGTGGCCTATGTTGAAGACAACTACATTCACAAGCTCTATAATAATAATAATAATAAGAGCCCTGACCACCGGCAGCTCGGACCCTGTTCCCAGCGCTGGTGGGCTACTGTTTTTTATATTTTTAAATGTTTTTTATGTAGTTTTATTAAGAAATATTTGAAAATGTTAAAAATATGTATATAAATGAATAAATGAATATAATAATAATACCAGCCTATTACTGTCCCACTGCTGGGCAAAGGCCTTTTCTCAACAAAGAAGGCACGAGCATTGATCACCACGGTTGCTCAAGACGGGTTGGCGATTTCAGACTTATATTAATTACTAGCGGACGTCCCGCGGTTTTACCCGCGTAGTTCCCGTTCCCGTGGGATTACGGGGCTAAAATATAGCCTATGTTACTCAGGGTGAATGTAGCTTTTTAATGGTGAAAGAATTTTTGAAATTGGCACAGTAGTTTTTGAGTTTATTCATTACAAACATACACACAAAAATACAAATCTTTCCTCTTTATAATATTAGTGTAGATGTAGATAAGTCCAGGTTTCCTCGCGATGTTTTCCTTCACCGATGTCTGTGATGTCCAAAAAGTACAGATGAATTGAAAAAGTCACATTGGTACTTGCCCGGATTTGAACCCACCTCATACATGAAGCCTTCTCTGGGCCATCACGACAATTAAAGCTCTAAAATAACTAAATTCACATCATCATGAGTATCCATACCATACGCCTATTTAACCTATAAGCGCCAATGGACAATTCCATGCATTAAACAATGAGACCCTAGCACTAAATTGTTTGAGAACCCGCATCGAGATTGACCAATTTGGTCGTCAAGAGGAAGGAATAGATGTGGGAAAGTGAACTTCCTATTTCTTCCTTGCAGTGATGTAAGAGTGTGAGGCAAGGGTTTGAGAATAGAAAATAGGGGCTATTGTACTGTTGGTAGAGGATTTAGGCAATCTGAGGAAACCGACATGTCCCAGAACCGAAAACTCGAAGACTATCTCATTCACAGAGAGGAAGCCGCAGTGGAATGCCTGAAGCAATATTTTTTTTTTAAATCAACTTCTTCTATCTCACTGCTGGGCAGAGGTCTCCCCCGTGGCTTTTTAATTTTGTTTATAATTTGCATTCTCTGACCAATCCGTTTAGAATGAGTCCAGAGCGTGACACCAGCTTGGGCCTGGGGCGCTACTCTCTAACGTCCGTCCGTCCGTCCATCTCTAACCGTCTCTCTCACTCGAACTCATCTGCAGACGTGCGCGAGAGAGACGGATAGAGACGGATGGACGGGCGGACGTTAGAGAGTAGGGCCTCTGCTTCGGTTACGACGGCCGTCTTCAGGCACTACAGCAATCTATAATAGCATCGAAAAAATATGTTAAATTTCAGGCATACTGATTATGTCTGATGCTAAAGCTGTAGAAAGTCATCTGAATATTGTTTCATTAAATGTCCTAATCTTAGGTCTAACCATATTGCTTTCAGCTGAGGCAGTCTTGGCATTAAAAACTTCACTTATTTATTTTGTTTAGTTTTACTCTTTTATTTCTATGTTTCTCTTATTTGAAGACAAAGGTGTTACGAGACTTCCATAGCCTTGACCTTGCTTTTTCCTTTTCGATGTTAGCCACAATTTGGACTACTTTTCTAGTTACCCAGGAAAAAAGGCGCATGTTAAACAGGCAATTATTTTGACTTAAAGCATTGCGCATAGCACGTTCCAAGATTACCGTTGTTCATGTAGTGATATCACCTACTTGTGGACAATAATTCATTTCCCTTATTCTATCGTTGGCAGGATGCAGTATGCACTTATACCTACGCTGTATGTTTTTCTTCATGACAGCTCTAGGTCCTTGACCTTCAACTAGTACATCCTCGCTGAAATTAGCTAATTATCTTCACTTTACTGTAGTTTTTTTTTTTTTGAACGGTCAGGCGGTTATGTATGAATAGTAACTGTTACTGTTAGCCTGTGTCATTTCACTGCTGGACAAAGGTCTCTCCCCATGACTTCCAAATTCTTCGATCCAAGGCCAATTTGGACCACTGGTCGTTGGTTCTGTCCAGCTCGTCCCGCCATTTCCTGCTAGGTCTACCGCGTCTATGACTCGTACAAGATGAATTAATGCGACGCAAAATCGATTAATTTTTAAATTGAAAATACAGGTATCCTATACCAGCCCGCTTAGCATGACCACCGTAGAAACGAAAGAGAATCGACAAATCTTTTGTTCATCTGTCATTTTGTCGACTCAATGACAGCAAAATGACAGATGAACAAAAGATTTGTCGATTCTCTTTCGTTTCTTCGGTAGTCATGCTAAGCGGGCTGGTTTAAATTGTCACAAGCACGATAAGTATCACCGGTAGTTATGTAGTTATGAATATAGTTTTAAAACTAAACGAAGTTTTTGTATGAAACGAGTTTTTTCAATTTTTTTTGTAGATGTATTCATCGTGGAGTCCCATAGCTATCCGCAATACAAATACTCGAAGATGGGTTAAAGTATCACGGCTTGCAATATCAGGGCAAGGTGCAACCATAAGCTTCTTAGGAATTTTGTCATCTTTACGTGTCCCTGGCTGACTACCCACATTTTCATCATCAGTTTAGACAACGTGTACTACTACACCTACTGCAGATTTATTTGTGAACAAAATATTTTGGCTGTTCTGCGATTTTCGATATCTTCGGTGGATTTTTACCTTATCTAGATTGCTTCAACGCCAGTGGTAAACTCTTCATTAGGTAAAAGGATAAGCTATATTACTTAGTCATTGCAATTAGTACACTAAACTTAACACTATTTTATTCTGATTTTTACCCACTTAATTTTATGAAAATGATTAATTAGTGACTATGGGAGTGGTAAAGCTATGTGCCTATTTTAAAATAATAAGGAATGTCATGAGTAATTGTTTTGAAATGAGGGATTTTCTTTTTAGCTGTTCCCCAGTCGCTGGATAGATGGCGCTAGGAGTAAGTATGATAAAGCAAGGAACGGAACCTAAAAAAACTGATTTTAACATAGCGCGAGAAATGTAGGTTATATTCGGAAGGTTAAGCAAATGAAAGTGTCGGTCAACGAGAGTATGTGACGTGATACAATTTATTTTTTTTCAAGCGTTTTGGCTTTGGCACCAACTATCATAGTAAGTTCAACGCCATCTATAGAGTTCTTGGAAACTATTTTTTTTTTTAAAACCTCAAAAGGAAAACCTCTCATTGAAAATAACTATTAACGACATTCCTTATTATTTTAGGACATTTTCCTTCTTTAAACATGAATGTTTTCTATCATTGTAGTTTACGTCATGTTTCATTGACCGCGGAGACTACTTGACCAAAATAAAATATAATATCATGAATCCTACCTAATAAAGGGTGTGTACCTAGTAAAGGTCTTCACGAAGTCGAAAGGCACTTATTCTCCTCGTCATTGCGATAATTTTTTTTTCTACACCATACCTGGAAACCTTCCGGTTACAGAGATATTGGGGGTCAAAGTTCCAACTTTTTGACAAGTTTTTTTTTAAATACATGTTTTTAATGTAAGATTTTTACTTTAGACACCTTCACGACCCCCGTTCTATTCAATCCATCTATCAGCACAATGTTTTGAGTGCGTTATATTGGAGTTCTACCACAAAACATGATTTTTCACCTCAAAAAAAAAAGTCGTTTCCCAGCAATATTTTTTGCGTAAAGTTACTTAGTTTCATGTACAGAATGCTTGGTTGACGGCTTCGTGATGAGGTCTTTTACACTCTGTATTATAAATGCGAAAGTTTGTGAGGATGCGGATGGGTTGATGGAATTTGGCACACATAAAGATTTTAACCTGGATTAGCACATAGAATACTTTTTATTCTGGTATACGATCCCGTGGAACAATTATCGAAATCCACGCGGGCGAAGCCGAAATACTCTCAGAACTCACACATGCAATGACATAATCGAATAGATACCAATTATTGGATATTACAAAAAGTTTTTCCACCACCTGTGTCTACAATGGCTAAGGAGAGAAACCTCTGCATCTTGCCTGGGGGCTTTCCGTGTAGATCGCCCCCAGCCCGCTCAGCATGAACGCCGTAGACACGAAAGAGAAAAGACAAATCTTTTGTTCATCTGTCATTGAATCGACAAAATGACAGATGAACAAAAGATTTGTCGATTCTCTTTCGTGTCTACGGCGTTCATACGAAGCGGGTCACGTATTCCCAACCTGAAAAAGATACCACTACCCGCATGAACGCTTCCGCGGGAAATATGTCGCGAGTTTCCAAACGTACAGAAACCCCAAACTGTCGAATTTTCCCAACCAACCTTGAACTGCTTTATAGATATTTTGCAACCTGGTTAGCGTATTAAAAATTTTTTTACATCTACACGTGCTATTCACTCCATTATAGTGGATTCAAAGGAACATAGTTCGGCAGCCATGATTCACACTAAATACTTACAAGCTTTTAAAAAAGCGTATTTTTACTATTGCCCCAATACCGGCGTGAAAAATGATAAATCAAGTTCCGTTTTCAAGTATTTGTTTGGTAAATATAGTGATGATTGCATGGCGCTACGAATAGATTAATTGGATGGCTAATTTAGCCAGATGGCCGCGAAATATGTGGGTAGGTACTTATGTCAGAACATCCACAAGATGTATGAAATTCCTTTCTTTATCATACCGGCTGAACACAATGACGTATTATATATAGACACGTCATGAACCAACATCGCGGCGCTTAAAAACGGCGAAAATACTAGAACTACCTACAAGCGTGAAGAAAGAGAAAGAAAATATGACACCGAACGGCGGGATGCCTGTTGCGAGAGGGAGATAAATATACATCTTCAGTCACGTCACAGGATTTATTAAATTATAAACAAACGTAGCGTCGCGCGACAGGTTGGTGCGTAACTAAGCGCGATGTGGCCAATTGGCTTCATTTCATGTTGTCATTTTAGAGTGCGGACAACGTATCTATAGTTTATATATCATTGGCTGAACACGTCTTTCGTTGAAAGTATTTTCAGCAGTGTTTTGGGACAGTTTGTTTGACTCTTACTTACCTACCTACCTACTACTTATAATCTAAGTTATAAAACTATTAAGATGTGATGCAGGGTGGGTGTTTACGGGAACTGTGTTTTTCTACGTAACTTATTCTCAAGTCAATTTGAATTTTCCTTTGGTTTAACTGGCTTCGTTTTTTCATTTTATGCATATACAAGTCCTTGAGACCTGTCCTACTGTATGGATGCTAAGCTATGAAGAAGATGGATGAAAAAATATTGTATGTAGCGGAGATGAGAGTGTTGAGGTGGATGTATTGTGTGACAAAATCGATAAAATAAGGAATGAGTATATTAGAGGAAGTTTGAAAGTTGTGCCAGATAGAAAAGTTGAAAGGGAATTGACTGTCTTGGGTTGGGCATTTGATAAGGAGGAATGTGACTAAAAGAGTGATAAATATAACTAAATGTTAATGGATGGAGAGGGAGAGGAAGACCAAGGAAACGATAGAAGGATTGTGTGAGGCATGATATGAAAGAAAAAGGAGTAAATGATAGCGTGACAGTTGACAGGGGAGAATGGAAGAAAAAAACGTGTTGTGCCGACCACAAGTAACATGGAACAAGGTCAGGAAGCTGATGATGCAGCGTTTGGAGACAGGTTCGTCTTGTTTTAAAAACGTAGGTACAAGTTGTGGGTTTTTCTTCACATTAAAATGAATAGTGGGTACCTAACTACTAGTCTTTGTATTTTAAAATCCAAGACCTTATTCTAAATTTTAAAAGTTTTGGTGTATAAAAATTAAAAACACAGGTAGGTACCTACTGAGATGGCGGTTGTTTGACATTGTATCAATGATATTCTAATAAACAGATATGTTATACACCTACAAAACCACCGAAAAAAGTGTGCCGCGGGGGCGAGCCAGCTCACATACACGCAGTGACGCAGAATAAAGGCAAAACAGGCCAATTGGCGCGTTTTCGAGTCTTCACGATTGCGCGCTCATAACATATCTGTTTAATTGAATATCATTGCATTGTATGGAATAAAAAGACATGCACCAACCTCACATACAATAAAGAATGAGAGTATTAAGAAAATAATGTTATAGAAAAGAAAAAAGGTCAGTCAACACATGAGGTATGAAAACATAGGTAAGTACCTAAGAATTCATATAGACAGGTTTAAAATAAATACATTTAGCTGCAAGTTAACTATGAATAAAACAAAGCAATTGTTTTTGTTGTAGAGTAGAATTGTCTGGTAAAAAATTAATACCTACCCACATTTAATAAGCAACTGTCGATAACTGCATTTAATTTATTTTCCAGTTAATTTTACACGACACTTTAACGATTATTCGACATGATAACACTTATTTTACTTAAAAACCACTTTTCTGTTATAACGGTATGTTCAAAATATTCACTTGCAAGTTACAATTTACTAATGCTTTTGTGCAGGTAAATGATGCTTATTTAAACAGTCAAATGGCTATGTCAATGACATAATAACGTTATTCATCGATAAATAATTTAACACTATTTCTATAAACTGTTGTTAGCTGGCAGTTGTTTCGTGATCGGACAGTAACTGATTCACTGAATTACAAGGAGGATATTGTAGTCAATAATCACATAATACACGCTAATAATGATGTAAACACCATTAACTTAAATAAAATTACCATAGAAGACCATAAAAGCAATTTTTGTAGGTAATAAAAAAATTGAAAGGAATAAAACTTACCGCACAATCCAGTCCAAATTTCGAAGATCCAAAAAAAAAAAACACTGTCACTTCCAAAACCAATAAAAAAAAGTAATGAACACAAAACTACTTGTTGAAATTAAAAACAAAACATAATTCGAAATTCAAATAAACCGAACAGCGAGCGTGCACGACTCCAATCTATGGCGATATGAACCATTCTACGTGAGCGTAATTTACGTGTTCAGTGGCCATTTTAAGGTGATCCCTAGCACACCTGTGCTTCGAACCACAGCTGTATCAATATAAACTTGTATGTATTAACGCGCGAGTTCTTTTTAACTGGCCAATGACTGTTGAAGTAGCTACCGTTGACCTTGCGGAGTAGTTTTGTCTACCGAAGACGTAACAAAAATCTACTTATCATAATATAATTCAGGCGGAAGATTTGTGATTTCAAAGAAGAAATACAGGTTTAGATTATTTTGACGTTAATGTAGGCATTTCTTGAGATTCTGACTGATTGATAGATATTTGCGATGGGAAATACCAAAAACATAGATAAGCAAATAAGGCTCAATCGGAGATGAAACCACACTCATTAATATTTTATTTTGTTTCCTTAACGTTCTAAGAAAGTATAACGATGACAAATACCTTTTCGGCTAAAACCAATTAGTGACGTCAAAGCCGGTAGCAAGTTTTTATTGCATTTCTTTACCGTCTGTGAGAGTAAAAATTCCTTTGCCTTTGCACGCTTTATGAATCATATTTCCGGTTTTTTGGCTTGATGCCTTTGCCCTACTTGTTCTTACTCTTTAATGCAGTTACACCACAGATTAACTAACGCTTGCACCACAACTCGTTATTTAGTGAATTGTGTGCACAAACCGTTCATCATCATTCTGTCTCTGTCATCTGCAAAGGATTGACGGAAGCAGAAAGATGTTTTAATTACCTACTCAAACCAATTTTGGGAATTGTTTGTAAGTGAGACGTTATAGAGGACGTTTTGCTGACAACCCATAATACGACTCCGGAGCAAGCAATCCACTTAGGTAGGTAGCATTGTTTCTTGTAATTAAAATAACCGATAAATTGTTTTGAAACCGTTGCTTTAGGGGTGCTACACTGCGAGAGGGAATGGGAAGCCGTCAACTCCTTCTGCGAAGCAGTCATGCTAGCGAAGGAGGTGGTGGAACGTGAGAGAGAGAACCTCACTTCCCAGCCTCCGCGGGAGACGCCCCAGGCGCCACCGTAGGCGCGGGCCTGTGGACGGTGAGCTATGGGCTAGCTCACCGTCCGTCCGTCCTTATGACGACAGGCCGTGTCGACGGCGCGTTCGTGTTCCACGCGCGACTCAAAGAGATGTCAGCAGCACACCCCTTGTTGTCTACACCGATGCTTGCCGGGGCTGCGGGACTGTTCGAAAGAGATACCGCGGCCCTGGAATACACAGGCAGAAGGAACATGGATGGATGGGTTTTAATCAGTACAAGTCTGACACTACCTTCCGCTCCGCCCAGAGCAGGAGGGGGTCATTTAATGATTTCCCAACTGAAAAAAAAAAGTTTTGTCCTAGTTGACACATTCGATTTGCCAGTATTTGAAGATGACAACTTTTCTTTGACATTTTCACTTTCATTCATCTCTTCGCTCATCGACAAACTGTCTCAAGTACCTACCATAGCTAAATCATAATGAAAATACTTACCCTAGGAAAATTTAAAATAAGAATGTCACCACGCAAACATAGCTTCCCTCTTCCTTCCTCTTGATTGACCTCCTCGTAGTTATATTTATGCCTTCATTAATCAATGAGGTTTAATCAGGACCAACGACTCAAGGTACACAACCTACTTTCTGATTATTCGTTTCCTCATAAATGTTTATCGCGATTAATCTCGAGACGTATAGTTAACCGCACGCCCATGGTAACAATATGACATTGACAGGATCTTTAATTCGTTGGAGTAAGGACGGCTTTCGTAGTCCAAATGTTACTTTAGTTCGGTCGACCGTACACCGCGTATGCGTGGATTCTAATATGTGAAACCTACGCTTTTTCTAACTATTAATTTGCTGTACTGCATCCCACTAGGTGGACCGATGACCTAGTGAAGGTTGCGGGAATCCGCCACACGGGACCGGTCAATGTGGCGACACTTGGGGGAGGTTTATGTCCAGCAGTGGACGTCTTTCGGCTGAAATGATGATGATGATGATGACTGCATAGATGACTCACAAGTGGGCTGAAATGATTTGTGTCTTTCTGATTGTATGAAGTAGTGCATTATCATTATCTTGCCCTTATTAAGCCCTTATTAACCTTATTAAGCGGCATGTCCCGGTATTGTACGGTGCCTATGTTACTCCAGGATAATGTAGCATTCTAATGGTGAAAGAATTTTTGAAATCGGTCCAGTAGTGTTTGAGTTTATTCGTTACAAAACTAAATTAAATAACTCTCGGTCTTCTACAGACTGTACTTCGGAGAGTGTGCGCAGGAGCTCCACGACCTGATTCCACCATCACCCTTTTACCACCGGACTAGCAGACGTACTGCGGCGTACCATCCGCACTTGGTTGACATCCCGATGTGTCGTACTAAGCGTTTCTCCACTTTTATTATGCGCACAGCCAAAGTCTGGAACTCTCTGCCTGCGCCTGTGTTCCCACCCACATTTAACCCGCCTGCCTTCAAATCAAGAGTGAACAGGCATCTTCTGGGCACGCTCGTTCCATCATAGATCTCATCCATCGCTTTCCATCAGGCGTGATCGAGGTCAAGAGCAGGCCCATATTGTAAAAAAAAAAAAAAAAAAATACGAAAGTACTAATCTTTCCTGTTTATAATATTAGTATAGATTTCCACATCATATATCTTCCTCTTCCATATTTCTCTATTGGAAACCCTCTTTAATGTGTAACCCCCTTTCGAACCATATCATCCTTCATTCAGTTCATGCATCGTCTTGGTCGTCCCATGCTTTCATTGCCACATTCATACCTAAAACATTTCTCATTATGTTTTCCTCCATTAGATGAATTTTTTTTTTGTTTCAGTGTAAATAGGCCATACAATATAAACGTTTTATTTACAAAATTAAGTTTTCAAACCCCTTCTAATTCTATTGAAATCTTTTCCTGCAAGATTCCAGGAAGCCACTCCTAATTAAAAACGAAAAAGATTTGTTTGAAAAGTTGTGAAAATGTTAATATTTTCCTGATTTTCTATTTCACGACGGTGTTGTGAATAACCTAATTAAAAAAGTTTCCAAAAAGATGAATCATAGACATTTTCCAAATCTTTCCTTAAAACTTTAGCGATGGTTTTCCATGTATTGATTGTTGTGTTTGGCATCTATAACCAAAATAAAAAGAAACCGCTGCGTGGTTTTGACTAAAAATAGATCGCGCGAACATTTCTGACCATCGATCCGCGCCCGAGTGTATTGTTATGAAATATCTACCTCATCCAATTATGAAACTTGGAATTTACGTATTAACATTTTTGATACTTGTAAATCTTGTGTTAGCTAGCTGTTGGTTCTCCTGCACTTAAATAAATAATGATTATTATTGGCAAAATTAACCATCTAAACGATCACGTTCCGGTATTGCTTCATCTTCTTTGCGTGTCGATGGTCTCAAATTAAATCCGGACAAGATGTAGCCGACACGGCACGGCTCGATCGCTGGCTTCTACCGGTAATGCTCTAGGGTGTATAATTTGGTGGACTGTTCCATCATGAACCGTGGCCCAGAACGGGTTGATGTTACTCATTTTGGACCCACGAGCATAGTGGATACAGTTAATCCGCCATAAAGAAGAGTCCCATGAGGCAGACACATTACTACCCTGCTTTGGAAAGTACCTGTGCCGGTCGGCCTAGGAGCCTGGAACGGGAACGGACGCCCGATGGGGTGGACTGTGGAGCCTGCCCCGACGAGAAGCTTCCTCGCAAAGAAGGCATGCGCAGCTAGGAGCTGGTTGGTGGATATTATTGTTGAGGTGGTACTCTTCGGCCTTGTGGTTATAAGAACGATAGCTGAGGAGTACTTGTCAAGTCTGAAATCATCAATCCACCTGAGAAGTTCAGAAGTGACCTCTGCCTTACAGTGGGCTATTATTTCACACTTTTGTTTGAAATAGGCTTGTGTCCTGAAAAAATCTAATTAGTCCGTCAGTTAGATTATCAAAAAATATTTGACACGTATTTTTTCTTTTGTTACGTAAACCAAAATTGACGAAGATACGACGCTTTTAAAATTTTCAATACGTCACGCCGTGCTATAATTTTTAGTGCGTTGTGACGTCACGAGCCCCCACTCTTGAGCAGATGCGTTTTATCTTTGTCAATATTCATTAATATTTACAAAAACAAAAAATACGCGTCCATTATTTTCCAATGCTCTAATATATAAATATAAAAATATCTAATATCTAATAATATCTAATATATAAATTGCAAATCTATTTAGTCTGTCAGTTAGGCTAACTGACAGACTAAATAGATTTGCAATTTATTGATGGTTGAAACTAGCCTAGTCTTGAGAGCAGCCTTGCTTGCCTACATAATTTACTCTCAAGGCCAGACGCGCAATTTTTATCACATTAACCGCTAAGTACTGATAACGGCTGAAATTTCATACTAACGATAACCTTGGAGGAAGCTACATCCTTCCTTATTGAAGATATGCATAATACATTGTTATTAGCTTTAAGTAGGCTCTTAATACCATCGTCCCCGAGTCTGTTAATGTTCCATAATATCTTATAACACAGATAAGATAGAATGAGTCTGCTCTCTGTTCGTAATGTAACACTTCAATAATTCATTCCTCCTTCTCCTCAAGTCGTGCTCCTCATTACTGAGGGTCGTGATCCTCCCTTGAAAAAAATTTTCCCCTGACAATGTTTCGCCATCTCCGTCTATCCTTGGCCAAGTGAAACGCATCATGCAATTTCGTTTCGAGAGAAGAGCTTATCTGGTCGGACCATCGCAAAGGGCTGCGACCTCTTGGTCGTTTACCATCCATCCACCTTGCCGGAATAATTCATTAGTGTCTCATAAACATAACATTGCACCACGCCTGCAATCCCCGAAGGGTTAGTTAGAAGTGTACCTAATATAAAGGGCGTAAATAAACCCTGGGAGCCGATAGGCTCTGTCATGTTCTCTCCGTCATTGCGATCGTTTTTTTATTCTCGACCATATCTGGGAACCTAGTTACGGAGATATTGAAGGTCAAAGTTCCAACTTTTCACAAGTTTTTTTTTCAAATATTTGTTTATAAGATCATAACTTTACTTTAAATACCTCCATAACCCGTTTACTATTAAATGCATCCATCAGCACAATGTTTTGAGTGCGTTACATTGATTGAGTTTTACCGTAAAACGTGATTTTTCACCCAAAAAAAAAGTCGTTTCCCAGCAATAATGTTTGTTTGCGTAAAGTTACTTAGTTTGATGTACAGAATGATTGGTTGAGGGTCCGTTTACACCCTGTATACTACACTCACATTACGCCAGTTATGTTAAAGCCCCATGTAATAGGGGGCGAGCCTAATGCCATCAACCTGGCACAAATCTAGACTCCGTGGCTGCCAATATCACTTTGCCCGATCCGGGAATCGAACCCAGAGCCTCATGCTCAGCTATGCTATGGTTTTTTCCCATCTGCCCCTGCTGGTCTGACCCCACTAGTGGTGGTTGTGTCTGTTCAGTCGCATTTGCCCTTACTTCTGTCCCCACTGGTGGTGGTTGTGGTTGCGTCTGTTCAGTTGTATTTGCCCCTACTTCTCTCCCCACTGGTGGTGGTTGCGTCAGTTCAGTCGCATTTGCCCCTACTTCTGTCCCCACTGGTGGTGGTTGCGCCTGTCCAGTCGCATTTGCCCCTACTTCTGTCCCCACTGGTGATGGTTGCGTCTGTTCAGTCGCATTTGCCGCTACTTCTGTCCCCACTGGTGGTGGTTGCGCCTGTTCAGTCGCATTTGCCCCTACTTCTGTCCCCACTGGTAATGGTTGCGTCTGTTCAGTCGCATTTGCCCCTACTTCTGTCCCCACTGGTGGTGGTTGCGCCTGTTCAATCGCATTGGCCCCTACTTCTGTCACCACTGGTGGCAGATGACACTTAAATTAATGGAATCCTCTACCAGTGGTGGCAAGCAAGAAGGCGTCTGACACCACCAAGTATTTCAACTAACAAATAGAAAGAAGGATGGTCCTGAAGGTCTTTCATTGAGCTGTCAAAGAATGCTTCGATGTGATACAGGATGAACATTGAAACATAATTAGTCACGTATGATTTAGTATGCTTGGTCTAGTGTCAATGTAACGCCTTAATTGAACGCAAAGTCATATATGCATATTCTGGCTGAACTACCGATCTCCTTGGTACTGACCCTGGCTTGTTCTATATCTGCTAAAGCTGATGCATTTTAATAATGTCGGAACTGTCATTTATTTATGTGTACGTCCCGTTTAATAGGGGGCGCACCTATTGCCATCAACCGGGCGCAAATCCAAACTCCGTGGCTCCTAATGATAAATTCTTTATGGAAAAACCTAATAACACTTAGCCTGTCCTGGGAATCGAACCCAGGATCTCATGCTCAGCAGTCGCGTTTGCGACCACAAGACCAGCGAGGTAGTCAACTGACTGGAAGTGTAATTATGCCTTATAATTGGTGTAGAGGTCACTGTTGAGTTAGTTCTGGATAGGTACGATTCCAAGGTCATCAAAGTGCTATAGGGTTGTTCCATCTGGAGTTTCTCATTTGTACTGTGTTTACTTAAAGGAAAGGACTTAACCATAAAGAATGTAAATATATGTAAATTTGAGGGGGCAGGGGGGGGGGGCGGTTACCTCTCGCGTCCGGCCCTGGTGCAAGCCATGGTCCGGAGCGAGACGGAATGGGACGCCGTCACCTCCTTCTGCGAAGCAGTAATGCTAGAGAAGGAGGTGGCGGAACGTGAGAGGGAGAGAATCTCTCAACGTCCCGGGCGTCGGGGGCCACCATGTGGCCCCCGGCCACCGTAGACGCGGGCCTCTGGACGGTGGGCTATGGGCTAGCTTGCCGTCCGTCCGTCCGACCGATGCCTGCCGGGGTTGCGGAACAGTTCGAAAGAGATACCGCGGCCCGGAACACAAAGGGCGATGAAGGAACATGGATGGGTTTTAGTCAGTAAGTCTGACACTCCCTCCTGCTCCGCCCAGAGCGGGAGGAGTTATTTGATGATTTCCAATCCGAAAAAAAAAAAAATGGGGCAGGGGGAGGCGTGGAAATCCTCCTCCCGCATGGGAAAAGTTTAGGAAATGCATAGTTTAATAAGTTTTTTTTTTATCTTATTCTGAGGTTATGTTTTTGACATTACAAACCTGATGTATGGGGAACGTGGCGCTGTCGAGGAAGGCCTGGTATATGGAACCCCGCTTCGCGAGGCTCCTTCTTCTGTATGGTTTGCGAAGAAATAACCACGAAGGGGATGACGGGGTCTATTCGCTCGCTTCGCTCTCTTACTCGATCCCGCCCCTCGTTTTGAGTTGCATGTAATCCAGTTTATTCATAACGCTTGTAATATTATTTGTAACAATGTTGCAAGCTACTGCCTCTCGACACGCATAAAATAATTGATGAGGAAAATCTATCTGTTTATTAATTTTCTTTCATAAATAAATACCAGGAAATGCAATGACAATTACATAGTATGTATTGTGTACTATACTACTATGTACAGATCAAGTTCAATGACAATAGTTCACACATCTCTTAATGTATATAACATACTTACAATCCTACATATTTGTAAGTACGGTCACTCATAAAAGTGGTCTATCAGTTTTTTTTAATAAGTTTTTTAGACTTCTGCGTTCCGGCTATTTGAATTAAGAAGGGAACGACGATGACATTGTTTTGTTGTAAATCTATTGCTTAATTTTGTCTTTTTTTTTTAAGAAGGCGCAATCTATATTCCATCAAGAAATCGCTTTGGTTGACTCGGCTGATCCAGCTGTAGTCGCAAGCGATCGTTCTTGAATAAAGCCTTCATCGTATGGATGTTTCTTTTTCGTGTGGTTAGTGCTCAACCTTGTGTCAGAGTTTTCATGCCACCTAGGGGGCTCTGACTTGGCTTTACAAGGCGTCGAGAAATATCTCTCGGACATGCTGGTTTCCTCATGATGTTTTACTTCACTGAAGCACGTGATAATATTCGATGAAATCAAACGTGCGTGTTTTGGGTTCAAACTCGTGATCAGCACTGCTAATAGTTAGTTATATTTAGTACTAGCTGATGCCCGCGGCTTCCTTCCTCTTGAATCACTCTATCTAATAAAAAAACCCGCATCAAAATCCGTTGCGTAGTTTTAAGAGGGCCCTTCCCGGCCTGCCTTTCGTCAACGCGAGCATGGTCGAAAAGCTTGTTGTTTCATCCAGAGCCACAGCGGTGATATTCTTTCAACTCCCCTGTCTTACCTAGCCCCGACTCCGCACTACTTGCCTCCTGCGCACCTCATACCGCCTAACGCGGGGACATTCAACGAAAACTAGTGTTCGAAAATTTATAAAACTTGTTCCTGGAAATACATGTTTTTGAATTAGTCTTACAAGTATGTGAAATAAATATTTGTTATTTAGAATCTCCACTAAATTTGCAAGGCTTCTATCAGGCTGCTTTCTTTACTTTTACAATTTATGAGTACATTATGAACGGCCAAAGTTGAGGTAAAAGTTGCGCAAAACAGCAATTTTTGGAGGCTTATAGGTACTGAATTTTTTTTACAAAATTTTATTTTTTGCTTTGATAGAAGCCTAGATATAGTCCACAAGATACCTATTAGTTCAAAAAATTCAAAGATATATGTCTAACAACGGCATAATCACGCACGAGCGTTTGTCAAAATTCTCGCGAAAAGTATGGCGGGTTGGCCGCTCTTAAAGATCTAAGCATACATAGGGACAGACAGACGCGGTGACTTTGTTTTATAATAGGTATTTAAAGATATAGAAGTATCTAATTATTTCCGTTAGTGAAAAAAGATATAACCGTTGTAGACGTGCAAACAAATTTCAATGTAACAACAAAATACACTTTTTTGTCCGACTGTACAATGAATCTGTTCCAAGAGTCGACTCGTTTCGTTGAGATTTTAATTAGAAAATTACTTTGGGTACTCGTATGTCACGAGTGCGTCAGTTGTCACTCTGGCAATGTAAAGTGGACTTTATCACCGTAATTTAATCCTGTTATCATTCTGTTTGAATAGGCAAGCGTGTGGTTAATCTTTTATGGCTCAGATTTGGTCATTTACCTCATGTGATGGTAAAAGATGATGTAGGCGGTTCGCCGACGATGGTGCAATCGACTCAACCCATCACAACATAATCTAGTTTCTTCAACGTAGTTCTAATTCGTTTATATCTACCACCCCCAATTCTACCGTTTATTCTCATATACCACCCTGGAGGAAAAGTGATTTTAAAGACAATTTGACCTATTTTTTTTTTTTTTTTGGACTTTAATTTTTTTTTGTTGCAGCCAATGTCCTGTTTCCTGAACAAGTTTTTTTTTTCTGTTTTTATTTAAAGTTATTAGTTATTTTTTACGCAGTCGGGTTTTTTAATTTTACATTTTAAAATCCTCATGATGAGTCCTTTATCGAGCCGTTCAGGCTGCACACTCTGGAGTTTTGATGCGTTCTATCTTTGTCAATATTCATTGATTTACAAAAACAAAAAATACGTGTCCATTATTTTCCAATACTTTAGTTGACGGACTAAATAGATTTGTAATTTATTGGTGGTGAAAACTAGCCTATTGTGTACTGCACTGTACAGCAGAACACGTATCTAATTTCTAATTAATCAAAATTTGATTACTTCCAGGTTGTCGGGAGATGCATACTCCGGCCATTGAACACTAATTGACCTGTGGGTTTTTCTGGAAACTACGTCCGTTGAAGTGCCTCACCCTGGAAAGTATCTTGAAAACAGTTCATACGAAGAAATTCGTCATAATGACAATAATAAAATCATTGGTACGTTTGGCAGGAGAAGATCATTTTCTAAAAGTAAAGTCAATTAAAAATGAGACATTCTTGCCAATTAAATAATGTATGTAATTTTAATATTCAACGCTAAAGCTATTTCAGAAAGTTTTTACTCAATATTTTCCCGAATTTTCTCAAAAATATTGGAGTTTTCACTATAAATCATAATTAAACCTCAAAGCGTTTCCATTTAATTTTTATTAGCTACACGTCAAGTCATTAACGTTCATTAAAACCGCATCAAATTAAATTGCAATAAAAACGAGTTTAGAGCCAATTTACGAGTAATTACGAGTATTATTTACTAACGGTGAATCATCGTCATAGACAAAATAATTGTTTGTTTATTTTTATCAAGGTGTGAAATAATGCGGCAAGGTTGTTTAACGACATTGTCAGCAGAGTGCTGTTGGTAAACATTTTTTGTGAAATTATCTGTGAAAATTGTGATGAAAAAACAACATGGCGGTATTAGTTCCGACTAAGCAAGCATTTAGCAAGCATTTTTTTTTGGCGACTAATGTCTGAGGCAGAACCCCTTGCGCCTCCGTAGACCAGAGAATGGGCAGCAGCGTTTTCTGTTAGTCTTTCATCACTGCGATCTCCAATCCGCCTGCCAAGCGTGGAGATTACGGCAAATCCTCCCATCATGGGAGAGGCTTATGTCCAGCAGTGGACGTTATGGGCTGTTGTAGTAGTAGTTGTGTAGTAAGCATGCATTTTGCTGCGACTTTTTTTTCGCTTTACGGTAGGAATTAATGTAACTTGATAGATGCATTGAATAGTACAGGGGTCATGGAGGTATTCAAAGTAAAATTCATCATCTGCCTAGCCTTTTCCCAACTGTGTTGGGGTCGGCTTCCAGTTTTACCGGATGCAGCTGAATACCAGTATTTTACATGGAGCGACTGCCTATCTGACCTCCACAACCCAGTTAGTACCGGGTAATACGATACCCCTTGGTAAGACTGGTTGTTAGACTTTTCGGGCCTCTGACTACCTAACGACTGTCAAAGATCTACAAATGACAGCCGGGACCAACGGCTTAACGTGCTTTCCGAGGCACGGAGGAAACTCGGTATGTAATGGGCGGTCACCCATCCACAGACCAACCTAGGCAAGCACGGCTTAACCTAACGATTGACCCGAGTGGCTGTTATTATTTAGCCACGAGCTCCTCATTTAAAGTAAAATTATAACTTTAAAAACTTCAATACAACAAAAAAGTTACAACTTTGACCTCTAATATCTCTTCCAACTTTCTCTTTCAACATTTTCACAAGTTTTTTTTTTAAATAGGTACATGTTTGTAGTGTAAATTTTTTACTTTAAACACCTTTACTACCTACCAATCCAAACAAAACAATCCAAACAAACAATCCATTCATCCAAAACAAACAACCAACAACACAACACAACAACCAATCCATACATTAGCACAATGTGTTGAGTGCGTTACATTGAGTTTTACCGTAAAACGTGATTTCTCACCCCAAAAAAAAAATGCACAGACGGATCCTTCACAGTCAGGGTCCGTTTACACCCTGTAGATTCAATTTCTCTCAATATGCAACAGTTCTGATAGCTCCTCGTCTTGCCAGTACTAAGGGCCTATACTACCTTAAATGGCTTAGCATGATCCTCCGTTACGCCTAAAATAATGCAGCATTCATTTTGAAATAAACATACGGTAAAGTTGAGGATTAATGTTAAGTCCTATGTTTGGCGCAAACACGATTTCATAAAATTTTCTCGATAGAAAAAATTCCAAAGTTACCTCCAAATCGAACAATAAACCGCTGGTATTCAAAAAGTACTTCGAATTACATCATGAAACTTTGCATACTAACTGAACTTAATTTAAAGCAGGTCTTATGTTTTTTACTTTTACCAAAAGACGAAAATTTGATTTTATAAAGAATAAAAACCACTAATTTCGCACAATTCGGCCTACAGTGACTGACGTAACAACCACTTTGTAGTGCAAGCTGATTAGAACGTTATTCTAACAGTATTTTAAACGAAGTTTGAACCACCAAATAGAGTTGCTAATTTGAGGTAGGCTCTTAATAACTACAGCATTAAGTATTACCTAATGGCTTCAGGCTTAATTCACGTACATTAGTACGATGTGATGGCTTAGTAGACATCTTGTCATTAATAGATAGTCTGTATGCATAATCATAGTCATCACTCAGACACTCATTACAATCGACGACCCGAATAGCGCAGCGGTGGTAAGGCTGCCTTACGTTCTTAGGGTCCCGGGTTCGAATCCCGGTAGGGGGAAATGTTTGTGTAATGAGCATGGACATTTGTTTCCGAGTCATGGATGCTTATATTTATAACTAGCTGACGTCCCGCGGTGTCACCCGCGTAGTTCCCGTTCCCGTGGGAGTATGGGAACAAAATATAGCCTATAGCACTCACGAATAATGTAGCTTTCTACCAGTGAAACAATTTTTAAAACAAACAAACTTACAAACAAATGTTACCTCTTTATAATATTAGTATAGATAATGTATGTATTTACAAACAAAAAGTATGTAGTATATCAACTATCTAGTGTCCACGACACAAACTTTGTTGCTTAGTGTGGCACTAGATGGCGGCGATGTGTAATGTTCAGCGGTATTTATTTTTTAATTTATAAATCGTCACGCCCCCCCTTCTTCTATCTTGGAGTTATTCTAACTTTGAAAAAGAAAATAGAGTGTTCAACAAACGATGCAACGTTTACTGGTGCAGAATGAGTTTTTTTCAAGGTCAACTTCCACCAAAAAAAGCGATAGAGGGCGCTGTTATTGACCAGTGTAATTTTTTTTGTTTGGCTGTATGGAGCTGGCGTTCTATATACCTTACAAAAGTGTTCCTTTCTAGTTTGTGTGCGTTCGTCTTTCTTCGTTCGATTTGCGTTTTTGTTACATTACAATTGTTGGCGACTGGCTGGAAAAACTACAACCTATTTTTTTTTTATTTTTTTTTATTGATTTAATTTGGTTCTTTTGTTGCTGAATTTGACGTATGTGTCACTGTGCTGTCCTTTGTGTTCGCTGTATCTTCTCTAGTTTTTCTAATTTAATGAAATATTAATTTCAATAACCACCATCACATCTTTTGATTAATCTCTTTAATTAAATAATAATTTCAATAACCACCATCACATCTTTTGATTAATGTCTTTAATTAAATATTTATTTCAATAACCACCATCACATCTTTTGATTAATCTCTTTAATTATATATTAATTTCAATAACCACCATCACATCTTTTGATTAATCTCTTTAATTAAATATTAATTTCAATAACCACCATCACATCTTTTGATTAAGCTCTTTAATTAAATATTAATTTCAATAACCACCATCACATCTTTTGATTAATCTCTGTGGGATACAGGGTTCTTCCGGGCAATAAAATAATGCAGTCTTGAATTTTGATATTTTTATTTATCTTCGCATAGTACACAACGTCTTTTTCTTCTAAGTCCTCTCATTCAATATGGCGTCCTACCAATCCCTTCTCTCTTCCCTCATCTATCGCTCTCTCCCTCACACATAGCACTCTCTCCCTTACTTTCACTTACGTTCCATTTCCCTTACTTCCACTTGCGTTCCATTTCCCACAACTCTTTAATTTAATATTAATTTCAATAACCACCATCACATCTTTTGATGTATCTCTTTAATTAAATATTAATTTCAATAACATATCATCATATTATCATCACATCTTTTGATTAATCTCTTTTATACAGTCCACACGCTCATCAACAGCAATTAACTTTTTTTCATTTTGGGTATAATTTCTATAAAATAAGACCACCGAATATTTGGTTACCAATATCTGCTGTACGTAAAAACTTGATTTGGGTACGACTGGACACCGAAACCATTTTTTTTTAGTCCAAGTCATGAACGGCGCCATCTATCGTTTTTTAGAGGAAGCTAGCCTAGAAAACACTTCATGTGCTATATGCAGAAGATCTACATTCCAATTCTGTATGCAAAATGATGACTGATTTATTTTCTTTCCCATTCAAGAAATAAAGGTTGCTTAGGTAGCAGCTGTCCTGGAAAATTCCAGCGTGGGAATCATTTGCTCTCATCTCACTCACGTTGCATCACCAATAATGTTACTTCGAGACAAGACTCCGTTCACACTGTACTACGAGGTTTCATAATCATTAAATAGTTTATAACGTCCCCCACTGCTGATCAGGTCTGTGTCCCAGCACTTCCAATAGTGAGGGTCTCCTCCCTGTGACATATTTCTGAACTTTTTTCTAGGACATGTTGGTTTCCTCATTATGTTTTCCTTCACTGTTTGGAGAGCAGTAGTGGTAAAATGCTCGCACGGCCCACGAGTCACGACCTACGACACGTCAGTCACGTTCAAAACCACTGGGCCCCCACTAAACGAGTTATTGTTACCCAAGATGTTCTCGAAGGTGATACGACTTCAACAACCACTGCATCATAGGAAAGGAAACATACCAGAAACACATGACGTCATAATTACCATAAGGGCAAGTCTGACTATGAGAGTTAATGCTTTGCCAATGCCTATAATAGTCGTACTCAACACCCGTGGGAACCCATCATGTCTATTCCTAGCTACAACGTCACACCTCCCTATACTATACCTACCAAATGGTCACAACACAAGACGACCTCCCGTCCTTCCTGCATTCTCCTTCACCATAACTCATCTTCACGAATAGTGCGTGATAGGAGCATTGAAAACAAATTGTCGGTACAATATGACGCGTAAATAGCATTAGCAGTATTAGATGTAAGAGGTTCACAACAGTTGAATCGTCAGTGCAAATGAGACACATCCTGCTGACAATTGAGGGGGACCAACGCTTGGGACACTACAGTGGCAATCTGCACACGTAGAACTGAACACGTAAGTAGAACCTCTTTTGTTACAATCCTTTTTTTTAATAAATTATTTTCCTGATTCAAATATTTTTGACGTAAATGCTGGCCAGTGCTTTTTTGGGGAGGGTAAGACCTTTGTTTCTTTTTTTTTTCTAGTTGTTTTTTGAGTGTCTTTGGAAGTAGGTTACTATTGTAGACCAGTTACCTCTTTAGTCATTTGTATTGTTATGTCCTCTGGTCGTTTGCTTACACGTGATTCTTTAGGAGTGGCGGTGCAAGGAACGTCGGTCTTTTGTTGAAGCTTGCTTTGAGTTCTGTCGTTAAACTGTGCACTTTCGACATCGAAGTTGCAAGTTGCAATGCATCAGTGGGCTGTTCCAGAGCTGTTCATAATTTCAGGTTACGTTTATTATAGTCTCCTGATGGATGCAGGTCGTTTCCAAGTTCACACGCAGTCGTCCACCTTTAGCATGCAATTTGTTTGTCTGTGTACTATGTTATGGTGATAAATGAGGTCCTTTGGGCAATTGATCATGGTGACTAATGGAAGTGATTGATTCCGTCAAAAGGCGTGAATATCTGTCCAGCTAATAAGTTTTGTTTGGTCTTTGTCTACTTTAGTCTTGAAGTATGTGGTTAAGATAACAGATCAGTAGAAAAGGATTGTGGGCATCCTGATATCAGGAGACGAGACTTGCAAATAGCAGTGTGTTGTATTTGCTACTCCTGGTCTTCTGGTCCGGTAATTGTGATACTCTATGAAACCTGACTACTGGAAAATCACGCTCTAATTTAATTCGGGGCTTTACAAGGTAAAATCGACTCATCCCATTCAGTGCCGTAAATAGGGCGGTGCCACCGGTGCCTAGGCACAGGGCGTAGACTCTAGGGGGCGCAAGAATGGCCAGACCAGGCGGGATATTGGATGTAATTATTTTAGTCTAAATTATTTAATGGGACCCCTGACTGTTGCATTCAATATGTCCTGTCTCCTGAACTTGTTTTATTCTTATCAGTTTTTTTTTTTAAATTTAAAGTTATTTTTTTTTTACGCAGTCGGGTTTTTTTTTTTTTATATTTTTTTTTTTTTTTACTTTTTAGTGACTTAGATATTATACCATTTTAAAATCCTCATAATGAGCCCTTTATCGCGCCGTTCAGGCTGCAGAGCGTGCCAAACATTTGAATTTGTTGCTAAAAATCCGCCATTTTGTTTTTATTATTATTTTGATATACTCATTGTCACTCTCACAGTAAATACAAATCTAACGACACCTCTCAAGCTAAAATACATCTAGCCGTACAGGTTGCAGAGCGTTCCAAACATTTGAATTTTATTTACTTTTATACTATTTGTTATTTCGAATTACATTCAAACATATAAGTTATATATACGCGCTATCAAGAAGAATCTAACGACATATTATAATCTATCCAAATCGTCCATCCATTGAGGAGTTACGAAGGAACAAATACATACATAAAGGTCAAACACATTACCCTCCTTTTGGGTTTCACCGCAGTCAGTTAATTATTCTTGTTTAGATAACAATAAAATCAGTTTTCCCACACACTTTTGTTCAATAAATTCTAAACTAAACAGCTATTGTTCCTTTAAAATCATTACTCATATCATCCCCTTTCGACTTTATGAGTGAATCTACCTAATCCTTCCAATGTTATCGTTTGCTCCCATTTCCAGAACATCAGCTCTGATATGAAAGACAATGAGTCTATCAGTAGGCCGAATTTCTGTTAGGTCTACTGAATTGTCTGTTCCCCTTTTTATTTTTTTCGGATGGGAAATCATCAAATGACTCCTCCCGCTCTGGGCGGAGCAGGAGGGAGTGTCAGGCTTTTACTGACTAAAACCCATCCATGTTCCTTCATCACCCTTTGTGTTCCGGGGCCGCGGTATCTCTTTCGAACTGTCCCGCAACCCCGGCAGGCATCGGTCCTTACGAACCCCTTCCTTTTTGCTGACTCTCTTTGAGGCGCGCGGGAACACTCCTTCGCCGTCAACACGGCCTGTCGTGACGGCGAGCTAGCCCATAGCCCACCGTCCACAGGCCCGCGATTGTCTGTTCCCCTTAAAATAAGTTTATTACGTATCAATTTGAGTTTCATAGCATGTCAAGGAGTCTCCATTTAGACACAGAAAATGCCTGTAGTTGATGGCTCCCCTAGTCCGTTCATCAAACTGGTCAAGAAGAATTTACCCACAGCGTGTTTCAGAAAAGTGAAGTTTTGAATGGGAGCTGATTATATTTTTACCTGACTACTGCAAAGCCAAAAGGAAGGGTTTTAGGGAATTTGCATGTATGTATGTTTGTATTTACATATGTTCCTCAGTAACGCCTAAACTATTCATCCGATTTTGATGAATAACGTGTCAATTGATTCGTTATCATAGCCCGGGTAACATGGGCTACATTTTAACCGACTTCAACAATAGGAGGTATCGATTTTACCTTGTAAACCCCGAATGTAATTAGAGCGTGATTTTTCAGTATTCGGGTTTTTTCACGATTAATTTATTGGTCCCATGGACAAAGTTGTTTAGTTTGATGGTCACCACACCCTCGAATATGACCACACCTTTCTGACATAATATGCTGAAAGACTTCTTTGACAATACTTAATTGTTAAACATGCTTGTAAAAATTTATACGCTAAATTTATATCACTGTTTAGAGTGTTTAGCAAACACATTTGTATGCTCTTGTAATTTTTTGTATTGTACCATCTTTTTATGCAAATAAATATTATTCTAGTCTTCTTTACGAGCTAATATATTTCCCTAGACTTATCTAGACTAGGCTGGAAAAAGACTTCATGTGACATTTAAAGATCTGTGTTCTAGTTGAAAAAAATCAAGAGTTGTTGTTACAGAGCAATGATATTCTACTATACAGATATGTTGTGAGCGCTCAATCGTGAAGACTCGAAAACCGGCCAATTGGCCTGTTTTTCCTTTATTCTGCGTCACTGCGTGTATGTGAGCTGGCTCTCCCCCGCGGCACACTTTTTTCGGTGGGTTTGTAGGTGTATAACATATCTGTTTATTAGAATATCATTGTTACAGAGATTAAAACTAGGCCTGTACTAATAGTTGGATATTCTTCTAGGTATAAAAAAAAGGGACGAGGCAAAGACGACGATGCTCAGCCGTGTCCTACTTCTAGTGTGCCTGTGCCTCCGCGTCGCGAACTCTCTGCCGCCGGATAAGGTACGTGGCGACATCCTGATTGGCTCTTTGTTAACTGATATTGATGCGGATTATTGTACCTATAGTACTAGTTTGTAGACTGTTACTGTAGTTTATTCTTTACTTTTAATGTTAGAATACTAAATTCAGAGGTCCACGGGCGACATAAACACTTTGACACCAGGTTGAACACTAACCACACGACAAAAATAATGTTAGCATAGTAAAACTAAAGTCATTATTGAAGTTCATTAAGTACCCTTGCAGCCAAATGAATTTAGTTTTAAAATAGGCGTTTAATTTTGCGGTATAGGTACAGACTACTGTCTGTACGGTGTCGGACGTAAAGAATGGCAGCATCCCATATCTTCCCGTGGGTGTCGTAAGAGGCGACTAAGGCACTTATCAGAGAATGGGCAGCAGCGTTCTCTGTGCTTTTGTAACAACCGTACTGCGATCGCCAACCCGCCTGCCAAGCGTGGCGATCATGGCAAAACCCCCCCTTGGGGGAGGCCTATGTCCAATGTGTGATGATGATAATACAGACCTACCTTCGCCTATGCCTACCTTCGCCTATAACCATTTGCAAACTGTGGGAGCACCCATATTTTGCAAATGGTTGTTGCGTTTGAGTAGGATCCTACACCATGGAGGTAATCATATTGCTATTAACCGAATACAAAAACGAGCGCACGAGACCGGTCAATTTGGTGACATTTGGGGGAGACCTATGTCCAGCAGTGGACGTCTTTCGGCTGAAATGATGATGATGAGTACAAAACTAAACTCTGCATTCAAACTCGGATAGTTATCAATTCCGGAGCTAGTTACGATGTTGAGCAATCAAATCCGGAACTCCGGAGTTGGTTCCGGAGTTGACAGCTTTTTTAGAAATTAATTAAAAGGCCCTTTATTTTATTTTATTTTAATCAATAGAAGTTTTATTTGTTAAGGAATCAGTGTTTTTGTTTAAAAAATTACTGTCTGACAGACAGACGTTATAATAGACAAATAATACGCATTATAAAATATTAAAACAATCAACAATCATAAAAAATAAACATTTGTTTGGCAAGTTACAATAAAATAATAATCATGAACTTATAGGTACCTAAAAATCTACAATTTTTGAGATCGAAGTTCTTGGTAATATGTTTTGAGAAACGATAAGGCATTTAAAGATGAGTCAGAAAGAGAACTTCTAAGCTTCGTGCAGTAAAAGCCTGCTGCCGAGAATGCTCGTTACTCCAAGCTGCTTCTGAAAGGTATTTTCGTCTGCATCCGCCATTGTCATAAATTGCTTTTACTACTCTTCCAAGTCTCAACTAAAATCAATCGCTCAAGAATTAAGATGCGTTTTTCGTCGTTTTATAAATAATGTTTACATGGTTTTTGAAAACTGGTTTCAACTCCGGTGATCTATTACAACTCCGGATTTGAAAAATGCTTAAAATCGCTCCGAAACTCCGGAGTTACGAAACTCCGGAACTCCGGATTGAAAGCCCTACTCTGAACTGATTTTATTTTTAAGTACTGCAAAAATGGTTATTTTTCTGGCTTTCCACCTGCACCTATGTACTTCATAATTCCGTAATGTTACCTTAACATAAGTTTGTATAAGTGTTTTATTATTGTTACGCGTCAGTGCTAACGAACAATAGATTTTTTATACTTAGACAAACGCACATTTAATTATTTAAATTTTTTACATCATGTTTTTTTTTGTCTTATTCCAAATTATTCTAATAATAAGCCAATCACAAAGGGTGTTCAAAAACATTAAGTCTTCCGCAGTGAGCTGGGTTTCTCATTTGGAATCTTCATTTAACAAGAAGCTAGATGATCTATAACATACGTAAATTTAAGATGGCAAAACGGTTTGCTGTCGTGGGAACTCCACAATAATGTGTGTAAAAACTTAACGAAGCCAAAAGGCACTTGGTCTACCCATCATTGCGATCATTGTTTTGTTCTGGAACATACCTGGAAGTTACGGAGATATTGGGGGTCTAAGTTCAAAGTTTTCTACAAGTTTTTTTTTTACTCAAGATTTTTTTTAATGTTACAACTTTACTTGAAATACCTCCATGACCCCCGCACTATTAAATGCATCTATTAGAATGTGCTACGTGATTTTTCACACCAAAAAAAAAATCTTTTCTCAGCAATAATTTTTGCGTAGAGTTTACTCTATTTTGCTATCAAAATGTTACCTTTTTTTTTTGTCTTTTATTATTAAAAAAAAGACTGTTATAACAATTTAACAAAATATAGTTAATGCTTAGTGACATTTGATATACAGAATGCTTCGTTGACAGCTTCGTGAAAGGTCCGACACACCTTCGCACAAGCGCTTTGCACATTGAAGTCGGTGCGAAAAGCCAGTGGTCTTCAAAATTAACCAGGTGGCCTACCATGACGTCTTAAAGCAGGATCGTTTTAATCTTGTTCCAGTGTGGGTAAGAGACGGAGCTATAGAGGACGTCTAGCGCCATCTCTTACCCGCACTGGAACAAGATTAAAACGATCCTGCTTGGTAGGCCACCAGAATCCTCATTTCCAATGTTCCCTATTCTTCAAAACATCAGCCAAATGTATAACTGCCTATGCCGTCACTTTGTAGACCTTCCACACGTGTCATGGGCAAATTTAAAGCCAAATATTTACCAAGGATTAAGTAAATTGTGACAGGTTAGGCTAGAGGCCGCCTTTTTCCAAGAACACCTAAGCATACGGTTCATATCATAAAATATGAGGTAATAGTCGGTTTATTATCTCAAAGATAATAAGTACTGAGGTTATTTGCGCTTTTACAGGTTTCCGCTTTTGGCAAACCACTCCCCCAAATCCTTTTGATAAGTTTCACCGTTTTCTTGTTCTGCATCAGAATCCAATAATGATAATCCTAGCCTGTGTATTTCACAAGAATAATTAAGTCAATGTGGTTTCATAAACCTAGTAACTTACTAAGGTCCGCTCACCATTATTTATTTGTCCAATATGTCATTAATTAAGTCTTACCAAGGGGTATCGTATTACCCAGTACTAATTGGGTTGTGGAGGTGAGATAGGCAGTCGCTCCATGTAAAATACTGGTATTCAGCTGCATCCGATAAAACTGGAAGCTGACACCAACATAGTTGGGAAAAGGCTAGGCAGATGATGATTATGATACGTCATTAATTGTAGAGTGGTTCTGGTATTGTTTCCCAAGGGGTTCAAAATGTCATAGACATTTTACCATAGTTGAACATGGAGTCGTATGTCGTGAATTCTGTGCAAGTTAAAATAATCAATCCATCATAACCTAAGGCCTGAATTCTTGTCGCGCTGACGGTCGGTCGCGTACAGTCGGTCGTGACGTCAGCGAGAACAAAATACGGCTGTCGGACGCCGCTGACGTCAGCGTCGCAGTATGGTGGTACAAGTAGACAGGGTGTAAACAACCTCATCACAAAGCCGTCAAACAAGCGTTCTGTACATCAAACGAAGTAACTTTACGCAAAAAATATTCCTGGGAAGCGACTTTTTTTAGGGGTGAAAAATCATGTTCTTTGGTAGAACTCAATGTAACGCACTCAAAACATTGTGCTGATGGATGGATTGAATAGACGAGGGTCGTGGAGGTGTTTGAAGTAAAAATCTTACATTAAAAACCTGTATTTAAAAAAAACTTTGACCCCCAATATCTCCGTAACTAGAAGGTTCCCAGGTATATGGTGTAGAACAAACAAATGATCGCAATGACGGGGAGAACAAGTGCCTTTTGGCTTCAACAAGAATTCAGGCCCGCACAGCGCGTCTAAAAGTCGCCGATAACTACGTAATTCCACAATCGAAGTCAGCACATTATGACGTCATCCCAGAGGAGAGTGGGTAAACATTGACCATCGCTCATTAATTTAGTATGATTAGCGGCCGTTAGCGCTGCAGCAAATATGTGCATAACTAACCGCTAAACGTGAAGCGATGAGCTGGCTACGCAAACATAACATCATCCCTGTGGTTCACGTTGGACCTGGCAGAGGTGTTCAGCTGTTAGACATTCATTATTTCTATTCACAATCAGCCACATAGCAAAAATAGCTTATAGCTAGCCACGTTTGCCTAGGTTGATCCTTGAATGGGTAACCACCCATTACATACCGAGTTTACTTCGTGCCTCGTAAACCACGTTGAGCCGTTGGTCCCGGCTGTCATTTCTAGATCTTTGACAGTCGCTACAGGTAGTCAGTGCCCCGTAAGTCTAACAACCAGTCTTACCAAGGGGTATCGTATTACACAGTACTATCTGGATTGTGGAGGTTAGATAGGCAGTCGCTCCCTTATACCAAAGACCTGAAGATCAGCAGTCGCCGTTGCCAACTCGACCAACGAAGCAGTCATAATAATGTTTACATGAACTAAAAAGAATCCATCAAACAATTCAACTAACACTTCGGAAAATTCTTTTTAAGATATCCGTGCAATTCTATGAAACAATAACAAACCAATGTAAGAAAAACGTATAGAAAAGCTAAACATCCTTTGCGAAGAAATTGAAGAGTCATCTTCCAGATTCTAAATACACTATCAATCAACAAATACAGGAATACCTTGGCGGCTATCCAGACTTTAATAAAAATGGGGAATCCCAGACCGTTCTTGGTGTTTAACGTCTAAACGTGTTAAATGGCATTTTGTTTACATTACCTTGATGCACTGGCATTTGTGTCGATAGATAGTAGAGGTTAATCCGAATCGCAACTATACGATAAGAATCTAGGATCGTATCGAATGACTTCGACTAGAGGTATTAATACCTCTAGGAGTTGAGGTAAAATACCAGCAATTCTTTTGTAATCGATTTTGTATGTCGTGTTTTTAAGATAATGTAATACGATACGATCATTATAATCTGGATCTCCTTAAAGTTCGAGTGTATCGGTTTCTTCTAGACAAGCGCGCTTCACCCTAGGCCACGTCATCGCTTCACACCAGCAGCCCTAGCCAAGTTACAAACGTTTCGTACCGATTCTCTTTCTACAATCGTAAACGCCTCGGCGTAAGCGATTTGTAGAAAGCGCTGAATTGGTAGCCAAGTTGACACGACTGAGTCGATCGCTCCTGTAGAAAAAAACCTATACTTTAATCTATGGTTCCTACCAAAGAGTATCGTGATCAACATTGTAGAAACGATAACATTCTATTCTATCATTTTGAACGATGTAAACTTGTCTACGTTTTCTATTTGTTTGTGTTGTTCACGTGATTTAACGTTGAAATGATGTCAATCCCATACATTTGATTAGTTTTCTACTAGCGTTAACGATTGTAGATTGTTAACTTTAAAATATAACAATCCCAACCCTTTCAGCAAGATACATAAATATACTAACAATACAACTCTTAAACACGCAAATATGTACAATCTCAATCACACACACACACGCACACTTACCCCCTAATTACACTTTCACTCTCACATACACACCTACACATCTACACACACAATTACTTACACATGCACATTCATAATACAACTACAATTAATAAATTCCTTCACTCCTAGTTTAATCTCTGTTAAAATAATTTAGTTATACCTACTTTCAAATTTGTTTCTTTTTTGCCAAGATTTTGTTAACACACATTTTAGTAAAAGGTTTTTGTATCATAGTGACAGCAGAACACTGACTCCTAAGTCACAGGATCTCCTAGTTTGGGAGTCAGGGTTACTCTATCTGTATTACCTTTTTTTCACTGAAATTCATGTGACCTAGTCTTAAATCAATGTTGAAGGTTTTTGTATAAATAAAGTTTTTTATTATTATTATTAACATGGCTAAGCCTGCAGGCGAGTTGCGGACAAACCCGCTTGAGTTTTATGCAATAGGCTTCTATTGCATAAAAAAACTATCCATTCATTCAGATACCTGTACTCGTGTGTCAGTTCCCAGCATTATTACCGTATTAGTTAGTGTCGATCAAAAATACTGGATTATCGCATTCTGTTGTATCGATGCCGCGAAGTGCCAATACTTTACGGTTTCGATACATATATCGCTACCAGTTGCGAAGGATCCATACAACTCGATTCTTACCGGATTTCCTTTGAAAAATGACACAGTCAGAATTCTATAGGCAAATAATGTAATCACATTGAAGATAAGTACTCCGTATTACCTCTTACAAAATTGACCCTTCGCTACTGATCGATACATACACACTAGTGATGCAAAGATAGTCTGCTAGGTTTAAATCAAACTGCACTACATTTAGCAGCGTGCGAAGAAATAAGTTATTTTAGATACCTACCTGCACAACGGTAGCCGACTGCTAAGTCAAATGAGTTTACCTTTAATAATCCTTTTATCCTCAAAATGTTTTGTTTACCTTATTTTATAATACCTCGTATTAAGCAAATAATATTTGCATTAATGTGCGATAAATTACACATTATTTTATTATGAAATCATGACGTCATGGATTGGAAATACCAACCAACCATTGTTTGTTCCAATTGAGCGACACAAATTGACTTCAAGACTGTTTTTGAATTTGATTGTATATATGTACTATCGAGGACACTCCCGCCTGATCACTACTAAGCTAATTTTTGCTTGCACTTGCAACATAGAAACGCTCTCTAGCCCCGCCCCGTTGACTTTGTATAGAAATAATGAATGAAAAGATACCAAATCGGCCGAGCGCACTGACGAATCACGCCAAACGAGAGTTATTGTTATTTTGCGTGCCAAAGTTGCCGGTTTCCTAATAGGCCCAAACTTTAAGGGGGCGTGGTTAGGAAAAGACCACGACTGTACATTGGCATGGCATTTCTTCGTCGGGATTTAACGGAGAAATATTGACTAAAATTGGATCACTGAGCGTCCTAATCAAGCTTGATGGGGAGCGGCAGTGGAAAAGTTGAAGGTTTTGTCATTGTTTTCGTTATCATCCTCGTGTTCATTAATTGCTATAAGGAGTTCGTCATCGCTGTTCTACAAACTTTTCGGAACAACAATTCGTTTATATTCAAGGTTATTGTACAGACCACCAAACTGATCATTTTTTTCTATTGGACCAACAAGGAAATCGCGAATAAAAAAAACAGCCCTCTCATACATTAAATTTGGATCGAATGAATATTCAAATACATGATATGAATGGTGAATATTCATGACAGAGCTGTTTTTTTTTAAATCAGCCAGCCATCCTTAAATATAACTACATCTTTCTGATACTCACTGTATTGTTCGAGCCCAGTAGGTAACATTGAAATCAATGGAATCTTAAACCGACCCTTCATCCCACAGAACCTCCAACCAATCCACATCATCAAAGCCCGAAGCATAGACCTGAATAATGCCCACGGTCTATCTATGGAGACCCGTTTGGAGAAGACAGTAGAACCGACTGCTTACCGCCTGGACCTGGAACCTTATCTCGAAGACGGACTATTCAAGGGCCATGTGGCCATCAATATTACTTGGCTGGAAGATAGCAACGAGATCTCTGTGCATTGCGCTCATGAAATTGAGATCTTGGAGTCTGAAGTTAGGGCTCATTTTCCTGGAGACACGTGAGTAATCGATGTTGCTTTAATTCAGAGTATTTTTTGGTTGCACCGCGGCATAACGGTTTATCTTTACGATAAAAAAGCGCATGCGGAAACATTTAAGATGCAATCTGCAATCTTCACTGGGTCGGGAGGCTTTTGGAGCCAGGACCGCGGTCCCGGATTCCCCCTACAATTCGATCTAAAGAGAGGTCGATTGACAATAGATCGATCGTCAACCGATGCCATCGATCGATGGTAGAATAGGTAAGGATTAGTCGACGTCGATCGATAGTTTCTCTCTTTAGAATAATCCATTCTACCATCGATCGACGATCGATCGGTGTGGGAAGACCCTTACACAGCTTACACTCACCAGATTATTGTAAAAACTAATTAATGGTCATCAGCGGGTATTTTTTTAATCATTTCTAAATACCTTCTACTGATTTGGTCCTGCTGTTCTTCAATAAAAATATACCTACCACTAGTACTACTAGTACGTACCTACGTAGTACTACTAGTCACATCAGCTAAATTAAATCGTATGTATGTCCTTTTTTTAGTAAGGAGTTCAAAAGAATCACGATCAATAGACTATCGACGGACCCGAAGAAGCCGATAGTGACACTGTCTCTGGAGAGGACAGTCACCTCGGGATCCACCGGAGTCTTGAAGTTCAGCTTCAAGGGAATTCTGGAGACGACCAACACTGAGGCGTTCTTCAAAACAAGCTATATGACCGAGCAGGAGGTCGAAAGGTGGGATATGAAAGGGAAAGCCTTCAATTGGTGATAATGAGTTTATGTTGAAGCTAAAGTTAAAAATGATCTTGTACGGAAGTAACTTGTCTTAGCAAATTGGTGGTTTATGGGATTCAACGAGTAAAACAAAATTACAAGTTGCAAAATAAAATACTGACAGAAATTCCAGACTCTTCTGCCCATTATCAATTACGTTGGAATTTGTAGATCGAGCTTGTAGACTATAGTCTGCGCCATATAAGTAAGAAATAAAGGTCATTAACCCGCATACATTTATTCAAATACATAATTCCGAAAACAGAAATAATGACTTAGACTTGTCCCGAAACTACCTTTATCGTGATTGTTGACTTTTTCTAGTAATAAACAACGATTCATAATGTATTGTCGGGTTACCTACGCAGAGAAATTAAGGAAAGAGCCTTAATTCCTAGTTATCTGGCGCAGACTATAGTGATAAGAACCAAATCCTTTGACGCTTTAGGCCTACAGTCCTAGAATTCCTTGACATCTTTAATCTTCAGATATTTAACATTTTCTGCATGATTTATTCAGGATCGTAGCAGCTACCCAGCTTCGTCCCAATAATGCTCGTCGCATGTTCCCGTGCTTCGACGAGCCGGGCTACAAGACTCCGTTTGAGCTCAGCGTGGTTCGACCTCGGGACATGATCGCGCTCAGCAATGTGCCTGTTGCTAGGACTGAGAACATGTAAGTTGTTTTTGTTTACGTATTTCTGTCGAACAGCTGTATCAATGTCTTTCCTTTTGTCTCCAAATTCCTTTTTATATGTGATAATAATATTTACCTTGCAAACTCGATTTCATCGACATCACCTCCATCAAGGTCTACCTAGACGGCAATGAATTGAAAAGTGAATGAAAATCTTTGTGAATTTTGATATTCTTTCACTTTATTGAAAATTGGTTTTTCAAACACTACTTGTACGTCATATTTTTTAAAACTAGATCGGGCCGGTGACTACTCTGAGAAGAAACAGCCGAAATAAATTCAGAGGTCATAGTTTCTTTTAAAGTCCAAACAATCTTGTTTTAATTTTTTTTCCTTCAGCTTTGTTGTTCCTCGTTATTAGCCTATTTTGTCTTTTTTTTCGAATGGGAAATCATCAAATGATTCCTCCCGCTCTGGGCGGAGCAGGAGGGAGTGTCGGACTTTTACTGACTGTGTTCCGGGGCCATGGTAACTCTTTCGAACAGTCCCGCAGCCCCGGCAGGCATCGGTCCTTGCGGACCTCTTCCTTTTGCTGACTCTCCTTGAGGCGCGCGTGGAACACGAACGTCGTGGAAACGCCGTCGACAAGGCCTGTCGTCATGAGACGGCCGGACGGTGAGCGGTAGCCCATAGCTCTCCATCCACAGGCCGGTGCACGCCCAGGGCGTCTCCCGTGGCGGCCGGGACGTGAGGTTCTCTCCCTCTCACGTTCCGCCACCTCCTCTAGCATTACTGCTTCGCAGAAGGAGGTGACGGCGTCCCATTTCGTCTCGCTCCGGACCATAGTTTGCACCAGGGCCGGACGCGAGAGGTCGCCGCCGCCAATCGCCGCTTCGAGGACACGGCGGTGCTCCGCCCACGCGGGGCACACCTCCACCGTGTGCTCCTCCGTGTCCTCTGGTCGATCCTCGCAGTGGAAACACCCGGGCGTTTCCTCCCGCCCGATTCGGTGCAGGAACCTCCCGAAACAACCGTGTCCAAGGCACTACTTTTTGAATTGCCGGCACCATCCACATGAGCAATAAAATATTTGTTTCTTTTTTATTATTTAAATTAGGTCTTCTTAATAAGTGAAATAGCTTCCTTAATATATTGTTTTGTGAAGGACATCTTGATAAAAACTAATATTTTTTTCCAACAGTCCTGATGAACCGGACGCGGTATGCGATCACTTCGAAAGGACTCCGCCGATGTCCACATTCACACTCGGCTTGGTCATAGCAAATTTGAAGCAGTTGGACAACTCCACGCAAGTGAAGGATGATGCTGGCAATGATATTGGTGACTATACTATGGCTATTACGTTGTTTTGTAAAGTGTGGTGAAAACGGTTCCTTTTGGATATAAAAAGCTAGTCACATAAATCTTATGCACAATATAAAACATCCTCGCTGAGGGTAAAAGACTTTTGCGCAAATGTATTATTTAGTATTTTGGAATTTTAATATTAAAACTTAATTGCTAGATTTTTTCATTTAAATCGGACAGTTATTTTAGATAGATAACACACCTTTTGGGCATCCCAAAAATTTGATCTTTCACTACTTCTTCTGGATCGACCCGGAAAACACTAAACAACATACCTACTATAGATAAAGATAATTTGATTTGTTAAAACATGCGTATTGATGCAAATTAAGCACGCAGGATGACACACAGACGTACACACTACTCAAATACAATTTTTTCGGTAGAAATTCGCGTATGGGGCCGCCCAGAATACCTCGAAGCCCTAGCAGGTATCAATGAGAAGGTGGTGCGAGTGTTCAGGGAGTTGGCTGAGTTCTGGGACGTACCCTTACCTCTGAAGAGGCTGGACATTGTGGCGCTGCCCAATTACCAAGGAGTCAAGCCGGCTGATAACTGGGGCCTTATCGTGTTCAGGTAAGTCGGCATTTTGGTATTATGATGCCATCTACACCATAATCAGATTATAACGTTCCCACTTCTGGGACGCCTACTCTATATGGGATGGCGTGGGGTTTAATCCAACACGCGGGCTCAGTGCGGCATCAACAATCACGGCATCCCAAGGAATCTTCCTTCTTCATAGGAGAAGGAAAAACTTTAAACCCTGTTCCTTCCTCGTACTACCTCTACTTCTGAAATATCTTTAGCATGAGTCATGCTAAACACTTTCCATTTACTGAGGTAAATGGAAAGTTTATAGAAATGTATTGGGATCTTTTAGGAGTTTTCCTACACTGCTGTTCAAACCATTACAAGGACTTTCGTTTATCGAAACCTTATGTGTAAAGTGCGCCACACAATGCATGTATTTTTATCATAAACTGCCGTATAATTCAATGCTATCGCGTTTGGCAAACCTTCACCTCAATTGTCTAACACTAAGCTACCAATGTAAACTGATAGATCATCATTATCGTCATGGCCAATTCCTTTGTTGCTCTGTCAAATGAAGAAGGGTAGAGGATTTATTAATTTATTAATATAGGTTCACCAACTGCTTCTGTGTACAGCATTTAGGTATATAGTCTTGGACTTACACAGTCGCCAAATACAGGTTAACCTGCATTCACAAAAATAAGTGTTAACATAGGAGAAAAAAAAATGAGGATTCCAACAAGATGTTTCAATCTCGCTTGTTTTCAGGGAGAGTGACCTCAGCAGCCGCGGTTACATCCAGCTCGCTCAGGAGTTGTCGTACCAGTGGCTGGGGGCACTGACCACTCCGGCATGGTGGACCGATGCTCATCTTAATAAAGCCCTTGTTGGGTATATCGCTGCTGCTACAGCTTTCAAGGTAACTACGGTATATAATTCAAAAGAAAAATTAAACGAGTTGTAGTGTCCGTAGTAGTTATCAATAGGCTAGTTTTCACCATCAACAAATTTCAAATCTATTTAGTACGTCAGTTAGAGTATTGGAAAATAGTGGACACGTACCTATTTTGTTTTTGTAAATAAATGAATATTGACAAAGATAAAACGCATCAAAACTCGAGAGTGGGGGGCTCGTGACGTCACAACGCACTAAAAATTATAGCACGACGTGACGTATTGAGAATTTTAAAAGCGTCGTATCTTCGTCAATTTTGGTTTACGTAACAAAATAAAAAATACGGGTCAAATATTTTTTGATAATCTAACTGACGGCCTAATTAGATTTTTTCAGGACACAAGCCTATTCAATGTAAACCAGTTTCACCGTTCTACTACGGACCGTCGGATTCCGTCTATGTATTTTGTCCTAAATACTCAGGGACAAATTAATGGGATTTAAAATTTAAACACCATTTTTTTATTCAGAAGCTTTCGTATTCTCTATTTGAATATCAGAATTTACCCGCCAAAGGGTGAGGCTGAGGATTCAAACGAAAACTTTTTAAGCCTTGTTTCTTTTTTCAAATAG
Source organism: Xestia xanthographa (assembly GCA_905147715.2). Lineage (NCBI taxonomy): Eukaryota > Metazoa > Arthropoda > Insecta > Lepidoptera > Noctuidae > Xestia > Xestia xanthographa. Next base: position 27,625,706 of record LR990653.1, on the reverse strand, counting down.
ATTAACAACGGCTCCGAAATGGAAGGCAAGTGGCCCCTCACGGTGTTGTACTCCCTGTACTACGAGTTCAGCAAGCGGTACCCGCACTCCCGCATCACCGGCATGAAGCAGGAGACGGCGTGCACCAAGATCGAACTGCTGTTCCGCATGTTCAACTATACCTTGGGGGAGGAGACTTTTAAGAAGGGGCTCAGGATTTTCTTGGAGTCACGGTAAATCATACTATCTCTTATATGTATTCTAAGGCGAAAGTTTGTATGTGTGTAGGTTTGTTACTCTTTCACGCAAAAACTACTGAATGGATTTTGGATGAAATTTTGCACACAGATAGTTTATAACCTAGATTAACACATAGTATACTTTTTATCCCCGTAGTAAGATCCCATGGGATACTTATCAAACTTCACGCGGGCAATCCCGGGGGCATAAGCTTATTATTATGAACTAGCGGACGTCCCGCGGTTTCACCCGCGTAGTTCCCGTTCCCGTGAGAGTACGGGGATAAAATATAGCCTATGTTACTCAGGGTGAATGTAGCTTTCTAATGGTGAAAGAATTTTTGAAATCGGTTTATTACTTCCGGAGATTACCCCCTACATACATACTTCCAAATTAAAAACAAATGTTACCTCTTTATAATATTATATAATAACAATAATAATAATATTAGTATTAGTATATTAGTATAGATGAAAATTTGCATAACATACTCAATTTTTATAATTACAATAATCCGCCAATTCAGGGGACCGGCACTGTCTCTCCTTAATACAGGCTAAATTTTAGCCTATCTAGGAGAACAGTACTTCACCCGTCTTTATTTTATAGTTGAACCTGAGCGGGAATAAACCGCAGTGAACAACTAAGGTTCATGATGACCATGATCAATAAGTGTTCATTGTCTTCATTTACCTTTACCGCTGTAGACCTGCATGGTTCTATTGGCGCAGGGCCATAGTCAGAACTAAAGCAGCCATCTTGTTTTTACAATAAGTACAGTTTTCACAGATTTTCGACTGCCTCGTTGGTCATGTGGTCGCAAGCGCGACTGCGAAGCATGAGTTGCTGGGTTCGATTCCCAGGTAGGGCAAAGTGTTTATGGGTTCTTCCATCACGAATTTCGAAGTAGTACGGAGTCGGGATTTGTGCCCAGTTGATGGCAATAGGCTCGCCCCCTTTTTACATGGGACTTAAACATAATTGGCGAAATGTTGGTGTGCTATAAGGTACACCTTTTCCTAACCCTTCGGGGATAACAGGCGTGATGTTATGTAATTTGTCTCTGTCATGAGTGCACAATTGTTTACCAACTGTGCACTCCTGACAGTGGCATAATATACAAGCGACAAAAGATTGAGTCCAAAGATTGATGCCTGACTCTTCACTGTTCCAATTGGTCACCAAATTTTATTCCATACAAAAAGTCGAAAGAGCCGTTTCGCACTTCGTCCCATCCGAATCCGATCCGAACACGTGAAAATACGGTCCGGAGTAGTCGTAGAACTATTTCTATGGTAGTTTACGCACTAGATCTGGCTTCCGACATCCGATTTTGCATTGTAGTGTATTTTCACGGGTACGGGTCGGACTCGGATCGGACATATAGTGTGAAACCGCTTTAAGAAAACAAATTATTTTTTATTTCATTTTGATGTTCCCGATTCATCATCAACAACAACAACAACAGCCCATAACGTCCACTGCTGGACATATGCCTCTCCCATGATGGGAGGAATTTGCCGTAATCTCCACGCTTGGCAGGCGGATTGGAGATCGCAGTGATGAAAGACTAACAGAAAACGCTGCTGCCCATTCTCAGGTCTACGGAGGCGCAAGGTGTTCTGCCTCAGACATTAGTCGCCTTATACGACACCCGTGACTGTAATGGGTTGGTTCTATTCTACTCTGCCGGATACCACACGGCTAGATTCATCATCAGTATAAATTGGTGCACTATAAGTCGTCGTCTCTAGGTTAGCAACAATTGGATACCTCCTTAACCTTTAAATTACTTTCTTCGCAGCAAATTCAAAACGTTCTCTGGCGATGACATCTGGAACGCCCTGAACACAGCAGCGGAAGAAGACAACAAGACTCCTGAGTGGGTGGACATCAAGACCGTGGCTAAGAGCTGGATAGACAAGGACAGGCTGCCTCTAGTCAACGTGGTGAGGCACTACCATAATAGTACTGCTGTTATTACCCAGGTGAGATTTTGTTTTGTTTTACCCATGACGATTTGCTCGTAGGTGCTTGCAAGTCGCGTGGCCGATGTTTTTTTCCTTTGGCAACTTCTTAAGAGTCCTATTACAAAAACATAAAATACTCACACTTCCCTGTTTATATATTTTTGAATTATGTAAATTTGTCAGAAAATACCCTGATTTTTACACCACTTGTGAAGAAACACAAACTAGATACACTTTTCGACACAACAAAAACAAAATAAACATACCTCAATCCCGACTTAAAATGCACTCAACCGGCCCTTTAGTTATGTCCACAAAAAATTATAATAAATTGCCAAATGACATTCGAGAAGCAGACAAAACCAATGTATTTATTAATAAATTAAAACAGTTTCTGGAATCCAAAGCATACTACTCAGTAAAGGAGTTTATAGATGACAAATCGATTTCAAAATAAAATTATCCGCTGTCATTAAAATACGAAATACTAAGATATGATGATAATAATAATAATTATTGCATAATAATTATCTAGATTATTCTAATAATAATAATATATACATATATATATCATTTAATTCAGGTAACAAAAGACCCATATAATACAATACAATACATAAATAAAAAAATATTAATATAATATATTATACATAATACACAGATCTAATCTAATCTAATAATTTATAAATTCATAAATAGATAAACAATAATACACATATAATAATTAACTTAAAATAATATTATTGAATTGCTACTTAGTCCTCTTCCTCTCTCCTAATGTTGCTGTGCCCGACAGGGTCCATATTGATTTTTTATTATTTGATTACACCATCTATGTATTACATATGGAATGCAATAAAGATTTGAGATTTGATTTGAGATTTGATTACATTTTTACGCAAATTTATGATTTTTGACGCAGTAATTTTCAGCAGCAGTAAGATATTTTAATTATTTGCTTATGGATAACGATAGTGCCCTTCTCTTTCTTGTAAGTTGGAGTTACACAATTTCATTTTTCTCTTCGTGTAATTTACAATAAATATTTTACGAACTCAGTTTGCAAGAATAACCGTCGGTGATGGAACTTTGTCGCTCAAATTCACATTGCTACATTCAATTCTTATAAAAGCTAAAATTACTAAAAGATAAGTTGAATGTTTTACTTGTTTATTGGAGTTCTAGAATTTCTTAAAATTTCTTGAGTTTTCTTTTTTCGGAACAAATCGTAATGTTTCATCCACCAAGTTTCTGAACGCACCTTTTTGACGTTTGACAGATTACGTTTCGTTGTCTGTGCGATGACGTTTTTGCTTGTCAGTGCCATATTGGTTTGGAAAAAACTCGCTTCCGTGGTCTTGTAATTTGGTGCACGCGGCTGTCGTGTAATTAGTGATTGAAACTTTAGAGTTAATGGTAATCCGATACAATCCTGATCGGTGTTTGATATTTTGTTGATAATTGAGTGAAAATTGAGAAATCTCGCCATTTTGGGTCTTGACCGCGAGTGATTTGTTGGTTATGTCCGGCCTTTTTTGTGTCATTTGAACGCCGGTAAATTCCTAAATTCAGTGCTGGACTATCGTATATCCCCGATTGGGTTAGCAAACCGGGATAAAATTCAGTTGGACATTGGTGAAAGGTGCCACGTGTGGGATCTGAAGGTTTGATCCTGGAGTCGACGGTGCGCGCTGTGGGCGTCCATGGAACCGTCGTAATCTTACATAACTACACATACACCACACAAACCACAGTTATACTTACACCCCACTCAGATACGACGTGACCAGGGACTACGTCACATCACCGGTACCAACGTGATGGTAAGTGTATCTAATAGGTGTTTTCACTTTGTCGATTGAACAAATATTATTGCGATTAGGGCTCCGCGTAATCGCGGACATCGTGAGTCTGTTTGTGCAGTCTCACACAACTGGTAGCAGAGCGTGGTTTAATTGTTAAATTCACCACTTATTGTCGAGTTAAAAGTATTGAGAAGTCTGATTTGTTACCTGTCAGCCTGACTCAAATTAAACATAGATTGTTTGACATAATATATTATGATATGTAGTGTCCCTTGTGGTTTGTACTTTAATTTGCTATTGTATAAACAAGGTATTGCTTGTACAGGGTCGGATTTGAACTTGTAATAATTCAAACTAAGTTTTATTATTTGGTTTAAATTGTAGTTGGGTCCGGGAAAATTATTCCTGTTGATTATTTAATTGAATTTAATTTGTTTATTTGATATTTGTCCCAATGGCTTCATTGAAAGCTGTAAACCAAGCCATTGGTGGATTGACCTCACAGCTAAGATGGTTTGCCTCTGCGGCTGCAACCGCTGAGCGTCGAGACCTGGAAGAGGCCACGCTTGCCCGGTATGAGCAGTTGAACGCGAGATTGAGTGCGGTTGACACTTTGTTTGCTCGCTTCAATGAATTGAGTTTGGACTTGGACCTGGAAACATTGGGTCAAGCAGCCCGTGATAAGGTTGTTGCGGATTATGACCAGATGTTGAACCTGGGTGACATAATAAGTATGCGCGCCAGGGAAATTTTGAAGAGTCGGGACCCTGCCCAGGTCAAAACAGAGACCTCTGTTGTTGCAGGCCCTGGACTTTTGGGTAGACTGCCTACCCTGGAGCTGCCACATTTTGACGGTCACTTGGACCACTGGTTAAGCTTCAGGAACCTGTTTGACAGTTTGGTTGATTCGCGCTCTGACCTCCGACCGGCCCAGAAGTTGGCTTATTTGTTGTCAGCCCTAGGAGGTGAGGCTCGAGCCTTGGTGCAGCACTTGCCGGTGACCGACTCGGCCTATCCCACTGCTCTGGAACTTCTATCCCGACGGTACCAGAACAAACGTTGCCTGGCTGATGTCCATATTGACCAGATCTTGGGGTTGCCGGCCATCACCAGAATGTCAGCGTTGCGTGCTGACCTTTTGAATCCATTGCTGGCAGCAACCAACGCCTTAAAACGATTGGAGTTGCCGGTGGACTATTGGTCCTATCTTTTGGTGCACTTGGTGTTGCAGCGGCTTCCGTCAGACTTGAGGTCCCGTTTTGAGCAGAAGTATGGTGGGGATAGTGCCACCCATCTTCCCCCCTTTGAGGACCTCGTCAAATTTTTGGAGGATGAGGGGCATTGATGCCTGAGTGGCGAGGGGCGCGTCTCCAAACGGGGACGTTCCGCCAACGAACTCTGATCCGGCGAGCGAGAAGCCCGGTGCTCATCTCCATCATAACCCCCCCTGCGCGAACCCCCATCAGAGGCTGGTCTGACAGAGCGGTTCGCGTTGGCGCACAAAACTTCAAGATGTGAGCCCCTACAAATTGAACAAGGGCGGGGGTTGGGGCAATCCCGATGAAAATGATTCCCCAAACACGAAAAGCACAGACGGCGTGCATTGGCAACTCGGCGGCGGGCACTCACGTGCAACTCCAAGAAGGCCACGCATGTTGGTACGCCATGTCCCGTGGCCTTACAATAGCCGCAAACAAGATTACTCTGGGTGCCACCAAAACGGGGGGCAGGGCGGCTATCACCAGGCCCGACAGTCCTAGTCCGTCCCTGGGCCCTCGGCCGAGAGGGCGGTTGGCTTGACCCCGTGGCACCACGGGCGTTGTCGAGGAAACGACACTCATCCTCCAAAAATTTGACGAGGTCCTCAAAGGGGGGAAGATGGGTGGCACTATCCCCACCATACTTCTGCTCAAAACGGGACCTCAAGTCTGACGGAAGCCGCTGCAACACCAAGTGCACCAAAAGATAGGACCAATAGTCCACCGGCAACTCCAATCGTTTTAAGGCGTTGGTTGCTGCCAGCAATGGATTCAAAAGGTCAGCACGCAACGCTGACATTCTGGTGATGGCCGGCAACCCCAAGATCTGGTCAATATGGACATCAGCCAGGCAACGTTTGTTCTGGTACCGTCGGGATAGAAGTTCCAGAGCAGTGGGATAGGCCGAGTCGGTCACCGGCAAGTGCTGCACCAAGGCTCGAGCCTCACCTCCTAGGGCTGACAACAAATAAGCCAACTTCTGGGCCGGTCGGAGGTCAGAGCGCGAATCAACCAAACTGTCAAACAGGTTCCTGAAGCTTAACCAGTGGTCCAAGTGACCGTCAAAATGTGGCAGCTCCAGGGTAGGCAGTCTACCCAAAAGTCCAGGGCCTGCAACAACAGAGGTCTCTGTTTTGACCTGGGCTCGGGACATCGCGCGGATGAGGAGTTTGACTACTATCCTCATCGGGATAGACCCCAGCCTGGATGCGGCGATCGGTCGCCGCCCAGGCATTACTAGGAAATTGGCGCCTGTCCCGCTAACGTACCTCCCCAGATCGACACGGTTTTGTTGCCAACGGCATCGGTCAGGGTCTGGGGACCCACGGGGGACTCTGTTGTGGTCCGTGCCATTTTGGACACGGGAGCCCAGGGTTGCCTTTTGTCGTCTTGGTTAGCGGGTCGGGTGAGCCTGGATGTCCGTGCCTTTTCAGGCACGATTAATGGAATAGGCGAAACACCTATCCCGACTGTTGAGGGACAAACCTTATTTGGGCTCACTCCTGTGAGTTGTTTGGACCCTAAGTTTTTTCCTTCGGCCATTGTTCTGACGAGTATTTTGGGCTGTCATCCCCAACGTCAGCTGTCGCCTGATATTGTCCGGTTGACGTCAGGCCTGGATTTGGCTGACCGCCGGTTTGATTCCCCTAATACAACTCATTTGATATTGGGTTCCGATGTACTAGGGAGAATATTGTTGGGTAATATGAAAGTCTTGCAGCCGAACGGTTTGGTGGCTGTCTCGACCATCTTTGGCTTTGCGGTGATGGGCCCAGTGTTGAAGGCTCCCCCTCCACCTGAGCCTGATTTTGCGTTGGCGTGTGGCTCCGCTCTCTCTGACGCTGTTCAGAGGTTTTGGGAGGTTGAGGAGCCACCGCAAGTGGCCCGCTTGAACCCGGAACATGAGGAGTGCGAGTTGTTCTATCAGAACAACACAGGTCGACTCCGTTCCGGTCGGCTCGTAACACGGTTGCCTTTGGTTGCAGTTCGACCACCTCTCGGCGAGTCCAGACCTATGGCCGAGAAGAGATTGTTGGCGATGGAGCGCCGTATGGCCAGGGATCCGGTGCTGCGGCAGAAATATTTAGATTTCATGCGTGAGTACGCAGACTTGGGACACATGTCGGTGTCAAATTTGGATTGGCGCTCAGTTGAGCATTACTTTCTGCCGCATCACGCGGTCCTCAAGGCATCCACCGGTAAGCTGCGCACAGTGTTTGATGGGTCTGCGCGGACTTCCTCTGGTGTCTCTTTGAATGATTGCTTGCACTCCGGCCCCAAATTGTTGAGGGACCTTTGTGATGTCATCACGTCTTTTCGTCGTCATCAAGTAGTCTTTGTGGCTGACATCAAAATGATGTTCCGGCAAACGGTTATTCACCGGGATGACAGACGTTATCAGTTGATCCTGTGGCGAGAGAATCCCCGGGACCCCATGGTTGTTTATGAGCTCAACACGAATACGTACGGCCTTCGATCGAGCCCTTTTGTTGCTATTCGTTCGCTTTGGGAGCTCGCGGACCGAGAACGCTTGAGGTTCCCTCGGGCGTCCGCCATCTTGAAAACGGACTTGTATGTTGATGACGTCTGCACTGGGGCTTCCACGGTTGAGGAAGCTATCCTGTTGCGTGACGAGTTGGTTCAAATTTTGGATTCCGCTGGCTATGAGTTGCGTAAGTGGGTGTCCAACTCGCCAGCACTGTTGGAAGATGTGGAAGAGGATCATAAGCAGGATCCTCATTTGTTTGAAAATGCTGACAACCCTGCTATGTTGGCCGTTCTCGGCGTTCAGTACCGACCAGTCCAAGACACCTTTACGTATGATGTCGATTTGGAGTCACCACACACTTGGACTAAACGACTGGTATTGTCTACTGTCGCGAGAACCTTTGACCCGAATGGTTGGATATGCCCGGTATTGTTTTGGGCGAAATGTTTTCTCCAGCGCCTTTGGACCGCGGAACTTGGTTGGGATGAGCCACTTCAGGAAACCCTTTTGGAAGATTGGCTCCAATTTGTATCCGCACTTCCTGCGGTCAACGAGGTCGCGTTACCACGCGCTATCCTCCCCCCTGGGAACTATACTGCTACCCTTCATGGGTTTTGTGACGCATCTTCGCACGGTTATGCAGCTGTTGTTTATCTGCGCACCGTCAGCGCGACAGGCCAGGTGAAGTTGTCACTGATCATGGCCAAGAGCAAGGTGGCCCCCCTCCGGACGGCATTGACCATCCCTAAGCTAGAGTTGTCAGGGGCGGCGCTTCTTGTGCGTCTCTTGAATCACGTTGCTCAAACTTTAGGTGGATCTGTAAACATTCGGAATTCTTACGCCTGGACGGACAGTCAAATTGTTTTGTGTTGGTTGAAGACGTCCGTCCACTCCTTGGAGGTCTTTGTGGCGAACCGAGTGTCACAGATACAAAATTCCGAAACGCCTTTGATTTGGAGGCACGTGCCTGGAGACTTGAACCCCGGCGACGTAGCCTCACGTGGGTGCATGGCCCCCCGCCTGATTGTGCACCCCCTTTGGTGGGGACCGGATTGGCTGACTCGCCCCGAGGATGATTGGCCTCGAACGCCAATTTTGATGTCGGATCCTTTGCCCGGGCTTAAGGTGCTCGCTGTTGGGACGAAGGACCCTCCGTTTGATCCGGATATTTTGTTGAATCGATACAGCTCCCTCGACAAATTGTTGAACGTTACCTCGTGGATCAGGCGTTTTGGTCACAATGCTAGGAATCCAGGGGACAAGCGCCTGTCACCGGTTCTCTCTCCTCAAGAGCGACAGGAGTCACTCCTCCTGTGGGTTCGCTCTGTGCAGGCCGTACACTTTGAGAAGGAGATCGAGACCTTGAAGTCCGGTAGAGTTAAGTTGTCGGGAGCCGTTAGTAAGTTGAACCCCTTTTTGGATGAAACGGGTCTTTTACGTGTTGGAGGTCGGTTGAGGCACTCTAGCCTTCCTTATGGGGTCCGTCACCCCCTCTTGTTGCCCAAGGCGGGCCATTTGATTAAATTGTTGGTGACTGATCGTCACATTAAGAACTCGCACGCCGGTTGCAATGCGCTGTTGGCCATTCTGCAGCGAGAGTTTTGGATTTTGTCGGCTCGTCGTACCATTTGTAGCATCGTCTTCCGTTGCATACCGTGCTATCGGACTAAGGCCCCAACGATGCAGCCCCAGATGGGAGACTTGCCTGCTGATCGTGTCAATGAGGCGAGGCCCTTTGCAGGCGTAGGAACGGACTTTGCTGGTCCCTTTTCGATAAAGACGTCTACCCTTCGCAATAGTAAAATTGTCAAGGCTTATTTGTGCGTATTTGTCTGCCTGTCAACTAAGGCAGTGCACTTGGAGCTGGTATCCTCCCTCTCGACGGAGGCCTTTGTGGCAACTTTGGATAGATTTACGTCTCGCCGTGGGTTACCTTCTCTGATCAGGTCTGATTGCGGTACCAACTACAAGGGTACAAGTAACTATTTGAAAGAAGTGTATGACTTTCTTAATGAGAGCCAGGTTGACATTGGTAACAAATTGGCCCGTCGAGGGGTCACTTGGTTGTATGACCCGCCAGCCTGCCCCCATTGGGGGGGTATTTTTGAGGCCGCGGTGAAAGCGGCAAAGGGACTCTGGCGGAGATTGTTGGGAGACACCGTTCTCACCTTTGAGGAATTAGCTACGGTATTTTGTCGCATTGAAGCGGTACTAAATTCGCGTCCATTGTGCCCGCTCTCTTCGGACCCTAACGATTTGGAGGCTCTAACCCCGGGCCATTTCTTGATTGGACAGCCACTTGTCGCTCTGCCTGAGTACCCTTTTGTTGATGTGAGCCAAAATCGGCTATCGCGGTTTCAGTTGGTGCAACAGCTCACTCAGAGCTTTTGGAAGCGTTGGAGCTTAGAGTATCTGCACATCCTCCAGCAGCGCGTCAAGTGGACTGATAAAACTCATCCGCCCAAGATAGGAGACCTCGTCCTTATTAAGGATGCCAACCTTAAGCCTCTGTATTGGCGCCGGGGGCGCATTCTCAATTTGGTGGCTGGCACCGACGGGGTACCTCGTTTTGCTGAGGTTTTAGTGGATGGATCGGTTATGAAGAGAGCGGTCGCAACCTTGTCAAGACTGCCAATTGATTAGCGGACGGGACGGCCCGTCCGGGGGGGTAGATGTTTCATCCACCAAGTTTCTGAACGCACCTTTTTGACGTTTGACAGATTACGTTTCGTTGTCTGTGCGATGACGTTTTTGCTTGTCAGTGCCATATTGGTTTGGAAAAAACTCGCTTCCGTGGTCTTGTAATTTGGTGCACGCGGCTGTCGTGTAATTAGTGATTGAAACTTTGAGTTAATGGTAATCCGATACAATCCTGATCGGTGTTTGATATTTTGTTGATAATTGAGTGAAAATTGAGAAATCTCGCCATTTTGGGTCTTGACCGCGAGTGATTTGTTGGTTATGTCCGGCCTTTTTTGTGTCATTTGAACGCCGGTAAATTCCTAAATTCAGTGCTGGACTATCGTATATCCCCGATTGGGTTAGCAAACCGGGATAAAATTCAGTTGGACATTGGTGAAAGGTGCCACGTGTGGGATCTGAAGGTTTGATCCTGGAGTCGACGGTGCGCGCTGTGGGCGTCCATGGAACCGTCGTAATCTTACATAACTACACATACACCACACAAACCACAGTTATACTTACACCCCACTCAGATACGACGTGACCAGGGACTACGTCACATCACCGGTACCAACGTGATGGTAAGTGTATCTAATAGGTGTTTTCACTTTGTCGATTGAACAAATATTATTGCGATTAGGGCTCCGCGTAATCGCGGACATCGTGAGTCTGTTTGTGCAGTCTCACACACGTAAAGAAAGCGTAATTTAAGCCATAAATGTCTTGATTCAGCGTCCATTATATTCCAAATAAACTCAATTTTATCAAATAAATTAATATGATATAAAACTTCGTTCTACAACGAATACGTTTTATTAGTTTTCGTTTGTCAATATAATAAGACAAAATTACAATAAATAAAATTAAAGTACTATAATTTTCCGTCAATTCAGCTCGCTCCTCAGTCTCATGTCAGTCTGGTCTCTAATTTTCGTCAATAACAACCGACAATCGTCCGGAGATCGCTATTATTATCGACTTATGTACGCCGATCGAAATAATTTGATCCAGGAAGTAAAAAACAAAAATTTGGGAAAAATGTAATAGGACTCTTATGAGATCGAGATTCTTAAGAGACCGGCCAAGTGCGAATTGAACACGGAGTTTAGACCACGGCGCGTAACGTAACATGCTCGCTGCGAATGGTGCATAGTGCTACTAACATAGTTTTTTAAGTTGCTTATACTAAAAAAAAATGATAAATTGTTATAGTATGTATTTTTAGGCTAAGGTATTTATTTATCTATGGGTCTTTGTTACCTGAAATAAATGGTTTATTATTATTATTACGGCCCGTAACACCGGTCACTACTTACCTTTACAAAAATAAATCAATTTTTTCACTGTTTTAAGGGGTAGCAGACTCGAGTATTTGCTATTAATTTCAGTTTTGATACCTCCACGCGTTCCTGAGTAAAAGGGTTTTGACAGACTGACAACAAATTGATCCTTTAGGAGTTCCGTTTTTGCCGACTGAGGTCATCATCTGCCTCGCCTTTTCCCAACTATGCTGGGGTCGGCTTCCAGTCCATCCGGATGCAGCTGAATTCCAGTATTTTACATGGAGCGACTGCCTATCTGACCTCCACAACCCTAAGACTGGTTGTCAGATTTTTTGAGCCGCTGACTACAGCACGGCTTAACCTAAAGATCAACCCGAGCGGCTGTTATTATTTAGCCACTAGCTCCTCTTTTGCTGACTGAGGGACGGACCCCTAAAAACAGATGATGCAACTAACTTTTACGAAAAGTCAAAGGACTGGTCTAAATCTTCAAAACTTTGTGCAAAGTTGCATGCGAAGCTACTGTTTGTCAGTAAATCAATAATTTTAGATTTTAGTTGATGATAAGTTGATTATTGATGATTAGTTTAGCCACATGATTAGATACAGGAAAATAAGGACATAACGTAACTATTGAAACTACAATGCGAACATCTAGTACAATAAATGCTTCTGAAGTGTGTGCAAAACACGTTTCCACTTCGCTTCAGTAGTTCCACCTCTGGCTGGTAGATGGCGTTACTTGTACCGTTTCAAGCTTTTCTTAGACATTAAAAAAATGGTACAAATTGTTGCAGAACAGACTTCACATAATCAGCGTAGATATATACATACATATATGTCGCCGCGAGGACACCTATAAGCTAAGCTTATTACATAATGTTATTGATTGTAACTAGTTGAATTATAATTTCTTATTCCATAAACGATAATATTGCCATCTGTGAGATACTCTGGCAACTATTATAACACCTGTGAGTGCCATTGACTAATTTCGTTTGAGTATCAAGCTCAACAGCGCCATCTGTTGGCTTGTCATAATCAGTTTCACTTGAAAATCAATTATCAAACTAAACTCGATGTTCTAGCTAAAACTATCGTTATAATTAACATAAGAATATTTGTTTAACAACTTTAGGGTTTCATTCATATTAGCAATTAATAGTTAATCACTTGACATTATGATTCGGCGTCACCTGTCAGGGAAAATGGCGCCGAATGTGATTTTACCGTCAATACCTGAATGTTTAAATTTAGTACGAGAACTAAGTAAGTCTCAATAATAGATCCCAACTTTAAATTAATAAGACTATTTTACACAGTGATTTACTAGTGTAATAAAACAACTGTAGCTCCAATCAACTCTTGAGTATATTCAATTCAAGTATTTCAGTCCACATAGGCCTGGATGGGCACTTCTACATTATTTCACGTTTTATACAAAATGCAATAATTACAACACTTATCAGTTATCAGACACAGATTCGACTATTAGTCTTAACACCACAATTTCTCCCAATGAACCGCGCTCTCTCGGCCGAGTGTCATGTTTTATAAACTACCCCTTCCCGCTACAACATTGACGGTTAGGCAGTGTTGTCATTTCTCAAATATAAAACGAATTATTAAAATCTTTAAAACCCTACATATTATTAGTTTAAATAGATCACAGCAGATTCTTATTATTTAATACATATTTGAAAATCATGACATTCGGCCATCCGACACTGTGTGGCCTCCTGGCACACACAACAATCATAAAAATAAAATCATGACATTCTTAAGCGTTAAAAATAAAGAGAGAAATACAAAAAAAAAAAAAAACATTTCTATACATTACAAATAGGTATATATACATTTTTAAAACTGACAACATATTTAACTAGAGCTTCTGACCCTGTACATTTAAAGAAAATGTTTTCCAATAAAATAGACAGTAAGAGGAAATATTTTAAGTTAGCTTTACTCAGTTACTTTTGCCAGCATTCTCAAAGCTACTGGACATCGGAGCTATGCAGTTCCAAAATGTATCCATGGTCGGATTTAATCAGCTGCAACTTCAGTGATCTTGTATGGACCCGAAAACTTCGACAGAGGCTTTGTACTTTTCTTATCATATCAAAATTGAGTTTTTCGACGTAAGGCAACTCTAAATTAGTACATAGACTTATCGGCGCTAAGCTTATTGGACAAAATCTCGTGTAATTTATATCGTGTATTTATTTATCCCAAACATAGCCTCTGCCGCAGTTTTCTGTGTTGAGGCATTAACAGGACTTCTATATAAAGAACGAACTCTGTTTTAAGCTTTCACGGTTTTAAAATAAACTAGGGAGCTCAAAACAATGAACAATCACGGAAGATATCCCGTAAGTGACAATATAAGTACAATATAAAGAACGAACTCTTTTAATGTGTGGACTAATTTATAATTTAAAATACCAAAGAACTATAAAGAGTTTGAAGTTAACGATTTAATTCTACTAATGAATTTATAAATAATGTTAATAATTAATATATTCTAAAATCTAAATTATGGTAACAATATTGAACATTTTGTTAAAATAATGAATGATAAAAATTAACGTATAAAGACAAATATTAAAGAATTGTATTGTTTGACTATGTATTACGCTCAACTTATTTTGAGACTAATATGTACCAATAATTATTTTACTTTACTAATTATTTTATATTAATTATTATTAATAATTATTTTACTGTAAACTTAATAAGTACATGTTAAATTTCACATAGAAACGCATTATACAATAATGTAAAATTATTTTTGCATGCCCTAAAAAGGCAAAATATGGTTTATGCATAAACCACCAACTTTAACATCTGGTAACACCTGTATTTTAAGCAAATAAATAATTTTTATTCTTAACATTACAAATAAATGATTATGATTACAAACAGTGTTGTTAATGCCCTATTGTATGTTTCCCAGACACTTGTTTCAGTAGCCTTGATATAGGTTAGATGATCATGAATTTTAAGATGGTTTGGTTAAATCTCTCTGCCTGACCATTAACTCTGATACAAGCTACTGCGTTTAAAATATGTTCTAATACAATGTGTATTACAAAAGGTTTTTAAAGTCTTTCAACGTAAAGCTTGTGTCACGGTCAGACTCAATCTTAGTTGGAACACCGATGACCGAAGTCATAAACTATTTTCTCAAAGACCTTAACCATGGTTTTGAGTCGTATGTTCACGTAATTTATTATTAAACTGCGGTTGAGGTCTCTGAGATGCAAGAAAGTTAAGTAGATCTTCGGGTACCGAACTATTCCGAGTCCGCGGCCTATTCCTAATCGAACAGTCAGTCAGCCAGCCAACAGCTACCGGTAATTTAACATCTATTTAATAATCCTAATTAATTTATCATAAAATATCCACGAATACTTTCATCACCAGGTAAAGTACGATGTAACATCCCTTCCAACGGACGTCCGTAACTTTCTTCACTAAGGAAAGCCTTTTCACTCGAACTATGTAGATATCAATGGGCTTTTCTGCCTGAGCCTTCATTTTCATGGACTTACGCCGGCGCCTCAGAGGTGTACCAGACGGGGTACCAAGCTCAACATCAGACGACATCGCCACAGCTCACTGAAACATTGTACATCATTTGAGAAGTAATCCGTTCACACTCGCATAAAAACGATGTCATGTGAATGATCGATCACAATAAGCTTAATTATCATTAATTTTAATTAATTTAATTCTCTATGACAGAAATATCCATATTTTGGGTAATAGGCATAAAAACATTATTATAAATCAAAGACATATACACAATACTATTTTCCAAATCAAGTAAAATAAGACGCTGGTCTTGGTCAAACAAACAAATAAGAAATTGAACTAAAATATCAATATAAATTCATTAATCAATCAATAAGTGAGCAATCCAACAATGTGAAACATAAAAATGTCATTTGTTTGCTAGCATTTCCAGGCTGTTGCAACAACATTTACTTGCCCAGAGGGGATTCCAAAAATGTTGTATAATTTAAACTTCATGTACAATAGTGGTACTGGTAATGGTGGTTTTATAATTTTGTAGTGCATGCTATAATTTCACTTTAGTGATTTAAAGTGAATAAGAAGACTTATGAAATATGTAGTAGTACATAGGCGGACTTAATGCCACAAGGCATTCTCTACCAGTCAACCTTTGGGTTAAATAAGAAAACATAGTGATAGGGTACAAAATAATGTTTAAAAAAAACTAACTTTTTGGTAACGAGAATATTAATACTTAGGTATATTGATACTAATACACATATACAGATAAAATTAACTAATATATATATTCTATCAAATACCAAAAATTAGAAAGAAAATAACGAGAAAACTAATAATTATTATTATGACTAGACTTCGAATTGAGTACGAACTTTTCTTTAGAACGTGAATTTGCGTTGCTTTTTGCTTTTATCCGTCAATGTCATTAATTGTCAGGCGTCAGTCTATACCAAGATTATTAAAGAGATGTAAGAGAATAAACTTAAAAACTACTGATTTTTTTTCTTTCATCAAAGGATAGCTTCATTACCAGCGAGCAACATAAGCTATATTTTATCCCCGTACTCGAAACTGTGACGTCCGCTAGTACTTCTACATAAAAGTACAGCTTAGCAGTAAAGTTCCTCAACAATAATACTACGCCTATTGATTTCTGAAATGTGTACAATATTCATCGACATAATCTGTCTCTTCTTTATTTAATTAAAAATCATTCGAATTCAATATAATTACTACGCTTCATCTAAACGTTGTAAGAGTCATTAACCAATAAGCAAATACAGTTAGCACAAATCCGACGAATGTATGCAGCTCACCCAATAATCCAGTGAGAAAATATATAGTGTAGTATAGTGATAGGGAATAACCAACTACTACAATAACCAGTTTTAATTCATTGCTCACCATTATTAATTAATTTTAAGTTGTAAAAGTGTTTGTAAAAACCTACTTGCAAAATAAACATCATTTATCAATTATCAATTATCAATTATCAATTATCAATTATCATTTATCAATTATCATTTATCAATTATCATTTATCAATTATCATTTATCAATTATCATAATTTATAAATTATCATTTATCAATTATCATTTATCAATTATCATTTATCAATTACCGTTTATCAATTATCATTTATCAATTATCGTTTATCAATTATCAATTATCATTTATCAATTATCATTTACAAAAATACAGCGGACTCACTAAATCGCATAACATAGGCCCTGTGAACACATTTAGTTCACTGGGTTAACATCTGTCTGACGACCGATTCACTGTGATAAATCAGTAGGACACGACTACCTAAAATCAAGTGAACTAACCGAGTCGCCTATGAACACACTTAGTTCACATTATCATTATCATCATTATCATCATGGATCCGACGACCGATTCACTGTGATAAATCAACAGGACACACCTGCATAAAATCAAGTGAACTAACCAAGTCGCCTGTGAACATACTTAGTTCACATTATCATTATAATCATCATCATCATGGATCCGACGACAGATTCACTGTGATAAATCAGTAGGTCATACCTACCTAAAATCAAGTGAACTAACCAAGTCGCCTAACATGGATCCGACGACCGATTCACTGTGATAAATCAACAGGACACACCTGCATAAAATCAAGTGAACTAACCAAGTCGCCTGTGAACACACTTAGTTCACATTATCATTATAATCATCATAATCATGGATCCGACGACAGATTCACTGTGATAAATCAGTAGGTCATACCTACCTAAAATCAAGTGAACTAACCAAGTCGCCTAACATGGATCCGGCGACCGATTCACTGTGATAAATCAACAGGACACACCTGCATAAAATCAAGTGAACTAACCAAGTCGCTTGTGAACACACTTAGTTCACATTATCATTATCATCATGGCCAGAATAATAAGTTATTGACATTTACCTCTGGATGCTTGTAAATAATCATAAATAAAGCATGTTTGTTACATTGGCACTACCAATGTTGCTCATTTAAATGCCGGTGCAGAGGCCTATGACAGCATAGCCATGTAAATAATAGCAAAAACAATGTAGCATTGTCTAATAAACATTGTGGGTAATCATCTCATCATCTCATAAATGCCTCATGGTCAATTCTTCAAAACACTTCAAAACGTGAAAGTTTTTATGTATTTTTCCTTTTTATCCAGCAAATATTAAAAGTTTAACGACTATCCCTATCTCTACCTACATGGCATACTATATGTACACACACCTACATGGTTTACTAACAACACTCACACATGGTTCTTTAGAATGGATGTTAACATGTAAAATCAACCCATCTTCATTGCTGCATTGTTAAACTCATATAATAATATATGCCATAATTATTTTAATGTTATCTATAAACTAACCAACCAACAGCGATACATAAAAATATTTTACGAAATATGCTTGTGACAGTTATTATGGCCAATTATAGGTTTCCCTGTGTAACTGGGATATATATATAATACATGCGAACGGACTAATGCCAGATATTTCCAAAAAATAAAAATACAATACAAAAATACGATACAAAATAATTTTTAAGTTATTTTTAGAATTGGATTACGATTTTGAAAAATTTTAAACAAAAAACGGTTGAATAAAAAAAAGAAGAAGAAGATTGGTTGCTTCTCATTTATCTCCATTTATAGTGTTCACTATTCGTTTTTTTTTTTTTTTAATGTCGGTTTATTAGAGTTAAATAAATCAACTTCAGAGAATTCCGAGTATTAAATTCAAGCAATGCGAGTCAGAACACAGTTCTTAATAATTATGTATACTTTCTGCATAGTTGAATCACGTGAGCTTTTTATCGGGGTAGAAATCTTTCTCTATTTCATGATATAACAATAATCTCCATGGTGTAAAACACTGTGCATACGTGAAAGTTTATTTGTTAAATTTCCACCCTCTTTTTTTTTACCGAAATTTAACAGAAAGTATACATCTTACTATGGTAAAGAAAAGGAAACAAATTACTTACTATTTCGCTGAGAGATGGCTCGTGGTTCTTGTCACTTCTGAACTGTAATAAAACAACTGTAGCTCCAATCAACTCTTGAGTATGTTCAATTCAAGTATTTCAGTCCACATAGGCCTGGATGGGCACTTCTACATTATTTCACGTTTTATACAAAATGCAATAATTACAACACTTATCAGTTATCAGACACAGATTCGACTATTAGTCTTAACACCACAATTTCTCCCAATGAACCGCGCTCTCTCGGCCGAGTGTCATGTTTTATAAACTACCCCTTCCCGCTACAACATTGACGGTTAGGCAGTGTTGTCATTTCTCAAATATAAAACGAATTATTAAAATCTTTAAAACCCTACATATTATTAGTTTAAATAGATCACAGCAGATTCTTATTATTTAATACATATTTGAAAATCATGACACTAGTAAAAAGCTTTTGTTTAACATAACTGTTTATATCACCGGAAATGTTCCATGATAGCACAGATTAAAGACTAAAAAGTAATGAGACAACTAGTTTATTATTAATGATTGAAAACGTGTTCAAATTGGTGAATTCTGTCATTATTTAATAGTAACACAATTATTGTAAAGTGTTTCATTATTATTTGTGAGGCTGATTGAATTTACTATTGTAATAAGTTGCTGAACGGATATTGTGGTACTTCCCCCCACTCAGAACAGACAGGGAGCAACGATCCGTATATCAATTTATGCGCCCCTGTCCATGTGGAGCAGGACCAGCATTGAGCCACGCATTTTTATCA
The DNA here is from genome assembly GCA_905147715.2 of Xestia xanthographa. Classification (NCBI taxonomy): domain Eukaryota; kingdom Metazoa; phylum Arthropoda; class Insecta; order Lepidoptera; family Noctuidae; genus Xestia; species Xestia xanthographa. Next base: position 27,606,190 of record LR990653.1, on the reverse strand, counting down.
GCGATATAATCGCCCAACTTGTAATAAGCTTGCTTACATAGTGTGCGTGCGTAAAATATTGTCAAATTACTGCAAAGAAAATATAAAAATACGCCAGGAAAGAAGAAAACCTACTGCTTATGCGATCCGTCACGTTAGCTTTACGATTAGCAAAAACAATTGAAATACTAAGTAATTTTAAGTGTTTATTGAAGTGAACGATCTGTAATACGATTTAAAATAGTGTGAAGAGTTTCTTCTCCTCAACCATAATAATTTGCGAATGGACGACTCAACTCTTAGAAAGTTAATCAGTTTCTGTACATAAATGGTTTAATAGAAATAAACGTTTGGAATTTGAGTCAAGTGCTGTGTGTGATTTCAAATACCCACCTACCTATCTATCAACAATGAAGAATCGTATCGCAAGGCGATGTGATGACTGAAAGACAATATGGTGGCGAATGGCGCCAATAATTTGGGGACAGTGTTCCTCTAAGCTTTCCCTGCCGTGATATATATCATCAAGCCTGTAATTCCCTACGGGTTAGGCAGAGGTGTTCCTAATATTACAACACCTGTGGTACACCCAATAACCAGTTATCTTTAAGTCCCGTGTAATAGGGGCGAACTTAATGCCAGCAGTCACGGCTTGGCTGCTACTGAGAAATTACTGATGAAAAACCCAATAACACTTTGCCCGACCGGGGAATCGAACCCCGGACCTCATGCCTATCAGTCGAGCTTGTGACCTCTGGACCAACGAGGCAGTTCAACGTAGATAATAAAAGTTACAATGTTTTAGAACTTTTGCTTCTATTTAGAGGGAGTAAAAAGACCTTTATCGACACCGAAAGGCACTTGTTCTCCCCGTCACGCGTCATTGCGATATTTTTAGGGTTCCGTACCCAAAGGGTAAAACGGAACCCTATTACTAAGACTTCGCTGTCTGTCCGTCTGTCCGTCTGTCCGTCTGTCTGTCACCAGGCTGTATCTCATGAACCGTGACAGCTAGACAGTTGAAATTTTCACAGATGATGTATTTCTGTTGCCGCTATAACAACAAATACTAAAAACAGAATTAAATCAATATTTAAGGGGGGCTCCCATACAACAAACGTGATTTTGTTGCAGTTTTGTCTATTTTTTTTAAATAATGGTACGGAACCCTTCGTGCGCGAGTCCGACTCGCACTTGGCCGGTTTTTTTTTTTTGTTCTAGAGTGACCATACATGGGAACCTTCTAGTTACGGAGATGTTGGGGGTCAAAGTTCCAACTTTTTCACAAGTTGTTTTTTTTAAATAAGTATATGTTTTTAATGAAGGTTTTTACTTCAAGCTCCTTCACGACCCCCGTACTATTCAATCCATCCATCAGCACAATGTTTTAAGTGCGTAACAAGCGTATCCAAACGAAAAACGTGATTTTTCACCCCAAAAAAAAGTCATATCCCAGCAATGTTTTTTGCGCAGAGTGACTTAGTTTGATGTATTGACGGCTTCGTGATGCGTCTGCTGTATATTATGTTTCCGGCTTCCTCACGATGTTTCCCTGCACCATTTCAAAGACCAAACTCACAGTGTCAAATATTTCGCAGAAAGTTTACCTCCGTGAAAGACCCCACGACGTTCCCGAGGCAGATACGATGTCCTGGTGGTTACCCATCGTGTTGATCAGGGAATGTAACCTGAAGGCGAAGACGCCCATTGGCGCCGCACCACTTTGGATGGACATGAAGTCAAGATTGGTGATCAACGAAGTCCCTGGCAAGGAGAAGTTCGTGATTGTCAACCCTGAGGAGATTGGTAAGTCATCATCTGCATAGCCTCTTCCCAACTATGACGATCCGGATGGCGCAGCGGTCGTAAGGCTGCCTTACGTTCTTAGGGTCCCGGGGGCTCGAATCCCGGTAGGAGTAAATGTTTGTGTGATGAGCATGGACACTTGTTTCCGAGTCATGGATGTTTATATGTATAATATGTATGTATTTACAAAAAGTATCTATGTAGTATATCAACTATCAGGTGTCCACGACACAAGCCTCGTTGCTTAGTGTGGCACTAGTTGGCGCTGTGTGTAATGTCCAGCAATATTTATTTATTTACTTATTTTATGTTGGAGTCGGCTAACCAGATGCAGCTGAATACCTGTATTTTACATGGAGCGACTTTCGACCCTTGGGGAGTTGAAACTACGCGTCAGTTATCTATATTCTATACTAATATTATAAAGAGGTAACATTTGTTTGTAAGTTTGTATGTAGGGGGTAATCTCCGGAAGTAATGAACCGATTTCAAAAATTCTTTCACTATTAGAAAGCTACATTCACCTTGAGTAACATAAGCTACATTTTATCCCCGTACTCTTACGGGAACGGGAACTACGCGGGTGAAACCGCGGGACGTCAGCTAGTTTTTAATAGATTAAAAAGTTCCGTACATTTTGACAGTTTATGTAGGTATAGCACTTTTGTAGAACGCATTACTTGGGTTCGAACTCGAGACTAGTGATTTGGTAGTCCAACAGTCACACCACAAGGCTATCACTACTCTGTTTAAGGCGATTACAGGAGCTAAATTAGCAACTATATTTGTGGTGGTTCAAAATTCGTTTGAAATACTGTTAGAATAAAGTTCTAATCAGCTTGCACTACAAAGCGGTTGTTACGTCAGTCACTGCGGCCGAATAGTGCGAAATGAGTGTTTTTTTGCGATTTACAAAGAATCTATTGATTGGACTAAAAAAGTAAAACACTATGATGCTAATATGTTGCTTGTAGAATTATTAGCCAAAAAATCGGAATGATCGCATGTGTTTTAGTAGGTATGGTTTTTACTCGTTAAAAGAAATTTTTAGAGAAAAGTTCGTGATTTTTTTCTATCGAATAAAATTAGTCGTATTATGTTTTCAAAACACTATCGTACTAGCATATATTCTGAACAATATCATATATTTTTCTGGTTTATGTTTATTGCAGTGAATCATATCCTTTTTTGCATTATAAAGCTCGCTCTTTAGCTTATGTAGTCGCCTTAAGTGTACACGATAAGAATGAATAATTACACACAAGCCTTTTCAGTTCATAGGATTGCGTACCTACGAGATCCAAATAAGACTCTTGTCAACCAAAAGGCCAACGGGCCTGACTGGTGGTAACAATAAAGGGTGTAAAACACCTCTTAACGAAGCCGAAAGGTACTTCTTCTCCTCGTCATTGCGATATTTTTTTAGTTCTACACCATACCTGGGAACCTTCTAGTTACGGATATATTGGGGGTCAAAGTTCCAACTTTTTGACAAGTTAGTTTTTTTTTTAATACAAGGTTTTAATGTAAGATTTTTACTTTAAACACCTCCACGACCCCCGTACTATTCAATCCATTCATCAGCATAATGTTTTGAGTGCGTTACATTGAGTTCTACCACAAAACATGATTTTTCACCCCAAAGAAAAAGGCGTTTCCCCAGCAATAATTTTTGCGTAAAGTTACTTAGTTTGATGTATAGAATGCTTGGTTGACGGCTTCGTGATGAGGTCTTTTACATCCTGTAGGTATATCACGGTCGCTTGTTTCAGTCACTTTTCGAAAATCATAAAGCCCTATAGAAAATATCAAAGCATAGTCCAAATACAATGGCAAACATCTTCCATTTAATTATGACACAGAATCGTAGACGACAGTAACTCCACTCCTCAAAATCACTTTAATATATTTCGCTCACAGTTTCTTTGAGAAGGAAAAGAGAAATGGCCTTAATATTAGCATATTTTGGTATTGTAATCTTGACTTTTGATAGGGTCTCGACTTAAGAGCGGCCAACCCGCCATACTTTTCGCGAGAATTTTGACTATAGCTCGTGCGTGATTATGCCGTTGTTAGACATATATCTTTGAATTTTTTGAACTAATAGGTATCTTGTGGACTATATCTAGGCTTCTATCGAAGCAGAAAATAAAAATTTGTAGAAACAAATTCAGTATAAGCCTCCAAAAATTGCTGTTTTTCACAACTTTTACCTCAACTTTGGCCGATCATAATGCACTTATAAATTGTAAAAGTAAAGAAATCATTCTGATAGAAGCCTTGCAAATGTAGTGGAAATTCTAAATAACAAATATTTATTTCACATACTTGTAAGACTAATTCAAAAACACGTATTTCCTGGAACAAGTTTTATAAATTTTCGAACAATATTTTTCGTTCAATGTCCCCGCGTGAAGCGGTATGAGGTACGCGGGAGGCAAGTAGTGCGGATTCGGGGCTAGGTAAGACAGGGGAGTTGAAAGAATACCACCGCTGTGGCTCTGGATGAAACAACAAGCTTTTCGACCATGCTCGCGTTGACGAAAGGCAGGCCGGGAAAGGCCCTCTTAAGAATGAATAATTACACACAATTACAAATCGTATGAACGAATAATTACACACAAGCCTTTTCAGTTCATAGGATTGCGTACTTACGAGATCCAAATGGGGCTCTTGTGCACCAAAAGGCCAACGGGCCTGACTGTTGGTGAAAATATATCACGGTCGCTTGTTTCAGTCAGTTTTCAAACATCATAAAGCACTATAGAAAATATCAAAGCATAGTCCAAATTTCAATGGCAAACATCTTCCATTTAATTATAACACAGAATCGTAGACGACAAAAACTCCTCTCCTCAAAATCACTTTAATATATTTCGCTCAGTTTCTTCAGTCCAAAAAGCAATAGAGAAATGGCCCTAATATTAGCATATCTTTGTATTGTAATCTTGACTTTTGATAGGGTCTCGACTTAATTGCACTTCCTGGCTCAATAACGATGGTTGAATGCGCTTTGAATATTGTAGGCGATAATTTCCAGATGGCAGGTCCTGGTATATTTATGAGATTTCAGTATTTTGATTGTTCTTTTGAGCAGAACGGTCTATGGAGTGCGAAAGCCTGTTTCGTAATTTACTGGATAAATAATTGTTTCATTAAATGGAATTTGGACGCTCCAGAAGGACAAACAGCGACCTCATTGGTCTTGGTGTTCTTCAAGGTCAAGGTCAAGTGTATAAAGGTCAGGTGTATAGTTCTCGCAATCAGCGTGCGTGTATGCTCAGTTGTATGAATGTAGGCGAAGCAAACAGAGTATTTATGGATGGAGTATGTTTTTGGAAGGTCGTGAAATACATAAAAAAATGCCACATAACAAACATTAGAGAACTTTTAAATTTTTCATTGTCAATCTTGTTTTAATGCTCAATGATTATTCAACTTAACCCATTACAGTTCTCAAACTTTAACGTGCCCCATGTGAATAAGAATTAATGTTTACAGTTCCAATATTCTAAAAAAGTTTTTGATAAAACGTAACATTATTTTGCATTATGTTAGATGGCAAGGCTTTCTAGTAAACCTACTAAATGCGCAATCTAAACATTTACAATACTTATGGCATCGCTTAGATATAATGCATAAGTCAATGATATTCTAACAAACAGATATGTTATAATACACCTACAAAACCACCGAAAAAAGTGTGCCGCGGGGGAGAGCCAGCTCACATACACGCAGTGACGCAGAATAAAGGAAAAACAGGCCAATTGACACGTTTTCGAGTCTTCACGATTGCGCGCTCATAACATATCTGTTTAATTAAATATCATTGGCATAAGTACAATATATCATGTCTCACTTCTAATTATAGGTACACATATTTACCGAATGCAGAAACGTTGTAGGTTGTATTTCGTCGAATAAATAGTTTTAAAGCAGGTAGCACATACCACCTGAGGACCTAGACATAGGTAGTGAAATTCATCCGCAATAACGTTGATGAAAAGGTCCATAATTTATTGATTTTTTTTCAGTTATCGAAAGGCTTGCGTAAATATGACATTAATTTAGTAAACGTTGGAGAGATAGGGCCTACGCAGACCGGAACGGCATGACAAGGGATTTAATTTTTTACCAATGGACATTTACACGTATTGTTATAGAAATACGATATAAATTGCTATGCTGTAAAATGATGCCGTGGCATCAAAAGGGATTTGCATTGAAAGACGCGCCACGGTCGTATTTCTATATCAATACGTTTGAATGTCCATTGGCAAAAAATCAAATCCCTTGCCATGCCGTCCCGGTTTGCGTCCGTTTTGAAAGCGGTTGTCGAATCACTTGTCTAGAAGTACTGGCCAGTACCATAAATAACAAAGGGAATGGTTTACAATGAAAAAAGAACACCAATAATTCTAATTTCAAATATTTTAGCGCCATTCCCCGTGAACTACGACCAAGAAAACTGGAACCAACTTTCGAACTTCCTTCAAAGCGAGAAGAGGACGATGATACCAGAACTGACCAGGGCGAAGCTGCTCCATGATGCATGGAACCTGGCATATGCTGGAGAGCTGTCGTTTGTCACTGCCTTTAATATGACGCTGTTCTTGAAGAATGAGAGGCACCATCTCGTTTGGGATCCTGTGTTCACGATGATCGATCATCTTGGAAGACATATCTGTCAGTGCCTGCATGGGAAGTTCCAGGTATGATTACGTATTTTAGTGAATGTATCAGCAATTAATGTTTTGAAATTATTTTCTAGTAAGATTGGAAGTGCGTAATTGATTAAGTTTGAACCCTGGATCGGTTAGAGTTTTTAAGTTATTCTTGAAAATTCTGAGTGGTAGCTTAGCACCTAAAATCAGAGGGGTTACCAAGATGTGGGAAATAGACGGAGCTATAGAGGACGTCTAGCGCCATCTCTTTCCTTCTCACAATTAGATTAAAACATTACTACTAGACATCATGCTAGACCACCAGTGCTTAGCTGATGTCAAAAGTCTCACCTGTAAATACGTTTCCTTTATTCTGTCCACACAGTCTTGTGGACTCGAAGTTGGCTTGAGTCCGTCGGAAAGAGTTTTATATTCACGCAAAAAAAGGGAAAAAAGGTGCAATGCTAGTCGTCACAGCGCCAAACTAATGCTGATTCCACGTCGATTGATACAGTCACTTCCATTAATATTCCCAGGCCTACGTCAGAATTCTTCTCAGTCCTCTCTACGAGGAGTTAGTTAAAGACGAGAAGGAGGACGAGGAACCTTGGCGCAAGAACCTGAGGTCCTTGACCAAGACCTTCCTCTGCCAAGCTGGGTACAAGCCCTGCATCAGAGACGCGCAGGATCAGTTCAGCAAGTGGATGCAGGCCAAGAATCCTGATGAGGGGAACCCGTAAGTAGTTCATGTTTAGCTTTAATATAAAGATTCAGATTTTAAAGTTGTAGTCACTATCACTATCACTACAAAATATAAAACCAAGTCCCCGGCCGCGTCTGTCTGTTCCTATGTATGCTTAGATCTTTAAAACTGCGCAACGGATTTTGATGCGAGTTTTTTTAATAGATAGAGTAATTCAAGAGGAAGGTTTTAGTATATAATTTGTCAAGCGGGCGAAGCCGCGGGCATCAGCTAGTCTAATTTATGGAATGTTGCAATAGGGAGAATTACTAACTAAAAAATATATGATTCTGTTTAGTCCGTCAGTTAGATTATTGTAAAATATTAGATACGTGTTTTTGTTTTATCAAATTAATAAAAATTGACGAAGATAAAACGTGTCAAAGATCATAAGTGGAGGCTTGTGACGTCACATTTGAGTAAAAAAATGTACTCAAATGTGACGTCACACGAGTTTTCGACGCACTGTATCGTCTTCATTTATTGTTTACGTGAAAAAACAAATATGTATGTGAACAAGTATGTTTCCAATATTTTTTGGAAATCTATCTGACGGACTAATTAGATTTTTTTCTCATCTGCTTATTGCAGTTAGTTCTGGCAGCCCTTATGGATCTTTGACAGTCGTTACGGGTGTTTAAAAGTCCGAAAGCCTGACAACATGTTTTACTAAGGAGTAGAACCTAACCATTTCTCTTCAGCCCGGTATCGTGTAATGGTCCAAGACCAATTAGACCGGTCAGATTGGCATTTTTTCCCATGTTAAGTACTACATAGTGTTTAGTTGCTTTACGTTAGACTGGAAGCCGACCCCAAAAAATGTTGGGAGATTGAGATACCCACCTAAATAGAACAACACTTTATCTTAAAAAACTATGACGATATTTGTAACAAATTCAGAGCAGAACAATAATCTGAAATTCAGAAAGCAGAACAAATCGTGGCATTCTAAAAATGTGTACAAAAAATATTTGAAAAAAATAATTGGCGAAGTTTTTGCGAGAGCGGTGTTAGAATAGGCGCCTGGAGACGTGGCATCTAATTGAGTTGCTAAAAAAATATACGCACAGATTTATTTTCATAATCTCTGGAGATTTCTTTCCCTGGTGTGATTTGGAGAATTAAGTTTCGTATCAAGGAATAAAACTCATGTTTTTTACATAATACATGTTGAGTCTATTGTTTTTGTAAATCGTTTACATCTCAAAACAAATGGTAAACTTGTAGAAACATCTGAAAAAATGACAAAAAATTGTAAACAAAACACAAAACAAGACACCCCTTGACGAGTCAAGGTTTTTTTTGAGGGTAGTTATTAAAATAAAACTTCATATAATAACACCAATCACTACTATATTTATCATTTAACACTGCAATATTTAAATATTATGATCTTCCAACGCGTGCGGTATTTTTGTTAGTTGAACTTCATCATTCCACGGTCACCTAACAACTGCCACTGCCGCCCACCATTGGCAATATGGAGGGGATGTCCCCTTCCAACTTTACGTACATCAATACAGCAACTAAAGTAAACATGATTTTAGTCATAATTATCTGACAATGTCTGACAATCGTAATGCTTACTAATAATTTAATATATGTATTTAAAATGCACAGTATGAATTAGCTATCAGTTATTAAAAATAATCAAGGATTTACTATTTGTACCTATCCGTTAAAATTTAGAGTCAAAACAGCTACTGTTATGGAATAATTATTATAATATTGCAAGAATTTACAAAGAATCACGACATTAGATATAGTAATTGATGAAATCATTGACGCAAAGTAACGTGCATGCTTAGGTTCGGGTCTACAACCAAATAACTTTAAATTTTGGGTTGGGTTATGGAAATTCTCAAACTAAGTACTTACTCACCAATACGGCACGGCACGGTAGGTGCAGTAGCTGAGCGAATGACTGCTGCGCTGCGTGCAGCATGCCGCCCGGAACTTTTATATATGTATGGCCTACAAACAGGTAGTTGTTTCGGGTATGGGTGTTTGTGTACGTGGGTTTAAATGTTTCTAAACGCATCCACGATCCAGGAGAAATTCCGAGTGTGCAAGGTTTCAAAAAACATCAATGCTTAGTTGCGGATAAGGAAAAAGTTTTCTTGATTCGCAACTGGTTGCGAAAAAGGAATAAAAAATCCTAATTCGCAACTGGTTGCCCCAGGTTAACCCAGGTAACCGGTTAATCCCAGTAGCGAAAACGGCCGGAGGGGATCTGTCTAACTAAAATTCAAAAGTCATCCTGAGAAGTCAAGAATCAGTTCTTTTTGAAGTATACCTATTGACAGTCCCCAAAACGCCAGCTCCTCACCACGGGAGAAGTGGCGGAACAAACTCCCCAGCAACACACATCGAACATCTTTTATCACCAATAAAAAAAGGTCAAATCAAATGAATCTTTTCTACCCACTGTACTTTTGTAGATAACAAATATTAAACTCGATTAACTTTGAACATGTGACCCGCAGTACATTTGAAGTGGGTCGTTTTCGACACACATCCGCTAAAAGAGAGACGAAAACCGAAATAGATTTCTTTTTAATTCCATGAGGCGTATGATTTTGTTTAATATGTATTATAAGCCTCTGGCTAGCTGGATATTCATTGAACATTTCTTTTTGAGAGAGACAAAATAATAACTGGATGCAGTCACCTCAAAATATAATTACTATTAAATCATGACTGCCTCATTAAGTCATTGGTAATAGGTAATATGCAAGAAATACAAAAATCTTTTTATTTATTAAAAAAGCCTTATGTGTAAAAATGCCTTATGTGTAAAAATGCCTTGTGAATTTTACTAATTAAATCTATGGATTATTAACACTGAAAGCTTTTAAACGTGATTCAGATGTACCTACTAATTGCACTCCGTTAATATTGGTGAATTTAAATGTTTGTGGCAAACGATTTTATATTTATTGTGTCTCTCTCTCTTCTTCAACTTTTCACCACCCAATGCTGAGTGTAGGTCTCTTACAAATATCTCCACTTTTGACGGTTTTGAGTCATGGCTAAATAAAACTGGATTTATTTATTGTGTGCTAATGATTATTATGTGGTTGGACACTTATTTATTACTGTATTGGTACTGTTTATACATTAAACATTGGGCTTCATAAAACATAAACATCGTCATCTCTGGGACCCATGTGTTCACTGAGGCACAAAATGGCGTCTACCTCCATTGTCTTGTAATCTGATTGTTTGCTGACTCTGTTTTGTGAACGCTTGACATGATAGTTCAGACGATTTTGCTTACAACTAATATGTTTAAGATACATTACACATTGGTTTCGATTCTGTTGTGCACAAACTAAACTTAATTTAGGCTATTGCTATTTTTTACTAAAAGGCAGTGCGAGAAAAGGACGGCTAAGTATAGCTATGAACTAAGTTAGAGATGTCAAACTAGTTTATGCCTTGCGCTTCACCGTGTTTTTAGTCGACATGTTTTTACGTGCACCCTTCAATGGTATGGAAATATTAGTTCGAATTAAATTTGACAGCTCTAAATTACGTCTGTCTCTTTCTCGTTATATTAGAGAGAAAAAGATAGCAATAGCCTAAATTAAGTTTAGTTTGTGCACAACAGAACCGACACCATTATACTTCTAGTAATTACGGCGGAAGTTCTACCGCTGCCTTAAATTTTTGTCATAAAAATACAACGTGCAACATGCAAATGAACAAATGAAAAGGTCCAAAGTCTAACTTGTAGTGTCCGCATTAAAGTCGTAATTGAAATGACATAAATAATTCGTGGAGATAGTTTAGAGTTTTGTTTCAATACGTTAATGTAACAACAAAATAAGTTAACCTCTTTTCATTTCACAGCCTATCAAACCAGTGCATCTGCCCAGTCTTCAAATGGGGTACAATGAAGGAATGGGACTTCGGACTGCAGAGGGTCATCAACTTCCCTCCATCTCGAAAGCAGAGTGAGAGGACATACCTCCTGAAAACCTTGGCAGGATGCCCAGAAGCTGAAGAAAAGATTAACAGGCTCCTGAATATCACGCTGCTGCAAGGTCATGCTAATTTCACGGAGACGGATGCTTTCTTAATATTTAGTATGCTGACAGGATCTGCCACGGGTTATACTACTCTGTTCAACTTCTTGAGCAACAATTGGGATGTGTTGAGAGAGAAGTAAGTGCTTCCGATCTTTACGTTTCATTTAAGTTGTTTTGCGACCGCTGGGCATGGGGTTTTGGGTTCGATTCCCAGATCCGGTAAAGTGTTATTGAGTTTTTCATCATACTTTTTCAGTAGCAGCTACGGTGTATGGTTTTGTGTCCGTTTGATGGCAATAAGACTTCCGGCAATATTGTTTGAGTGTACTTTTCCTGTGAAAGGGTTTCGGAGATTGTAAATAATAAGTGAAGTTTGATAACACAATGATTCCTCAATATATTGTTCAAAATATCTTGCAGAAAATCGTATGATTGTCGAAATAAAAATAAATTATAAAATCGATACATTACAAACATGCGGAGAGCAAAAGGTGAGAGGCCTATACACTTGAAACGTCTATGTCGAAAAAAGACATTGACAGCTGTCACAGTGTTGCAATATGTGAATACATACAGTGGAAACAGCAAGCAAACATTCAATATTTAACAAATTTATGGATGTACTATTATTAACAACTCTACTAACCCTTTGCGGATTAAAGAATTGATGTTATGTTTATGAATTGAAGAAGGATATAACTAATTCATTATTTGATAACTTGAACAGTTACGTAGGTTATGCAATATTGGTTTTGGGTAGCGCTCTGCCTATCCCCATGAAAAAAAGGCGTGAATTTAAGAATGACAATGGTAATATTAAAAATGATACCATAAAAATTCAATGTGCAAACTTAATTAGTCCGCCATTGCAGTTTAAAATGGCTGTATGTTTTTAAAATGATCACGTCATGGCTATTGTCAATGGCCAGATTAAAATAAAAAACCGGCCAAGTGAGAGTCGGACTCGCACACGAAGGGTTCCGTACCATTGACTATATTTAGTATTTGTTGTTATAGCGGCAACAGAAATACATCATCTGTGAAAATTTCAACTGTCTAGCTGTCACGGTTCATGAGATACAGCCTGGTGACAGACAGACGGACAGACAGCGAAGTCTTAGTAATATGGTTCCGTTTTTACCCTTTGGGTACGGAACCCTAAAAAAAGGCAGTCGTTCGTTCCATAATTTATTTATTGTTAGAGGATATTTGAAGGTCATGAGGCAGTCTAGTACAATCAAATCAAATCAAAATCAAATATGTATTTATTGCGAACAACAAGGTCCATAGGGGTTAGTAAAAAAGTACTTAAGAAGTATGTTAGCGGTGAGAAATTAGGAGATTTAGTTACATTCATTAAAATTCAGATCATTCTTCAGATAATAAATTATTTAATTAATAATTCTATTATTGTGTGTTGTTCAATTTTGTCAGTACCATAATGTGATGACATAAAATAGGGCAGTCAAATTTGTCCGCAATGACCGCCAGAAACCACAATATCAGGTATTTTTTTCTTTGAAATATCTAATATTGAAAGTGAAGCAGACAACATACTTTGTTGAAAGTCTGTAGAGAGACTTTATTGTAACAAATTGAGAGCACAAGAAAGGGAAAGATGAAACACATATAGAGATATTTTTTTAAAGTTTGTCATTGTGAGGAGAAATAAAGAACTTTATTATTATTTTCGCTGTGTTTAACAGTGTGACATAAAAACATTCTGAAGGTAAAAATAATAAAAAAGACTCAGTTAACTAGGGAAAACGCCAGGGTAGCCCACGAAATTAAAATTTTCTTACGTTTTTTTGTAAATTTGTTTGTGTTGATGATTTTAATGATTATAAAGGTCGTAGCACACGTATCAACTCGGAAAGGGATCGTCACCGCCTCGCCTTTACCCTTTGCGTCAAACAGGCGTCTACGTAACGTAACCACGTAACGTAAGCGGATCAGAAGCTACGGCACGTCGACTCGGCTACAGCTAGGCGACCGACGCTGCGCTTACGGCTCGCCGACCGCTACGAACGCGAACGTTAAGTGTAGAACGAAGAGAAGTAAGCTAGGGTACGGAGAGCCATAAGCGGGTACGGAAAACCGTAAGCGCGGGAACGCACCACACCGCGGTTTGTGAGCTTGTCCCGAGGCGAGGCGATTACGTTACGATTCCAATTAGTGTGCGATGCAGTAGGGAGTTTCATACAAATAATATTGAACGGCTCGAGTTTATACGGTGACGATCCCTTTCCGAGTTGATAGGTAAGTCTGCTACGACCTTAACTCTGTAAAACCATAGCTGTAACGGCCGTAAGTCATATTTTAATCAAAAATTTAAATTTCGCGGGCTATCCTGGCACTTCCACCTTATAGATCGTCCTAACGAGAGGTTTTCTTTTAGAGGTATTAAAAAAAACATAGTTTCCAAGAACTCTGTAGATGGCGTTGAATTGACTTCGTTGTTCTGCGATTTCGGCGGTCTCACCAGTTCTGGAGCCATAGCGTTAGATGGCGCCTCTTCCTGTCTGCTCCGACTTTCGGTATCTCGGTTCACTCGTGCAAAGCGATGGCGAAATAGATCGTAGTGTAAAGCACAGAATTAACACGGGATGGATGAAATGGCGGCAGGTCACGGGAACAATCTGCGACTCCCGCATTCCCCTTAAACTCAAGGGGAAGATTTATAAAACAATGGTTAGACCTGCTGTCTTGTATGGATCACAATGTTGGGCCACAAAAGGGATGAATGAAAGGCATTTGCATGTCGCGGAGATGAGGATGCTAAGGGGGATGTGTGGTGTTACACGAATGGATAAAGTTAGAAATGAGTATATAAGAGGAAGTCTGAAAGTGGCGCCGGTGACTGAAAAGTTGTGTGGTAATCGGTTGTCGTGGTATGGGCATGTGATGCGGAGGGATGAGGAACATGTCGTGAGGAAAGTTTTGAGTATGAATGTGGATGGGTATACGAGTAGAGGAAGACCAAAGAAACGATGGATGGAATGTGTTAAGAATGATATGGCAAGAAAAGAAGTGTCTGATGAGATGACGAAAAATAGAGAAGTATGGAAGAAGAAGACATGCTGCGCCGACCACAAATGAATTGGGATAAGGGCAAGAGAATGATGATGACTAGGTGCCAAAGCCAAAACGCTTGGAAAAATAAACATTGCGTCACGTCACATACGCTCTTTGACTGACACTTTCGTTTGCTTATGCTTCCGAATATATTCTAGTTTTCTCACGATTTGTTAAAATCAGTTTTTTTACTTTCCGTTCCTTGCAGTAACTTAACAAGTTCAGCGCCATCTATCCAGCGACTAGGGAAGAGTTTAAAAAGAAAATTCCCAAAAGTAGCTAATTTTTTTCTTTAATTTTGAACTGCCTCATCGCTTCCGCTTACCTCTTATGCTTACATCCCCTCACTAATCGCGTTTGCATCACTCAAAGGGTTTAGCAGCGAAGTGCACAGGTAGGGAGAGGTTGCCAGCTTAATGGCGATGCACCACAGGCGCCAATTTACCTCATTTGTGTCTAGACTCTAGCCCTGCCTAGATAGTTTAGCTCGAACGCGAGCCAAAACAAAGTGAGCTTGAAAGTTGTGCGAGCTTGTTTAGTTAGTCTGGGCTATTGAAGTTTAAATGTGTGCCATATCTTCTGGCTGGCTTGATTAGCCCTGGATTTTGGTCCCTTAAAGTTAAGCCCACGTTAGAGCCGCAGTGCAGTGCAATTCAACAGAAAAAAGTTTGCTGTGGTCTGTCTGTAGTTTGTCAATACATAATTAACGAAGACGAAAGGCACTCGTTCTCCCCATCATTGCGATCATTTTTTTTATCTACATCATACATGGGAACCTTCTTGTTACGGAGATATTGGGTGTCAACATTCCAACTTTATAAAAAGTTTCTTTAAAATACTAGTTTTGAATGTTTATTACTTTAAATACCTCCACGACCCCCGTGCTACTCAAATGTTTTGAGAGCGTTATACCAAGTTCAACCCTAAAACATGATTATTCACCCAAAAAAAAAAACTCGTTTCTCATCAATAATTTTCGCGTACAGTGGTGTCGATTCTGTTGTGCACAAACTAAACTTATTTTGGCTATTGGTATCTTTTACTAAAAGGCAGTGCGAGAAAAGGACGGCTATACCAATGAACTAAGTTAGAGATGTCAAACTAGTTTGTGCCTTGCGCTTCACCGTGTTTTTAGTTGACATGTTTTTACGTGCACCCTTCATTTGTATAGAAATATTAGTTATAACTAAATTTGACAGCTCTAAATTAGGTCCGTCTCTTTCTCGGTTTATTAGAGAGAAAAAGATAGCAATAGCCTTTTTGTTTTTTTTTTTTTTTTTTTTTTTTTTTTTTTCGGATGGGAAATCATCAAATAACCCCTCCTGCTCCGCCCAGAGCGGGAGGGGTCAGACTTTTACTGACTAAAACCCATCCATGTTCCTTCATCGCCCTTTGTGTTCCGGGGCCACGGTATCTCTTTCGAATAGTCCCGCAACCCCGGCAGGCATCGGTCCTTTCGGACCCCTTCCTTTTTGCTGACTCTCTTTGAGGCGCGCGTGGAACACGAACGCGCCGTCGACACGGCCTGTCGTCATGTCATGAGACGGACGGACGGCGAGCTAGCCCATAGCTCACCGTCCACAGGCCCGCGCCTACGGTGGCCGGGGGCTACGTGGTGGTGGCCCCCGACGCCCGGGGCGTCTCCCGCGGCGGCCGGGACGTTGAGAGTTTCTCTCCCTCTCACGTTCCGCCACCTCCTTCTCTAGCATTACTGCTTCGCAGAAGGAGGTGACGGCGTCCCATTCCGTCTCGCTCCGGACCATGGCTTGCACCAGGGCCGGACGCGAGAGGTCGCCGCCGCCGATCGCCGCTTCGAGGACACGGCGGTGCTCCGCCCACGCGGGGCACACCTCCACCGTGTGTTCCACCGTGTCCTCCGGTCGATCCTCACAATGGAAGCACCCGGGCGTTTCCTCCCGCCCGATTCGGTGCAGGAACCTCCCGAACACTCCGTGTCCGGTGAGGACCTGCGTCAGGCGGAAGGTGAGGACGCCGTGGCGTCTCTCAAGCCACTCCTCAAAGAGGGAACTTATCGCCACTATTGTGGCGTGCCCTGCACGGGGTTGCGACAGTCGCTCTCTCCATGTCGCCATGAGATCCCGCCGGAAGTCTGTCCGCTGAGCGACAATTTGTCGCTGCAGCGGAGTTTCCCCCCGGCGTAGCGCCTCCGCGCGCCATTCATGCAGGCGCGCGAGGACTATCGCCTCCAGATCCCATGGCGGCAATCCGGCAAGGAGGCTCGCCGCCTCGCGGGCAATCGTGCGGTAGCCCCGGGCCAGCCTTACGGCTACTACCTTTTGGGGCGCGTTCAGGTAGTGGGCGGCACGCCGCCTCAAAGAACGCGCCCAAGATAGCAATAGCCTAAATTAAGTTTAGTTAGTGCATAACAGAATCGACACCATTTACTTACTTTGATGTACAGAATGCTTGGTTGAAGGATTCATAAAGAGTCCAATTATACCATGTCCAATCCAATTATCCCGGTCGGAGCAAATGTTTGTGTGATGAGCATGGACATTTGTTTCCGAGTCATGGATGTTTATATGTATAGTAAGTATGTATTTACAAACAAAAAATATCTATGTAGTATATCAACTATCTGGTGTCCACGACACAAGCCTCATTGCTTAGTGTGGCGCTAGATGGTGCTGTGTGTAATGTCCAGCAATATTTATTTATTATTATTATTTATGTATAAACCATTACTCTTTCCTAAACTCCACAGGTACATAAGCAGAACGAACCTCTGGGACAATCTCATCACCTCGGCCACTTCTCAATTCAAAACAGAAGAAGGTCTAGAACTGGTGACACAACTATACGTCAGTCACCAAGGACAGTTTGGATCCGCTGAACACATCATAGAGAAATCTATGAGGAATATCAGGGTAGAGGCTGAATGGTCTGCACAAAACCTGCCAGTGATCGAAGCCTGGCTGGACACATATTTAGCCACTAGCGATGTGAAAGATAATAAGTTTATCAACATGTGATTTTTTTTTATATCGGTATTTAAGTTATGTATTATTTTATTTTATTAAATAGGTTTATGAGTGATTGGGGTTTTATTTGCTGTTGCGTTTATAATGAGTCCTAAATAAATGTACGTTATTTTATTAACCGACTTCTAAAAAAGGAGGTTTCTCAATTCGACCGTATATATTTTTTTTTATGAGTGTTCGCGGATAACTTCGTCGTTTATGAACCGATTAAGATGATTCTTTTTTTGTTGGAAAGTAGATATCTCAAGGGTAGTATCATGGTAAGGAAATCAGGATCTGATGATGGCATCTCAGAGAAATCGAGGGGAACCTTCGAAAATCGTACTAGTGACTAGTGCGTTTGTTCTTTTTTTCACTAAGTATTTTAAAGCACTACTATTTAATGCAGGTCTGGAGTCGATCTAATGATAGAGCCGAAAGACGGTCGAGGGAACTCCTCAACGATTTAAAGCAATTACCTGGTGTTTGGGCTTGACTAATTTGTATTGATGAGAACTTTACACCTAGATGGGTTATAACTGTCATTAAGGGTCTGATGATGAAGACGAAGGGAACTCCTCAATGTTTTACAGTAGCTACCTTGTGTTTGGACTTACTTCATTTCTATTGATTAGAACTTTGCACCCATATGGGTTATAAGTGCCATTATATGTCTGATGATGGAGACCATAGACAGTCGACGGAATTCCTCAACGATTTACAGCAGTTACCTTTTTTTGTGCTTACTTCAAATTGAAGTTTGCATAGCAAATATTTGTATTATAGGATACATTACAACTACTATTTCAGCCGAAAGACGTCCACTGCTGGACATGGGCCTCCCCCAAAGGGGGGTTTTTGCCATAATCGCCACGCTTGGCAGGCGGGTTGGCGATCGCAGTGCGGTTGTTACAAAAGCATAGAGAACGCTGCTGCCCATTCTCTGGTTAGTTCCTTAGTCGCCTCTTACGACACCCACGGGAAGATATGGGATGGTGCTATTCTTTACGTCCGACACCATACATTACAACTATAATTGGAAAAATAAAAACTTTTTTGCAAAAAATAAAACCGACTTCAAAAAAACATGAAACTGAAAAATAACTTTAGCTTCAGCAGTCGGTGACTTTTGCGATTGATTTAGTTTTTTTGTCACCGACTGCTGAAGCTAAAGTTATTTTTCAGTTTTATGTTTTTTTGAAGTCGGTTTTATTTTTTGCAAAAACGTTTTTTTATTTTATTTTGTTTATTTCTCAATAATATCCAGATATTACGTTTTCGTGGGTACGTATAAAAAATATCATAAGTAGATACTAACTCAGGTCACAATGTTTCATGCCCTAAATTAAGTTAATTTTATAAATTAAAATAGAAACGTTTTCCATTTTCAACTCGCAAGTCCTAGTTAACACGTTGATTTCGTATTACTTTTAGTTCGAACTAGAGCAATATTAATTTCATTATTCTCGTTAAAGTGAGCACTGTGTATAAGTAGACGTCGAAGTTGTTTTCAAAGTAATGTTAAACAGGACGTCATCAGATAGAAATTGTTTTTTTATTTACGTTTAGTTTTCTATTCAAAGTTAAGGTTTTAATGTATACTAGTAAATAAAGTATTATAAAGTGGTAAAGTATGTACCTAAGTTTGGATGTAGGGGTAATCTCCGGAACAACTATATCGATTCCGAAAATTAATTCACTAATGGGAAGCTACATTATCCCAGAGTGTCATAGGCTATATTTAAAATGTAAAAGCTAGCTTTGTTTAAATTAAGTGACAATACTCCAAGGACTATAAATATTCTTCTTACTTCTTATTCTCTAGCGCACACAAAATAACAATAAAACGTACATACAAACTACAATAATATGGCTCAATATCTGCCAGCGTCAGAAATGAATAATTGCTGAAGTTTAGGACATTGAAGGCAACACTTTAAATAGAGTTTAAGTAGTCATTACTGAGGAAGGTACTCAAATCTAGGCAAAAGTCGTGCGATTTTATGTTAGGTTTTGATATTCAAATGATTGGTAGGTACTAAGAACGCCATCTAGTGACACCACAAGGAAACAAAGAAGCTCACAATTTTTCTTGAAGATAGAGTAATCGATCAATTTACACAACTGCAAATATTATCGTATTATCCATCTGTGGATATCCAAAGTAGACCGGCTTTTGGGAAATATGATCGAAGATCAAAGAATTCTTGCCATACTGACCATGGCATTTCATCAGTGGAGTAAGTGTTTAGGTAATGATTTGTTTTCAAGGTCACTTTATCTATTAAATATGACGCATTATCCAGTAAAGTGTGAATCCATTAAACTATCTTTTACATCTAAATGTACCGACAGTGTAATTATAAACATTACGCAAATCAATGAACTCTACACCAATGACCTTCCGAAGATAAAGTTTTTATTGGCTCCAAACATTCTAAGAACCGATTCCTAGTATTAAAACTATCACGGTTTTGAGATAACCTTTTATGACAATGAAGCTGAGGTCACACTGTGTGCTATGCTAACTTAACAAAGCTACCGAAAGTGTGGCTTCCTTGCGTAAGTACTTCAGTTTTATGTAGAATAGATATAGGGTTAAACGGGCTTACTGAACTATGATAACTAACCTGACTATCTCAGCAATGTTACATCAACTCAAGTGTGAGTGAGTCAAGAAGGTGACATTGGTGTCAATTCTGTTTTGCACAAACTAAACTTAATTTAGGCTATTGCTATTTTTCCTCTCTAATAACACGAGAAGGAGACGGACGTAATTTATAGAGCTGTCTAATTTAGCTGAAACTAATATTTCCATAGAAACGAAGGGTGCACGTTAAAACATGTCGACTAAAAACACGGTGAAGTGCAAGGCATAAACTAGTTTGACATCTCTAACTTAGTTCATAGCTATAGCCGTCCTTTTCTCGCACTGCCTTTTAGTAAAAGATAGCAATAGCCTAAATTATGTTTAGTTTGTGCACAACAGAATCGACACCATTGTACTGCCTAATTAGAAAACCCAACTAAACTTTATTATTAAAATACAGACTTGTATGAACATTTTGAAGCTTACTATCAAAAAACTAAATTCTGGATTAAGCTCGTCTTTATCAATTAGTCGTAATATTGTAACAATGGCTGTAATTGATCTGTGTTTAATATAATATTAAGTTCTGTGTATCAAGATGTTAGCTCTTAATATAATAAGCTTGCAGCTAAATGGGCTCAGCTAAGTTAGCTCATCCCGCGGTGTGACCTAAGCTTAAGGCCCGTCACACACTCTTGTTATTTACACGCTCGGGTGCGACCACCCTTTAGGGAGCGAGGTTAGGACGTTTTGGTTAATGAGGACTTTGAAGGGTGAAATTATGGATAAACATCAAACATGATCAGGACTAGGATAATTACAGAATGGGTATCATTTAAGCTATCACCAATTTAATTAGTTTTGCGTTCCTTAAATAATAGGGTTTGCCCTCAAAATAGTAGATTTGTCACCAAAATGTAGTCACCAAACATTATAAAATCAATTCCACAATAAATCACCTAAAATCATGAAGATATAGGGTCTAGTACCAAACAAATGTTTTTGTATGTAATATAAAAGGTTTGTCCTAATAAGTATTTAAGCAAACTAATTTAAAGAGATCACCAATAAATCATAATTATTATGTAACTAGAAAATGGTCGACGGACCTACTTCTGAATGGTTTATAAAAAAATAACCACGAAGGGTATGGCGGGGTCTATTCGCTCGCTTCGCTCGCTCATTCGACCCCGCCATACCCTTCTAACCTAATCTATCCGTGTCGGGGTGCCCCAAGTCGGCCTAGGCAAAACTAGTTTGTCATCAACCACCTTTATTTGGTGACAGATCTACCATTCTGAGCACAAAGCTATTATTTAAGTAATAAAACTATTATTATAAGAACGAAGTTTATATTCATGTAATGCACTACAATGTTATTGGTAATCCATCTCTTATTATACACATATATTAACATTAATTTGATAATTGGAACCTGGGAACACTTTTTGTTTAACTGAGAACGAACATATTTCGTGGCGATAGATCTATTTATTAGGTGATACAACTTGATGACAAATATAAATTTTGGTGACAAGAAATATAGTCCCCTTACAGAATTTGCAGGTAAAGAGCAGCGGTGGCCCAGTGGTGGCGGCCCTGACTCACGAACAGTAACTTGTGGGTTCGAACCCAGACAGGCGCATTACTTTGTGTAATTTGATGGAAGACATCGTGAGGAAACCGGCATGTCCTAGAACCAAAAAATTCAAAGACATGTGACATCTACCAATCCGCACTGGGCCCGCGTAGTGGATTATAGCCCCTCTCATAGAAGGGAGGCCTGTGTCCCAGCAGTGGGAACATTAATAGGCTGCTGATGATGATGATGATGATGATGATGATGATGATGCAGGTAAAATAAATGTAAGTAATCTTCTGTTGAGGTCTTGAGTTTGATACCTAAGTCGGATAAAGTCTTATTGTGTTTTGATAACTGAAACTTCTCAGTAACATCTGGTTTCATGGCAATAGGCGGCTTTAGATGGGACTTGAAACTTAACCGGCGAAATATGGGAATTTCTGCTATTAGGGTATACCTCTGCCAAACCTAACCGAAACCAGAAAGGCGGTGCGAATAGTTTGTTGTGCAAATTAATTATTACCATTGCCAACTCATTATACAAACAATTGTACCACAATGTTGCCAATGGTAATAATTTAAAAGTATTTAGTATAATGTTGTAAACAGGCGCAGTCTAGGGCCGGTAGTCTCGACAGAGATAACGACAAAATCGCTAACTTTCGATCGCTAATTACTAACGAATAAATTCAGTTGCCATAATGATGCTTGCGAAAATCGCATCTTGGATGTAGAGACTTGCATTTCCGGCAAGCATCATTCAGAGCCAACAATCGAAATTTAGTCGTTAGCTATGTCGAGACTGCCGGCCCAGAAGTGGAGTGTAACAGCCTGATTTGATGCTGCTCACCACAAAATCTTATAAATGATATTATACATTCTTGCCCATACTTCTCCATATAGATATCTTCGGTTTGGAATAGTCAACTACAGTACTTTCACAACATATTATTCCTTGTGTATGTGACTGTAGCTTCATCTTCTTTGTTTTTCTGACATTTAAAAGTGCCTGTTATGGTCTAATTAATAATAATAATAAAGTTTATTTCGTAATCAACAGGTTTTAACAGATACATTATAGAGGCCTTCTTTTAAGTATGGAAATACCTGTAGCAGAAGACATCCCTCTTCCATGTTTATGTGCAAACATTATACAAAGCCTGTTAATAATTAAAAACATAATAGATCAATAAAATAATAATTAAAAAATACAAAAACATAATTCTAATTACATATACACTAGAGAATTTAGAATAAAAAATATACCTATGTGTGTGTCTGTGTTCTGTATGGGTGTGTGTGTGTGTGTGTGTGTAGGTGTATGCATGTGTGTGTATATATGTGTGTGTGTGAGAGAGCAAATAGAACTAGTGTGGGTGTAAGAAAGAGGAAACCAAAAGCATATTATTATAAGTGTGAAGTAGTGCATACAGTAGACATTCGTTTATTAATAAAATAATAATAAAGTTTATGACAGGTGTTTTATTATATATCCGGATGCAGAAAAGCCTTTTTTTTATTTTTCCCAATGGGAAATCATCAAATGCCTCCTCCCGCTCTGGGCGGAGCAGGAGGGAGTGTCAGACTTTTACTGACTAAAACCCATCCATGTTCATCGCCCTTTGTGTTCCGTCTTGCGAAATAATATAATAATTGAAATGAATGCTTTGAGTTTGAGTCTATAAATATACGTAAATCGTATTCATAAAGGTAAAGTATTTCAAACTCTCGTATTTATGAGAGGAAAATCGAAATTGCAAAATTATTCAAGAACTATAAAGTAATATACTGAAAACTTTAATGGAAAACTAATATTACAAGGAACGTAACTAAAATCACCATGATACGAATACATGTGCACTTATCTTAAGTTTAATCAGATGGAACAAGATCATTATTCAACTTTAAACTTTAAAACTTTTTGTTAAGGTGGAAACTCATTTGATGACGTTCTGGCATGTAGATATGTTTCGGCACACGGTTAAGTTTTGGAAGTCATTGCCTCAAGTTGGGCCATGTGTGGCGATGTCCCGGTCGGCTGCAAGCAATCTCGACCATGTCTTCAGAACTAGTATATTACTTATGAAGACCAATAGGAAATCACTATGTTTAATATTAATTCTAGGGGGGATTAATATTATATGACCTGCTGGCTTTGACTGCTACTTTGAAATTCCTGATGAAAAAACCCAATAGCACTTTGCCCGACCCGGGAATCGAACCCACGACCTCATGCTCAGCAGTCGGGTTTGTGACCACTCAACCAACGAGGCAGCGAGAGTAAATGGGCCGTATTCTACCACGCTCAGCGTTCGACGCTTGATATAAATAATCGAATGACGTCGAATAAAAAATATCGATCGATTCCATACTGTGTTTTACCTTGAACCTTTTTTTCAAGTTAATAATTTATTCGAATTCATCAAGTTCGTTTTTGTACTGCTTTGTAACGCGGTTTTCCTCATTTATTGCTAAGTGTTTACGTTCATTTAATTTCTTAGTATTCTGTGTGAGTTGCTTACGAATTATACAAGTTATCACGGTGACATTAACGGGAGGGACATACGGTGGTAAAGGATGACCAACATTAAATTCAAAGTCAATAAAAATCGTTCTGTTCTTGTCAATTGTTTAAAGATGCCAGAGATGGAATAATGTTTTAATATTTCTTAAACTGCCAAAATGTATTTTAATTATTAGGGGGCAGGGGCTTAATTTCATAACTTTATTGAGAATGGGTACCTTCTACCTATACCTTATGTCTCCACTATCTAATAATGTTTTGTGTTTATCTTTTGTTGAAGATCCTTGAATAAATAAATGAGTAGGAAACAAATTTAAAATTTGGTGATTACTCTGTGGTGTAAGACCTGCCCAAACAGCATTAAAAAACCATCTGTTCGTATTCTACGAAATCTTTTTTGGAAACACAACATTTCATCTCTGAGATACTAAACCAGATAACCTACTGTTTAATAGAATTCATAACAACGCATTAAAGTCCGAGGCGAATGGATAAACGCGGTTTTAAAAGTTTCTGGTCCTAAAAAACTAGCAATTATACGAATATGAATCAACATAACCATTCTGTTAAAAACAATAGTAAAATGTATCTCAAATGTTCGCCAAGACATTTTTGATGTCACCGCGTCAAAGTTCTGTTGTCCAGCCTTCTCGTCCGTGTATCACACTACTATTTATGTCATTCGTTTGCGATAATCACAGCAAGTGACATTTACTAAACGTTTGTGACTGCTAGTGTACAAAATGTATTATTGTGTTTTATTAATTGGTGAGTTTTATAACATTTTGATGCGTGTTTAAACCTGGATTTTGTGTAATTAAATTAGACGTTATACCTGTGTAGTATTAAAGAAAACTAATTAATGGGAAACTTCGAATGACGTGATTTGTATTTGTTTTTTAATGGGTTCTTTGTGTAGTGTGCTTTGTCAGTACGTGTATAGGGAACGTGCAGGAACTATAGGTGGCAGCACTAATCGACAAAAGAGACACTATGCGGACAGAAAAGGAAACTTATCACTTCTCATCGTGCTTTCAATTTACATAAAATTGTCTCTTCAATTGTATTATTTTTGAATATGCTAAAAGGTATAAAATATGAGTTCCGGTTTATCAATAACGATCGTCAGCGTAATATAAATGTTTAATCATATGAATTTTATATCTTTCGTTTACTTTCTGATGAAAATTGTGGTATAAGAAGACATGGTGGCTGGCATAACTAAGACAGCTTTCTTATTTTCAACACATGTTATAATGGAAGGGAATCCTTTATCAGCGAGAACAGTATCTCCAGGCTCTAATAAATCAATTAGTTCACAATCATTTGATGAAGCAATCAATAAAATGCAGTCCGTAGCATTTAGATACAAAACTTAAAAAACCAAAGGAGTGCAGCCAACTAAAAACATTATTGTGGGTATAACCATGTTTATATTCTGAGTACATGTGGAGTCTTTGATTAACTGTTGAGGGATATTCGGTGTGAACTTTAGTGCGGTCTAGTAGAACACGTGTATGGTGAAGTATAAATGGTTCTGGTATGTTTGCATGGACGGTTGATTTTGAGGGCCTTTTCAATGCAGAGTGTAACAAAAACAAGTTGTTTTCAAATATTTTTATTTACTGCGTTTATCAATTTTTTGCGTTTTTCACCAAAACATGGTATGCTACTAGTGTTCTTTGGAAAGTAATAGAATTTTACGCTAATTGATTTATTTTCATTTTTGTGGATGTCTTGGTACCTACATCCAGAAATGCAACAATGCATTATGATTAGTTAATTAATTTTCACTATTAAATTAATTCTGTTTACTTGTTAGAAAAGTCTATGTCAAGCATTAATAGAGCACAAGACTCGGATTGGCGACGCCAGTTGGCAGCACCGTCGTTGTGCACGTTCCCTATACCTCTTTGTGCAGATAACTTACAATTTATGTGAATGTAATTATTGTCTTAGTTTTTTGCTGTTATATTGTTTATTATTTGTAATTTACAAATGAATTAGGATAAGGGCAAGAGAGTGATGATGAGTTTTGTGCGTAATTAAATTACATAAAATATGTATATTATATAACCGCAATAGAATACAGCGCAGATATTAAGCTTTGTTTAACAGCACAGTATTTTCATAGAATTATAAGGTGTAAACAATGGAAATAAATAAATAAATATTGCTGGACATTACACACAGCGCCATCTAGTGCCACACTAAGCAACGAGGCTTGTGTCGTGGATACCAGATAGTTGATATACTACATAGATACTTTTTGTTTGTAAATACATACTTATTATAAACATCTATGACTCGGAAACAAATGTCCATGCTCATCACACAAACATTTGCTCCGACCGGGATTCGAACCCGATCCCAATGATTTCAATGTATAAATGTGTTAAAGGTACTCTGGTAACAAAAATACAAATTGCTACTATGCAATGAATAAGCCTATGCTAATAAGAGTATACTTATGTACCAAGAAACAAATATTAATAGCAATTCTAATCAAAAATTGACTACAATTTATCGTAGTTTGTAGGAAAATGTTGCTTACAAACTTTTTTGTAAGTAGTATAATATGCACGTAATTTCTCTTCACTTAAGTGAAGATGATGATGATGATTTTATTGATTTCAATCAATAAAATACAGTATTATCAACCCAAAAAAGTATTAGAAGTTAAGTTCAACTACTGCTTGTCGCACAATAATATTAAACTCTTATAATTTTCTACGACAGATCAAACGGCCGTAGCTGTCGCGGCCATGATGTGACATCATTATCCACAATCTTTCTGTTTAAATCAATTTTTTTTGCCTTAATAAAATAATTTTACCAATTTTAAGTGCTCTAATCAAGTAAAAATTGCAATAACAATTTTATAATTAAATTGTAGTGAAACTTTAAGCACTTTTCAAACAAATGTGTTTTTTTGACACAATGAACTTTGACATCAATAACAGCGTTATCGAGGACGGTGTGTTTTGAAAGTGCGTTCCGTTTCACCAAAAAACATGCTACTTAGAACAGTAAATTGTAAAATAAGTGATGTATTAGAAACTTAAACAAGTGTACCACAATGTTTTTATGCGTGAATACAAGGCATTTTTCATAAAAAAAAAAAAAAAAAATGAAAAACCCGACTGCGTCAAAAATAACTAATACTTTTAAATAAAAGCTTAAAAGGTGTCTAACGACACCTTTCAAGCTAAAATCCATCGAGCCGTTCACGCTGCAGAGCGTGCCAAACATTTGAATTTGGCGCCAAAATTCAGCCATTTTGTTTTTTATTTTATTTTGATATACCCAGTGTCACTCTCACAGTAAATACGAATCTCACGACACCTCTCAACCTAAAATCCATGGAGCTGTTCAGGCCACAGAGCGTGCCAAACAATTATACATACATACTTACATACTCTCGAAAAACATAACACTCCTTCTGGCGCAGTCGGGTAAAAAGAGTTTTGTATTTCAGGCATATTCCCTATTCTTCCTACAAAATATTTGTTATCCCTTTTCTTTCGGATGGGAAATCATCAAATGACCCTTCCCGCTCTGAGCGGAGTGGAAGGGAGTGTCAGACTTGTACTGAGTAACACTATCCATGTTCCTACTTAGCCCTTTGTGTTCCAGGGCCGCGGTATCTCTTCCAAACAGTACTGCAGCCATGTTTGTTTTCCCTCATCATCATCATTTCAATTGAAAGACGTCCACTGCTGGACATAGTCCTCGTGCGACTCGCATCCAGTGTTTTCCCTAAAATGTATTTATTAGGGAAAGCAAACATGGCTGCAGCTGCAATAATCCGTTTGCAAGGAATGTAAAACAAATATTTAGATACATAAACAATCTTACTGATAATTACAATAAACCTAGCTACTTCATTATCATTACGAAAGGCGAGCGCACTTCAACAAACAATTTCTTAAGATCTCAATATCTCAATGAAGATCAGAATTTCATAACTTTTGATTTCAGTTCCAAATAAAATATTCGGTGCTAGTAGGGTTACCATCCGACTGGATTTATCAGGACATGTTTGAATTTTTAGCCATCCATCAGGACTTCGATCGATTTTCATTGATTTCTCACTTATCCGGACTTTTCAAGTTAAGGGATTTTTTAGAAATTAAAAAAGGCGAATGTCCAATAAATATAACAAAAATAAAAAAGGAAAATGCCCGGAGTATTTGCAAATGTCCGGAGTTTTTGCAAATGTCCGGAGTTTTTAAAAAAAATCCGGAGTTTTTGTAATTGTCAGGTTTTCTATGCATATCCCTGTTTCTTGTAGTAGAATCTCCAAATTTCATAATGACAACCCTAGGTGCGCAGTGCAAAAGCCCTCGTATTAATATTAATGGCTTTGCTTATGAAGCTCATTGCTATTCAGGAATCTTCTATTTTCTATGAACAATCGTCCTAAGTTGAACAAAACATTGACTTATCAATCTTATGACTGTTTTCATTGTAAGTAAGAAATGTTTTATCTTTTAGTACTTTATGATCTGAATAGAATCTTATAAGGCGGAGCTTGAGATCTGGTTTTGTTTCCTTGAAGTTTTATGTTGTTAAGCGTATATTTCTTGGTGAAAGCATATTTTTTTGCCCGACGGGTGCCAACACTAATGATATTTTATAATTGTTAATCATAATATCGAAACACTAATACGTAATAATACTATATTTTAATTTATATTTTATGAAATTCTAAAATATTGAGTACCTAAATTTGAAATAAACTTTTTTAAATTAATTAAACTCAAACTCAAAGCATTTATTTCAATTAAACCATTACGGCACTTTTGAATGTCAAAAACACAAAAAAAAACATAGCTACAGTCCCAGTCACAAGGCACAATAACTTGGGAAAAAAAACTGTAGTTGCCCATTCCCTAACGTAGATCTCTATGGAGAAGAACGGGCAAGAAACTCCATGGACACTCTTTTAAAATCAAAAATTGTTACAAAATCTTGGTTACATCATTAATTTTGAGATTATACATATATGTGAGAACGATGTAAAAAGACGTGCACACTAAGAGCGTTCAGAGTAAAAGATTAGATCAACAATTCATGAATAAAGTAATAATTAAAATGAACCTTGGCAGCTAAGAGATGACCAGTCCCAACTGACAGCGCCCGTTCACAAACATGACGCATGTACGCGCCATTCAACTCAACCATGTTGAAGGGAACTAAATGACCCGAATAATGTAATTATATTATAATGTCATTTATTTGTTGATTTTACGAGTATAGGTACTTAAGGTTATTTATAATTTTAAATGTTATTTGATGTGTGGAATTAATAAAGCTTTTTAAATAAATACGCCGGCCGAGAGGGGTAGTTTTCATGTTCGTCGGACGTGATTGAAATTCCAAAATAACACTTAATTTGTTGTCCAGTACACTGATTTTTATTGATAATCTAACTTAGGTTACAAAATAAAAAGGAATGGTCAAAATATTTAGCGATTTAAAATCAAATTAAATAAACACATGGAATGTAGTGAAGTTAGTTGGAGCGCGATCACGACCGACCGTTAGCTTCGTCCGCCATAAAATGAATCGTTGGCACCTTGGCACGTCCGTCCCCTTCAACTCGACGAACTGCCATCTATCGGCCGTAACTGTGTCACAATCAAACACACTCAAGCAAACTAAAATATTTGAACTAAACGACAAATTGCTTGACATTCCATTATCTTCCACCTTTAAAAACTACACTCTGCGACAAATAAATATTTAATGGTACTGTGCTATTGAGTGAGTTATGTTTACAGCCACGAACACTAATATTGATAAATCATCATCATCATTTTCCTTAGCTGAGAGGAGCTCGTGGCTAAATAATAACTGCCAATCGGGTCGATCGTTAGGTTAAGCCGTGCTTGCTTAGGTTGGTCTGTGGATGGGTGACCACCAAGTTCCTCCATGCCTCTGAAAGCTCGTTAAGCCGTTGGTCCCGGCTGTCATTTGTAGATCTTTGACAGTCGTTAGGTAGTCAGAGGACCAAAAAGTCTGACAACCAGTCTTACCAAGGGTTGTCGTATTACCTAGTACTAACTGGGTTGTGGAGTGATGTAATAGGCTTTTGTCCTGAAAAAATCTAATTAGTCCGCCAGTTAGATCATCAAAAAATATTTAAAACGTATTTTTTCTTTTGTTACGTAAACCAAAATTGACCAAGATACGACGCTTTTAAAATTTTCAATACGTCACGCCGTGCTTATAATGTTTAGTGCGTTGTGACGTCACGAGCCCCCACTCTCGAGTTTTCATGCGTTTTATCTTTGTCAATATTCATTGATACACAAAAACAAAAAATACGTGTCCATTATTTTCCAATACTATAATGACGGACTAAATAGATTTGCAATTTATTGATGGTGGAATTCAATCTGTTTCTTTTACTAATTTAATTTGTTCTTTCTGCTTTCCAGCATTAACCCTGGTGGGGTTCTCATCATGTGGCACCCCTTTCGTCGGCTCCTGTCCCCCGACGCTGCCAGTAGACGTATGTGATGCATCATGTGGACCCGATACTCCTTGCACTAAAGAGAAGCAGCTGTGTTGCCCCACAGCTTGTGGAGGATCCATGTGCGTTGATGCTGTGTCGCAGAGGCATTTTGTGGACCTGGGTCAGTAAGAATCATCACTAACATTCATTTGTAGATCTTTGACAGACGTTGACGAAGCATTGAGATTTGGGATGGTTTGTTCTTCTCAGCAAAACCACAAGAAAATGGTGCCTGTAGTGAAGTTGGGGACTGCCTTATGTTTAATGTTATTTCAACAAAGTGATTCGGGGCCGTTCAAGTATTACGTAAGCAGATTTATTACAATTATTTACCCCCCCCCCCTTGTCAGCAAAAGTAAGGAAAGCCCTTGCCCCCCCCCTCCCATGCTTACGTAAACATTGGTATATTATGCATTGTTTTTTTTATTGATTCATAAGCAGCAGTTATAATTCTAGAAATAAGAGAAATAAGGTTATCTACTCGGTTTTAAGCGAGTACCTAAGCGTATTCATTATTTGTGGGAATCCCCGAATATGCGTTTCGTTTCCCAACCATAGACAATGTGTGGGTTGCCATATGTGTAAAAAAGTAAATAATTACTGCTGACGACGTAATCACCATCTAGACCCCCATCCCCATGTCATCAAAAATAAGCAAAGTATAGACCCCTCTGCCCCCCTATAGTGCTTACGTAATACTTGAACGGTCCCTTCCCATTAAATACATGATGTTTGATTTCATGCTCTAAAGAACTTACAGTTCAATTGTACTCACCCCCTACTTTTATCATTGCAGTGAAGCCAGGTCTCTGCCCGCAGTTCCCGCGTGGACCCTGGGTGTGTACCGACATATGCACCAGCGATTCAGACTGCCCCCGCACCCTCAAGTGCTGCCCCAACCGCTGTGGCGCCCAGGCTTGTCAGAAACCCGATCAGGAATTGCCTGCTGGAAATAACCCTGTTTAAAGTAATAAAGGTGTTAAAGTATTTTAGAAGTGTCTCTTTTATATCACCAAGATCTCTCTTTATTCGTTGAATGAAAAGGTTATTAAAGTAAAAATAAATCATTCATTTGAAGTTTAAGTTCTTAGCTCCGCCATAGTTTTTAAGTTGCGTAAGCTTTTAGGTCCTTTGTTTTCACTAGGTTTAGTCATTGAAGATTACGTTCCGCTTATAATCCAAAGTGTAATCGTGCAACATCATTGCTGCGCTTAGCGTCTTCTCCTCTTCTCTTCTTCTCAGCACATTTGCGTCCACTGCTGGACATATGCCTCTTGCATGGTCCTCCATTCGCTTCTGGATGCGGCAGTTCTGGTCCAGGTCGGCCCTGCCGTCTTCTTTATGTCGTCCGACCATCTGGCAGCTGGTCTGCCTACACTTCGACTTCCTGTTCGGGGTCTCCAGAATCGGACTTTATGGCTCCATCTGTTGTCGTCTCTTCGACAAATGTGACCGGCCCACTGCCACTTCAGCTGCGCAACTCTCTTAGCTTAGCGTCTTATTTCTTATTTATTAGTTTCCAACAAAACATTGTATTTGAACTCCATTCCTCAATATATCTTGTTATACAGTCCACTACGTTTCATTTTGCTTCACCATGACCTATTGTCGCGATCATTGGTCCTTCGAGCCGGATTCCTACCTCCTGTGTGAGACTGCATCAACAGACTCACGATGTCCGCGATTACGCGGAGCCCTAATTAAATAATATTTGTCCAATCGACAAATGGAAAACACCTATTCGATACACTCACCATCACGCTGGTACCGGTGACGTGACGCAGTCCCGGTCACGTCTAATCTGGGTGGGGTGCAAGTGTAACTGTGCTTGTGTTGTGTTTGTAAGGTCATGTAAGATTCGACGGTTCCAAAGGACGCGCGCGGCTCGTACCGTCGACTCCCGGACAAACCTTCCAAGACCACCCACGTGGCACTTTTCAGTCAATGTCCAAATAAATTTTATCCCGGTTTGCTAACCCAATCGGGGATTTTCAATAGTTCAGCACTGAATTTAGGAATTTACCAGCGTTCAAATGACACAAAAAAGGCCGGACATAACCAACAAATCACTCGCGGTCAAGACCCAAAATGGCGAGATTTCTCAATTTTCACTCAATTATCAACAAAATATCAAACACCGATCAGGATTGTATCGGATTACCATTAACTTAAAGTTTCAATCAATAATTACACGACAGCCGCGTGCACCAAATTACAAGACACGGAGCGACCATTTTTCAACCAATATTGCACTGACAAGCAAAAACGTCATCGCACAGACAACGAAACGTAATCTGTCAAACGTCAAAAAGGTGCGTTCAGAAACTTGGTGGATGAAACACCTCCAATAGGATAGTAGTGATGACGAACAATCATCATTATTCACAGCCGGACTTCACCCACTGCTGGGTATAGGCCTCTCTTTGCTTGTGTCAAGCTCCACGTTCTTGTGCCAGCCTCATCCAGGATATTCCCGCAATGGCAACAATGTCATCTGCTCATTCTCGCCGCCGGACGACCAACACTGCTCTTTCCATTCCTTGGACGTCACTCGGTCACAGCTTTACTCCGCTTGCCATCACCGACATACTTCTAGCTATTCTAAAATGATGTTGCAATGTGAGCCAAGTTTAATTAACAAATGTTGGGTAACCAAGACACCTTAACCCAGTGTTTTTCAACCTTTTTCATGACCCCTTAGTATGAAAAAATATTTGGCCTCGGGAGTCGGCAAATTTTTTTTTCATTTTCACCCTTCGCTTTTTAACCGACTTTATTTTTTTCATTCATTTCATATTTGTATACATGTTACAAATATTAAATCCATTCAAAATTTTTGTGTATTTGCATAATTTAGTATTTAACAGATTTTTTTATAAACTTTGGTATTCGATTTACTGATAATATAGCTAAAACGGATACACGATGGGAGAAATTAATTAATGACAAACAAACGAAACCTCAATAACATGGATGACTAATAATAGGTTTTTATTTCGTTAATTTGTATAAACATACAAATGTTTCTATTCTTTAGTTAACATTATTGTTTATTTATTTTTATTATTTATTGAGGTACGCGACCTCTTGCGCCCTATATATATACGTATAGCCTCTATAGGGGTACAGAGGTTCCCGACCCCCCAGAGGGTCGCGACCCACGATCCGGACATGTCTTATATGAGTATACTCGTATATTAAGGCGCTGTCAACACCAAAATCGCGCACACTGTCTATTTGTATGGGAGAAAACGAGACGTCACTATCACTGGGCGGCCAGGTTTTAGAAGAAAATAATTAATAAATATTGATATAAAAAAAAGTATGGATTATTTGTGAAATATGACTCGTTAGCGGTTTAGGTATGTATATGTTGACTTCATGTTTTTAATTGCAGACCCTTAAGTCAAAAAAAAAAGACATAGGACCGTTATTGATGATTTAAAGACCAATCTTTGCAATTATTTTCTATCGAGCCGATTTCGTCGAAATATGTATCGAGTCCGTCCAAGGACTTTGAAATATGATCAATATTAACATTTTTTTTTTGCCGTGCTAGAACAAAATAATAGTTTTTCTTAAAAAACTGTTTAAATAACATCAATTTCAACAAATTAGGTGTTGTCAGCCCCTTAAGCTGATTATGTTAACCAAGACAAAACAGAAGATTTTACATAAACCGAAAAATGATGCTTCCTTATTATAACATATTTGGCTACTTCCCAGAGTTTTAATATCCCTGTGCAAGTTACCTTATTAGAAGATTAAGTATTACTAATATTCTTGCCAAGCTCTTCAACCAAGCTAACTAAACTTGTGCGAGTTTAACCAACTTACTGTTAGAGGTTTAGATGTTGAGGTGTTAATAAGCATAGAGGTATGGAAGATCCGGTATTTTTTCTGATTGATGGATATAATTACATCCATGACTTTTAATTTTATTTAAACAAAATACTAGATGTATCAAAATAAATAAGGAGAAAAAATCCGAAATGTTAAAATTGAAATTAGTAGTCGTTAGTCCATTGGGTACTAACTCACAAAGAATATTTGGCACTATTTTTTTTCTTTGCGTGTTGTTTGTGCTAAATAAAATCTTGCTGTATGCAGAACACAAAATCTGAAAAACTTATTACATCATTCACAGGATTCCGTAGCACCGTAGCACCGCGCTACGATTTCCGCGTAGCTACTGCCTACGACCGCGTACCTAATCGACTCCATAATTCCTCCTTGTACTCTACATTTTCAATTTCACTCTAATGCGTTCTTGTAAAATGTGAAAATTGTTTTTCCGCCATTACAAATGTAAATGTTTTACTTGAATTTATGATTTAATAAGTGTAGTAATGCAGTCGCATTTGTTTTGTTTTTGATCCATGTAAGCAACACAGCAAAATATTATTTTCCTACTTTTATATGGTATGAAATGTCTTATATTGCGCACGTTTTCGCGCATACTTGAGATACCTTTATATGACATTGACGGGTAGGGAAAGATATTTTATTTTTTTGTCATACATATGAGGATGATACCGTTTATATTGCTACCTCAACATGATAATATATCAACAGTTACATACGGTTTACTTTGGGAGATAGCGATTAGAATAAATAGTTCTAATCACATATTTTAAATAGTGCACCCTCAATGATACCCTCATATATTGGATGGAACCTAATCGAACATTCTGACGAGTTTTAAAATTATCTTAATTAATCCATACTTTAATATTATAAATGCGAAAGTTACACTGTTTTTTGTTACCTTTTCACGACTAAACGGTTGATTTTGGCAAAGACTGTATCCTTGGGAAGGACTTAACATTTCTTTTCTCACACACGCAAATCAAAATTTACATGAGAAAGAAGTCGTGGGTAATAGCTAGTTTACTATAAATAAAATACGAATACGCTGACTGCAAAAAAGCGATTGTGAAAGGCGTATTAATGAATTGTTCAAAAATAATTAAATACTATTATTAAGCATAATGTCAATGTATGTTTCAGTGATGATAAAATCCTTTCAACTTAATACTATTTATTCATCATGAGTTATTTAATTCCAGCAAAATTTAATTGATTTTTCTGGGGGCCACCGCCCATTATACCTTTTGAAAAGGCCAAGTATACTACAGTAAGTATTAAACAATACACAATTAATGTATTTCTTCCATTCTATTTACAGTTATTTCTGATTGGTGACCAAACATGCTTGCGCCAAATCAATGCCTTGTCAGTAACAAGAGTCGGAAAACTATAAAGACGCCTTCGTAACAAGAAATGCGGTATTTCTTAACTGAAAATCTGACCCGATTTCTTTTTGCAGACTTTGGTCTCTGTACCGAAAAATGTCTTGGAAAAACAAATGAACACCTTATACAAATAATTATGATCATCTGCCTAGCCTTTTCCCAACTATGTTGGGGTCGCGGCTTCCAGTATAATCGAATGCAGCTGAATACCTACCAGTATTTTACATGTAGCGACTGCCTATGTGTCCTCTGCAAGCCAGCTAGTAGACTAGACTAGCCTTAGTAAGACTGGTCGTCAGACTTTCGGGCCACTGACTACCTGTTACGACTGTCAAAGATCTACGAAAAGTGCTTTCCGAGGCACGGAGGAAGCTCGGTATGTAATGGGTGGTCACCCATTCCTGGACCAAAGTTCGACCCAAACGGCTGTTATTATTTAGCCACAAGCTCCTCACCTTATTAAAATAAAACAGGTCAAAAGACATTTACACTCCAAGACCAACAAAAGGAGATCACCCGATGACCCATATTTTCATCTGGGCCACTAAAACATACCACCCAAGAGTTGCCAGCTACAAAATTAATAAGACACCCGGTGCCATTAACCTGTGACGTGGCACTCATTAGCACGGTGCTGTAAAGTATTTAATTAAGTCTTAAGTGACAGTTTTATATTACAGCAGCGTAAGGGGGAAACGTAATGGGTGAATACTGTGTGTGCAATTTTAAATAAACTTGTATGTAGATTATGTTGCATCCGTGTTATCACGCGTGTTACCGATTAGCAGAGCTAGGTCGTGAGTTCGATCCCAGGCAGGCGCATTACTCTGTGTAATTTATTTAATCACCACTGCTCTCAAAACAGTAAAGGAAAAATGTGACATCTACCAACCTGTGCGCGCGTGGACATTATAGCCCATTCCCTCTCATAAATAAATAAATAATAAATATAGCTGGACACTACACACACCGCCATCTAGTGCCACACTAAGGGGCCGCCTCCAGGAGCGAGTGAATCGCGGCGATTTAACATATTTCTGTACGAAAATATCGCCGCGATTCTCTCGCTCGTGGAGGCGGCCCCTAAGCAACAAAGCTTGTGTCGTGGACACCAGATAGTTGATATACTACATAGACATTGTTGTAGGCATTATGTTCATGCTGTGGGACAATTAAAATTCGGATATAAAAAATAAAGTGCTATTGGGAATGTCTGAGTAGCAGTCAGGAATTTGGAAGTTGGCAGAATGATACCCCCGTGCCTTGGAAAGCACATTATAGGCCGTGGCTCCTGGGCCATATTTCCGGTCGTGTCTGATAGCACGTGTTTGCGCTTGTGTACATTAAAATATATCTCATACGTAAGTGGCTAATGCCCGCTGAGATGTGCTAATAAACTTCAGGGCCAGGCCTAATCCATCAACAACAACCACAAAAGCCCATAACGTCCACTGCTGGACATAAGCCTCTCCCATGATGGGAGGAATTTGCCGTAATCTCCACGCTTGGTAGGCGGATTGGACATCACAGTGATGAAAGACTAACAGAAAACGCTGCTGCCCATTCTCTGGTCTACGGAGGCGCAAGGTGTTCTGCCTCAGACATTAGTCGCCTTATACGACACCCGTGAGTGTAATGGGTTGGTTCTATTCTACTCTGCCGGATACCACACGGCTTACTACTAATACTAATCCATCGTACCTACAGAATCTTCAAACATATTAAACCGTAAACAACTTTAATAAAACCGGATCAAAGATGCCACGTAAAGGAATAAAACATGTTTTCCTCGTAATGTAGGTAATACACAAAGCAAAATTCGGTGTCAACTTATTGAATTATGTGTCTGGCGTATTCCATTAAGACGGTATCGTGTGCCGAATTCACACTCCTTGGCTTTTGAAGTTATTACTTGTTGAAAAAAATGTACGGTGGAATAAATTCCATGTTTTTTGTTATGTATTTATTCATACGTTTTTACGGATATATGAAAACCATGTAGCAGAGGGAATGGTACTATGAAAATAAACAGTGAAGAGGCGGAGTAAGATGTTTCGATTCCTTGATTCTTTTGTCTACTGCAACTTCCTAGCCTTTTCCTATGTATGTTGGGGTCGGCTTCCAGTCTAACCGGATGTAGCAGAATACGGCTGCCTAGCTAACCAGCTAGGCAGTCGTTCCATGTAAAACCCAGTTCACAATCCGGTTAGTAAGCACTGGTTGTCGGACTTTTAAAATCAAATCAATTAATTTTCCTAGTCAAGAATCGAACCCATTGATTTTGGAAAAATGCCGTATTTGAATTTTAATAGCGACGCTATCCAGGTGTAATAATATAGCGTGTTTTTTGTCCAAAATTAACGTGTTCGATTTCTGGCTAGTAATATTGATTTTTCAAAACAATTTACCCAACATATATAGTACCTATTGTAGTTTATTTTATTTTATATTTTGTTAGTCTTGTCGTTGAAATTTAGTTTTATTTACTTTGATTTACTTTCATATTTTATTGTTTGTCCTGTGTGAGCCCAACAAATACTTTTTCTTTTTAGGGTTCCGTACCCAAAGGGTAAAAACGGAACCCTATTACTAAGACTTCGCTGTCTGTCCGTCTGTCTGTCCGTCTGTCTGTCACCAGGCTGTATCTCATGAACCGTGACAGCTAGACAGTTGAAATTTTCACAGATGATGTATTTCTGTTGCCGCTATAACAACAAATACTAAATATAGTCAATGGTACGGAACCCTTCGTGTGCGAGTCCGACTCGCACTTGGCCGGTTTTTTGTTAGTCCTAGTTTCGAAAAGCAGCTATTCAACCACTATTACTTAGTCGGAACCTAATCAATAAGTAATGCAAATTGCCCCGTCTTAAAAACAAGCCGATTTGCAGTTTTATTTTACTCCCTTCAACCTTCATTTATTTACTTCAGTAACAGCAAATAAATTGATGTATCGACTTTTTCCATTAAGGGAACATGTTCGGATACCTGAGCTTAATCACCGCCTGCCAGATCTGGGACGTTTTAATTCAGTCCATCACGTTTAATACAAGCTTTTTAAATATTTTGCTGCGATTGAAATCTATAACTTATATATACTTAATTTGTTTTTATTTATGTTTTTCTAAGTTTTAATTGTTTTTTGACGTTCGTAATCGCACTGATTTAATGATCAAAGCTATCAAGTGGCTACATACTGGTCGGGTATTATTTGAGTTATCGACACGCAAAGAAGAAGAATGATCAAAGCGAAAAACTAGTGGCTCAGTTCTGGGCCGACTGAATTTAGATTGCCATCGACACGCTAAGAAGAAGAATGATCAGTGATGTTTTAAAATATTTGTAGAGCTTGAGTTGTTCAGTAATAGCTTTGGCTCGTGTTGAGGTCGGTATTATTGTCTCGCGAACGTAGGTAATACCCAGATAAAATATCCTATGTAGGTACTATCTAAGGTCATGGACTACCAATCTCCGTATCCATTCAGCTGTTAAGGCGTTAAAAGGTAACAAATAGACAGATAGACATATTTTCGCATTTATAATGTACTAACTTTCGCCTGCGATTTAAATATTATCACAGGACACTCGGTAATAGTGTGGCTTTACATTAGTGAAAGTTTTTTTTTAAATTGCATTATTATTTTCGAAGATTACCCTCTACATCCAAACTTAAAAACTTTACCGCTTAATCATAATTATTAGTGTAGAAGTACGGATGGATGTTTGCAATATTGGTACATTCTGCTAGCTAGAAAAATCCCATGTTTCTATCGTTATCACTAAAAAACGTCCAGTTTTTGATATGGGTTTTCTCCAGGGGAATTGGTAACGAGGATGGGAACAGATCGGGAAGATTTTTTAAGTACTACCCTCAGGATATGCCAAGTTTATTGAAATACCTTATTTCTTTAGTCCAACCATTTAACATCTACTAACTGTTCAGTATTTCTAAACAAGGCACCAACAGACTTACCCTGACGAAGCGTAAAGCAAGCCTCATACTGCCCGGCCCTGCTTGGCAGATTGATTAATGATTACTGTTCAGAATATGAAGCAGACTTAACTAACCCCAAGAGGGTGGGCAGCACTTAAGGGATTAAGCTACAAACAGATATAAGTCGCTGATAAATTAAGGTGTCACCTTTTTTTCTTTCGTATGGGAAATCATCAAATGACCCCTCCCGCTCTGGGCGGAGCGGAAAGGAGTATCAGACTTTTACTGACTAAAACCCATCCATGTTCCTTCTTAGCCCTTAGTGTTTCAGGGCTGCGGTGTCTCTTTCAAACAGTCCCGCAGTCCCGGCAGGCATCGGCCCTTGCGGACCCCTTCCTAATAAGGTGTCACCTTATGTTAGTAAAACCGGGCAGTATTATACCTTATCTTCCTGTAATATATTAAAACCTCGTGTCACAGTGTTTGTTATCGATTTCCTCCGAAACTGCTTGACCGATTTTTGTGATTTTTTTGTGTATATTTGGTAGGTCTGAAAATAGGTCGTAGGTTATTTTTTAGTCTCACACATACATCAAAATTTTCAAGCGAACGAAGTTGCGGGTAACTGCTAGTATTTGTATAATAAGCTTGGGGTTTTTGTTAAACTTATCCACCTTTCTACCTACCACAATATTATCAACCAACAAAAAAAAACTTAGGTGTAAAAATATCAGGCTGGCTTTCGGCATAGGGAATTCACCCAATAAGTACACCAACACAAATTCAAAAGTCGGTGCGAATAAGACCAAGTGGCTGTATTTCATACAACCTCAATTACCCCTAACAGTATCGGTGTTGCCGATAGCAAAAATTAATGTATTGTAAGGACGAATTTATTGTTCGTTCATGACAAATGGCGGGAAGTAGATAAGGTTTACTGATATAGTGGGGATACCTGTTGTGAAAATAATATTAAGGAGTTGAAACTTTATAGGCTGACTAGCTTCTGCCAGCGGCTTCGACCACGTGAAAAAATAAGATAAGAAATATCCTGTTTTAATCCAGGTTTTAAACTATTTGTATGCAATTTCATCCAAATCTGTTCTGTAGTTTATGCGTGAAAGAGTAACTAACATCCATATATCCAAACATCCTCGCAAACTTTCGCAATTATATAATAAAGGGTGTAAAACACCTCTTAACGAAGCCGAAAGGCATTTGTTCTCCCCGTCATTGCGATCATTTTTTTGTTCTACACGATACCTGGGAACCTTCTAGTTACAGAGATATTGGGGGTCAAAGTTCCAACTTTTTGACATTTTTTTTTTTTTTAATACAAGTTTTTTATGTAAGATTTTTACTTTTAACACCTCCACGACCCCCGTACTATTCAATCCATCTATCAGCACAATGTTTTGAGTGCGTTACATTGAGTTCTACCACAAAACATGATTATACAACCCAAAAAAAAAGCCCGAAAAAAAAAGTCGTTTCCGAGCAATATTTTTTGCGTAAAGTTACTTAGTTTGATGCACAGAATGCTTGGTTGACGGCTTCGTCATGAGGTCTTTTACAACCTGTATTTAGTATGACGCTACGCTACGCTGCGCGTATACGCTATGCTCATGAAGCTTTACTCACGACATTCCTTGTGAGGAATTCTTTATATCGCGCGGTGTCGTGATTAGTGCTCCATATTAGCAAGGTTTTGGTGTGGAGGGTAATTATATATGAGTCATATAAAAGCAAAGGCAGTATGGTAGTATTCCGTCAACTTTACATGACCGAATATTAATATCGTAACAAAACCAGCATCATTCTATACTAATAGATGTTCTAAATTGAGATTGGTAGCAAAATCAGCAACATACTTTCGTAGTTGTGGCATAGACAGCAACTTCCATCTTTGACAAATCAGGCGTCATTTTTTTAATCAATCAAAAGCAACATCCAATTAAAAATGGCGCAAAAGCAGCAATTCCCATACACTGGGTGCAAAAACAGTAACATCTTAAATGTATCACCCTATTTTAGTAAATGTAGTCGTTACTGGAGAGTTCTGTTTTTATTAAATATCTGATTCTTACATCATTAGTTATCTATGCTCCCAACTTATTCTAATAAGCTTGCACTACAAAGCGATTGTTACGTCAGTCACTGCGGCCGAATAGTGCGTAATTAGTGGTTTTTTGTGATTTACAAAAAAAACTATTGATTGGACTAAACAAATAAAACACATAAGACCTGCTTTATAGTTAGTTCAGTTAGTATGCAAAGTTTCATGATGTAATTTGAAATACTTTTTGTATACCAGCGGTTTATTGTTCGATTTGGAGGTAACTTTGGATTTTTTTCTATGGAGAAAAGTTTATGGAATCGTGTTTTCGTTACACATAGTACTTAGCATTAATCCTCAACTTTACTATTTATTTATTTCAAAATTAATGCTGTAGTATTTTAGGCGTAACGGAGGATCATGCTAAGCCATTTGAGGGAATATAGGCACAGATTACGTATAGGCCCTTAACTAGCTTGTGCCCGTGGCTCACCCGCATGGAGTTCTTGTAGTTGTACCACAGACTCTTACTACCGGAATAAATATTCTATGTATAAATCCAGGTTATTCCATAGGTTTATCTATCAAGAATTTCGCAGTAACAGCCACGGAGTATGGACTAGTGCCCAATTGATGGCAATATGCTCGAATCTGATTAATGGAGGCTCGTGCCTAAATAATAACAGCCGCTCGGGTCGATCTTTAGGTAAAGGCGTGCTTGCCTAGTTTGGTCTGTGGATGGGTGACCACCAATTACATACCGAGGTTTCCTCCGTGCCTCGGACATAAGCAGTTGGTCCCGGCTGTCATTTGTCATCTTTGACAGTCGTTACAGGTAGTCAGTGACCCGAAAAGGTCTGACAACCAGTTTTACAAAGGGGTTTCGTGTTAGTAGTACTAACTGTGTTGTGGAGGTCAGATAGGCAGTCGCTCCATGTAAATTACTGGTATTCAGCTGCATCCGGTTAGACTGGAAGCCGACCCCAACATAGTTGGGAAAGGGCTAGGCTGATGGTGATGATGCCAATATGCTCGCCCCTTATTACATGTAACTTATACATAACTGGCGAAATGTGGGTGTACCATTAGGTACACCTCTGCTTAAAACTTCGGGGAATAAAGGCGTGATGTTATGTGTCTTCTATCGTATTAAATCGTTTAGTTTTCTATTAAGGCGATTACAACAGCTAAATTAGCAACTCTATTTGTGGTGATTCAAACTTCATCTGAAAAACAATTAGAATAAGGTTCTAATCAGCTTGCACTACAAAGTGGTTGTTACGTCAGTCACTGCGGGCCGAATAGTGCAAAATGAGTGGTT
This sequence comes from Xestia xanthographa, assembly GCA_905147715.2. Classification (NCBI taxonomy): domain Eukaryota; kingdom Metazoa; phylum Arthropoda; class Insecta; order Lepidoptera; family Noctuidae; genus Xestia; species Xestia xanthographa. The sequence goes on along the minus strand of LR990653.1, from coordinate 27,563,124 downwards.
TTTTGCGATTTACAAAATATCTATTGGTTGGACTAAAAAAGTAAAACACTATGATGCTAATATATCGCTTGTGGAATTATTAGCCAAAAAATCAGAATGATCGTATTGTATTTTAGTATGGTTTTTACTCGTTAAAAGAATTTTTTAGAGATAAGTTCGTGATGTTTTTCTATCGAATAAAGTTAGTTGTATTGTTTTCAAAACACTATCGTACTAGCTTAGATCCTGAGAAATATCATATATTTTTCTGGTTTTGTTTATTGCAGTGAATCATATGCTTTTTTGCATTATAAAACTCGCGTTTAGCTCATGTAATCGCCTTAAAACAAACTAATTTATCTGAAGTCGAAGTCATCAGCATTCCAAATCAATTCTTAATTGGTCGTTCGCTGTTCTCCGTGAACATAGCAGAGGAACATCAGTACGACAAGATTTTATATCCTTCCCTCATACTTTTATTAGATTTCCATTCCATCAGAATGTTTATCTCATATCCTCTGCAACATGGCAATCGATTGACGTAAGCAAGATATTTCCGAATGATTTGTTTACAATCTTTTAGGTTTAGCATAGACTATTTTGCTTGTACTCGTAAGTACAAAAATACACATCATCATCATCATCATTTCAGCCGAAAGACGTCCACTGCTGGACATAGGCCTCCCCCAAGTGTCGCCAAAAACACATTACTTAATAATAAAATCCTTAAAGTTTTAATTATACTTATGCTACGGCTCCACCTGCGTGTTAACGTGTAATACGTAGATGTGGCCAACAGAATTAACTCTTAACGGCATTGTAACCTAAATGTAGTCAACGCGCATTTTTAATGCCTTAATTAACGAGTAGTTGGCCATTGCCATTAACGTTAACGCTAACCCAGATGTGGCAGTAGTATTACACAAAAACATCTTCTCATTGACTTGATTTAAGAGACAGATAGAATAGAATTACTTTATTTGTACACCAAAATCCCAACTAATAATAATTACTAATGCGAAAGTAAGTTTATTTGTTCCCTTTTCACGCCTAAGCCAGAGAACCGATCCTCCTGAAATTTTACATATACGTTGTCACGTGTGCAGAAACGGACTTTCATGCCGAAACAAATACTATTCCCGAGGAAAACCACAATAACGTTTTATATATTCATAACAAAAATTTACATATTAAATTTTTAAACAATTATGCTACCTACAACGTTCTCCACAGATTACAATTTAAAGTATTTAAAAACTAGCTAGTAACAACACAAATACAATACATTAACAACGGTCATTGTCCTGGAACTAATATCTAAGATTTTTAAATGTATGTGATTATACATAAAAAAGAAAAAAGAAAATTTAAATTTGTGTGCTTATTTAACATTATAGGTACGTTATTATTAAAATATATCTAATTATACAGTTTTTAGTTTAGTTTATTTTAATAGATTTATAAATTGTAAATAATGTACCTACATGTATACTGAAATCAAATAAAAATTACACAGTAATAAAAATTACACAGTATAACGTATAACGTTCTTATGATAATGTATGGCACCACGTGTCTTTCTTGTATTATTACAAGCAGAGTACAACCCGAATATTGATTGTCAAATTCTAAATTAACCCGAGCAAAGCCGCGGGTAAAAACTAGTTACATACAGGTTGTAAAAGACCTCATCACGAAGCCGTCAACCAAGCATTCTGTACATCAAACTAAGTAACGTAACGCAAAAATTATTGCTGCTGGGAAACGACTTTTTTTTGGGGTGAAAAATCATGTTTTGTGCTCAATGTAACGCACTCAAAACATTGTGTTGATGGATGGATTGAATAGTACGGGGGTCGTAGAGATGTTTAAAGTAAAAATCTTACATTAAAAACTTGTATTAAAAAAAAAAAAACTTGTAAAAAGTTAGAACTTTGACTCCCAATATCTCCGTAACTAGAAGGTTCCTAGGTATGGTGCAGAACAAAAAAATGATTGCAATGACGAGGAGAACAAGTGTCTCTCGGCTTCGTTAAGAGGTGTTTGACACCCTTTATAAGTTAGACATTATAACAACTATTTGAAAAAAAACCTTGCCTTCCAATCAAAATCCCCTAAATTCCTACTCTGTGACTTAAATTCCATTAATTAATTTTAGATCTACCGTTGAAGAGTGGAGGATGTAGGTCGTGCTGGATTCCGATTAGCTGGGCAAAAATAATAACCGCAGCCGGATCACTTGTGGGCAAATAGAGCAGAAATAAGGATTGATTGGTTCGAAGATTGGGTTCACAAGTGGTTTTCTAGTTAGTAAAGGAAGGGGGTCGAAGAAATTCATAATAGGGTATCCTAGTGGTTAGTTATGTGATGTAATATTGTGTACGAGACGAGAGACTTGTCTTAGATTTTTGACAGTCGTTATGGGTCAGTGACCCGAAAGTCTAACAACCAGTCTAGTCAATTCATAATAGAGGTAAGGAAGTGGTTAGTTATGTTATGTAATATTGTGTACGGGACGAGAGACTTGTCTTAGATTTTTGACAGTCGTTATGGGTCAGTGACCCGAAAGTCTAACAACCAGTCTAGTCAATTCATAATAGAGGTAAGGAAGCGGTTAGTTATGTGATGTAATATTGTGTACGAGACGAGAGACTTGTCTTAGATTTTTGACAGTCGTTATGGGTTAGTGACCCGAAAGTCTAACAACCAGTCTTATCCAAGGGGTACCATATTACCCAGTACTAACTGAGTTGTGGAGGCCAGATAGGCAGTCGCTTCATGTTAAATTCTGGTGGGACTGGAAGCCGACCTCAACAAGGTTGGGAAACATGCAGATGATGATTGTAAACGACGGGCAAGCTTGCGATATTATGTGCAAGGCTTATGCTTTACAGTGGGATATTTTATTAACTCCTATGTGATAGTTTCGACTATTATATTAATATTTAAATAACAACTTATGACATTTTCACGTATTCTATTCTCATTGTAACACTTCTCTCACTGAAAACCTACAACAATCGCATCACTCAACGTTGCAAAAAAAAGTCGCATTGTCAGAAACTCCGTAGCAAGCACAATACGACAGTGTTGTCGCGATTATTGTCGACTGGCCGACTGTTTGTGAATGGAACGCTTTATAGCCGAGGTTTTTAATGAAAAATAAGATACGTATTTGCTGTGCTTCGCTGTTTTCGTTTTTGAAGCAATTTGCTATATTAAAAGGTGAGTGGGAGTGACGGGTAGTTGGTATAGGAGAGGATGGACTATTGCGGTTTCTTTTATGATTTTATCTCAAGAGTTAAGGTTCAGAGGTAGATATAAGTATGTGTTGAAAGAGATGTTGAGTATCTATCTGTTTATAGGTTAGGGTTCCGTACCTCAAAAGGTAAAAAACCGGCCAAGTGCGAGTCGGACTCGCGCACGAAGGGTTCCGTACCATCTATACATTAGACAAAACGGAAAAAAAATCACGTTTATTGTATGGGAGCCCCCCTTAAATATTAATTTTATTCTGTTTTTAGTATTTGTTGTTATAGCGGCAACAGAAATACATCATCTGTGAAAATTTCAACTGTCTAGCTGTCACGGTTCATGAGATACAGCCTGGTGACAGACAGACGGACAGACGGACAGACAGCGAAGTCTTAGTAATAGGGTTCCGTTTTTACCCTTTGGGTACGGAACCCTAAAAAAGGAACCCCTATAAGATCACTTTCTTGTCCGTCTGTCCGTCAGTCACCACTGATTTTCTCAGGAACGGGTGGACCTAGTAAGTTGAAATTTATACCAGATACTGAAATCTATAATCCCTATTAGGTGTATAAAAATCAAGGTTCTGAGTCAACACCATAAAAATATATAGGCAAATTTAGATTTTCGCGAAAACTTGTATTTACCTTAATTTTCAACTTTTTTTTATTTTTCGGAGTTTTCCCTTTACTTGTGCTGTAAGACCTTGCTTTTAACCAACCGGGCACTGATCCAGACTCCGTGGTTGCTAATGAGAAATTCCTGATGGAAACGCCCAATAACAATTTGGCCCACACTCGCGAGTTCCTCCTATATAAGTAGTGGGTCCTTTTACAAACATATAAACTCACGTACAGAAATAGACCGACCCGGAACAACTCCTTCATTGTCATTAGTACCATTAACAGTTCCATAAGGATGGAACTAGTGTTTTTTTTATAATCACTAGTTCCAATTTATAAGAATCTGAAAAAAATGGAACTAATTTGATTTTGTTTTGTCACTAGTTCCACTAGTGAGATTAACAGTTCTATGAGAGATAACTGTAGGCGATACACACCGGATGACTTATTTATCACTATTTAAAAAAAATGGGTATATTAGGTGAATGGAGTAGAAGCTTATGGCATACCTATTTTTTTTTCTTTTTTTCACAGCCTAGAAAAAAAATTACCTATTAACAAAAAACGCTACAAATTTCAAGTAAACTTTTCATATTAGAACAAAGAAAGAGAAATTTTGAAAAAAAAAAGAAAAACATCGATTTTTTTTCGATTTTTTTTTCCAAAAAAAAAAGAAAATCTATGTGTGGTATTTGCTTCTACTCCGTTCACCCATTTTTTTGGAAAGTGATAAAAAGTCATTCTGTATATTTTTCCTTGCGGGGATCGAACCCGCGACACGCTACGCAGCATCCAATCAGCAGCCAACCGTGCCGTCAAGTTGTTTCCTAATAAAAACTGGTTTAATTACATGAAAGTCTTCAAAGATATTCTACATCAGTGTTAACAAGGTTAGCAGCAGTACCCACGCTGTATGGCAAAAATATAAAGAAAAAAAAAAACATTTATTTCAGGTCATTGACCTATATTAGAAACAACACATAAACAACATTTTTGCCAATTTTAGTATGCTGATTGAATAATAAGAAATAAAAAATAATAATAATAATAAAGTGAATTCAATGACATTCTGACATAAATGTCAGATCAAATCAATTAATGTCAATGGCACAAAACAATATTAAATTAAATACAAATTAAATAAAACAATGAATTAAAATAACGAATTTATGTTGATGTCAGAAGCAAAAAATAAAATAAAATGACATGAGAGCTGAAATGGCATGAGCCGTATTAGTTTAATTAAAACTTCGCATTTCACTTTACATTCCAATTCCAAAGGGAACAAAAAAAAGTGTGTGTAAAAGACCTCAGAGTAAATGAAAGGTATAATTTATTAGATCACATCCACACTAAAACGATTTCCAAAGACTTTGGAATAAAATTAAAAAGCTTTTTTCAATACCAAGCAAATCGATGTCCATCAATCTGGATTATTAGATTGATCGAGTTGTTCAAATCGACTCATATGTTTAACCAATTCGATTGAATAGTCTCAGCATTAGTAAGGATAAGGCTTTTAGTTATTTTTGTAATTTATCGTTGCGTACAGTATCAATTTAGTGATGTGGGCTCATTTGTTGTTGAATAAAATGTTTGATAATGATAATGACTGATAGAAAAATGTATTGTTCTCGGGATTTTTTTTGATAATAATATTAATAACACAGTTTAATTATAATTATTATTAAGTATTAAAGTTGAGATCTATACACGTTACTTAGCACATGCAAGCGATTTTTTTTCTTAGACTTCTAGTTTGACAGTGACGACAAGAATTCAGTATGACCTTAAAACACACATTACATAATTATGACATACTTTAAGTGTGCAGTGCAGGTGGCGCTGCTTGTGAAGGAAAAAAATGCAACGATACGTCAAATTTGGTACATTACATTTTAGTTCTGTATTTTTCCGCCTGCACAGATAAGTTGGCTGAAGAACAACTCTGGGGCCGCCTCCACGAGCGTGTGAATCGCGGCGATTCACGTATTTCTATACGAAATTGTCGCTGCGATTCTGTGAGACGGCCCAAATGAGAGTGTATAGAAAAATATTACACGGACAATAATATCGCCACGATTCTCTCGCTCGTGGAGGCGGCCCCTTAGCCAAAGTACATGCTAAGTAATGTTCACAGATATACTTACTCTTCATACCCTTCACCTTTGTAAATATGAGTTCATCAAAATCATACATCTTGTGTACCTATTGTACTATGAAACTCATAAGTACGAGTAAATAATCATAACAAGACTTGAGATCAAATAACAAGTAATAGTCCAAACTAAAGGTGTATGCAAAATTTCAGCTCAATCGGTTCCAAGATTTGAACTAAACATACCTACATCATCATCATCAGCCTATTAATGTTCCCACCGCTGGGACACAGGCCTCCTCTCTCTGAGAGGGAATGGGCTATAAATCCACCACGCGGGCCCAGTGCGGATTGGTAGATGTCACATGTCTTTGATTTTTTTGGTTCTAGGACATGCCGGTTTCCACACGATGTTTTCCTTCACCGTTTTGAGAGCAGTGGTGATGAAATAAATTACACAAAGTAATGCGCCTGTCTGGGTTCGAACCCACGACTTACTGTTCGTAAGTAGGGGCCACCACCACTGGGCCACCACTGCTCTCTCTTAGTGTACAATAGTTTAATTAGGTTTTTGTAGTTTATATAAATATGTATGTTAGTCTTATTATGTTAGTCTTGGTATTTATGATATGGGTCTTTTGTTACCTGAATTAAATGATATATTATTATTAGAAGTACGACTAAATAATCATAACAAGACTTGAGATCAAGTAACAAGTAATACTCCAAACCACAGATCATAGAAGTCTATAACCTGTGGTCCAAACTAAACGTGTATGCCAAATTTCAGCTCAGCAGATTGAGCTGAAGCCGATTAAGCCGTTTTAAAATTAAGTTCCAAGATTTGACCTAAACATACAAACATTCCAAGTTAAATAAAACCTTGTAAAATCCCATAAATACTTATTTAAACGTTCCGAAAACATCACAACACAGCATCCAACGTACATCTCTATCTCTAATCAAAACCATCGTATTTTATTTATCTTCAGGTCCTTCCCTCCGCACAATTTCTAAAAAGTCCGCACCGTTTATTTCCCTCTCACATCCGGGAGGCTTGACGTTTTTTATTGAGAACGGAAATGGTTACCAGCGCTCTCGGACTATTTTTAAAAGATTTTCTTCTCTTGCTACTGCAGGAGCTGTTTATACCTTTATTAAGTTCTCTAGCTTTGTCAGTAGGACGATTGAGAGGGGATTTTTATAGGTAGGGTTGTAATGTAGTTACAGGTTTGCAATTTGCATGATTATTTTTATTTTTACTTATTTATTTTATAAATTACATGTTCAAAAACACTTAAACAAAGCACACAATTAGACCTCTGGGGTGCTGTTAAAAGTTAAGTTATAATCGACTTGATGTAATATTCTTTTAGCTTATACGCTTTACGTTTTAACTATTCATTGAGTCTGTGATGTCTATGATTAGAAACTTACTTCTATTGGTCTAGTAGTCGCAATCGCGCCAGCTGTGCATGAGGTCCTGGATTCGATTCCCGAGGCGGGCAAAGTGTTTTTCCATCAGGAATTTCTCAGTAGCAGCTACAGTGTCTGGATTTGTGCCCAGTTTATGGCAATAGGCTCGCCCCCTATTACATGGAACTTAAACATAAGCGACAAGAAGCACAATGGTGAGAAGTGGAAGGAATGAGGGGGAGGCCTTTGCTCGGGAGTGGGACAATACGGGCTAAATAAAAAAAAATACATAACTGGCAAAATGTGGGTAGTATCGCTTTAAAATTAACTAAAAACCGGACAAGTGCGAGTCGGACTCGCGCACGAAGGGTTCCGTACCATTATCTATACATTAGACAAAACGGCAAAAAAATCACGTTTGTTGTATGGGAGCCCCCCTTAAATATTAATTTTATTCTGTTTTTAGTATTTGTTGTTATAGCGGCAACAGAAATACATCATCTGTGAAAATTTCAACTGTCTAGCTGTCACGGTTCATGAGATACAGCCTGGTGACAGACAGACGGACAGACGGACAGACGGACGGACAGACGGACAGACAGCGAAGTCTTAGTAATAGGGTTCCGTTTTCACCCTTTGGGTACGGAACCCTAAAAAAAACATGACTGGCAAAATGTGGGTATCGCTTTAAAATTAACTTTATTTTACACGGATTTTTGTTACTCTTTATTGTAATAAGATTAGAAAATGGCTCTAGTTAGCGGTAAAGAATGTGAAAAAGCCGTTTAAAATAAAAGATAGATGTTTTTAAAGTAGTTTAGAGGAGCTCGTGGCTAAATAATAACAGCCGCTCGGGTTGATCGTTAGGTTAAGCCATGCTTGCCTAGGTTGGTCTGTGGATGGGTGACCACCCAATACATACCGAGTTACCTCCGTGCCTCGGAAAGCACGTTAAGCCGGCTGTCATTTGTAGATCTTTGACAGTCGTTAGGTAGTCAGAGGCCCAAAAAGTCTGACATCCAGTCTTACCAAGGGGTATCGTATTTCCCGGTACTAACTGTGTTGTGGAGGTCAGATAGGCAGTCGCTCCATGTAAAATACTGGTATTCAGCTGCATCCGGTAAAACTGGAAGCCGACCCCAACATAGTTGGGAAAAGGCTAGGCAGATGATGATGTTTTTAAAGTAGTTACCATATAATTTTCAAGGGCATACAATGAACACAATTAAAGATTTAGCTAAATGTAACGGCAAAAAAATCACTTTTGATTGCCAAAATTAGTAAATGATCACAAAAATTAATCCCCATTTTATCGTGAAATTATTTTTTTAGTTAATGTCCACCAGAAATTGAACTGTTATGCTCTTGCATCCGAGTCGAGGGAGACCCGGTAGACGGAGTCCCGCTTCAGTACTGCCCCAAGTCGGCCTAGGCAAAAATAGTTTGTCATCAACCACTTCATTAAAATTTGGTGCCCAATTTACAAAATTTGGTGATCAATTGAAATTTTAGGTGATAGATGTTAGTGATCACAAAGTTATTTTTGATGGTCATTATATTTTCATCCATTTTCAAGACACTAAAACTCGAAAACTATCAAGAATCCCGGAACATACATGGAGAGTATTTTCGGATATGAGGAGCTGAGTATGAGGAATCTATTTTTTTATGACGTCACTGTGAGGTCCAAATATTGACGTCATAAAAAACAAGATTCCTCCAGTACTTTACTGCATGTTACTTTTTCTCTCGTGAAGTAAATCTGTAAGTAGCATTCTTTTTCTCCGTATTGTAAAAAGACTTAGAGCGGACTTTTACAAGTATGGTGGATACATAAATGATATTACTGTTCGTGATTCTTTCAATGACAATACATACATTGGAACTAATGTAAATAAGTGGCCTTTTTAGGCACAGAATCAATAACATACATTCGTTGTAAGGAGGTGAGGAGCTCGTGGCTAAATAATAAGAGCCGCTCGGGTCGATCTTTAGGTTAAGCCGTGCTTGCCTAGGTTGGTCTGTGGATGGGTGACCACCCTTACATACCGAGTTTCCTCTGTGCCTCGGAAAGCACGTTAAGCTGTCCCGGCTGTCATTTGTAGATCTTTGTCAGTCCTTACAGGTAGTCAGTGGCCCATAAAGTCTGACAACCAGTCTTACCAAAGGGTATCGTATTTCCCAGTACTAACTGGGTTGTGGAGGTCAGGTAGGCAGTCGCGCCATGTAACATACTGGTATTCAGCTGCATCCGGTTAGACTGGAAGCCGACCCCAACATAGTTGGGAAAAGGCTAGGCAGATGATGATGAGGCATTTTTCTTTGTGTAATTTAATTCATCACCACTACTCTCAAAACGGTGTAGGACGCCTTCGTCAGGAAACACACATGTCCTAAAACTAAACATCGAAGACACGTAACAGCCACCTACCCGCACTGGGCCCACATGGTGGATTACGACCCACTCTCACTGGACCCAACAGTGAGAACGTCATAAACTGATCACTCTTTTCCAAATGAATTTAATTATTATTGCTCTGGTTTTGAACTCGATACATACAACAAGATTGGTATGTAGGTACCTGTACCTTCTTTATAGGGAGTGAAAAGACTCTTAACGAAGCCGAAAGGCACTTGTTCTCCTCGTCATTGCGATCATTTTAATTTGTTCTACACCCTGCCTGGGAACCTTCTAGTAACGGAGATATTGGGGGTCATAGTTTCAACTTTTTGACACGTTTTTTTTTAAATACATTCGTTTTAATGTAAGATGTTTACTTTAAACACCTCCACGAACCCCGTACTATTCAATCCACCCATCAGCACAGTGTTTTGAGTGCTTTACATTGAGTCCTACTAGGTTTTTACAAACAGTTTTACACGTATTTTTTTTTTAAACTAGAACGGGCCGGTTTTTCGTGCCTGACTACTCTGAGAAGAAACAGCCGAAACAAACTCAGAGGTCATAGTCTCTTTTAAAGTCCAGACATAATCTTGCTCAATTCACATGAGGACTATGTAGATTAGTGTCTGAGATGGTCTTTTGAAGAAAGAACCATACAGATTTGTAAGATGTTTACTTTAAACACCTTCACGACCCCCGTACTATTAAATCCATCCATTAGCAAAATGTTTTGAGTGCGTCACATTGAGTTTTACCTTAAACCGTGATTATTCACCCAAAAAAAAAAGTGTTTTTTTTACTTAGTTTGTTTTATAGAATGCTTGGTTGACGGCTTCGTTAAGGGTCCGTTTACACCCTGTATTATAAACTAACATAGCTTTCAAAGCTTACCAGCCTACGGAACTCTAGTAATTGAATAGTTAAACCGTTTAGCGAGGCGCGTACGGAACCGTTGTTACAGCGGAGCGCACTAAACAATGTCATGGGCTCCGTATCGCTTAATCGATGTAGATAGGTCACCTACGCTACCGGCACACACTGCTTTTTTGGTGTGTGGGAAAAGTGAAGAGACGTGGGGTGCTTGAAGGTTTGAAGAGCGATTTTGTTGCAGTTTGGCTTTTGAGGGGTTGCTAGTCTCTGCCGGGGTTGCGGGACTGTTCGAAAGAGATACCGTGGCCCCGGAACACAAAGGGCGATGAAGGAAAATGAATGGGTTTTAGTCGGTAAAAGTCTGACACTCCCTCCTGCTCTGCCCAGAACGGGAGGAGTCATTTGATGATTCCCCATACGAAAAAAAAGGGTTGCTAGTCAGTTGATATATTATCGCATACGTGCATATTTCTATTAAAAACCAAAAGTAAAAAATACTTGAAAATTCACAAATCATAAAAACTGCTGATGAATTTTCAACGCTTGGTAATAATAACAACAAAACTTAAAAGTTCAACAGCCCATTTTATTTAAGAGACGACTGTTGTTAGAAACAGAATTCAGCAGCAATCAAAGATGATAAAAACTAAGGTGAAATGCAATCTACTTTTCATATTTTGTCAGAGACTGCACTGTGCAGTAACGTCCCAAATAACTACTTTTACAAACGAATATTCCGTGTAAAAAAGAATGTGAATGTTTTCTTTCCATCAGGCGTGATCGAAGTCAAGAGCAGGCCCATAGTGTAATCATAAAAAAATAAAATTAATTATACATCTCAAAAAACTTTCACCCGCTCTCCGCTCCTAACTTGCAGGCACAACAAACGCCCTGCCCGGTATGTAGGGCAGGTTCGCGTTATTTTGGTTCGTGTACCTACACCCGTCCGCCACCGTGAAGGTAATTGTGCAAATGCGGATCAGGCCTTATGCTACGCTACGCTGCGTTAGAGGGAAGCCACACGGGCGTTGCGGCGTCGCAACGCTATCATTTTAACGTACTGAGTGCCACAAGAGCAACGCAACAAATGCTGACGCTTGCGTTACGACGTCACAGCGTCAGCGACAGTCGTCCCGCACCATCTTTCGCCTGGTGATGGATTTTAATCGCTATTTCACGCACATAGGGTTTTAATTTGTGTGACTGACACTGGCTTGGCCACCATCAGGGATTTTAATTTTAATAACACAAAAAAAATAGTCGCTAATTAGTCGCAATGCGTCGCTAAGTTACAGATTCAGTCGGTGTGTAATTAAAAAGATATTAAAGAATTCAATTTCCCCATACAAGCAAGTACAAAATACTTTAAGTAGTTTCTAGAACGACTACTAGATCTTCGCTAGGTGCCCTAGTTCTTGAGATATAAATGTGGCCAACCTGCGGAGAATCTCCAGATCGGTCACCTATAAGCCCTTATATCTTTTGAACCAGTGAACGATAAATTCTGATATTTGGCGACAAATTTTGACTAATTAGCGACAAATTTTTATGTTATTTTAAGGTGGCCAAAGCCAGTGTCAGTCACACTTTAAAATTTTCCTAAATCTTTTCTTAGCAGATGCCTTCACCATAATAGCTATCTGAATGCAAAATTTTAGTTTGATTCGTCTTGTTTGCATCGACAGACATTCAGGACAAAAGGTTTTATAAGTATAGATACTGAGCTGTGCAGCAGGTCTAGCCAAGTTACAAACGTTTCGTATCGATTCTCTTTCTACAATTGTAAACGCCTCGGCGTAAGCGATTGTAGAAAACGCTAAATTGGTAGCCAAGTTGACACGACTGAGTCGATCGCTCGTTCTCTAATTTCTGTAGAAAAAATCTACACTTTAGTCTATGGTAAGCGTTCCTACCAAAGAGTTTAGCAATCAACATTGTAGAAACGATAACATTCTATTCTATCATTTTGAACGATGTAAACTTGTCTACGAATTTTATATTCGTTTGTGTTGATCACGTGATTTAACGTTGAGATGATGTGATTCCCATTGATTTGAATAGTTATCTACGAGCGTTAACGATTGTAGATTGTCAACTTGGCTATGGGTGCTGGGTTGCCTCTCCGACGCGGCATCGCACGCCTACCCCCCGCTTCGTTCTTCTGGTCTTTGTCGAACGCGCACTCGTTACGTCATAGAATGTCGCAGCGTCACCGCTCCGTCACATCACCACGTGCCGATAACGCATCGTGTGGCATCACTGTTACGTTGGTGAAGCTAGCTCACAGCGGTGACGATTGGGACTTTGCCGGCTTGCCATAACGACATGGAAGTACATAACTTACGATATTGGGGATCTTTCAACGGTCTTGGTGTGTTATAGGAGGATACATTGCGGGGTAGGTGAATAATAAGATAAAGTTCTCGGTAAATGGAAATTGGTTATTTAGTTGGTAGTCATAAGATGTTATGCAAAATACTTACCTCTCAACCACCACAACTGATAGCACCTGTTTACACGAGAGTACTCATAGGTTTTTATTTTTTGTTAATTTGTATTATCATACAAATGCAACCTTTAGCAACAACCTTTAGTTAACATTTTCTTAAGAAATATATCTTTTTAAACTTTATTGTTTTTCGACTGAGGTAGTTTTCGCGACCTCTCGCGAGCCCTCATTTAGAACTGAATCGTTTTTCGTTAGAACTCTTTTATTTTTATTTGTAAGTGTTTAGGTACTGTTTAAAAGAACGTCGATTAAATAAATTGCTATCAGGCACCGAGTATCTCTTTCAAGTGCCTTCTTCTTTTTCTTTTTAAAGCAATTTAATTTCCTTCAGAAAATGATGTGCATTTATATATTATAAAAATAGCCTACGACCTATTCTCTGACCTACAATTTTTGTCAAGCCATTTCAAATACTTTTTATAACATTTACATTACAAAATAATTTGATATGTTTTCTTAAGACAATAAGATTTAAAATTGTTGGTACACCACGTAACTTTAAGCTTTGGAAGAGCGAAGTGACCTAACACAGGAATTTTTTGTCTAAACGGTCACATCAATAACTAGATGTTGTAGTACTTAACTTGTGAAAGAAAATTAATTATTTTTTATTTGTATTTCGGAGGAGTTCGATAACAAACATAAAGATAAGGATTTCATAATAATTCATTTATTTTACAATTAACAAGGACTCATTAATACACAGAAATTAAATACATATCACAAAAATAGTACACTAAAACACACAGAATACATTACTTAAACATTATAATAGGCACCCGCGAATTCTGCGTACCAGGGACTCGCTCCGCTTACGCATCATCATTACATAAAAGCAGTCGACGCTAGCGACGGCGAACATGCCCGAGGCACTGCAATGTCACGGCAGCCCCATCAGCGTTTTCAATGCGTTGTTATATTGGATGCGGAGGGCTTCGTATGATTTTTGAGTGTGATTCACCCACAGGCGCAGCGCACACCGCTGGAGGCGCAGCGGAGCGCATTTGAAGACAAAAATTTAATATAAACCTTAACTACCTTGTTAAACGGTCAATATAAGAATAAATTCGCACGCGGTACTCAGAAGACCCTCAAGCTACTATAAGAGAATGCGCGCGACCGTATATCAAGGTAGTTAAGGTTTATATTAAATTGTTGTTATGTTATCCTACAGCGGTGTGCTCTGGGCCGCAGGCTGCACGTGTACAAAGAGGTACGTATAGCGGTGGTATGTATAGAGGTGTATATAAGCCCTGAAAAGGATCTGCTTGCACGACCCTGAACAACGCGCAACCTGCGAGCTATCATGTTTCCCCTTACAGCTCAAGCCCTCCGCTCCCTCTCGATATCAGCATCATCTCTGAGACCGGCTGTTACTACATTCCCCAAGTATTAGTTTATCATCTTGATCGCAAAATGCAAAGAGAGAAATAAATTGCATGTTTGCAAACTTATGTTTGTAGTTTTGGATGTTTGTCAAAGACCAAGGTTAGAAACAAAATCAAAATGGTTGGTTGGTTGGTCAAAATGGGATTGCACATGTCCGTAATTTTTCGCTTGAGTGACAAAGGAAGGTTTTCTTAGATGAGATCCTTCATGGACCAGTAGAGTTTATTTTGGTTGTGTTCGTAATTGTCAGGACAAGGTTTGTAATAGGTACAGAAAATTATGTATTTTTTTTTGGTGAATTGCTCGCGAGGGAAGTCTGGAAGAATTACTTGTACCTAATAATAATCAGTTCACAGGTAGCTTCTATTGTCTTGCACATAGAACTATGTATCAGTACATAATAGAGATCTACGTCTAATAGTCAATTTGCCAAGTAATTGGACAGCTAACCAATTCTAATCAAGACTGTGGTACAATTAGTGGGCGGTGGTTATTAGAGTTTCATGGACTGGTATAATTTATTGATGTAATAAGTAAGTAACTATAAGTATCTATCTGTAACTTAAATAAATTATAGTTTTAATACATACTTAGTAATCAGTGAACAGACTTATATCAATGTTTATTCCTTTCTGTACGAAAAGGTGCCTGCTTTGGGTCGATCTTCAAGTTAAGCCACGCTTGCCTAAGTTGGTCTATGGATGGGTGACCAACCGTTACATACCAAGTTCTTCCTCCGTACCTCAGATATCACTTTAAGCTGTTGATCCCAGCTGTTATTTGTAGGTCTTTGACAGTCGTTTCAGGTACTTAGTCAGTGGCCCAAAAACTCTGACAACCAATCTTACTAAAGGGTATCGTATTACCCAGTACTAACTGGGTTGTGAAGGTCAGATAGACAGTCGCACCATGTAAAACACTGGTATTCAGCTGCATCCGGTTAGACTGGAAGCCGACCACGACATACTTCGAAAAAGGGTAGGCAGATGATAGCGATGAATAGGTCTGCTTAAAATGTAGGACAGTTTTAGGTGTTTTATTGAAATATTAGACGTCATCTGAATGTTCTGTTTCTGTGGTATAACGCAATCCATCTACCTAAGTTAGCTTTGGTTTTGTTTTTAAAAATAATTAGCAGAACTAACTCGCCCTTTTATTTGTGTAAAAATATGGTAGTTACACTAATATTATAAATAGGAAAGATTTGTATTTTTGTGTGTATGTTTGTAATGAATAAACTCAAAAACTACTGCACCGATTTCAAAAATTCTTTCACCATTAGAAAGCTACATTTACCTTGAGTAACATAGGCTATATTTCGTCCCCGTACTCCCACGGGAACGGGAACTACGAGGGTGAAACCGCGTGACATCCGCTAGTGTTTTATAAATAGGGTTAAGAACTTCCATGTTTCGACATTGAATTTCATACAAAATATGTAAAGAAGTAAGAAAGAAAATACGTCTATTTGGCACATTCCACAAGTGCACACAGCATCAAAAACATTGTTTGGTAGATTTATTAAGAGCTATCCACAATCGTACTCAAAATATTATTAACTAGCTGACGTTCCGCGGTTTCACCCGCGTAGTTTCCGTTCCCGTGGGAGTACGGGAATAAAATATAGCCTATAGCACTCACGAATAATGTAGCTTTCTACCAGTGAAACAATTTTTAAAATTGGTTCATTACTTCCGGAGATTACCCCCTACATACAAACTTACAAACAAATTTTACCTCTTTATAATATTAGTATAGATATGCATTTCGTATGAAAATATAAACAAAAATCCAACAAATACTCATACAGTTATTAAATTCAAAACGCACATTTTGCATAAACTCCCAAAATCTTCCATATTCAATTTCCTTTCGTGTCAAAAGGTGTTAAAGGATATAAAGATTGCGGTATGGTATGGTATGGGGACCGAGGGAAATGGGCCAATTTCCAAAGCGATTATATTATGTTGTTACGTGTCATATGGTTATTCGTGACCAGTTATTGGCTCGTAATGCCAATGTGAAAGGGCTTAAGTTAAAAACTTTTTTGCAAAACATAAAACCGACTTAAAAAAAAAAACCAAAAAAGTAAAAATAACTTTAGCTTCAGAACTCGGTGACCTGCCTGTGTTTGATTGATTTACACCAACTTCTGAAACTAAATTTATTTTTCACTTTTTTGTGTTTTTTTTTTTAAGTCGCTTTTATTTTTTGCAAAAAAGTTTTTTATTTAGTTTAGTTTTTTAGTTGCAATACGAATATCGAATAACAAACCGTAACAAGCGGTCTACCTTATTACATCGGTAGGTATTTCAATTGACTGCGTAGTTCAAACATTTCGAACAGTAAACTAATATTCAGCTGCATTAAGTAAAACCCCAATTCAGGTGAAAAACACAGAACATTTTGGAGTTATTCTAGGAATGTTCAGAATTAGATCAGAGATAAATTTAGAAAAAGTAATACTCTGTAGTGAAAGCTTACCTTATGACTGAAAATAATTACATCTAGTTAAGTTCTTCAGTAGATTACAATGAGTCTTTCAATGGAATTTCTTCTTGAGCAAACTAGGAATAAAGGGGTTTAAATTCAATGGCCGACCTAACTTCCGCCATTTTCTTTTTCAAAGTTGCGGCCACGCATAAAACTGTTTCCGAGATATATGAGCTATCAAGTTAAAGTTCATTCATTGATGGCATCTTCAGCACAACTTTGATTTGAGCTTGTTATCTCGGAAACGTGACACATTATAACATTTTGTCTCATACTAAACTGGTTTGTATTGATACCAGCTATCGATTAATATAGTTGTTATGCGTGGCCGCAAAATCATCTGCCTAGCCTTTTCCCAACTATGTTGGGGTCGGTTTCCAGTCTAACCAGATGCAGCTGAATACTTATATTTTACATGAAGCGACTGCCTATCTGACCTCCATAACCCAGTTAGTACTGGGTAATATGAAGCTCCTTGGTAAGACTGGTTGTCAGACTTTTTGGGCCACTGACTACACAGGTAGTAAAAAAGATCGACCCGAGCGGCTGTTATTATTTAGCCACGAGCTCCTCGTGCGGCGAGTTTTAGTAGCGAAGTATTAAAACCTATTTTTTGCGAAAAGAAATCTTCAGATAGACTTTAAGCAAAAAATAAAAGTAAACCTAGTCTAGTCCTTACGTTTTTCTTACTGTGTTGGGGTCGGCTTCCAATGTAGTTGGCTACCAGTATTTTAGATGAAATCTGCCTGGTGAAGCTTGCGGGTTTCCGCTGGACGAGAGTCGCACGGGACCGGTCAATGTGGCGACACTTCGGGGAGGCCTATGTCCAGCAGTGGACGTCTTTTGGCTGAAATGATGATGATGATGATGACTGCCAATCTAACCTCCACGACCCAGTTTCCCTCTCCCTTTGATATGACTAGTTGTCAGACTTTCAGGCATTTGACTAGCTGTAACAGTTGTAAAAGATCTACAAATGATATCTGGGACTAACGGCTTAAGAGTTTTGAGAACCGCGAATGGAATTCGTTATGTAATGGATGCTCCCATAGTCCCATGGGACCCATCCAAGAACAACTCCATCAAACTCGGTAAGCGGTGCTTAGTCTTAAATATAGACACGTGTGGCCAATATAATTTTAGCTACAATTAAATTCCCGAATGCAAGATCAATTGGTAGGCGCTTGGTATCGACGCGCTTGTTGTCCGCAACTTGTTCGGGCTGAGTTTCAACTCATTTAACTTGCGAGCCCAACTGGCTGACTATCGATTTCGACTGCGTTATTTATATCTGGGACTTTAACGTGGAAGTTATTATTTTTTAAATCTGGATGCAGTTTGTTTTTTTTTTTGTTTCATCTTGACCGTACGCTAACTTCCTGCCTTTTGTTTTGAATTTCTTGACGTCGTCGGTGCAACACGTTTTCTTCTTCCATTTTCCCTACCAACTATCACACTACTAAATTCTCTTTTCTTTTATATTATAACTTACACAATTCATTCATCTTCTCCCTCTGATGTACGTGCCACCAAAACTTAGGGTAAACAGAAAATTGGAAGGAAAAACAATCAGAGGACAACATGATGAATATCATCACAAGTAGAAAAGCCATGGTGCAAGAAATATACTGAACCAACGGGTATAGTTTACTAGAAAGTTATACAAGTTGACATTTGCAGTCCTAAGACCTTGACTAGATAATGCATTTAACACGCAAGTATATATGCAGGTACAGCCATGTTTATCTGTGATACTAGGAGCCAATACATTAAAACGTATCACGCGCGTAAACTACCTTATCTGGACATGCACTAAGATATTGCCGCAAGCTCCGTATTTTATCAAAATGTCAACGGGAAGTATCGCAGACAGTTAGCTCAGTAGAGGTGGATAAGAGAAATTGTGCCGCGAAATTCAAATTTTCTTAAAATTTTTTGCAATTTGCAGGTAAGTGTTGAACAAAATAGGATTCGCGATCGTAACATATACATTTATAGAATGATAATAAAATATAATCATCAAAACATCTCTCTAAGTTCATTTAACCCTATTGAATTACTTTTTCATGAAATACCCTAGCGTTGTTTGTTAGTCTACTTGCAAATAACCATAAGGTGCAACTTTTAATCTAGGCTGAAATGATGAAGATGGTGATACATTTTACGCTCCAAACAGTGATTATCATATTCTTGAGACTGCAATCACGACTCCCAATCAGATTTATGAATAAAGTAAACGTTCCCATTTTGAATGACAAGTTAACCATCAATAGTACGAATGACCGCAACTTTACATTTATAAATTAAATAAGCTTTAATTTCCGCTGTAGTTTGTAGCCTCATTAAGATAATCATTTAAATTCGGTAAACAATATTAACTTCGTTACAATTCGATGCCCAGTAATCACCCCGGAGATTCTGGCAAAAGATTTTAATTTAAAAGCAATAAAAAGCTTGTTAATTCAGTTCATAATTATTACCAACAACAGCGATTATTTTATAATGGGTTGGATACATATTTAAAACCGCCGAACTGTAGGCTTAATATTCAGAATTAATACACGAACAGAATCGCATATCGGTTCAGCTTTCATGATTCGAGTTTAATTGATCCTTTCCGTTTTCATTAGTATTCCAGTTTCAGAACATTTTTCACGGGAATGTGTCGATGGGTTGGATATAGACCATGGGTGACAAATTCTAGGTTCGTAAATTTCGCTAATTATCTTTAAATCCCATGTGATTGTGACAGTAGGCTTGCCCCCTGGCAAGCCTACTGTCATCAAGTGGAAATTACGGATTTTTTCTACTCCTTTTTTTTTTTTTTTTTTGGATGGGAAATCATCAAATAACCCCTCCCGCTCTGGGCGGAGCAGGAGGGAGTGTCAGACTTTTACTGACTAAAACCCATCCATGTTCCTTCATCGCCCTTTGTGTTCCGGGGCCACGGTATCTCTTTCGAATAGTCCCGCAACCCCGGCAGGCATCGGTCGGACGGACGGACGGCGAGCTAGCCCATAGCCCACCGTCCACAGGCCCGTGCTCCACTATACTTGTACTCCTCCACTATACTTTTTTGATTAATGTCGTTGCTGGATCCAAGACAGTTAAATTCATTCTCTGGGACTTCGTCTAGCTTCATAGTCTCGGCGCTTTTCTGGTGGTCGCCACTGTTGATTCTGGCTTTCAGGGGTTACAGTGGTTTGGGAATAGTGTGGCCCGGTTGATGGCAGTAGCCCACTGCCATCAACCGGGTAGAAAATCAAACTTCGTGGCTGCTACTGAGAAATTCCTGATGGAAAAACCGAATAGCGCTTTGCCTGACTTGGGAATCGAACTCAGAAACCTCATGCTCCGCAGTCACGCTTGCGATTACTACACCAACGAGGCAGGTGATCTATGTTATACGGTTTCATGGCTTGAGGCCATATTTATCGTTAACTAGCGGACGTCCCGCGGTTTCACCCGCGTAGTTCCCGTTCCCGTGGGAGTACGGGGATAAAATATACCCTATATTACTCAAGGTAAATGTAGCTTTCTAATGGTGAAAGAATTTTTGAAATCGGTTCATTACTTCCGGAGATTACCCCCTACATACAAACTTACAAACATACAAACTTACAAACAAATGTTACCTCTTTATAATATTAGTATAGGTAACTCATCAAAACAATCCGTTTCGATCGTTCTCCACGACATAATATCGTATTACAACTGGACATAATTAGGGGATAATAATTAGCCGGCTTGGGTGGTACAAGTAATCCTCCACTCTGATTACTTACTAATTGGTATACGATGTAACTATACACAGGTGAATGAACTGTCTATCGCTTCGCTTAGATCAACTAGTTACTACCTACAAAGAATGGATGACATGTGATTCGTGCTTGAATAGGGAATATGCATGAAATACAAAACTCGTTTCATTTATTAAAAATGCCTTGTATTGGTGCATAAGAACATTGTGGATCACTTGTTTAAGTTTGTTTTCTGTAGCATGTTTTTAGTGAAACGGAACGCACTCTCAAAACACATCGTCCCTCGATAACGCCGTTAGCAATACTCCGGTAGTAACGTCAAAGTCTATATGTCAAAAAAGCACTTTTATTTGAAAAGTACTCAAAGTTTGACGAATATTTTATTATAATATTGTTATTATTTGAGAATAATGTCAGATACCTATGGAGCAGAATGGGAACAAATTGACAAGTATTTTTAAATAATAATAATTCCTTGGAGTAACCTGGGAAATAATGTATGAGATTCTTATATTTGTAGTTCAAAGGAAATGGAGTACTATGGGAATAACCCAACAATAATAGGAGGAGACGACTTTGATTAGAGCGTGATTTATCAGTAGTCGGGTTTTTAGTTGTAGTATACCACTCAAATTCTTGTTGGTATTGAAATCATGGCTGAAATATTCGCCGAAAGCGCGTTTGTAATGCGCCTGGCTTTAAGCAGAATAGCCGTGTTTGCCGTGCGACTCTGAGACTTCAAAACTAAGAACAAAAAATATACTTGGTATTGCAGGTTGTTACAGCCCATAACAATTTTACATTACATGAAATTTTAATACTAAGGCGGGCTTGATTACTAACTAAATAAAAAACCAGCGAAGTGCAAGTCGGAAATGGATTCCGTACCATCGTAGTAGGCGTGCCCCCTTCAATTTTTAATTTATTATTTGTTGTTATAACGACAACAGAAATACACATTCTGTAAAACTTTCAACTGCCTACCTATGATCATAAGATACAGCCTGCTGGCGGACGGACGGACAGCGGAGGCTTAGTAGGTAATAGGATCCCCTTAGTTATTCTTCGGGTACAAAAGCCTATAAACTGAAAAAAAAATCGGAGTAGTCTTTGGGGACTGCCGATAGAAGTGAAAACAAAAAGTACCTACACAGGCCCCGCCCGTCGTAGCACTGGTTATGCCCTGCGCATGGCTATGTGGTGCTACGCCGTAGCGGATGCTACGAGTGCTACGAACGGCTACGAAGCGTGACCACACGTTACGTTATGTGACGATGAATTCAATGTTTTTCCTTCACCCAAAAAGTGCTCAACGCGCCTAAAGAAGTTTTCACTTCAAAAAACAGGCAAGAACCGCGATTATTCTTAATCATTTAAATACCTACCTTTAGCGTTCAAATAAACACGCTGCGACCAAAAAACGTTACCTAACGCGTTAAACACCCAATTAGAAACTAATGTGTTTGTAATAATCCCCTAACCATAATTACTCATAGTTTACTATTTTGTTAAACCAGCAACATTTTGTTTGTTCGCATAGCCTTGACTTTGGTAACATTAGGGGTAATTTTAGGCACACGATAATATGATTATCGTACACTGTTGTTAATGTCGTTAGAGGTCAAATTATTTGGGTTACTAGCTTGGAAAATGTACCGATATTTTTAGGAACCGTTTTCATTGTTCTTGTACCGGTAAAACGGGGTGAATGCGATACGAGGGGGATGCGAAGGTGAATAGGGGGTGAAATGAATACTTAGGCACTGAACAGCTTCATCCATTTAGCCTGGAAGGCAACCCCAGCATAGTTCAGAGAAGGCTAGGCAGATGATGATGGTTTGTACCACACCCCTTAATATGGTCTAAAATATATGCATAAGGGAAAAAAACCGGCCAAAAGCGAGTCGGACTCGCGCACCGAGGGTCCGTACAAACTTTTTAAAGGACAAATTTAACTTTGCTGTTCGATCCCTAGAAACGGCTATTGCTCCAACCGCAAATAATAAGTTTGTAATGATAAAATTGCTTTTTTTTGTTATTAAACTACATATTTACGATTTTCAGACTTTTCCCTTTAAATGTGCTATAAGACCTTGCTTTTAACCAAATTTTGTGATTCTAGGTCAACGGGAACTACCATATAGGTTTTCGACCCAAAACCAAGGGTACTTGCGGTTAACCTACAATTTTCAATTTTGGTTAAAAGCAAGGTCTTACAGCACAAGTAAAGGGAAAAGTCCGCAAAATAAAAAAAGTTGAAAATTAAGGTAAATTTTGGTACTTACAAGTTTTTAAAATTTAAATTTGCCCATATCTTTTTATCGTGGTAACTCAGGACCTTAATTTTTATAAATCGAATAGGGACTATAGATCTCAGTATATGGTATAAATTTCAACTTGCTAGATCTACCCGTTCCTGAGAAAATCGGTGGAGACAGACGGACAGTCAGACGGACAGACGGTCCAGAAAGTGATCTTATAAGGCTTCCGTTTTGTCTTTTTGAGGTACGGAACCCTAAAAACATGGATTTTGGTAAGGGTATTCTTTAGCAGAAAACGCACTTACTCGTAGTTCTTAAATAAAGCTAACAAAAAAACTCGATATTTTCCAAACGACACTACATTTGTTTCCAGTACCGTTTGCAAGCCCAGCTTCGTTCACAATGGTTATGTAAATGAGTTTGAACCGTAGTAAACACCACGTAATTTGTATCAAGCGCCGCATAATTGAAGGAAATGAGCCTAGGTATTAGTTTTAAGTGTACTGCAATGGTTTTAAAATAAAAAGTAGAAGTATAGTGTTCTTGTTACAATGCTCTTTGTTTGTTGAAAAAGTAAAGTCCTTATTGGTGACACTTTTTGAAACAAAACGTGTGAGGATTATAATTAATATGAAAGAATACGGATCAAATGATAGCGTGACGGTTGACATAGGAGAATGGAATAATTATATGATTAAACGAACTTACCTTAAGTGAAGTTCTATCATAATTATACGAAGCTCCTTCTCCGAGACAGATTAACGTGTAGTAGCGGGTTATCGTACCACGCCCTCACAATTATTTCAAAGCTAAAAAAAAAAGATGAAATAAAAACCGTTCTCTCGTCGGGCAACACTGTGTGTATATGTCATTTACGTGTTTTTGTGCTAGCGCTGTCGAGTCCCTATAATGCACGTCACAGCAATGCACACACCAGCAATGCACACACCAGCAATGCACGACACAACAATGTACGACCTATGTCTCCAATTGCTGGGGTGTACCTTGCTTGTCCGGACCAAGAATGTACAGCATGATAATTGGCGACATCACGTGACTCGAAATTTTGGGACATGGATACTAGGTAATTGAGCTAGGTAGTGCTGTTCCGAAAGACGTTAGACGATTGATTGCGTGATTGAAAAGTTGATAGGGACTCGATCAGCCATTGACTGTTATAACACGTTCCATTTTAAGTTCACCAGCAATGTAAAAAGGCGAATAAAAATTCTGTGGAAATTGCATGTAAAAACACGACAGTCTCGCGCCAGTGTCATTTTGGCTCCGGTATGTTGAGGTTGAATGATGGGTTTAAAAAGCGTAGTCGACGCTTTACAGATAGTCGAAATGGGCAAAAAAAAAGCTGCCACCCTATACCCCGTTAGCCATGTCGTCGGATTTCTGCCGGCCTTCGGCCTACGCTCATGTCCCAAAGTATGACCTTCGGGGACCAAATTTTAAATGAATGAAATAAAATAAAAAAACAAACAAATAAAAATTACTCGATTCACAAAAAGAGAATCCTGTAGCTGGGATCGAACTCAAGACTCATGATTGTAAAACAGCACTGTACCCCGACACCAGCTGACTTATTGTTAACCGTAGTGAATATGTAGATCTTATGGTGCTTCTACAGGTCGGTAATGTTCGGGATGGCGAGAGCCAAAATGATACTGGCGCGAGTTGGTCCTGGAAAAACAACTACCTATTGGCGACGCAAAGATTCTAAAGGCTGCTTTACGCCGCCGCCGGGGCAACACTGTGCGACATTGCTGCATGCCACTAGGCCGCATGCTACAATAATTTAAAATGTTGCACATCGTGGCAAAAATCGTGCGGCATGGCAACATCTTGCGTCATTCTGCTAAAGTTACTTCGTCAGCCATATTCTACGGTGTCTTGTCCCCGCCTCGATCAATCAAGTTGGTAGACTAAAACACTCCATTAAAATGTACAGCACGATGCTTTAAAAATTATCTAGGCACGATGTTGCCTCGGTGTAAAATAGGTTGCCGCATAACGCAATGACAGGTTTTCTTTTTGAGGTATTAAAAAAAAACTTAGTTTCCAAGAACTTTATTGATGGCGTTGAACTTACTATGATAGTTGCAAATGATGACGCACGCCGCAAAATGTGGCATACAGCAATGCCGCACAGTGTTGCCCCGGTGTACAGCAGCCTTAACTAGCGCCTCAAGTGTCAAAATTATTGTGAAGCTGTCTAAGAACGATACTTTGACAGTTTTCGATACAATTTACGTCACGGAAAATTTTATTTATTAAATATAAATCAGATTAAATGTGGTTTCTTGCTGGACGAGACACTAATTATGTTGTCAATGGTCGATGTAATTAAAGCGTCTGCAGGATACACAAAACCAATGCGTTCTGGAGAAGAATTATTACGGAGTGGAGGTTTGTGAATTGATCAATGAGGGATTTTCTTTTTAGCTCTTCCCTAGTCGCTGGATAGATGGCGCTAGGAGTAAGTATGATAATGCAAGGAACGGAACCTAAATAAACTGATTCTAGCAAAGCGCGAGAAATGTTGGTTATATTCGGAAGGTTAAGCAAATGAAAGTGTCAGTCAACGAGAGTATGTGACGTGACACAATGTTTTTTCTTTCAAGCGTTTTGGCTTTGGCATAGTTAGTTCAACGCCATCTATATAGTTCTTGGAAACTAAGTTTTTTTTTAAAACCTCAAAAGGAAAACTTCTCATTACTTTTATATCCATTTGTATCTTAACAATAAAAAAAAAAAAAATCGTTATTATGTTAAATTATAAAGATTTATTCGTTATAAATATTTATCGCTATAGTATTTAACTCGGGCTGTCTGTTAGTTAGTCTGTAACACTTTTATAGCTAGTTAAAATCAGTTTTTTAGGTTCCGTTCCTTGAATTATCATACTAACTCCTAGCGCCATCTATCCAGCGACTAGGGAAGAGCTAAAAAGAAAATCCCTCATTCCAGATGGATTACATGTTGCGCACCTCACCCTAATCATACACAGCTTGTAACTTCTTTTTAGGCAAACGCAAAATTGAAGGAAGTTGGATTGTTCCATTGATAGACAAATCCGTCCCACTGAGCAAATGTTCTCTCATCGGGAGCGTCTATTTGTATCATTGCTCAAAATCTGGATAGTTAAATTACAAGTCAATGCTGTGGTGAGGGTGCGCCATTGTGGTGGAAACGCCAGGGTAGCTCGCGAAATACAAATATTTTCTTACGCGTTTTGCAATGAGGGATTTTCTTTTTAGCTTTTCCCTAGTCGCTGGATAGATGGCGCTAGGAGTAAGTATGATAATGCAAGGAACGGAACCTAAAAAAACTGATTTTAACAAAGCGCAAGAAATGTTGGTTATATTCGGAAGGTTATGGGTATAGGTATTAAAAGCAAATGAAAGTGTCAGTCAACGAGAGTATGTGACGTGACACAATGTTTTTTTTTTCAAGCGGTTTGGCTTTGGCATAGTAAGTTCAACGCCATCTATAGAGTTCTTGGAAACTAAGTTTTTTTTTAAAACCTCAAAAGGAAAACCTTTCATTAGCAGGCTATTTGTCAGGTTGTATCTTGAATATAATATGATTCGCAGCCGTAAGAAATATGACTTTACAGAGTTATATTCATTAAAATGATAAACAACCCCTAAATGGCCATTTAGCTCCATTGAAAGAAAATGTACCAAGTCTTCTTCTTCGTGTCGATGATTACCATTTTATTATTCATTCTACTAGTGACTTGGAACTCAGCTCTCAGTCGATTGGCTCGCAAGTGCCGTATTTAGTAATAAAATATACTCTGTGCTCGCAACATCTCCGCATTGTAAAGATAAAGAGGGTGTCGTTTGTCAGTCTCTTGTTTATATTTTTCGGAGGAGCAAGCAACACCTCTCTTTGGACTTCAGAGGGAGCCACTCTTCCGAGTAGGTATAAAGCAGTAGGCAACCAGTGATGATTCTGCATGTTTCAATAAGTGCTACATCTACCGCACGGCCGCACGGGCATGATGCCATACTGGGCAAGTAAATTCGCCAGCTTATGTTATGGATTTTCTCTTGGCGATGCAAAGATTATCCGCGCGCATCTAGTGGCGAAATTTAGAAGTTGTCTAAGAACGACACTTTGCTTTAAAGTTGAGGTTGTTTGGAGAAAATCAGATGGATCACGATTAGGTACATAAACCTGTTACTAATAAATGCAGAAATACGAAATATTGTTGCGTTCCTCAATGTAGTGCCTAGTTACGGAGATTCTGGAATAAGTTTTCATTTGTTTCCAAACAAAACCCTCCAAGTTCATAAAGGTCTAGCAATGACTTTGACCTTGAAAAAATCGTTTCTCGACCTTTATGAACTTGGAGGGTTGTATTGATGGTTTTGATGATTATAATTCTGTAACTACATACGTCTTTCAATCGCATCCAATATTTTAATCAACATACAACTTAGCACTGGCCTGCAATTTGCCAAAAACGTAAGAAAATTTGAATTTCGCGGGCTACCCTGGAGCATCAGCCTTAAGTACCTCCACAGAGTGCAACTCGTTCATGGGTCAATTTACAAAAAAAATATACGCTTCTACAACAAACTTCCCATTGAAACTCGTAATATAAGTACCCATCACGAAATTTAAAAATTGCAAAAACTAAACTTTAAAAAAAAGGTTATTACAAAATATCAGATTACCTACTTAAATGTTAAAACACGCTTGAGAATGAGGTGCTCGCTTAGCCTGTGAATCCTGTGATATCTTATTTTATGCCTCTGGATGTTATACTACATTTATTTTCATATTAATTTTATTTTTGACACTGAATTAGTGCCTCAAATATTGTATTATTATTAATTTTTCGTATTTTTTTTGGTTGATGACATAGGTAGATTGACATGATGACTTAGCTCATTGACATGATAATAATATTAATTCAGTCAAATGTAACTTTGTTTGTGAATGTGAGTAGCATGATTTATGCTAACGACTCAATATCTAATACGTGACACCAGACTGTCTGACGGGTTTGAGTATTTTGTAAGTGGCCTACTCAAATATTCTGCAGCTCTGGTAGTGTCGTGTGACAGGTCGTTGAGCTCCATAAAATGTGGTTGAGCTACACGATGACTGATGCATGCGTGCTGTCTCTCGGGACAGGTCAACTCAAACCTGCTATGGCTCTTTCCTCAAAAGACCATAACAGACAATGCCTACATGATCACACTCACATTGATATCGCTTCAAATAATAGTGTCTGGACTGTAAAAGAGACCACGATCCCTGAGTTTTTTTCGGTATTTCTTCTCTGGGGTGGTCAGTTAAGAAATGCCGGTGCCTTCGTTCTCTTACAACAAAATACTGACGTTTCTAAGTGATATATCCTATTTGCAAATAAATAATTTCATTTCATTTCTTTTTGAACGATTCTAAATTTGATTTTGAAAAAAATAATTATAAATAAAAGATTTACGCGGCTTATTGATAGCGAAGTCCGAAGGTTTCATTTACCTACAGAGGGAGTCGTTACCCGTGGTACCGGTGATTATTTTCATTACCCGTGGTTCCATGGCAATAGGGATTGTTTCCTGGACTTCTGAATATATCGATAGAAAATACAAATCCATAATAAAAGCCTAAGTACGTTATTTACGAGTACAAGCGGTGTCCTTCGTCCTACTAAATAATATGATCGGTTCCCAGCGAGTCACACCCAATCGTGTCACATTGTGGCTCAGTGGGATTTTTTTCCAACATGTCACGGTTACACTGGGTGTGTGTGACACGTTGGGAACCCTCCTGGAAAAAGGTTGCAACGGGTCACACAGTGTGACTCGATGGGAACATACTTCTGAAAGTCTGAAGTTGTTTTGTTGATTATAAGATAACCTAGCAAAAGCACTACTTAGCTTAGGTTCATAGATGTATTTTAATTCTGGGTATTGCCACTCGTCTGTTATTCGAATGGCGCGACCCCACAACCAGACCCCACAGACGCGCGCTAGCGCGGGTCATGACCACAAATGAAGGGATATGTGCGTGATACTAGAATACTACTAGTGCGTGATTCTATGATCGAATTTCCTTTTTTAATTTTTGTTAGCTTAGTACTTTTTCCAGGCGAAAAAAAAAGCGGACTCTGGCTAATCTGGCTTAGACAAATATGACACTCCAGCTTTCTCTCTGTTCAACCGTTTTCATTAAAGATAGTTAGTTAGGCGGACAAGAGAAGTGTAACTATCGAAATTCTATTTGTGGGCTAAAACACCTTTTTTTTCGGATGGGAAATCTTCAAATGACGGGTCCCGCTCTAGGCGAAGTGTCAGACTTTTGCTGATTATAGGGTATCCATGTTCCTTCTTGGCCCTTTGTGTTGGCCATGGTATATCTTCGTCTTTGCGGACCCCTTTTTGCTGACATTTTTTTGAGGCGCGCGTGGAACACAAACGTGCGTGTGTAGCCCTCCTCCTAATTTTTGTGTTGTTATGCCCGACAGGCCCCACAATGCTCCAAAACGAATGTATGTCTTTATGTACCTACCACCTAAGTTCACATTGTGGAATGCAATAAACGTATTGAGTATTGCCGTCAACATTGCCTGTCGTCGTCGTAAGACGGACGGACGGCGAGCTAGCCCCTAGCTCACCGCCCACAAGGGGGGAAAGAAAATACGATATAATTACAATTTTACAAAATCTCTAATATTTACAAGATATAACAACTGAATCCAAAATCTTATTTGATATAATGATCAATTAATATAATAAACGTATATGTAAATATAAAGTAACTATTTTTTTTGTGCTACCTAAACATACATTGAATATTCGTCGTCATGTTTACCTTTGCCAAAAAAAAAGTTTGTTGTGGACACTTTGACAGTTGACAATGACATTCTGTGATGCCAGATCTACTGATTTAGCAGTAGATCTATGATTTAAAAAAAATCTACTGATCTACTGCCTTGATTGGAAATCTACCTGCTTTTTTCAAATCAGATCGTATCATCTAGGTATTGACGACATGTCGTGTCATCTGGCTTATAGGCCTAGATAACATGACATTTGGTCAACAACCGTAGTAAGTATCGAAAAATATTGGATACATGTTCTTTGTTTTATCAAATTAATAAAAATTGTCGAAGATAAAACGTGTCAAAGCTCATGAGTTTGGCTTGGGACGTCACATTTGAGTAAAAAATGTACTCAATTATGACGTTACACGAGTTTTCGACGCGACGCAATGTATCGTCTTCATTTTAAGTTTACGTGAAAAATGAAAAAATACGTGTCCAATATTTTTTTGAAAATCTATCTGACAGACTAATGGGGAGACACAGGCAAAGATAATCTAAGATGGCGCCACCATAGCTGGTGTCAATCTGACCAATGAGGTTAAGCTATTTTGAAATATATTATGACATTACCACATTATCAACCAATGACGATGTTGGGAACCAGCTAGGCTAGCGCCATTAGTTCCACAGTGTGTCTCCCCATTAGATTTTTTTGTCATGTACCCTATTCAAGCTCAATTCCTTTTTGTAAGACGTATGACTTTTTTAATCTACAGATTTTTCCTTCGATCTACTGCTTACTGCTTAAACTTAATTTTTCTACTGATTTCTTCAGATTCCATCTGGCAACACTGATGACATTAGACAAAGACATTACTTTCTTGCTTTATTGAGGTTTGAGAAAAAAACTTTGTTTTGTGTTTCGCAAATTTAATTTAAGTATCAAATAAATAGTCACACTCACAGTCAATTAATGTTTCGTCTTTGCAGTAACAGGAATGTTTCACTTTTCAACGTTCTCGGAGATGGCTGAATGAGCAAGGTACGTATTTTTATATTGAACAGTATAAAATTGTTTTAAAGCTTCATCCTTAAATAGGTTTCTTTAGAACATTCAAATCTTGGGTTCTTGGGACTACTCTCTAGTTCAGTAATAAACAGTCCTAAGTCAGTTATTTTGGCTGAAAAAGCAGCAAATAGCTGTAACGAGCAAACAAGGATTCAAGTGCTCTAATCAATTCAATACAACCAACTTTTACAATCTTTATCATCATCTTATAGCTTTTCACATCTCAGTGGCATGTTCACTACTGGAAATTGGTTTCTAACAACAGAGTGAATATACTATTAGCTTTTTCTCAATAAAAAGGCTGCTGGATGTCATTTTATATCATTTGTTTATAATTTTTTCAACTTTAGTTTCAAATAATTTTTTTTTTTTTGATCATAATAATGATCACAACATTATATTGTCACAACATGAATCCCTGAAGGGGTGTCAGAGGTCTTCCCATGTGTCACAGTCGACACCTGGTACACCTTCTTTTCACCGATGATTATTACATCCGAAGATTGGTGGAGGGAGAGTCCTATCACAATATTTACTATGGAGATTGAACCCACAACCTCTGAGTTAGCAGTCCACTACCCGAGTAGTAGACTGACTTATCACAGAAGTAGTCATAATAATTACTGTGATTAAGGTTATAATGCTGTTAATGCTTTACTTACAGACATGGAGGGATCTCAAATCAAGGGCCAAGAGTGCGAATGCAAAGTGGGATCGAGCTCGACCCTGGGAATTGTGCATTTACATTTAAAAGCCTGCAGTTAACATCGCACTCCTAAAACAATTTAGGAAAAATAATTAGCATACTTGTATAAGTAGCTATAAATTGATTGTGGACATTGTTGGGTACCTAGATACTGGGATGGGATAAATATATCCTCTGAATGAGTTATTAAAATGTTCTGAAACACTACTGCACCTAAATGTACACTTTTGTAATACTTTTTAATAAATTATTCTAATTCTTATTTAACTTGAAAGAAATATTGGAAGATTTAATTATGGCTTTTCTGTGATTATAGATTGTTAAATAAATAAAAGTCAATACACTGTAAATTGGAAAATAAATAAGTACTAACAAACTGTGTGTTATTGCTGTAGTACCCTCTTTTTATACCCATAATTATGAGGGCTCATCGGGATTGGTGTTGTAGGGTGCGACTATTGTAACATGGGTGCAATCGACACAACCAAGGCAATCTCGCTTTCCAGTGCTGGAATCCTTCCACGATGGCTCTCCTTTAGCTGCAGTTCCTGGGACCTTCATGTAGGTAGGTGTGGAAGAGGCGGCGAACTATTGCCCTCGAAACTTCTTGCACAACCTTGCTCACAGTTTTGTGGCCAAGGGCAAGATTGTACTCCTGCCCAATGCACCTTTGGTAGATCCAAAATGTCGTTTCGTACTTGCATTTTCGTTGGAAATCGTTAAAATTTTAGTTACCTACAGTTGAAATAGTACTTACGTACTTGCGACATCGATTCGATTCGATGTAGCTCTTCGATACCCGCAATTACAGACACAATTCTATCTATCTATCATGGGGTTTTGGTTTCCGCACTTAGTCCATAAAGTGGACGACAATTAAAATAACAATGCACCGTACCCGATCCGGCTGGGGACATAGGTACAGACATACTCAATTTGTCGAGATTAGCCGTCAGATTTTATCGAATCGATTCCTATCCTACTATCCTACGTACTTTCACTGCAGGACCTACAGAAACGTGCCCTCCGAATCCGAAGCACGGAATCATCTTACTTTCTAATCAATCAGGTGATTTTAACCTGCAATGCCTTACCTAAACTTGGAACAGTCCCTTAAAGATATTTTTGTGAGACAGTGTCCCCACCGGTAATCCAACCCATCGGATCGCGAGCCAAATACTCTGATCACAGTGTAGGCTTTTAATTTGTTGATGATTTAATAAAAATAGCTAATGGTTCATCATCATCATAACTGCAGTCCACTGCTTGACATAGGCCTCCACCAAGGTGCACCACAAGGTCTAGTGGTTATTGGTCTTTCTTACTTATTTATTAAGTATAGATTATTATATTTATGAGGCCCATGTTCAATAGTGGACTTTCTATGGCTGATGATGATGATAATATTTATACTGCATTTTTGTTTATTTAATTTTACTTATAAGGTATCATGGAAAGAAGCAAGCTACGAATAGAGATCAAGAGATGATTTATGTATGGTCGCGGGATCTGTGTGGAGAACAAGGGAAAGGACTATCCTGCAGGACGTACCTAATACGGACGAGGAAGAGTGAAAAAAAGACAATGAAATTCAATATATAATTAATTTAATTAAATGTTAAGTTATATTAAAACAATGATCATCATATAAATTACCCATTTCTTAATTTTAATTACA
Source organism: Xestia xanthographa (assembly GCA_905147715.2). Classification (NCBI taxonomy): domain Eukaryota; kingdom Metazoa; phylum Arthropoda; class Insecta; order Lepidoptera; family Noctuidae; genus Xestia; species Xestia xanthographa. Next base: position 27,529,823 of record LR990653.1, on the reverse strand, counting down.
AATAAAAATATGTAACAAACAATTAGTAGGTGGTACCTACTATTCTAAAGGCTATTTATTGTCATGGATCAAAAATAAAAGTATTACCTATTTTAGTTGGTGTTTAAGATTATTTTAGATAGAGAGATAAGCTTTAGCATTCATAGAGCAGTAACTATAATGCTATCCTGATAATAATTTACTTTGCCACTTTCATACTAACTGTCTCCACACTTAATCTTAACTCTGGTTGCGCCCATAATTTTGTTTATCCAATTACTATTTTGGTCCTGGTCGCTGATCTTATTCTTGAATTTATTTCATAGTAGGTATTTCTTTCGCCTTAGCTAGGTATGTAATTCAGGGCAGCTTTGACTAGGTATAACCAATTAACTTTTTACTAAAGTGTTTTTTCTTCTGCGATGAAACCATAATATATAATGTAATGGAATTCTATGCCAGGCTTGCGGTCCTCTTGAGCAGCAAGCAGCAACACAATAGGGCAAATATTTAATTGCTTTTATAATTATCTCGATCAAGTGTGAGTCACACACATCTTCGATCAGTGAAAATCTAAAATAAATAAGATTAATTAGAAAGTTATTATGATGGCAGCTACAGGTACTTACCTTCTACAAAATTCCTAGTTTTAATAATATAAACACTGATGAATTTTTTTCATAGCTAGACTTTGCTAGCACGGTATAGTTATAGTATGTGCCTACTTATGTATTACTATTTTTAATTCTGTATTAAAGCTACATGTTATGTTGAGATCTTGTCACTGTCTCCACAGCTGCCAGCTGGTGTTAGTAGGTAATATGTAGAAATGTTTCGTGGATAGGTATTTATTTATCAGATAATATGGACCTACATACATAATATAGAGTACCTACAAGGATTGATTAATAAATCACAAAGCCAAAGGGACCAAACTAACAGCCCCCAGCTACAGAGCTCATCATGGTATCACAAATTGAGACGATTTGTAAGAGCTCGTAGTAAGAGCCCTGGTTGCTCATGGAGAAATTGTTGTAATGCTGATACCTATTCAAACTTCCGTAATAAGTAAGTACTTATGTACACCAATGATGTTGTAATTTGTAACAGTTTATGTTCTTACTTGCCAAACATGTTTCAACATCTCAAAGATCACCAATGAAATATCTGTTCTTGTTGAAAACGCTTGCACGTTGCTGATGTTATTAAAAACTACCTATTTCATTAGCTTTTGTTTTCTTCCAGGACCATTTTCTCTTCCTAATTTAGCTGTAGGAGGGTGCCTTACAACCAGAACTCAACAAGAAAACCCAAACTGCGTTTTTATAGTTCCAAACAAACCAAACATAACATCACGATTATTTCATTCACAGATTACTTGAATATATTGATTGAACGTCAACCATACCACAGAATAATAACTAACCATACGTTAAATGAAACAAAATCAATCCATATTCAATCAAAATCAATAAAAATCTGTGTTTCACCCGTCCCTAGTGTCACATGGCTTTTTACTTTTTAAATGTGACGTCACTGTTTGTTTTGATTCCAATTGGCGTGCTGTACATTGTCATGCCGGGCATTCTTGGTCCGGGCCGAGAATGGCCGACATGATAATGTACGTCATTGGAATTCAAAACACGTACATTCCAATGTCGTGCATTCTCGTGTTGTGCATTGTCATGTTGTGCATTGTTGGTTCCCGCGCTGTCACTACGCGTTCTCATAACAAAATACATTATAATTAAATTTTCTTAGTTAATAGTGTAGAAAATCTATTAAAATTGATAACCATGATTACATTCATGATATATGGCGTGTTTAGACCATTAGTTAGTGAAATATCAAGTGCAGTGAACTCAGGTACCGGCCGGCAGTTTAGTTTACATTTGGGTTTGTTTACGAAGAAAACAGGTATGTAATTATTGAAATTATGGAAAATTATCAGTCTATTGAAGCATCATCAAGATAAGACTGGAATTTATATGGATTCTACGAAGAATTCCAAATTTTAAAAGGTTATAAAGAATATCATAAACAATTTCGTTCGTCTTTATTTATGTCAAATGAACATTTCCGGGATTTTCGGTCATCGACTAAACCATAGAACCTTAGATTAAATAATGTCCAGATTGATAGTAGGCCACTGAGAATTGAAGCCAAAAACACGCGGGACACATGTCCCGCATCGTACGATCCATACGTCAGTCGCCTAGGAACGTTCCCCGCGTAAACTACGTCACGAGTCCGTGTTTTGATATTTTAAAATGAAGGTTTGTGTTGTGAAATGGTGTAGAAATCACACTAAAAAAAAGGAATGTGCCACTATATATCATTTCACAAGTAAGTATTCAATTTCACTTTGTATTTCTTTGTTACCGCATTTTAAACTTATGTAAACAAAAAGTATAATTTGACATTACTGTCACGCCATATTTGTTGAGTGTTGCCAGGGGCATAATTTTTTTTACCCATTATTTGTAACTTTTAAAAATCTTTTCAGAACGAGAAATTACAAAAGAGTTTTATTTACTTAAACGATGTTTTTTTTTATAAATGTAAAAGCTTTGGCTCAATAACTGAATTCGAAACGCTTTGTCCATTGCCTCAAAGTCTCATTTAGAGTCAGAGTCAGATTAAGAGTCAAACTAACTAATGCCGGGTCCAGACTGGTGTAACGCGAATGTAACGATTAATTCATGTCAACAATGTGGACGGCACACGAACTCAAAGCGAATTGAAAACGCGAATACTGCGTGCGCCTTTGTGTTCGCGCAAAAACCGACAGCCGATGGATCAACCGCGAGCGTTACATGTAATGCTCGCGGTGCCGTCCACACCTAGAATTCGCGTTACATTTTACGGTGGAGTCGCGTTACATTACGCTAGTCTGGACCCGGCTTAACGGTCGGACTCGGTCAGGTTCGGTCAGACTCGGTCAGACTCGATCAGATTCGGTCAGACACGTTCAGAATCAGTCGGACTCGGTCAGACACGTTCAGACTCAGTCAGATTCTTTTGAACTCGGTCAGACACGTCCAGGCTTGGTCAGATTCGGTCTAACACGTTCAGACTCAGTCTAATTCGGTCGAACTGGGTCAGACTGACAGACTCAGTCAGAATCGGTCAGACTCGGTCAGACACGTTCAGACTTGGTTTGACACGTTCAGACACATTTAGACTTGGTATTTAAGTACACCAAAACAACAAACATTTAATTAACTTGCAAGCAAATATCACAAAAAGTCGTAACATAATAATATTTTCTGAGTCGCACATGAAAAATTACACAAATTAAAGAAGTAACGTTGAAAATCACCAACCGTAATGATAAAAATCATGTCATTACTGTTGATGATATATTTTACATCATCTGCCTAGCCTTTTCCCAAGTTTTATTGGGGTCGGCTTCCAGTCTAACCTGATGCAGCTGAATACCAGTATTTTACATGGAGCGACTGCCTATCTGACCTCCACAACCCAGTTGGTACTGGGTAATACGATACCCCTTGGTAAGACTGGTTGTCAGACTTTTTGGGCCACTGACTACCTGTAACGACTGTCAAAGATCACAAGTGACAGCCGGGACCAACTGCTTAACGTGCTTTCCGAGGCACGGAGGAAACTCGGTATGTAATGGGTGGTCACCCATCCACAGACCAACCTAGGCAAGCACGGCTTAACCTAAAGATCGACCCGAGCGGCTGTTATTATTTAGCCACGAGCATATATTTTACGCTGAACGTAAAATACTGAAAATCTCCCACATTTATGGGTAAGTCTCCGCCACTGGTATTACACGCACATTGCACACAAACGCAAATCCGATACGTAATACACTCCCGAGCGCGGCGCTCACTCACACATTCAAAAAAAGTGGCTTCACTAAAACGTTCCGTTTTGTTTCGAACACGGAATCTGGACATTATTTAATCTAAGCATAGAACATTAAAAAGTTTTTTATGTTCTGTGGACTAAACTCACTCAAAACTTCGGTCATCGCGTCATCAGTAAAATAAGTACCTATTTCTGATAGCTAGGTAACGGTTTTCTTTTCTAAAAAATATGTTGCACCGACCCCAAGTAACATGAGACAAGGCTGACCTTGTTTCCCTGATACCTGAGTGTATGATGATGTTGGTAACGCTCTTCAGAAAGTTGCGAACATAACATTAAATTTGTATGACTAGGTGTATGAACGTGAATGAAGCAAAATTAGTATGTAAGGATCATAATCTTCCTGCCGGGGGCCTGGGGTTGCGGGACTATTCGAAAGAGGAATGGCGATGAAGGAACATGGATGGGTTTTAGTCAGTAAAAGTCTGACACTCCCTCCTGCTCCGCCCAGAGCGGGAAGAGTCATTTGATGATTTCCCATCCGAAAAAAAAAAAGGATCATAATCTTCTTCTTCTACGTGTCGCTAGCACGACCGTATTTTGATATTTTGTTGACCCAAAACTTCGGCACTTCTTAGTAGGTGGCGTACTGTAGTTTCTTAGTAGGTGGCGTACTGTAGTTTCTTAGTAGGCGGCGTACTGTAGTTTCTTAGTAGGTGGCGTACTGTAGTTTCTTAGTAGGTGGCGTACTATAGTTTCTTAGTAGGCGGCGTACTGGTGTTTCCTAGTAGGTGGCGTACTGTAGTTTCTTAGTAGGTGGCGTACTGTAGTTTCTTAGTAGGTGGCGTACTGTAGTTTCTTAGTAGGCGGCGTACTGTAGTTTCTTAGTAGGTGGCGTACTGTAGTTTCTTAGTAGGCGGCGTACTGTAGTTTCTTAGTAGGTGGCGTACTGTAGTTTCTTAGTAGGTGGCGTACAGTAGTTGAACCCCCTAAGAACGTAAGGCAGCCTTACTACCGCTGCGCCATTCGGGTCGTCGGGCGTGATATTTTGTTAGTAAAATCCGGATAGTTAATTCTTCTCGGAATTGACTTTTCTTTCTCAATATCCAAACTCACTTTACCATAATTTCCGGGAAATAATAACACTGTAAGCCTTGTAGTCTGCAGACTCGTCAATTTATTTTCGAGGCATCGTTACCACGACAAAGTGTACCGGTTTCAGCGATTTCGTCACGACTCGTCTGACACCCCCTAATGAATGCTCCCTCCCTGTTTTAACAAGCTAATAATTTTCACAATGAAAATTTTCATTTAGTCTCGCATAGATTAAGGGCAGAGTTTTTGATTATGTTGGCTAAACAAAATTATTGTAATTGCTTTTAATTAAACTTATAATTAGGCGTGTACAATGTTTGTGTTTAAAAAAAATATATATTATAGCTTGACGTAAATAATTATAAATGGTGTAAAAAGACCAAAAAAGATCTAAAGAGAGATATTGGGGGTCAAAGTTCCAACTTTTTCACAAGTTTTTTTTTAAAAATACATACATGTTTTTAATGTAAGATTTTTACTCAAACACCTCCACGACCCCCCCCCCCGTACTATTCAATCCATCCATCAGTACAATTTTTTGAGTGCTTTACATCTACCTCAAATTAGCAACTCTATTTGTGGTGGTTCAAACTTCGTTTGTAATACTGTTAGAATAACGTCTTAATCAGCTTGCACTACAAAGTGGTTGTTACGTCAGTCACTGCAGGCCGAATAGTGCGAAATTAGTGGTTTTTATTTTTTATAAAATCAAAGTTTCGTCTTTTGGAAAAAATAAAAAAAAAACATAAGACCTGCTTTGTAGTTAGTTCAGTTAGTATGCATAGTTTCATGACCTACTTTGAAGTACTTTTTGAATACCAGCGGTTTATTGTTCGATTTGGAGGTAACTTTGGATTTTTTTTCTATCGAGAAAATTTTATGAAAACGTGTTTTCGCCAAACATAGGACCTAAGATTGATCCTCAAATTTACCATATGTTTATTTCAAAATTAATGCTGCAGTATTTTAGGCGTAACAGAGGATCATGCTAAGCCATTTGAGGTAGTATAGGCCCTTAAACGTGATTTTTCTCCCAAAAAAAAAAGTCGTTCCTCAGCAATAATTTTCGCGTAAAGTTACTTAGTTTGATGTATAGAATGCTTGGTTGACGGCTTCGTGATGAGGTTGTTTACACCCTGTATATTCAAGCTTGAGTTCACTTGCGCGTACCAAATATAAATATTATCTGTGGTCGTACCTACTCTGCTAGCACACAGTCAGAGTCAATCTGTGTAAATCAAGAACCTAAATATTACACTTCTGATCCCAAAGATCAATCAGGTCCCCCTAAGTGGTCGTTGAGTCATCATCTCCTGAAGATGCCGTGGAGGGATGCAACACGTGTCGAGAATGTATAAGTTTGGGATGTATGTTGCATACTATTTGTCACACATCCTGCATTTGCGTATTTTTGCGGGTAAGAAAGCGGATCTGTATTTTGCATCAAAGCCTCGATGTAAAACTAAATGTTTCGAATAACATTTTAACCAACCTGTTCCCTTTATCTCCCTTCGTGATGAAGAAATATTGTGCTAATTCCTTTATCTGTCTATAAATAAAGGGTTTAAATAGACCCTAAAAGAAAAGAAACGTTTGTTTAATAAACTATTTTTTCTAATTCGGAACGCATCATAATTTAAAAAAGTAATTGAGCATGAACGCAACGATGAGTGAATGAGAGAGTATTGTGGAAGCGAGAAGGGGAGTATAGCGAGCTAATTAAGGTGAATGCTTCGACCAGCCTGCGAAATTAAAATTTTCTTACGTTTTTGGCAAATTGCAAGCCAGTGCAAGGTTGTATGTTGATTAAAATATTGGACGCGATTGTAAGACGTATGTAGTTACAGAAATATAATCATCAAAACCATCAATACAACCCTCCAAGTTCATAAAGGTCTAGCAATGACTTTGACCTTGAAAAAATCGTTTCTCGACCTTTATGAACTTGGAGGGTTGTATTGATGGTTTTGATGATTATAATTCTGTAACTACATACGTCTTACAATCGCGTCCAATATTTTAATCAACATACAACCTAGCACTGGCCTGCAATTTGCCAAAAACGTAAGAAAATTTGAATTTCGCGGGCTACCCTGGAGCATCAGCCTTAAGACGATTAGGAAGACTCCAATGTAAAAAGTGTTAATATTCAAAGAATTTTCAAGACTTGACATTGTTTATTTTGGTCATCCAAACCATATACATGTTATAAAGGGTGTAAAAAACCTTTTAACGAAGCCGAAAGGCACTTGTTCTCCTCGTCATTGCGGTTTTTATTTTATTTTACACCATACCGGAGAACATACTAGTTACGGAGATATTGGAGGTCAAAGTTTCAAATTTTTCACAAGTTTTTTTTCAAATACTAGTTTTTAAGGTCATAACTTTACTTTAAATACCTCCATAATCCATTTACTATTAAATGCACCCATCAGCACAATGTTTTGAGTGCGTTACATTGATTGAGTTTTACAGTAAAACGTGATTTTTCACCCCAAAACAAAAAGTCGTTTCCCAGCAATAATTTTTGCGTAGAGTTACTTAGTTTGATGTACAGAATGCTTGGTTGACGGTTTCGTGAAGAGTCCGTGTACCCTGTATATTATAGATGGATAACTCTATTCTCTATAATTAGAGCTGTACGATGGTCTAGACAAGTATTTGCGGTTGCGTTGTGTAAACACGTCATAATGGTTAAAAGTTTTCCACGTGTTTAGAATGACTATAGTAAAGCAATTAGAATGGAGAACAATCGAGTCAGTATTTTGCATAAATTATCACTCTTCTACCCTGATCTCTAATTATTCGCCAAATCTTCTTTTTCTTCTGTTGCATCTATATTTTATTTATAAAATAAAATAACGTTTATTTCGGACACCATACAAGGAAGGTAAAAAAAATAAATTATAAAATATGTTAGTCTCAACTTGTTACAATGTAATATAATTAGCACGAGTAACACTGTACAAAGGCGAACTTAATGCCTTGGGCATTTTCTACCAGTTTATCTTAGGGATCACCCTATAGTAGACTGGTAGAAAATGCCCAATGCAAAGACAAAACATAGTAGCACTTGCTTGAGCTGTTCATCTCAGTGTTTTTCCTTTCCTAGTCATTGTTAGCATTATTAAAAGTCTTTTCTGATAACATCTATAAAATGATATCAAAAGAGCAATCGATAAATTACTCAAGGTCTACCAATTACTACAGAATGCAAAATATACCTTTGGTTGTAAGCCTTTTTAATTTGCAGCTGATATAAATCAACGTCGAAGCTGGGCCCTAAATAAGGTCCAAATTACACAGTTTTGTTGGAAATTAATTAAACAAAAGTATCATTAAGCTCACCTAATTGGCGAAGTAGAATGTCTATACATCCTGCTTTGATAAAAGTAGATTTTTGGAAATGTTGACTTTTCTTACTATTTTGACATAACAACATTTTCAAGATAGAATAAGTAATAAGACATTTTTTCCGATTTTTTAATAAGCTTTGCTATTTGGTGCTACTGTAAATAGAGCTGTTCCTTTTCTCTGTGGGAGTACGCCGTATATATATCCACCACGTGGGCTTAGTGTGGACTGGTAGATGTGTTGCGGCGCTACAAAAATCACTACAGCATCATAGCCATTGAGCTATTACTACTACGTATAGAGAAGACAGCGCGAACAAAATCTGTGCAACAAGCGCGGCAGTGCGGGGGCGGCTAACCCCGTTTGTGGCGAGCAAGCGACTGAGTGAACTGCGGTCGGCCGACCGCAGTAGAACCGAGCACATATTTTGTTCGCGCTGTCTTCTCTGTACGTAGTAGTAATAGCTCAATGATCATAGTACAAAAAGTACTATAGCGCCATCTATTCCACAAATGACGAACTGACGACCTGATTGGCGCAGCGGCAGTGAGGCTGCCTTACGTTCTTAGGGTCCCGGGTTCGAAACACGGTCGGAGCAAATGTTTGTGTGATGAGCACGGACATTTGTTTCCGAGTCATGGATGTTTATATGTATAATAAGTATGTATTTACAAACAAAAAGTATATATGTAGTATATCAACTATCTGGTGTCCACGATACAAGCCTCGTTGCTTAATGTGGCACTAGATGGCGCTGTGTGTAATGTCCAGCGATATTTATATTTATTTATTTAACTAACATCAAATTCCTAAATGCTATTGAAAGTTATCTGCGACTTATGATCATATCCTACTCGTAGAAAAACCCGACAACAGGGCTGGTAGCCCACCAGACCATCCACCGACCATCGATCCATCGACCGTCTAGTCGGAAGATCCTCCCTTTCCTATGGGATTTGAAGTACTTTACTCCCTGTTCTCCACACAAGAAGATTCTAAATCATTAACTAACTCAAACTTTTCAAAATGTAAATATATCTTACACCACCCCCACTAATTCACAAATGACCCCAAATCAATTACCAGCATTACCCCTTTACCCACGCCACGTCTAAACGGCCAACAATCCCGTCCACCTAACTTAATCAGCATCATTCCATTGACAAACAATTACGGACGTGCGGTTCCCCGACACGGCCAATTTGCCGTGAAGGAGTGAGCGACCGTTTGACGCACATTTGCATGACAAAGGCCGGTCCAGCAGTCCCTGACGGCCGGTCGTCAGCTGGCTCTGACGTAACGGACAGCGGTGACGAAATGACGTGACGTATAAAACGGCCACTGTGAAATTTGGCCTTTTTCTCGCTGGGCAGTGAAATTTTCATGCGTTGGGTCTCGATTTTTGTATGTTTTTTTTTGTTTTGCGGTATTTTTGTTGGTGCTATTTTCGTGTGGTGTGCGACTGTTGTTTTCCGTATATCAGACGATTTATTTTCTGCATTGGTTATTATTAAGCATCCAGAAGTGAAGATGTTTAAAATAAGACAACGAGGTACACAGAATAACGAATACAACCATTTATATTATAACTTGGAACAAAATATCAACCACTGAAACTAACTTAAACCGCCATACTTCAAAACGAACTCAATCAACACGTAACTGTTTAGAAAAATAGCAAGTAGGAAAATATAAATCTCACAGCCCTTTCAGCGATGCCTGTTTTTAGAAGCAAGTTACAGAAAACAATTATTCTAAGTTTTCTTATCAGGATTATTTAACATTGAAACAATAAGTGTCACCGTGAAATCTTTAGTATTCTCCCGTTCAATGCAATATAGTGTTACATCTGATTATTGATTCCACTCCAAGGTACTTGTCTTATAGCCTAACAATAGCCTCTCCGCCTGTAGCTACACAATACGATGCGGACTGTATACTGTAAAGGGTACGCAAGTACGTTAGAGTATTAATGAGGCAAGCTATAGTGGACATAGAAGATCGCACTGCCCGGTACAATAGGTACTTACTTGGCGGTAAATGTAACGTTGTAGAAACTCAGAATAGTTTTTACCGTTACTTTGTAAACATAACCTATTCAACACTTTAATTAAGTTAAATGTCAAAACAAACGCCACAGAGTATACATACTTATTAGGCCGTTCAGTTACTAAGCGACTAAAATTAGCTGTTTTACCAGTGTCGTGCGCGCGTTACGTGTATCCGATCGAATGAGTGAAGACTTGTCTACTTATGCGTAAACACGCCAATATAAATGTCACGGACTCGCGATGACGAATCCTTTTTGGAAATATTCTGCTCCCAAAGATTGAAGCAGGCAGCTTTAATTTTTATTAGTAACCTAACTCTTTTCGTATTCTGTGTCGGCGTAACCCCATACTGGCTAAGTGTTGAACAGCAATTCACAGCAATTCACAGCAATTTACGTTTTCATATTTTGTGTATCACTAGCTACGCAGTCTCAAGATGTGAGCCACTCTCTATCACCCTTTTTGCTATGCACATTAAAATGCTTAAATCTTGTAGCCTTCAGCCGAGTGTATTTGACATTGTTGCAATAACCTTCATGATACTCAAAATGTGCAAATCATGTCGTGCTTACCACCACTATCATGTAAACTCCGTATTGATTGTGACTACCACACATCACCTTCATTGGCGCACGGGCATTTCTCGCTTTGCTTATGCCTTGATGTCACAATCAGCGGGGATGACTGCTAGCCATTCCGTGACACGGTGGACGTTATTTTCCAGGTTCCAAGTTACCGGCTGACATCCAAGTTACCGGCTGTCATCCAAGATACCGGCTGCCATCAGAAGCATCGGCTGGCAACCATATTACCGGAATCCGGTTAACCGCGGGCTCCGCAGCGGGTACCTTTTTACCTGCGTGGCCGCGACGAGATTCTACGGCCGGTCGGCGCGATCATCTGCCGTCCGTCACCCTACCTGGCGTCTGCAGCGTGGCACACCGCTACGGGCTGAGCCAGGAGAGTACCGTGCAAACCCCCGGGCGGGCTTGGATAAACTTGCGACCATAAACCTACCCGCACCCGTTTATTTTGTTAATATATTTTTATGTTGACCTGGGTCCGTGGTTTCCTTTCAACTATCCCCACGGACACCCTTTCCGTCACAAATATGGCACACCGAGTTTTAAAAAAGTTCGGTGATGTAGAAGGTCGTCTCCGTCAGTCACATCACCTCTATGAAAGATTTAAATAACGAAGAAAATCGATGACAGCAACAATGTCACTGTACAGTCCAAGAGCTTTTGTTTACATTCAATGAAAATATATAGCTTTGTGTTTCTACAGCCACGTTTTTAGAAATTACAAATATTTAAAATCTGTCCTATAAAAATAAATAAAAATAAGTTCCATCGTTACTGAGGTATAAAAAATATTATCATTAACATTGAAAACGGGATATTTATCATGTTTGTATTGGCTTTGAGTTTCCGATATTTCGTCACTGTTGCAACCACCATGTTCACGGATAAACTGAAGTTATTGCGGGTGTGTGATCAGTGTCCGTTTTCAGTGTTAATGTGTGTGGTGTGTGTGTTAACGTGTTAGTGACCATGTCAGTTTAAAAAAATTGTATTTCCCTGTTTTGCGAACGATCTGTTCTAGGTAAACTAGCTAGCCAGCTAACCTAGAACAGATAGTTGATTACAATATACGTTCGAGATTACAATATTCGTAAGCGCTCTATAGTCTTCATACTGTGTCTGTAAAACGATGTTACAATACTGTTCTGGATTGGCCGAGGCTATTAACCACTTCAGCCTTTCAATCTAACTTCACTATACCGCGAGGATTTTGGAACAGGCAGGTGGATGGCTGTGCCTGTATCAGTTACTGCGTTGCGAGCAGTTGAGCAGCCGTTAGGCGGTTTTGATGTTGCGGTTTTGGCGTTAACCGCAAAATGTCTGGAGGGTATTTACTAGATGGACTGGACGACGCCACCGCTTATGCTGCCCTTTTAGCCCAAAAAAATGCAGCCGAAGTGACCGCTTCGGTGTCACCAACAACGCCCGTGGAAGTGGCGATGTGCTGGGCTGACGAAATATAAAAACAGTCGTGCTAGCGACAGGAATATGAAAATCTACTAGATAATGTACAAAGGTGGCTGGATTTGCAATCAATGTTTGCCAGGATTAACTGGAAACTTTTTGTTTTCATGTAAATTATGCGCTAAAAGCTGAAAGCCATTCTGCTCAAAAAGAGCTGTGCAACTTAGTAAAAACTAATGAAACACGGTTTTTATTAGCTCGACACTGAAGTCTTCGGATGGTTGTAAGAGGATTTGGTGGAACAATATGTATGTGCAGCAACAGTGAGAGATCTGTAAAAATAACATTTCAGATTTTCTCTTCCGATCTGAACTTTGTAGTGTTATAAAGATTCTTTGTAGTGTTCGCTTTCTAAATAAGTCTTTAGTAGTAGTAAGAGCTTTTTTTCATATTCATGAACAGATAACATTGAATATTAATTCAGGGTTTAGATAAAAACACCTTCCATGTCACATTAATATTTGTATCATCCCTATTCTAACTTCCATAACTCAGGTCATTTTAATCCCTAAAATAACGTAAAAAGGGCTCTCAGCCCTTTACCTTCATAAACAATTCATAATTGAGTATTAAAGTAAAATAATTAACAGCATTTAATATTCCGAGCACACAGCATTTGATGACAAATAGCCGTTCTTAGCCGCAGTCAAATGGGCCACGTTGGGCCATGATGGGCCACGTTTCACCAATGTAAATTAGTTATGAGTGATACACCGGGCTTGAAGTTACACAACGTGGAGTTAAAAGTTAAATTGGCAGTTAAGGAAAGTTAATTAAAGCGAATTAGGGTAATACATTTAGTTGTGGGCACCGCACTGCTGTATGGTTCTCGTAGCGCTTTCGTAGCATTTTGCTAGTGTACAGTATATTCGTAGCCGATCTTGTAATAGTGGCATCAGTATTTATAATTAGACGGAATTTATGGAGTTACAAAGTATTCTCCGCGTAGTTTTCGGAACGGAGGATTTGCCGCAGAAGTTTCATAACGATGGTTTCCTAGCAGAGATATCGTAGCAAAGGTTTTGTAGTGAAGATTTCGTAGCATAGGTTTCGTAGCAGAGGTTTTGTAGTAATGACTTCTTAGCTTAGGTTTTGTAGCAGAAGTGTAGTAGTGAAGAGTTTGTAGCATAGGTTTCGTAGCAGAGATGTTGTACTAAAGTATTCGTAGCAGAGATTCGTAGAGAGGTTTCATTTTTGTTTTAATTTTTCATATTGATGATTCAATTCCTTTTTTTAATAATCCCTAATTTCAATTTCCCAAGCCCAAGTATAGTAATCGCTAAGAAGCTTTTCATAAAAGTAGACTAAATAACGTTAGAATTGTTACACGTGCTACGTACATCCGGCTCCGATAAAAGACTTGTATCACATTTTTAATTTCAACGTCCTCAAGGACATTCGTTTCCTCTCACAATAAAAAAGAGGTTCAAAGGAAAAAAAGGTTTCACAAGTCATTCGTTCGTGTGTAACCTTTCCAGCGCTTACAGCGATTGTACGAAGCGCTCTCAAAATGAGAGTCAGTTCATTTAACATATTAGGTTAACCGCGCTTCAGCGGATTAGCTGCTTTGTGCTAAGCAACGCTAATGTAAATACTCAACTTAATAGTTGAGTATTTACATTAGCGTTGCTTAGTTATTCATGAAATACTTAGATAAATATCCCAAATATTTAAGTATTTTGTCTATACGATTATGGATAAGATTAGATTTGTGGTCTTGTTGGCAAGATTTTGGCCTTTGGGTAATAAATGTAAATAGGTACTGGAGCTAAGTGTTTTATTGTTCTTAATACAGACTTTTTTTTTATTAATCTGTACCTACAATTTAATTTAGAGTTTTATTTCCTTATCGAGCGGAATATACAAAAATCATCGTGATCAACGACATGACACTTAAAAACGGTGTTTTTTTACCTTGATAAATTGATTAGTTAAGATTATGAGGCAAAAAACTAAAACTGGCCTCGTGGATCCCAAAAACTCAACACAAAGCAGCTGGTAGAATACCCTGTGCAGAGCATGCATGGAGGCGGAGGAAACGGTGGCGCACGTGCTCCTTGAGTACACTGGCGTTACCAAGATTCGCGAGGAGACCCTGGGAATACCAAGATCCCTTGCGGATGCCCTGAGAAGACCGGGAAGTTTGATCTGCTTCTGGAGGGAGGTGGGCTGTTAGAGTAAACGGCCACCATGGGTCACGCACAATGGTCCACTTTAAGGACTAAGTGCGGAAACCTAAACCCCATGATAGATAAAGCAGGAAACGTAAATCAACATAACCATTATTCAACGTTGCCAACGTTTGCCAAAGAGCGATGGAACGTAACATCCTCAATATTAGACTCTCCGATCGAATGCGCAACACCTAAATACGGTCTAAGAAAAGCATCGCTGATGTTGGCGATAAGAATGGGCCTGTGCGGGTCACGTTTTTAGGATTAAGCCGGACAGATTGACGATGATAGTCATACAGGGAGTGCCTGAAGACGGCCGTCGTAGCCGAGGCAGGCCCAAAAAACGCTGGTGTGACGATCTGGACTCAAGAAGCCAATTTTAAGGAAAATTAGAAAGCTATGGGAAAGCTATATGGCCTTTGCCTTTTGGGACAGAGGAGGCTGATATTTAAAAAAAAAACATTATTCTAAACATAACAAATGAATGAATATGAATTAGAAAATGCCGCCTGTGATACAGGTTTATCCTAGTACAGGCATCGTACTTTGTTATATTATAATTATGTTGGTTGGTCGATGGATGGCTTATGTTATGTTACGTTGTGATTTATGTTTGTTGTACCAATTTTAACTTTGAATAAAGTTATTATTATTATTATTTATTAAGTTCTTTCTTACTTTCACCAGAAAACACAAAGTATATTTTAAACTTAAAGAAGATTTGTTAAACTATTCGCTCGCAATAAAACACTTGATCGCGGTACCGCCCCGAGCAATCACTATAAAATGTAAACTTTGCGCAAGTCTAAGAAATTGATCTAGCAGTTTTCTTCCATCGGTATATCGTTTACAGCTTAGGAATAAAACAAGTTTACGAGTCGAGTAAACAAATGAAATGTGTTTTGTTTCGATTGTTTTTGATCCTAATAAATGAAGTCGTTTTGGGGTGGGGGCCGGCTCCGTCCCGTCTCGTTACTTTCCCATTTCGACAACTAAACAAAAGACGTGCAAAACATGTGAAAAGTGTGCCAACTCGTAACTATTTTAATCTTTATACATTAAATTCCTCCTCTTCTCCTTTTGCAGGTCAGCTGGCAGAAATTTCTTAAGAAATAAGCAGTACCTATGTACTCATATTTTATCATGTATTTTCCTGTGTTGTATACTGTGTGTACATAAATCTATACATAATATCATAAAACAGTAAAGAATGAAAAACTGTATATTGAGAATTTTCAAGAAAAAATAAGTGGCTCTTGTTAGAAAAACGCAACTGATGACAAAGTGATTTTTTAGAATTTTTGTCTGTTTGTCTGTGTGTATGGTACGGCTTCACGACAAAACTACTGGATAGATTGAATTGAAATTCAGCAAAAATGTTCTTTGTAAACCAAGGAAGGCTTTAGGCTATCACGCCGTATGTTATGGGAGGTAAGCAATATTGTTTTTAAAAGGTTTTTGTTGGTAATTGAATGCACAAAATGACTTGACACGTAAACTTAATTCCGTGGATAATAAATCTAACTTTGACAAAGTCGGATATCGTTATTCAAGTTTTGAATTTGTATTACACAATTATACGTCTAAGAGTAATATAACTTTTCTCCCAAAGGTGTAGGTTAAGTAAATGTAGTATATATATATCGTTTATTATATATATCTTATATATATATAATAAAACGATAAGACGGCCCGAACCGAAACCTGTGCAGAAACTAACCAATTGGCTTGACGAAATAACCGGTCGATTTATTATTCAAAGCTTTTCATTTTACTTCACAGTATCGAAAACTCAAAAGAGTATCTACAATGTATTTTAAGAACGAAATAAAAACTGAAACCTTTTCAAAGCCATTTAATAGATTCCGGTACATTAAAAAGTTAAATTTTCACTCGAAATATGAAGATAATGGTGTAATAATTTTCACACAACTCTGAAACAAATGGCGGTGCTTAAGGGCAAGTCGAAACAGAGTAGGTATAGGCATTTAAATGTTCTGCATACATAAATCATACAAAGACTGTCTATCTGTCCAACACCTTTTCACGCCTTAACAGCTGAACAGAATTCAATGAATTTTGGCGACGAAATCAAATGCTTGGTTGACGACGAAGCCGTCAACCAAGCATTTGATTTCGTTTTATGGTTGTGCTCAACGTAACTACTACAACTACAACTACAACAGCCCATAACGTCCACAGCTGGACATAAACCTCTCCCATGATGGGAGGAACTCAATGTAACGCACTCAAATAATTGTGCAGGTGTATGTATTGAATACTACTAACATCAAAACTTGTGATACAATGAAAAAAAAAAAAAGGAACGTGAAAACGTCGGGACTTTGATCTCCGATATTCACCGGGTTCCTAGGTAAGGCCCAGAACAATAAAATATCGCAATGACGGGGAGAACATGTGCCTTTCAGTTTCACTAAGGGTCCATTAGGTAGCGCCAGACCTAGACTAAGATATATTTTCACCGTTAGTACATACCCGAGCCCTGACACAGCCAGAAGGCGTCGCGGCAGACCTCGTAGAAGATGGCGGAACGAGCTGGATAAAACCAACGACCAGTCCACATTAGCCCTGGATAGAAACAACTGGAAGTCATGGGAAGAGGCCTTTGCCCAGCAGTGGGATGACGCAGGATAACAGTATCAGTACGTACCCGTATGATAACTATCAAAAACACGCGAGTTAAGCCGCAGGCAGAAACAAGTTAGGCGTAAGGGTATTATAGGCAGATAACCTGTTTCACTACAGTTGTATTTCAGTTTTAAATAATCATGTCTCGTTTGTATGTGTTGAAGTTGAAAATTAACCTCGAAATTCACAAAATACTCACTTTGTGAAAGCTATCTTAGTCAACACTAATCTATTTTATTTATGTGCTGGCTTATGCCCGCGGCTTCGCCCGCGTCGAGTTCGATAATTGACCCACGGGACCATAATACTGGGACAAAAAGTATCCCAAGTTTTAATCCTGGATATTAACTATCTGTGTGCTAAATTTAATCCAAATCCATTCAGTAGTTTTTTTGCGTGAAAGCGTAACAAACATACACACATGTAAATTTTCGCATTTATTATATTAGTGTGATACTAGCTGTGCCCCGCGTACTTCGTCCGCACGAAATTAAAATGAAAATATGACTTCCTTGAATCGGATTTTGTTAACAATTTCAAGGGTTTTAATTTTTGTGTAGGGTACCCTAATCCTTTTTCAAAAATAAAAATAACCTAAGTTACTCCTTGTAACATCCGCCATCTGTCTATAAAATCCCAGTCAAAATAGAGAGAGAGAGAGCCGTTTCAGATATTAGCCGGAACAAACATACAGACGAAAATAAAAAAAAGGTTTTTTGTATAAGTACCGTACATACTTTATGAATTCAGCAAAAACCTAATATTTTAAAATTGAAAAAATATACTTCTATTTCGCCGGGTTAGAGGCAAAACCAACTATCTCGATTTTTTGCAGTTTTTCACTTTTTTATACCATTCGAATCGGTATTTGATTCTCTATCTAATGGTAAAACCAACTAAACCGTAGGCCTTACCGTTCCCAAGTAACCGAATGTAAAAACCGATTAAATAGTTACTAGACTAAAATTAGACTGAAATAAGAAACGAATAATATAAGATAGTGTATTTTTAGAGAATTAAAAACCTATAATTCGTAATAATTTGTCTAAATAATTCGAAATATAGATGCAAAAAATACTAAACTTTTTTAGTTGTATTTAGTCCTACAATAATGTCAAAGGAAGGTCATAGTCTCTAATGGTTAAAAATAATATCTTGGATTAGCACCTTTTGGTTCTTGAACATTCAAACTAAATAAATATTATTTAAATATATTCGATTTTCGCATTCGGTTTTTCGGTTTCTGTTTAGCGAATTGCCTAGAAGCAAAACCGATTAAATTCTTGTAGTCGGTACTTCCCCGCGCTGCCACTGTCACGGGAGGGGGGCAGCGGCAGCGCGGGGACTTTACGTGGATTTAGTCGAATCTTGCACAGCGAACGACGAGGTCCATTTGCATTTTTCGGTGTTTTAACCACCACAAAAAGATTCCGTTATCGCCGCCACTACTGCTATAAACGAAATCTTTGTGAGAGCTTGGATAATTATCAAACCCAAAAGTCGCTGGCGTATGGCGGAACCTACCACCTGGAAGATAAATGTAGAAAAGAAAAGGAGAGCTGACGGTCTCCCTTACACAACTGCAAAGAAATATAGACCGGCCAAAGTACCAAAAGCTGTAGACTGCTCAAAATGTAGATTTAAATGCACCGTAAATTTCAGTGAAACTGATCGTGAGAGATGTTGTAGGAAATACTGGGCTCAAAACTATACTGCAAAGAAAAACATGATTTTGACCTTAATAGAAGTAAAACCAATTCATACAACTGTGCTTAATAGAAAACGTATTAAAGTAAGATCAAATTCAAAGAAGTACTTTTTCTATAAAGAAGGCGTGCAATCTCAGGTATGCCAAAACTTCTTCTGCAAAACATTATGCATTTCTACTTCAGTAATAACAGAAGCAGTAGAAAGTCGAGACGCTATGGGATTTTATTCTCGAGATAGTGATCCACGAGGACGACATGAGCCCCAAAATAAAACGCCACCAGAAATGGCTGAAGAAATTCGGCGTCATATCAAATCTTTCCCTACGATGGAAAGCCATTATGTGCGCAAAGATATTAAACGCCAATATCTAGACTGTGGTCTGTCTATTACAAAAATGTACGCATTGTATGTGGAAGAGTGTGAGAAAGAGAGCGTAACACCCGTGTCGGAGGCTAAATATCGAAATGTATTTTGCACCGAATTTAACTTGGGGTTTTTTGTTCCCAAAAAAGACCAGTGTCTTTTGTGCACCAAATATCGTCGTTTGGATACCATTGAGAAAACTAAAATTGAAGAAGAGTATAAACAATACATTCAAAGAAAAGATGCATGCAATAGCGAGAAACAAAGGGACAAGGAGAGAGCAGAAAAAGAAACGAACTTCACTTCGGCATCCTTTGATTTGCAGGCAATTTTACAAATCCCTAGTGGAGATGTAGGTCTTTTGTATTATTGCAGGAACTTACAATATACAACCTGACGATTTATGAGAGCGTTTTCCCAAATGAAGCATTTTGTTATGCGTGGACTGAAGTAAACGGTAAAAACGGGAGCTCAGAGATTGGTTCGATTATATTAAAATACTTAAACGGAATCCCCAATCACATTGAAGAGGTTTCATTGTTCTCAGACACGTGTGGCGGACAAAACCGCAATCAATATGTGGCCGCTGTTTTGTTTTGGGCCGTCCAGAAAATATACCACCTAAAATTGATTGAACACAAATTTTTAGAATCTGGCCACTCTCACATGGAGGTCGATTCTATGCACAGCAGCATAGAGTCGGCCCAGAAACACTCCAATATATACTCAACTAGCTGACGTCCCGCGGTTTCACCCGCGTAGTTCCCGTTCCCGTGGGAGTACGGGGGGGCGTTTACGTGGGAGTATAAAATATAGCCTATGTTACTCAGGGTGAGAGTAGCTCTCTAATGGTGAAAGAATTTTTGAAATCGGTTTATTACTTCCGCAGGTTCCCTACATACAAACTTACAAACAAATGTTACCTCTTTATAATATTAGTATAGATTAACCAACTAGGTTCTGCAAGCGACTTATTCGACGAATTTCATCCAAATCCGTTTAGTAGTTTTTGCGAATAAACATCCATTGATATAATTGGATTGATTGACTTAGATCAGGGGTTCTCAAACTTATTTTGTCTAATGCCCACTTTGAGAATAAATTATTTTTTAGCGCCCCCATTTTTTCACATACTTAAAAACCATTATAACTTCAAATAAAATTAATTATTGTGACCTCTATTAGCGGAGATTAAACATTAATTCTAAACGAGACTTACTATAAGCCCGCAAGAGTTAACTTGAGACCTGAGCGCAGTGGTAGTACACAACAGCGCTCAGGTCACAAGTTTACTCTTAAGGGCTACACCTGCCAATGAGAATGATTATTGAAACGCAACTTTGTAGTATTCAGACAGACTATATTTAATTCAAATAAAACAAACATTATCGATTCAAAAAAGGAAATCGACCACTCTTGCATGCTTCAATCTTGTAAAAAATATTATTGATGAAGTAGACATGGGGAAACGTGTATCCGTAATCTTTTTCGATATGTCGAAAGCTTTTGATTTTGTGTCTCATAGATTATTGCTTTCAAAGTTGGAACGATATGGCATTCGAGGACCAGCCCTTAGCTGGCTTGAAACTTACCTAGTGGGCAGAAAGCAATGTGTTGAAATTTTAAGTATGAGTAGAAATAAAGAACTACAGGGAATAAGATCCCTTTCAAAATGCAACAACTCAGGTGTACCACAAGGAAGCGTTTTGGGTCCCCCTTTATTCTTGTTATATATTAATGATCTCCCTGAACACACACCCAATCCTTGCACATTATTTGCAGATGACATTTCTATTATATTGACATCAACAATTAAAGCTGACATAAATAATCACAAAATTGACATTATTAATACAATTGAATCAATAATTTCTTGGCTAAACTATAATAATTTGCATGTAAATATTAATAAAACAAAAATCGTTCAATTTAGGACATATGGTCGCAAGCGGGATAAACTTGACATTAATTATAACGGACAACCTCTATTAGAGACAGAGGAAACCACTTTTCTGGGAGTAGCACTGGATGGCCACTTCTCCTGGAAACAGCACGTAGAAAAAGTTTGCAACAAATTAAACAAATTCGTTTACGTTCTCTACACACTGCGAAAAATCTCGTCGCTAAGTACCTACTATGCTGACTGCGTATCACGGCTGTGTTGCATCGACTTTTCAATATGGCCTCATTCTATGGGGTAACTCAATAGATGTGGATAAAGCCTTCAGGGTACAAAAAAAATGCATCCGAGCCATTTGTGGCATTCCACCATGGGAATCCTGTAAACCACTATTCCAAAAATTAAAGCTTCTTACATTACCCAGTATGTACATTTTAGAATGCGCTAAATTTGTTCGACAGCACTTTGACTTGTTTAAAAAGGCTGAAGACCGTTTCCCTCAAAAAGTAAGAGATCCAGATAGAATAGTTCTGCCTAGAGCGCCAAAGACTTCTCTATACAAAAAGAACTCTTTTAATATGTGTGGACTAATATATAATAAAATACCAAAGGACTTGAAAGAGCTAACTAATAATTTATTTTTTAAAAAGTTTAAATTATGGCTACTGGAAAAACGATTTTATTCTGTTAATGAATTTATAATGTTAATGACTAATCTATTCTTATTAAGATAACTTTAATGAATGTTGTGTTGTAAAATTTTGCATGTCATCTATATCTGACTATGTATTAGGAACTTCAACTGACTTTAAGACCATAATGTACTATACTTATTGCAAATAAATGATTATGATTATGATTATGATTCTTCTCTCAATCTCTTAATTAATATTAGTTGATGTTCAAAGGTTGTAGTCGAGAGTCGAGAGCTTAGTCGGTGTCTAAGAGTCCTCCTAGATGAAATTACAAATCGCCCCCTAAGCCTCTACACAACGCCCCCTTTTTTTTTCTGGGTCTCTTACTGCCCCCCTTTAGGCCTGCAGCGCCCACAAGGGGGCGTTATCGCCCACTTTGGGAAAGGCTGATTTAGATGGATGTTTGAACAAACATCCATTCATACTCACAAACTTTCGCATTCATAATACTAACTGATGCCCGCGGCTTCGCCCGCTTGACAAATTATATACTAAGACCTTCCTCTTGAATCACTCTATCTATTAAAATAACCCGCATCAAAATCCGTTGCGTAGTTTTAAAAGTCTAAGCGTACATAGGGACAGACAGACGCGACTGGGGACTTTGTTTTATAATATGACGTAGTGACTAGCGGATGTCACGCGGTTTCACCCGCGTAGTTCCCGTTCCCATGGGAGTACGGGGATAAAATATTATAGCCTATGTTACTCAGAGTGAATGTAGCTTTCTAACGGTGAAAGAAATTTTGAAATCGGCGCCTACTGCGCCGATTTCAAAATGAGTTTATTCATTACAAACATACACACAAAAATACATATCTTTCCTTTTTATAATATTAGTGTAGATTAGTAGGATACTTCACCAGTCAGTTTAGAACGGGGTCGGTGTTCTACTCTGAACTTCTTTTCGAATCGAAAACTCAGATTTTGTTCGACCAGTACGTGCGTCTCGGACAGTCCTCTCGTTTGCTCATTCAAATCTTGGAGGCTGTAATTAGTTGTGCACTCTCTGTTCCCTTATCATTTTAATCTGGATCTCTTCTAAGTTGGAGTGAATCGGTTTCTTCTAAGCAAGCTTGCTCCACTCTAGGCCGCATCATCGCTTCACAACATAACAATTAACATTTATTTTGAAAAGAACATTTTTATATGATTATTGTGAATGTGGGGACCATGTGGGTCACATTTTTATTTTTTGTTTGGTTTTTTCCCACAACTGTCTGGCAGTTTGAGTACTATAAGCGACCTACCCAAATGTCCTTTCTTTGGTATTGTTCGTCGTTTCGTTGAGCTCCTTGAGTTATAAGTCGAGCTATACGATAACTGACAAATGCTTGCACTGACTGGACAGGTCCACTCAAATCTGTATGGTTCTTTCTTCAATAGACCATCTCAGACACTCTGCATAGTCCTCATGTGAATTGAGCAAGATTATATCTGGACTTCAAAAGAGACTATGACCTCTGATTTTGTTTCGGCTGTTTCTTCTCAGAGTAGTCAGGTACGAAACACCGGGCCCATCTAGTTTAAAAAAAATGACGTGTTAAAAGTTTTTGTAAAAACCTACTTGCAAAATAAACATCATTTATAATTTATCATCATTTATCATATCAGGTGAGTTGCAATCTAACGCAAGCCTATTTAGGTAGTATTAATATAAAAGTAAAAAAAAAACTAACACTAAAAACAAATTAAACTTTATGCTACTAACAAAATACTTCGTAAACCTTAATAATTCTGCAAGAAATAAAAGGCTTTTTATTTTATTTTTGTTTAATATAAAAGTAGAAAATAACAAAAAAATATAAATTGAATTTTTCGTGATTTAAAAAAAAGTAACATAAAAAAAACCGGCCAAGTGCGAGTCGGACTCGCGCATGAAGGGTTCCGTACCATTATCTATACACTAGCTGCTGCCCGCGGCTTCGCCCGCGTAAATTTCGGTAACTGTCCCACTGAATCATACTAAAGGGATAAATAGTGTCCTACATGTGAATCCAGGTTATAAACTATCGATGTGCCAAATTTCATAATCATCACAACCACCATCACTGTCACAACCACCATTATTATCACAATCACCATCACTATCAAAACCAACATCAATATCACAATCATTATCACAATCACCATCACTATTTCAGTCACCATCACCATCACAAACACCAACACAATCACCATCACAATCACAGTCACCATCAATATCACCATCATTATCACAATCACCATCACAATCACCATCACAATCACCATCACAATCACCATCATAATCACAATCACCATAACAATCACCATCATCGTTATCTCAATCATTATCACAATCGCCATCACAATCGCCATCACAATCACCATCACAATCACCATCACAATCACCATCACAATCACCATCACAATCACCATCATCACAATCATTCACTATCACAATCACACTATCACAATCACCATCACCATCACAATCACCATCACAATCACCATAACAATCACCATCATCGTTATCTCAATCATTATCACAATCGCCATCACAATCGCCATCACAATCACCATCACAATCACCATCACCATCACAATCACCATCACCATCACAATCACAATCACCATAACAATCACCATCATCGTTATCTCAATCATTATCACAATCGCCATCACAATCGCCATCACAATCACCATCACAATCACCATCATCACAATCATTCACTATCACAATCACACTATCACAATCACCATCACCATCACAATCACCATCACAATCACCATCACAATCACTATCACGATCACCATCACGATCACCATCACGATCACCATCACAATCACCATCAATGTTGAATGATCACAACCGTTTCAAGGTTCCATCTATCTCTATACCAAAATTCATTTAGTAGGGATATACGATACACAACTGCACTCTGCGTTTCCACCCGTATAATTCCGGGATCGGGATCGGGATCTGGATAAAAAGTACCCTATGTCCTTTCCCAAGGTTCCATCTATCTCTATACCAAAATTCATCAAAATCGGTTCAGCGGTTTAGGCGTGAAAAGGTAACAGACAGACAGAGTTACTTTCGCATTTATAATATTAGTAGGGATTACAGAGTGGTTAAATGTTTTTCGACGGGCCCGATCATCACGCAAGGGGAAAAAAAGGGTCAAAATAAGAAACCGTATCATGTTACTGAATTGAAATACACAGACTTTAAAGATTTGAAAACACTATCCAAAAGTATGATGATCACGAAAGGAAAAACCAGTAACGGAGAACGTGTCAAGTGGCTTAAAATAAAGAGAATGCGATACATAAAAGGTGAATCAAAAATATTTTTTAATTATGACATGTCTGAAAACTTTTTTTTATAGATCTTGAAATTATAGAGCACTCTTTGGAATCACCGTCAAAAACACAAGACCAAAGTCCCTCAAAGAATCATCGTTACGGTACGCGACTCCAATCTAAACACGTCAAGCCCGTCCAGGTTGTCACTGAACCACCATCACAAGCCAAAAATGACCCATATTTGCCACAGATACTTTCACGTTTATATAAAGAACCATTATGCATTTCAAAAGCAAAAAAAACGATCTAATAAAACTATGTGAAAAAGGAGTCATTCCTGACGAATACCATGGATGGTACCAAAGTTTAAGGGCTGATGGCCAAAAAGTTGATCGGTTACCAGACATTACGGTTTCTGAAGAATCAGAAGATCCGGAAGACTCAGATGACTGAGTGATTAATTTTTTTAGAATTATTTTTAAAGGTCAATTTTGATTGTTTGTTTCATTATTTTGATTAAAAAAAATAAAAATAAAAATGCTTTTGAATCAGAAGATGCGGAGGACTCAGATGTCAAGATTATTTTTTTGAATTATTATTAAAGGCCAATTTTGATTGTTTCAGTTCGTCTGTTTCATTATTTTGATAAAAAATAATAATAAAATAAATGCCTTATTTTGTGATCTGACAGTTTTATTTTCAGAGTGTTTTCTTGTACTGGCTAGTAAAAGTAGTTAAACAATTTGAAAGATTTAAGCAATACAAATCAGTATCTTATAATGTTAGTACAATTTTGCATTCTACATTAGAAGACATAATTTAAGAAATAGAAAGGTAAAACCAACTAATTTTTCGTATTTTTTTAAATTGTTTCAAAACGAATGATTCTAAAATCATAATTACTAGCAAATTATAAAAAAAATACTTAAACTCACGTTACTGCTAAATCTGATAGAGACAGGACAATTACTTTGTCAGATATGCTTGTATTTGTGCTATAGAGGCAAAACCAACTAAAAGAGGGGGTTTATTTTATTTATATTTATTTTTGTTCAAATGAAGTTAGTTTTTGTGTTTAGTATGTAACTTTTAAATACTGAGATAGCTAAAGAACACGTTCACACATTTGCAACTGATATAATCTTATAAATAAGGACTTCATTTTAACAGCAAACTTTCAAAATGCGCTCACGGAAAATTTTAAATTGTCATTTTTGGTCTAGATAGTTGGTTTTGCCTCTAACCTTTTGTTTTGATTTGTTTTGATTTTATTTATTTGTATTAGATCACTTTTGCCCCCAAAATTAAAAATAATCGTCCTAACAAACATGTTGGGTCTTTTCATTCTTAATGAAAACTGTAATTAATAAGAATGTTAACTTTTCCGTGACTTTTCGAATTGTTTCCTGACACTGTTAAGAGTCCTATTACATTTTTTACGTAAATTCATGATTTTTGACGCAGTAGTTCGCAGCAGCAGTAAGATATTTTAATTATTTGCTTAAGAATAACGATAGTGCCATTCTCTTTCTTGTAAGTTGGAGTTACACATTTTCATTTTTCTTTTCGTGTAATTTACTATAAATATTTTAACAACTCAGTTTGCAAGAAAAACCGTCGACGATGGAACTTTAACGCTCAAATTCACATAGTTACATTCAATTCTTATAAAAGCTAAAATTACTAAAAGATAAGTTGAATGTTTTACTTGTTTATTGGAGTTTTTGAATTTCTTTAAATTCTACTACTATTTATTTACGATTTTTTCATAAATGTCTTAATTCAGCGACCATTATATTCCAAACTAACGGACGTCACGCGGTTTCACCCACGCAATTCCCGTTTCCGTAGTAGTACGGAAATAAAATATAGCCTATGTTATTCGGAGTGAATGTAGCTTTCTAATGGTGAAAGAATTTTTTAAGGCGAAATGCGTTCCAAAAAAGACGTTTTGACGCATTTCGGCTGCTCGCAAAATCAATTTTTGGCCTCAAAAACTACAAATTTGCTTTATTTTTTTTTCATGATTTAAAAAATTAAAGATATTCTTTAGTGAATTATGGGAGCCAAAACACGATTGACATAATTTGGCTCGATACAAAAAAATCGCAAAGTTTCCCTAAAATTTGCATTTTTATTCCGTCCATGAAGAGAAAAACCAGTTTTATTCGATTATAGTTAGAGTATTTTTAATAAAATTTCGTCTACACGTTCACTATTAAATACATTAGAGGATTATGGTTTTTTTTTATTTAACAGAGCATATAGAATTTTACAAAAAAATATTTATAAAAAGCGTGCAATAAGTTAACGTGCGGGCCGGTCATACCACCGCTCCCGTGCCCCGTCAGTCGTCCGCAGCGCGTCTTAGAGAGCAGTAGTGTACAACTTTTTTGCGCCCGCTGTCGTCGACTACTTAGGAGAATATTGAAACCCGCATTCTTAAAACTGAACGTACTACACAATCAACCATGCACCGTACAGCTTACCCACACTAAAACATCTGACGCTATCGTTGTGCTGTGTAAAAGCATAGGTACGCTAGTGATTGACTAAATTGGAAAGTTATCGAATCTTCCATATAAGGTTGTACAAAAAAAAGTATAAGGTCCTGAGAATAATTAAATTAAAAATGATGTCCAGAATATAATATAATAATAAAAATAAACAATATGTAGCTAAAAATATATATTATTAAGTAAATTAAAACAATAAAATATCCGATTACGTTGGTTTAGGCTGTCATAGCCTATTGAAACAGTAATTAGTAGCACGAGGATAAGGCATATTATACGATAATTCAAAGCCAAAACACTCCACGGATTTATCCTGAAATTTAAATAACTTACTTTACGAAAGTTGATTACGCATTTCAAATAATCAAAATAAATTTAAAACATTATTTGACATCGATCTTCCAACCGGGTTAAAACGGTTGACAAATTGAAAAATAAAACTAAAATAGCAATATTTAATTCGTCAATCGACATTGTCGATAGCCTACGGTAGTGGATCTGCACAAGGACATCACCAACTCGTCGCAAGAAACAGCGGCCGTACTACGCGATTCATCCGTTCAATGAAATATCGTTTTATGATTTTTACATTACTTGTTCTGTCACTTAGCGACAAACTTAGGTAGTGGTTAAGGAGCAATGTATTTATTGCAAAAATAGTACAGTCGGTGTGATATAGAGATAGATACTACACAATTATTACAAACTAGAGTTTCGCTACTACTGGCCAGCGGGGTGCGGCAGAGCGGGAGGCCCCGCGCGCCTGTTACCCGGCCGCGTCTGCTTCACCCCCTTGAAATCTACATGACCACGATACCATTTCGCCTTAAATCGGCGCAGTGATTATTGAGTTTATTTATTACAAACATACACACAAAAATACAAATCTTTCCTTTTTATAATATTAGTGTAGACGTGTAGATAAAAAGTAGTTTTAGTTTTGATTTCAAACAGGGTATTTCTATTTAAAGAAAACACATAACAAAGATTTTTTTCTTGATAATGTTGAATTTAACAAATTATATCAGATAGCTGACGTCGTGCTGAGTACGGGAATAAAATATAGCCTATAGCACTCATGAATAGTGTAGCTTTGCTACCAGTGAAACAATTTTTAAAATTGGTTCATTACTTCCGGAGATTGCCCCCTACATACAAACTTACAAACTTACAAACAAATGTTACCTCTTTATAATATTAGTATAGATAGATAAATTCAATTTCATCAAACAAATTAATATGATATAAAACTTCGATCTACAATGAATAAGTTTCATTAGTTTTCGTTTTTCAATATAATAAGACAAAAATGCAATAAATAAAATTAAAGTACCTACTATAATTCTCAATTCAGCTCGCTCCTCAGTCTCATGTCAGTCTCGTCTCTAATATTCGTCAATATCAATCGACAATCGTCCAAATATCGCTATTATTATCGACTCGTGTACGCCGACCGAAATAATTTGATCCAGGAAGTAAAAATCAAAAATTTGCCTAAAAATGTAATAGGACTCTTAACCTTTCATTCAGAAATAAGTGACAACCTATTGTCCAAAATAATTGAACGTCACGACCGCGATGGTCCATTACGAATTTTCGCCAACCATAAAAGAAAATAATGAGAGGAAATCGCCAAATTATTCTGTAACCGTCAGCCGATCTTCAAAAGACCACTGAAGAAGGAAATTATTTGTTTCTGGAACACTTTGACGAATTATATCGAGCTGCCTATGAGAATTGAATCGGTGGAGTACTTTGAGAATAATGTCAGATACCTATGGAGCAGAATGGGAACAAATTGACAAGTATTTCTAAATAATTCCTTGGAGTAACTAGGGAATTAATGTATGAGATTCTTATAATTGTAGTTCAAAGGAAATGGAGTTCTTTGGAAATAACGCCCTCGGACAACAAATAATAAACAACTGCTTCATTGGTTTAGTAGTTGCAAGCGTGACTGGAGGTATTGGATTCGATTCCCTGCCTCCCAGGTCGGGCAAAGTGTTTCGATTTTTCCATCAGGCAATTCTCAGTAGCAGTCACGGAGTCTGGATTTGTGCCCAATTGATGGCAATAGGCTCGTCCCTTATTATAGGCTTAAACATAACTGGTGAAATGTGGGTTTACTATTAGGTACGTCTCTGATCTAACCCTTCCGGGATTACAGGCGTGATGTTTTGTAATGTAAATCTTGTAGTAATAGCTAAAATCTAGCTAAAATCTAGCTAAAATCTAGCTAAAATCTAGCTAAAATCTAGCTAAAATCTAGCTAAAATCTAGCTAAAATCTAGCTAAAATCTAGCTAAAATCTCTAACCGACTTCCAAAACGAGGAGGTTATTAAGTAGATCATTCAGTGCCACTGAAGGCAAATTACGTTAAAATAAAAGTCATCATCATCATCATCAGCCTATAATGTTCCCACTGTGCGGATTGGTAGATGTCACGTCTTCGAATTTTTGGTTCTTAGGATATGCCGCTTTCCTCACGATGTTTTCATTCACCGTTTTGAGAGCAGTCATGGTGATGAAATAAATTACACTAAGTAATGCGCCTGTCTGGGTTCGAAGCCACGACTTAATGTTCGTAAGTCGGGACCGCCACCACTGGGCCACCACTGCTTAAAATAAATAAAACTCCTTAAACATTAAATTCAAACTCCGAACCGCTTAAAGTGAACAAAAAACTTCATAACGCCGTACAATCCGTAAATTTTTATGATGAATGTAAAAATTTTGTTATTTTTTCCTCTGGCAGTATTAAATTGCGGGCAGGTGCAAGCCGCCATTACCCTGAGAGTCAATTAAGGCACCTAATGGTGCTTGAACCTCGACTGAAATCTCATTACTCGCCAAGTTGGGATTATTGGAGACCACTGGGTTTGTTATTCCCAACTTTAACGTTTTATTCAATGGAATAGCTGATGTGATAATGGTGGTAGATATGTAAATAGATAGAATACTGCCTCGTTGGTTTGGTGGTTAGAAGCGCTGCTGCTCAGCATTAGGTCCTTCGTTCGATTATTAGTTCGGGTTAAGTGTTATTGAGTTTTTCTATCAGGAATTTCTAAGTTGCTGCTCTGTGCCACGAAGTCTGTATTTGTGCCTATTTGGATACATCTCTGCCTTTCTCTTTATAGATTACAGGCGTGATGTTATATTATGGGTTTATAATTTATATCTAAAAACGTTTTTAGCGAACGGCGAATTTCATTAATGATACTGAACTAAAGGACGCGCGTTTATGAGCTGTCAGTGTCAATATTCTTTAGCAACTAGAAATCTCCTCAGAAATATTGACAGCTCTTGAACGCCGTTTAGAGGTCCAGTTTTTATGCTCAGTTAGTGAAATTCACCGTTATTCAAAGAAAAGAGAAAATGGTACCTCAATGATGAGCATTTCGTATCTTGTTAGATCGTATTTTAACTATTAAATTTGACCTAAATACTCTGTAATATTGGAGCTCTAAGCTTTGAAGGACCTTTGTTGTCTTTTGAGGGCTTTGCTAGAGGTAAAATTTATAGTAACTCGTTTTAATTATTTGTGAAAAAAATCTTGTTACAACTTTGAATATTTTGATTGAAATGAAAATACTTTTGTGAAATGGAAATATAGATACTTACTTCCTTACTTCTTTATAGTGTTTTATAATATCCTCGTAGTATACCTTAGTATTATTTACAGATATACACCTACCACTGCTTATCTCTGCATCACCGAAATGTTGACTGGTAGAAAATGTCTATGGCATTAAGTCTGCCTCTGTACTTTGTGCTTGCAGTGTTAAATAAATAAATACTTGTTTTAGGTCCCAATTATATTGGGGTCAGCTTCCAATCTTAATAGATGCAGCTAAATACCAGTATTTTATCTGCAAAGACTGCCTAGATGCGACCTCTAAAACCAAGTTACTGGGTAATATGATATCCCTTGACTAGACTGGTTGGGTTGTTGCCTTAGGAACGCTATGGCGCAAGGACTTAAAAAAAATTAGCCAAAAATGTGTTATTTTCGTAAATCGTTTATTTTATCGATTATATCGTATAAAACACATAAACATAAGGGTAAAGGTGTCTTGGTGTTTTTTGTCTCCGACTAACCGTTTATCGTAAAAATGATGTCGAAAGGATCCATAGGTTAGGTTAGGTTAGACTGTGACCAACTACGCGCAAGCGGAGCTAGCGAAGCGAGTGGTGCCGCGGCAGCGGCTGGCGAGCGCTACCTCGAAATTGGTCGCGAATTTTTTGTAAGCCTTTTTCTCATAGTGCCCCTAAGACGACCCACTGACCGACTGGTTGTAAGACTATCGGGCTTCTATCTACTAAAACTATGGGTAGTCACACTAATAGTCTCCGCCAGATAAGTTAGAATTAAAGGTCATTAACCCGCGTACATTTATTCAAATACGTAATTCTGAAAACAGAGAAATAATGACATAAACTTGATCCGAAACGACCTTTATAGTGTTCCTTAACTTTTCCTAGTAATAAAAAACGATTCATAATGTATTGTCGGGGTACCTACACAGAGAAATGAAGGAAAGAGCAATGACCTTTAATTCTTACTTATCTGGTGGAGACTATAGTCACCCATCCGCGGATAGGTCTCGTCAAGCGCTGTTTAACCTTAAATATCAACCCTACTGTAATTTATTTAAGTACCACGAGCTCGTCCTTCGTTTTATTTACTTACTATCACTTGTTTTTGAACAAGAAAAACATTAATACCTCTTTTGCGTTGTATTTGTGCGCGATATGAATTCGTATTCATGTGCATTTCAATTCTCGTTTGTTAAAAATATTCCGCGCCATATTTACGGGTGCTCATTGAAGCAAATACGTGAGTGTATTACATTTTCTTTTGTATTCACCTTTTGGAAAACCGCTTGCATTCCAACTGGGTAGTTCTGTATAAGTGTAAAGGAACTTTAGCTTTGAAATAAACTTTCTTTGTTATGTTTTTCAATTATGGCCAACGGTTTTGTGAAGAAAATAAAAAAAGGGTTTTGGTACGTAGATTCTGTTGAATGTATAAACTCATTGTTTTTGTGGTGCAGTTCAACATTTGCTTTGTCCAAGTATATGTAAGCTTTTAGAAGTAATAAAGAGCAAGGTGTAAAGTTTCACAATACTCCATTGAAATGGATTATCCTCCGACCAGACGGGTGTTGTCGGGTATTTCTATACAGGTTTCATTTTCAATGATCAGCCAAAATCTAAAATGAAGATCTAGATATCAAACCAGAAGTGCATTTTAAATATCAATGTCGAAAAATATAAAATAAAAATAAATAAATAATACATTTTGCCGGACATTACACACAGCGCTATCTAGTGCCACACTAAGCAACGAGGCTTGTGTCGTGGACACCAGATAGTTGATATACTACATAGTTACTTTTTGTTTGTAAATACATACTTATTATACATATATACATCCGTGACTCTGAAACAAATGTCCATGCTCATCACACAAACATTTGCTCCGACCGGGATTCGAACCCGGGACCCTAAGAACGTAAGGCAGCCTCACTACCGCTGCGCCAATCAGGTCGTCAAAAAAATAAAATAATAGCATTCATTTGAAAATGTCCTAAAAATTTCCTAAATCATAAACCTAGTGGGAATCAATGCACTTGTGTGCGTGCATGCACCGCCAAATTGATGTGTGTGTGTTGACCTATCTAGGTTGTTGAACTGAATTGTGCTGTTGCAATATCCACACGGACAGGAGTGACATTTTATTAAAAAAAAAGTGTTGTTTTTTTTTTCATTATATATATCGAAAATATTATCGATTCTAATAAAATCATCAATACAACCCTCAAAGTTCATAAAGGTGGAAACATTACTTTTCCAAGGTCAAAATCATTCTTGCACTTTTATCAACTTGGAGGGTTGTATTGATGATTTTGATGATTATAATTCTGTAACTGCATACGTCTTACAGTCGCAAACAATATTTTAATCAACATACAACCTAGCACTGGCCTGCAAATTGCAAAAAACGTAAGAAAATTTAAATTTCGCGGGCTACCCTGGAGCATCAGCCGTAACTGCGCGATTGAGAATTTTGATATTAGTTCTTCATTTGTGTCAAGGATGGCGCTGTAGTCCTTTTTGTAGTGCCGCTACAAACTATCATTAATTGAGGCCAGAATAGTAGTACCTATCACAAAGAGCAAAATCGTTATCCGTATCCGTTCGGGAAAAAAAACTGCTTTCCTTAGGTTGAATATTGGCGAGCCGATCCGAATATGAAAAACTTCAAAAGACTCCAAAAAGACTTTGCCGATATTGTAGAGCCAAATGAAAACCGAACACGTGTAGGGGTGGCTTTGTTGTTCAACATATATGACGGTCATAGTTATACAGAAGGACAGACGGTTTATTCTCAAATCTTGCTCTCTATACTGCTAAGCCTAAGGTCCTGGGTTCGATTCCCGGGCCGGGCAAAGTTTTATTAAAATTTTCTATCAGGAATTTCGGTTGTGCCCGG
This sequence comes from Xestia xanthographa, assembly GCA_905147715.2. Taxonomy (NCBI): domain Eukaryota; kingdom Metazoa; phylum Arthropoda; class Insecta; order Lepidoptera; family Noctuidae; genus Xestia; species Xestia xanthographa. The sequence goes on along the minus strand of LR990653.1, from coordinate 27,495,682 downwards.
TTGATGGCAAAAGGCTGGCCCCTTATAAATTTTTTAAGGAGTTTTAGACACAGAAGTTCGGGAATAGTGTGGCGGGCTTTGGCCCCTTATTAAATGAGACTTAAAATATAACTGGCAAAATCCTCGGCGAAAACCGTTTGGGGATGTTATGTTATGTGTAGTGACAGACGTTTTAACATGCTGATCATTTCACAGATTACCTAGATAACTAGGTATACAAAGAATCTCTCAGATCTTTACAAGTGCACCTACAAAATCTCTTCATCAAACTAGATAACGGCATCATCATCATGATAATATCGAGGCCATCCAGCTCCTCGGTATCACGGATATAGTGAGAAGGCTCAAAAGGACTAAACCTTTTGAGTTAGTGTAGTGTAATATAATTGTGACTTTACCGCGAGTGTAATATAGTACCTAGCTATTTATATGGACACAAGAACAAAGTGACTTCGCCTTAAGGGCTATATATTCCTCAAATGGCTTAGCATGATCCTCCGTTACGCCTAAAACACTGCAGCATTAATTTTGAAATAAATATATGGTAAAGTTGAGGATTAATGCTAAGTACTGTGTGTGACGAAAACACGATTCCATAAACTTTTATCGATAGAAAAAAAATCCAAAGTTACCTCCAAATCGAACAATAAACCGCTGGTATTCAAAAAGTACTTCAAATTAGATCATGAAACTTTGCATACTAACTGAACTAACTATAAAGCAGGTCTTATGTGTTTTATTTTTTTAAATCCAATCAATAGATTTTTTGTAAATCGCAAAAAAAAACACTAATTTCGCACTATTCGGCCGCAGTGACTTACGTAACAACCGCTTTGTAGTGCAAGCTGATTAGATTTTTATTCTAACAGTATTTCAAACGAAGTTTGAACCACTACAAATAGAGTTGCTAATTTTAGGGTTAGAAGGGCCTTAATAGACGCTAAGTAAACGCAATGGACGTGCTCTTAGATATAATTTTACTTTTAGAAAATTAAGTTATTAGGCTAGATTATATTATAAAAAAGAATAAAAAAAATCAAACCCCACAACTGATAATTACCTTCCTCATTAGTACTCTTACCTCCACTTATAATTAGTCTCCAAAGAGAACTGCAGCCTCTCACAAAAGCAGTCCTTTTGAAGACTCCTGCGGGATCTAACGCGAAGTAGCAGCACGATAAAAGTTTCCATTTGAGCCGGAGATGCGTAACGAGCCTCTTCTTGGCGGCTGAATGAAGGGGCTCTTTCCGTATTCATATGATCCCACGTGCTCTGGCAGAGCGGGGAACGGGGTGGGGATTGAAGGTAGGAACTTGCAGCGAGGTAAATAAAAAGAAAAAAATAATCATTTAATTAGGACCAAACATTTTGTACATTTTATACCCCCACCAAACTGCGTAACAGTTTGTCGGCGGGATTAGCGCTCGTCCTAATACATTTTTGGTTCAAACAGTAATCTATACTAATATTTTATAGAGGTAACATTTGTTTGTAAGTTTGTATGTAGGGGGTAATCTCCGGAAGTAATGAACCAATTTTAAAAATTGTTTCACTGGTAGAGAGCTACATTATTCGTGAGTGCTATAGGCTATATTTTATTCCCGTACTCCCACGGGAACGGGAACTACGCGGGTGAAACCGCGGGACGTCAGCTAGTAGCTAATAAAGAAAAAAAAGGGTGTTGGTGAAAAAGTAAGGTGTGGAATTACATAACATCATGCCTTGTAATCCCCCAAGGGTTAGGCAGAGGTGTACTATCGTGGTCTTTTCCGCCTGACCAGTTTTTTTTTTTTCGTTTAAATCATGCGGAGGCGCTGATCCACGCCCCCTTAAAGTTTAGGCCTATTAGGAAAGCGTCAACTGTGGCGCGCAAAATAAAAATAACTCTCGTTTGGCGTGCGTCGTCTGTGCGCTTGGTTTCGGTCGGTTCTTTCATTATTTCTATACAAAATCAACGTGGCGGGGCTAGAGAGCATTTCTATGTTGTAAGTGCAAGCAACAATTAGCTTAGTGGTGATCAGGCGGGAGTGTCCTCGATAGTACCTAACACGTAAACCCACATTTCACCAGTTATGTTTAAGTCCTATGTAATAGGGGGCGAGCCTATTGCCATCAACCGTGCATAACTCCAGACTCCGTGGCTGAGAAATTCCTGGTGGATAAACCCAATAACACTTTACACCACCTGGGAATCGAACCCAGGAACTCATGCTCAGCAGTCGTGCTTGCGACCACTAGATCAACTAGGGGAGGTGTGGAATGAGTTACACCAACACATCAAAAGTTACTGCTTTTAATGCGCATACTCATGCAATTATAATAAAAAACCCAATTCTGGGTTAAGCTCGCCGTTGTACATAAGCTATATATTTTAATTTGTGTGTATACTTTTTTAATTTTGTGTGCAATAAAGAATAAGAATAAGAAAAATTGTTTCATCGATATTGGTTCAGGATTTCCAAAGTTACTTTAATGCGGAGGCCGTACCTTAACGTTTAATATCTCAGACATTTTATAAGACAGGAAAAAAAAATATTTTTTCTGGAATTACCTATTTTTTAGACATGCTGATAGCAAAAAATGTTGGTGTGACTCATTCTCCTAGAATATTGGAAGCATTCAGCAGACTCACCGTTTGGTTACGAGCTACTCGCGTAACACGCGCTTTACGACAGCGACCGCAGAGAAAACAAATGAATGAAATTGCTTAGACCACTTCAAGTCACTGTGATGACCACTTCACAAGAACAAGTGAAACACGCGCGTGTCACTTGAAGCCAATCGCGGGGAGCAGATGTGTGGCAAACAAAATAATTTCGTTATTCACACTTTTCGTCTCCGCTGGAGTTAATTGAGAAATAGGTATTTGTAAAATGTATTGCTGTCGCGCATTGCTCAGACGACCGCGCGCGTAGAGCGCGAAAGAGACAACAGCAGAAAATATTAATTAAAATTACATAAAAACAACGTTTCGTAGTCCCCTGATAACTTCTCCAAAACTTGACCGATTTAACTACTTTTTTCTTAAAAAAAAAGCAAAACACTTTTTCCGTGTCCCTATGTTATTTTTTTTTTTATATAATCTAGTCGAATTTGTTGTCTGGATGTTTGAACATAGCGGAAAATCTGGCCATTTTTTTAGGTTTTTGAAGGTTCATATCTCTTTTAATAAATAATATATGAAAAAAAGAAAAAATAGGGACATGCCAGTAGAAGAGCTCGTGGTTAAATAACAGCCACTCGGGTCGTTCTTTAGGTTTAGACGTGCTTGCCTAGGTTGGTCTGTGGATGGGTGACCACCCATTACATACCGAGTTTTCTCCGTGCCTCGGAAAACACATTAAGCAGTTCGGCTGTCATTTGTGATCTTTGACAGTCGTTACAAGTAGACAGTGAAATATCGGGAGCTCAAAAATAAACAATGATCACGGAAGATATCCCGTAAGTGACATTTGTAGTAAAGTAGCCAGTGGCCCAAAAACTCTGACAACCAGTCTTACCAAGCAGTATCGTATTACCCAGTACTAACTGGGTTGTGGAGGTCAGATAGGCAGTCGCATCATGTAAAATACTGGTATTCAGCTGCATCCGGTTAGACTGGAAGCAGACCCCCACATAGTTGGGAAAAGGCTTGGCAGATGATGAGGGACATGCCAGTGGTCGTAGATTAAAAAAAAAAAAAAATATTGCTCTACCGGCATTATCCAGGGAGGAAACGGGGGACTACGTTTGTATGGAAAAACGGCTCTTTTGTTTCCTCTTAAGCAGCGATAAGAGATAGATATTTCAATTTTGTTCAGGCCCGCCTCCACACTCGGCAGCAGCACACAGCGGAGAAGAAAACAGACTTGAGCGGCATGCGGCGGTCGCTGAACTGATCTTGAGTAACCTGTTCACACACCTACAGGGTGTAAAAGACCTCATCACGAAGCCGTCAACCAAGCATTCTGTAGAAAACTAAGTAACTTTACGCAAAAATTATTGCTGGGAAACGACTTTTTTTTTTGGGGTGAAAAATCATGTTTTGTGGTAGAACTCAATGTAACGCACTCAAAACATTGTGCTGATGGATGGATTGAATAGTGTGGGGGTCGTGGAGGTGTTTAAAGTAAAAATCGTACATTAAAAACTTGTATTAAAAAAAAAAAACTTGTCAAAAAGTTGGAACTTTGACCCCCAATATCTCCGTAACTAGAAGGTTCCCAGCTATGGTGTAGAACAAAAAAATGATCGCAATGACAGGGAGAACAAGTGCCATTCAGCTTCGTTAAGAGGTGTTTTAGACCCTTTATGCTCTGGTCTGGCCAGTACACATCTTCGCACAGCTTCGGTGCATACACCCTAGCTCCTAATCATGTCCTCACCTATCCGCTTCCCACATCTCCCAACTTTTCCGCTTTGGTGGAGATTTGGATAATTATCATTCCGCGGTAGAGCAAGATAATTTTGAAGTAAAATAAAAACAATTGACTTGCTGGCCTATTCTATGGTTGATGCCAGTTAAGATGAGAATAGCGATCATTGCCATTTCCCTAATATCTCTTCGTACGAACCAAAACAAATAAACCATGTATCGTTTTTCATTATAAAAAATGTTGAATATCACGATAGATAACGATTCTAGATTTGAACAAGCTTATTTTTGGTTTTTAAAGTTAAGAAGTTTAATAAATGTAGATGGGTCAATAACCGCTATTCTCATCTTAACTGGCACAACTATACCATTATTGAAAATTTTACTTTATTGTTTTTTATAATAAGTGATGAAAACCCCTTTACCAATCGAAAAATTTAATTCTACTACACAGAAACCTCAAAACTTACAGTCACATCACAATTATTTTATTTAACTTAAACAGCTATTTACACATAGTCTATGACGATCTTGCCTTTCCGTTAAAGGGAAATAGCCGATTAGCCGATATCCGCCTCTGGCTTGCGTCCTACCACTCTTAGCTTTGCCCGTCGACCCCTAGATGAACGGCGTATGAACAAAATGCAATCTCTCCGGCCACCGCTTCAAAGATAAAAAAGTTGCACTTTATCACACTCTTACTGCCTACAAAATAAGGTTGGGTTTCCACTGGAATGGTGACAGTGACATTGGTTTCGTTTGAGATTTTAAAATGTATGTTGTGAATAAAGGTTTTTTAGGTTATCAAATGGACACTAGACCATTGAGCTGGGCTATTTTGGTGCGAGTTTGTGATTGCAAAATGTTTGTTTTCATGCTCACAAAGGTTTTTGTTTTTGAAAGCCACTTTTTGTAAATCATTCCGAATTCGTTTGCAGTATAGCTCTCTGTGGAATACGCTAGCATTGATTGCTCTATTTTGTACGAAAATTAAACAAAATGGCTACTGCTATGGCCAACTAAATTCTCATTTAGTTTTTGTTAGGCTAAATACACTCATTTATTCGGCCTCATCATTTTCCGCCAGTTGTGTCACAATGCAGGGCAAACCCCCATTTTTTTCTTCCACTTATCTCTTACCCTTATTTTTTTCCGACAACTTATTTCCCTATAACTTAGGCCATGATAATAGTACATTTTGATACAAGTGGAGAAAGTTTGTTATTGCATTCGAGGCGGAATTGTAACACATGAGCCGTAGGCGAGGGTGTTTTTGAGCCGAGAATTGCAATAACAAATCTCCACGTGTATCAAACGACGTTTTTCAATACACTTTTGAAGAAATAAAATAAAATAACGAAAAATATTTTTGTCACGAACTATGAAACTATGATTTTCATTTTCTTTTTTTTCCGCGTTTCGCGAGGTTCAAGGAGAGGCAAAGGTATGAAGCCGTTAAACAGCCTGATATAAAAAATAGATTCATTTTATATTTTTGAATACAAACTACTTCTACTTCTACTACAATCACATTTATTTGTGTTAAGAACACAAATAAATGTTAATTTGTGTATAAAAGTAACTATTAGTTTTTAATAATCATGTTTATCTATGATATTCTATATATAAACACAATTTGAATATTAAAAAAATATTTATGCCGTAAAGACGCGTAGTGCTTTGCCGAGATTAAAAAAAAACATTCACCTCAGACTAAAGGCATTGAACCAATTTGGACTTAGTATAGGTATAGTTATCTGTGGCAATTTTCATTCCCGCACACGTGCGGGAAAGTGGAAAAAAACGCACGCGTGTGAAATGCATTGCATGTTGTACCTAATCGTAGTGCGTTATGGACCAGTTTTCGAGAAAGTGTATTGAAATAGTACATTTTGATACAAGTGGAGAAAGTTTGTTATTGCAATCGAGGCGGAATTATAACTCCCGAGCCGTAGGCGAGGGTGTTTTTGAGCCGAGAATTGCAATAACAAATGTCCACGTGTATCAAACGACGTTTTTCAATACACTTTTAAGAAATAAAATAAAATAACGAATATTTTTTTGTCACGAACTATGAAACTGTGATTTAAATTTTCTTTTTTTTTCGCGCTTTGGTCTCGCCAGGTTGAAAGAGAGGCAATGGTATGAAGTCGCTAGACAGCCTTATATAAAAAAAGATTTATTTTATATTTTTGAATTCAGAACACAAATAAATGTTAATTTGTGTATAAAATTAACTATTAGTTTTAAATAATCATGTTTATCTATGATATTCTCTTTATAAACACAATTTGAAAATTCAAAAAATATTTATGCCGTAAAGACGCGTAGTGCTTTGCAAAAATTAAAAAAAAAATATTCACCTCAGACTATAGGCATTGAACCAATTTGGACTAAGTATAGGTATAGTTATCTGTGGCAATTTTCATTCCTGCACACGTGCGGGAAAGTGGTAAAAATCGCACGCGTGTGAAATACATTGCATGTTGTACCTAATCGTAGTGCGTTAAGGACCAGTTTTCGAGGAAGTGTATTGAAAAAATATTAACCACATTGCAAGGTGGTAGATGGACAGCCTAGGGTGCACAGAAAATTTACAATGTGTATCAGAAAATATACAGTGTGTATCAGAAAAAAATTGGTTCTTTGTACAGTGGTTCAATTAGACGACCTGTACCACACTCTAAATAAAACTGTTTTATGTCCGTCACATCACCATCTCAGGTCCAGTAGAAAACCAGCGTCGAGCACTAGCTGCTCGGCAGTTTACTGAACTGGGCCTATTTGGCGCAGCCGTGTTTTTTCCCGTTTAGTTTTATGGTGTAAATTATTGTCTTTTTTTTTGTTATGTGCACTTGTGGCATGTGCCAAATAAATAAGATTTCTTTCTTACTTTCTAAATATGACCCCTCTTTAATAGTTTCAAGCTCCATCAATCGTAAAGGCAACTTTATTGCACCAGCTTAAATAACTTACCACTTTTCAATACACATTCAATAACTAGCTCATACATTTCGCGATTTCCTTTCACTCTTCACAAGACCCTGCTTACGGATATAAAAATAAAAAAAATCCTTTTTAAATATTCATAATACAGCGATATAGGGAACATGGGAATCCACTCAATATTCCCTGCGTGCATACATGCTCTACTCAGAGGCGATTCGCTTATAACTAGGAATATGTGACTTAGGATAAGACCTGGTAAAAAATAAAATAAATTGTGATTTATTTCAGGAAAAAACCCATTGTTGTTGTTTTTTTTTTGTCAAAAATAATAAAATTTGAGACAAAAATAATATTAAAACCAGAAAATACATCATTAAAAATCATTCAATTAATTAAAAACTGCCCAAGTACGAGTTGCATTAGCGTGGAGAGGATGCCGTACAATGAAAAGTTTAAATTGGGTTTAACACTTTATTTTCAATTGATAGAATTCTTATAGGTTTTAGGCGGTTGATACTTTTATATTTGAATTTGGAATTTTCATGGGAAGCTCAACCTCCCCAGGTCTCAGATCTCTCGCAGGTCTGCTGGAAGAAAATTTATTTGAAACTAGCGTATGTCCCGCGGTTTCACCCGCGTAGTTCCCGTTCCCGTGGGAGTACGGGGATAAAATATAGCCTATGTTACTCAGGGTGAATGTAGCTTTCTAATGGAGAAAGAATTTTTGAAATCGGTTTATTACTTCCGGAGATTACCCCCTACATACAAACTTACAAACATACAAACTTACAAACAAATGTTACCTCTTTATAATATTAGTATAGATTAGAAGATAAGCAGTAATTTTGTGCTCTTATATATGATAATATATTGTCTTATTAAGAATTTTGTGTGTACATAATTTAATAAACAAATAAATAAATAAAATATAATAAAATAAAATATATATAATAAATATAATAAAATAAAAATATTTTTATATTTTGACTGTAAAACATATTTAAGTTAATTTTGTATAAGGTTAGGTTGTATCGTTTTAGTTATGAGTAATTTTGTATTAATGTACCTATTGTGTAATTGTAAGTAGTGTAAGGTTATTTTAAATAGTTAATAATTATTACAAGTAGTCTTAGCTATCGCATTAGGTTTGTAACCTGTAATGATAGTATAAGAGTTTTAAATAAATAAATAAATCAAGAAATACACATGAATAAATTAAACATTAAATTTAATAAATATTCTGATCCATACTTAGCATGATCTCTGCCCGGATAAGTACGGCCAAGCGCGCTTTGACTGCGAGATGCATTTCAGTCTGCATGCACTGGTTTGTTACAAATTGTTTACTCTGCTGCACGGATCCGCTACTTATTTACAATCAACTTTGTTGAAGCTTTCAGCCGCTTTATTTTATTTGCTGCAGTGATTTATTTGGTAACGAAGGCCATCTGCCTTTTCCCAACTATTTTGGGGTCAGCTTCCAGTCTGACCGGATGCAGCTGAATACTAGTATTCTAAATAGACAATAGGCAGTCGTGCCTATCTGACCTCCACAACCCAGATAATTATGTGTAATACGATACCTCTTAAAAAAATAATCAATAATTCTACCAGAAATTGAAACACATCGCTTTGTGTTAAGATTTGTAAAGCTTTGTGCCTACTAAAGTGGTACACTAAAATATTTTTCTCATGAATTGCAATAGCTAATGTCGAGACATTATATAAACTAATATTATAAAGAGGTAACATTTGTTTGTAAGTTTGTAAGTTTGTATGTAGGGGGTAATCTCCGGAAGTAATGAACCAATTTTAAAAATTGTTTCACTGGTAGAAAGCTACATTATTCGTGAGTGCTATAGGCTATATTTTATTCCCGTAGGTACTCCCACGGGAACGGGAACTACGCGGGTGAAACCGCGGGACGTCCTCTAGTTGAGGAATAAATTAATATACAGTGTTTTCTTACACCTGAAAGTGTTTTATACCTAAAACTGATAAAACACAAATAATCTAGTGTCATTATTTCAATCCATCACCAATATTTTATTTTAACACATAGAGCCACATTTATTAACAGAGAAATATTTAGAAGGCATGTATGTCGTTGCCAGCTTTCAAAATCCACAGCTTAAATTTACTCATAAAGTGCGGACATATTGTCTTACATAAAAAACCAAACGTTCTTCAAGTCAAGTTATTCCAGTTTTTTTCCTTGTTTCTGTATTATTTAATTTAGAATTGGATTTCATTTTACACAAAGGAAATTAATTTACTCACATCAAAAGTATCTAGGGATCAACATATATTTTTGCAATAACTTTTCTCCTGATTGATATTAATTAAAATTTTCTTTAAGGATTCATCAAATAAAGTGTTTTCGTTTGTCACAGTAACGATAAACCAAGTCACCTTTGCATTAATAAAGAAATTTGCCATTTTCCTAATAAAGGGATTTTTGACATTTGAACCACTAACATTAAAGTTCGAAAAAATGACTGAAAACACAGTTTTCTTTAAAATTTTATTGGGTAACTTAAACAATTAATAATCCGTGTTTCTACCGTGAACACTAACAACACAAGAACATCGGTTTGGCATACTCAAAATGAGTTCATCCAAATCACGCTGTGGAATGGCCGCCCATGTTCGTTGCAACAACAAAAAAAGGTCTTCTTGCGACTGGATACCCTCCATATTCGGCAGAGCTCTTCTCTGTAGCATATCCCATGCATGCTCAATCGGGTTCAAGTGTGGCGACTGAGCAGGCCAGGGCAGGACATTGATGTTAGCTGCGGCGAGAGTCTGTCTTACAACTCTTGCGGTATGCGGTCGTGCATTATCATGCATTAACTGAAATAAGGGACCGATTTCAAGTGCAAATCGGTCCCTTATTTCAGTCAGGAACGATGACGTCTGATACAATCGTCTCAGCATAAATTTGAGCGTTGAGGTTGCCTCTGATCCAAATCAACTCAGTTCTTCCGCCGATCCAAATACCCGCCCATACCATGATGGTTCCACCACTATAAGGATGGACTTCCTGGCAGGATTTTAATCGCTGTTGGCGTCCAGGGGTTCTCCAGTGTCGTATACGTCTTGTATCCGGTCTCATACCAAAACGAGACTCATCAGAAAAGCACACGAAACGCCATTGTTCTTCTGCCCAATTTCTGTGTTCAAGAGCCCATTGATATCGAATCCTACGATTGTGCATTGCTATAGGTGGTACCCGTAGCGGTCTTCGGGAATGAAGGTTCACTTCATGCAAGCGGTTTCTGACTGTTTGGTCGCTAATTAAGTTCCCTGAAGAGTGATGAAGCCTCACGGCTAACATCATGGCGGTTATTGTTGGAGCTCTTCGAGTTAAGATTTGAATGTATCGGTCTTGTCTCCGTGTGGTGCAGCGATACCGTCCTCCATGGCGCTCAGCCACGGTACCAGTGCTTCGGTAACGTGTCCAAAGTCGACTGATAACACTCTGACTTGTATTCAGAGCTAAAGCTACAGTACGTTGCCGGGAACCAGCTTCTATCATTCCCACGGCTCTGAGCATTTCTTCCCTGCTTAAATGACGTCGCCGCTCCATAATAACGTTGGTTTTAATCAGTAGTAGGGAAACAGTAGCACTAATAATGTCTTCAATGCGTTGTATGTTTTTATAGGGAAAATATTGACAGCTTATTTTCATCTTTTACTCGAATTTGATTGAGAGTTCCTGATTCAAATTATGAAATGCACCAAAAAGGATCCATATAAATTTATAAAATCATAAATTTATTACAAAGCCACATCTCAATCTCAAGAAATCCGCATAAAAATGCTTGATCCCTAGACACTTTTGATGTGTGTATTTCATTCAGCTCCGATTTCATACAGTACTGTGCGTTGGATCATTTTTTATTATTTTCACTTTTATTTGCAGCTGTAGTTAATACTTCTTAGAAAAGTCCTACTTATCTCTAAAATTTTTGACGTAATAACGTCTTATGCACGCACGAAAGAGTGTAACACCGTTACGCGCGCCGCGATCAACGCCCAGCCCAAACCCTAGGACCAAGAAAACTGAAATCTTGCATAGTGGTTCCCTTTATAATGAAGGCAAGGATTTTTCGAAATTCAACCCCTAAGGGAGATAAATGGGGGATGAAATGTTCATGAAAGTCCGTCAGTTTTAAAGTTAGGATCTTAAAATTTTGTGTTTAGGCTGACGATTGATAATTAATTTATCATTTATTTATTTATTATTAAACTTACACACTATCTTTACTAGTGTCCCCAATACGATAGTGGTTAGCGAGCACACACCACATAAATAGTAAAACAACTTACGGCTACTTTAAAACTAAACTTAAAAAATATGTACAAAACAACACTAAAACAATAAACTAAACGAATAAAATTATTTGTACCTATACAGTTTTTTTTTTCTCTTCTAAGCTGGTTTAAAATCTTAACCTATACAAATCTTAACCTATACATATATATATAAAATCAGACAACACAGCATATTAATATTTAGCTATAACTCACAAAATTCAACAAAACTCTTGCCAATTCACTCAGATTGCACGAAAATATGTCAATTCGTTCATGCACTTCGTTTAGCACACATATTGTACGGGTGAGGGGTGTTTTTGACAGCAGGTTGGTTCTGGCAGCAGGCACGGCCAGCAGTGGCGGTCGCCGCCGTCTCCACACGTACCGGTCCGGCACGCACAGCTTCAGGTGACGCAGCACACCCGGGTTATGTGCTACTCCACGCAGGACCTTTAGCGTATACGCCGCGAGTGTAAATTCCCTGCGCACTCTGAGTTCGTTGTACCCCACCATACCCAGTACAAACAGTGTAGGATACATCAGCGGGTAAAATGGGTAAACCCCATAAAGTTTGAAGTACAAATGTCTTGTAAATTTATTCTGCACTCGCTCCAGCATGACATTGTATTTCGCTTCATGAGGAGCCCAAATCACAGCACTGTGTTCCAAGTGACTCCTTACCAAAGCGTCATACAGCACCCTAAGCGTGGTAACGTTAGTGAATCCTTGCGACTGTCTCAGCACGAAACCCAGGTTTCTGTACGCCTTCTTGCAAATCTTAACTATATGGTCCCGGAAAGTTAGATCCGTGGTAAGGAGTACTCCTAGATCTCGTACCTGAGACACTCGCTGCATCGGCGCTTCCTCTACTTTGTATTCGTAGTTTAAGGCAGTCTTCGCGCGCGTAAATGTCATTACTGAGCATTTCGCTGTGTTAAAATAGAGTTTATTTTTATGGCTCCATTCTACCACTCTATCTACGTCTTCTTGCAATTTCTCACAATCTGACCCACCTCTGACCTCGAGCAGCAATTTGAGGTCATCTGCAAACAATAAACATAAACTATGTTTGACTACGTCTGGTAAGTCATTTATCATTAAAATAAATTCGAGAGGACCAAAATTGCTGCCCTGGCTCACGCCTGACCTGGTGTAGTATGGCTCAGATTCGAACCCATTGTAGTCGACGTACTGCTGTCGGTCTTTTAAGTAGCTGGCGAAGAACTGTAAGAGGTGCTGAGTACAGCCAATTTTTGCCATCTTCATGAGCAGTACATCATTGTCGACGGTATCAAACGCCTTCTTATATAATTATGTCTCAGCGATTTTGATATAATTCCACCCCCAAAGAGTCAAAAAAGGGGATAAAGTTGTGTATGGAGTCCTTAATTTTCGAAGTTAAAATTACAAAATTTATTATCTAGGCGTATGGTTAGAAGCTAACGCAACGGTGTTGTTAGAATTTCAATCCTTAAGGGGGTGAAAAGGGGGATGCAATTTAGTTTTTTATGTTTAAATCACTAATATTGTTACGAGCTGGGTATGGGATAAATTAATTACTACCGATGAAACAACTGAATAACTTTAATAATCACAAAACACTTCAAACTCAATCACAAGTACACTACTGATCACTATTCGCTTAGATATCGCACTCACAAGTTCACTTTGATTCGTCCCGTACTGTAGCCAAAATGATACTGCCCGCTCCCCCAAACACGTCGACTATTTATACGACGACCGAACGTTTGAGAAAGAACCATAAGTTCCCAGAATCTTCTAGGCAATTCATACTAGGTCATTGTCCTTCGAGAAACTTCCACAACTTTTGTACAAAGGAAAGAAATAGGTACTTTATGCCCTGGGCGTACGGTCGAAATTACAATGACAACTTCCTGATGTATTTTATTGGTAGTTTGCGAATTTGTACCTACATCATTCGATACATACCTACTACTACCTACCTACTTAGTTGTAGGTACCTACTATTAGAAGCTACTTGTATTGTAGGTATGGGTACGACGTAACACTGCCCCCTCCTTAGACATGCTCGTCCCGAGCATCATTAGGCCCGTAGTATCGCGCCAATCGGTCTACATGGACAATCTTAGGCGCACCTCGTGGTCCCTTCTGTATTCGGTAGGTGACATCGTTGATCCTAGTCACGAGTCGGTATGGTCCATCCCAGTTTGCTTGTAATTTCGGAGACTTCCCTTTGCTCCGTACTGGGTTATGCAACCACACCAGTGAACTCTCGTCGAAACCCCTACTATTTGCCTTCCGGTCATAATGGGTCTTCATCTTCTCAGACATCTGTTGGCCGGATTGTCTAATATGCTCATAAACATCATTCAACTTGTTACGCAAGTCATTTGCGTAATCTGTTACACTGCGTGGAGCATCAGGGGGAGTTCCAGTGATTAAATCTGCAGGCAACCGTAATTCCCTTCCAAAGTTCGCGAAGGCGGGCGTCACAGTCGTACTTTCGTGGACTGCGCTGCGGTAAGACAGAAGAAACGGCTGTATGTGCTTGTCCCAATCCCTTTGTCTGCTTTCCACGACTTTTGCCAGATATCTTTCCAACGTTTGGTTGAATCGTTCCACCATTCCATCAGATTGTGGGTGGTAAGAGGTGGTTCTGGTTTTGTGGGTACCCATTAATCGACAAGTCTCCTGAAATACTTGCGATTCGAAATTCCTTCCTTGATCGCTGTGTATTTCTAAGGGTACTCCAAAACGACAGAAGACTTCCTGAACCAATTTATCTGCGACAGTTGTAGCTTCTTGATTAGGAATGGCGAAGACTTCTGGCCACTTTGTGAAGTAATCCATGACCACCAAGAAGTACTTGTTTCCGCTCTCACTTTCTGGAAATGGTCCCGCAACGTCTAGTGCTATCCGTTCCCAAGGGGCTCCAACGTTGTACACTTTTAATGCTCCTCTGCTGCGTGTTTGGGGTCCTTTCACGGCCGCACAACTGGTACATTTGCGACACCAGTCCTCCACATCATCTCGACAGTGGATCCAGTAAAAGCGTTCTCGAATTTTTAGTAAAGTCCTTTTTACCCCCATATGTCCTCCTGAACATCCATCATGGTAGAGCCGTAAAACATCCGGTACCTTAGCTTTAGGGACAACCATTTGTAGATGACAGCTGTCCCCTCGAGCGTTTTCCCATTTACGGCACAAGACTCCATCCTGGATCACCAAGCTGTTCCATTGCGCCCAATAACTCTTGGTGATGGAACTCATCGCAGCCACATCACTCCACTTGGGTTTAGGAGCACCAGCTTTGATCCACTCAAAGATCGGTTTGATGTCCGAGTCACTTTGCTGCGCCTGCTGTAGGGTTTCCTTCCATTCATCGCTGAGATCCGGTCTTAGAATCCTCACAGGCACCACTTCCTTAGACTCCTGTCTGGAACTGTGCTTCCGATCTTCAGTCGACGGTCTTCTTGACAATTCATCTGTTTTGCTGTGGTTTCTCCACTGTTGCTGGGCAGTCATTCCAGCCGCTTTTCTCTGCAGAGATTGGTCTTCTCTAAGGGTGCTGCGCTTAGGACAGCTTGACCGAAGGTGACCCCTTTCTCCACAATTGTAACACTTAGGGCTGTATCCTTGCGAACGCTGGCGTACAGGTGATGTCACAACTTGCTTTGGGTAGCTTGACGGAAGATGATCCCTTTCTTTACCAGTATAGCACCTAGGGCTGTACCCTTGCGCACTGTCACGTACAGGTGATGCGACAACCTCCCTGACGTAGTGTGTTCGATGGTCTTGCCTCGCTGCCTCTACTTCCAAGGCATGGGCCAACGCCCCTTTCAGTGTCTCGTGATGCCCAAGTCTCACGGCGGCTCTAACTTCCAAGTCACGTATCCCGTCGACAAACGCCTGTACCATATTTCCAGTGATGAGTGCAGGGGCAGACCGGTATGCTTTCCGCACCAGCTTTTCAACTTCCAGGGCCCACTGCTGTAGGTTCTCGGCACTACGCTGGACACGATCCTTCAACTTAGCACGAAATACGTGCTCCAGGTGCGCGTCGCCGTATCTGGACTCTAACGCCTCCAGCAGCTGCTCGTAGGTTACATCCTTGCCAAGCGCCTCAAGAATGTTGAGGGCCTGGTCTCGGAGACCCAAGGTGAGCGCGGTCATGGCTTGTGGTTTTGTCCATCCATTCGCCTTCATAACGGCCTCAAATTGAATTTTATAAGCCGACCACGAAGATGTTCCATCGAATGGAGGCACCTTAAAGCCCCGCGCTGAAGGTGCAGCAACCACTGAAGCCACAGTCACGTCTCCAGTCTTCAGTTCCTCCAAAGCCTTCTTCACCCCAGCGATCTGAACTTCGGCTTCTGAGATGCGATTCTCATGCTGGTGAACCTGATCCTTCATTACCTTCAGCTCTTTGCCGAAAGTTGAATGAAGATCCTTTATGAGGATCATCTGTTCTTCTTGACGACGAGCCTGCTCCTCCTTGTCTCGTTGCAACTGCACTTCCAACCGGCGAGCCTGCTCCTCTTGACGGCGAGCCTGCTCCTCTTGACGGCGAGCCTGCTCCTCTTGACGGCAAGCCTGCTCCTCCTTTTCTCGTTGCAACTGCTCTTCCAACCGGCGAGCCTGCTCCTCTTGACGGCGAGCCTGCTCCTCTTGACGGCGAGCCTGCTCCTCTTGACGGCGAGCCTGCTCCTCTTGACGGCGAGCCTGCTCCTCTTGACGGCGAGCCTGCTCCTGCAGCAGCGCCATTAAAGCTGACAAGTCTGGCGCCACTGATGCTGGAGAAACTCCGGATGGGCCAGCGGCCAGCTCTGCCGTAGGCTGGACACCACCCGGTGTCTGTGTCGGAGAATCTCCAAACCGCCTTTGGTCCATGTCTTGCTGTCGCTGACTCCTGGTACGGATACCTTCCGTGTTGTCCTTAGGTAGAACTGGCATAATTTATCCCACTTCTGACACCAAATTGTTACGAGCTGGGTATGGGATAAATTAATTACTACCGATGAAACAACTGAATAACTTTAATAATCACAAAACACTTCAAACTCGATCACAAGTACACTACTGATCACTATTCGCTTAGATATCGCACTCACAAGTTCACTTTGATTCGTCCCGTACTGTAGCCAAAATGATACTGCCCGCTCCCCCAAACACGTCGACTATTTATACGACGACCGAACGTTTGAGAAAGAACCATAAGTTCCCAGAATCTTCTAGGCAATTCATACTAGGTCATTGTCCTTCGAGAAACTTCCACAACTTTTGTACAAAGGAAAGAAATAGGTACTTTATGCCCTGGGCGTACGGTCGAAATTACAATGACAACTTCCTGATGTATTTTATAGGTAGTTTGCGAATTTGTACCTACATCATTCGATACATACCTACTACTACCTACCTACTTAGTTGTAGGTACCTACTATTAGAAGCTACTTGTATTGTAGGTATGGGTACGACGTAACAATATCATGAAAAATTACGTTATCACGTAAAATTATCGTCCGTAAACCGACTTTACAAACAGTCAGTTTTTAAATGAAAATAAACCTATGTTGAAATATGTAACATTTTAAGAATGTTGAGTCTTCCTCTTCTTCTTGAACCTTTGGTCACCCAATGCTGAGTGTGGGTCTATTTCAAATCTCTCCACCTCGAGTCAAAAAAAACAAATCTCTCAAGAATTATTTGTTCTTTCATTTATAAACTAGATATATTAGTATAACACAAGTTATACTTACTTACGTACACGTTTTATTATAGTATAAAACATGGATTACTTATTACACCTACCTGTTCTGATAACTAGCATTAAGTCAAGTGCACTTATAGATGTTGTTTGTATTTAATGTTAACATTGTTAATAAATTGATGAACTAATAATCTATATATATAAAAGAGAAGTCCACTCACTGACTGACCACTCATCACGAAATCTCGGAAACTACTGGGCCGTGAGGTCCAGAATTTGGCACAAGCACTCTCTATGGGGTGCAGGCGCGCACTAAGAAAGGATTTTTTAAAATTCGCACCCCAAGGGGTTGAAGAGGGGTCTCAAAGTTTTTATGAAAGTCCTATGTTTTTAAAGTTAGAGACGTGAATGTGGGCCTGAATGTTCCTTTCAGCTTCTTGGTGCTCACTAAGGTTTAAGGTTTTATGAAATTCGGCCCTTAAGGGTATAAATAAGGGTATTTAATGTTTGTATGAAAAAAGTGGAAATACCCAAATTGAATCTTACAGCAACGCGTTATTGCATACTTTACATTGAAATTAGAGGTCGGAAGCCGAAAAAGATCCATATTGAATTTTACGACAGCGAGTTAATGCATATTTTACATTGAAATAAGAATTTGGAAGTTCCTTGAGGTTTATCTTCAGTTTTTTAATGCGAATTTGTAGGTGGCCAGTATGTTTCAGTAATATGCAGGCGTCTGCTGAAAGGTAATGAAATGAGGTTCTATAACGTTCTAAAGTTTGTATGCCGATTTCTAGGTGGCCAGTATTTTTCGTCTGGTGAAAGGTAAGAAAAAACGTTTCAAAAAATGAACTCACGAACTCATGAATCAATCACAGATTACAGAATATAATAGTGCAGTAGTGTAAAACATGAGGTTAGGATACAATGACTTAGGCGATTCACGTTCAAGCTCATTTCTGTTCTGCGATATTTTGCTATTACTACTAAAAATATTTGTCATCATTGTTGTTTGGTTTGTCTTCGTTTTGGTTCAAACTATTTCATGCCGTGGCGTTTCTGTACAATGAAAATATTTAGAAAAATATAGTAGGGTGTTAAAGGATCACTAACAGAACCCATTTCTACCATTTTTAATTTTTTTGTTTGTATGTCTGTGCGGGGTCTTCTGTTACAGCATCACGTGTAAATTATAAATCACATGTGGTTAGATTTAATGCACAAATATTGGTCATAACTTAGAGAAGGTTTTTGTTTTTGTTTCATTATTGTAATCGGTACTTTCTATCTAATGATATAAATGAACTTAACGTGTTCAAGAAGAACTTATCATCAAAATGTAAGATACTCGCAGCGACATCTATTCAACCAAAATGGTACTAATAACTAAACATGTGCTCACAAGTTAACTTTTAAATCGAGTGACCGTCTTTAAAAAAAGTTAAGATAGCAAGAGGTACTCTAAATTAGTCTATATGACGCTGCTTTAAAAATCTACATAGCCAATATAGTGTGTGTTAGACCGCTTTCCATGTCTATAGATGGCGTTGTTCATTTCACTCCATTTTCTGAATCGCATTGTTAAGATTTTTCGTGATACCTTTTCTCGCCCGAGACAGTTGCCTCAGATTTGGTGTTATGCCCACGAAACAAATTCAGGAGGTTCTCAATTCAATGCGTATATTTTTTTAGATAGGACCATGCATAACTTTTTACAGGTAATTCCGATATTGCATGATATTTTTTTTTTGTGAAAAGCGTATAATTATCTTAAAGTTCTGAATCGCGTTGTTAAGATTTTTCGTGATAGAATGACTCTCGCCCGAGTCAGTTGCCTCAGATTTGGTGTTATGCCTACGAAACAAATTCAGGAGGTTCTCAATTCAATGCGTATATTTTTTTATATAGGACCATGCATAACTTTTTACAGGTAATTCCGATATTGCATGATATATTTTTTTGTGAAAAGCGTATAATTATCTTAAAGTTGGTCCTATTTAACATTGAAAAATCGTGCTTGGGCTCATTTCATGCACCTTAATGAGAACTTTAGACCTAGCTGGAGTATGAAAGTCATCGAAGGTCTGACGATGGAGACGGAAGGGAATTGCAAAAGCTCCGCAAGAGTTTGCAGCAGCTATGTGGTGTTTGGGCTCATTTATGCAGCTTGATGAGAACTTTAGACCTAACAAGAGCATGACTTTCATCGAAGTCTGACGATGGAGACTGAAGACAGTAGCCAGAGGTCCTCGAAAGTATACAGCAGCTATATCGCGTTTGAGCTCATTTCACGTATCTTGATGAGAACTTTCGACCTTGCTAGGGTAAAACTATCATCGAGTGTCTAAGGGTGAAAACGTAAGGCTGTCGAAGGAAGCCTCTAATTGGAAAAAACAATATTTCTGAGAAATTTAATTGTTACCCACTTGAATCTATACTTATTATAAAGGAGAAGAGTTTTTTTAGGAACCACTGGTTCGAGTTAAAACGTCTTTTAGTGTTGGATAGCCCATTTCAGTTCTGACGTACTGCTTGCCTGTCTGGGGTTGTGCCACCAAAAATGTATTTATCTGCCTTGAGAGAGCCCAGAGAGCTGTCCTTAAGGTAATGCTCTCTCTTCCACGTAGGTATCCCACTGTGCAGCTCTATTCCGACTGTAAGGTACTCACCGTCAGGCAACTTT
Organism: Xestia xanthographa; assembly: GCA_905147715.2. Classification (NCBI taxonomy): domain Eukaryota; kingdom Metazoa; phylum Arthropoda; class Insecta; order Lepidoptera; family Noctuidae; genus Xestia; species Xestia xanthographa. Next base: position 27,475,684 of record LR990653.1, on the reverse strand, counting down.
ATGTGCTCCTTTCGACCCTACGCAAACACTCTGCCCGCCCTCCAAAGGAACCGACTGGCAGGCTTAAGCATAACGTTTTTCCCCACGAACGCCATAGAACTGCCTTTGCCAAACGCCAATTCTACGTTAATAGCATTAATATGTACAACCTCCTAAATAAAAAGTTTAAAATTTATTCATGCCCTAAATATAAATGCAAAAGTTTACTTAAAGATTATCTCCAAACATTAAATTATGATGACACTGAGGATCTTCTGCTGGGTAATTTACAATAATAAGGTACTATACATCCACCAACCCAATCCAACCAAAACGGATGTGTACCGAGGGACGGATGGTTACACACCTCTTTCTTTCTCACTACACACATCTGACACATCACACCACATACGCATTCCCACACATCCTATACTTACTCACTACACACACACACATACACACTCGGACCCCACATTTATTCTCCTCACCGCTCACTTATACGTTTTCCTTTTTGTGTTTTTATCTGCATAGTTTAAAATTAGTTTAAAATTATCCTGTTTTCTTTTACACCAATTGCTTATTGTTTTAAAGTCCTGATTTATTAATTATTATACCATGGCTTTGTCTTGTTATTTATGGAGAATCACTGACTCCTAAGACACAGGTACATACACCTAGTTTAGGAGTCAGGGAATTAAAATTATTGTGTCCTAGTTATAAGCCTTATATGCTCTTAGTTTTTGGTCCTTGTTGATGTTGTATGATGGCTTTGGTGAAATAAAGAATTAAAAAAGAAAAAAAAAAAATTATCGAGGAAGGCTATACGTTATATAAGATCACGCTATAATCAATAGGAGTGGAGCATCAATGAAAAATGTTGCAAATACAGTGAAAAAATATTGCTTTTCAGAGCTTCCGTTGCGTGCACTGCGTAATCGGTAAAAGTTACTCAACAATCATGCATGTATGACGGGATTGTTTCTCTTATAAAGTTCACGATAGCACATGATTGTCTATCTTTTAAGGTTGACTCACACTCTCTCTAACCCTCTCTCTCTCTTATGTAACGCAGACGAAGTTGCGCGGGTCAGCTAGTATATTATATTATTAAAAAAATAATATTTATAATCACATGACATGGTATTTGCGCAAGCCAAATGTAATTCAAAGCCGTTAAGCGGTTTACACATGATGGATGGTGTCATATACCTACGAACATGTTCTATAATTGTACTGGATTGACATATTAAGTGAAAAGTGGAGAACATTCAATCCAGTCCACAAGTCGAGCCACACATCTAAAGCTTTAGTAATTAACTAGCCATAGAATAAGAATATGTAGATGTGAAACTTTTGATCTAAATGTTTAATGCATCTCTGTTCCCTGATCATTATAATCTGGATCTATTAAAAGTTCGAGTGAATTGGTTTCTTCTAGGCAAGCGTGCTCCACTCTAGGCCGTATCATCGCTTCACATCAGGAAAGTTGCGGTCAAACCCAAACCTATTTAGTCATCATCTGCCAAGCCTTTTCCCAACTATGTTGGGGTCGGTTTCCAGTCTTACCGGATGCAGCTGAATACCTGTATTTTACATGGAGCGACTGCCTATGAGACCTCCACAACCCAGTTAGTACCGGGTAATACGATACCGCTTGGTAAGACTGGTTGTCAGACTTTTTGGGGAACTGACTACCTAACGGCTGTCAAAAAATAGGCTACGCAAGCCTGTTTAGTATAAAATGAAATAAAACAGTATGAATGTTTTGTATATTATGCCTTCAAATTCAGCATTAAACTTTTATAGCAGTCAGCACCTCAATTGTGTGTCTAATCGCAACTCGAAGGTTACTGAAGAAAATTTGTCCTACAAAAAGAATTTCTCAATAACGAGAAAAACGCAAATATTGTTGTTGAATTGACAATAATAATGGATTCATCAGACATTCTGCGTTTCTCAATATGTCAATATTAAAAAAAATCAGGTTACCGGCGCGAGACATCACTTGTCTTCGAATTCTTAGTCCTGAATTTCTGCTACGCTGACGTCTGTCGCGTATGGTCGGTCGCGTACGTCCGCGGGAAAAACGATAGCAACGTCCGCGCCGCTTATGTCAGCGTCGCAGTATAGTGCTATACGTATATAAAACCAAATGTTTACTCGTACGCGCGACCGACGTACGCGACCATGTCAGCGTAGGAGGAATTCAGTCCTTAGTTCTAGGTTGTCGGTGTTCTCACGACGTTTTACTTCAAAATTTAGAGAATTGTAGTGATGAAATAAAGAGCCTGTGTAATGGAAATCATTTCACTTCTAGACGATTATCTTAATCTTTGGCCCTACTCATTAAATAGAGCGACTGCCACTTAAGGCCCAATCAACAGGTCGATTGGAGGTCGTGACGGCTTCCGACTCAATAAGGACATTGCTTGTCAGCAACTGGCAAACACCTGGGGATATTAGTAGTTGCTATCTGTTCACTAGTGTTGCGGTGTACGGTTAGTGGTTGAAGGGTTAGGCTCATTAGGGACCGCTGGAACAAGTTGAGGACAAGTTGAGGGATTTGGACTCCGGAAAATGTAGACAAGTATTATTAAATTTACACTAGTACTTACGGGATAATATCCGTGATTTTCCTTTGTTTTAATGAGCTCCCGATATTTCGACGCTTTGCAAGCATCATGATCGCGGAAATACTGAAGAGGTATGCGGGTGGGACGAAAATTATTATTATTATTTTTATATTTTTACGTATCTCGGCTTTATTGCCGGATTTATAGAAAAGTACGGGCCGAAGCCAAGTACCACCCCGGGAAAGTGGTGTTATGATGAGTGATGATATGATGGAATTTTGCGATGAGGAGTATCTGTGTGTGCGGTGGCTCGAGGTTCTGTGTTTGTGGTGGTGACTACAGATTCATTTTCATTTTGCAAAAAAATTCTGACAATCCTGCATGTATTCAGGATTGCGACTTTCTGAAGACTTTGGTATGTGTATGGTGGTAAGTCAAGAAAGAGTTCTTAAAGACTGATGCAGTTTTATTATCACATATGGTGAAAGCCTAAAATAAGTATTATTACTTCGCTAATATGGAGGAACGTTGAAATTATGCTTTTCCTATTCCTCAGCTATACTTTTCTGATTAATTTCGTTGCGAGATCCAAGACAGTTAAATTCATTCTCTGGGACTTCGTCGAGCTTCATTGTCTTGACGCTTTTCTCGTGGTCGCCACTGTTGATTCTAGCTTTCAGGAGTTGTAGTGGTTTGGGAAGTGTGGCGGGCGTGTCCCAAAAAAATTATTAAAAATACCTATACTACCTCAAAGGGATGAGTTGTTTAATATCCTTATCTCAATTTGACATGATTTAGTATTGAGCAGATTATTATTTATCATTCCTGATGATTCGGTTTTTCGGTCGGATTTGTCAAGTCCCGAGCTATTTTATCTGATTACGTTTCAGATAGGGTAAGACTCTACACAGTATACATAGGAGACCGCGAATCGGCAAATGTAAAGTAGGGCGCCCCTTATTCCTCAGGCCGGTAGCAGCTGGATTAGAATGGGGAATTTTCCAGTGCTTTTTATGAACGAACTAGATGGCGCTGATCAATCTTGGAAATAATAAAATGGCTCGTTTTTATGTCCATAAAGCCTTAACTGAAGAAGTACGGGGAACCTAAGCTCGACCCGACGCACCAGGAGTTTAGACCATGCAAAAACTTTTAGTTCAGTTCAGTGATGCCAAAGAACAGTAGACTTTTTAGGTTAAAAATGTATGACAGAAAAAAGGTTCTATATAGTTCTCACTTTATTTCTAAACAACAATAACTAATAAAGAAATTTTACTATACAATCAGTTTGACATGATTGTGTCTAGGAGAGTTTGTTTTTGCCCTGCTAAAAGATTTTACCATTGACCTATAGTATAATACGTGGTAAATTCTTTTTAAGATGCCGCTTAAAAAAAAAATTGCCAAAACTGATCAGCGCCATCTATTGATACATACTGAAGCGTTGCGACAAACGTCAGTGGAAAATTCCCGATTACGAGTTGAATGAAATATGATTGGACAGGCCTATATTTAGCAGTGGACCGCTATAGGCTGATGATGATCATAACCTAGTGTCCAGCCGGACAATCGCTGTGAAACCGAGGGTCAAATTGAATCACTTTGTAAAACTTTTGGACGTAATGGGCAACTAAAAAAATGAAGGGCATTCTAAACTATAATTTCCCCTAGAATTCTTGACTTACAACAAAGAGTACACAATATTTCACTAACGACCTAAACCCATACTAAAAACTCCAAGGACCCAATGTGCATGTTCAATTTACTACTTTAAGTACTAATTTTGTAAATACAACCGCCTGAAACAACATTGTTGCGCGGAATAAATACGGCTACATTGTTTGGAGACAGAGGTTACGTCGCGTGTTGACAGCTCAAGGTCATGGCGCCTCATGACAGTAGGGTTGTCATGGCAGGTGAATGGGGAATGTTTAAGGATGTTAATGATGTATTGGGGAAAATAATGGGGTAAGAATCGATTCATCATCTGCCTAGCCTTTTCCCAACTTTGTTGGGGTCGGCTTCCAGTTTTACCGGATGCAGCTGAATACCAGTATTTTACATGGAGCGACTGCCTATCTGACCTCCACAACCCTGTTAGTACCGGTAAGACTGGTTGTCAGACTTTTTGGGCCTCTGACTACCTGACGACTGTCAAAGATCTACAAATGACAGCCGGGACCAACGGCTTAACGTGCTTTCCGAGGCACGGAGGAAACTCGGTATGTAATGGGCGGTCACCCATTCACAGACCAACTAAGGCAAGCACGGCTTAACCTAACGATCGACCCGAGTGGCTGTTATTATTTAGCCACGAGCTCCTCTAAGGGTAAGGCTAGGCTCCTTCCACATTTTCAGCAATTTCTTGAACAGATTAATTAGTACCAAAACAATCATTGGAAACATGAAAAGCATGATAGTGTGTTGATGTAGTGAAAAGCGCCTGTGAAGGGATGAAATATTTATGTTGGGTCAAAAGGTATTGAAGTTTTATTGACTCAATCCTGAATCCAATAAAGGTACAACGGCCGGGTGTTTTTACTAGTAAAACAGTGTTCGCCAACACAATAGCACTCGACAGCCCTAGCTACATCAAAATCAAAGTCCCAAGTTGTAACCACAAATCGTATTGCGTTAGCGGAACATAAAAGGTAGGTACAAAATATTAGGTTGTAATACTTGTCAGAACTGTTGCTACGAGTATTATGAGTTCAAGGTTATTTGGTATTTTTGCGGTTTGACTATGGATGTTTTATGTTGGTAATGTATCTTGTTTTAAGCTGGAGTTTGTTTGATTTGTGAGGTGCGAAATTTCTTAGGTATGTATAAGACTCTTGAAGTCCTATTGAAGAGTCGTATGGAGACCTTTCAGGAGCTGTTGAGTTTAACCATTACGCCTGTCATCGCCGTAAGGTTAGGCAGAGGTGTACCAAATAGTACACCCACATTTACACCAGTATGTTTAAGTCTATGTAATAGGTGTAATTGGGCGCGAACCTATGACCACGAACCAGGCACGAATCCTGATTCCGTTGGCTGCCACTGAGAAATTCCTAATGGGGAATCCAATAGCACTTTGCGCGTCCCGGGAATTGAACCCAGGACCTCATGTTCAGTAGCCACGATTGCGAGCACTCGACCATCAAACGAACTAGTTTTAATTAAAACTTGAGACACCTCCCGATGAACGTAGGTCTCTTCTCTGTCTAGTGTTATGATTAATTCAATAGACTTTCAGGCTTATGTTCTGAGTTAACACTGTTTAATTAAAATCGATAAATACATTCTTTAAGGTCGAGTAACCGAATTCCATTCGCGAAAATCATCATGAAATTAACTTGGAATCAGAACGGAGATTATTTACAATTTCAATCCCGGTACTTTTTACCCTACTGCTGCGAAGTCCAAAAGGGAGGTAATGGCTAATAGCCAGATGTATGAATGTGATTTAAATGTGAGGATCGGAGCAAGTGTTTTTTTTTTTCTCTCCCGTATGTGTGTAGGATGTTAATTCGGAACGCATCATAATTTAAAAAAAGTAATTAAGCAAATAAGCATTGTTAAAAAACATTAAAAGAGTTTTCAAGACGTGAAGATTGTTTATTTCGGTCATCCAAGCATACAGCGTTTAGCATACAGCGCTACTTTTTGAGTTTTGTGTGAGACAGTTGATGTTTTTAGGGTTCCGTAGCCAAATGGTAAAAAACGGAACCCTTATGGATTCGTCATGTCTGTCCGTCCCTATGTCATAGCCACTTTTTTCCGAAACTATAAGAACTATGCTGTTAAAACTTGGTGAACAGATGTAAGTCTGTGAACCGCATTAAGATTTTTACTTAAAAAAAATAGAAAAAAAAAAACAATAAATTTTGGGGGTTTCTCATAGTTAGAACACAAAACTCAAAAAAAAAAATTTTTTTTCATCAAACCCATACGTGTGGGGTATCTATGGATAGGTCTTCAAATGATATTGAGGTTTCTACGTAATATCATTTTTATCTAAACTGAATAGTTTGTGTGAGATACACTTCCAAAGTGGTAAAATGTGTCCCCCCCTACAACTTCTAAAATAGGAGAGTGAAAAAACAAAAAAAAATATGGTGTACATTACCATGTAAACTTCCAACGAAAATTGGTTTGAACGAGAACTAGTAAGTAGTTTTTTTTAATACGTCATAAATTGTAAACCACAATTATTATTAAAACATCGATCAAAGTTACAACGAACTACAAGAACTTTTATATTATGTTACTTGCTGCTACGGAACCCTTCATGAGCGAGTCCGACTCGTACTTGGCCGCTTTTTTCATGATAGCGATGTTGGTTACATGGAGAGAGTTGTACAGTTTGATGGTCTATTAGCACACCCTTATATAATTAGGACCATACTTCACTTCTTGTAACAATTACTTGTTTCCAAATGTTTTAATTTTCCTGACTTTAGTGTTCAATATCCACCGTGCAATATTGAAACGAAATTATTATTGAGTTCGTTAGTAGCTTCCCGTTTGTTTCAAAGAGGAACGATTAATATCAATATTGATAAAGTTGGGAGGGTTATTGTACATTCGTCACAAAGTTAATTCGCCACGAAAAAAAGTATGTGTAAACTCGCCACAACTCTATTTTCATGAAGGAAAATCCGCCATATTGTTTAATTCCGTACAGATAGCAGTAAAATCAAACATTAAGTAGATTATAACGTTATTTATTTATTTTTAATAATCACAGAAATTCACATATAAATCACAGTTCTACTTACAGCTAAAATATACGCTAATATTGTCTGGTTTTGTTCTATTTTAAGGCCGCGTTGTCAAGGACAGCGTGACCTGCGTGACACGCCTATTCCTAAATAAATATGTATTGTGCAAGTGGCTGATTTGCTTACAACATTACAAATATAAGAAAAAAAAAAATTACAAATTACTTAAACTTTTATTTGTATTCAGTAAGTATGTACATTATTTACAATTTACAAATCTAATAAAATAGCAGAGCTGTGCAAGTGGCTACATACTGGTCGGGTATTATTTGAGTTATCGACACGCAAAGAAGAAGAAGAAGAACTAAACTAACTAACTTAAACTAAAAATTAAAAAAAAGGCGTCAAAAAACTCCTCAACACTGTCAACTGGTAATGTCCCCAAGAGACTAGCGGTTGAATTCAAATAAATGTTTAAGTAATTTGTAAAATAAAAAAAAAACTGCTGGTAAAAAAAAAGAAAATTAATAGATCTGGGGCCCAATTCTGTAAAATTACCAACTTGTCAATAGTGTGTCGGTAGTGTGTAAATAGTGTCTCAATAGGCTAATCATTGACATTTGGTATTCTACAAATTATCTATGGTCATTGACTTACCACTGTAGTGCCATTGAAACGCCATAGAAGACTATTGTAATAATTGGTATTCTGCTTCACTATAATGTGTCAATGTCATCATGATGGCCAAAGTTGCGGTAGTCTGTAAATATTCTAAGTGTATTTGAAAGTTGTGTCTATCGTGTTTGAAAAGTGTTTTGGCCATCGAACCGCCATTGTGCAGCCATCGAACAACGAAAACACTGAAAAATATTGTACCGCCACACTATCGACACACTACTGAGACACCACTGAAACGCCATTGAAGTTTTTGCAGATTACCAAATTTGCAACAGTGGCAACATAATGTCTGTAGTGTGTCGATAGAGTGTCAATGGCGTTTTGCTTAACACAAAGTTACAGAATTGGGGCCCAGATAACGTTTTTTTCAATGTTAATTTACGTCTACAAAAAAAAAAAACACAGTTTTACTTACAACTAAATATATATTTATTGCAATATGTTGATTTGCCTTCAGCTTCTAATTGACTTGTATCTAATCCACTACCTACTAACGTTTATCTATGATAAACGGCCGCAAAAAACGGATTTTTTGGATTTTGCAGAATGAAACGGAAGGACCTAATTGCCTCGTATATTGCCAACAGCTCTTGATCGTACGGGCTGTACTTCCTCTGTGAAGGGTTGAGGTTCCTCGAAAAGAATGGCAGTGGCTGCCTTTCCACCTTACCCCGCTGCTGCAGTACGGCTAGAAAAAGATAGATACAGCGAGCGAGCGAGCGTGTGATAGCATGTGCAGGAGCGCAGGAGAAAAGAAAGATTTTAGAAATAATTTTCATTACGAGTGCTAAAAACCAATAACTTTTTTGCTGCCAGTAAATTATGTACCTATGAAGACTTGTGACGAATTTACACATAGTTTTTATGCATGTGACGAATATACTTTCATTGTATGGAGTTAACAAAAATGTGACGAATTAACTTTGTGACGAATGTACAATAACCCAGTTGGGATAGCAAAGAAGAATATAGGTCAAGGTACTATGTTTTACAAATTGTTTATAGATTTCCTTAGAACTTCCTTAAGTTGTTTAAGGTAACTTATACAATGCCTGTTACGGACGCCGAACTTAATTTGAATTATAAAGAACCAAATAAGAGCAATTTTGCAATTGGAAATCAGGGGGTGCGGGACGACGGGCGAGGTGCCGCCGACCCGCATGCTTGAACGCACAAACGTATAAATACAGCACCCCTAGCCAAGTTGACAATCGACAATCATTAACGCTAGTAGAAAACTATTCAAATGAATGGGAATGACATCATCTCAACGTTAAATCACGTGATCAACACAAACGAATAGAAAATTCGTAGACAAGTTTACATCGTTCAAAATTATAGAATAGAATGTTATCGTTTCTACAAGGTTTCTACAATGTTGATCGCTAAACTCTTTGGTAGGAACGCTCACCACAGACTAAAGTGTAGGTTTTTTCTACAGACATTAGAGAACGAGCGATCGACTCAGTCGTGTCAACTTGGCTACCACTTTAGCGCTTTCTACAATCGCTTACGCCAAGGCGTTTACGATAGTAGAAAGAGAATCGATACGAAACGTTTGTAGCTTGGCTAGGAGTGCAGGGCCTCCGTAGTGTCGGTTGACTAGCATCTCTCAACCAGTAACAACGTGTACCCTCTTAGTGAAAATAAAGCATCGTGGTTATCAAGAAGTCTTTCAATACAGTCCACTTCGCTGGGTAATCAAACAACCAAATTGTACAAAGTAAAGCTACTACTGTTTCGAAAAGTATGAAATGCGGTGCAATCTGAAGCTTATTACATCGCACTTAGCTTGCAATGCAGTGTCTTGAATATGCGGGCTGTTTTGTGTTCCATACATTTTCATCGGGGATGTATCTAACACATTTGCTCATTAGCAAATATTGAGTGATGATATTATCATTCAATATTTGCATAAAATTAATTAATATGAATGAAATAATATAAATGAAATTTTGAAGAAGGCGTAGTGACAACAATTGAAATGAGTATGCTTAGATGGTTTGGTCATGTTGGTAGGATGAGTAAAAGGCAACTTATCATCATCATCATCATCATCAACATTTCAGCCGAAAGACGTCCACTGCTGCACATAGGCCTCCCCCAAGTGTCGCCACATTGACCGGTCCCGTGCGACTCGCATCCAGCGGGTTCCCGCAACCTTCACCAGGTCATCGGACAAAGGCAACTTATAAAAGGTACTAATATTATAAAGAGGTAACATTTGTTTGTAAGTTTGTAAGTTTGTATGTAGGGGGTAATCTCCGGAAGTAATGAACCGATTTCAAAAAATCTTTCACCATTCGAAAGCTACATTCACCCTGAGTAACATAGGCTATATTTTATCCCCGCACTCCCACGGGAAAAGGAACTACGCGGGTGAAACCATGTGACGTCCGCTAGTAAAAGGTATTTTTACAAGGCAGATGGGAGTGGCAACGCTAAGAGGGGATCCTAGAAGGTCTGACGTTCTAGGATCCCCTCTTAGCGTTGCCACACACTGACCTAATTGGTGAAGTTCCTCAAAAAAGTCAGGTGCGTAGTATTCACAAGCAGCGTACGTGTATGACGATGACTTATGTATGCAGATACAGGAAAATAAAATAGAGTGGATAAAAATAAATTCAGCTCAACTTCATGCTGTAGCCGCTAAGCTGTGTACCACAATAGCATTAAAGTTAAGCCGACAGATGACATAAGTTGAAAACTTTTTGATTTGACGGTTTGACAAAGTCCCGTTTCTAAAGATCAATTTACATCCGTGTTCAAAGTTTATGTCAAATAAATGTTGATTGATTATTGATAACGTGACCTTCTAGTAAAGTAAAATGGTATTTTCAATACACTTCCTCGAAAACTGTTCCTTAACGCACTACGTTTAGGTACAACATGCAGTGTATTTCACACGCGTGCCATTTTTTCCACTTTCCCGCACGTGTGCGGGAATGAAAATTGCCACAGATAACTATACCTATACTTAGTCCAAATTGGTTCAATGCCTATAGTCTGAGGTGAATGTTTTTTTTTTTAATTTTTGCAAAGCACTACGCGTCATTACGGCATAAATGTTTTTTGAATATTCAAATTGTGTTTATAAATAGAATATCATAGATACACATGATTATTTAAAACTAATAGTTACTTTTATACACAAATTAACATTTATTTGTGTTCTGAATTCAAAAATATAAAATTTATTTATTTTTTAAATTAGGCTATTTAACGGCTTCATACCATTGCCTCTCCTTCAACCTGGCGAAACCAAAGCGCGAAAAAAAAAGAAAATTAAAATCATAGTTTCATAATTCGTGACAAAAATATTATTCGTTATTTTATTTTATTTCTTCAAAAGTGTATTGAAAAACGTCGTTTAATACACGTGGACATTTGTTATTGCATTTCTCGGCTCAAAAATACCCTCGCCTACGACTCGGGTGTTATAATCCCGCCTCGAATGCAATAACAAACTTTCTCCACTTGTATCAAAATGTACTATTGTTTCATCATCCATAGATGGGAACCTTCCCTATCCCTAAGTAGTAAGAAAAGAGATGATCATCTGCCTAGCCTTTTCTCAACTATTTTCGGCTCGGCTTCCGGTATACAATACGATGCAGCCGATTATCAGTAAGTACATATTATTTGGCTGAGGAGCTCGTGGCTAAATAATAACAGCCGCTCGGGTCGATCGTTAGGTTAAGCCGTGCTTGCCTAGGTTGGTCTGTGGATGGGTGACCACCCATTACATATCGAGTTTCCTCCGTGCCTCGGAAAGCACGTTAAGCCGTTGTTCCCGGCTGTCATTTGTAGATGTTTGACAGTCGTTAGGTAGTCAGAGGCCCATAAAGTCTGACAACCAGTCTTACCAAGGGATATCGTATTACCCGGTACTAACTGGGTTTTGGAGGTCAGATAGGCAGTCGCTCCATATAAAATACTGGTATTCAGCTGCATCCGGTAAAACTGGAAGCCGACCCCAACTAAGTTGGGAAAAGGCTAGGCAGATGATGACATATTATTTGGCTGAATGAGTATTTTGAGGGTATTATTTCCATTTCTCTCTGCCAATATTGGATGATTTCATTTTGAATATTTTTGTTAACGCTTTATCTTTCAGTTTGCACCACATTCGCCAAAGTTAAACCGCAGGCACTATTGTATTATAATAGATAGTGCTTACAGCACAGTGTAGGCATTATCTCAAATCTTTGTCTCAAATGAATGTCTTGCAAACTGAAAATATGCTATATTCCGCAATATTGAAAACGCTGACAATATACTCATGCTGAATAACTATTATTACTTAAACAATTCTTTTTATTTGTCAAGCTAGGATGGGAGGAAAGCCCACAAGAGATCTTGATGGGTCTCGCGAAGACCAGGGAAGCATAGTCCATATATGTTATTATGGTCTTATAAAAAGTCCGGCCATAAGCTGTCTTGTTGATCACACCTCACCATCATCAAGTTTCAGCTGTTTTCGCAGCTATATTATTTTCTAAGAATCTTTTATAGCATATAGGTGGTTGACATGAATGTTACTATTTTATCAAGAACAAATGTCATAATAATTTCCAGTAAAAAAAAAAACATTTTTTTATGTATTCCGTAACTACACTACTACTACTACTACAACAGCCCATAACGTACACTGCTGGATATAAGCCTCTCCCATGATGGAAGGAATTTGCCGTAATCTTCACGCTTGGCAGGCGGATTGGAGATCGCAGTGATGAAAGACTAACAGAAAATGCTGCTGCCCATTCTCTGGTCTACGGAGGCGCAGGGTGTTCTGCCTCAGACATTAGTCGCCTTATACGACACCCGTGAGTGTAAAGGGTTGGTTCTATTCTACTCTGCCGGATACCACACGGCTGTATTCCGTAAAGAAAACTTTAATCCTAGCTAAAACTGTAAAAGTCCCAACATCGTTAACCAAAAGACTTTAAAACATGCAAAGCGACAATTTAAAACGAAAACTACAAATTAAATTACTGGACAAGTCGAAAATGACTGCAATATTCATCCCGTAGAACTGAAAACTGGTTTTCAGCGGTTCGCTTTATCTGAATTTCAGTCGTTGGCGAGATTAATGTAACGGAAAGGCTTGCAACCAGCCGTGAAATCGTCGCCAGTTCCTCCAAGCTATTAAGATTATGTCTCCACTCGATAATTGTACGTACTTCAGAGTGATAATATTATTTTGTTGAAGGTCTAATCTAAAGGCTTTTTCGTAGAACAGACTGGATTAGTCACAGGTGTACCTAATACACCCACATTTCGCCAGTGATGTTTTAAGCCCCATGTAACAGGGGGCGAGCCTATTACCATCAACCGGGCACAAATCCAGACTCCATGGCTGCTACTGCAAAATTCCTGATGAAAAAACCCAATAACACTTTGCTCGACTTGAAAATAGAATCCATATTTTTAAGGTACTTTTATAAACGCAATGCGTATGAAAGTCCTATCCTACCCTAAAAATACAAGTTGGTCACATCTGGGCCATGAACTTTATCAGGCGCTTTAGATACTATTTGGTTAAGACAGAATTTTATTGAATGTGTCTACTTCAAGTGAGTTCAACCTCAAGACACCTTGACATACTATTTCTCTCAGACCTTAAACGACCAGCGACCAGATCGTAAAAGTCTACAACAATTCCCAGTTGACACAGTAAGTATACATACTTGGTATTTAAAACACTTTTTCATTTACCCTCTACCACAATATTCTAAGAACAGTTTCATATTTCGTCTATTACAAGACACAATCGCTTTTATACTACAAGTAATCAGAACAGAATCTATGGGCCGTATACTAACCCCGACTGGTAAGGACAGAGTGACATCTGTCAGAAACAGGGTAGACAGATTCTTGAACGAGTCGTAAAACTATACTGTAGGGTGCTGTAGGGTTTACGACTTGGGATAAGTTGGGTTTGAAGATCTTGTGGGCTAAGGTTTGATAGGACATTTATGTCTGCTTGATTTTGCAGTTTTATTGAGGTTTCACAAGAAATATCCGTATCATAATATCATCGTGGTCCAGAATTCAAATGTACCTAACGTGTGTTAATATTTTTGGAGACATTCTGTAGAAGATAACTTTTGATGAAAATACTTATGTACCTAAAACTCTTATACTGCATAAATCATCAACTTTCTAGCCTTTTCCCAACTATGTTGTGGTCGCTTTCCAATCTAACCGAATGCAGCTAAATACCAATGTTTTAAATGGATTGACTGCATAACTGACATCAGGAATCCGGTTACTCAGCAGCACGATTGCGTCCACGTGCTTACAATGCTTGAGCTTTTAAAATATGCGCAGAATCACGGTTTTCCATGAAATAATGACATGGATCATAGAAGAACAACCAAAAAGAGGACAATCGAAACAATTGAACGCGGATCGTCATTAAAATGGAGGTATGAAACTCAAACAAACCACATTCGAAATTGATACCCTTGTTAACAAAAAATAAACACAAATCCGCGGCACGAGACAGATTAAATTAACCAAATAACCCGTACGTCAACCAAAACATGACGTGTCGTGACGTTCGCTGACGTGCGCTGACGTCTAAACAAACAAAATGCAAGCTGTTTTGTCAGAGCCGTCTGCGGCCGCCTATTGTAATGCGTCGCAAATATACACGAGGATAACTACCAGTGTTAGCTGACCTTCACAACTGCGCAGAATTTTCCAGATTACTTTTATAGATATAGCAACGCGTGTTGTAGCAACATTTGTATGAGACTGCTGATATGACGAGTAATTGACAAGTGTGGAAGAAGAAGATAATAATATGCTGCGCCGACCAAGGGAGAGGAAAGATGACATAGCAACACGTCTGAGGCATTCCCTGAAAAAGGTAAGTATAAATAAATAAATCTCGTATATTTTTCCTGATGAATTGATGAAGTGCACCAGTAGGTCACCTAAACTACATCCGCATTGCACTAATTTTATTTAAATCACAAGTGATAGGTAATGGTGATGGCGGGAGACGCCCCGGGCGTCGGGGGCCACCGTAGGTGCGGGCCTGTGGACGGTGGGATATGGGCTAGCTCGCCATCCGTCCGTCTCATGATGACAGGCCGTGTCAACGGCGCGTTCGTGTTCCACGCGCGCCTCAAAGAGAGTCAGCAAAAGGAAGGGGTCCGCAAGGACCGATGCCTGCCGGGGTTGCGGGACTGTTCGAAAGAGATACTGTGGCCCCGGAACACAAAGGGCGATGAAGAAACATGGATGGGTCACTAAAAGTCTGACGGCTGCTCCGCCCAGAGTGGGAGTCATTTGATGATTTCCCATCCGAAAAAAAATGGGTCATTGTCATCAGCGGAATCTGTATGTGTCCAGTTACATAAAGATTCCGGGCTTCTCCTCAGAAACTACTTTACCCAACCTCGAAATCGAACTCTCCTAGATTCACCAGCGTTTGTGACCATCAGCATGTTTAGATTCGTATTTTTTAGGGTTCCGTACCCAAAGGGTAAAAACGGAACCCTATTACTAAGACTTCGCTGTCTGTCCGTCTGTCCGTCTGTCCGTCTGTCTGTCACCAGGCTGTATCTGATGTATTTCTGTTGCCGCTATAACAACAAATACTAAAAACAGAATAAAATTAATATTTAAGGGGGGCTCCCATACAACAAACGTGATTTTTTTATAATAATTGGTACGGAACCCTTCGTGCGCGAGTCCAACTCGCACTTGGCCGGTTTTTTACTAGTTTATTTCTAAAGAGTGTACACTCATAGACATGTGATCCTGTAATCGTTGAAAGTTCTACTGAAACAGGACATGCGGCACAGTCAACGCCAGACACCCAATTGTTCCTACCTGATTTAGAAATTCAAACTGTATGTTGCATGGTTGTAGGTTCCTTTTCCTTCATACCGATCCCAAGTTTATACTTTAAAGCTTAGCGATCCAGCCTGCGTCATCTTGAGACTATAAGACTTAATGTATTTTTTTGGAGGTCCATTAATGAGATGAGGTGAAGATTGATAAATTAATGTTAATGTGGCCGTGACGGAGATCAGTTTTTTTAAGATTAAGAAAGGCCATTACTTATATATTTGGTTTTAACAAACATTTAGTTAGATTATATTAAAATACCCAGCACAGATTATGGATGTGGATTTAAAGGGGTTTGTTTAATAATTTTGTATACTTGCAATCAATCTAATAATCAGATATGTTATACACCTACAAAACCACCGAAAAAAGTGTTCCGCGCAGCAACGGCACCACACTTTTCATTCATTCTACATTTTAAATGATACAAAAGGGATAGTTCGTTAAAACCAATAAGAAAAAAAGAGACAGATAGTGTTGTTCTATGTCTGTAGTGCAAGCGTCCTTGTCGTACTCACGACAAAAATGCGTTTCCCATCTCTTTCTTTTTTTATCCTCCATTATCAGAATATTAGGAAAATAAAAGAAAAATGTTAATATATCAATAGTACATTTTGATACAAGTGGAGAAAGTTTGTTATTGCAATCGAGGCGGAATTATAACACACGAGCCGTAGGTGAGGGTGTTTTTGAGCCGAGAATTGCAATAACAAATGTCCACGTGTATCAAACGACGTTTTTCAATACACTTTTGAAGAAATAAAATAAAATAATTTGTCACGAACTATGAAACTATGATTTAAATTTTCTTTTTTTTTCGCGCTTTGGTCTCGCCAGGTTGAAAGAGAGGCAATGGTATGAAGCCGTTAAACAGCCTAATATAAAAAAAAGATTTATTTTATATTTTTGAATTCAGAACACAAATAAATGTTAATTTGTGTATAAAAGTAACTATTAGTTTTAAATAATCATGTTTATCTATGATATTCTATTTAAAAACACAATTTTAAAATTCAAAAAATATTTATGCCGTAAAGACGCGTAGTGCTTTGACAAAATAAAAAAAAAAACATTCACCTCAGACTATAGACATTGAACCAATTTGGACTAAGTATACTTAGGTATAGTTATCTGTGGCAATTTTCATTCCCGCACACGTGCAGGAAAGTGGAAAAAATTGCACGCGTGTGAAATACATTGCATGTTGTACCTAATCGTAGTGCGTTATGGACCAGTTTTCGAGAAAGTGTATTGAAAAGTGTATTGCGTAGTTACTTGTGGTATGAGATCCCTTGTGTTCTATTTACTTTGCTATCATAATTGGTACACTTTCTGAACACGCACGATGGCATTTTTACAATTTTTATCTATATTCGTAGCAGCGTATTGCTCGTCGCCATGCGTGTTGCAGACTAAAGGCAATACGGGCCAATTGGGCCGTTTTCGAGTCTTCACGATTGCGCGCTCACAACATATCTATTTAATAGAATATCATTGCTTGCAATACTCAATTGACTACCGAAACTGTGCCCGTGGGGGACGTCGCCTTATAACTCCCTCCAACAGAAAGGACTGTGTTTCAGCAGTTATATTATCGTACAGTACAGGCTGGTAATGTTCATGATATCAAGGACAACAGTTTTACCTTCGTCTTTAATTGTTTTGAAATTGGAACGCGTTTTTGACGTTTTGCTAGCAATTTTATTCAACTCTAGAGTTGAAGCTTTATCTTTGTTTTACAATTCGAATTTCAAAAATCCATCGGCAAAACAAAACACATGCGACCAGCGATATCTGGCCAGAAACATATAAATTCATGCAGTTTCCCAGAGCCAATAAATATTGATATATGTATGTGTATGGAACGAATTTTGTTGTTAACGACATTTTAATGCCACGAAAAACTTTTCGAGCCATACGTTGTACTAAATATTACTTTCATGTGAAATATGGGAAAGTAATGCGAAGTATTTGGCTGCTATTGTTGCTGGCTATGAAAAAGAAATTCATATTTCATATCCACGAATTTGATTATGTTTCTTTATGTGTATTGTGTGTTTTGTGGTTTAATAGTCATGTGAATTTCAAATAATACGGCGCAGAATTTGAAATGAGCATTTGCTTGCCTTGGTCAGATAGCTTCATGTAAAATTGGTTATCATCTGCTAGATTAGAACCCGACCACATCAAAGGGAGTAGAAGGCTAGGTTGTTTGATAATGAGTTAGAGCCCTGCAGTACGCCATAATCTCCACTAATATTATAAAGAGGAAAAAAAATTATTTTTGTGTGTGTATATTTGTAATTAATAAACTCATAAATTACTGCGCCGATTTCAAAAATTCTTTCACCATTAGAAAGCTACATTCACCTTGAGTAACATAGACTATATATTATCCCTGTACTCCCACGGGAACGGAAACTACGCGGGTGAAACCGCGGGACGTCAGCTAGATTGACCGCACTGATTTATTGGGCGCCGGAGGGGTAGCTACGCGATATGCGAGTAGCGATTACGTAAAAAAAATCCATTTAAATAATTAAGACAGGTATTGGCAAAAATACGCCAAAGGTCCCCTCGGCATTACTAAATATAATATATTGGTGGCAATTAAAAAATCCTGTGATTGATAGTTTACGAGAAAAATGGTAGTAAGTAACAAAAACAGAGGCCACTTTGCATATTTATTTATGATATTTCAATTATATTCTTAATGTTTTTGAAGCGAAGAGGACATGCTCTACATTGTGTAGATTAATATATATTATTTTGAAAAAAAATCTTGTAAGGGTTACGGAAAAAAAAGGTTCTAATATATCCTACATGAAGCCCAATTCACGTATATCCACGCCTTAATATAATTTCATGATTTACTTTTACGTATAGTACCTACTATTGAACGAACCAAATTTAACATATCATAACATCACGCTTGTAATCTCCGAAGGGGATCTCCAGAGGGTGTACCTTATGGTACTCTCACAAATCGCCAGCTATGTAATAGGGGGCGAGTCTATTGCTATAAATACCTGAAAATCATCATCATCTGCCTAGCCTTCTCCCAACTATGTTAGGGTCGGCTTCCAGTCTAACCGGATTCAGCTGATTACCAGTATTTTACATGGAGCGACTGCCTATCTGACCTCCACAACCTAGTACTGGGTAATACGATGCCCCCTTGGTAAGACTGGTTGTCAGACTTTTTTGGCCACTGACTGCTTGTAACGACTGCCAAAGATCTACAAATGACATCCGGGACTAACTGCATAACGTACTTAACGAGGCACGGAGGAAACTCGGTATGTAATGGGTGGTCACCCATCCACAGACCAACTTAGGCAAGCACGGCTTAACCCTAAGATTGACCCGAGCGGCTGTTATTATTTAGCCACGAGCTCCTCTATATAAAGACCTGAAAATGGAAACTGAAAAAGAAATTGCTCACTAAACATATCGACTACAGCATTTTCACCAGACTGTTGCGTCCCTAATTGAGTATTGTTAGTAACCTGATTACCGGGTAGACTCAGACAAAGATCCATTAACACACCCCATTTTCAACCTTAAACCTCCCGCGATAGAGTCTCAGACTACTGCTGATTAGTGTTACATAAAACGTTTTGTGGTATTCAACCAGTAGTACCCAGTAAACGGCAGTCAATTCGATAATTTGCGGTCAACGGATACTTAATACGATATCAAATGATTTTGGTCAGTATTTATTCATGTGAGATTTTAAGTTGTTCGTATTAATAATTTTTAAGCCTCTGCGTTGTTTGCATTTGCAACAGGCTGAGGGAAATTATGAAGCTTTAATATAAACCAACTTTATTGGCTTATCTATATCTGTACTATATACTATAATCTATACTAATATTATAAAGAGGTAACATTTGTTTGTATGTAGGGGGTAATCTCCGGAAGTAATGAACCGATTTCAAAAATTCTTTCACCATTAGAAAGCTACATTCACCTTGAGTAACATAGACTATATTTTATCCCTGTACTCCCACGGGAACGGGAACTACGTGGGTGAAACGGCGGGACGTCCGCTAGTATTTTTTATTTTGAATGCACTTATAAGCTTACTTCTGCTGTGGCAGACACTATACCGGCACCGCAACGCCACTGCTTCAACCCAGCAATAGGGAATATGCTTGAATTTTCTATATTTTTTTATATTAATTGTAAAAATACTTTAAAAATAATGACAAAAAATGAACACAAAACCAAAATCGGCCAAAAAACACAAAAGTTATAAGCACTAAGTTTTGTTTCTATCTCTTTCTAGATAAACGGAATTTAGTATGGATTTTGGACGTCGATATGTCGAATGACGTCATGAAAGGTATCGGATCTCTCTGTCTTATCAGCAGTTTCAAATGCTCATAACTTAGTATTTTATTATAAATAGGTATTTAAAAAATAATTTCACTTTGCTATTTCTGACGTTAATACGCTTTTTTATATTCCAAAACTCAATAAAATGGGATGCGGGTGGTGTATTTGTCAATTAAAATGGGGATAGCAGACGGCAAATATTTGCTGTGTTCGTGTGTTGACTCATGACTATCTGATGTTGAAATCGGCTCATAATAGGGTATATGCATGATTTTTTTTATCACTCTAAACAATGCTTATTAACATCAGAAATAGCAAAATGAAATTATTTTTTTAATATCTATAAAAAATACTAAGTTAGAAGCATTTGAAACTGCTGATTAGACAGAGAGATCCGATACAGCGCATGACGTCATTCGCTATATCGACGTACAAAATCCATACTAAATTCCGTTTATCTAGAAAGAGACAGAAACAAAAGTTTAAATGGTTATAACGTTTGTGTTGTTTGGCCGATTTATGTCTTGTTTTCGCTTTTTGTAATAATTTTTATAGTACTTTAACATTCCGTATCGAAATAATAAAAATAAAATGTATGCATATTCCCTATTGTTAAATCTTTTAGCGGTTTTTGTACGAGTTTTACATAACATCACACCTGTAATCCTCGACGGGATAAGCAGAGGTTTACCGAATAGTACACCCACAATTCGCCAGTTATTTTTAAGTGTCGTGTAATAAGGCGCGAGCGTTTTGCCATCAACCGGGCACAAATCTAGGCTCCGTGGCTGCTACTGAGAAATTTCTGTTGGAAAAACCCGGGAATCGAAGCCAGGACCTCCGCTTGCGACCACTCGACCAACAAGCATTGAAGTCATATCATAACTTATCGTTTCAAAAAAAAACAAATGTACGAGTATCGTGCATCAGATGACAAATATACCATAAATATCCTTTATTTCCTTTCTTTGATGGCATATTGCAAATGGTAACGATTGCTAGAACTTATTGCTGTCATTTTCATGAAAGATACGTTGTCAATAAATGTTCATGTTTGGATGTTGACAAAATGTTTCAGATTATCTGATTGACATTCCCAATGTCGATCTTTTTGAACGGTCGATTTGGGTTTAAAATGATCTTACTCAGGTAGCTTTTGGCAGGATAAAGGTGATTTTAATACTCTTAGCGCAGCGGATTGACCGCAAAACTTATTTCCAAACTAGCCTATATGTCTGCGGCTTCGGCCACGTGGAGTTCGGTAATATCCCATGGAATCGTATTACCGGGATAAAAAGTACCCTATGTGTTTATCCAGGTTATAAACTATCTGTGTGCCAAATTTCATCCGAATCCGGTCAGTAGTTTTTGCGTGAAAGAGTAACAAACATCCATGCGTCGTCCATCCTCACAAACTTTCGCATTTTATAACATTGGTAGGATTTTCTATCCATATTGCAACTACAGGTGACGCGGTAGTGGTGTAGTGATGAAGAGCTCCGTCATTCGTCTACTGACGGATGTCAACATCCCTCCCACACTGCAGAGCAACCTCAGACAGACCTCACATATACAGTGGGTCTGTATTAGTCGCTAAATGGTAAGGAAAATCAGGTTTAGTAGGCTAAGTAGGCACAGGTTTGCCCGATAGAAATTCAGGGCCCAGTATTGTCTAGCTCGCCGTCCGTCCGCTTGGCTCGACGTCCGTCCGTCATGACGACAGGCCGTGTCAACGGCGCGTTCGTGTTCTACGCGCGCCTCAAAGAGAGTCAGCAAAAAGGAAGGGGTCCGCAAGGACCGATGCTACGGGACTCTTCGAAAGAGATACCGTGGCCCCGGAATACAAAGGGCTAAGAAGGAACGTGGATGGGTTTTATTCAGTAAAAGTCTGACACTCCCTTCTACTCCACCTAGAGCGAGAGGAGTCATTTGATGATGTCCGATCCTAAAAAAAAGGGCCCAGTATCTGCAGATATTGTTGACTTTATTATCATTCTTCTGCCCACTGCCCCAATTAATTTGGTGTTGGTCTTCCATCATACTTCTCTTTTAGTCGTCGTTATTATTGTAATTATACGACGTATTATTGTATTGTATTGTATAGCGGGCTGGTGTCCGCAACTCCACATCAAAGCGCGTATTTTGCGTACGGGTGGGAAATTTATTTGATCCACCCTAATTTCCCGAGAAAGGCCAGCAGCGCCTTGGTGTTACTGACAATCTCGCGGAGAGTACCTGGGTTACCAAAGTACTTTGCCCTGTATGTTGCAACTACTGGGCAGTGCAGAAGCACGTGGGCTGCTGTCTCGTCTTCCTCCATGCAGGCACGGCACAGGGGGCTGTCCGTGACTCCTATGACAAAGAGGTGTTTATTAAAAGAGCCGGGTCCAGTAATGGCGGCTGTAACTGTGCGCAGCTGCGGTTTGGTCAACCGAAGCGCGCGTTTGGTGAGGCGGCCTGTAATTACGACGTATCTTAAACACCAATTAAATACTGACGATAGCAAGTTTTTAGAACTATTTTTTGGTCATTGGAGGTCGCATATTTGTATGCATTGGCGTGCATGAATAATCATATTTACACACGTCTCTCATCGATATGGCTAGAATTTTAATATTTGAAATGGATTAAAATCACAACCCACTTTTAGTAAGCTCGTTTGGGATTTTATTATTAATCAATATTCGTCGTTAGTTTAGTTAATTTCTCGCTTACTCAAATTCAAACCGCTAAACTTATTAAAACAGTATCTCATCATAACTCGGTAAGTTTTACATGAGTGTTACATATTTTTGGTTCTGCTTATATTCCTACAGCGGTGAGATATAGAAGGTTAATGATCCCGACAATATTATTAACAGTAGGATGTCACATTTATCTGCCTGTTTCAGCATCATTAACTGCATCATTTGTATTATGTTGTAGCCGGTCGTTAATCTGGTTTAGAGCAACAGCCTGACATATTGTGTTAACGGCATAGTTCAGCTGTAATGATGGCATGGCTTTTATTATGAAGGGTTTGAAACACCTTTTAACGAAGCCGAAAGACACTTGTTCTCCTTGTTATTGCGATCATTTTTTTTGTTCTTCATCACACCTGGGAACCTTCTAGTTACGGAGATATTGGGGGTCAAAGTTTCAACTTTTTGACGAATACAAGTTTTTAATGTAAGATTTTTACTTTAAACACCTCCACGACCCCGTACTATTCAATCAATCCATCAGCACAATGTTTTGAGTGCGTTACATTGAGTTCTACCACAAAGCATGTTTTTTTTTTCACCCAAAAAATAAAGTCGTTTCCCAGCAATAATTTTTGCGTAAAGTTACTGACCTAAAATGCTTGGTTGACGGCTTCGTGGTGAGGTCTTTTACACCCTGTATACAATGCATAATATTGTATGTATTTTTGAGGTCTCTTTCCTGGTGTTGCAAATACAGGCATCTATGATATTAATACATAACATCACCCCTGTAATCCTCGGTAGGTTAGGCAGAGGTGTACCTAGCTATTACTGCACCCACATTTCGCCAGCTATGTTTTCAGTTCCATGTAATAGGGGGCGAGCCTATTGCCATCCACTGGGCACAAATCCAGACTCCATGGTTGCTACTTAGAGCTTCCTGATAGAAAAACCCAATAACACTTTTCCCGACCTGGGAATCGAACCCAGGACTTAATGCTCAACAGTCTTGCTTGCGACCACTCGACCAACGAGGCAGTCAATAAAGGCATGATATTCCAACTGATATTTAGGTAAATGACCTTTGGATGTGAATTTTTAAAGGTTATCATAAAGCTTATTACAAGCTTGCTGTTTTTTTCTTTGGTGTTTCAAGATTATCAACGGTTTCAATTAGAAAAACTTTACCTCAATGTTTAGCAATTTATATCAATGTAAATGATGAATTATTCAATTGATCTGTGACTGTCAAGAATATGGTAGTTGACACTATAAAACAATAATTCCAAGATACCAATCTCTAAAAAAAAAATATTTTGTGCCTGAAAACCCGATTTATTTTCAATTAATTGCCAAATTCGAAGTTTAGTTGCTTTGAAATCAATAAGTAGTTGAGTCATTGAGTTGACCAAACAGTGACGTCACAGCGTGCTATTATCATACAAAATCTATGAGAGAACCGCGTTTTGACAGCTCTTAAATAGTATATTAACTGTGTGAACTGTACCCTATTTTTATAAATAAATAATAAATAAATAAATAGATCTTCTGATGTTTATCTAACTGTATTACATTAGTACAAGTTTTACGTAATAGTATGAACGTACTGAAGTTGAATAAGACTAATTTTGAATTCTTTAAATTAAAACAAATTACAGCACAGACATTAAATCAAAATTACAATAGCCATTCAAATTAGTTAAGTAGCTTTAATTTTATCTTTTACGAACGAACATATTATACGATTTATGGGAGCCCTAAAATGAATATATTAAAAAAGGGTACACATAATGACTATACCGTTTAACCGAACGGATATGAAAAGCGTCATAGTAATAACCCTGTGGTACTGATAAAGTTAGAATTTGACAACTGACTTTCAACCTTATGTTGCTAAAAACAAAGTACAAAATTTAATGGTTGGGGAAGTTTGTGTTTGATTTAAAGTGTTATAGCAATTTTATGTAGATGTTTTAGGATTTTTGTGATGTTGATATTTTCGTTCTGTGGGTTGACGCTGTGTTGTATAAAATTGCTCTACAGAGGGAAGTATGCATGCAAATTGGATATTATTGAGGGTCAAATTGTCACTTGTAAAGTTAGGAAGCACTTTTACAGACTTTGCGTTGCTATGTTAGGTTAGAATGAAACGTAATACAGCGTGTTCTATGACTATAGTGAGTCGCTGAATGACGTAGAGTTTGGGGTTTTATGCTTTTCTATGACTTTTTTTCAGTTGCAAAAAAAGTTGCTTAAAAATAACTAGCCCATAAAGCTCCCACTGCTGGGACACAGCGGTCATCTCTGTCAGACAGAATGGGCCGTAATTCACCACGCGGGCCCAGTGTGGGTTTATAGAACGTAGATGTCACAAAATGTAATTGAATTGGTGATTCTGGGATCTGCTGGTTCTTTTCTACGACTTTGTTAAAGGGTATTTAGACAAAAATGGTTAAGGAAGGTCAAGTATGACAGCAAATTTTGTTTCCCATAACTGGAAGAAACAAAATTATCCCCGAAAATTTCGAATTGTTTCCTAAAAGTTTCAATTGTTCGTCGTTTCGTTAACCTCCTTGAGTTATAAGTCGAGCTACACGATAACTGACAAATGCTTGCACTGACTGGACAGGTCCACTCAATCTGGTTCTTTCTTCAAAAGACCATCTCAGACACTAATCTGCATTGTCCTCATGTGAATTGAGCAAGATTATGTCTGGACTTCAAAAGAGACTATGACCTCTGAGTTTGTTTCGGCTGTTTCTTCTCAGAGTAGTCAGGTACGTACGAAACACCGGCCCCATCTAGTTTAAAAACCCGAGTTGGTTACCCTTTCGTTATGGGCATGCTCAGCGCAGTTGAGCTGTTAAATTAATTGTTAAGGTGTTTGTTGTTATATGTATATGTATGTGCTGCTCTCTTGTGTTGCTGCTGTCCATTAACGAATAAATGATATTCTATTTTATTCTAAATAAAATTACGTGTAAGTGTTTGTAAAAACCTATTTCCAAAATAAACATCATTTAGCATTTATCAAGCGTTAGATATAGGAATACCTAATTGTACACCCACGTTTGACCAGGTTTAAGTAACGTGTATTAGGGGGAGAGACTAATAATAATAATAATAATAATGGAAGAAGAAAGTACTCCACGGTAGGCACCCTCACGACTTAGAGCAAACCCACATAAATAAATTAGCTTCAAATAAGTGGCTCAAAATAGGCAACATATTCCCGGAAACTGAAGGATTTATAATCGCCATTCAAGATCAGATCATCAACACAAAAAACTACAGAAAATACATAATCAAAGATCCTACAGTCACAAATGATAAATGTCGCAAATGTCACAGCCAACCAGAAACCATCCAGCACATAACAGGAGCATGCACAACTCTCACGAAAACCGACTACACTCACAGGCACAATCAAGTGGCTAATGTCATTCACCAGAAACTAGCACTAAAACACACACTCATTCAAAATACCAGCACTCCTTACTACAACTATAAACCAGAAGCTACCCTAGAAAATACAACCCATAAGCTATATTACGACCGCGCTATTCTCACCGATAAGACTATTCATTACAATAGGCCGGATATAATCCTACAGGATAAAATAAACAAAGTAACTTACCTTATAGAAATTGCTGTTCCCAATACACACAACATACAAAAGACAATCACAGATAAAATTAGTAAGTACGCAGAGCTAAAAGACGAAGTAACTAGAATCTGGCGACAAGAAAAAGTATATGTAGTGCCTATAGTCCTTTCCACAACAGGCGTTATACCAAATCATCTTCTCCATAGTTTAAAATTACTCGACCTAAAAGAATCCATCTACATCACACTGCAAAAAGCTGCAATTCTAAATACGTGCAGAATTGTTAGAAAATTCATGCAGATAGAAGAAAACGAAATAGTACCTCATCACAACATATAAACATTCACAAAACTTACACACCACACGCTACATTTGCTTTGGTTTCGGCCCGTAAATGTAGCTGAAAGCCAGTCTAAGAGCTGAGAAGAAAAACACTTTCCGATAATAATAATAAAGTATAAGATAGTTCTCTCTACAACAGGTGTTATCCCGAATCACTTACTCCATAGCCTCAAATTACTAAGTCTAAAAGAAACACTTTATATCACCTTACAAAAAGCTGCAATTTTAAATACATGTCGAATTGTCAGAAAGTTCATGCAAATAGAAGAAAACGAAATAGGGCCTCATCACAACACACCCTCAACATAACACACCACACGCTGCATTTACTTTGGTTTAGGCCCGTAAATGTAGTTGGAAGTACCAGTACGCTGAGAAGCACATTCCAAAAATAATAATAAAAATACTAATCTGGACTGCTGAGAAAGTCCTGATGAAAAAAATCCAATAACACTTTGAGCGACCCGGGAAAAAATCTAGCATTTATCTAGCGTAAACACTCATCTCTATCATTTCTTCCATTTTATTTCGTTGTGCCAAGCATGAAAATTTATAAGAATTTCATGCAAGCTTACTGCAAGGTGCCGAAGGAGGTTGGTTCCGGAGCGATAGCTGCGCGAAGGCAGAATTTTCGAACCCATTACTCAGTATGTATGTCGGAAGTCAGACTACATCTTACTTCTTACTAATATTATAAACTAGCGACCCGCCCCGGCTTCGGACGGGTGCAATAGCATATACACTGTAGTATATACACGCTGTAGCATATACCCAAAAGCCTTCCTCTTGAATCACTCTATCTATTGCTGAAAACTTCTTAAAATCTGATTAAAATCGGTAGCGTAGTTCAAAAGATCAATGCCTCCAAACAGCAGAAGCCACTTTATTTTATACTAGCTGACGTCCCGCGGTTTCACCCGCGTAGTTCCCGTTCCCGTGGGAGTACGGGAATAAAATATAGCTTATAGCACTCACGAATAATGTAGCTTTCTACCAGTGAAACAATTTTTAAAATTGGTTCATTACTTCCGGAGATTACCCCCTACATACAAACTTACAAACATACAAACTTACAAACAAATGTTACCTCTTTATAATATTATTATTATTATATTATTATTAAGTATAGACTAGCGGACGTCCCGCGGTTTCACCAGCGTAGTTCCGGTTCCCGTGGGAGTACGGGGATAAAATATAGCATATGTTACTCAGGGTGAATGTAGCTTTCTAATGGTTAAATAATTTTTGAAATCGGTTCATTACTTCCGGAGATTACCCCCTACATACAAACTTACAAACATACAAACTTACAAACAAATGTTACCTCTTTATAATATTAGTATAGACTATGGTAAAGATGAAGAAGATGCGAAAATTTGTGAGGATGGATAGATGGATGCTCGTTACTCTTTCACGCGAATACTTTTTATCCTGGTACTATGATCCCGTGGGACAGTCACCGACGAGTTCAGGGCGAAGCCACGGGCATAGCTAGTTTCAACTATGTTTTATACGGCCCCGCTCACAACCTCCGGCGGCGACGTGGTTAGCATCAAGCGACACCTGCAAGCGACTTGATGCCTTGCCACGAATCGTCATTGGTGACGGTGACTTGTCAGACTGCGCTTGTTGGTCGCGTCAACTCTGAAAACTTGGCCACCGCGCTGTTAATTAGTCCTCTTGATTCACTCGCGCGTCATATCGTTTGTCACTTGTTTCCACTAGGCCCGAAAAACGTGCCAAACTTGTGGCGTGGGGGTCACTTGACGATGCTCTAAACAACTTATATTTCATTTGTTGTTTCTGCTGTTACTTGAGCGTATA
Source organism: Xestia xanthographa (assembly GCA_905147715.2). Classification (NCBI taxonomy): domain Eukaryota; kingdom Metazoa; phylum Arthropoda; class Insecta; order Lepidoptera; family Noctuidae; genus Xestia; species Xestia xanthographa. Next base: position 27,447,084 of record LR990653.1, on the reverse strand, counting down.
AGTCGTGGCAGGACATGCGTTGTAAATACGAAAGCAGATGTCGAATCTTAACTGATTCTATAATATGCCAACCAACCTTATGCAAATGAATTTTCTTCGTAGGTAATAGAATATTCCTAAGATCACTATTTCATCATCAGCTTCTCATTAGTCTTCGAATTTTTGGTACACTGCTGAGTATAAGCTTCTTATTTTTATTACAAAATGGGCCTGCTTTTGTCCTCGATTACGCCTGATAGAAAGCGATAGATGAGGTCTATGATGGAATCAGCTTCCTCGCTTTTGTGCCGTTTTTCCCTGATCTGCGCGGGTCTCCATCAGGTCCCGAGATCAGGCGTACAGGCATATCTATACTTTTTTGCTTCTGAGTTGGAAAATCCTCATGGATGGACCTCTAACCAACTAAAAACCTACTGTTCCTTCTACTACCATGAGTCGGGGGCCCGGGAGATACAAGTACATTCGCGCACACCCCCGACAGGTATCAGCCCGCCTTTCTCGGCGGGCCCCATCACCAAGTGTAGCCAGCGACCGTACGTTCTCCATAAAGGCGCAGGCAAATGTATACTTATTATACATAGGCATATGCATCCTAAATATTAGTAGGCTCTGCTTATAGCGCTATCCACACTTGTCCGGGAACCAGGCCCTGACGTGTTTTGTACGAACTGTTTGACACGGAGCTATGTGAATTTGTTCGTAATGCTGTACAAACACCATTCAGCACTTACAACATAATCAGATTAACTAACCTACCTATACTTCTCCGTTCACACAATAGAAATCAATCTCAAAGCGATCCCTGTAAACGTAATTCTATACATTTCATGCAAACTCAAGTCTGACAAGGATTGATGCAGACTTCGTAAACGGATCCGCAGCAAACAACAAAAAAGTTAAACAACCATGAATAAATGTTTACTTGGCAGTTTCCAATGCATATTTTTATCAAGATTTATTAGGCTTATGGAAGCGATTATAATTTTCCTTGTTGTGAACTCAAACGGTGGAGGAAAACGTGAAGTTGGGAACTGATTAAAAGTTTGTAATAACGAATAATAATAGCTATTTGTAATTGTCTGGAGGCAGGGAAAAAGCCTTTTCTCATAGAGATCGAAGATCCACATAGTGGACGGCCATGGGCGATGCGATTTGCGTCATATGACACGCGCACTCATCACTTGTAGTCGCATGGGCCGTAGGCTTGTGGGACGAGTTGATGAACGACTCTTTTCTTCGAGTGAGCACCGTCACCTTCATTTGTTTGCGCTGCATTCGTTGTCGCAAGATGCGACGCAAATCGACGACGTGGCAATACATCTAAAAGCGATAAATTAGAAGGAAGTGAAGTTTGATATTTTACATAAAATATTAAACATGTTGATATCAGGGCTCTTATTTTAAAGCCACCGTAAAAATTCGCGTAAAAAATGAATCGACAATCTCATTTTACTTTTTATGTACTTTTTTTTAATAAATCTTCAAATCATATTATGGAAACCCTTAGGGACTACATCAAAAATATCTATACATCTCTATTTATCTTCATGATAATAATAAATCTCATCAAAAACGTAAAATCTATTATTTTTTTTGCTCAAACTTGGTCCCTGACCGAGTCGCAAAAGTCCAAAATCAAGGTTTGCCAAAGGGCGATAGAGCGTACTGGGTATGAAGCTCAGCGACAGAATTCGCAATACCACAATACGCTCAAGAACCGGAATCGCTGATGTGGGCAACAAGACTGCTGGGCTAAAGTGGGAGTGGGCGGGCCATGTCTGTCGAATGCATCAGGACCGATGGGCCAGAGTCGTCACACAGTGGGTGCCAGAAGACGGGTGTCGTCGCCGAGGAAGGCCTAGAAAACGCTGGAGTGAAGACTTAGAGAAGTTTGTGAAAGATTGGCCTGAAAAAGCCGCACGGAGAGAGGAGTGGAAGGCTATGGGGGAGGCCTTTGCCCAGCTGTGGGACAATATAGGCTAATAAAAAAAAAAAAAAAAAATTTAAACAAAAGGCCTGACTGACTGACTGACTGACTCATCAACGCCCAGCCCAAACCCTTGGACCTAGAAAGCTGAAATTTTGCATAGAGGTTTCCTTTATAATGTTAACTAGGAATAAGGAAGGATTTTTAGAAATTCAACCCCTAGTCCGTCAGTTTTAAAGTTAGGATCTTCAAATGTTGTGTTTAGGCTGACAATTGAAAATTAGTTTATACGTGTTTCAGCGTTTTTCATAATTCCACCCCCAAAGGTTTGAAATAGGGGGATGAAGTTGTTTATAGAAAATCGACAGTTTTAATGTTAGGATCTTTAAATTTTGTATTTAGGCTGATGATTAAAAACTAATTTATACGTGTTTCAGCGTTTTTCACAATACCACCCCCGAAGGGTTAAAAGGAGAATGAAGTTGTTCATGGAAAGTCTTTAATTTTCGAAGTAAAAGTCACTAAATTTATTATCTAGGCTTATGGTTGGAAGATAAAGGGGGCTTAAAAGGGGGCTTTATCTATACAAATAAATAAAATTAAAGTGTCTGTTTCTAATATTAAAATGACCGCTTTTTACTTCATGCTGTTAAGTGTAGAAATAGTACTCATTAAAGATGTAATCGATCTCAACGCTACCTCATAACTAAAATCAATATTTTACAAAGTTAGTACCGGATAGCTCGATAGATGGCGTTGGGATCGAATTACATCGCGATATGGTTTCGTTACACGGCAAAGGATGAATGGTTCGTTTTAACAAATTAAAATTGTCTCGCTCTGAGGTACTGCTTTTCATTTGAGTATCCCTGGCTGCAAGGCACCTTGTACTGATATTGTACATGGTCCTACGAGCCGAAGGGCGTTTCTTGGAAGAACACAAGTTACAAGTATTAGTTACGCTACTGGATAAGAGGTGGCGCTAGTAGTCGGTGAAGTTATTACAAGTTGCGGATTATGTGCTGCGGAGAACTTCGACTTCGACTGGACTTTGTGAGTAGTGAAGTGCATTAGTGGACACAAAACTGTGAGTACATTCAAGTGTTTATTAAGATAGTGCAATATTCGGGAATTCAAGTAATTGCATGGACTTAGTAAAATCAGTGTGCGATCGGTCAGGGACTTAGAATAGTTTCGATAAAAACGACCAGACGTCGAATCTATGCCCGATTTTGCACCGAATTTGCAAGTGTCAAAACACTTAGAAAAATTCTCTCTTGTTGAGACTTAGAAAAATTACACTTCACCGGACTTAGAAAATTCCGCACTTGTTTGGACTTAGAAAAATTACGCTTCACTGGACTTAGAAAAATTCCCACTGGTTGACACTTACAAAAAACACCGTTGTAATACAACATGGAGAAGGAACTAAAAAGGTTGAAGGATCTTAAAGGACAGATTGAGAAGGGCTTCATAAACTACAAAAAGTCGCCGAAAGACCGGATAAATTACACTTATGTGGAGACACGTCTAGAGACGTTAGAGACTCAATTTAAGAATTTTTCGGCAAAATATGAAGAAGTAGTAGGCGAATGTGAAGACGACGAATTATATACATTCTTTCAGGAAGACGTTTATGAAAAGGTTTATGAAACATACTTAATGTACAAGGTTGAATTAAAAAATGCTCTGTCTCAATTAAAGGTTCCAAGTTTCAATAAAGAAGTTAGCGATGGTTCATCTGACAGTCTAGTAAGATTGCCAAAGACTCTGTGTATTTGCCACTAAAAGTAGGTAAAACAATTTACCTACTTTTAGTGGCAAATACACAGAGTGGTCGTCGTTTCGAGACTTGTTTCTATCATTAGTCCACAATAATAAAAAACTTGACGACGTGCAACGTCTTCACTATTTAAAAACGCAGCTGTCAGGTGAAGCAGAGCAGCTTATAAGGCATGTTCCTATAACTGATCTAAATTATAAAAAATGTTGGGAAATGTTAGAACATAGGTTTAACAATAAGAAATTTATGTCCACATGTATTTTAAATCGACTATTTGGTCAGCGTAATATTGTAAGCGAATCATCGAAGGCACTTAAAGATTTACTTGATGTTACAAGCGATTGTTTGCATGAACTTACCAATATTGGAATTGATGTAAGTTCGTGGGATATTATTGTGGTTTATGTTGTAAGCTTGAAGTTGGACGTAGAATCTAGGAAGCAGTGGGAACTGCATGTTAGTAAATCATCCGACGATCTACCCACTTATAAACAGTTTTGCGAGTTTTTAGAGACACGTTTTCGTGCCCTAGAATGCGTTGAACCTAAACATAAATCAAAGGTCAATAATAATTCTTCATCTCACGCTAAAGTAATGCATGGTACTACTAACGTTTCATGTCCACATTGTTCTGAGAGCCACAAGCTCAGCAATTGTAAGAAGTTTTGTCAGCTAGATATTGATGGACGTCGTGCCACTTCACAATCTTTGGGTGTCTGTTTTAATTGTTTGGGAAGTAATCATACTTCCAAAGTTTGTCGTGTTCTTTCAAAATGCCGTATATGTCAGCGTAAGCATCATACGTTGCTACATCCTAAGAACCCTATTGGAGCCAGTGGAGCTACTACGTCAGCGGATCCTGTTATCCCACCTGAACGTACTTCAGAGCCAGTACAGGAGGTTAGTGCAAATATAGCAACTCATTTTGTGAATGGACAAGCGCAGGGTCAAGTCTTGTTAGCCACGGCTTTAGTAAAGGCCGAATCACAGAATGGGTGCTCTCAAATTTTGAGAGCTTTGTTGGATCAAGGATCACAAGCATCCTTCATAACTGAGGCAGCAGCGCAATTGCTTCGCCTAAAGAGAGTAGTTTCGAAGACTACTATTTCAGGTATAGGAGGGGGGAATGGCAACATCGTTTCTAAACATGTAGTGAATATTAATATACAATCGTTGCATGATCCCTCTTTTACCGTGAATGTTACTGCGCATGTACTAAGCTCACTGACCTCAGTTCTGCCAGATACAGATTTTGAACTTGAAAATTGGCCAGAAATTCACAGTATACATCTAGCGGACCCAAAGTTCAACTGTCCTAATAAAATCGACATTTTATTAGGAGCTGAAACATATTGCCGTATTTTAAAGGAGGGTCTGATCAAGAGTCCAGCGGGCTCTCCGGTCGCACAGGACACGCATTTAGGTTGGATTGTGTCAGGCCATGTTAGTAAGACAAACAAGATTCTAAACTCCCATAATACTGTGATCGCTATGCACACTCAAATTGAAGAGAACGAAATGTTAAAACGTTTATGGGAGTTAGACTCTGAACCTGCTCTAACGAAAAGGCTTCTTACGCCTGAAGAACAGGCCTGCGAAGAGTTTTACGCACAGTCGACGGAAAGAGATGAGAATGGGCGTTATGTCGTAAAATTACCTTTTCGTTCAGAAGATCCACCTTGTAAATACGGTCATTCTAAAAATATAGCTGTAAAAAGATTGCTAGGATTAGAAAGGAAATTGGGTAGGGATCATGAATTAAAACAACAGTATACTGATGTGATAAAAGAGTATTTATTACTGGGTCACATGGAGAAAATTATCGACGAGGCTGAAAGAAATAAAAGTGATGCGGTTTACCTGCCCCATCACGCAGTGGTTAGACAGGATAAACTGACCACTAAGGTAAGAGTGGTTTATGACGCGTCGTGTAAGGGGACAAACGGGGTTTCCTTAAATGACACCTTAATGGTAGGACCCACTCTTCAGGCAGATTTGAGACATATTGTCATGAGATGGCGACAACATCCGATCTGTCTGACCGCCGACATAATAAAAATGTATCGCCAAATCAAAGTAGCTCGATCGGACGCGGATTTTCAAAGAATTGTCTGGAGAGAGGATCCTGACAAGAAGATAGAGGACTTCCGACTTCTGACTGTCACCTTTGGCACGTCATGCGCTCCTTACTTGGCTGTCAAGTCGTTACATCAGGTTGCTTGCGATGAAGGCAGCAAGTATCCATTGGCTGCTGAAAGGGTGAAGTCTGATTTCTACATGGACGATCTGATGACCGGGTGTCAATCTGAAACAGAAGTAAAAATAATTTATAATGAAATGAATAGTTTATTAGCGAAAGGGGGGTTCCAATTGCAGAAGTGGACAAGCAATAGAATGTCCTTATTGGAAACCTTAAAGGAAAGTTCTGGTAGAGACTTGGAAATTAAAACTGATAAAGTAACTAAGATTTTGGGACTTACCTGGAACCGGAACACAGATGAGTTCGATTATTCTGTAAAGATGTCACCTCCCGCTGCACCTGAAACAAAAAGAATGGTCATATCAGAAATATCAAGACTTTATGATCCGTTAGGATGGATAGCGCCGTGCATTATAACGTCAAAGGTTTTCATACAAAAGCTGTGGATTAGTGGTATAGGCTGGGATGATGAACTGCCACCAGATCTCTCACAAGAGTGGAGATATTACAGATCAGAATTAGAGAAACTGGTGGATTTTCATGTCCCCAGATGGATAGGCAGAAGGGAAGGAGATATGGCTATAGAGCTACATGGTTTTAGCGATGCGTCAAATATAGCTTATGCGGCTGTGGTATATTGTCGCATTGTGGATGCTACTGCGCAAATACACTCGCACCTCATAACCGCAAAGACAAAGGTAGCTCCTATTAAGCAGATATCCATTCCACGGCTGGAACTGTGTGGTGCTGTTTTAGTAGCAAAATTATTAATTGAAGTAGCTGAAGTAATGAACGTTCCGAAGGCTAATATACACGCTTGGACCGATTCATCTGTTGTTTTGGCCTGGTTGAACGATCATCCAAGCCGTTGGAAAACTTACGTGGCCAATCGCACTTCAGAGATCCTTAGTTTGATAGACAATTCACAATGGGCTTACGTTAAAACTAAAGAAAATCCAGCGGATATCGCTTCTCGTGGAGCACCTCCAGCGGTTCTACTTAATGATGATCTATGGAAACGAGGACCAGTTTGGTTAAGAAACGATCGGATAGAGTACACAAGACCTAACGCAACATGCACTAATGAGGAGAAAAACCCTGTTAAGGTTCATACTGCCAACATAGACTTTGAAGTAATTTGGGGAACTAGGTATTCATCATTGACACGTTTAGTGAGGGTTGTTGCGTACTGTAAAAGGTTTCTGCATTCAGCTAGAACTCGTAAAGCAAAAATTAAGGTTACTACTTACCTGTCAGCTTCCGAAATTTGCGAATCCTTGAATGTGTGTATCCGACAAAGCCAACAGCAATGGTTTCATGCAGAGTTGACGGCCCTGGAAAATAAAGTTCCATTAGATAAAACAAGTTCTCTGTTCAAATTAAATGTATTTCTTGACCAATCTGATATATTGCGTGTTGGAGGAAGACTGCGACATTCTCAACTACTCGATGATACAAAGCATCCAGTTGTTATTTCTCATGACTCAAGTTTGGCTAAGTTAATTGTAGCCGACGCTCATGAAAAGACTTTTCATGGAGGACAGCAACTGGTACTCAATTTTATACGCACCAAGTATTGGATCAGTCGCGTAAAGAATATTGTAAGAGCTCATATACGTCGTTGTGTTCCCTGTATTCGATATGCAGCGACCACGAAACAACAGTTTATGGGAGAGCTCCCAGCTTGCAGAGTGACACCCAGCAAACCGTTCCTTAACTCGGGTGTCGATTATGCGGGCCCCATTAACATGAGGGTCTCGAAGGGTCGCGGACAGAGATCTTATAAGGGATACATCTGCTTATTTATATGTATGGCCACACGCGCAGTACACATCGAAGCTGTCTCAGATTTAACCACCGAGGGTTTCCTGGCAGCGTTCAAACGGTTCGTTGCTAGGCGAGGCCATTGTCGTCATATGTGGAGCGACAATGGCACCAATTTTGTGGGCGCTGCCAAGGAGCTACAAATCCTTTTCAATCAGGAAAGCTCGATGTTTAAAGACATCGCAGCTGCTCTTGCAACCTCTCAAACAGAATGGCATTTTATCCCTCCCCACGCTCCAAACTTTGGTGGACTGTGGGAAGCAGGGGTAAAAAGCGTAAAGCATCATCTGAAGCGCGTGATAGGTGACTCTACGTTGACGTTCGAAGAGCTGTCTACCGTCCTTTCGCAAATTGAGGCATGCCTCAATTCTCGGCCCTTGTCTCAGGGTAGTACCGATCCAGAAGATCCTGTACCACTAACTCCTGGCCATTTCTTGGTGGGTCATCCATTGGTAGTGGCTCCAGACTACAATTATGAAGATGCCACAATTAGTACTTTGCGTAGATGGCAATTAGTGCGACGTATGGTGCAGAACTTCTGGCGTAGATGGAAACAGGAATATTTGACAAACTTCTTCCAACGGCATAAGTGGAATATTCGTAATCCTGATTATAAAATAGGTGATGTAGTTTTAATAAAGGAAGATAACTTACCTCCGGCTAAGTGGTTATATGGTCGAATTATACAGCTGCATCCGGGCAAGGATAACTTGACACGCGTGGTCACTGTTCGTTGTAAAGGCACTACGATTAAACGTCCAATTTCGAAATTGTGTTTTCTTCCTGCTACTGAATGAGTCAATTTATGTTAAAAATATAAAATTTGAAACTCTAAGCTTGTATACCTATATTGTATTTGTTGTACTTTCTGATAAGGTTGTGGTTTTAAGGTATTTCCTTGTTGTATTTGTGATTTAAAAAATGTGTTGTACTCATCAAACTTATTACCTACTGTGGTGTGGTGTGTTTGATCGAGTTCATACGAACTCCACATTGTCATGAAAAAGGTTTAGTTGTATGTTGTTCTTCTAGGAATTGTTAATTGATAAGAATTTGTTGTATTTTTCATGTTTTAATTGAAGCCGTATCTGACCACTATATTGTAAATCAATGTAAAGAAGCCGTCCACTACTTAAGTACATAGTTTTGTAACAAATTGTCATACAGTCCATTGTTCTTGTTGTTGCTGAGTTTTTTCATGGTGGGCGGTGCGAAAAGGAACATATTCCTTTTGGTGGGCGGAATGTTAAGTGTAGAAATAGTACTCATTAAAGATGTAATCGATCTCAACGCTACCTCATAACTAAAATCAATATTTTACAAAGTTAGTACCGGATAGCTCGATAGATGGCGTTGGGATCGAATTACATCGCGATATGGTTTCGTTACACGGCAAAGGATGAATGGTTCGTTTTAACAAATTAAAATTGTCTCGCTCTGAGGTACTGCTTTTCATTTGAGTATCCCTGGCTGCAAGGCACCTTGTACTGATATTGTACACATGCATATGAATGTATTTAGGTTACGTAATTATACCAAAATAACATGTTTTACAATTTTTGTCTGTCTTTCTGTTTGTTACGGCTAATCTCTGGAACGCGCGAACGGCTGGACGGATTTTGACGGGACTTTCACTGGCAGATAGTAGATGTAATAAGGAGTAATTTAGGCTACTTATAACTGGACTAGGACTGTTCGAAAGAGTTACCGTGGCCCAGGAACACAAAGAGCAATGAAGGAACATGATGGGTTTTAGTCAGTAAAAGTCTGATACTCCCTCCTGCTCCACCCAGAGCGGGAGGAGTCATTCGATGATTTCCCATCCGAATAAAAAAGAAAAAAGGGGGGGGGGGGGAGATGTTATATATTGGGTTCCCTATCCTTTTGCATACATGACGCCTGGGTAAGCTGTTTTTCCCAGGTTACACGCAGCTTACCTACACATTTACGACTCCACATACACAACACACACCCAGCTGTGCGTCCTGTACTAAGTTAATGTAGGCAGGTGCGCACAGCTAATACCACACATGCATCTCTCTACACTCATTTATACTCACGCGCAGGGACGCGGCGCGGGCTCGCGATCCTCGCTAGCACTAGGCGGTGTTTACACAACACAATACCGCCTATACATACATACCGGCTCCTTACCCGTAACGTAACCAGCTAGCTCTGGAAGCGGGGCGGGCGGGAGCCACTACATCCTCCGTAGGTGCGTCGGAGTCGGCACTTTTGTCGCTGGTCATCCTCCGCCGAGCCTCCCTCCGGGGTCTCACCTGGCGGGGACAGACCGCCGAAGTGCCGTGAAGAAAACAGCGCTGTATTACAGCGCTGTAGGCGCGCCTACTGGAAAACTCATAGCAATCACTCACAGGCGTGCAACATTACTAGTCGCACGCTACCAGGCCACAGCTGAATTAGGCTACCAAAAGGACGGGTTTGACTTATCAGACCGAGATAAAGCTTGCGCGGCAAGGGGGCAAAGCCCCGAGACCGCTTGCCACGTTTCCCTACGGGGACGTAGTGATTTCCTGTTTGCATACAATTTTAAGTAAATTTTACCTCATCATAGGAGTAAAAAACATAATCAGTTCCTTGATTGCTAATTTTGTAAGACTGATTTAAGCAATTGGTACACCACGTTGTATTTTTATGAAAGCTTACCAAAATTGTTCGTATTATATCAGTTTTTTCATTATAGGTACGTTATCTTTCTTTACATAATCATTATTAAAAAAACAGCTTATAGTAATTTACAATTTCAGTGCACACGCACAATTTCTTTGTCACCAATACAATTTCGGTGGCAATAATAAAATTTCTGTGCCTCGCCAATTTCGGTGGCCCAAATAACTCTCTATGTAATTTAATTACATAATCCCTTTTAGAAAATGGGTATATAATGTGGATATGTTGCGCTTTATTATTAAAGTTTAAAAAAAAACCTGAAAATGAAAATGTCCATGGAAATTAGGTAAAAAAATCGAGTTGTTGAAATTGAATGAAAAAAATAACCTTGAAATTATGACCCTACTGTAACTTGTTATAATTTTTGACAATATCGAGAAAATTAATATTTATTTTCGAATTGCAGGTATATTTACTGGACCACAGATCATAAGTGTGCAATCGAAAAGATTGAAATCGATGTCTTCGAGATAGAAATTATAAATGATGGTTGTAAAGAATTGATTAAAACAGGGTTCACCATTGACCCACAGATACAAAAAATATACTGGGCTGAAAAACAAAATAACATCACAGTATTTTTTAATGCAGACTCAGATGGAAGTAACAAAGAAACATTGTTTAGAGAAGAGATGGATGCGCCAAATCAAATAGGTATCCGTAACAAAAGATTTTATTTACTGGGTGGACACGAATGAGCCATTCTTTTGGCAATTGCCAAAGAATACATCGCTTGACGCAGATGTGAAACTGAAACGATTTGCATTGGATAACGCACCAACCGCTTCGCACTACACTGCTATAGCCTCTAACTACGCATTTGAAGAGCAAGTCGAGGGAAATCCGGATTGCAAAGCAATGCAGAGATTGCTGCCAAGTATTCCAACGGAACCTGAATCTCGGGTTAGCTGTGACACATGCGATGTTTCTGCGTGTCATAATTATTGTTTACACGGACACTGCAGCGTCAGTGTTGACGGACAACCTAAATGCAGATAAAACATGTTCATCACATAAGGGATTTGTTATTACAGCCGACTCGACAAAATGCCACATATTTGTTGTATAGACGCTACCGCAACAAGCTACTACGGTCTGTCGAATTTCAACTTTGTCGTTGAAGCAATAGGTTCAAGGTTCATTGGGAAAAATTTACGGCTTCGGATAGCTTGATGTGCTGGCGTTTGTACCTTGAGCTTTCCTCTCGTCCGTTACTAAATCTCCAGGAGATTTATGTCAATTGTTTAACTATTGTGTCTCTTCGTTATCAGTTAAAGGTTTATTATTAATATAATAATTATTTAAAAGGAATCTTCGTTTTATATAATTATTATATAAAAAATTAGTTTAATAATAAACCTTTTACTTTTTAGACTTTTAGTATCTACTAAAAGTGAAACTTATTTCAGATGCAATGTGGGTTACTCGGGGCCACGATGTGAAGTTGACGCGTGTCTGATGTATTGCTTACACGCAGGAGTCTGTTCCGGACTCTTCTCGACTTTCCGGGAGTAAAGGCTCCAAGGTATTTGCAAGGGATCTGGCTATTGGGCAGAGCCAGCTCACGAAACTGAAGACCGACGATGGTAGGATCTTATCCGCCAAACCGGAGCTTCTGAGGGAGATCGAGAGCTTCTATGGACAGTTGTACACGTCAACCAGTAAACCCGTCGTAGATCTAGCCAACGACCCAAGAGCTAGACTGACCCGACACTATACCGAAGACATCCCGGACGTCAGCCTGTACGAGATTAGGATGGCTCTGAAGCAGCTCAAAAACAACAAGGCACCGGGTGATGACGGAATTACGGCCGAACTCCTGAAGGCGAGTGGAAAACCGGTACTTAAGGCCCTTCAGAAGCTGTTTAATTCCGTCATACTTGAGGGAAAAACGCCACAGGCATGGTGCAGGGGTGTGGTGGTGCTCTTCTTCAAAAAGGGTGACAATGCCCGGCTGAAGAATTATAGGCCCATCTCACTTCTAAGCCATGTCTACAAGTTGTTTTCTAGAGTCATCACGAATCGTCTCGCGCGCAGGTTTGACGATTTCCAGCCACTCGAACAAGCCGGTTTCCGAAAAGGCTTTAGCACCGTGGACCACATACATACGCTGCGGCAAGTTATACAGAAGACAGAAGAGTATAACCTGCCTCTCTGTTTAGCGTTTGTGGACTACGAGAAAGCCTTCGATTCGATCGAGACCTGGGCTGTACTGCAGTCTCTCCAACGGTGCCAAATCGATTATCGGTACATCGAGGTGTTGAAGTGTTTGTACAAAAACGCCACCATGTCAGTCCAACTTCAGGACCAAGCCTCGAAACCTATCCTTCTGCAGCGAGGTGTGAGACAGGGAGACGTCATATCTCCGAAACTGTTCACCGCTGCACTGGAGGATGTCTTCAAGGTTCTGGACTGGAGAGGACTAGGCATCAACGTCAATGGCGAGTACATCACTCACCTTCGGTTTGCCGATGATATAGTGGTAATGGCTGAGACCATGGAGGACCTCAGTACAATGCTCGATGACCTCAGTAGAGCTTCCGGAAGAGTGGGTCTAAAAATGAACATGGACAAGACTAAGGTCATGTTGAATGCCCATGTCACACCCACTCCTATCAAGATCGGAGACTCTACACTCGAAGTTGTAGACGATTATGTGTACCTGGGACAAACGGTCCAGTTAGGTAGGTCTAACTTCGAGAAAGAGGTCAATCGTCGAATCCGACTCGGTTGGGCAGCGTTCGGGAAATTGCGCGGTATCTTCTCGTCCAACCTACCGCAGTGTCTCAAGACGAAAGTCTATGACCAGTGTGTGTTGCCAGTGATTACATACGGGACCGAAACGTGGTCGCTCACAATGGGCCTCATCAGAAAGCTTAAGGTCACCCAAAGGGCAATGGAGAGGGCTATGCTCGGAGTTTCCTTGCGCGATCGAATCAGAATTGAAGACATCCGCAAGAGAACAAAGGTTACCGACGTAGCCCGAAGAATTGCCAAACTTAAGTGGCAGTGGGCAGGGCACATTGCTCGCAGAACGGATGGCCGATGGGGCCGAAAAGTTCTGGAGTGGCGACCGCGAACCGGAAGACGTTGCGTTGGAAGGCCTCCCACTAGGTGGACCGATGACCTGGTGAAGGTTGCAGGAATCCGCTGGATGCGAGTCGCACGGGACCGGTCAATGTGGCGACACTTGGGGGAGGCCTATGTCCAGCAGTGGACGTCTTTCGGCTGAAATGATGAATGATGATGATGAGGAGTCTGTTCCTTGAATGAGAAGAGTCAGCCAGTCTGCAGATGCTCAGGGGGTTATGAGGGTGACCGATGTGATGTTTCCGTTTCTCTATTGAAAACTCGTCCAGCAAATTGTTATCAAAACAGTTCCAATGTTGAATTACGTTAAAACAAAGACTAAGACGAACAAGACAATAACAATACAATTTGCAATAAAACATCTGCGGGCTTGCCGTGAGAACCTAAAGCTTTAAGAGTTAACTTAAAATACATACTAAGTTCACTAAAGTAATACCTATCTATATAATGAAGACGCTATAATTAATCAAGACGCTACAGTACCCACTTTTAAAACACTGTACATGCCCAGGTCTGTTTCACGGAGAAAAGTATTAACGTCCATTTATAATGGGTGTAAGCACCCTTAACGAAACCAAAAAGATTTTGTTCTCTCCATCATTTAATATTTTTTGTCCTGGATCATACCTGAGAACCTAATAGTTGCAGAGATATTGGAGTTCAAAGTTTCATCTTTTTCACAACTTAAAAAAAAATCATATTCTTTTTTGTTGTGAAAAATAAATACTAAATCGTAATAAATATGAAAGTCGACTATACTCTTAGATATAAGTAGTTTTAGTAACAAAACTAAAGTGATTTGAGTTTATTTAATACTTAGTTTCTAATTAATTATGTGACTATTGCTATTGATGAACATATTATGTGATTAGATAAAAAAAATAGGGTGGTATTCAGTGGAATACCAATAATAAATAATTAAATGATAAATAAAAAAATTAAGAAAAGTAATAATAAAAAAATAAAAAATAATAATAATAATGGTAATTTTAAGGTCTTCGCGTGAATATATAATGAGTGCGTCATATATTCACGTGAAGACCTTAAAATTCACATAAAAACATGTCATCAATTTTGATTGCTGATTAAGATTACATTACAGGCACTCTAGGTAAGTGTTCTAGAATCAATTAACTGAAAAAATATAATAAAATGATAATTTACTAGTTTCTGATTTATTCCTTTGTATTCTCCATGCCAAATTTGAACTTAAAAAAAAATAGGATGTAGGTCATCTGGAACTGACTTATGATTTATAGGTCAGTCAGTAACAAAAATGACGATTTTTGGACGTTAATATCTAAATAATCGTTTGAGGCGTGTTAATGAAATATGGAGTACAAATATGTATCTTGCAAGTTTCAATACATGAGCCAAATTTGACATGTATACCAAAGTGGAATTGTTTTTGAGTTATGAGGGAGTCAGAAGTGGCTCCAAATGGTTCGTGTAATTACACACGGTGCTGCTCGCCAGTTCTGTTAGCTTGAACTTGGCTTGACACGCTACCTAGATTCAAAAGGGGAATTATAAAACGAGCGATTATAAAACAGCTTTGCGACTGATGATGATGACATACTGTATTAATAACTTGAGCGGTATGAATTTGAGTAAGTGAAAAATTAACTAAACTAACGACGAATATTGATTAATAATAAAATCCAGAACGAGCTTACAAAAAGTGGATTGTGATTAATCCATTTCATATATTAAAATTTTATCCGAGCGACTACATTACTAAGTGAGCGACTGGATAAAATTATAAAATCTTACTACGGAATTTCTTTTATGGGCGGCATGAGCACCGGGCCGTAGGCCGACGAAGGAGGCCGGCGGAGGCCCGGCACTTCGGGGACAGAAGTCAAAGAGTGTTATTTAATATGCGAGCGAAGCGAGCGCGCGTCATGGAATCGTAGCAGGTCCTAAAATAACTAAAAAAACAGTTCTGCAAATACCATTAAACAACAATTAATTAGCTCATTAGTGTATTTTTCACAGTGGGTTTTGTATTCGAAACACTTCATTTAAGATAAAATGCCGCTCAGTATAAAAAATACATTTGCCAAATATTGAAAAAAATGCAGGACGTAACGTTGACACTCAAACAAATATTAAGTCGCTCAAATATTATGAAGCTGCTCATTTTGTATTTTAAGTAACTCAAATTAATGTTTGTAAGATACTGTTCTGTTGATTTCTCGTCACTTACAGTCAGTCGCTCACTTAGTAATTATATAACCCAAATTAATTAATTTTGAAACTTAAAATTGTAATTTACAGTCACTCGTTTTATTGCTACCCGATTCAAAAGGAAATCTGTCATCCACAACTAAGTTAAGTACTTGTCAATGCATTTGTATGACTTCTCTTCTGCGTCGTGGCGATGATTCCCATAATTTAAGGTCTCCCTTTTCTTTTATTTAAAAAACCCCACCTAAGAACTTCTTCTATCTAGGGTGCATTTACAAACATTAGAACACATAGACAAACAGCCAGAAGCCCAACTATAAAAAAATGAGTCAAAGTTAAATGAGTTATTCGAAATAATGGGTTTCGATCAATATTCTGCCACTTCGACAGAGTACAATCGTAGAATGTATTTATCGAGTCCCTAATTTACTACCAAACCACGCCACGGAGAATTCAATTATGTCGATAGCTAAAACGTGCTCGCATATAATCGCGTGTCAATTTACCGATTAGCCGCCTGCCATCCTGCCAGTCCTACCAGTCCATTCATCCCGAATTAGTTCAACGTATCTTACCGCCTGTCCCCGAGGATTAACGCAGAGCCTTCGTTTACACGGGCGTTTTTTTAAACGCGTCTACTTTTTTTGACACCCTGGGTTTTCAACTCTTGCTATTGAGTCGAGTCTTGCTATTGTGTTGAGTTGAATTTAAAGTCGCTCAGAGCGCTATGTAGCGGGTTATTCTCCGTGTAAAAAAAACCCGTCTCTACATAAAACCGGACATTAATTAATCTCATAAGGTGCATTCCGGTGTTTTAAAAAGGACATTGTTGGATTTTCAAGTCTCGGTTCTAAGAAAATGTAGTGCGCAATAAGAAAATCACCCGTGCCACCGAGAATGGTAGCTCTCTGAGATTTTATTATGAAACGGCTTCTTTCACGCTAGTTAGCGTTACTACTAAGAAGCCTTTTTAAAAATGTAATTAAAACTATGAATGAAACTTATTACCTCGATATGGAGGTAATACGCTTTCATTCACACTTTAGTTTTAATCACATTTTGTGTGATATTATTTGTACATATACACATATAAACGTTTGTACAGAAAGCCATGAGGATAAGATGGTGGTTTGTAGGTACTAAGGCTAGTAATAATTCATCATTCATTTATTTATTGTTTGTGAACAGAAGATCTTACAATTATTAGTATTATTGTATCACTGTAACATACCCATGGGGTGTACAATATTTAAGTACATTATGCGTGTCAATAAATTACTGAAATTTTCAATTTTATTGGTTAGGTTAAAAATAATATTACATTGAACATTCACTCTTACACAGTTATTAGGGACACACAAAGACATACACGTTTAATAAGTCAAAAGATAGTCAAAAAAATAAAATAAAAAATAAGTTTAACATATCAATTTTTGTCAACCTCATCGAACATTCATTAATAGACATAATTAGTATAGTAAGCATAACATAACATCACGCCTGTAATCCTCGAAGGGTTAGGCAGAGGTGTACCTAATAGTACACCCACATTTTGCTAGTTGTGATTAAGTCCCATGTACTATACAGTTGTAACAATATGACAGGAAACTTATTAAGTACTAGCTGACCCGCGCAACTTCGTCTGCGTCACAAATATACATATGCTATCCCGGTTTTTTTTTAACTTTCTAGGAGGTGCAATTCCATCAAACATGATTTTGTTGCGTAATTTTAACCGTTTATGCAGCGCTCGCAACGGAAGCTCTCAAAAGAACAAAAAAATCCCCGTTTTTGCAACCTTGATCAGTGATGCTTCGTTCCTATTAGTTGTAGCGGGATGTTAGATAACTGGACTATCCAACAATAAAGTTTTTTTTTAATTCGAACCAGTAGTTCCTGAAATTAGCGCGTTCAACCAACCAAATAAACAAACTCGTGAGCTTTATTATATTAGATTCAAGTGTGTAACAATTTAATTTCTCCGATATATTTGCATTAATCGCTAAAATAATCTACTTAAGTTTTTCCAAATAAGGCCTTGCCTCGACAGCCTTACGTCTTCATCCTTAGACACTCGATGACAGTCATACTCCAGGTTGGTCGAAATTTCTCATCAAGGTGCATGAAATAAGCTGGGACACGATAAAGCTGCTGTAAACTGTTGCAGACAGAAGGCAGTTGCAAGAATTCTCTTGCAACTGCCTTCTGTCTCCATCGTTAGATCGCCGATGACAGTCATACGCCAGCTAGGTCTATAGTTCTCATCAAAGGTGCATGAAATAAGGCCAATAACAATATAACTGCAGTAAACTCTTGCAACTACCTTCTGTCGCCACCGTTAGACCTTCAATGACAGTCATAGTCTAGCTAGGTTTAAAATTCTCATCAAAGGTGCAGGAAATGAGCCCAAACACGATTTTTTAATTTTAAATGGGACCAACTTTGAGATATACCTATTACCTAAGCTTCTCGAAAAAAAAAGGATCATGCTTAAAAATTCGTGGTCATATGGTGGTCATGCATAAAAAATATACGGATTGAATTGAGAACTTCCTCATGTTGTTTCGTCGGTTAAAAAACCAAACTGAAGGAGTTGAGGCAACTGACACGTGAGAGGGGTAATTTTTTTGGGTTATTCACCAACTGGACACGAGAGACTGAACACACGTGTGTCCAGTTGGTGAAACTCACAATTAGTATCACTTATTATTTCATCATCTGGACACGCCAAAATTTTTATGCGTGTCCACATAGTGAAACTTAAAATAAATCACTTTTATGTTTTCGTCAACTGGACACACGTCCGCATTTTGTCTGAATTCATGAGAAAGTACAGTCACGCAGATTGATTTTCTGTATCACAATTGTGCCGAACGGGCGTGATCCACTGAAGGCGTGGATGTATAACGTGTACCTAGCGGTCTGCCTATATCCTTTCTACACCGGGCGCACGCATACACTACACTTCGCTCTCAGACGGCGCTGACGTCCTATACCTATGTAACTGTAGCCAAGATACGCAATCTCAGGCGTAGAACCTAACGAGGGAAGGTTAGGAAATTTAAATGAAAATTTAAATGAAAATTTTGATTATCAATACATGCAACTTTTCGGAAAATTACAATTTTGTGCTTATATCTAAGTACATTATATACATGATATGGGTTCTACATAAAGTTATTTATGTACAAACATTAAAATCACAATAATCTTTATTGTAATTAGGAAATTATTTCCAAAAAACCAGACAACTTTTCCAACAGTGGCTGGTTGAAGGATCTTCCAGGCTGAATTAAACGAAAACTGTTGCTGTGACTGTACGTAAGTATATAATTGCCATATACTAGACGAGTACATGGCCTATCGAAAACTGTTACTTATTTTGTCGTGTCTGTATTTTTCAGCCTGTAACGATCCTTTAACTGTTATTCTGATAGACCAAATTTTCCTATTACTGACGAATATAGCTGCGCTAGATTGTCATACTCTCATCGAAGTGGTTTTCCTGAAGGGCTAAGTTATTAAAAAAGACTATATCCAGGCCTAGGTCGCAACCTTAGGCTACCTAGATATTACTAAAATACTAAATTAAACTATAAACTCGACTTGCGAGTTTATATGAGTCTAGCGCTTATGTAAATTACTGTTTTATACTATTCCAATCACTGAAGGCACTTATTATTTGTCACTATATTGCCCATGCCCATACACTGACTCTACACTGTTTTACTATAACAAAAACACAATATGCTGATTAGGTGACGTTCGTCGCGAACAAAAATCATGTTCGGCCAGATTCCACTGTTGGGAACAGCTGATTTTGTATGTCAATGTAAAATATTCACCAGGTCTGATATTATTATTTTTTATTCAGAAATTGTCAAAATCACCCGTTCCCAACAGTGGAACGTGGCCGAACATGATTGTGATACAGAATATCAATCTGCGTGACTGTACTTTCTCATGAATTCAGATAAAATACGAAGGTGTGTCCAGTTGGCGAAAACATTAAAGTGATTTAATTTAAGTTTCACTATGTGGACACGCATAAAAATTTTGGCGTGTCCAGATGACGAAATAATAAGTGATACTAATTGTGAGTTTAACCAACTGGGCACACGCGTGTCCAGTCTTTCGTGTCCAGTTGGTGAATAACCCATTACTTTACGCGCACAATGCACGGAAATCATGATGTAAATTTTCAAAGCAGCGTCATGTAGACTAATCTACAGTACCTACCATAAGCAATAATAACTTTTTTTAAAGCCTGTAAGTCGATTTAAAAGTTATCTGGTGAGCACATTTTTAGGCATTAGTACCATTTTAGTGCAATCGATGTCGTTGCATCTTACATTTGATGATTAGTTCTTCTTGAACACTTTAAATTCATATATCTTTTGATAGAATTAACCGATTACGATGAAACAAAAACTAAATAACACCTCAAGGTACGCTCAATTTTTATGCATAAAAGTTATCTATATTGGTTTCGTATATTTTGCGTGATGCTTGATCATCGAAACAGACAAAAAGATAAACAGACAAACAGACAAAAATTCCAAAAATGCTGGAAATGAGTTCTGTTGGTTATCCTTTAACATCCCGGATTTTTTTTTTCAAAATATTTTCGATGTACAAAAACGATTTTTCTACAGATTTATTATATGTATAAGAATAAGATGAAGGGCAAAAGGCACTTGTTCACCCCGTGATTGTGATCATTGTTTTGTTCTACACCATACCTGAGAACCTTCTAGTTACGGAGATATTGGGGGTCAAAGTTCCAACTTTTTGACAAGTTTTTTTTTAAAAACAAGTTTTTAATGGTAGATTTTTGCTTCAAACACCTCCACGACCCCTGTACTATTCATCCATTAGCACAATGTTTTGAGTGCGTTACATTGAGTTTTACCACAAAACATGATTTTTCACCTCAAAAAAAACCCTCAGATATTGACTACGAGTTCGTTTAATACTCCAAAAATCCTTTTGGGAAGCCGCAGGTAGATTTCGAAGAAAGTTCCACCCATATTTATTCTGGAAATTCAGAGGCCACAGCTGCGCTGGCCGATTTTTGTTAGATTTTCTTTGTTTTTGTTAGAAGTACGGAGGTACTTCTAACAGATAATAGTATCACATGAGTGTTTTAATACCTAATTATGTACAGTTAGTTGCTTTCAAGACTTTATCTACATCCATGATATGAATCCTCCATAAAAGGTTCAGAAACCATAGGGTGTTGTAGTGTTGTAAGAAGTCTATGTAAATTCATGGAAAGTTTAATTCTTGAGTATTTAATACAAACACACCATGGTAATAATATAATTATTTACATTTTGGATTGTACAATTATTAAAATGCACAAAGCTTGTATCACTCATTTTTGTAAATTACATAATGCAATACTAATATCAAACGAAAATGGCGGGATACGACGTAAATTCGAATTAACCTATAAGTATTTTTTTTAAATTACGGCGCTGTGGTAGTGAATCGCACGTGCTAGACAATGTTCTTTTTTTAAAACGAGTTGCATAATTAAATTTAGTACAACATTATATAACACCCGTTTGGATGTTATAATGGTTATTATGACACTGGCTGTTTTAATGTTGGTAATAAGCTAACTGTTTCAGATACTTTTATAGAGGATTTACAGCATGAGTGTAGATAAAAGAATAATGACGTCCGGGCGGATCAAAGAATGGAGAATGCTCCAGGGTAGCCCGCGAAATTCAATTTTTCTTACGTTTTTTGCAATTTGCAGGCTAGTGCTAGGTTGTATGTTAATTAAAATATTATTTGCGGCTGTAAGACATAATTAGGTTGAATCATCAAAATAACCTTTTTTTTTGTTAGCCTGTTGGAATGTCCCACAGCTGGGCAAATGCCTCCACTTTCTTCTTCCAAACCTATCTATCCTGTGCGATATCTGGACATGTTCGCCCTGCAAACGAGATCAGATCGTCACACCACCTTCGTCGCGGTCTGCCGCGACGGCGATTTCATCAATATTCGATATTCGAGAATCATCAATACAAACCCTCAAAGTTCATATAGGTGCAGGAATGACTTTGACCTTGAAAAAGTAAGATAATAATAAATAAAGAAAGGGGGTGCTGTCACTCATTTGTAAAAAAAACTAATCTATAACGAGTGTCAAACTGACAACGTATAATTTTTTCCCGTTTCGAATTTTAATTCATTAGATACAATTTTAACCCAGATAAGTAACATTATACAATGACTAGTATTTGCGTGGGTGCGCGAGCTGCGCGCAGCTCGCGTGTTGTCGTGTTCTTGAGAAGTATTCCTCACCATCGTAAAAGTTTGAGAATCCATAGGAATCCTTAAAATAATTTGAAAAACCGTTACAACTACCCCTAAATCAGTATGAAAACCCTTAAGAACCCCTAAAACATTCTAAAAACCAATAAAAAAAAATATTACCTATAAAACTTATTTAAAACTCAGACCCATTAAAAAAACACTACCCTAAAGTTTGCTTGTCGTCGCCCTGAGTTACGCTTCACCCAAGCTTCGCTCCACTCAGGACCTACCACCACCGAACATATTTGTTCAAATACCCAATGGCTATCTGTAACCGTTACGAAGTTACAGCCCTTTCAATTTTAGGGGAGGTTGGGGAGGGGCGGAAAGGGTGTACAAATTTCAACGCCTCTCAATAACAAGTACGACAGAAATCAAAAAGCCGCTACGTGTCCTAGTTTCCGAGATACGATGGGGGGAGGGGTGAAGGGGGGGAGAGTGGGGAGTTTTGAAAAATGATTTTGACTAACGCGTTGCCCCTTCTTACGAATCTGAAAAAAAAAATGTTCCAAGTCTCTCAACTTCCGAGATCCGCCTAAAGGGAGGAGAAGGGGGAAAAAAGGGTCAATTTTGAAAACTGGTTTTTACTTTTCCGAGCCTCCTCTATACGAATCTGAAAAAAAAAATGTTCCAAGTCTCTTTGTTTCCGAGATACGATAGGGAGGGGGAGGAAGGGGGGCGAAAAGGGGAGGTTTGGCACTTTTCCCATACTCGCGGGAGTTACTTGTTTACGAATCTGTCAAAATATACCCACCTCCCCATCCACCATCTGGGAGAACAATTATGTCAGTCAGTCAGTCAGTGGTAATCGAGCTTTATATAGTATAACTAGTATTTGCTTGGGTGCGCGAGCTGCGCGCAGCTCGCGTGTCGTCGTGTTCTTGAGACGTATTCCATACCCTTATAAATTTTGAGAATCCATAAGAATCCTTAAACGAATTGGAAAAACCGTTACAACTACCCCTAGATCAGTATGAAAACCCTTAAGAACCCCTAAAACATTATAAAATTAATATAAAAAAAAACCTAATAAAATAAAAGTAAAAAACCTTACTTAAAAACTGAGACCCATAAAAAAAAGCAGTCCCTAAAGTTTGCTTGTCGTCGGCCTGAGTTACGCTTCACCCACTCAACCTTCGTTACGCTGCGGAGGTCGCCAGCTCGCTTCGCTCGCCACCTCCCCCCTTCGCTCCACTCGGTCTCGCAGGTTCGCTCCACTCAGAACCTACCTACCACCAGACAGGTTTCGACGCCTACTATAATATTTGTTAAAACACCCAATGGCTATCTCTAACCGTTACGAAGTTACAGCCCTTTCAGTTTTAGGGGAGGTTGGGGAGGGGAGGAAATGGTATACAAATTTTTAATTTCAACGCCCCTCAATAGTTTTAGGTAAGAATTAAAACATTTTTCAGTAGAAAAAAAGGGGGTGAAAAGGGGGGGGGGGGTGAAGTAGGGGAGAGTAGGGCGTTTTTCGAAAAATGAATTTGACTATCGCGTTGCCCCTTTATATGAATCTGAAAAAAAAAATGTTCCAAGTCTTTCAATTTCCGAGATCCGCCTAAAGGGGGGAGAAGGGGGAAAAAGGGGTCAATTTTAAAAACTGGTTTTTACTTCTCCGAGCCTCCTCTATACGAATCCGTAAAAAACAAAAAATACGGGTCTCTTTGTTTCCGAGATACGATAGGGACGGGGAGGAAAGGGGGCGAAAAGGGGAGGTTTGGCACTTTTCCCATACTCGCGGGAGTTAGTTGTTTACGAATCTGTCAAAATATACCCACCTCCCCATCCACCATCTGGGAGAACAATTATGTCAGTCAGTCAGTCAGTGAGTGGTAATCGAGCTTTATATATTATAATAAGAAGAAAAAAAAATTCTCAAATATACTGGACAACTGGATGTTCATAAAAATGGACCCCATGGAACACGTTAAAATCACATCGATATAGTTGAAATCACCTATGTTGACAAGGCACCGGGCCAATTTACAAAAAGAGGCATACCCACCATCTCCGGGCTCGTCGCTCAGCTCCGCCTCGCAGCCGCCGGGACGCGCCACACCCGTGAGCACCGTGTCACCGGTCGCTGCAGTTGCGTCGAGCTCGAGCGACGAGTTTTTCTCCCCGCCGTCGACACCATCACCACCACCAAGAGGACGACGACGAGGAAGAGGACGGCCACCAGCGGGCTTGGGACTGTTATTTTGGATAATGATTTAAATAAAAATCATTTTAAATTGACAAGAACGTGCGTCCTTTATTTCCGCCATCTTAAGTCTAGCCTCCTTCTCAACAGTGTTGCCACCTTATCCTAACATCCTCCTTCACAAGTATTATAAAGTAGGTAGGTAACTTAATTTAAAAAAAAAATAAGAAAACTTATCCTAGGTTTACAATCATAAGAATTACTAAACATAACTTGAATTTATTCAAATTTAAAAACTAAAACTAGTTTGAATACACTTCTAAAAAATTTAAAAGAAAAACTAAAATAATTTAAAAGAAAAACTTATCTTTAAGTTTACACTTCTTTATATGACTAAACTTGAATTTATTATAATCTTGAAAATCAAACCAATTTGAGTGCACTTCTAATATACTTAACTTAGAATTAAACAAAACAATTTAAATTATCATTTTGTAGCCTAGTCCCAGTATGTAATGATTAAACACTTTGAGTATCTAGATTAGACACATTTTAATCATCATATCTCTTAGGTCTATATACTTTGCGACCAACTCTAGTTACATATACAGGACTATCTTCTAGCAAAGTATCATCTGACTGTGGTCCAGCATCCTCATCTACAGATCTAGAGGTTGCATCTGATCCAAAATTTCTATATGCATCAGTCATGGATGATTCTTCAGATTCAGCATCCTCAAATTCCCCTGCCGTGGAGGATTCTTCAGATGACAAGACTATTTCATGAACCGAGCTACTCTCCAATAGTTCTACATTTGACAAAGACTCATGACTATTTAGTTCTATGTTTGACAAAGACTCTTGACTATCTATTTCTACATTTGACATGGATTGATCATGACTAGTACTTGTATCTTGAATGTCACACTCACAACTCGGTTTAGGAAGACACATTCTGACATACATACTTGATAATGATATTGGTACAGTTAAAGACTGATCTTGTTTTAATATTTGGTGCCTTTTATTTAGCAGAGCCTTTGTAGAAGCCTTAGGCAATGAATCAACATTTCTAGACTTGACATATGTCTAGACTTGTATATGTGGCTACGATTTCTACGATATACCTTTCCATTGTCAGCTTCTACCAAATATGACCTTGGGCAATTTATTAGAACTTCTTTAATTACACCAGGCTTCCAACTACTTTCAGGCATTTTCTTAAACATGATATTATCACCTTGATTTAATGCAGGTAGATTCTTAGCACCTTTATCATAGTAATACTTATATTTTTGTTTATGCTTATTAATACTTTCCTTTTGCCCTTCAGGTTTTATAACTTTAGGGTTTAGCAACTCTTTTGACATGGGTAAGTTATATCTCAGTTTTCTAGACATTAATAATTCAGATGGAGATTTCATGTACTCTTTATCATTACACCTATAATGCAACAAAGACAGATATGGGTCTTTATTGTCATCATATGCTTTTTGCAATATTTTTTTAACAATTTTAACTGCTGACTCTGCTTGACCATTAGACTGTGGAAAATTGGGACTAGAAGTGACATGATCTATGTCCCATTCTTGACAAAAACATTTAAATTCTTTTGATTCAAATGGTGGTCCATTATCTGTATACAATCTCAAAGGGATTCCATGTCGTGCAAATATTGATTTAAATTGTAATATTACATTCTTTGCCGTAGAATCATTGTTTAGTTGAGCAAGTTCAATGTACTTTGAGTAGTAATCAACAATGACTAAATATTTTTTATTATTGAATTGCAATAAATCAGCACCTATCTTTTCCCAAGGAAGAGCTGGATCTTCTGCCAACAGTAATGGTTCTTTTGTATTGGCTGGTCTATATTTTAAACAAATTTGACAATTTTCTACCATTTGTTCAATTTCTTTGTTCATACATGGCCAGAATATGACATTTCTTGCAAGAATTTTGCTCCTAGATATACCTGAATGGCTAGCATGAATCTGTTGTAACATATCTTTACGCATTGACATTGGTACTATTATACTATTATTTTTGAAGACTATTCCATCAATAACATGAATTTCCGACCTACTACAACTACTACAACAGCCCATAACGTCCACTGCTGGACATAAGCCTCTCCTATAATGGGAGGAAATTGCCGTAATCTCCACGCTTGGCAGGCGGATTGGAGATCGCAGTGATGAAAGACTAACCGAAAACGCTGCTGCCCATTCTCTGGTCTACGGAGGCGCAAGGTGTTCTGCCTCAGACATTAGTCGCCTTATACGACACCCGTGAGTGTAATGGGTTGGTTCTATTCTACTCTGCCGGATACCACACGGCTAATTTCCGACCTATAATTCCAATAAGATCTTACAAGTGAGTCTGTTTTATTTTTGTGATCAGGCCACCCTTCATTAAAATATTTCATCAGTAATTGCAAACATGTATCCTTTTGAGTTGCTTCTTTAATTGTTTCTAGTTTTGACTCTGATATAGACAGTGCTGTTATAAACAAGTTTGAATGTATGGCTATTTCTTTATCAATAGCATGTTCCATAGATTCTGATAAAGCAGCTCTAGATAGTGTATCAGGAATGTATAATTTTGTGCCCGGTATGTATGTGACTTCTATATCATATAGCTGCAGTGCTAACATCATTCTTTGTAATCTGTTAGGTACTTGACTTAATGACTTATTGAATAAGGTGACTAAAGGCTTATGGTCAGTTTCTACTTTAACTTTGTGTCCATAAATGTAGTGATGAAATTTTTGACAGCCAAATAAAATAGCAAACAATTCTTTTTCAATCTGGGCATATCTTTTTTGACAATCAGTTAATGTTTTGGAAGCATAAGCTATAGGCTGACCTGACTGCAGTAATACTGCACCTAAAGCTGACTGTGAAGAATCAACACTCAGTGTCAGTGGCTGTTTATTATCATAGTGACGCAAAACTGGAGCTGATGTTAATGAATTTTTTAAATTTTGAAAAGCTTTGTCATGGTTCTCATCCCATAACCATTGCGAGTCTTTTTTAAGAAGGTTTCTTAATACTTCTGTTTCTGAAGATAAATTTTTAATATAACTGCCCAGGTAGTTAATCACTCCCAGAAATCTTTGCAAGCTTTTTGACAATCAGGTTTAGGCATTTCACAGATCGCTTTTATCCTATCATAGTCTGGTGACATGCCTTCAGCACTAAACACATGACCTAAAAAATTCATTTTTGTTTTTCCAATTATACATTTGTCTTTGTTAAATTTTAAATTAATAGATTCTGCCCTTTCTAATACTTTTTTCAATGTTTCATTATGAGATTTCTCATCTGATCCATAAATGAGCAAGTCATCGACATAAATGATTAAGTTTAGTATATCGGAGAATGATTCAATGAGTTTTTTGCTAAAAATCTCAGTAGAACAATTTAGACCATACGGTAGACGCAAATATTTATATCTTCCATAAGGAGTGTTAAATGTACATAAATCAGAGCTACCAGAGTCTAATGGGATCATCCAAAATCCTGAATAGGCATCCAAATGTGAATATATTTTAACTCCATTTAGTCTACATCTTACATCTTCTAGAGAAGGTAACGGATAATGAGACCTTTGGATGGCCTTATTCAAGTTTCGAGGATCCAAACAAATCCTTAACTGTTTATTACTTTTTTCAACAATAACAATTGAGCTAACCCAACTAGTTGGTTTGGAGACTGGTTCAATCACTCCTAGTCCTGTCATCCGATCCAATTCCTCCTTTAGTCTGGCTTGAAGTGCATATGGTACTTTGCGCTGTGCATCTATCGTTGGTTGTGCATCAGATCTCACAGTCAGGTGACACTTGCCCGGCAGACACCCTAGGCCCTGAAAAACATTTTGATATTCATTTAATAATTGTTGTAAGACTGGTTGTCGTTTGTCACTATTATTTATCGTATATATTCTTTTAACAATACCTAATTCAGTACATGTATTTGCACCTAAGACTGGCTGACATGGTATGTTAACTACAATAAATTGAATATCAAGTTGTTGATTATCTTTATAACATTTCAAAGTAAAGCAACCTTTGACTGGTATTTTATTACCTCCATATGCTACTAAATTAGCTGAACAACTTTTAAGATCATTATCACATAATTTTAATTTATGAAATAAATCACAAGACAAACAATTAGCTCTAGCACCAGTGTCTATTAGGAATGTTACATTTTGTTCATTTATTATAAAATCTATGAGCCAATCTTTCATATCTATGTGATTAATGAGACACTGTTCAGTATATAAGACACCCAGAAACAAATCATTGTTGGAGTCACTATTATTGGTTACTAAAAACAGGTTACCTGTGTCTTCACTCTTGACTGCTTCAATTGTATTTATTTGTGTTTTACACAGTTGTGCAAAATGTCCCATTTTCTTACATTTGTGACACTGCTTTCCTTTTGCCGGACATGTAAACTTGTGTACTTGCCCGCAGCGTGTACATTTTTGTGTTTTAGACTTGGAAAACTTCTGAACTGCTGCAATTTCCACATTCCCACCTTCCAAGTATGAGGTTACCTGTGTCTTCACTCTTGACTGCTTCAATTGTATTTATTTGTGTTTTACACAGTTGTGCAAAATGTCCCATTTTCTTACATTTGTGCAGCAGCTAACTTCTTCAACTTCGTCAAAAATACGTCCAAGGAATCTTCTCCTTGCTGTGTACTAAAAAAATTATGTCTTTCAATAGCCAAATTTTTCTTTGGTATAAAATACTTGTCAAACGCTGCTAGGACTGATTCATAGGTCTGTCTTTCTTCTTCAGAGAAGGCATTATAGACATCCAAGCATTGCTCGCCCATGAAGTGCAGTAAAATAGCAATTTTTCTGTCTTTGCTCTCCTTGTCATACTTCAAGGCAATTGAAAAGTTGTCAAAGATCTGCTTCCATTTTGTCCATGTCGCTACAGTGTCCGAGTTGTTGAGATCAATTGGCTTAATAATGTTAATTTGACCTTCCATGGTGCCTGTTTTCACTTCGCCCATTCGATGCGAGTCTTGAGTTCTTGACTAGCACGTGGCACGTGGCAAGCCAGCATGTAATACCTTTGTATCACGACTATTCACGACGACTTTTATGTAAACATTACTTTAACTGTCCACTTGTAAAGACTTTTCCGCTGCCACTATGTTATTTTGGATAATGATTTAAATAAAAATCATTTTAAATTGACAAGAACGTGCGTCCTTTATTTCCGCCATCTTAAGTCTAGCCTCCTTCTCAACAGTGTTGCCACCTTATCCTAACAGGGACCTCGAGGCCAACAGGCCCCGAGCAGGGTCCCCGCTGCCGGTGGAAATGTGTCGCGCATGCGATGGACTCAGTCCATTAATGAAAACGTCATGCGCGCATATTATGGGGCTACTGAGGGGGGAAGCAACTTGACTGCGTACCGTAGTCGGATGCTCTCTCTGTTTCAGGTACTTGAGCCGGCTGTCAGCGTAGAGGCACAACGACTGTCGGATCAGGTACGGGTCATCCAACGTAACCATATGTTGGATGACACCGTACTTGATCGACTACGCTCCGAATCACGGAGTAACCTAGTTACGCCTGCTTCGCCAATGATCGCAGTGCAGCAGAAAAATATTCCCAGTGCGCCGCCACGATCCGACTACGATGGTGAAGAGGATCGTGACGAAGTTATATCCGTGAGTACCCAGTGCAACGCCCAATTGAGGAGCGCTTTGGAAGGTGCGTTCCGGGAGTATCGTTCCACACCGCCTGAACTTAGGCCACGTTTGCCTCGTTTGCCTATGCACAATAAAAACAAGGCGCTGATGTGTGCTCTAGATTCGCAGCTGTCAAATTGCTTTGACAGCAGCAAAGACCTCGCCGATACCCACTCAATATTGTACTGTGGAGCTGTAGCGGCATGTCGTGTAGCTCACGTCAAATTCCCCAACAACGACAGAGCTACACGACCAAAATTAGCTGTTCCAGCTTGGCAGTGCAGGATTGAGCGGCGTATCGGTGAGGCTAGGGCACTCATCGGCAAGTTAATCTGCTTCAGGGAGGGCAATACTCGCCCTAGAGTGATGCGCTTTGTGAGGCGGGCGTTTTCGGGAACTGATATAAGTTTCCGAGATTACTTGGTCCGCGTCACAGAGCGTATCGACTCCCTGAAGCAGAAGATCTGTGCATGGGCAAGCCGTATTCGTCGGTACAAGCGGCGAGTGGAACGGTACACTCAGAATCGCACATTCCAAAGCGATGAAAGGTGGGTATATAGGGCTTGGGAGCGACCGGACCAAGGTGTGACTGACACGCGTCTGCCGGATGATAGCGCCACGTATTCATTTTGGCGCAACATCTGGTCGGTGCCTGTCAGTCACACTGAGGGCGATTGGACCCGGGAGGTTGAACTAGCGTGTGATCCTATACCAGAAATGGGGGCAATCATCATCAGCCCCCAAGACGTAGCTCGTGCAGTCCGTCCGTTGCCTAACTGGAAATCTCCAGGGCCGGACGGACTGCACAACTTCTGGATCAAGTGGTTCCAAAGATCACACGCTCGTTTGGCGTCCCAGTTTCAATCAGCCTTAGAGTTAGGGTCGCTGCCCCAGTTCCTGACGACAGGAATTACCCACCTGCTCCATAAATCAGGTAGTGTTTCGGAGCCCAAAAATTATAGACCAATCACTTGTTTACCAACGGTCTATAAAGTTCTTACATCCATTTTGAGAGCTAAAATCAACCAACATATTGATAGTAATTCTATTATGTCTGCCTCTCAGAATGGATGTAGGAACGGGTCCCGCGGCACTAAGGAGCTGCTCCTCATTGATATGGCCATTAGCCAACAGGTTCGCCGCTCCCGAAAGAATCTGTCTACATGTTGGATAGATTATAAGAAGGCCTACGACTCTGTGCCTCATACATGGCTCATGAAGGTGCTGGAGTTGTATAAAATAGATGCAACTCTACGTACCTTCCTGATGTCATGTATGGGACACTGGAGAGCGGTTCTTCGCTATCCAGGATGTCGACAGATCCAGGGGAACAGCGAACCGATAAGGATCGAGCGTGGTATATTCCAGGGTGATAGTCTGAGTCCATTGTGGTTTTGTCTAGCCTTGAACCCTCTCAGCACACTGCTGGAGCGTTCAGGTCTAGGCTATCTGTTGAGGAGAGATGGTCAGGTCATATCTCACCTTCTTTACATGGATGATCTGAAACTCTTTGCCCCCAACAATTTGCAACTAATGAAGCTACTGAAGGTAACAGAAACGAACACGAAAGTGTATTTTTTTATAGTATTTTGTATAGAAATATTTAAAAATGTAAAAGATATGTGATGTAATGAATAAAGGAAATAATATTATAAAGAGGTAACATTAGTTTGTAAGTTTGTATGTTTGTAGGGGGTAATCTCCGGAAGTAATGACCCGATTTTAGAAATTCTTTCACCATTAGTAAGCTACATTCACCCTGAGTAACATAGGCTATATTTTATCCCCGTACTCCCACGAAAACGGGAACTACGCGGGTGAAACCGCGGGACGTCCGCTAGTGTGTCATAAACATATTAGGCAAACCAATATTCATCGTGATTATCCTCGTAAATGTGATCAAAATAGCATTTATATCAATTTGTTTCTGTGTAACATTTGCCTAATTACCGCGGTTATTTAAAATTTCCTTGTAACAATTAACATTACCAAGTATTAATTTTATAACTTACTGTTATTATAAATGTAAAGGTTTGTGAGGATCGATGGATGTTTTTTACTCTTTTACGCAAAAACTACTAAATGAATTTAGATGTTTTTTGTCACACAGGCAACCTGGATCATCCATACATAGGATAATTTTTGTCACGATCCCGTGGGGCAGTAATCGAAATCTACGCGGGCAAAACCGCAGGCATAAGATAGTATTACTAAAATGTTGCCACTAGCATGTTTGAACTTAAATTGGGTGAAAAATATGCTCTACCTGGCTTTCCAGGTGTGCGCTGGCCTTTATTGCAGTAGGCACAAATCTATTTCTGTTTTTATTCATACCTAATGCGTTCCTTAGCGCTCGTAATACCTAATTTGGACGTAACAAACATGGAACTTTCCGCTGTGAATAGGGATAACCACAAAATAATTTAGTATGACGCGATAACGCCATAAAATAAAGGTTAGGTAAGTACATCAAAATAACTGAATATAGTAATTGGCATGGCTACCAAAATGATGTATGTAATAACTTGCTCTTGGCAAAGAAAAGTCTCACCCAGTTTACACTTCATATCATCACTATCGCTACATATTATAAAATACTAGCTGACGTTCCGCGGTTTCACCCGCGTAGTTCCCGTTCCCGTGGGAGTACGGGAACAAAATATAGGCTATAGCACTCACGAATAATGTAGCTTACTACCAGTGAAACAATTTTTAAAATTGGTTAATTACTTCCGGAGATTACCCCCTACATACAAACTTACAAACAAACGTTACCTCTTTATAATATTAAGTATAGAAGTCCCCCGCCGCGACTGTCTGTCCCTATGTTTGCTTAAATCTTTAAAACTATGTAACGGATTTTGATGCGGATTTTTTAATAGATAGAGTGATTTAAGAGGACGGTTTTAGTATTTAATTTGTCGTATAGTCGTAGTTCATTATAAATCTTAATGCAGTGTATAGCTCCATTCCTTTCCGACACTGAAGTCAGTTTAAAAGAATAATGCCGGAGACGGTTGTTGGCCCCTGGGCTGACGTAATACATTCTATACATGATATCCTATCCTACTAATATTATATATGCGAATGTTTATGAGGATGGATGAATGTTTTTACTCTTTCATGCAAAAACTGCTGAACAGATTTGGATGAAATTTTGCACACACATAGTTTATAACTAGGACAATCACATAAGATACTTTCTATCTCGGTAGTATAATCCCGTTTGACAATTATAGAACTTCACGCGGGCTAGTCATACATTTAAATGGAGTTGTTCACGAAGTCAGGGGCGGGGCGGCGGCGGCGCGGGCAGCGGGCCGTCGAGCGGCGTACGAGCGGCGAGCGGCAAACGAGCGGTGCCCTCGAGATTAATAATAATAATAATAATAACCACCCCGCTCTCCTTGGCTAAAGAGAACTGGCGCAAACCTCCAGTGCTTAACACTAACGATCGCAGGGAGGTATGGCAGAGTAAGGAGCTTCACGGACGCTTTTTCCGGGCCCTCCATGGGCCCGATGTAGACCTATCAGCGTCCGTAGCCTGGCTACGTTCTGGGGACCTATTCGGAACCTATTCGAAACTGAAGGTTTTGTCTGTGCAATAATGGATGAAGTTATGATGACGAATAACTACCGGAGATTTATTGTGAAGGATGGCACGGTTGACATTTATTATGTCGGGCATGCCACCGTCCAGGCGAATCAATCCGTCACATTATCTCCGGGTGTTCTCGTCTAGCTAACGGAGAGTACCTGCATAGACACAACCTTGTAGCCAGGATTATCCATCAGCAACTTGCTCTAAAATACAACCTTGTGGAATCGGAAGTGCCTTACTATAGGTATGTACCCGACCCAGTTCTCGATAATGGCTGTATCACGTTGTACTGGGATCAATCCATCATCACTGATAGGACTATTGTAGCCAATAAGCCTGATATAGTGGTGGTGGATCGATCAGAGCGGCGCGCAATGATTGTTGACATAACGGTCCCACATGATGAGAACCTCGTGAAAGCCGAGAAAGATAAACAAATCAAGTATCTTGACTTGGCTCGCGAGGTTGTTGACATGTGGGAAGTGGACTCAGCAATCATTGTGCCGATAGTCGTATCAGCCCATGGCTTAATTGCCAAGAGCCTCGATCAATACCTGAGGAGGCTCTCGTTAGGCAGCTGGATCAAGGGCTTGATTCAGAAAGCGGTACTCCTGGACACGGCTCGTATTGTTAGGAGGTTCCTCTCTCTGGAGCCCTGACCGCCGGTAGCTTGGACCCTGTTCCCGATACCGGTGGGCTACAATTTTTTATATTTTTAAATGTTTTTTATATATTTTTTAATTAATATTTAAAAATGTAACAAATTTGTTTATAAATGAATAAAGGAAATAATAATAAATCTTTATTGACATTATGATTGCAAATGATGTGCATGAATGCAAATAAATGAGATTGCATTGACGTAGTGTTGTGCAGAATAAATTATCGACACAAAATTTCAAAATGCCCGCCGACGACGTGTTGGAGTACCTAATTAATATGTATGATTTTGGATTTGTAAAAAAATTGTAATGACAGATTCTAAATCGCAATTTGACAGCTTCAAGAAAATAATCAAATGTTTCTGTACTCATTCTGATGAAGTGAGTCATTCGTCATCTGGCGACTGTGACTCTCGCGACTGGTCGCGAGTTGGCTCCTTCCAATTTTTTATTACTATTATTATTAATTTTTTGTTGTCGAATGACTCGATAAAGTCAAAGAATTTATCGGGATTTTGTCTCTGTTCTTCGTACCTCCGATGAAACTTGCCTTTTTGCTTGGTTGTAGGAATTTATATCTTCTTTTGCACACAATAAATCCAACTTTAGGAAGGAATTATAATCAAAAAGATGTTGTCGTCGCGGTTTAGACATTTCGTTCGCGAATAAAGATATTAATGTCTCGTAACACAACACTACGCTGCTCTAGAGCCGCGCGATCTGCCCGCTGACTTTTTGAACACTTCAGCGCCGCCGCGCCGCTGCCCGTGCCGCGCCCGCGCCGCCGCCGCTGTCTTCGTGAATGAGGCCTTAGCTTTATTACTTATATTCTTATTAGGAGGAAATTATTGAAAAAGGAGGAGAATAAATGCAACAACGAACACATATTGTTACCGACTTTAGTTCGTTTTGTACTAAAACGAGTAGTTGCACGACAGCACACGGTATTATTAGTATTTTTTATTTGATTTAGTGTAATAATTTTAATAACTTTGCAAATTATTACTTTTATTTTCTAACTTTGACATGCAAATAATGATTGCCTTTGTTTTGTTATTCCCTTTACGGACTATCAGTTTGGCTGCGTTCGTGACCGTTTATAATCGTCTAGATTGTAAGTAAAGCTTACTTTATTTCATGTTAACAACAACATCCATTTATTTTCAGGCTACTTTGGCCCATTGTTAGACAGGGTGGAATGAAAAAATCCTTTATTTTTAAATAATTTTTTTACAAATTTACATTCAAGTGTTTTTGAAAATTCTCTTCAATCGGGATCGTACCAGCTAAAATTCAAAAAAAAAACATTATGTGCTTTTTTGGCATTAATCGATAGGGTCAATCATATGGATCAAAACTCTCTAACAAATATGATTAATTAAATGAAAGAAAAACCATGAAATCTAAACTTATACATTCAATCAAATAAGTTACAGCACATTTGCTTAAAGGATCATCCCATTACTGTATAAGTTAGTACTCAATTAACAATTATTATATCATTGACTTCAATTATTTATTAAAATGACAAAGAACTATTTATATAAAAAGATTGAAAATATCCAGGTGAGGTTGAAAAATTCTACCTTACAGTCTAACATAGATATGACTAAATACAAATAGGGTAGATCACAAAAAAGGAACTAATTAGTCCGTCAGATAGATTTCCAAATAATATTGGACACGTGCGTCGTGCGTCGAAAACTCGAGTGACTCACTCAAATGTGTCGTCACAAGCCCCCAATAATGATCTTTGACACGTTTTATCTTCGTCAATTTTATTAATTTGATACACACGTATCCAATATTTTCCGATAATCTAACTGACGGACTAAACAGATCCATATTTTTTTAGTCAGTTATCATCCCTATTGTATTACAAATAACTTTAGACGAATTAACACCTTTACTTTAAAAAAAAAAAAAAAAACAACCTCAACCAACAAAAAAAACAAAAAAAAACCAACCTTTTATGTTGCTTTACCCCATCGGACACAATACAACATCTGCCTAGCCTTTTTCCTACGTTATTGGGATTGGCTTTCTTACTTTTTGGCCACTGACTACCAGTGAGGACAGTCAAAGACTCACCAGAAGCCGGAACCAACGGCTTAACGTGTTTTCCGAGGCACGGAGGAAACTCGGTATGTAATGGTTGGACACCCATCCACATACCAACCTTAGCAAGCGTGGCATCACCTGAAAATCGACCCGTGCAACAACAACAACAACAACAGCCCATAAAGTCTAGTCTAGTCTCTGGTCTACGGAGGCGCAAGGTGTTCTGCCTCAGACATTAGTCGCCTTATACGACACCCGTGAGTGTAATGGGTTGGTTCTATTCTACTCTGCCGGATACCACACGGCTATGTAGGATACCTACAAATACTGTTTAGGTCAAAGTATTAACGCAGCTTAAAAAAAATATTGTTAAAACGAAACGCATCGGATGAAAGAAAGAGCAGTATGTGTTCGAGTGAGAGGGAGGAGAATGGCGACGACTAGATTTACGACGGACGTACGGACAGTGCGCTGGAAATAAAAGTAAATGATTTTAAAAGTACTTTAAACGTTTATTTTGACATACAATTCCACATACATCCATAAAGCTCTATGCATGCAATAGAATTTATGTGAATTGTCATTTTTACATGTCGCATGACTAAGATTCATTTTGTTTTTAGATTATAAAAAACCGGGAACTTTTGCATCATCAACTGTTGAACCAGCTACAACATCGCCGCTTCCTTTCAAGTTTGTTTATAACTCGGGAAAAGAGATCATCATGGATATTTATATTAAAATAAAATCACCAAATGTGACCTTGCACAATGTCACATATACTACAGGTAAGCTTCAATCTTTCAAGTTTCTTCCATACGGTGCTACCAAACGGGGAAAATTCGCGTGTAAGTAATGCAACAATCCAACATTTGATTTTATACTGAAACCATGTGAAGTTAAACAGTTACATTACAGGCTCGCGGTAAGGGAGCGTCTTTAAGCTACACGGAATCTTCTCTCTAGAATTGAGTTACAAGAACCTCTTGTGTACTACACAAGAGGTTCTCCACATTTCGACGGGTGTAAAGTAAAAAAAGTCAACTGCAAATTAACGAATTTTTCATAAATACAGTTTACTAAAAAAAAAACAGATATCGCATTATTTCTTGTACATTTGTCAATGATTTGTCACGTCAAAGAAGACAACTACGCTAATTTTGTAAAACTGCACGATGTAGACGCGTTCAACTGCCCGTTGGCTGTGTTTATGCCGTGCGCACTGTCATTCGGTTAGCATCATCAGTCAGATGTATTAATGCGTTTTGCCGGTCGGCAGTACATAATATTATTTTATTTTCGCTTGCAATGTGTTATAGTTTGTTTTAGAAAATGCCTATGGCATTAATGCCATAGGCATTTTCTACCAGTCAACCTTTAGGTGATGCAGAGACAAGTAGTACCTAGGTGTCACTTCTGAAAATGAGGGAATAATTGTATTTTGTGTTTGTAGTTGTATTGTTTTGTTTAGTATTATCATAATAGTTATCAATTTGAATACATTGATTGAAAAAAACCGGCCGTTCCGTATAAACTTGTAGGTATTTTGTTATTAAACTACATATTTACAGTTTCCAGATTTTTTCTTTACATGTGCTGTAAGACATTGCTTCTTGCCAAATTTCATGATTCTAGGACAACGCAAAGTACCCTATTTTTGATTCCCTTCAGAGTGTCGAAATATAAGTTTTATGCGGCATAAACGGTCGTATCTTTTTTTTACGTAAATTTAGAAGTTTGTTTTTTGACATTTTCAAGGGACTGTAGATTTGAGCATATGGTTTTAATTTCAACTTAATACTTCCATGCGTTCCCGAGATAAAAGGTCTTGACAGACATATGGACAACAAAGTGATCCTTTATGGATTCCGTTGTATCCTTTTGAGGTACGGAACTCTAAAAATCATCGAACAGAGAATTTATTTACTGTTTTCAAGAAAGGTGCCTATACACTCGTTCAATGGTGTTAAAAAAACACGACACTGACAATGTAGTATAGACAAAAAAACTTGCATTTACCTCGTAAACGTTTTAATGAGAATATTTTTTAACATTGGAAATGTTTTTTCGATCGCTTCAGTATAGGCCCCCATTTTCGCTCAGAGTGTGACATCGCCTTGGTGTCGTGAGTTTTAGGGCTACATGAATGTTTGAGGACTCAAAAGACGCATATCAATAAAGGCTATAATATGGTGAAAAAACAAAACTAAAAATTTGTAAACTTTTTTTGAAAATCGCAAATATGTGAAAAATTCGATAAATTTTTTAGGGTCTTCTGGCATAAAATCGACTGTATCTCAAAAACTAAATATGATATCGAAAAAATGAAAAAAAAAACCCTCGGGGTATTGAGTTGGGCTACATTTAAAAAACAAACCGGATCTCTGTATCACTAATAATCTAGGCAGAAAGGTGCCCTTTGTGTGGCGTAATTTCGGGAAGCGCGCTCTTTAGATGCGCTTCGCGTCGCTGATTTCTTATGGGACTGGGAGAGTTTAAGATTGATATTGAAATGTAGGTATGGGAGAAGGAATGGCAACAAAAGGCAATAGACCGTGAGTGCTGGAAAAATGGTAGGGAGGCCTTTGCCCTGCAGTGGGACAATACAGGCTCCTAATTAATAAACGTAGGTAAATTACCTCCAGAAATGGAGAGATACGGTACTAGTATAGTTATTTATGCATCTGTTGGTAGGACAATTATCACATTTTTATCACACAATTGTAATTTTTTATATTTTTTTTTGTTTTCATTTATAAGGTCCAAATAAGAGTTAAAATAATTTTAAAATTTTTTTTTGAATGTCGGTTTATTAGAGTAAAAAAAAAAACAAATTTTTTATTGCTTCAACTTAAATAACTTATTCTAGTTACAATGGGGAGAATCCATTTAAGCAAATAGTATGCTTGTTTTAGGATACTCCGCCCTTCCCCAGGTTATGTAATTGTATTTAAGTTATTAAACCTGATCATAATATTAAATGAACTTATACAATTAAAAATGCAGGAACAAAATCGGTACACAGTATTTTTATATGAGTAAAAGACAAATAAAACAAAGACAAATAACGCGCTGTTCTGTGTGTAGGAGATGGTGTGGAGGTGAATGTGTATGTAGTATGTGTATGAGAGTGAGTAGTGGGTGAGAGTAAGTGTGGGGGGGTGAGGGTCATAATCCACACTTCATACAGGTGGAGATTAATTATTATCTACGTAATTTTTTTTTTTGAGTTACAATGCAGGTAATTCTTTTTTTGGTAGCTAACCCTGCGACTAGCCTTGGGATCGGAATCAATGTAAAACATTAACTTCCATTAGCGCCATAAATATCATAGCGTAATATAAATATTACAGTCTCATTGATTGCACCATATTTTCCACTTCGTCATAGGTTTTTAACTTAAGCCATTTAGACAAAGCGTTTTTACATTCGCGTTAGGTTAGTGGGTATATATCAAGTTCTTTATTAAGAAAATTGTATAAATGGGATGATTGCCTAGGGAATTGCCTTTTTGCGAATGTAGACTTTACCGACACAGTAGGAGCAACCGTGTTTTTCCTTCTGCCTTTTGTCTTCTGTGGGTTGAACGATAGAGTTTTATGCTTAGTTAGAATTATATTAAGTACGTAAAGCTTTCTAACGGTCAGAAGATCCGAAATCCGGTAAAGGTTCTCAGTTGAAATCCTGAAGGGTTTAAAAAACATAACTTTCAGTAGCGACCTCTGAGCTCTCTCGAGGTCTAAGAATTTAATCTTTGTGGCACCTCCCCAGACAGGTAGGCAATAAGCCAGGATGGACTGAGCAAGTGAGATGTAAATCGGTATCAGGAGCTTTTTCGAGGTGACATGTCGTAATGTTTTGAAAGTCCAGATTAATTTCCGTATTCGCTTCATTATTAATTCAGTTTAGTTATGCCAGGATAGTCGTTGATCAACCATAATGCCTAGGTATTTGGTAGATTCTACTCTATTGATTTCTGTGCAAGAACAGATTGGATTTACAGGATAATTGCATTTATGAATCTTAATTTTGAATTCTGGAGGGGGTTGAGAGGTGTTGTACTTTGTGAAGCAAATGAAGTTGGTTTTGGTAGTATTTAAGGTTAAGAGGTTAAGGTCAAGCCAGGCTGCTATTCTTGCCAGTCCACGCTCAGCAGTTAACCGCACATTGTTCCAGGTGTCATCACTGAACACTATAGCAGTGTCATCTGCGTATGAAAGAATGCGTGCAACCACAATTTTCATGCTACATAGAGCATTTATATATATAAGGAACAATGTCGGTCCGAGCACACTGCCTTGACCTACTCCGAATTGGACGATCTCTTCAGAGCTAATGGTATTGCCTAACTTAATCTTTTGTTTGCGTTCGCTTAGATAGTCTTTGAGCAAGGCGTGGGGAATACCTCTTACTCCAATTGATTCCAGCCTATCCAGCAGTGTGACGACAGAAACTGTGTGGAAAGCCTTTTGAAGATCTAGGAAGGCAGCAAGGCACTTGCCTCCGCTGTCCACTTGACTGGTTACAGCGGAGGCAAGCGCGAGTACTGCGTCTTCCGTAGACATTTTTTGTCTGAAACCGTACTGCGAGGGCGATAGGAGGTTGTTTTTATTAAGGTAAGATAAGAGACGTGAGTTTATTAATATTTCCATTACTTTTGATATTGATGGCAGTACAAATATGGGTCTATAGTTAGACGGATTAGTTTTGTCTCCACTTTTGTGCACCGGTGTTATAATGGCAAGTTTTAAGGCGTTTGGGTATTTAGCGTGTTCAAAGCACTGGTTCGCTAAGTGGGTTATAATTGGGACGACAAGAACATGAGCGGCCTTTAAGAAATTGACAGTTATCCCAGCCCGGGGCACTATCTGATTTCAGAGACATTAGAACGCGGTGAACTTCATCCTGGTCAGTGTTTATAAGTACAAATGATGAGAGAGGTGGAACATTAGCTGAGTCAGAACTATAGTTTTGGTCATAACCTATGGTGGAACTAGCAATTATCTCGTTTGCTAGAATTTTACCTATGTTGGAAAAGTGTTTATTTACAGCGTCAGCTGATTCTTTTGGAGTAGCCTTGAGCTCTAATAGATCCGTATTGGGCGTTTTGCTTGGCTTTCGATTAGTAATGTTGTTTATAGTTTCCCACATTTTTTTGGGATTTTTATGCGCTTTAGATAATTGGTCCCGGTCGTGTTTGCGCTTTTGCTTTTTAATAATACACAATAGTTTCTGTATCTTTTGAAGGTGATCTTTAATACTTCGTTATGAGGCTCAGACTTTAACTTAAGCTGCATGTCATTACGGTTACGTATGCAGCGTAGTAATCCGACCGTCATCCATGGTTTTATCAGTCTACATTTTTGCGGTATTACTGTCGTAATGGTGTTTTTTTTAAGGCAATTATATGTATTAAGCGGTCACAAATTGTATTTGGGTCGGTAAAATTTAACAAAAGATGTAAATTACTTTCACCTAGGTTTTCTAATGCTTTATCGAAGTTAATCATAGTTTTAGTTTTAACAATTTTACGTATATGTTTTTTATTTGTCAATTTTAAGTAAATCATGGAATGGTCTGTTATAGTTGTGTTTAATACAGCTATGGTCGCGGCAGCATTTGTGGGGTCAAGTTTTACCATGAAGTGGTCTATACAGTTTTTACATCTAGTGGGTAGTGAATGCCCTGGAAATAGGCCGTTCATCGCCATCATGTTGAGATAGGTTAACCTGTTTGATCGATCATATTAATGTTCGGCCTCGTTATAAATCAAATTTATATTTATATCTCCTGTTACTATTATATTTTTACACGAGGCAATAGTGGTTAAGTGATCATTTAATGAATTGATAAATTCGTCGGCTTTTGGATTTGAAGGCGACCGGTAGATAGCCAAGATAGTTAGCTCAGGGTGAAAGTTAATTTGCAGGCAGGAAGCATGTGTCAGTTTTACTTCCTCTACTGAGGTCTTATGAGTATTTTTAACATAGACAACAACTCCATCGGCTTTGTTTAAGTGATTGGCAGTTTGGTATGATAGATAATTGTGTATTTGGGGTATGGGTTTAGCGGTGTAGAGTCTGCATTCGGTTAATGTTATTAGGTCTATGCCTGTTTTCAAACTATGCAAATTGACTAGCAGGTCATTGTGGTTGGATTACATGGATCGTATGTTTTGCGACACGATGGTTATATCCACAGGATTTCTTTTTATAAATCCATTAAGATCCTCAGGGGAACAGCTAATGGTCATTGCGGTTTCTGTCTATATTGTTTATAGCTAAATAAATCAACAAACTAATAAATCAACTTCAGAGAATTCCGAGTAATAAATTCGAACAATGCAAGTCAGAACACAGTTCTTAATAATTATGTATACTTTCTGCATAGTTGAATCACGTGAGCTTTTTAACGGGGTAGAAATCTTTCTCTCTTTCATTTTATAACAATAATCTCCATAGTGCAAAACGCTGTGCATACTTGAAAGTTTATTTTTTAAATTTCCACCCTCAATTTTTTTTTTTTTTACAGAAATTTAACAGAAAGTATACATCATAATAAGGTAAAGAAAAGGAAACAAATTACTTACTATTTCGCTGAGAGATGGCTCGTGGTTCATCCCACTTCTGAATTGTAATAAAACCACTGTAGCTCCAATCAACTCTTGAGTATATTCAAATCCAAGTATTTCATTCCACATAGGCCTGGATGGGCGCTTACAAATATCGACAAAAGTGCACGGTTCGGGTTGGTTGCTTCCATGGAGAAGAATCGGCAAGAATCTCCATGGTTACTCTTTTCAAAATATTTGGTATTACACAATTCTGAATTACTTCACGTTTTATACAAAATGCAATAATTACAACACTTATCAGTTATCGGACATAGATTCGACTATTAGTCTTAACACCACAATTTCTTCCAATGAACAGAGCTCTCTCGGCCCAGTGTCATATTTTATAAACTACCCTTTCCCGCTACGGTTCCCTTTCGCTCGGTTTCCCGGTTATAATCCTAAAATGTTAGACATACCCTAATTGGATATACCAATTTATTTTGACGATTGGAAAAAAACCATCTCTCCGAAGCAGGTAATACATAACATATTTGTTTTGAACATAGTTGATTGTGAACATATGTGAGGTTTTCCCTGTAAGAAGCATGCAAACAAGCATGCATGCATGCAGCAAACATGCAGCTTGCAAACATTTAAACAAGCATACACCATGCATGCAGCAAGCATGCGTTCAGCAAGCATGCAGCATGCAAGCAAGCATGCAGTATGCAACATGCAGCAGGCAAGGTTTCTGTCACGGCTCCGGCGCTGCGGGGCTCCGGCGGTCCCACGCGAGCTTATCGTCGCAGATATGTTTTACGCTCACCACCTGCTCCTCAACTCGCAGGCCGCCTCGGCCTTCCGCGCCTACGCGGGCTTAGATTACACTCTAGGGGTAGGGCAGACAAGACTACGTGGAGTCGGTTTTGCAGCGATTCGTTTCTGTTACTAACTTTTGTAGCACAACTTAATGAATTTTTAAATCAAAACAAATACGTAAAAATAACTCAAATTTGATTCCGGTATTTATATTATTTGTATGCCTAAATACTATTATGCTGATAGTCATTATGCCTAGTAACATTATGCAAAATTCAATTTATGCCAAAACAAATTAGCCTTCAAGTTGATTATGCCAACATAAAGAGTATGCCAAAAAAAAAAAATGGCAAAGTATTATTATGGCAAAACAAATTATGCCAAAACAGTTATGCCAAAGTATATTAGGAAAAAGAAGATTATGCAAAAAAAGGGGATCCCTCCCGCTACAACATTGACGGTTAGGCAGTGTTGTTATTTCTCAAATATAAAACGAATTATTAAAATCTTACATTATATTAGCTTAGATAGATCACAGCGGATCTTATTATTTAATACATATTTGAAAATCATGACAATATATTTGCTTTAATCACTAAAATAATATGAGAGACACGCGATGACAGTCATACTCCAGCTAGGTCGAAAGTTCTCATCAAAAGTGCAGGAAATTAGCCCAAACACGATTTTTCAATTTTAAATGGGACGAACTTTAAGATATACCTACGCTTTTCACAAAAAAAGGACCATGCATATCGGACTTCTCTGTAAAAAGTTACGCGTGATCATACATAACAAAAATATACGCGTTGAATTGAGAACTTCCTCCTTTTTATTTCATCGGTTAAAAAACCAAACTGCTCGGAAATCATGCTATGTAAATTTTCAAAGCAGCATCATGTAGACTAATCTAGAGTACCTTATGCTATAATAA
Organism: Xestia xanthographa; assembly: GCA_905147715.2. Lineage (NCBI taxonomy): Eukaryota > Metazoa > Arthropoda > Insecta > Lepidoptera > Noctuidae > Xestia > Xestia xanthographa. The sequence goes on along the minus strand of LR990653.1, from coordinate 27,402,550 downwards.
CTTTTTTTTAAAGCCGTTTAGTCTACATAAAAGTTATCTGGTGAGCACATTTTTTGTCATTAGTACCATTTTAGTACAATAGATGTCGCTGCATCTTACATTTATTCTTCTCGAACACTTTAAATTAATATATCTTTAGTTATAATAAACCGATTACGATGAAACAAAAACTTAATAATACCTCAAGATACGCACAATTTTTATGGATAAAAGTTGTCTATATTGGTTTCGTAAATGTTACGTGATGCTTGATCATCGAAACAGATAAACAGATGAAAATTCCAAAAATGCTGTTAATGAGATTTGTTGGTTAACCTTTAACACACTGGTAATTTTTCTTTTCAAATATTTTCTTGTAATGTGCACGTGTTGATTTTGGCTGAAAAATAGTAAATATGAAAATTAGGTCAATTAAACGTTACACATGTTAAATGTTATTAGAGAAAAAGAAGGTTCAATGAAATGCAACATTAGATTGAGCATGAAATTAGGTTATTTGTTTTTAGCATAATATGAAAAACACACATACATAATTATGTAAATCTGGAAGCCGACTCCAACATAGTTGGGAAAAGGCAAGGCAGATGATGATGAGCATATGAAAATTATATCATGTGAACGTTATTTCAAGATATTATACTATCTGTTATTATGCCATATATTACACTCCCCTCTTTTTACTTTGCACCCGTCGAATTGTACAATGATGTTCTATTATGTTTTAGATCAAGAAACTATCGAGTTGGAGAAGAGTAAAACGACAGTGGGTGAATACTATTATATCTCTGGAAATGTCACGTCCGCTGAAGTTAAAATTAAAGTGAACTTAGACAAATCCAAGGACTTGTGTTCATCTCTTCTAGTAGTGGAAGGGAAGGCTGACCCGACAATTGCTAAAGAATATTCATGTAAGAGATTGTTAAATGATTGACGTTTATACACACATCAACACGGTCTAGGGATATTTTTAAAAAAGCGAATTACTATCAATGTGTTAATTATTTATATGACATGTATATATTTAAAAGATACGTTATTTAATATTCTACCATATTTTAATAATGGTTAAGGTATAGATTAAAATTTCAGGATTTTATGGAAAAAAAATGAAGCATAGACGGAAACCGTATATGAATGAACTTTTCATTTGTGAGTAAAAACTGAAAAAAATAGAAAAATCATTTAATTTGTGTTTATAAACTTGAAGTTAGTAGTCTGAGAAAGCACCCATGATGTTCATAACACATCGGCAACGATTCGGCATGCTCAGAACAAGGTTGTCAATGTCTTGCTGCGGAATATTGTCCCATGTCCTTCTGAGGTGCGCAAAAAGTTGATCTTCTGTAGCCAGATTTTCAGGAACTTCCTTCAGAGCTCTTCTTTGCAGCATATCCCACGCATGCTCAATGGGATTTAGATCTGGCGATTGAGCAGGCCAGTCTAAGGCCCTAACATTATGTGTATGTAACCAAGCTGCTACCGTTCTCGCCGTGTGTGCCCGGGCATTGTCGTGCATGAGCAGGAAATCTTGCCCCATTTGTGTTCTGTGGGGCAAGATTACGGGCCCCAGCACCTGTTGGACGTATCGTTCTGCCGTCATAATGCCCCGCACCCAAACGAGATCCGTCCGTCCTCCAAGACGAATTCCTGCCCAAACCATAATTGTTCCTCCTTGGTATGGGTGAACTTCCTGAGGGTTCTGGAGACGGCTCCATCGTCCAGGAACTCGCCAAACACGCGTCCTTCGTGAATGTGGATGGAAGCCGAACCTGGATTCATCCGTGAACAGCACATTGGACCATTGGTCACGGCCCCAGTCCACGTGGTTCCGAACCCATTCTAATCGTCGTCCACGATTGCCTCTCCGTAAAGGTGGGACCCGGAGTGGTCTACGAGAGCGTAGATTGCTTTTATGCAGTCGCCTTCTTACAGTTTGGTCACTCACAAGCACATGGTGTTCCACTCGCAGCCTTTGGACCAATTGAGTCGCCGTTGCATTTGGTTGTGCTCGCGCAGTAATTTGCAAAAATCGGTCTTGTCTGGGGGTAGTGATGCGACTTGGCCCCCGGTGCCTCTCCGCTACTTCACCTGTGGCACGATAGCGTGTCCACAATCTTGAAATTACATTTTGTTGGGTTCCTATGGCCTCAGCAACATTACGCTGAACAGATCCAGCTTCCAGCATTCCCACAGCTCGTAACATCTCCGCCCTCGTCAAATGTCGGCGTTGCATGGCTACAATACCTCAATATTAACTTTATCTTTCGTTTAAAAATGAAAAAAAACTGTAACTAAACGTAATTCGTATTGTTTTCTAAATTTCGCACAAATGAAAATTCCCTCTCCTATACATCAAGACATTTTTATGCCACCGAAACAAAAGAATTTTCAAAAATTTGAATTTGGAATTAGTCTGAGATAAATTACAAACAAATCGGTGTATAAAAGATTCCAATGCGGCCAGTACTTTTCGAGTTATTTAATTGAGTATGAAATATCCCTAGACCGTGTTGATGTGTGTATATGTGTTCTTGCAAGGCTTTTGAGAAATTTGTTTAATTAAAGTCATCAGTCAACTGATTTATTCTAGGTGTATATTTGTTGTAAAAATTTATTGTTGTTATTTATATTTCAGTTAATGATATTTATCGAGGCTGGTGTGTGCTAGTAGTGGATCTCACAGACGAATGTGACGGTAAGTCTTTCTCTATTCACTACACCACACACCTTCATTATACCGGAGATATCTAATCTATTTAATCTATTTCCTTCCCGGACCCGGACTGCCCTTTGGTCTCGCAGTCGGAAATACCACTGCTGGGCGTGGTCCTGGTCTGCGGTTCGATTTCCGTTTCGGGCAATTTGTTAAGATTTCCAACAGGAAAATCTCAGTCAGCAGTGGGTGGCAGTGAGTTCAGTAGCGCTCGGACATTAGAAGTAGGTGCTGTTGCAGTTCTGTGGTTGGTCATGCGCTTGAGTTCTCTGCGGTCGTGAAGGATTACGATCCATTCGGACTATGAGAGTTCAAGAACAGAGAGTGCACCTGTGTTAACGCACACACTCTGTTGCGATTTGCCACCTTGAGCAAAATTCTGTCCGGAGGACAATATGTGTTATTATACAGGGTGTAAATTTACATAAATTAAAATATTAATATAATCAAAACAATGTCAACAAAACAAAACAGAAATTAAAGTGAAGTCAATTAATAATATTACGTATAGTCAGGTACATGGTCAAATTTGCAATTAAAAACAGTCATAGTCTGAATAACTTCATGTCATTTAAAAAGTCTTTCACTGAGTGGTAACATTTGTCTAAAAGTAGTCCTCTTAGTATTAGTAGTTCTCTTCTTCTTCTTCTTATAAGAAAAAGTAAACTCCTGAGGCGGCCCCATTTAAATTTATTGAAGATCTGATACTGATCTTCGGAGATATACAATGGAACTCTTCAAAAAAAACAGACGGCAAATTTGTCATCATTGCTGAAATCGCTTGAATTTTTATTGTTTATACAAAATCATGATAAAACATCACGCTTGTATGCTTTGAGGGGGTATGCAGATCCCCGGGACCCGACGGCTTGCCTGGCAAAGCCTGGGTCCTGGCCTCGGAGGCTCTCGGGCCCCAACTGGAGGGGCTCCTAAGCGCATGCTTGGAGAAAGGCCAGTTCCCGCTTCGTTGGAAGACGGGGAAGCTGGTCTTCGTTCGGAAGCCGGGGCGCCCTGCAGACTCTCAGTCCGCATACCGGCCCGTGGTGCTGCTCGACGAGGTGGGCAAGCTCTTTGAAAGAGTTATTGCAAACCGCCTCGCCGAGCACCTTGCGGGGACTGGGTCGGATCTTGCGGAACACCAGTTCGGTTTCCGCAAGGGGCACTCTACGGTGGACGCCATCATGCGCGTGAGAGCCCTCACGACGGGGGATGCGGTGTCCAGGTGTGGGGTTGTCATGCCTTCAACTTCATGCCCTGGAGCAGCATAAGGGAGGCACTCCGGTATCACCGGGTGCCGACCTACCTTCGTCGTGTGGTCGGGGACTATCTGGCGGATAGAGCCGTCATATACCCCGGTCGCAGCAGAGAATGGAACCGGCGAGAGATGTCGTGTGGTGTTCCGCAGGGATCGGTCCTAGGGCCGTCCTTGTGGAACATCGGTTACGACTGGGTGCTGCGCGCTGACCTCCCTAGCGGCGTCAGCGTGGTTTGTTATGCAGACGACACGCTGGTGCTGGCACAAGGGGCGACGCACGAGGCGGCGGCCGAAATCATGACACGCGGGGTTGCGATTAGAAGGTTCGCAGGTATGGTCTAGAACAAAAAAAATCGCAGTGAGGAGGAGAACAAGTGCCCTTCGGATTCATTAAGATGAGATTAAGCTTTACACCCTTTATTAATAGAGACGTCCATTGCTGGACATAGGCCTGCCCCAAGTATCGCTACATTAATTGTTACTAACAAAACATATATCTAAGTTAAAGGTGTTTATAACTAGCTGAAGCCCACGGCAGTTGTTGAGAGGATCCGGCAATTGGGTCTCGAGGTGGCATTGCACAAGTCCGAGGCCATGTGCTTTCATGGGCCTCGGAATGCGCCACCTCCGGGATCCTCACTGACGGTAGGAGGGGTATCCATCGGCGTCGAGTCGACGCTGAAATACCGGGGACTTGTCCTCGACAGCCGGTGGAACTTCGTGGAACATTTCCGATGTTTGGCCCCCAAACTGGAATGGACTGGGGCTGCCTTCAGGCGGCTTCTGCCCAACCTGGGGGAGCCGAACGCCTTCTGCCGGAGGCTCTACGTGGGAGTCGTGCGGTCCATGGCCCTTTACGGGGCCCCGGTGTGGGCGCATTCCTTGAGGTTGCGTGCAGCCCACTACCTGAACGCGAACTACCTGAAAGGTGGTAGCCGTAAGGCTGGCCCGTGGGTACCGCACGATCGCCCGCGAGGTGGCGAGCCTCCTTGCCGGATTGCCGCCATGGGATCTGGAGGCGATAGAACTCGCGTGCCTTCATGAATGGCGCGCGGAGGCGCTACGCCGGGGGGAACTCCGCTGCCGCGGCAAATTGTCGCTCAGCGGACAGACTTCCGGCGGGATCTCATGGCGACATGGAGAGAGCGACTATCGCAACCCCGTGCAGGGCACGCCACAATAGTGGCGATAAGTCCCCTCTTTGAGGAGTGGCTTGAGAGACGCCACGGCGTCCTCACCTTCCGCCTGACGCAGGTCCTCACCGGACACGGTGTGTTCGGGAGATTCCTGCACCGAATCGGGCGGGAGGAAACGCCCGGGTGTTTCCACTGCGAGGATCGACCGGAGGACACGGTGGAGCACACGGTGGAGGTGTGCCCCGCGTGGGCGGAGCACCGCCGTGTCCTCGAAGCGGCGATTGGCGGCGGCGACCTCTCGCGTCCGGCCCTGGTTCAAGCCATGGTCCGGAGCGAGACGGAATGGGACGCCGTCACCTCCTTCTGCGAAGCAGTAATGCTAGAGAAGGAGGTGGCGGAACGTGAGAGGGAGAGAACTTTTCAACGTCCCGGCCGCCGCGGGAGACGCCCCGGGCGTCGGGGGCCACCGTAGGCGCGAGCCTGTGGACGGTGGGCTATGGGCTAGCTCTCCGTCCGTCCGTCTCATGACTACAGGCCGTGTCGACGGCGCGTTCGTGTTCCACGCGCGCCTCAAAGAGAGTCAGCAAAGAGGAAGGGGTTCGTAAGGACCGATGCCTGCCGGGGTTGCGGGACTGTTCGAAAGAGATACCGCGGCCCCGGAACACAAAGGGCGATGAAGGAACATGGATGGGTTTTAGTCAGTAAAAGTCTGACACTCAAAAGGGGGTATGCAGATGTGTACAATACACCTAGATTTCGAAAGTTTGGTATGTTTGCGGATAGATGGACAAAGATTTTATTGGCATGTAGGAAGTATTGTGAGAGGTATTTATGAATGTGTTAACTGTGGTGTGTGTGTGTGTGTACTTTGTTATCTTGTATATTTTAATTTTATGTTATCTCTTACTCTTTTCGTTTAGTTACAGTAATTTGTTTAAATGCAACCGTTGTAATTAATTAAATAAATGTTAAGTTCCATTTATTGGGAAATTCCCACACATACACACATATTGTGTACATGTGGACATGTGTTGTGTGTTGAACAACACATGTGGTGCCTTGTTTGGGAATAATTAAAAATGGAAAAATAAATAAAAAACGTTTTTGCAAAAAACACCGACTCAGAAAAAAAAACAAACAAAACAAGTGAAAATTAACTGTAGCTTCAGAAGCCGGTGACAAAAACACCAAATCAATCAAACGAAGGTTATTTTGTTGGGTTTTTGTTTTTCTTTCGATTTTTTTTTAGAGATTGGGATATTACTATTACTATTACTATTTTTCTGAGACTATTTTGAGAGAGGACTATTTTTTTTTCAGATCCTGGGCCCTCGCCTTCTCAAAATTTTGTGTTAAAAATAACATATGTGATAACATCCGTGATTGGGATGTGTGTTATAATATTAGTGTTGTATCTAGGTATAAAACAATATCGGCATCGGAATTCCGACCGAGTGGACGCAATAGGATTGAATACATACGTAAGTATTATGATAAGGGATAACCTTTTAGTGGTATAAACATTCACAACTGTAATTAAAACCACAAACAGACTTCAATATGATTTAGAAACGGTAAAAGAAAACTCAATTTAAATAGTTTTTCATTGACATCTTTTTTTTTCCTGCAGGCAACCACAAACGAAGTTTTATATGCGGATCTCAGCTTGGCGCCTGGAGACAGTCAACCACCCAAACGTGAAGAAGAATCGCCATATGCTCAAATAATTGGGGTGATGAAACCTGTTGATGGTTAAAAAAAGTAAATAGATGCTATATCTGCTTTCGTTTTTTTTTTTATTTGTTACAAATAAATACTGTCACTACTGGTTACTGACACACTCTGGCTCTGTATGTGGCGCCGATGACTGAAAAGTTGTGTGGTAATCGGTTGTCGAAGTATGTACAGTCGTGGTCTTTTCCGCCTGACCATTTAATTTTTTTTTTCGCTTAGATCATGCGGAGGCGCCAGACCACACCCCCTTAAAGTTCGCAAAATAACAATAACTCTTGTTTGGCGTGAGTCGTCAGTGCGCTCGGCCGATCGGTATCTTTTCATTAATTATTTCTATACAAAGTCAACGGGGCGTTTCTGTTGTAAGTGCAAGCAAAAATTAACTTAGTGGTGATCAGGCAGGAGTGTCCTCGATAGTACATGTGGAAAGAAAAAGGTTGCGTAGGAATGAGGAAAATGTGAGGAAAGTTTTGGATGGGTATATGAGTAGAGGAAGATCAAAGAAACTATGGATCGACTGTGTTAATGATACGGCGAGAAAAGAAGTGTCTGATGAGATGACGAATAATAAAGAAGCATGGAAGAAGAAAACATGTGAATTGGGATAAGGGCAAGTAAATGATGATGATGACAAATACTGACACTATGTAAACTGTAGCTTCTTAAATACCCGCCAACAGACTATGGTCAGTTCTATCAACCGCTATGACACGTGAAAGGAGTTTGGAGGGGAGGACAGCGAAGAAGCCCTCCACACTTTCCCAAACCATTGCAACTCCTGAAAGTTAGAATCAACAGTGAAGCTCGACGAAGTCCCAGAAATACAATTTAACTGTTTTGGATCCGGCAACAAAAATAATCAAACAGTAAAATTAACAATGTTAAAAACCTCTCGACACAAAAAACAAACTCTAAAAACTAACAAATCATATTTTTACCCGACTGCGCGACGCAAAGGAGGGTAATGTGTTTATCAGTCTATGTATGTATGTGTGTATGTATGTTTGTTTCTATGTGGCGTTCTAGAGACCAAATGCGTAGGCCGATTTTGATAATTCTTACGTCAATCGATTTGTCTTAACCTTGCGAGTGTCACTAAAGACATAACAGTAATCAAAATTCACCACAGCGACAACCAGACGCCATATTGTCAAAATGAAAAAAATAAAAGTTGATGAACTATGTCAAGTGGGGTATCGTTGAATAGGTATTTTAAAATCATCTTTAGGTTCCTTTTATCATTTTTCATTTTAAATAATAGTTTAGGATATATAACGATTTAAAGTTGTTTAACAAAGCAATCATTCTCGCTAATTCTGTTTAGGATCACGAGTTATGTTACGAAGAAATTTTAATGTTACCCATGGTCTTGTTAACGGAGCAATGGGTGTTATAAGGACAATTGAGTGGCCAGCTCTTCGGAGGGACCAATTGGAACCCGGAGAATTGCCACAGGCTGTTTATATAGAATTTGACAACAAAGCAATTAAAAACAATGTTCCTGGAGTAGGAGTCAGAATCGAACCATCGACGACAGAATTCGATGCACTTCGCGGACAGGGTAAAATAGAGCGAAGAATGTTGCCATTGATATTGTGCTGGGGTGTAACTGTACACAAGCTCCAAGGAACTACTTTGGAGCGAGCTGTGGTTGACTTAAGTTCACGCATTTTTGCTAAAGGTCAAGCATATGTAGCTATGAGCCGAGTTAGGTCTCTAGAGGGACTAATCATCAGTAGTTTAGACCACCGCAAGTTACTTAATAATCCCCACGATATTAACTCCCTCAATTAAATGACTAGATTGCGAAATTTACCATCTTATAACGAAGTCAATGAATCGTAACTAAAAAGTATAAAATAAAAAATAATAATTTAAAGAAAAACAAAAAACCCAATTTTTTTTTAAATTAGTTTTTACGCAGTCGGGTTTTTTGTTTTTCTTTAAATTATCATTTTTTTATCGATAAAAATATTATTTGTTAGTTTTTAGAGTTTATTTTTTGTGTTGGGGAATTTTTAAAATTTTTAATTTTACTTTTATTTTATCCTTTTTAAAAAGAAACAGTTTTCAAAAATGGGTTTTCAGTAGGTAATTTCGAATCGATAGGACATATCGAAGGTAGTCAGATCCCCTCAAAGTCAAAGTCAAAGATTTATTTGCCGATAAATTTGGTTACAGAAGTTCTTACAATGGTATTACAGTAGCTTAATCAATCATAAAATAATGACATGCAAATTTTTGTTACAATTTTTTTTTTTTAGTTTGCCCGTATTGTCCCACTCCTGAGCAAAGGCCTCCCCCCATTCCTTCCACCTCTGGCGATGGTGTGTTACAATTAGATTATTTAAATTTAAACTGAAGGAATTCTTCTTCATCATCATCATCATCTGCAGCCTATTAATGTTCCCACTGCTGGGACACAGGCCTCCTCTCTGTGTGAGGGAATGGGCTGTAATCCACCACGCGAGCCCAGTGCAGGTCGGTAGATGGCACATGTCTTCGAACTATTTGGTTCTAGGACATGCCGGTTTCCTCATGATGTTTTCCTTCACCGTTTTGAGAGCAGCGGTGATGAAATAAATTAGACAAAGTAATTAATGCGCCTTGCCTGGGTTCGAACCCACGACTTACTGTTCGTAAGTCAGAGCCGCCGCCACTGGGCCACTTGGCTGCTCAGTCGGCCAGATCCCCTCATCAACTATTAAAGAGCTGATGATCTTCAAACGTCTGATCAGGTCATGATGGTTACCTTACCATATACTTTCAATATCATTGAAGCAACGGAGTGTGACGCGACGACATGCGATTGGGCAAATGTGATAATGTATGGACGGCTAATTATGGTTTTTGATTTTAATGACTGAATAGTAACAATATACTGTTACATAATTTATTGTATTCGTTCTCTTCAGATGTAAGTGTGAAGACCCTAAGGAGAATTAAAATTGAAGGGTCTAAAAATCAGAGACAGTGGAACACTCCGGGGAAAAATCGTCCACATATAGCAACAGTTTCCAATTTGGATAAATTTGATATTTCAGCAATAAGGAACAAAATAAATGAATTTTATGGAGTTTGAAAACAAGTCCCAACACTGAGAAGCCTGCACAATGAGCTGAAGGAAGCCATTGAATTACGGGATGCCGTGAAACCCTCAGAAATTTTTTACACAAGAACGGGTTTGATTTTCAAAACAATAAAAATTAACGGGCTTTACTTACAGAAAAATATGAAATTGCGGCATGGAGACACAGATTCTTGAGGACAATACATCGAAAGAGGCTAGAAGATAAACAGATTGTTTACGTTGATGAGACATAATAATATGTACATCAGAACTATAAAGTAAAAAAATCGTGGCAAGGACCTTCAACAAGTGGTGTCACTACTAATATATCGTCAGGAAGAAGACATATTATTGTGCATGCAGGATCGGAGGAAGGATTTGTGCCAGGTGCATTATTGGTATTCAGTACAAAATCCAAATCAGCTGACTACCATGATGTATGAATGCTACCAACTTTATGAAATGGTTTGAGGAAATGTTGTTTGTGGACTTTTTGAAAATAATAAAGAAGGCAGAATTAAAAGTACTGTTTTATTTAATACTAGCGGAGGTCCCGCGGTTTCACCCGCGTAGTTCCCGTTCCCGTGGGAGTACAGGGATAAAATATAGTTACTCAGGGTGAATGTAGGTGACAGATTTTTTTAAATCCGTTCATTACTTCCGGAGATTACCCCCTACATACAAACTTACAAACAAATGTTACCTCTTTAGTATAGATATTACTTCATAATACACTCGAAAATTACAGGTCATAAAACATATAAAAAATATTTTACTTGCTGAATAATAAATAGTATCAACGCCGTTTAAGCAGTGTACAGCCAGGGTTAACAGCTCTTGATTTTTTAAAATTCACGCCTTTTTTTTTGGACAGCTTTCGCTGGCCAAACTCTAGCTAGTGGTAATAAGGATATAGTTTCCAATGTTTAGAGATCGACCTTGGGGCATCAAAGACGATTTCCCTTTACGTTATTAAACATTGGAATCCGTATCTTGTTACCACTAGCTATGTATGAATTTACGTTGGATAAAAATAAAAGGCTCTGCCCTGCCGTTACTGGTGTGCGCTGGCCTTTAGGTGTTTGCGGTACACACTAATCTATTTCAGTTTTCAGTCATGATGCATTCCTTAATGCTCGTAATACCTAATTTGAACATTACAAACATGGAACTTTCCGCTGTGAATAGGGATAACCACAAAATAATTTAGCATGACGCGATAATCTCATAAAATTAAGGTTGAGTAAGTGTATCAAAATAACTGAATATAGTAATTGGCTTAACTACCAAATTGTATTATGTAATAACTTGGTCTTGGCGAAGAAAAGTCACCCCATCTCGGCCCGTGTCGGTAATGTAAGATGCGGCTACAGAATGAGCAGCTTCGTGTACCTGTCTGCTACTAACAACATACTGTGATTATTACGGTTCACCCTTGTTTGGTATAACAACGTTTTGTCGATAATCGCTTCGGATAATTTTAGTTACAATAAAGTCATTTCGTATAATTATTCATTTGACCGAATAATTAATTGGTAGATTTTTATTTAGCATAATTATTTCTTTGAAATACCTAATGTCATTTGACCGAATTTTTAAATGCACTAATTTTATTTAAACTAATGTTTCACTAGACTAATAATGATTTAAGTAGTCGAAAGATCGTATCGAATATTCAGTTCGTTAATAATTCGTTTCCTTTCATTGTCTATAAATTAACATTGTTTCTTAATACATTAATATAATTATTTATGGCATACAATTAACGAACCACCAGATTTAGCAAAATGTAACGGCAAAAAAATCACTATTGATTGCCAAAATTAGTAAATGATCACCAAAATTAATCCCCATTTTTATCGTAAAATTTGAACCAAAAATATATTTATGAGCACCAGAAATTGAACTGTTATGCTCTTGCATCCGAGTCGAGGGAGACCCGGTCGACGGAGCCCCGCTTCGTGGGGCTCCGTCGGCCTACTCCTGAATGGTTTATAAAAAAATAACCACGATGGGTATGGTACCTTCTAACCTAATCTATCCATGTCGGGGTGCCCCAAGTCGGCCTAGGCAAAACTAGTTTGTCATCAACCACCTCAATAAAATTTGATCGCATTTAATTTCAGATTAGTCTAAGTGTTTTCTTTTTCTAAATAAAAAATTTGCAAATATTTACTATGTTTTGTTTTCTGCATAACATTAGGTACACCAATTGAGTATTCGATAAAATAAATGTTATACCACCTGAAAATTACATCAAATGAACATTATACCTTTTGATCAATAGCGCAAATGTTGTTATTGCAAATAAATATTCGATGAAATGAAAATTATGTTAATAAATATTATACAAATTGATTATTTTCTTATACGTTGTTCGAATTAGTAACATTACATCAAAAGTTGTTATAGACAGACATAGACATTGGAAGAACATTCTACAGTGAATGATTACTTTTATCATCTCTTATAGCAGTATTCCGTGTCAGTCCTCGCTCAGACCTCATCACTCGCCGAGTCTCAAAAGTTCCGTCATGGAGTTTGCGAAAGGGCAATGGAACGCAGCATTCTGGGTGTCATAAGACAAGACAGGGTTCGAAAGTCGAAACACCACGCTGAGTTCCAAAATAGGCATAGTGGATGCTGGCAAGAGGGCTGTTAGGCCAAAATGGGATTTGGGAGGGTCAACCGCATGCACGGTGACCGCTGGGCAAGTCTCCACACGGTAGTTGCAGGAAGACGGACGGTGCCGCCGAAGTCGCCCCAAAAAGAGATGGCGAGACGATCTGGACGTGTACAGCGAGGGCTGGTTTGATTAGGCACGGGTAAAGAGCTTAGGAAGGAATTTGGGGGGCGGCCTTTACCCAGCAGTGGGCATAAACGGTTACCACATATTCAGTATATCATTCTGGATATATACTTTTTCATTGATAATTTAAAAAAAAAACCGCTTTGGCATTCATTTTGACATGTAAGCATTGCACTTTTTTAAGAAACAACAGACTTTTTTTTTATTTGTGCTTCGGTGTTTCTTCCAGCCTGTAGGTATATACCTTACTTCAGTGTATAGCTCAATCCCTTTCCTACCTGACTTAATACATTCTATAGGTACTGATATAATAATAAAGCTAAAATCTTAGTTTAGTTTTTTGGACGCGCTAATCTTTCGAACTACTAATTGAATTTGAAAAAATATTTTTGCATAAGATTGCCCATTGCTCGAGGAAGGTTATTAGCTACTAAACATCACGCCCCTAAAGAGCCGAGCAAGCAGGTGTAACGTCGGGTCACAGCTAGTCTATATTTATGCCAATATTTTAAAGAAGAATGATTTGATTTTTTTGTTTGTGTTTGTTACGATTTAACTCAAGAACTAATTAACTGAATTTAAAAATTCTTTCACCATTAGAAAGCTACATCTTTACCGAGTAACATAAGCTATAAATTATATTGATATCGTGCAAATTAGTCGAGCTATCACAATTTTAGCAGACGAAGTCGCGAGCGAAGTGCTAGTTTAATATAAAGGTAACAAACACATTGTTATCGCTAGCACTGAGCACTAACTTTGGTGTAATTAACCATATTGTTATTAGGAGGAAATTATTATAGAAGGAGGATAATAAATGCTAATACAAACATAATATTGTTAGTGACTTCAGTTCGTTTTTTATTACTAATACTAGTAGTTGCACGACGGCACGTATTATTATAATTATTATTCATTTTAATTTAGTGTAATAATTTAGTTAGTTTTCTTACATCAACATGCAAATAATGATTGCCTTTGTTTCTCTTCTGACTATCAGTTTGGCTGCAATCGTGAGGGTTTATGATGCCCATGATTATCGTAAGTAAAGCTTTCCTTATTTTGCATGATATCGAAATACTCCTTATAATTAATATATTGTTAGGAGGTTCCTCTCTCAAGAGCCATGACCTCTGGTAGCTAGTATCCAGTTCCACGCGCTGCTGGTGGGCTACTATTTTTTATATTTTGAAATGTTTTTTTTTTTGTTTTTATGATAGGAAAATTTAAAAATGTAAATAATATGTAACGAAATGGGTAAAGGAACTATAAAATTATCAAATAACTGTGTGTGTTTGTGAGATGTGTTTTGAAAACCCTAATGCCTCGTTAGTCTAGTGATCACAAGCGTGACGTAGAACATGGGGTAGTGGGTGTTGTATAACAATCGGCTCGCCCCCTCCTACGCGAAACTTACCTTTTATGTTCCTATAACGCATCGGACAAAACACCTTTTAATCCCGCCTGAGCCCAACCTTCACTCATCTGTTAACCGATTGAATTTAGTGATGTAATTGAGTTGGGTTTAGTGATGCCAGAGAAATTCAATTTTTTTTATTTTTTTATTATTTTTATTATTTAATCTTCATGTACAAGAGTGAAACATAAGCGGACTTAATGCCACAAGGCTTTCCCTACCAGTCAACCTTTGGGGCAAGCATTGTGATAGAGTGCAAAAAAATAAATAAAAAAAAGTACAATTTTTGTTAGCATCAATTGAAACACTTCAGGGTACCGACATACTAATACCTAAATATTAAAATACATACAAATAAACCGAATTTATACGAGAAACCAACAAAAAAACAATAACTTCACGCTTCACCTTTAAAAATAGTAATGTAATACGCTGGTCTCGCATTATTGTTCACTTCGAGTTGACATTATTAGCTGTACGCAAGCAAGTGAATTTAAATTTTTTACATGTCGCATTACTAAAATTGTTTTTGTTTTTAGTTATTAACGAAGAACCGGAAAATGTTAAACCAGTTTTAGTACCGCAGCTTCCATTCGAGTTTGTTTATAACTTCGGAGTTTTGTTTTCAATGGATATAACCATTAAAATTAAATCACCGAGTGTGACCTTGCACAATATCACATCCAGTACAGGTAAGCTTCAATATTCCATGATTTTCCTTAGACTAGACCGAACTCTCTCTCTAGAAATCTTCATCTCAGAGTCCTAGGACTCTAGGTTATAGGAACTTCTTGAGTATCAATCTAATTTTGTACTATTATTTAAAAAAAAAGTATTATTTTTGTGGTGTGAAGTCACGAATATTGTTCATCAGCACGTCACGTATAGTACATAGTTTAAGTTAAGGTAAATAAGCTGTGTTTGTAGCTTTAGTATTAGCATAGTGTCACGTACTATTATACTATATAAAGCTAAATTACCACTCACTCACTCACTCACTGACTGACATAATTGTTCTCCCAGATGGTGGATGGGGAGGTGGGTATATTTTGACAGATTCGTAAACAAGTAACTCCCGTGAGTATGGGAAAAGTGCCAAACCTCCCCTTTTCGCTCCCCTTCCTCCCCCTCCCTATCGTATCTCGGAAACAAAGAGACTTGGAACATTTTTTTTTTCAGATTCGTATAGAAGAGGCTCGGAAAAGTAAAAACCAGTTTTCAAAATTGATCCCTTTTTCCCCCTTCTCCCCCCTTTAGGCGGATCTCGGAAGTTGAGAGACTTGGAACATTTTTTTTTTCAGATTCATATTAAGGGGCAACGCGTTAGTCAAACTCATTTTTCGAAAAACGCCCCACTCTCCCCCACTTAACCCCCCCCCTTTTCACCCCTTTTTTTTCTACTGAAAAATGTTTTAATTCTTACCTAAAACTATTGAGGGGAGTGAAATTAAAAAAAATTGTATACCATTTCCTCCCCTCCCCAACCTCCCCTAAAACTGAAAGGGCTGTAACTTCGTAACGGTTAGAGATAGCCATTGGGTGTTTTAACAAATATTATAGTAGGCGTCGAAACCTGTCTGGTGGTAGGTAGCTTCTGAGTGGAGCGAACCTGCGAGACCGAGTGGAGCGAAGGGGGGAGGTGGCGAGCGAAGCGAGCCGGCGACCTCCACAGCGTAACGAAGGTTGAGTGGGTGAAGCGTAACTCAGGCCGACGACAAGCAAACTTTAGGGACTGTTTTTTTATGGGACTGGGTTTTTAAATACGGTTTTTTACTTTAATTTTATTTGGTTTTTATAATGTTTTAGGGGTTCTTAGGGGTTTTTATACTGATATAGGGGTAGTTGTAACGGATTTTCCAATTATTTTAAGGATTCCTATGGATTCTCAAAATTTTATGATGGTAAGGAATACTTCTCAAGAACACGACAACACGCGAGCTGCGCGCAGCTCGCGCACCCACGCAAATACTAGTCTATGTATATATATGCAACCAATTAAAGGAGAAGGGGTAGTTCTACAGTGGACTCTCGGAGTAGCACACATCTTGTTGTTTACTTAAGCCGTCTTCTCCCCCACATTGCATTTTGACTATCTCAAATGTTGCAGATCACGAAACTATCGATGTGACGAAGCTTCATGATAATACAGTAGGTGAATACTATCGTGTTTCTGGACCTTTAACATCCGCTGAAGTTAAAATCAAGCTGAACATAAACAAATTCGAGGTCTTGTGTTCATCTCTACTAGTAGCGGAAGGGAGGAGGGCTGACTTGAGAGTTAATGGAAAATTTCTAAGTAAGAGATTTTTTTATTGATACAAAAATGAGAGGTTTATTAAAAAAAACTTTATTGCAAAAAATAAAACCGACTTCAAAAACACGAAAAAGTGAAAAATAACTTTAGCTTCAGAAGTCGGTGACTTTTGTTTGATTGTTTTTTTTTGTCACCGACTTCTGAAGCTAAAGTTATTTTTCACTTTTTCGTGTTTTTGAAGTCGGTTTTATTTTTTGCAAAAAAGTTTTTTATTTATCCATTTTTAGGGTTCCGTACCCAAAGGGTAAAAACGGAACCCTATTACTAAGACTTCGCTGTCTGTCCGTCTGTCCGTCTGTCTGTCACCAGGCTGTATCTCATGAACCGTGACAGCTAGACAGTTGAAATTTTCACAGACGATGTATTTCTGTTGCCGCTATAACAACAAATACTAAAAACAGAATAAAATTCATATTTAAGGGGGGCTCCCATACAACAAACGTGACTATTTTGCCGTTTTGTCTAATGTAAAGATAATGGTACGGAACCCTTCGTGCGCGAGTCCGACTCGCACTTGGCCGGTTTTAGTTGTTCCCAAACAAATATTTGCCATGAATTTATTTGACATTGTTACCAATACATGTCATGGTAATAGGCGTGAGCAGCGGTGGCCCAGTGGTGGCGGCACCGACTTACGAACAGTAACTGGTGGGTTCGAACCCTGGTAGGCGTATTACTTTGTGCAATTTATTTCATCACCACTGCTCTCAAAATGGTGAAGGAAAACATCGTGAGGAAACCGGCATGTCCTAGTACCAAAACATTCGAAGACATGTGACATCTACAAACCCGCACTGGGCACGTGTGATGGATTATAGCCCATTCCCTCTCATAGAGAGGAGGCCTATGTCCCAGCAGTGGGAACATTAATAGGCTGATGATGAATAGGCGTATCCCTAATATATGGAACGCGGAGCGGGAGGGAGTGTCAGACTTTTACTGACTAAAACCCATCCATGTTCCTTCTTAGCCCTTTGTGTTCCGGGGCCACGGTATCTCTTTAGAACAGTCCCTTTTGCTGACATCTCTTTGAGGCGCGCGCGGAACACGAACGAACTGTCGAAATCTGGGTGTATTGTACACATCTGCGTACCCCCTCAGAGCATACAGGCGTGATGTTACGTCATTTGAGGCGCACGCGGAACACGATCGCGCCAACTTAACATACCTAACTTTCAAAATCTGGGTGTATTGTACACATCTGCGTACCCCCTCAGAGCATACAGGCGTGATGATACGTCATGATGTTGTATAAACAATAAACATCCAAGCGATTGCAACATTCACGGCACATTTGCCGTCTATTTTTGAAGAGTTCCATTGTATATCTCCGAAGATCAGCATCAGATGTTCACATAATTTAAGTGGGACCACACGGGAAGCACTAGCTTTCAAATAAAAAAAGAATCATCAAAATCGGTTCACCCAGTCGAAAGTTCTGAGGTAACAAACAAAAAAAAAAATACAGTCGAATTGAGAACCTCCTTTTTTTGGAAGTCGGTTGAAAACTAGCTGACGTCCTGCGGTTTCACCCACGTAGTTCCCGTTCCCGTGGGAGTACGGGCATAAAATATAGCTTATGCTACTCAGGGTGAATGTAGCTTCCTAATGGTGAAATAATTTTTGAAATCGGTTCATTACTTCCGGAGATTACCCCCTACATACAAACTTACAAACAAACAAACTTACAAACAAATGTTACCTCTTTATAATATTAGTATAGATTGTTTTGTAAGGCTTTTGAGAAAATTGTTTAATGAAAGTCATTAGTCAACTGATCATCATAGATGTCTGGGATCATAAATACTTATAGTTGTGAACATTGATCGTTGTTATTTATATTTTAGATAACATTTGTGTAGGCCAATGTGTGCTAGAAGTGGATCTCACAGACGAATGTGATGGTAAGTATTTCTCTACTCACTAAGACTTTCATTATACCGGAGATCTTGAATCTACTCTACGTATAATATCTATTCCCTTCCCGGAACCGGAGTGCTCGTTTGATCTCGCGGTTGAAGACGCGACTGCTGAGCGTGGTCCTAGGTTCAATTCCCAGGATGGGCACGAAATTTTCAACATAAAAACTCAGTCAGCAGTGAGATAAAATGGGCTAATTTAAAAGAAAAAACTCAGTT
Organism: Xestia xanthographa; assembly: GCA_905147715.2. Classification (NCBI taxonomy): domain Eukaryota; kingdom Metazoa; phylum Arthropoda; class Insecta; order Lepidoptera; family Noctuidae; genus Xestia; species Xestia xanthographa. The sequence continues at coordinate 27,383,964 of LR990653.1, read as the reverse complement.
GCAGCTCGGACACTAGAAGTAGGAGATGTTGCAGCTCTGTGGACGTTGGTCCTGCGCTTGAGTTCTCTGCGGTCGTGATGGATTACGATCCATTCGGATTATGGGAGTTCATCAACAGAAAGTGTGCCTGTGTTGACGCAAACACTCTATTGGGATTGGCCGCCATGACCGAAATTTAGTCCGGAGGACAATATGTTTTTATTATACAGGATGTAAACGAACCCTTCACGAAACTATCAACCAAGCATTCTGTACATCAAACTAAGTAACACTGCGCGAAAATTATTGCTGGGAAATTATTATTTTTTTAGTCCAAAATCAGTGTTTATTATGGTAGCGGTCAATGTAACGCACTCGAATGCTGATGATTGCGTTGTACAGTAGTACAGGGGTTATAGACGTATTTGAAATGAAGTTGAAACATTTAAAACTTGTATTTTTAACTCATGTCAAAATTTTGACCTACAATATCTCTTTAGCAAAAAACCACAGACACAACCAAAATAAAATATCACAATGACGGGAACAGCAAGGGCCTCTTGGCTTCGTTAAGGGGTTTTTGACACTCGTTATAATTAATTTTTAAAAGAAATAATTAACAAACATTCAGTTCAGTGTTTGTGTTATCTTGAACAGACTGACTCATCCGACCACTGCTACGTAGGACGTGCACGAAGATGTCAGTCACGGTACATTTTATTCCCAGTTTTTGTTTCGATCCTGCCTATAATTTAAATATAAACCAAAGTTAAGTTGCATAGCTTGCCCGTGGGTTGCTGTGGAGCGGTGCCTATATTCGCGACTGCACGAGCTATTCTCGAGTAGTTCGCCTTACAGTCACAGACAAATAGAAATGGATTTCAGCAGTATAAAAAGCTTGCTAAAAACCTAATAAAGTTCCTTCAAATATGTCCGTCGTTCAATCTAAGACATCGTATACTATCTACAACGATTATTTAATTTCTGTTTTGGAGTTATCCCTGAAAATGTCAGTCAAACAAATGGTACGCCTTAATCATGTTAACGCTGCATCTGTTATATTTATAGTGTACAGGATTAGTGGATAGATAGTTCTGTAGAATTATAGTCCTATAATTTAGTGAAACTTCCTAACAATACGAGGCTTAACTACAAATTTACTGTTATATTATTATAAAACAATTTTTTTTGCAGATCCTGTGCCCGGGCCTTCTCAAAATTTTGAGTTAATAATAACATATGTCATAGCATCCGTGATTGGGATGTGTGTTATAATATTAGTGATGTATTTAAGCATAAAAGAATATCGGCATCGGAATTCCGACCGAGTGGACGCAATAGAATTGAATACATACGTAAGTATTATGTTAAGGGATAACCTTTTTTGTGGTATGTACCTATATTCACAGCAATAAAACAATTTCTTTAAGCAGTGATGGCCTCGTGATGTTACTGACTCAAGTCATAGGTCTCAAGTTCCCCTCCGTATCAGAAGGACATTTTATGGGTTAAATGGCGTTAAAATAAAACAACCTTCTAGTAAAACGTCTGAAATTTAAAATTGTCATAAAATTTAATAAGATTCACAACTGTAATTCAAATCCACAAACGGACTTCAATTTGATTTAGAAACGGTTAAAGAAAACTGATTCTAAGTAGTTTTTTCATTGATATTTTTTTCTTTTCCAGGCCACCACAAACGAAGTTCTATATGCGGATCTCAGCTTGGCGCCTGGAGACAGTCAACCACCCAAACGTGAAGAAGAATCACCATATGCTCAAATAATTGGGGTGATGAAACCTGTTGATGGTTAAAAAAAGTAAATAAATGCTATCTGCTTTCGTTTTTTTGATTATTTGTTACAAATACTGTCACTATTGGTTACTGACACACTCTGGCTCTGAAAGTGGCGCCGATGACTGAAAAGTTGTGTGGTAATCGGTTGTCGAAGTATGTACAGTCGTGGTCTTTTCCGCCTGACCATTTAATTTTTTTTTTCGCTTAGATCATGCGGAGGCGCCAGACCACACCCCAAGTGCGCAGAATAACAATAACTCTTGTTTGGCGTGAGTCGTCAGTGCGCTCGGCCGATCGGTATCATTTCATTAATTATTTCTATACAAAGTCAACGGGGCGTTTCTGTTGTAAGTGCAAGCAAAAATTAACTTAGTGGTGATCAGGCAGGAGTGTCCTCGATAGTACATGTGGAAAGAAAAAGGTTGCGTAGGAATGAGGAAAATGTGAGGAAAGTTTTAGATGGGTATATGAGTAAAGGAAGATCAAAGAAACTATGGATCGACTGTGTTAATGATACGGCGAGAAAAGAAGTGTCTGATGAGATGACGATTAAATAAAGAAGTATGGAAGAAGAAAACATGTGAATTGGGATGAGGGTACTTAAGTAAATGATGATGATGACAAATACTGACACTATGTAAACTGTAGCTTCTCAAACACCCGCCAACAGACTATGGTCAGTTCTATCAAGCGCCAGTTCGCGCGCGCGCGTTCTACCAGTGAAAGAAGTTTGGAGGGAAGGAGAGCAAAGAAGCCCTCCACACTTTCCCAAACCATTGCAATTCCTGAAAGTTAGAATCAACAGTGAAGCTCGACGAAGTCCCAGAAATACAATTTAACTGCTTTGGATCCGGCAACAAAAAAAATCAAACAGTAAAATTAACAATGTTAAAAACCTCTCGACACAAAAAACAAACTCTAAAAACTAACAAATCATATTTTTACCCGACTGCGCGACGCAAAGGAGGGTAATGTGTTTATCAGTCTATGTATGTATGTATGTATGTATGTTTGTTTCTATGTGGCGTTCTAGAGACCAAATGCGTAGGCCGATTTTGATAATTCTTACGTCAATCGATTCGTCTTAACCTTGCGAGTGTCACTAAAGACATAACAGTAATCAAAATTCACCACAGCGACAACCAGACGCCATATTGTCAAAATGAAAAAAATAAAAGTTGATGAACTATGTCAAGTGGGGTATCGTTGAATAGGTATTTTAAAATCATCTTTAGGTTCCTTTTATCATTTTTCATTTTAAATAATAGTTTAGGATATATAACGATTTAAAGTTGTTTAACAAAGCAATCATTCTCGCTAATTCTGTTTAGGATCACGAGTTATGTTACGAAGAAATTTTAATGTTACCCATGGTCTTGTTAACGGAGCAATGGGTGTTATAAGGACAATTGAGTGGCCAGCTCTTCGGAGGGACCAATTGGAACCCGGAGAATTGCCACAGGCTGTTTATATAGAATTTGACAACAAAGCAATTAAAAACAATGTTCCTGGAGTAGGGGTCAGAATCGAACCATCGACGACAGAATTCGATGCACTTCGCGGACAGGGTAAAATAGAGCGAAGAATGTTGCCATTGATATTGTGCTGGGGTGTAACTGTACACAAGCTCCAAGGAACTACTTTGGAGCGAGCTGTGGTTGACTTAAGTTCACGCATTTTTGCTAAAGGTCAAGCATATGTAGCTATGAGCCGAGTTAGGTCTCTAGAGGGACTAATCATCAGTAGTTTAGACCACCGCAAGTTACTTAATAATCCCCACGATATTAACTCCCTCAATTAAATGACTAGATTGCGAAATTTACCATCTTATAACGAAGTCAATGAATCGTAACTAAAAAGTATAAAATAAAAAATAATAATTTAAAGAAAAACAAAAAACCCAATTTTTTTTTTAAATTAGTTTTTACGCAGTCGGGTTTTTTGTTTTTCTTTAAATTATCATTTTTTTATCGATAAAAATATTATTTGTTAGTTTTTAGAGTTTATTTTTTGTGTTGGGGAATTTTTAAAATTTTTAATTTTACTTTTATTTTATCCTTTTTAAAAAGAAACAGTTTTCAAAAATGGGTTTTCAGTAGGTAATTTCGAATCGATAGGACATATCGAAGGTAGTCAGATCCCCTCAAAGTCAAAGTCAAAGATTTATTTGCCGATAAATTTGGTTACAGAAGTTCTTACAATGGTATTACAGTAGCTTAATCAATCATAAAATAATGACATGCAAATTTTTGTTACAATTTTTTTTTTTTAGTTAGCCCGTATTGTCCCACTCCTGAGCAAAGGCCTCCCCCCATTCCTTCCACCTCTCGCGATGGTGTGTTACAATTAGATTATTTAAATTTAAACTGAAGGAATTCTTCTTCATCATCATCATCATCTGCAGCCTATTAATGTTCCCACTGCTGGGACACAGGCCTCCTCTCTGTATGAGGGAATGGGCTGTAATCCACCACGCGAGCCCAGTGCAGGTCGGTAGATGGCACATGTCTTCGAACTATTTGGTTCTAGGACATGCCGGTTTCCTCATGATGTTTTCCTTCACCGTTTTGAGAGCAGCGGTGATGAAATAAATTAGACAAAGTAATTAATGCGCCTTGCCTGGGTTCGAACCCACGACTTACTGTTCGTAAGTCAGAGCCGCCGCCACTGGGCCACTTGGCTGCTCAGTCGGTCAGATCCCCTCATCAACTATTAAAGAGCTGATGATCTTCAAACGTCTGATCAGGTCATGATGGTTACCTTACCATATACTTTCAATTTCATTGAAGCAACGGAGTGTGACGCGACGACATACGATTGGGCAAATGTGATAATGTATGGACGGCTAATTATGGTTTTTGATTTTAATGACTGAATAGTAACAATATACTGTTACATAATTTATTGTATTCGTTCTCTTCAGATGTAAGTGTGAAGACCCTAAGGAGAATTAAAATTGAAGGGTCTAAAAATCAGAGACAGTGGAACACTCCGGGGAAAAATCGTCCACATATAGCAACAGTTTCCAATTTGGATAATTTTGATATTTCAGCAATAAGGAACAAAATAAATGAATTTTATGGAGTTTGAAAACAAGTCCCAACACTGAGAAGCCTGCACAATGAGCTGAAGGAAGCCATTGAATTACGGGATGCCGTGAAACCCTCAGAAAATTTTTACACAAGAACGGGTTTGATTTTCAAAACAATAAAAATGAACGGGCTTTACTTACAGAAAAATATGAAATTGCGGCATGGAGACACAGATTCTTGAGGACAATACATCGAAAGAGGCTAGAAGATAAACAGATTGTTTACGTTGATGAGACATATCGTCCCCGTAGTTGGAAAATTAAATAACTCTGATTTTGTAGTTCTGAGATAAACGCGATTTAGTGTTTTTTTTTTAGTTAATGTACATTTGTTAAAAAATGTGAGACAATTTCACCGTCGGTAATTTTATATTTTGTGGACCTGATTACTTTTTGCATTATGCTTTAACAAACTGAACTCTATCTTTAACTTTAACTAAATAACACATAAAAAATCAAGTTGTTTAATTTTGCCACAACTGTTATTTATAACGTAACTACAATTAGCTACTTATTTCGGTTATTTATTTAGTTTTCCTACAAGCTAAATACATTTGGTAGAGTAAAATTTGGTGAAATAAATGCAGTTATTGAATTTATCGAACTCGAAATATTAAAATTTAGTGGCTTTGTACGTTATTATTACTTTGATATTTTTTTAACTACACACATCAAAAGTGTCTAGGGATCAAGCATTTTTATGCGGATTTCTTGAGACTGAGATGTGGCTTTGTAATAAATTTATGATTTTATAAATTTATATGGATCCTTTTTGGTGCATTTCATAATTTGAATCAGGAACTCTCAATCAAATTCGAGTAAAAGATGAAAATAAGCTGTCAATATTTTCCCTATAAAAACATACAACGCATTGAAGACATTATTAGTGCTACTGTTTCCCTACTACTGATTAAAACCAACGTTATTATGGAGCGGCGACGTCATTTAAGCAGGGAAGAAATGCTCAGAGCCGTGGGAATGATAGAAGCTGGTTCCCGGCAACGTACTGTAGCTTTAGCTCTGAATACAAGTCAGAGTGTTATCAGTCGACTTTGGACCCGTTACCGAAGCACTCGTACCGTGGCTGAGCACCATGGAGGACGGTATCGCTGCACCACACGGAGACAAGACCGATACATTCAAATCTTAACTCGAAGAGCTCCAACAATAACCGCCATGATGTTAGCCGTGAGGCTTCATCACTCTTCAGGGAACTTAATTAGCGACCAAACAGTCAGAAACCGCTTGCATGAAGTGAACCTTCATTCCCGAAGACCGCTACGGGTACCACCTATAGCAATGCACAATCGTAGGATTCGATATCAATGGGCTCTTGAACACAGAAATTGGGCAGAAGAACAATGGCGTTTCGTGTGCTTTTCTGATGAGTCTCGTTTTGGTATGAGACCGGATACAAGACGTATACGACACTGGAGAACCCCTGGACGCCAACAGCGATTAAAATCCTGCCAGGAAGTCCATCCTTATAGTGGTGGAACCATCATGGTATGGGCGGGTATTTGGATCGGCGGAAGAACTGAGTTGATTTGGATCAGAGGCAACCTCAACGCTCAAATTTATGCTGAGACGATTGTATCAGACGTCATCGTTCCTCTACAAGTGCAAATCGGTCCCTTATTTCAGTTAATGCATGATAATGCACGACCGCACACCGCAAGAGTTGTAAGACAGACTCTCGCCGCAGCTAACATCAATGTCCTGCCCTGGCCTGCTCAGTCGCCAGACTTGAACCCGATTGAGCATGCATGGGATATGCTACAGGGAAGAGCTCTGCCGAATATGGAGGGTATCCAGTCGCAAGAAGACCTTTTTTTGTTGTTGCAACGAACATGGGCGGCCATTCCACAGCGTGATTTGGATGAACTCATTTTGAGTATGCCAAACCGATGTTCTTGTGTTGTTAGTGTTCGCGGTAGAAACACGGATTATTAATTGTTTAAGTTACCCAATAAAATTTTAAAGAAAACTGTGTTTTCAGTCATTTTTTCGAACTTTAATGTTAGTGGTTCAAATGTCAAAAATCCCTTTATTAGGAAAATGGCAAATTTCTTTATTAATGCAAAGGTGACTTGGTTTATCGTTACTGTGACAAACGAAAACACTTTATTTGATGAATCCTTAAAGAAAATTTTAATTAATATCAATCAGGAGAAAAGTTATTGCAAAAATATATGTTGATCCCTAGATACTTTTGATGTGTGTATTATTGGTCTCATATAAAATAAAAGCTGTATTATGATAATAATAAAGTTATATTAAGGAAGAAATAGAAAAGTACAATAAAATTTAGAAAAAGTGTATTGTAATCAGAATACTTATCTTACCACAAACTTAAAAAAATAAACAAAAATACACCAATTATAACAAGTGAATCTGTGAGCGCCGCCACATCTTTTTGCTGTCGATACTTTGCCAGGTGTTGGCAACCTCACTGACCCGCCGAGAAGGAAGTGATTCGGCGTGATGGCCTCGTCATCATCGCTGTCTACTGATACGTGCGTGAGCGGCCGGCTGTTTACAGTGTACTCTGCCTCACACAATAAGGTGGACAACACCTCCTCGTGTGGATGTCTCTCGTGGAGGACGGCTTACAGGGCGGACTACACACAGCGGACAAGGCGCTCCCAGGCGCCCCCCTGAAGGGTGCTGATAGCGTTATGAAGCGCCACACGATGCCTCGGCGACTGGCCTCCCATTGGAAGGCGTCTCGGAGCTCCTTGTCGGCACCGTGCATGTTGGTGCCGTTGTCGGAGTGCATCTCGGTAGGGCAGCCTCGACGCATGGCGAACCGGCGCAACGCCAGTATAGCGGATTCTGCGCTGAGGGTGGCGGCGATCTCGAGGTAGACGGCTCTGGTGGTCAGACACGTGAATAGTGCTACATACCTTTTTTTGATGCTGACGATCAACGGTGACTGACAGCGGGCCGAAGTAGTCAAGCCCGTTGTAGGTGATGCCTCTGATGATATGCTAGGCGCGTTCTGGGGTGGTCGCCAGTCGCAGACACGGAGGGTTGTGCCTTGCGAATACGAGACTGTAGGCATTGTGCCAGTATCTTCTTCGTAGTCGGCCACATCTCGATAACCCAATAATGTTGTCGCACCTCGTTTATGGTGAGCTCTGTACCGCTGTGCTGTAGGCTTCTGTGTCCAGTCTATATATAACTGGGTGATGCGATGGTCACCGTGTGGAATGGGTGGTTGCTTTGCATCGTCGGCTATTTCGTGGATGGCGGCGATACGACTTTTCAGCCGTATGACATTGTCTATTAATTCTATACGAAGCGGCTTCAGTCGACTGTCCTTTTCTATGGAATTCTGTTGCTGTAGATTTGATATTTCTTGAGAGAACGACTGTTGCTGTGAGACCTGTATGAGTAGTGTCTCTGTTTTTCGGAGAAGTTCTGCTTCAATAGTGTATTTCTCGACCCGAGTGCCTCATGTCTTCGCCGTCATCTTGGGAAGGGGTTTGGTCGCCTTCTTCTGTTTTCTCCAGTCAGAATCCTTTTCTGTACTTTTCTGTGTACATTTGTAGAACGTTTTCTCCGTTTTATTTTAACAGGGATATATGAAGCGTAGGACGCTCGCTGCAGCACGAAATAGTCACTCCCACTTCTTCACGATCTGGAATAACTTCTGTCAGAGAAGGGCTGTTGTTGCCTTTTCTATCAGTGACTGTGAGTGTTCTTTGTTGATTGGAGGTTTCTCTGTAGGCCACGTCGACGGTTTGTCGTACAGAAAACTAGGTCCACGGAACCACTCATGATGCGAGTCAAAGTGGTGTGGTACGTCGCGAGTGGCGCTGTCAGCTATGTTTATTTTCGTAGGTGCCCATCGCCAGTCTTCGACCTTGCTGTTTTCTTCTATAGATGCTGTGCAATGGGCGACAAACGGTTTGTATACTCGCGATACTCTTCGAATCCACGTGAGGACGGTTTTGCTGTCTGTCCAGTACGTCATTGATGCGAGTTTGATGCCGTGTTCTTCTATGACGGCTGCTGCTATGCGGGTTCCCAATACCGCGGCCTGTAGCTCGAGGCACGGTATTGACTGTAGTTTGATTGGTGCCACTTTCGCCTTTGCCATGACGAGAGTGACGTGCTGTTTACCGTCTGCTGTTGTCGATCGCCAGTGACAGCTGCTGCGTACGCCATCTCGCTTGCGTCGGTGAAGACGTGGACTTCTGTTTCTGTAGCTTCACTGTATCTCGTATAGCATCTTGGTAAGTCGACGTTCTTGAGCTGTTGCAACTTCTCCACTAGGCGGACAGGTCTGGTTCGAGCGCTTAGTCCCAGTTGGTTCCTCGCCTCCAAGACTCCTGGGGAATCTGTTTGGCTCGAATAGTTAGTGGAGAGAGCAGGGCTGTTTCTTGCCTCAGGTGTATTTTGTTTTATGGCAATTATAAACAACTTAATTTATTTAATTTTATTTGCCTAGCATTTTATAAATTAATCACTATCTAGTTGTAGAAGAAATAGATAACATCAAGTATTTATAAATTAGGTACGTTATAATCAGAATTATTAATAGCAGAATTAAATAAATAGAGTTATTTAGTTTTCCTAGAACTTAGTTAGTTTTGTGAAACAATTTTTAAGTTGAGGATAAATTCAACAACTCATGTTATTTAATTTATTTGACATTCAACTTATCATTGACCACAGTTATTGATTTATTTACTGAGTTATTTATTTTTCCTTTAAAAAAATAGTGTTTGTCTGAAGATATTTATTATTCCATCTGTCCGACAAAAATGGCTATATTTTTGGAACGGATTAAGATACGAAAATGCCTGTAAGGCTTAAATATGCGGCATGTTTTAGGTGTTTTGAAAATAGGGAAAAGTGAAAATCGCCAAAATCGGACTTATTTAATTTTCCAACTACGGGGACGATATGTACATCAGAACTATAAAGTAAAAAAATCGTGGCAAGGACCTTCAACAAGTGGTGTCACTACTAATATATCGTCAGGAAAAAGACATATTATTGTGCATGCAGGATCGGAGGAAGGATTTGTGCCAGGTGCATTATTGGTATTCAGTACAAAATCCAAATCAGCTGACTACCATGATGATATGAATGCTACCAACTTTATGAAATGGTTTGAGGAAATGTTGTTTGTGGACTTTTTGAAAATAATAAAGAAGGCAGAATTAAAAGTACTGTTTTATTTAATACTAGCGGAGGTCCCGCGGTTTCACCCGCGTAGTTCCCGTTCCCGTGGGAGTACAGGGATAAAATATAGTTACTCAGGGTGAATGTAGGTGACAGATTATTTTAAATCCGTTCATTACTTCCGGAGATTACCCCCTACATACAAACTTACAAACAAATGTTACCTCTTTAGTATAGATATTACTTCATAATACACTCGAAAATTACAGGTCATAAAACATATAAAAAATATTTTACTTGCTGAATAATAAATAGTATCAACGCCGTTTAAGCAGTGTACAGCCAGGGTTAACAGCTCTTGATTTTTTAAAATTCACGCCTTTTTTTTTGGACAGCTTTCGCTGGCCAAACTCTAGCTAGTGGTAATAAGATATAGTTTCCAATGTTTAGAGATCGACCTTGGGGCATCAAAGACGATTTCCCTTTACGTTATTAAACATTGGAATCCGTATCTTGTTACCACTAGCTATGTATGAATTTACGTTGGATAAAAATAAAAGGCTCTGCCCTGCCGTTACTGGTGTGCGCTGGCCTTTAGGTGTTTGCGGTACACACTAATCTATTTCAGTTTTCAGTCATGATGCATTCCTTAATGCTCGTAATACCTAATTTGGGCATTACAAACATGGAACTTTCCGCTGTGAATAGGGATAACCACAAAATAATTTAGCATGACGCGATAACCTCATAAAATTAAGGTTGAGTAAGTGTATCAAAATAACTGAATATAGTAATTGGCTTAACTACCAAATTGTATTATGTAATAACTTGGTCTTGGCGAAGAAAAGTCACCCCATCTCTGCCCGTGTCGGTAATGTAAGATGCGGCTACAGAATGAGCAGCTTCGTGTACCTGTCTGCTACTAACAACATACTGTGATTATTACGGTTCACCCTTGTTTGGTATAACAACGTTTTGTCGATAATCGCTTCGGATAATTTTAGTTACAATAAAGTCATTTCGTATAATTATTCATTTGACCGAATAATTAATTGGTAGATTTTTATTTAGCATAATTATTTCTTTGAAATACCTAATGTCATATGACCGAATTTTTAAATGCACTAATTTTATTTAAACTAATGTTTCACTAGACTAATAATGATTTAAGTAGTCGAAAGATCGTATCGAATATTCAGTTCGTTAATAATTCGTTTCCTTTCATTGTCTATAAATTAACATTGTTTCTTAATACATTAATAATTATTTATGGCATACAATTAACGAACCACCAGATTTAGCAAAATGTAACGGCAAAAAAATCACCTTTGATTGCCAAAATTAGTAAATGATCACCAAAATTAATCCCCATTTTATCGTAAAATTAGAACCAAAAATATATTTATGAGCACCAGAAATTGAACTGTTATGCTCTTGCATCCGAGTCGAGGGAGACCCGGTCGACGGAGCCCCGCTTCGTGGGGCTCCGTCGGCCTACTCCTGAATGGTTTATAAAAAAATAACCACGATGGGTATGGTACCTTCTAACCTAATCTATCCATGTCGGGGTGCCCCAAGTCGGCCTAGGCAAAACTAGTTTGTCATCAACCACCTCATTAAAATTTGATCGCATTTAATTTCAGATTAGTCTGTGTTTTCTTTTTCTAAATAAAAAAATTGCAAATATTTACTATGTTTTGTTTTCTGCATAACATTAGGTACACCAATTGAGTATTCGATAAAATAAATGTTATACCACCTGAAAATTACATCAAATGAACATTATACCTTTTGATCAATAGCGCAAATGTTGTTATTGCAAATAAATATTCGATGAAATGCAAATTATGTTAATCATTATTATACAAATTGATTAATTATTTTCTTATACGTTGTTCGAATTAGTAACATTACATCAAAAGTTGTTATAGACAGACATAGACATTGGAAGAACATTCTACAGTGAATGATTACTTTTATCATCTCTTATAGCAGTATTCCGTGTCAGTCCTCGCTCAGACCTCATCACTCGCCGAGTCTCAAAAGTTCCGTCATGGAGTTTGCGAAAGGGCAATGGAACGCAGCATTCTGGGTGTCATAAGACAAGACAGGGTTCGAAAGTCGAAACACCACGCTGAGTTCCAAAATAGGCATAGTGGATGCTGGCAAGAGGGCTGTTAGGCCAAAATGGGATTTGGGAGGGTCAACCGCATGCACGGTGACCGCTGGGCAAGTCTCCACACGGTAGTTGCAGGAAGACGGACGGTGCCGCCGAAGTCGCCCCAAAAAGAGATGGCGAGACGATCTGGACGTGTACAGCGAGGGCTGGTTTGATTAGGCACGGGTAAAGAGCTTAGGAAGGAATTTGGGGGGCGGCCTTTACCCAGCAGTGGGCATAAACGGTTACCACATATTCAGTATATCATTCTGGATGTATACTTTTTCATTGATAATTTAAAAAAAAAACCGCTTTGGCATTCATTTTGACATGTAAGCATTGCACTTTTTTAAGAAACAACAGACTTTTTTTTTATTTGTGCTTCGGTGTTTCTTCCAGCCTGTAGGTATATACCTTACTTCAGTGTATAGCTCAATCCCTTTCCTACCTGACTTAATACATTCTATACTGATATAATAATAAAGCTAAAATCTTAGTTTAGTTTTTTGGACGCGCTAATCTTTCGAACTACTAATTGAATTTGAAAAAATATTTTTGCATAAGATTGCCCATTGCTCGAGGAAGGTTATTAGCTACTAAACATCACGCCCCTAAAGAGCCGAGCAAGCAGGTGTAACGTCGGGTCACAGCTAGTCTATATTTATGCCAATATTTTAAAGAAGAATGATTTGATTTTTTTGTTTGTGTTTGTTACGATTTAACTCAAGAATTACTTAACTGAATTTAAAAATTCTTTCACCATTAGAAAGCTACATCTTTACCGAGTAACATAAGCTATAAATTATATTGATATCGTGCAAATTAGCCGAGCTATCACAATTTTTGCAGACGAAGTCGCGAGCGAAGTGCTAGTTTAATATAAAGGTAACAAACACATTGTTATCGCTAGCACTGAGCACTAACTTTGGTGTAATTAACCATATTGTTATTAGGAGGAAATTATTATAGAAGGAGGATAATAAATGCTAATACAAACATAATATTGTTAGTGACTTCAGTTCGTTTTTTATTACTAATACTAGTAGTTGCACGACGGCACGTATTATTATAATTATTATTCATTTTAATTTAGTGTAATAATTTAGTTAGTTTTCTTACATCAACATGCAAATAATGATTGCCTTTGTTTCTCTTCTGACTATCAGTTTGGCTGCAATCGTGAGGGTTTATGATGCCCATGATTATCGTAAGTAAAGCTTTCCTTATTTTGCATGATATCGAAATACTCCTTATAATTAATATATTGTTAGGAGGTTCCTCTCTCAAGAGCCATGACCTCTGGTAGCTAGTATCCAGTTCCCAGCGCTGCTGGTGGGCTACTATTTTTTATATTTTGAAATGTTTTTTTTTTGTTTTTATGATAGGAAAATTTAAAAATGTAAATAATATGTAACGAAATGGGTAAAGGAACTATAAAATTATCAAATAACTGTGTGTGTTTGTGAGATTTGTTTTGAAAACTGTGGGGGAATTTTAGGTGATTTTCCAAAGAAACTTCAAAAATGCTGATAATTAGTCAATCTATGTATTGCTTCGTTGGAGAACAAAAATGGAAGACAAAATGACAAGAAAGTACAGAAAATCCTTACATCTAACTACAAACTAATGAGTACGCAACGTTGATTGTTGCTCTCTCCAAACGAGCAGGCGTTAGCTCGAACATGCCCCCGGACGTTGGAAGCAGCAGAGGCGCTTTCAACCAAGCGCAGAATCAACGGGCAGTGGGCAAATCCTATTGAAGGCTCTTCTGACGACTCCAGTGGATGTTTTGACGTCTGCCACACGAACAATTCCATCTGATCCCGGGTGAACGGCGACGACTCTCCCCAATCTCCATTTAAGAGGAGGAAGATGGTCCTCCTTTATGATGACCAAGGAACCCAACTTGAGCATATCTTTGCTGGTATGCCACTTGGTCCTGTGCTGCAGCTCGGACACATATTCCTTACTCCAACGAGCCCAAAAATGCTGACGTAGCTGCTCGATTCGTTGGAAACGGGACAATGAAGCAGTGGAGTGGTTCTCTAAATCTTGCTGCGGGATTGACGTCAGCGGTCGGCCAACAAGAAAATGACCCGGAGTCAGTGGTGTGCAATCCGCTGGATCGGATGACAGCGGCGTCAGTGGACGTGAATTTAATATCGCTTCAATCTGGACTAATGTGGTGTTAAGTTCTTCGAAGGTTAAGTAACAATTTCCCAACACTCGCCTGAGATGATATTTAGTTGATTTTACACCCGCTTCCCAGAGTCCGCCAAAATGAGGTGTATACGCGGGTATAAAATGAAATTTAATTCCGTCATTAGCCAATTGCTCGCCCAAGGAATTGCAATTAGATTTAAGAAAATTCGAAAGTTCGTTGCATGCACCAACGAATGAGGTACCGTTGTCGGAGTAGATGTCACTGGGTTTTCCCCGTCGCGAGATAAATCTAAATAAAGCTAGTAAATACTTGTTGCTGGTTAAGTCACTCACCAGCTCTAAGTGGATAGCCTTCGTGGTGAAGCACACAAAAATGGCTATGTACACTTTTACCAGCCTACATCCCCGACCCTGCCTACTAGCAGCCATGATGGGACCAGCATAATCCACACCAGTGCTCTCAAAAGGGTAACCACCTGGAAGGAAACGCTGCTGCGGTAAATTACCCATTAATGGAGTAACTGTTCTACCCGACATGCGACAACAACGCACGCAATTACGATAACAACTCTTTGCTAGGCTTCGTCCACCTATAGGCCAGTATGAATCCCTGATTGAAGCCAGCAATAACTGAGGACCTGCATGCATAAGCTTTCTATGTTCAAATTCGAATAGTAATTTCGTAAATTTATGAGTGGACTGTAAAAGAATAGGGTGCTTTTTATCAAAAGAAAAAGTTGAATTTGCTAAGCGTCCTCCGACACGCATGATTTTATTATCATCTAAAAATACATTAAATTTTATTAGGGCGCTTTTATGAGGCAACTTCTGATTACTAATGAGTAATTTGTACTCGGGAAATGATTCAATCTGACTCCTAATTATTATAATATTTAATGCGTCCTGCAACTCGTCTTGTGATAGGAAACTGGGACAAGGAAGCTTTCTACACAACTTTATGAATCTTAAAACTGTTGCTACACTACGGATTAACCTTAAATAACTAGAAAAACGATTAAAATCGATGATTGTATCACATTGATTTTTACAACTAACACTGGCGCTCAATAAAGCGTGAGGTCGAGTTTCAGGCAGCTTGTCTGGCTCTAATGATTTATGTTGAGACGGCCAATGAGACTGGACTTGCTTCAAAAAACTGGGACCACTCCACCACAAGTCCAAAGATTGCAGAATTCTAATATCCACGCCTCGTGATATTAGGTCTGCAGGGTTCTTGGCAGTTGGGATGTGTCGCCAAGTACAGTGCCCTGTCTTGTCTAAAACTTCAGCAACGCGATTGCGCACAAATGGCTGAAGCTTAGAAGGTAGCATCTGCAACCATCCCAACACGACGGTGGAGTCAGTCCAGCAATAAACATGACTAAACTTTAGTCTCATTGAGCTCACAACCTTCTCGCATAAACGAGCTCCGACTACTGCGCCACACAATTCCAATCTTGGAATGGTGGTCGGCTTAATCGGCGCCACTCGACTTTTAGCAGCTAAGAGACGAACCATGTATTCACCCTCATCATTGGCACTACGTACATAGACGCACGCACCATACGCACGCTCTGATGCGTCTGTGAATACATGTAGTTCCAGTATATTATGTGAATCACATATAACGTGCCGTGGAACACGAAAGTTATTGATAAGCGGCAATGCTTTGACAATAGCATTCCAACTAGCATTAAGTGGCGGGGATAATGGCTCATCCCACGAGAGCTTGTTTAACCACATTTGTTGTAGAAACATTTTCATTGTGACTACGCAAGGAGATAAAATTCCTAAGGGGTCAAAAATACGTGCTATGGCAGAAAGTACATCACGCTTTGTTACAGAATCCTTAGATGGCAACGTTAAACTTGAAAACCCAAACTCGTCGGAACTAGAATACCAGTTAAGCCCTAATAACTTATTCGGTTCATTAGATCCCATTTCTAAATCTAATGACGACTGAGAAGCTCCGGAGACTACGCTAGGGACGTTGGATCTCCACTTTCTAAGCGGCATGCAAGCAGATGCTAGTGCGTGGGTGACCTCTGTGCGGATAAACATAACCTCATTCAAATCATCACTTCCTGTCAAGAGGTCATCAACGTAAAAATCATGCATGATGACGTCAGCAATCTTATTTCTGCTACCTGAGGATGACTCACCTATTGAAAGCGAAGAGATCTTACTGTCATTGGATTGATAATCCATCCCTATTTGCTTGAGGCAACGTGTAGCAAGAAATGGTGCACTAGCCGTACCATATGTGACGGTATTCAATTTGAAAACCTTGACAGGATCACATGCATTATCACGCCACAGAACCTGTTGGAGGTACCTATCAGATGGGTGGACGTATATACATCTATACATTTTCGCAACATCAGCCGATAAAACGAATTTGTGTTGTCGAAACCGAAGAAGTATAGACATAAGATCGTCCTGCACTGTAGGACCCACCATCTGCACGTCGTTGAAGGATACCCCTGAAGAAGTAACACAACTTGCATTAAAAACAACACGAAGTTTGGTAGTTGTGCTACATTCACGCAGTACCCCATGGTGTGGTATGAAATATCCACTGGGACTGTCATTATTTTTATTTTCGGTCATATGTCCTAAAGTCTCATATTCAGACATAAAGTCGCGATATAATTTACCAAACTCTGGCTTGGACTTTAGTCTGCGTTCTAGGGAATATAGACACTTAGAAGCCCTTTTGAAGGATTCTCCTAAAATAGAAGGATTTTGCTTAACAGGAATACGAACACAAAAATGTCCGCTGTCTAAACGTGTCGTATTCTTGACAAAATGCTCTTCACACAACTTTTCCTCGGGTAAATAATGCGAGGATTGTGAACTAATCTCTTCTAGATTCCAGAATTTCTCTAAATCGGTGCGAATTTTATTTAAATCACCGTTACTGGGGGAATCAGTATGAGTTAAATTGCACGAAATATTATTCGACAATAACTTACCATTATTATAAGTAACAGGGCCAGAAACAATCCAGCCTAACAGCGTTTCACACAACACGGGCTTGCCTACTCCTAGTCTAATTCTCTGTGAACCAACCAAGTCCCAGAAGAGATCCGCTCCTATTAAGACATCTACTTCTGAAGGCATGTAAAAGTTAGGGTCAGCCAAACAGATATTATCTGGAATATTCAGGTCTGAAATGTCGACTTCACGACAAGGCACAACAGTCGTTAACGATGGCAAAACAAAACAATAAAACTTAGCAACATAACTATTATCTAATGACGTCATTTTTACATGACATGTTTTGCCTACGCGAGAACTTACGTTATTAATGCCATAGACCGATCCATTTATCTGACTAGTATTTAAGTTAAGCCGTGTACATAACCGTTCCGTAATAAAACACGATGTACTTCCGCTATCAAGCAGGGCCCGCACTACGTGCTCACGATCATTCTGATCACATAACTTGATAAGAGCGGTGGACAATAACACAGCGTGTTGTTTACGCTCACCACTTAGCGAGCTGAGATCCGCAGACAAAGTTAAATTATTCGCACTCACATCAGTGCTAGCCACGGCGTTAGTGGGTGATGACGTTGATACGGAATGGGACGAGCTACCGTTTGGTCTGTTATCATTAGTGCAAGAATTCGCCGTACCTTTATTCTCCGACGAATGAATCAAAGTATTATGTCGGCGTTTACATAACTTGCATCCCGGCTTTTTGCATCGGTTAGCAAAATGACCTGCATGAAAACAGTTATAACATACTTTATAGTTAGGTATTAATTTAAGTCGGGCGTCGGTGCTAAGTGAAAGGAATTGTGAACAACTACTTAACACGTGATCAGCCTTACAGTGCGGGCATAACTTACTTAATTCGGACCTGGAATTATTAGAATCTTGTGATACAACCATAGATTTCATCTTACTAGAATGGGAACTAGGCTTACCGGGAGTGGGATTAGTGCTATTTCGTGCTGTTTCTAGTGTTTCTAACAAGTCAGCGCGAAAGCGAATAAATTGAATAAGTGCAGCAAATGTTATTGTGCTATCCTTGTCCGTACGACCTTTGTGCTCCTCCCACTCACGATAAGTTGACCGATCGAGCTTCTGAGTCACCATAAATATTAATAAAGTATCCCAATGCTTGATGGGCTCACCTAACGCTTCCAACGCACGGAGATTTTTATTAAGTTGATCAATCAATCCTTTCAACGCCACAGATGACTCCTTTGTAATAGAATTCAAATAATATAAGGACGACACATGATTTTGAACTAACATTCTTTTGTTATCGAAGCGATCACAAATTAACTTCCAAGCTGTATCGTAATTACTTGCGGAAAACTCAATCCCATGGATTACAACAGCAGCAGATCCTTCCAGAGACGCTCGCAAATAATGGAATTTATTAATTTGATCAATTTCATCGTTAGAGTGAATGAGGCTAGTAAAAGTGTCGCGGAACTCCAACCAATTGCTAAAACTCCCATTAAATTTAGGTAGCTGTATCGTGGGTAACTTAACAGGCTTACGTTGACTAACACGAGTACATTTTGTACTAATCATGGACTCATTCTCGCTGTTATATTTACATAACAGCTCCTGTGCCCTAGCCAGTGCTTTGTAATACTGTGTATCGAATTCAGTACGCTCTGAGACTTGAGCTTTATCATCATCTACCAGACATTCCAATCGCAACTGTACCTCATCGTAATGCTCATACAAGGACTCGATTCTTCCAATCCGTAACTGCAACTCCTTGACCTCACAACTAGTCAACTCCTTGTCGCTGGATGCATCAAGGTAATTAATAAATGCAGTTAAGCGTCCCTTAATGCTTCCTCGTTTTTTAATTAGTTCTCTTTCTTCGGACATACTGGGAATCGAATGTAGTCAACCTGGAATTTATACAATAACAAGGTATATTTTTATGCAATACTGAAATAACTTATGTTAGGAACCCTACGTCTAGTTACTATTGTAAATAAAACAATTTAACAAAGGATGTTTACACTGTAAATAATGAATTCTACCTGTTGTAAACAATATCAATACAGAATGGGATTTTTAATTTAGACTTTGATTTAAGCTAGGTACAGAAATTCCTCAAAACTTGAACACTTAATTACCTAACGTTTAACTATATGCAATACAATAACAAATTAATAAGTAACTAAATTGACTAATACGGTTTAAAAAACTGAATAAAACTAATTATGACTTGTAACATCATCTAACACCAAACTACACACTAATAACTATTTACTATGAATAGAACTGGTATACTGCTATACAATACAATTATAAATGTAGCAAAATATCTACTGAACTTTCCACTATATTAATTAGAAAGAACGTATAATTGTATTTGCAAAAGTATCATCAAACAAAATAATGATAAGTACTAGAAACTATTCACAATGTACTAAGGTAAATAAGTTATTTTTAACAATATTCAGGAAAATAAAATACTAACCTTTTAACATCGCTAATTATGGTTATTTATTACCTGAACGAGTGTTGGGTGATGAGTTTTTAACTATAATATTCTTAACAGCGCTCGCAGCTTGAAGTTCACAATCACGTTGCCGGCTTATAACCTCGTCGGCACATCTCCCGGGTAATATTTACACAAATCCACTGATTTTTAGCAAATCTTCATTGTATTACCAATCCGGCTCGGTAATGGACCAAAATGTGGGGGAATTTTAGGTGATTTTCCAAAGAAACTTCAAAAATGCTGATAATTAGTCAATCTATGTATTGCTTCGTTGGAGAACAAAAATGGAAGACAAAATGACAAGAAAGTACAGAAAATCCTTACATCTAACTACAAACTAATGAGTACGCAACGTTGATTGTTGCTCTCTCCAAACGAGCAGGCGTTAGCTCGAACAAAAACCATAATGCCTCGTTAGTCTAGTGATCACAAGCGTGACGTAGAACATGGGGTGCTGGGTGTTGTATAACAATCGGCTCGCCCCCTCCTACGCGAAACTTACCTTTTATGTTCCTATAACGTATCGGACAAAACACCTTTTAATCCCGCCTGAGCCCAACCTTCACTCATCACTGTTAACCGATTGATTTTAGTGATGTAATTGAGTTGGGTTTAGTGATGCCAGAGAAATTCACAATTATTTATTTATTTTAACTTCATGTACAAGACTAGCAGAGAATGCCTTGTGGCATTAAGTCAACCTTTGGGACAAGCATTGTGATAGAGTGCAAAAAATAAATAAGAAAAATACCATTTTTGTTAGCATCAATTGAAACACATATATAGGGTACCTACATACTCTAACCTAACCTAAACATTGAAATATATACAAATAGTCCAGAATACGAGAAACCAACAAAAAAAAAAAAAACAAAACAATAATCACTTCACCTTTAATAGTTATTTATGCAACTGTTGTATAATGAGGGGTATTAAAACACGAATGTGGGATAATAGTGACAGTAGAGTGTTTTAATACCTAATTATGTACAGTTGCATAGAACACTATAACTATATCCATGATATGAATCCTCCATAAAAGGTTCTGAAACCATAGGGTGTTGTACTGTTATAAGAAGTCTATGTAAATTCATGGAAAGTTTAATTGCTGAGTATTTAATACAAACAAACCATGTATAGGTAATAATATAATTATTTACATTTTGGATTGTACAATTATTAAAATGCACAAAGTTTGTGTTTTGTACCTACATAATGCAATACTAATATCGAACAAAAATGGCGGGATTCGATGTGAATTCGAATTAACCTAAATTCTTTTTTTTTTTTTTTTTCGGCGCTGTGGTTGTGAATCGCACGTGCTAGACAATGTTCTTTTTTTAAAACGAGTTGCATAATGAAATTCAGTACAACATTATAACACCCGTTTGGGTGTTATAATGGTTATTATGACACTGGCTGTTTTAATGTTGGCCATAAGCTAACTGTTTCAGATACTTTTATAGAGGATTTATAGCATGGATGTAGATAAAAATAGTAATGTAATACGCCAGCGTATTACATTACTATTTTTATCTACATCTTACTTCAGGGTACCGACATACTAATACCTAAATATTAAAATACATACAAATAAACCGAAATACGAGAAACCAACAAAAAAACAATAACTTCACGCTTCACCTTTAAAAATAGTAATGTGAATCGCTGGTCTCGCATTATTGTTCACTTCGAGTTGACATTATTAGCTGTACGCAAGCAAGTGAATTTAATTTTTTTACATGTCGCATTACTAAAATTGTTTTTGTTTTTAGTTATTAACGAAGAACCGGAAAATGTTAAACCAGTTTTAGTACCGCAGCTTCCATTCGAGTTTGTTTATAACTTCGGAGTTTTGTTTTCAATGGATATAACCATTAAAATTAAATCACCGAGTGTGACCTTGCACAATATCACATCCAGTACAGGTAAGCTTCAATATTCCATGATTTTCCTTAGACTAGACCGAACCCTCTCTCTAGAAATCTTCATCTCAGAGTCCTAGGACTCTAGGTTATAGGAACTTCTTGAGTATCAATCTAATTTTGTACTATTATTTAAAAAAAAAAGTATTATTTTTGTGGTGTGAAGTCACGAATATTGTTCATCAGCACATCACGTATAGTACATAGTTTAAGTTAAGGTAAATAAGCTGTGTTTGTAGCTTTTGTATTAGCATAGTGTCACGTACTATTATTATATCTTATACTATATAAAGCTCGATTACCACTCACTGACTGACTGACTGACTCACTGACATAATTGTTCTCCCAGATGGTGGATGGGGAGGTGGGTATATTTTGACAGATTCGTAAACAAGTAACTCCCGTGAGTATGGGAAAAGTCCCAAACCTCCCCTTTTCGCCCCCTTTCTTCCCCCTCCCCATCGTATCTCGGAAACAAAGAGACTCGTATTTTTTGTTTTTTACGGATTCGTATAGAGGAGGGTCGGAAAAGTAAAAACCAGTTTTCAAAATTGACCCTTTTTTCCCCCTTCTCCCCCCTTTAGGCGGATCTCAGAAGTTGAGAGACTTGGAACATTTTATTTTTCAGATTCATATAAAGGGGCAACGCGTTAGTCAAAATCATTTTTCAAAACTCCCCACTCTCCCCCCCTTCACCCCTCCCCCCATCGTATCTCGGAAACTAGGACACGTAGCGGCTTTTTGATTTTTACTATAAATTATTATTGAGGAGCGTTTAAATTTGTACACCCTTTCCACCTCTCCCCAACCTCCCCTAAAAATAAAAGGGCTATAACTTCGTAACGGTCAGAGATAGCCACTAGGTGTTTGAACAAATATTATTGTAGGCGTCAAAACCTGTCTGGTGGTAGGTAGGTTCTGAGTGTAGCGAACCTGCGAGACCGAGTGGAGCGAAGGGGGAGGTGGCGAGCGAAGCGAGCCGGCGACCTCCGTAGCGTAACGAAGGTCGAGTGGGTGAAGCGTAACTTAGGGGCGACGACAAGCAACTTTAGGGTTAAGTTTTTAAGTATGGTTTTTTACTTTTATTTTATTAGGTTTTTTTTTTAAAATTAATTTTATAATGTTTTAGGGGTTCTTAAGGGTTTTCATAGTGATTTAGGGGTAATTGTAACGGATTTTCCAATTATTTTAAAGATTTCTATGGATTCTCAAAATTTTATGTGGGTAAGGAATACTTCTCAAGAACACGACAACACGCGAGCTGCGCGCAGCTCGCGCACCCACGCAAATACTAGTTATACTATATAAAGCTAAATTACCACTCACTCACTCACTCACTGACTGACATAATTGTTCTCCCAGATGGTGGATGGGGAGGTGGGTATATTTTGACAGATTCGTAAACAAGTAACTCCCGTGAGTATGGGAAAAGTGCCAAACCTCCCCTTTTCGCTCCCCTTCCTCCCCCTCCCTATCGTATCTCGGAAACAAAGAGACTTGGAACATTTTTTTTTTCAGATTCGTATAGAAGAGGCTCGGAAAAGTAAAAACCAGTTTTCAAAATTGATCCCTTTTTCCCCCTTCTCCCCCCTTTAGGCGGATCTCGGAAGTTGAGAGACTTGGAACATTTTTTTTTTCAGATTCATATTAAGGGGCAACGCGTTAGTCAAACTCATTTTTCGAAAAACGCCCCACTCTCCCCCACTTAACCCCCCCCCCCTTTTCACCCCTTTTTTTTCTACTGAAAAATGTTTTAATTCTTACCTAAAACTATTGAGGGGAGTGAAATTAAAAAAATTGTATACCATTTCCTCCCCTCCCCAACCTCCCCTAAAACTGAAAGGGCTGTAACTTCGTAACGGTTAGAGATAGCCATTGGGTGTTTTAACAAATATTATAGTAGGCGTCGAAACCTGTCTGGTGGTAGGTAGCTTCTGAGTGGAGCGAACCTGCGAGACCGAGTGGAGCGAAGGGGGGAGGTGGCGAGCGAAGCGAGCCGGCGACCTCCACAGCGTAACGAAGGTTGAGTGGGTGAAGCGTAACTCAGGCCGACGACAAGCAAACTTTAGGGACTGTTTTTTTTATGGGACTGGGTTTTTAAATACGGTTTTTTACTTTAATTTTATTTGGTTTTTATAATGTTTTAGGGGTTCTTAGGGGTTTTTATACTGATATAGGGGTAGTTGTAATGGATTTTCCAATTATTTTAAGGATTCCTATGGATTCTCAAAATTTTATGATGGTAAGGAATACTTCTCAAGAACACGACAACACGCGAGCTGCGCGCAGCTCGCGCACCCACGCAAATACTAGTCTATGTATATATATGCAACCAATTAAAGGAGAAGGGGTAGTTCTACAGTGGACTCTCGGAGTAGCACACATCTTGTTGTTTACTTAAGCCGACTTCTCCCCCACATTGCATTTTGACTATCTCAAATGTTGCAGATCACGAAACTATCGATGTGACGAAGCTTCATGATAATACAGTAGGTGAATACTATCGTGTTTCTGGATCTTTCACATCCGCTGAAGTTAAAATCAACTTTAACATAAACAAATTCAAGGTCTTCTGTTCATCTCTACTAGTAGCGGAAGGGAGGAGGGCTGACTTGAGTGTTAATGGAAAATTTCTAAGTAAGAGATTTTTTTATTGATACAAAAATGAGGGCTTTATTAAAAACTAGCTGACGTCCCGCGGTTTCACCCGCGTAGATCTCGTTCCCGTGGGAGTACAGGGATAAAATATAGCCTATGCTACTCAAGGTGAATGTAGCTTTTTACCAGTGAAACAATTTTTAAAATTGGTTCATTACTTCCGGAGATTACCTCCTACATACAAACATACAAACAAATGTTACCTCTTTATAATATTAGTATAGATTGTTTTGTAAGGCTTTTGAGAAAATTGTTTAATGAACTGATCATCATAGATTTCTGGGATCATAAATACTTATAGTTGTGAACATTGATCGTTGTTATTTATATTTCAGATAACATTTGTGTAGGCCAATGTGTGCTAGAAGTGGATCTCACAGACGAATGTGATGGTAAGTATTTCTCTACTCACTACGACCTTCATTCAAACACTTGTTATAATTATTTTTTAAAGGAAATAACAAACATTCAGTAACCATTACTAGTAAATATTGTGTTTGTGTAATCTTGGGTGTCGTATAAGGCGACTAATGTCTGAGGCAGAACACCTTGCGCCTCCGTAGACCAGAGAATGGGCAGCAGCGTTTTCTGTTAGTCTTTCATCACTGCGATCTCCAATCCGCCTGCCAAGCGTGGAGATTACGGCAGATTCCTCCCATCATGGGAGAGGCTTATGTCCAGCAGTGGACGTTATGGGCTGTAGTTGTTGTTGTTGTTGTTGTAATCTTGAACAGACTGACTCATCTGACCACTGCTACGTCGGACGTGCATGAAGATGTTAGCCACGGTTCATTTTATTCCCAGTATTTGTTTCGATCCTGCTTATATTTAAATATAAAGCAAAGTTAAGTTAAGTTGCATAGTTAGGCCGTGGGCTGCAGTAGAGCGGTGCCTATATTCGCGACTGCACGAGCTATTCTCGAGTAGTTCGCCTTACTGTCACAGACAAATATAAATGGATTTCAGCAGTATAAAAAGCTTGCTAAAAACCTAATACACTTCCTTCAAATATATCCGTCGTTCAATCTAAGTCATCGTATACTGTCTACAACGGTTATTTAATTTCTGTTATGGAATTATCCTTGATATTAGTCAAACAAAGTAGCATTTGTTTGACTAACATCATTAATTTTCTCCTTAATCATTTAACCGACTTCAAAAAAGGAGGAGGTTATATGTTCGTGTGTATGTATTTTTTTTTATGTATGTTACCCGATTTCTTCCCCATTTGTGGACCGATTTTTTAAATTCTTCTTCTTCTCTTCGTCTTCTTTTTTATTTGAAAGAGTATACTCCTGAGGTGATCCTATTTAAATTTGTTGAAGATCTGATGCTGATCTTCGAAGATATATAATTAAACTTTTCAAAAATAGACGGCAAATCTGTCGTCATTGCTGCATCGCTTGGATGTTTATTGTTTATACAACATCATGATGTAACATTACGCCTGTATGCTCTGAGGGGGTTGTATAATTATTTTAATTTTATCAGTTACTCATTTAGTTTAGTTACAGAAATTGGTTTAAATATAACCGTTGGAATTAATTATATAAAAAATAAATGTTAAGTTCCATATACTGGGAATAAGCGTATTACCATGACATGTGTTGTTAATAATGTAAAATAAATTCATGGCGACTTGTTTGGGAACAACTAAAAATGGAAAAATAAATAAAAAAGTTTCTTGCAAAAAAATAAAACCGACTTACAAAAAAAAACAAACAAAAACCCAAAAAAGTGAAAAATAACTTTAGCTTTAGAAGCCGGTAACAAAAACACCAAATCAATCAAAGGTCAAGCTTCAGAAGTCGGTGACAAAAACACTAAAAATCAATCAAACAAAGGTCACTTTTTTGGGTTTTTGTTTTTTTTAGTGAACAGGATAAGTGGACAGATAGTTCTGTAGAATTATAGTCCTCTAATTTAGTGGAACTTATTAACATTGATGTCGATTCCGTTGTACACAAACTAAACTGAATTTAGGCTATTGCTATCTTTTACTAAAAGGCAGTGCGAGAAAGTTAGTTCCAACTAAATTTGACAGCTCTAAATTACGTCCGTCTCTTTCTCGTTTTATTAGAGAGAAAAAGATAGCAATAGCCTAAATTAAGTTTAATTTGTGCACAATAGAATCGACACCAATACGAGGCTTAACTACGAATTTACTGTTATATTGTAATAAAACGATTTTTTTTTTTCAGATCCTGTGCCCTCGCCTTCTCAAAATGTTGTGTTAATAATAACATATGTGATAGCATCCGTGATTGGGATGTTTGTTATAATATTAGTGTTGTATTTAAGTATAAAAGAATATCGGCATCGGAATTCCGATCGAGTGGACGCAATAGAATTGAATACATACGTAAGTATTATGTTAAGAGATAACTTTTTTGTGGTATAAACATTCACAACTGTAATTAAAACCGGGTTACGTATTTGAATATCGAAGATTAAAATACCAATGTTCAAAACATCGAAAATTTAAATATCGATAATATCAAAATGTCGAAAATTGTTATACCAACGCTTAAAACGTCGAAGATTGAAATGCCGAGTGATTAAAATTTCGAATGATTCAAAATATCGAATGAAATTATGCCTAAGTTCAAAATATCAACATTTAATACATCTAAGTTCATAATATCTACGTTAAAAATACCTACTAGTTAAAATACCGAAAAAAATATATATAGCATGCAGCAATCATGCAAGCAAAAATGGTTTATGTCACGGCTCCGGCGCTGCAGGGCTCCGACAGTCCCACGCGAGCTTAACGTCACAGATGGTTTAAACGCTCACCACCGTAGCTTCGGCTTGTTGGCCAGCTTTGCCGGCCAGCCTCAGCTGCGCCGGCGTTGGCGGGTGTTACAACCACCTACTCCTCAGCTCGCGGGCTGCCTCGCCCCTCCGCGCCTACGCGATTCTAAATTACACTCTAGGGGTAGGGCAGACAAGACTACGTGGAGTCGGTTTTGCAGCAATACGTTTCTGTCACTAACTTTAGTAGCACGACATATTGATTTTCAAGAAAATATTTTAATTTAAAGACCTAAATAATACCTTCACGATTGACCTATGCTTGTACACTGGACACAGATTTTCATGGATAAAATAGGTCGCAATTGTTCCAAAACCGAATTGGGGCACCCTGAATTTACGTAGTCTTTTGGCTGTTACCCCTAGAGTGTATATAAAAATCCGGAGGCGCGAAGGGAGGGCAACCCCCGCCCGCTGTAACAAAGCATAGGCACCCGTGGGAGCCGTAGTGGCTGAGGCTGGTCGCCGGAGGCAACCAGCAAGCCGAAGCTACGGAGGTGAACAGGGGTGCCTATCCTTTGTTACGCAAGGGCGAAGGGGTTGCACTTCGCGTAGCGCCGGAGACGTTGCAGAAGCAACCTTTTTCCACTCATACTACTTATATCAAAATTTGTTCGATATTTTAACTTGTACGTATTTTTAGGGTGAATTAATGAATGTATTAAATTCCCATCGATATTTAGGATGTTCGATAGTTTGTACTTCGATATTTAGGACATTTGATAATCTGTATTTCGATATTTGGATCTTACGATGTAACTTTTGTAGATATTTAGATTTTAGATATATTGGACGTAGGATATTTAACCATTCGATAATATAAACTTTCGTTATTTTAATTTTCGGTTTTATGGTCATTCGATACCTATTTCCATTTTCGATGTTTTGAACATCGATATTTTAACAGTAGGTATTTTAATCTTCGATATTCAAATACGTACCCTTAATTAAAACCACAAACAGACTTCAATATGATTAAGAAACGGTAAAAGAAAACTCAATTTGTATAGTTCTGTGGTGTCAGGGATAAAGGGGATTAGTCAAAAATTAAAAAAAAATAGTTAAATACACAGTTCGATACAGAATTTTACGAAGTATTACGGCAAAAAGGAGATGAGTCAATATAAAGAATTTTTATTTTCGTGAATCTTAAATAACAAAATAATAGCAAAACCTAAAAAGTAAAAAGGAGTTATGTGTAGTCATCTTCTTATAACATTCGTAATTCTTCACTTATAGAATTAAGCTTAGTGAGATAAGAATTAAGCATAGGGAGATAAGTTGACTCGTACCTAAATTCGTATCATTTTTCCGCTTTAGTTGCATTTGCGCGCGAAGTTGACGTGTTTTGACCTGTGTAAAAAAACCCAAAATTTTGGTTTGCGTTTGTATTTGAGTTTTGAAACCCATATAAATGAATAGGATTAACAAGGTAATGTCACTAGCTCTAAATGAAAGTCCTACTGAACATAAAGTATGACTGTTGGACAACTTTTACCTATAGAGTTATTATTACGTTGATTGACTAGATATAAAATGATAAATTAGATAAGTAGGTGGTTTATTTCAACGCCGTGTATGGCCGTGTGGTATCCGGCAGAGTAGAATAGAACTAACCCATTACACTCACGGGTGTCGTATAAGGCGACTAATGTCTGAGGCAGAACACCTTGCGCCTCCGTAGACCAGACAATGGGCAGCAGCGTTTTCTGTTAGTCTTTCATCACTGCGATCTCCAATCCGCCTGCCAAGCGTGGAGATTAAGGCAAATTCTTCCCATCATGGGAGAGACTTATGTCCACCAGTGGACGTTATGGGCTGTTGTAGTAGTAGTTGTAGTCATTTCAAGTAAGTACCTAGCTAATCTATACTAATATTATAAAGAGGAAAACTTTGTTTGTTTGTTTGTTTGTAATGAATAGGCTCAAAAACTACTGGACCGATTTAAAAAATTCTTTCACCATTCGAAAGCTACATTATCCACGAGTAACATAGGCTATATTTTATTCCCGTACTCCTACGGGAACGGGAACTACGCGGGTGAAACCGCGGGAAGTCCGCTAGTAGTATTATATTTGTCATGAACGACCGAAGTGTAATGAATGTTGGAATGAAATGGCTGGGTGTATTAGGTGTGTAGCAAAGCATTTTATGAAAGAAGCAAGGAAGGAGTACGATAGATAGTGGTGGATAGATACATGGTGGTGGTCGACAGATATTCAGAATGAGTTGAAGTAAAAAAAGAGAAGTTCAAGGAATGGAAGAGTGTTGAAGTTGAAAGTGTTAGATAGAAAACTGAAAAGAAGAGAGAGTATGATGCTGTCAAGAAAAAAAACAACAAAAGCTGTAGCCATAAGTAAAGGAAAGGCCAAAGACAAGCTTTATGACACTGAGTAGTCCAGCCGGCCAAAAACAACTATATCGGCTTGCTAGAGCAAGAGAGAGAGAAATGCAACGGATGTATGTCAGATTAAACGCGTAAAAGACTAAGTTGGGATGGTTATTTCGGATGATGAGAAAATTAGAGATAGGTGGAAGGGGTATTTTGAAAAGCTGATAAATGAGGAGAATGACTGAAGTGGTGTGTTGGACAATAAACCAGTGAATGAGGGGTTAGTAAGAAAGATTTGTATGGATGAAGTCAGAATAGCAGTGAATGGGATGAAAAATGGTAAAACAATGAGACCAGATGTGAAACAAGTTGAAGTGTGGAAGTTATTGCGAATGGATGGACATAGTTAGCTTTATTCTTCAATAAGTTGTTGCTTGAAGTGGCCATATTTAACGAATGGTGTAACAGTTCGCTGGTGCCCATCTTCAAAAAGAAAAGGTGATGTGCTAGAGTGCAATAACTATAGAGAAATAAAGCTAATCTTATATAGACTATGAAAACATGGGAGAAAGTTATTAAAAGGCGACTGAGAGAAGAGGGCGAGATTTCACGGAACCAATTCGGTTGTATGCCTGGTCGGGGAACGACGAGAGTGGCCTAGAGATCCGGAGCAGATTGGAGGTGTGGTGGCAAAGACTGGAGAATGTTAAACTGGGCTGTGAAGACGGAAGAAGATGCATGAAAAAAAAATGCATGTAGCTGAGTTGAGAATGTTGGGGTGGATGTCTGGATTAACAGGAATAGATAAAGTAAGGAATGAGTATGTTAGAGGAAGTTTTAAAGTTGCGCCAGTTACAGAAAAGTTGCAAGGGAATCGACTGTCTTGAATGGGTGTGTGATGAGGAGGAAAGAATCGCATGTGACTAAAACAGTAATGAATATAAAGATAGATGGATCGAGAGGGAGAGAACGACTAAAGAAAAAAATAGTAGATTGTGTGAGGAATGATATGAAGGAAAAAGGAGCAAATGATAGCGTGACGAATGACAGTGGAGAATGAGAATCGAAGACATGAACGTGATACGCCAACCCCAAATAACATACGACAAGGGCAGAGAGACTTTAATTTTATTTATTTTCATCAAAAACGTTCATGCTTGAAGAGGTTGATAATGGTGTCGATTCTGTTGTGCACAAACTAAACTTAATTTAGGCTATTGCTATCTTTACTAAAAGGCAGTGCGAGGAAAGGACGGCTATAGCTATGAACTAAGTTAGAGATGTCAAACTAGTTTATGCCTTGCGCTTCACCGTGTTTTTAGTCAACATGTTTTTACGTGCACCCTTGATTTATATGTAAATACTAGCGGACGTCATGCGGTTTCACCCGCGTAGTTCCCGTTCCCGTGGGAGTACAGAGATAAAATATAGCCTATGTTACTCAAGGTGAATGTAGCTTTCTAATGGTGAAAGAATTTTTGAAATCGGCGCAGTGGTTTTTGAGTTTATTCATTACAAACATACACACAAAAATACAAATCTTTCCTCTTTATTTATAATACTAGCTGTTGCCCGCGGCTTCGCCCGCGTGCATTTCGGTAACTGTCCCACTGAATCATACTAAAGGGATAAATCACTATTTATCCCTGTAACATGTAGGACACTTCCTACATGTTAATCCAAGTTATAAACTATCTATGTGCCAAATTTTATAATCATCACAATTTATTATTATAATCACCATCACTATCACAGTCACCAGCATTATCACAATCACCATCACTATTACAACCACCATCATTATCACAATCATTATCTCAATCACCATCACAATCACAATCACCATCACAATCCCCATCACCATCGCTATCACCATCACAATCACCGTCACTATGACAATAACCATCACCATCACAATTACCATCAAAATCACCATCACAATCACCATCATCGTTATCACAACCATTATCATCGTAATCACAATCATTATCACTATCAATATCACTATCACTATCACTATCACTATCACAATCACTATTACAATCACAATCACAATCACAATCACCATCACAATCACCATCACAATCACAATCACAATCACCACCACAATCACCACCACAATCACCATCACAATCAACATTACAATCACAATCACCATCACAATCACTTACCTCGTTATCACAATCATTGTTATCGTAATCACAATCATCTTCATCATTGTCACAATCACCATCACTGTCACAATCACAATCACCATTACCATCGCTATCACCATCACAATCACCGTCACTATCACAATCACCATCACCATCACCATCACAATCACCATCAAAATCACTATCACAATCACCATCCCCGTTATCACAACCATCGCTATCGCCATCACAATCACCGTCACTATCACAATCACCATCACTGTCACAATCACAATAACAAACACCATCATCGTTATCATAGTAATCACAACCATTACCATCGTTATCACAATCATCATTATCACAATCTTCATCATCTTAATCACAATCATTATCATCGTAATCTAAATCACCATTGTAATCTAAATCACCATCGCAATCGTCATCATCATTATCACAATCATCATCATCGTTATCACAATCATCACAATAAATCGACAATAACCCTGTATTGAAGTCGAATCCCTGTTCTGGATCTCAAAATAAATGCTATTTTCGTAATCAGCACCCCTGATAATCTCGGTATCGACACCCATATTGATTTTTAGACATTTCAACCCCATCGCACCCCAACAGGGAATGATGGTATTTCAGGTCCGCCACATTAAATCTTAAAATCGTTGTTTTTGTAATACACCCAACCCAATTCACCATACAAACAATACTTATGATGAATTTCAGGCTTTGTTACCCCATTTTCTCCTTTAGGGGTTGAATTCTGAAAAACCCTGAAACACAAATGTTAACTCATTTATCGATAGGAGTACTCCTGGTAAGTTTCGAATAAAGTAGTCTATTTATCTTTGGACCCCAGTTTCAACCCCTGAGGGGGTGAATTTTTAGAAATCCTCTTAATGCACCCCTAAACCTCATAAAGAACCTATGTGCCAAATTTGGAATCTCTAGGCTCAGCGGTTTGGGCTGTGCATTGATTTTTATACTTTGCCACCCCATTTCCCCCTCTTAGGGGTTGAATTCTGAAAAAATCTGAAACCCGTTTCTACTCATTTATCAATAGGAGCACTCCTGTGAAGTTTCGAATAAAATAGTCTAACTAATCTTATTTCCCCAAACAAACTTTGAAGCCCCATTTAACCCCCTTAGGGAGTGAATTTTGAAAAATCCTTTCTTATAATGCACCCTTAAATCTCCTAAAGAACCTATGTGCCAAATTTGGAATCTCTAAGCTCAGCGGTTTGGGCTGTGCATTGATTTTTATACTTTGCCACCCCATTTTTAGGGGTTGAATTCTAAAAAAAACCTGAAACCCGTTTTTACTGATTTATCAATAGGAGCACTCTCGTGAAGTTTCGAATAAAATAGTCTAACTAATCTTATTTCCCCATACAAACTTTGAAGCCCCGTTTAACCCCCTTAGGGGGTGAATTTTGAAAAATCCTTTCTTAGTGCACCCTTAGACCACATAAGGAACCAATGTGCCAAATTTGGAATCTCTAGACTCAGCGGTTTGGGCTGTGCATTGATTTTTACACTTTGCCACCCCATTTCCCCCTCTTAGGGGTTGAATTCTGAAAAAACCCGAAACCCGTTTCTACTCATTTATCAATAGGAGCACTCCTGTGAAGTTTCGAATAAAATAGTTGAACTAATCTTGTTTCCCCATACAAACTTTGGAGCCCCGTTTAACCCCCTTAAGGGGTGAATTTTGAAAAATCCTTTCTTAGTGCACCCCTAGACCACATAAGGAACCTACTTGCCAAATTTGGTATCTGTAGACCCAGCGGTTTGGGCTGTGCGTTGATAGATGAGTCAGTCAGTTTCTTCTTTTATATATTTAGATTAATTCCAACTAAATTTGACAGCTCTAAATTACGTCCTTCTCTTTCTCGTTTTAGTAGAGAGAAAAAGATAGCAATAGCCTAAATGAAATTTAGTTTGTGCACAACAGAATCGACACCATTGATGAAGCAAAAAAGCTTTGCTGGGAACGAAGCAATTGACATGCCATAGTCTCTGCCTACCTCAAGAGAAGTCAGGTGTGATTATTTATGTATATATAATTAAAAACTGTCAATACTAAATACATAAATAATAACACATAAAAAGACGAGTCAATAAAAGGATTTTTTTTTTCGTGTTATGTAAAAAGGAGTTTTGTCAATTATTATAATTAATAAATAAAAATATTTTTCGGATATAAATTAAATTTAAAACAAAGTAGAATGGGGAGGTTGGACCCACGTAATTTAAAATCAACGGAGCACCGTTCACGGTCTAGTTTATATTCATTATAGTAAAGAGTTTATCAGAGTTCTATATAAAAAAAAATTAAGTTACTAAATGATGGGAATTAAGAGTTACGAATGATTTTAATTTGTATAAAAATCTCATCGTGCAGTTTCCGAACGCAACGTTTGACATTTACCTTCTTTCAACTGAGAAATGGAACGTCAGTGTCAAATTCATCTGTGGACATAGTCTGTCGATCATTATTTTCATTGTTTGTTTGTGTTTAACGGCTACGTGGAACACGAATAAATGCTTTTTATGCCATTCTAATACTAAATAATAACCAACAAGTCCGTGCCTTAAGTTAACTTATAATTTTCTACCTTTCATATCTTTTTTCTCCTTATGTCGTTATTTAACTATTCATAAGTTACCACAATGTACGCTACCCATATCACTGGGTCCCGAATTACATGAAATCTCGCCATTCTCCTTTGTATTAAGTATTTCTATATATTTTTGACTAAAGTGCATTTATCTTAAAAAACTAACAAGTGTTTTCTTTAATAGGCCCTGGCAAAAAGTTGTGTTTTCTTACTCATCCCTTTTTACTTTGACACCACAGAGTTTTTCATTGGCATCTTTTTCTTTTTAGGCCACCACAAACGAAGTTCTATATGCCGATCTCAGCTTGGTGCCTGGAGACAGTCAACCACCCAAACGTGAAGAAGAATCTCCATATGCTCAAATAATTGGGGTGATGAAACCTGTTGATGGTTAAAAAAAGTAAATAAATGCTATCTGCTTTCGTTTTTTTTATTATTTGTTACAAATAAATACTGTCACTACTGGTTACTGACACACTCTGGCTCAGAAGGTGGCGCCGATGACTGAAAAGTTGTGTGGTAATCGGTTGTCGAAGTATGTACAGTCGTGGTCTTTTCCGCCTGACCATTTAATTTTTTTTTTCGCTTAGATCATGCGGAGGCGCCAGACCACACCCCCTTAAAGTGCGCAAAATAACAATAACTCTTGTTTGGCGTGAGTCGTCAGTGCGCTCGGCTGATCGGTATCTTTTCATTAATTAGTTCTATACAAAGTCAACGGGGCGTTTCTATGTTGTAAGTGCAAGCAAAAATTAGCTTAGTGGTGATCAGGCAGGAGTGTCCTCGATAGAACATGTGAAAAGAAAAAGGTTGCGTAGGAATGAGGAAAATGTGAGGAAAGTTTTAGATGGGTATATGAGTAGAGGAAGATCAAAGAAACTATGGATCGACTGTGTTAATGATACGGTGAGAAAAGAAGTGTCTGATGAGATGACGAATAATAAAGAAGTATGGAAGAAGAAAACATGTGAATTGGGATGAGGGTACTTAAGTAAATGATGATGATGACAAATACTGACACTATGTAAACTGTAGCTTCTCAAACACCCGCCAACAGACTATGGTCAGTTCTATCAACCGCTGTGACCAGTGAAAGGAGTTTGGAGGGGAGGAGAGCGAAGAAGCCCTCCACACTTTCCCAAACCACTGCAACTCCTGAAAGTTAGAATCAACAGTGAAGCTCGACGAAGTCCCAGAAATACAATTTAACTGTTTTGGATCCGGCAACAAAATTAATCAAACAGTAAAATTAACAATGTTAAAAACCTCTCGACACAAAAAACAAACTCAAACTCAAACTCTCTTGTGTTGAGGAATTTTTAAAATTTTTAATTTTACTTTTATTTTATCCTTTTTAAAAAGAAACAGTTTTCAAAAATGGGTTTTCAGTAGGTAATTTCGAATCGATAGGACATATCGAAGGTTGTCAGATCCCCTCAAAGTCAAAGTCAAAGATTTATTTGCCGATAAATTTGGTTACAGAAGTTCTTACAATGGTATTACAGTAGCTTAACATATTCAATCATAAAATAATGACATGCAAATTTTTGTTACAATTTTTTTTTTTTAGTTAGCCCGTATTGTCCCACTCCTGAGCAAAGGCCTCCCCCCATTCCTTCCACCTCTCGCGATGGTGTGTTACAATTAGATTATTTAAATTTAAACTGAAGGAATTCTTCTTCATCATCATCATCATCATCATCATCATCTGCAGCCTATTAATGTTCCACTGCTGGGACACAGGCCTCCTCTCTGTGTGAGGGAATGGGCTGTAATCCACCACGCGAGCCCAGTGCAGGTTGGTAGATGGCACATGTCTTCGAACGTTTTGGTTCTAGGACATGCCGGTTTCCTCATGATGTTTTCCTTCACCGTTTTGAGAGCAGCGGTGATGAAATAAATTAGACAAAGTAATGCGCCTTGCCTGGGTTCGAACCCACGACTTACTGTTCGTAAGTCAGAGCCGCCGCCACTGGGCCACCGCTGCTCAGTCGGTCAGATCCCCTCATCAACTATTAAAGAGCTGATGATCTTCAAACGTCTGATCAGGTCATGATGGTTACCTTACCATATACTTTCAATATCATTGAAGTAACGGAGTGTGACGCGACGACATGCGATTGGGCAAACTCTGTGGCTGTGGTGTGCGTACTGGGCAGGCAGTCTCGACATAGATAGCGACAAATTCGCTAACTTTCAATCGCTGATTACTAAAGAATAAATTCGGTTGCAATGATGATGCTTGCCAGTAACGCAAGTCTTTACATCCAAGATGCGATTTTCACAAGCATCATTATTGCAACCGATTTTATTCGTTAGTAATTAGCAATCAAAAGTTAGCGATTCTGTCGTTATCTCTGTCGAGACTGCCAGCCCTGTATTGAAACCACTTACACTTACAGACGCTCGACCGTGCGTTCACAGCAATACAATCCTTAGCGTGCCTATGCACATAAGAACGCTTACTGTACATCAAAACATCTGAATATAATAATTGGCTTAGCTACCAAAATGATGTATGTAATAAATAACTTGCTCCTGGCAAAGAAATGTCACCCCATTTCTGGCCATTTTACGATACCTAATCGTAAGATGCGCCCACAGGATGAGCAGCTCCGTCCGCTTGTCTGCTACTAACAACATACTGCATCACCACTCCATTCCGTTGGAAGAACATTCAACAGTGATTCGTGTCGCGGAAGACACCCGCGGTGTGCTGTGTGCACGCAAGCTGCTGTGCGTGGCTTGGTAATAAAGACTTTAAATCTCTGTACACGATTTAATATCGTTAAATTCCGTTCCGTTTCGATGCGATGCGATGTGACTGAATGTAATGCATTCAAAACATTGTGCTGATGGATGCATTGAATAGTATGTGGGTCATGGAGATATTTAAAGTTAAGATAAAATATTAAAAACTGTTACACCCATTATAAATCTTATTTCAGAGTTTAAGCATGGAGCCCTTTTCTACACAGAAGATAGTTTAAAATAATACTGCCATAAGAGGTGGTGGTTGGCTTCTGGGCTGACCCAATACATTCCATACAATACATGATATCTTAACCAACTTATAAATGCGAATATTTGTGAGAATGTGTTTTACTTTTTCACGCAAAAAACCACTGAACGGATTTGAATGAAATTTTGCACAGAATATAGTTTATAGCCCGAATTAACACAGGATACTTTTTATCCCGGTGCTAGTTATCGAACTTCACGTCTATTTAATATAATACAAAGGTAACAAACACATTGTTATCGCTAGCACTTATT
Source organism: Xestia xanthographa (assembly GCA_905147715.2). Lineage (NCBI taxonomy): Eukaryota > Metazoa > Arthropoda > Insecta > Lepidoptera > Noctuidae > Xestia > Xestia xanthographa. Next base: position 27,346,372 of record LR990653.1, on the reverse strand, counting down.
AATTTGGTGTAAATTACTCATATTGTTATTAGGAGGAAAATATTATAGAAGGAGGATAAATGCAACAACGAACACATTTTGTTACCGACTTCATTTTGTACAGTATCAGTTCGTTTTGTACTAATACGAGTAGTTGCACAACAGCACGTATCATTAGTCATTTTAATTTAGTATAATAATATTGCAAATTATTACTTTATTTTTATAACTTCAACATGCAAATAATGATTGCCTTTGTTTTGTTATTCTCTCTACTGACTATCGGTTTGGCTGCAAACGTGACCGTTTATAATCGTGTTGATTGTGAGTAAAGCTTACTCGCTGTAAGCTTATTTTGTGTGTTAGAAAAAATCATAATAATCATTTCAGGTTAGGTTATGCTTGTACTAAAAACCGTATACCGTTGTAATTGTTCACTTCGAGTTGACTATTAATTTTATTTATTCGATTTTTCTTTCACTGGAACGCCATTTTACGCCATACATAGCAATTACACCAATGGAGCACAAGAATAACTAAACTGTCCTGTCCTGTGCGTGTATTTATTAAGTAATAGTATAGATTTATACGAGTTTTTCAAATTAGTAAAATTAATAACACGGAAAATTTTATGTGTAACTTTGTCGGATGACACTTACATAATATCTCTCACAGAACTGAATTATTATACATAAATATAGCTCTATGCATGCAATGGAATTTAAGTAAATTGTAAATTTTAGTTCCCTTCAAAATGGTTGAGTTGAATGGTGCTGATCCATGCGTCATGTTCGTGAACGGGCGCTGTCAGTTGTGACTGGTCATCTCTCAGTTGCCATGGCTTATTTGAATGTTTATTTTTGAATTGTATTTTTTGTTTTTACTATGGACACTTTTAACGTGCACATTTTGCTACATTGTTCTCACATAATATACCATCTTAACATGAATGATGTAACCAAGATTTTGTAACAACATTTTGATTTAAAAGAGTGTCCATGGAGTTTCTTGCCCGTTCTTCTCCATAGAGATCTACGCTAGGGAATGGGCAACTACAGTACTTTCACAGTTTTTATGTCTTGTGACTGGGACTGTAGCTACATTTAATTTTCATCTTTGTTTCGACAGTTAAAAAGTGCCTGTAACTGGCCTACTTGAAATAAATGCTTTGATTTATTTTTTATTTTTTTGATTGGCATTTTAACATGTCGCATTACTAAGATTACTTTTGTTTTTAGATTACAAAGCACAAGGAACTTTTTCACCAGCAACTGTTGCACCACCTATAACATCGCCGCTTCCTTTCAAGTTTGTTTGTAACTCGGGAGAAGTGATCTTCATGGATATTTATATTAAAATAAAATCGCCGAATGTGACATTGCACAATGTCACATATGGTACAAGTAAGCGTAAATTTTTCAAGTTTCTTCCTTACGGTGCCAACTGCTTAAAAAATTCGCGTGTAATGCAACAATCCAACATTTGATTTTGTACTGAAACATGTGAAGTTAAACTTTTACATTACAGGCTCGCGTTTTTAGGCTAGGTATACGGAATCTTCTCTCTAAAATTGAGTTACAAGAACCTATAGTGTATTAATCTGCATTTGTACAATGATTTTCTAAAATGTTTCAGATCAAAGATCTATCGAGTTTGAGAAGGATAATATTACAGTAGGTGACACTATTATATCCGTCGAAGTGTCAAGTCCACTGAAATTAATATTAAAGTGAACTTATACAAATCCAAGAACTTGTGTTCTTCTCTATTACTAGCGGAAGGGAAGGCTGACCCGACAGTTGGTAATGAACTTCCATGTAAGAGATTGTTAAATGTATTGATACTGTTGATTGATGCTTTACTAATGTGTTCTTGCAAGGTTTTTGAGAAAATTGTTTAATAAAAGTCATCATTCAACTGATTTATTCTAGGTGTATATTTGTTGCAAAAATTGATTGTTGTTATTTATCTTTCAGTTAATGATATTAATCGAGGCTGGTGTGTGCTAGTAGTGGATCTTACAAACGAATGTGACGGTAAGTCTTTCTCTATTGACTACAAAATAAAAATCTTTTAAGAAATTTGTCAGATTGACTACAAAATCTGCCAAATTTCTTTAATAGATTTTATTTTATGCCAATGAAGCGAATGGAGTTATGGAACTATTTAGTTTAAACAAAACCCTCTAGCACTTTCATAAAAAAAATTAAAAGGTTTAGGTCTCTAAAAGCCCGTCATAATTTCGGCACAAGGTTCGCAATTCATCTATGGATTTGATGTCTGATACAGAAGAGAGGGTGTTAGCGTAGATAGGACGAATGTTGTGGAGTAAGATTTCCAATTTATCTTCCTCTGATAATTTTATCGTTAAACGTGATAAAAGTCCAGACATAATGCTAGCCACTAAGCTATGAACAGTTATCTGTCTTTGGACATTCATTTGTCGTTTCCATAACTCTATAATGTCAGGCTTTTATTTTCTATTTCTGTTTCCAAGAAATTTTGAATTATTCACTGTATCAGTATTCTGTGTGCTAATGTGAATCACAACACGTTTAGACTAAACACAACATAATGATTATATTATAAAATGAATAAAATACTATACTAGACTAATAATAGTATGTATAAAAATGTGTTGTAAAATTATAGGTTTCAACATGCATTTTGGTGTCTTCTGTTCCCACATACATTCAAACATTCTACTGGCTGTTGCTTGCGCCCTCCCTACCGCGTTGGCGTAATTTAAAAAAAAAATATAACTGCCTGAGTTTGTTAATAATTTCAAAGCAATTTTTTTGCACACCTTCATTCTACCGGAGATCTCAAATCTATTTAATTTATTCCCTTCCCGGACCCGGACTGTTCTTTTGGTCTCGCGGTCGGAAACGCGACTGCATAGCGTGGTCCTGCCCGCGTAGCGGTGGTCACACCGTAGAAACGACATTTTTTCGTTTATCTGTCATTGAATCGACAAAAAGACAGATGAACAAAAGATTAGTCAATTCTCTTAACAAATTTTCAGCGATTATTACACGTAAATAATTATTGTGTTTGTAGTGATTCTGATTACTGACTGACTCATCCAACCACCTTCTACGTAGGACGTGCACGAAGATGTCAGTCACGGTACATTTTATTCCCAGTTTTTGTTTCGATCCTGCCTATAATTTAAATATAAACCAAAGTTAAGTTGCATAGCTTGCCCGTGGGTTGCTGTGGAGCGGTGCCTATATTCGCGACTGCACGAGCTATTCTCGAGTAGTTCGCCTTACAGTCACAGACAAATAGAAATGGATTTCAGCAGTATAAAAAGCTTGCTAAAAACCTAATAAACTTCCTTCAAATATATCCGTCGTTCAATCTAAGACATCGTATACTATCTACAACGATTATTTAATTTCTGTTTTGGAGTTATCCCTGAAAATGTCAGTCAAACAAATGGTACGCCTTAATCATGTTAACGCTGCATCTGTTACATTTATAGTGTACAGGATAAGTGGATAGATAGTTCTGTAGAATTATAGTCCTATAATTTAGTGAAACTTCCTAACAATACGAGGCTTAACTACAAATTTACTGTTATATTATTATAAAACAATTTTTTTTGCAGATCCTGTGCCCGGGCCTTCTCAAAATTTTGAGTTAATAATAACATATGTCATAGCATCCGTGATTGGGATGTGTGTTATAATATTAGTGATGTATTTAAGCATAAAAGAATATCAGCATCGGAATTCCGACCGAGTGGACGCAATAGAATTGAATACATACGTAAGTATTATGTTAAGGGATAACCTTTTTTGTGGTATGTACCTACATTCACAGCAATAAAACAATTTCTTTAAGCAGTGATGGCCTCGTGATGTTACTGACTCAAGTCATAGGTCTCAAGTTCCCCTCCGTATCAGAAGGACATTTTATGGGTTAAATGGCGTTAAAATAAAACAACCTTCTAGTAAAACGTCTGAAATTTAAAATTGTCATAAAATTTAATAAGATTCACAACTGTAATTCAAATCCACAAACGGACTTCAATTTGATTTAGAAACGGTTAAAGAAAACTGATTCTAAGTAGTTTTTTCATTGATATTTTTTTCTTTTCCAGGCTGTGGTATTTCCCCCTATATTATCGGCTCTCAGACGCGCACACGTCCGTTCACTTACGAAGCTAAAAGCTAAGTGACTGTACGCGGCGAGAGACGACACAATGCTTCCCTCTCTTTCACTCACAGACACTACATCCCTTCCTTATTTTATTATTTTTGTTTGATGAGATAATTTTCACTTCATCCATCTAATCCTCACCCAAAGCCGGAATCTCATTCGTGGCCTACGGCCAACATTTAGGCCGTCCAATAAACCCCTGTTTGTTTTACTACGTTCTTTAAGACCGCAGAGTCCCACCTGACTCCATAGTCTCTACCAGACCCGACCTCCACCAGAGCCACGCCGAGCTGAGTTTTTCCTAACTTGTTCGAGATCTGCGTCAGTATCATCGTCGTAAGCTATAAGACTAAGAAGGCGCGCGACTACCGACTAGTAATTCCAGCAGGCTTACTTTTGCCACCCTATTGACAGTACAGTTTAGTGCCCTCTGCACATCTCCTAACGCATCCTGACACGACCTATCTTCGTTTACTTCAACTGCGATAAGCAGAGATTTTAACGTACTCATTGTGCGCTCAACTTGACCGTTAACTCGCGATGATCCCGTGGCTATTAAATGAAGCCTAATGCTTTACTCTCACAAAATTCCCTAAACTCTTGACATGTGAAACAACGACCTTGACCGGCAATAATCCGTACCGGTGCTCCAAACAATGTTATGCTCTTTGTCACAGCTTTTATTTTATTACTTTATTGTATGTGTATTGTATTTTAATACGCATCGTATGATGTAAAAGGACAAACTGTAAACGTATCAATGAGTACGAACACATACTCCTTGTTAGCTCGTTTTCCACTGAGCTCACTTGTCGCATCGATGTGTACCGTGTGCCAAGGTACCGCAACCTTTGTAATAGGGTGCAACTCTGCCTGTATCTTGCATGAATGACACTTTGCTTCTTTACATGTAACGCAATCTTGTTACGAAAAGACTTAAAAGAGTTGTAGTCGCTTACCACAACAAACTTCCTTCCATATAAATATAAACGAAAATATGTAACGTGATCTTGTTACTAGAAGACTTAAAAGAGTTGCAGTCGCTTACCATAACTAACTTCCTTCCATGTAAATATAAACGAAAACATGTAACGCGATCTTGTTACTAGAAGACTTTAAAGAGTTGCAGTTGCTTACCACAACAAACTTCCTTCCATGTAGTTCAAACGAAATTTTATTGTTTTACACCATTTAACACTGCAACTGAAAACAATGGACACGATGTTCGCCTTCACCAAAATTCGAAGGGCCTTGATCAGCATCTGGGACAAAACATGTCATCCGACTACCGTTGGTTCACCCAAAGCACATCGACACAAATCACAACTAAAACCAGCCTAACCTTTGCAACCTGTAACACCGTTAATGCATGGATACGTTGAAACTTTAAAATTCAAATGTAATATTCCGAAAGCTGGACGTCTCATTCCCTCTCTGAATCAAATCAAGTATCAAATATTCTATACAAACACATGGCCTTCATCTCGAGAACAAAACGCTGTAACTAGTGTAATTAGCTCAATTAAGCCACAAAATCTGATCCGAAATCAACTGTAACGGGTATCTATCCGGTTTTGTTTAACTCACGATAATTTATACACATACGTTTCCAACAGTCAGATTTTTCTACAAATAACTTGCATAATGTGAATTGCTATGTCTTGTTATTTTGGCATTAATTCATTCACTCGTTCGCGCATTACTTTTCTTTCTACCGGCGGGCAAAGATAAGGCCGTCTTCGTACCGTCTCGTTTGGATCTATTAAACGAAATTCTAGTATATAAGTGATAACGCGGGTATTTGGAAAACCGAAGATAAAAAATAAATATTCTGTTTTTATTTTTTATAAACTGACAAGTCATTGTTTACGTTCTCATGAAATATCAAGGTGTACAGTGTACATCATGCAAATTCTATATTGCTGAGAACTTATTGTGGCACAGGAAGAATAGCATTGCTGTTTGTTAGTGTAAACAATATCAATATCCTCTTTTCCAACGTTCCCATCTAGCTCCAATAGATTCTGCTTCACCATCGTACTCAATTTTTCTAAAGTAAAACTTGACATCATATTTAAATTTATGGACATTGAAACAAATAAAGAATGTCTAATTTTGGTCACCAAATGGGCATCATCCTTTTATCAACCTGACAAATTCATTATTTATTTCATACAGTATTTACTCATACCATTGTTCAAATTAAACTAACAATCTTGTATGAATTGTCTTCATAATTTAATTCAATAAACGGGCGTTATCCGTACACAAAACTTCATATTACGGGCATCACCCGTTTGTATTTTGAATGTACTATGCAAACTATTGTCTGACTTTGTTTTTAACTGCAAACCATAATTTTATTTTATTTTCAATATTCGTTACTCAACAATTCCATTAATGTTTGCATGTCTAACATAAGGTATACTGTACAAAACTCACCCATCTTATTCCAACATCTGATTTTATGTACTTTACTTCACTTTCCTTTACTTCACTTTATTTTACTTTTCTTCACTTCACTTTACTTTACTTCGCTTTACTTCACTTTCCTTTACTTCGCTTTACTTCACTTCACTTTACTTCGCTTTACTTCACTTCACTTTACTTTTCTTTACTTCAGTTTTCTTCCACTTACACTCTTACATACCTACGTCAGTATGTATTTACAGGCATCACTTGTACTAAATTACATTAGTAAGTCCTTACAGGCGTCACCTATTCCCGGACTACCAGGCATCATCTGGTAACATCATGTACTAACAGGTATCATCATGTGCATACAGGCATCACCTGTAGTAAATTAAATTACGAAGTCCTAGCAGGCGTCACCTGTTTCGGACTATCAGGCATCATCTGGTAACATTATGTACTAACAGGTATTATCTGTTATCTCATGTGCATACAGGCATCACCTGTAGTAAATTAAATTACGAAGTCCTAACAGGCGTCATCTGTTTTCGGACTACCAGCATCATCTGGTAACATCATGTACTAACAGGTATTATCTGTTATCTCATGTGCATACAGGCATCACCTGTTGTAAATTAAATTACGAAGTCCTAACAGGCGTCATCTGTTTTCGGACTACCAGCATCATCTGGTAACATCATGTACTAACAGGTATTATCTGTTATCTCATGTGCATACAGGCATCACCTGTTGTAAATTAAATTACGAAGTCCTAACAGGCGTCATCTGTTTTCGGACTACCAGCATCATCTGGTAACATTATGTACTAACAGGTATTATCTGTTATCTCATGTGCATACAGGCATCACCTGTTGTAAATTAAATTACGAAGTCCTAAAAGGCGTCATCTGTTTTCGGACTACCAGCATTATCTGGTAACATCATGTACTAACAGGTACCTATTATCTGTTATCATCAGGCATCACCTGTAGTAAATTAAATTACGAAGTCCTAACAGGCGTCACCTGTTTCCGGACTACCAGCATCATCTGGTAACATCATGTACTAACAGAAGTAGACTCATGTTCTCTTTTATACGAACATCATTACTTGATACAGTCCTAGTCTTTTCCCAAACTATGTTGGGTCGGCTTCCAGTCCAACCGGATGCAGCCGAGTATCAGCACTTCACATGAAGCGGCTGCCTATCTGTCTTCCACAAGTTCCACAACCCAGTACCTGGGCAATACTATACCATTGGTAAGACTGGATGTCAAACCCCTTGACTTCTGACTACATATAACGACTGTCAAAGATCCACAAATAACAGCCGGGACCAACGGCTTAACGTGCTTTCCGAGGCACAGAGGAAACTCGGTATGTAATGATGGTCACCCATCCACGGACCAACCTCGGCAAGCATAGCTTAACCTTGGTCGACCCATGCGGCTGTTATTATTTAGCCACGAGCTCCTCCATCATTACTTGATACAATAATCTAATATTGATGGAAAGCGACGCAAACAAGCAGTTTGTCCTACTACTCATTTCCACACCGCTTTCTCCCGTCGACATTTTGGTTTTCTTTGCCAACTATTTGTACAACAAAAAATAATAAAAGTTTGTCAATTTCTTCATTACCAAATAATCAATGCAAGATTAAAGTCTCAAAGTTGCAAAAACAAGACTATAGAGGAGTTACTTCTCATACCCTTGATAGTCATTTTGTACTGACTCATCACCGTTCATTTTTCTGTTTACTCGGTAACCCTTTATAGGCCAACGATGCGCGTCATAATTTAGCATATTATAACAACATGCGTAACGAATTAAAATATAGTGAACTTACAAGTGGGCAGCCATCAACAACTGAGAGAAATAATCACTTCTACTCTAGTACTGTAACTTACTCATACTTTAAAGAAACTTAACTACTTGGTGCATTTTAGTGGAATGTATTTCTCTAAACTTATAAACCTTCACGACAAATCGGTATACGGGGTAAATTACTACAACGCGTACACATTTAATAGTTTGTGACTGTGTCACCCGACACATCCACGCCCACACCATCGTTTTATTTATTGTTTATTTTGGTCAGTGGGTAGTCTCATATTTATTAATTTAAAATAGGTGCACCAACAGTAGGTACAATACTATTACATTTACCGATAAGAGTACACATGTTAGAGTTCTAATGTATGTATCAATATGTGTACACAGCATTCTTAGTACATTAAAGAGATCAAATAAGTGACTTACAGTAATAAGGTGGTCATCATCCTACCTTTCCTCACACACTTCAGTTGCACACATTAACAATTCACCTCACTTGCACATTTCACTGGACAGTTTACTTCACATCCATTACACTACACTTTTTCTTTTTTTTTTTTTTTTTTTTTGCAATAAATTATTTATCTAAGTTTTCGAATTAGTCATTGCATTGTATGTAAGCTACATTTCATTCGAGGTGAGAGTTATACTTACAATTATGTTTATTATAACTATGTGAACCTTTGTGAATAGAGAAAATAAAGAAATTGTATTATTGTACTTCACGGGGCCTAACCGTAATTTTTACTGAGATTTTAATTATTTTAAGCAATCATAACTTCAATCTTAAAACACCGTACACCGTCTTTTTTTTTTTTTTTCATGTAATTTAATAATGATTGCACACAGTAGTCCTGTTAATCCTCGTCGCCAAAATGTGGTATTTCCCCCTATATTATCGGCTCTCAGACGCGCACACGTCCGTTCATTTACGAAGCTAAAAGCTAAGTGACTGTACGCGGCGAGAGACGACACAATGCTTCCCTCTCTTTCACTCACAGACACTACACAGGCCACCACAAACGAAGTTCTATATGCGGATCTCAGCTTGGCGCCTGGAGACAGTCAACCACCCAAACGTGAAGAAGAATCTCCATATGCTCAAATAATTGGGGTGATGAAACCTGTTGATGGTTAAAAAAAGTAAATAAATGCTATCTGCTTTCGTTTTTTTGATTATTTGTTACAAATACTGTCACTATTGGTTACTGACACACTCTGGCTCTGAAAGTGGCGCCGATGACTGAAAATTATGTGGTAATTGGTTGTGGTAGTATGTGCATGTGAAAAAAACATAATTATGATGCGTAGGAATGAGGAAAATGTCGTGAGGAACGTTTTGAGTACCTATGAATGTGGATGGGTATAGGAGTAGAGGAAGATCAAAGAAACTATGGATCGACTGTGTTAATGATACGGTGAGAAAAGAAGTGTCTGATGAGATGACGAATAATAAAGAAGTATGGAAGAAGAAAACATGTGAATTGGGATGAGGGTACTTAAGTAAATGATGATGATGACAAATACTGACACTATGTAAACTGTAGCTTCTTAAATAAATGATGATGATGACAAATACTGACACTATGTAAACTGTAGCTTCTTAAATAAATGATGATGATGACAAATACTGACACTATGTAAACTGTAGCTTCTTAAATAAATGATGATGATGACAAATACTGACACTATGTAAACTGTAGCTTCTTAAATAAATGATGATGATGACAAATACTGACACTATGTAAACTGTAGCTTCTTAAATAAATGATGATGATGACAAATACTGACACTATGTAAACTGTAGCTTCTTAAATAAATGATGATGATGACAAATACTGACACTATGTAAACTGTAGCTTCTTAAATAAATGATGATGATGACAAATACTGACACTATGTAAACTGTAGCTTCTTAAATAAATGATGATGATGACAAATACTGACACTATGTAAACTGTAGCTACTTAAATACCCGCCAACAGACTATGGTCAGTTCTATCAACCGCTATGACCAGTGAAAGGAGGAATAATCGATCAGTAAAGGAGTGAGGGGAGGAGAGCGAAGAAGCCCTCCACACTTTCCCAAACCATTGCAACTCCTGAAAGTTAGAATCAACAGTGAAGCTCGACGAAGTCCCAGAGAAACAATTTAACTGTTTTGGATCCGGCAACAACATTAATCAAAAAGTAAAATTAATAATTTTTAAAACCCCCCGAAATAAAAAATAAACTCTAAAAACTAACAAATCATCTTTTTATCGTCACACATTATGTAAGTTCAAATATTTTTATTTTCCAAGCGTCGTCGTATCGGGGGACCGCAAAAGTTTATAATAGTAGGTAAGTACATTATGGTACAAGTGTGTAATGTTGGTGATTATCGCTGAGGCGCTATTGAGACCCGAGCCGTCAGGCGAGGGTTTTAAGAGAGCCGAGGACGGTAATCATCAATACACACGTGTATCATACGACGTTTTTCAACATACTTGTGAAGAAAATAATACTAATAAATCATTTTATTTAGTAGATAATAGATATTTGTCCTTGGAGTTTTCAGGTAGTAAAATCTTATATCGGGCGGTGTACAACATAAATCATTTTCTTCATAACTAGTACTTGTGGACATGTTAATTAATAAATAACTATAATTTCAACAGTGAAAACGAGTTGTGAAATTTTTTTCGCAATGGCGGGAAAAATTAATCAGTTTTCCTATGCGCGAGCATCTAACAATGGCGATCGGCCACAGACTAAAAGAATGAGGTTTCTTTTTTTTTTTTGGCTTTTCGCGGATAGCGTTTTAGCCACGTACAAAATGGGGAATTTAATGTTTTCTTTATTACAGAGAAAACAAAAGTTTATATTTGTTATAATATTTGAGTGAAAGTTTTTTTATTCAAAACGTACAAGTTGAAATTATCTATTTAAATACGAAGTAACATGAGATGAGCAAGCAATAGGTAGGTACATTAATTTATTTGTACTATTGAACACGATCTTTTTTGTATCGAAACTTTTTTAAGAACAAAGCAATAAGCACCTCAACCATTAAAAAAAACCTGTAACTCACTTGTGAGTAATAGTAATGAAAAAGTCACAGTTTGATAACAGGTGTCATTATGTGCTTAATTGCGGTGAAATTAGAGCCATTTTATGAGCAAGTGTGTTGAAAAGTATTTTTCATTACACTTCCTCGAAAACTGGGTACAACATGCAATGTATTTCACACGCGTGCGATTTTTTCCATGATGAAAATTGCCACAGATAACTATACCTATACTTAGTCCAAATTGGTTCAATGCCTATAGTCTGAGGTGAATGTTTTTTTTTTAATTTCGGCAAAGAACTACGCGTCTTTACGGCATAAATATTTTTTGAATATTCAAATTGTGTTTATAAATAGAATATCATAGATAAACATGATTATTTAAAACATAGGTAAAACATATAGTTACTTTTATACACAAATTAACATTTATTTGTGTTCTGAATTCAAAAATATAAAATAAATCTATTTTTTATATTAGGCTGTTTAACGGCTTCATACCATTGCCTCTCTTTCAACCTGGCGAGACCATAGCGCGAAAAAAAAAAAAAATTAAATCATAGTTTCATAGTTCGTGACAAAAATATTATTCGTTATTTTATTTTATTTCTTCAAAAGTGTATTGAAAAACGTCGTTTGATACACGTGGACATTTGTTATTGCAATTCTCGGCTCAAAAACACCCTCGCCTACGGCTCGGGTGTTATAATTCCGCCTCGATTGCAATAACAAACTTTCTCCACTTGTATCAAAATGTACTATTTCCAACAACAGCTAATGAACTATTACGAATTACATTTGAGTACGAGCGATCTTAAGCTTCATGCATAGTCTACGCTCTACGCAATGCCGCGAGCGGCGAGCGCGGGGGTGGGTATCACCAAGTGCGGCGACCCGAACGGGCAGACGACGTTGACGGTTGTGTCGATTATGCGATTTTTTAAGAGTAAATTCTTTTGTTACAATCCGTGACAACACCTGTTTTTCTCACTTAGCGGTCCCCCGACGCGACGACGACGTTTGGAAAAAAAAAATTGAACTTACATAATGTATGACGATAAAAATATTATAGGTTAGTTTTTAGAGTTTATTTTTTGTGTTGGGGATTTAATTAAATTTTTATTTTTATTTTTATTTTATCTTTTATAAAAAGAAACAGTTTACAAAAATGGGTTATCAGTAGGTAATTTTGAATCAATAAGACATGAGTAGTCAGATCCCCTCAACATCATCATCATCTGCAGCCTATTAATGTTCCCACTGCTGGGACACAGGCCTCCTCTCTGTGAGAGGGAATGGGCTGTAATCCACCACGCGGGCCCAGTACGGGTTGGTGGATGGCACATGTCTTCAAACTTTTTGGTTCTAGAACATGCCGGTTTCCTCACGATGTTTTCCTTCTCCGTTTTGAGAGCAGCGGTGATGAAATAAATTACACAAAGTAATGCGCCTTGCCTGGGTTTTAACCCACGACTTACTGTTCGTAAGTCGGAGCCGCCACCACTGGGCCACCGCTGCTCAGTCGGTCAGATTCATCAACTATTAAAGAGCTGATGATCTTCAAACGGCTGATCAGGTCATGGTTACCTTACCATATACTTTCAATATCATTGAAGTAACACGGTACCAAGTTTCGAATCGATCGGACATAAGGAAGTTAGTCAGATCTCCTCATCGACTAGAAAAGAGCTGATGATCTTCAAACGGCTGAACAGATTTTCATGAAACATAGCTAAGAACACTTGGGATAAAATTATCTATGACACAAAAAAAGCTAAACGAAAATCGGTTTATCCGTTTGGGAGCTACGATACCACAGACAGATACACAGACAGACACGTTAAACTTATAACAACACTCTCTTTTTGTCAGGGGTTAAAAATAGAGTAGCAAAAAATTGTAGGCGTAGCTAAATTGATATTTTTGTATTTGCACCATGCGATCATAACATGAATTTATATGCATGATGATCAAAACTATTATTGAATAGTCCCGTACCGTCTAAACGCCGTTTTCTATAACTTACTTACGTCAGCACCCCTAGCCAAGTTACAAACGTTTCGTATCGATTTTCTTTCTACAATCGTAAACGCCTCGGCATAAGCGATTGAAGAAAGCGCTAAATTGGGAGCCAAGTTGACACGACTGAGTCGATCGCTCGTTCTCTAATGTCTGTAGAAAAAACCTACACTTTAGGTATGGTGAGCGTTCCTACCAAAGAGTTTAGCGATCAACATTGTAGAAACGATAACATTCTATTCTATCATTTTGAACGATGTAAACTTGTCTATAGATTTTCTATTCGTTTGTGTTGATCACGTGATTTAACGTTGAGATGATATCATTCCCATTCATTTGAATAGTTTTCTACTAGCGTTAACGATTGTAGATTGTCAAATTGGCTAGGGGTGCAGGTCACGGCTTGTCTATTATAAAGGTAACAAACACATTGTTATCGCTCGCACTTAGCATTAACTTTGGTGTAATTACTCATATTGTTATTAGGAGGAAATTATTATATAAAGAGGATAATTAATGCAACAACGAACACATTTTGTTACTGAATTCAGTTCGTTTTGTACTAATACCCAATAGTCGTACGACAGCACGTATTATTTATTAGTCATTTTAATTTAGTGTAGGTAATAATTTAATATCATTGCAAAATATTACTTTATTCTGTTAAAAATGATTGCCTTTGTTTTGTTATTGTCCCTACTGACTATCAGTTTGGCTGAGATCGTGACCGTTTATGATAACAATGATTGTAAGTAAAGCTTTCCTTATTTTGCATAATATCGAAATACTCATAATAATGAATTAATTACTGTTTGTGTTTTTGACATGTGTTTTGAAAACCACATTATTGAGTTTAAAATGTCAGTTACGGGATATCTTCCGTGATTATTGTACGCCGTAGGTGACATTTTAAGTTTAGTTATGAACCGTAATAGCTTAAAAAAGTCACATGTTAGAGGTTTATTAATCACCAGCTTGACTGTAGAACATAATTATGACCCTGGGTTCGATCTCACGTCGGAAAAATGTTATCGGGTTTTTGGTGAATGTTGATATTATAACAATCGGTTTACCGGGTACTAAGAAGGGTGTAAAACACCTCTTAACGAAGCCGAAAGGCACTTGTTCTCCTCGTCATTGCGATATATATTTTTTTCTACACCATACCTGGGAACCTTCTAGTTACGGAAATATTGGGGGTCAAAGTTCCAACTTTTTGACAAGTATTTTTTTAATACAAGTTTTTAATGCAAGATTTTCACTTAAACACCTCCACGACCCCCGTATTATTCAATCCATACATCAGCACAATGTTTCGAGTGCGTTACATTGAGTTCTACCACAAAACATGATTTTTCACCCCCAAAAAAAAAAGTCGTTTCCTAGCAAAAATTATTGCGTAAACTTAGTTTATAACACATTTGCTCGTAAAGGGTCTCTTATTTCACCCATTTCAATATCGTAATGTATCTCATTACGTACTTGTGCAGTAATGTAATGTACAACGCACGGTTTATCAAGATTGCTCCGTCAAAAAGGAACGGTACTTTTTTAAATCTTAGCAAAGAGTTTTTATGTCAGAAAAGTGGTCAACATTTTATGAATAAAATTAACACTGTGGGAGATGAAATATAATAAATAAACATTTTATTCTTTAATTTAATTAATTTTGACAAAAAATTACAACCATTTATCTGTAACAAAAACACAAAAATATTAATTTACTTTATTAGTAATACTGGCTGTTTTTGTGTCATTGCCTTTAAAAAAAACGCTGATGCGCGCGCATCGCTAATTTGTGAACAAGTAAAAGATTTATTCGTTTATGAAAGTCCGAGTTTTATTTATTTCCTCGCAAATATGTTATAAAACGTCGTATGACATTCTTGCGCTTTGATAATTACAGCCTCTGCTTTATTATAGCCCTCGCCTACGGCTCGGGCTAGCAATATCGCCTCAGCTGTAATTTTCAACTTACCGCACTTATATCATAATGTACTATTGATGTACAGAATGCTTGGTTGACGGCTTCATGATGAGGTCTTTTACACCCTGTATGAAACTTACATACTATAACTTTAGACCTCACCTTTAGATACTTTAGACAAACCTTTTATGTTGCCACCACATCGGACACAACACAACATCTGCCTAGCCTTTTCCCTACTATATTGGGGTCGCTTTCAGTCTTACCGGATGCAGCAGAATACCGGTATTTTACATGTAGCGACAGCATATCTGACCTCCACACCCAAGTTATTACTGCGTAATACACGGTACCGCGTGGTAAGGCTGTCAGACTTTTGGACCACGCCTGTAACCAATGGTTACCATTGGTTCTAAAGTTAAATAGTATAAAGGTGTCGCACTATTCTTCACTTGGAGTTGACTATAGGTATGCCAAACGTATCCTCTTTCTCATAACCGAATTATTATACGTATACATCTAACTCAATGCATGTAGAATCTCATAGAGAGGAGGCCTGTGTCCCAGCAGTGGGAACATTAATAGGCTGATGATGATGAGATGATGATGTAGAATCTAAGTCAATTGGTATTTTAATATGTCGCATGACTAAGATTGTTTTTGTTTTTAGTTTTAGATTATAAAGAACAGGGAACTTTTGCATCATCAACTGTTGCACCAGTATCGCAGCTTCCTTTCAAGTTTAATTATCACTCGGGAAATAAGATCAACATGGATATTTCTATTGAAATAGAATCACCGAATGTGACCCTGCACAATATCACATTTATTACAGGTAAGCTCCCCCACTTCACCCCCCTATCTTCAACCAATTTTTTACTACTGAAAAATCTTTTGATTCTTACCTAGAACTATTGAGGGGCGTTGAAATTTGTATACCCTTTCCTCCCTGACTCACTCACTGACATAATTTTTCTCCCAGATGGTGGAGGGGGAGGTGGATATATTTTGACAGATTCGTAAACAAGTAACTCTCACGAGTAGGG
Organism: Xestia xanthographa; assembly: GCA_905147715.2. Classification (NCBI taxonomy): domain Eukaryota; kingdom Metazoa; phylum Arthropoda; class Insecta; order Lepidoptera; family Noctuidae; genus Xestia; species Xestia xanthographa. The sequence goes on along the minus strand of LR990653.1, from coordinate 27,329,937 downwards.
GAAAAATGCCAAACCTCCCCTTTTCGCCCCCTTCCTCCCCCTCCCTATCGTATCTCGGAAACTAAGAGACCCGTATTTTTTTTTATTACGGATTCGTATAGAGGAGGCATGGAAAAGTAAAAACCATTTTTCGAAGTTGGCTCCCTTGCCCCCCTTCTTCCCCTTTTAGGCGGATCTCGAAAGTTAAGAAACTTCGTTTTTTTTCTGATTCATATAAAGAGGCAGCGCGTTAGTCAAAATAACCCACCCTCTTCACCCCTTTTTTAGGGTTCCGTACCCAAAGGGTAAAAACGGAACCCTATTACTAAGACTTCGCTGTCTGTCCGTCTGTCTGTCCGTCTGTCCGTCTGTCCGTCTGTCTGTCACCAGGCTGTATCTCATGAACCGTGACAGCTAGACAGTTGAAATTTTCACAGATGGTGTATTTCTGTTGCCGCTATAACAACAAATACTAAAAACAGAATAAAATTAATATTTAAGGGGGGCTCCCATGAATGGGACGCCGTCACCTCCTTCTGCGAAGCAGTAATGCTAGAGAAGGAGGTGGCGGACCGTGAGAGGGAGAGAACCTCTCAACGTCCCGGCCGCCGCGGGAGACCCCCCGGGCGTCGGGGGCCACCACCACGTGGCCCCCGGCCACCGTAGCGTAGGCGCGGGCCTGTGGACGGTGGGCTATGGGCTAGCTCGCCGTCCGTCCGTCTTATGACGACAGGCCGTGTCGACGGCGCGTTCGTGTTCCACGCGCGCCTCAAAGAGAGTCAGCAAAAGGGAAGGGGTCCGCAGGGACCGATGCCTGCCGGGGTTGCGGGACTGTTCGAAAGAGATACCGTGGCCCCGGAACACAAAGGGCGATGAAGGAACATGGATGGGTTTTTAGTCAGTAAAAGTCTGACACTCCCTCCTGCTCCGCCCAGAGCGGGAGGGGTTATTTGATGATTTCGATTGCGTTGTTACTGTGATTGGGGTTGTTTGATTGCGCTTTTATTTTCCGTTTACGTAGACGCGGGGCGTGCACCGCCCCGTTCAGCGCCGCTTGCGACGCGGCGGTGTCATCTGCTATAATTATGTTCGCAATTGGGCGTGTGACGCCGCATGCACCACCGCGTTGACCGCGGCGCTGCGGTGTCATTTGCGAGCAACGCTGCATTTGACCGCTCTCGTACATCCTTATAGGTATATTTGAGTAGAAAGCGAGCCGCGCCCCAAAACGCGCCACGTCTCCCTACATGAGCCCTTACTGTTACAGAAAAATAGAAATCGATTTCAGCAGCATAAAAAGCTTGTTCAAAACCTGATACACTCCCTTCAATTACGTCTGTCGTTCAATCTAAGTCATCATATAAACTATCTACAACGGTTATTTCATGTCTGTTGTGGAATTATTCCTATAATCATAGTCAAACAAATGCTACTCCATAATCTACTCTTTTAGGGAACAGGATAAGTGGACAGATAGTTCTGTAAAATTATACTCCTATACTATATTGGAACTTGCTAACAATACGAGCCTGAAGTATGAATTTACTGTTATATAACAATATGACTGATGAGGCGTGTAAATAGCCTGCACCTTTTTGTGGTTGTTTTTAGGAACAAACCAAAATTTGAATTAAGAACCTATGTAATGGCGGTCCTCAAAATATAACCAATTTCCCTATTGATGAATCCACGAGAAACCAATATGAAAGAATTAATAGCAGCAAAAACTTCCCCACGTACCTTGATAATCCAGAGATACCACTCAGACCCAGGCAGATGGGAAGATGACTCGTTCATAAGCGTGATGGCTTGTGGGCACGGGCTACCGGCCGGCGACCTAAATCTTGTTAAATTCTCCGGTAGATTGGCCAAAATTCCAAAAATCAAAACTGCACTATAAGTTCTCAATGAAGCACAGATGCAAGTCCATTTATTTTACGAATACCTTCAAGGTTTCACCAATAACGGAATTTTTAAAAGCGGAGCGGTGTGCACACACAATGTATGCGAATGGCGGCGGAGATGAACTCTCCTTGCTACCGCAAATGCCAGCTATCGGCAATGTTGCGAGAACATTCAAGAACGTTTCGATACATGGGCGCTGTGGCAGCAAATATTGGTGCGGGGATCCATCAATTGAGAAATTAAAATATTTAATTTGAAATATAATAAACTATTATGTTCTATGGGAGAATCCTAAAATATTATTATTTAATCTTTTATATTGATAAAAGCATTGACGCTTCACCAATAACTACAAAAACTACCACTACAACTACTACTACTACTACTATTAACTACTTTTTTCAGATCCTGTGCCCCCGCCTTCTAAAATAAATAAATCAATCAATTATGTGTTAATACATGTGATAGCATCCGTGATAGGGATATGTATTATAATATTAGTGATGTATTTAATTATCAAAAAATATCGTCATCGAAATTCCGATCGAGTGGACGCAATAGAATTGAATACATACGTAAGTATTATGTTAAGAGATAACCTTTTTTGTAGCATAAACATTGACAACTATAATTAAAAACCACAGACGGTTTTCAAATTAATTTAGAAACTATATAAGAAAACTCATTGAGAGGTTTTCTTTTTGACGTATTAAAAAATACTTAGTTTCCAAGAACTCTATAGATGGCGTTGAACTGACTACGATAGTTGGTGCCAAACCCAAAACGCTTCGGAAAAAAAACATTACGTACGTCACATACGCTCGTTGACTGACACTTTCGTTTGCTTAACCTTCCGAATTTAATCTAGTTTTCTCGCGCTTTGTTAAAATCAGTTTTTTTAGGTTCCGTTCCTTGCATTAACGTACTAAGTTCAGCGCGATCTATCCAGCGACTAGGGAAGAGCTAAAAAGAAAATCCCTCAATCTTTTATTTTCCAGGCCACCACAAACGATGTTTTATATGCAACTCTCAGCTTGGCGCCTGGAGACAGCCAACCACCCAAACGTGAAGAAGAATCACCATATGCTCAAATAATTGGGGTGATGAAACCTGTTGATGGTTAAAAAAAGTAAATAAATGCTATCTGCTTTCGTTTTTTTGATTATTTGTTACAAATACTGACACTATGTAAACTGCACCCCTAGCCAAGTTGACAATCTACAATCGTTAACCCTTGTAGAAAACTATTCAAATGAAAGGGAATGACATCATCCCGACGTTAAATCACGTGATCAACACAAACGAATAGAAAATTCGTAGACAAGTTTACATCGTTCAAAATGATAGAATAGAATGTTATCGTTTCTACAATGTTGATCGCTAAACTTTTTGGTAGGAACGCTCACCACAGACTAAAGTGTAGGTTTTTTCTACAAACATTAGAGAACGAGCAATCGACTCAGTCGTGTCAACTTGGCTACCAATTTAGCGCTTTCTACAATCGCTTACGCCGAGGCGTTTACGATTGTAGAAAGAGAATCGATACGAAACGTTTGTAACTTGGCTAGGGGTGCAGTAGTTTCTCAAACACCCGCCAACGGACCATGGTCTGTTCTATCAACTGCTATGAATAATGGTAGCAGTTTTTTTTTACTTGGTACAGCCCGCTTTTCTATTCCCAAACCACTGCAACTCCTGAAAGCCTGAATCGACAGTGGTGACCATCAGAAAAGCGCCGAGACAATGAATCTCGATGAAATCCCAGAGAAACAATTCAACTGTCTTGGTCTTGGATCCCGCAACGAAATTAAACAGAATAGAATAGCGGAGGAGTAGGAAAAATGGTAGGCGTAGCCATATTGATATTTTTGTACTCGAAATAAGCGATCATACAATAGATTTATTTGCGTGATGATCAAAACTGTTATTGAATAATACCTGTACCGTCTAAGATGAGAAGGCAAAAGACTTTCTTTGCAGTGTTATGTATCTGTCAGCGTCAAATTGTAAATCCCTTGGCCATGCATTTCACAATTTGACGGCTTCATTTCAACAGTTTACAATCTGACTAGACAGATTACAATCTGACGGGTTTTACAATTTGACGCCGACATATCCAAAACTATTATTGGGTAGTAGTTGGCAAGTTCATAATGTGATCGCTTCTGTTTTAACGCCAGTTTGGGCAGCAGCTAGGGCATGTTTCACCGCTACATTTGTAACCATCCAGATCCATTTGGATTCTAAAAACAACGTTAAGATTATACCCGATTAACAGCGAGATCTCAACTACACCAATAATGATGGTTAGAGACTTTAATGTTAATGTCTTGCAGGACCGCTCGTCATCGAAACTTCTGTAACAACATTGAGTTTACTAATAGCGAGGGACTATTTATTACTCATAATCGATTGGAATTTTAATGTGTGGACAAGATTTTCTCTACACGTCGGAGGCCTATGTTACTCAGGGCCCTGTATCATTGATACTGCTGATTTAGCAGGAGCTACACTCCTGGACATGCATACGGTCAAAGAAAATGTAGCGGCACTACAAAAGGTGCTACAGGAACATAGTACAAAAAGCCTGTCGGGTCGGAGGATCCTCGCTTTTCTATAGGGGATAAAAACTTTACACCGTGTACTACATAGCCCTAAAAATATAACGTATTGACGTAAAACACGCGGCTTATCGATAAATACGCACAGATCTGTATTCCGGCTAATAAACTGGTATATAAACGTGACTCACAGAATTATATATAACTGTATATTACATCCGTCTCTATAAACACAGATTTGAGCACCGCCATATTTGCTGAAAGCATAAAACTCATAAACTGCGTCTCGGGGAGCATTTCATGTTCGTCATTATGAAAAAAAGTTTGTATCTGTGCGTATAGAACTTGTTTTACGGCTGTGACGTACACTCAACACATCAATGGTAACGCTTGCACTGCGAAAATTACTCTTACTGACTTCCAAAAATGGAGGAGATGAGATTCGTGTGTTTTTTTGTAATTACTGAATCGATTTACGTGATTATTTTTCATTTGGCTACCGAAATAAATTTTATTTAATTTGCTTGAGCAGTTTATGAGTTAACTCGTACGTTTTAAATACGTATTTTTCTTCTTTGTTTATGTTGGTGACATGATAATATTCTCATAATGAATTCTACCTAGTTACAATGTAAAAAAACACAAGTATTTTTGTGGGACACCTCACCTAAAAAAAAAAACGTAAAATAAAAATCTTTCGCAAAAAAAAAATAATCTGACTTCCAAAAATAACACTAAAAAACGTGAAAAATATATTTCGGAAGCCAGTGGCAAAAAAGTCAATAAAAAAAAAACAAATCAATAACCTGCTGTCCAGGCTGAAGCTCTGGCATTCGCCGCGCTTAAATCCTAGAATATGTGTTGGTTGTGCATAAAAGGCAAAGAAGGAAGCACTGGCATTGTGTTTGTGAAGGGTCGATGATCCCATTTGCTCAGATTGTTTACGCCTACGATGTTAAGGTTGTCAGTGTTAAAGAGTTACCAGTGATGTGACGATGACTATACGGAGACAGTATAGTCCTACAGTACATGTCTGGAGTGTTTACTGTATCTAGGAAAAGAATATAAAAGTAGCTGACTAGCCAATGTTTGTACCTACAAACATAGGCCATTTGTATTGTAGACATAATGATACTGGTACTGTTCGCCTGCGTCATCCCACTGCTGGGCAAAAGCGTTTCGATCCAGGGCCAATGTAGACCACTGGTCTAGCGACCAGCTCGTCCCACCATCTGCGACCAGCTCGTCCCACCATCTTCTACAAGGTCTGCCGCGACGTCTTCTGGCTGTACCAGGGCTCCAGAAAGTGGCAATTTTTTCCCACAGCTCATTGGGCATGCGGCATACGTGGCTAGTCTACTCCCACATCAGCTTAGCGGCTTTTTAATTAGAGTGTATGAGAAAGTTCTTTTTTCAAATCTGTTCGTGATGTATTCCTATTTTTTTTATATTTAAACTTCAGGTACAGTAGTGCTACCATGGGTGGCCTATTAAGTGTGAGTTAAACATAATTTATGAAATGTGAGTGTACTACAGCTAATGCCATATGAAGAGGGGGAGAGGGGAGTCATGTAAAGCATGGCACTGACTACTATACATTTCCGCCTAACACTTCTGCGAATACAAGGGAGATGTTTTGTTAATGATGTCATGCTATAAGTATTTAATTACAAATATAACAAGAGAACACACTTTGTCTCATACATAGTATGTTCCCTAATAATATCGGGATTGGATAAAAAATGACAAATCACAATAATCTATACAGTATTACGAATATTATGATGTCATAATTTTGGAGGTCAAGAGTTATAAGAGCTCTTACAACTATTGACCACTGAATAATTACTTTCTATGACTTGCAATCACAATGAATCTAAGCGGCATAGACTGTTTGACTCATAGTGAAACTACACTTAAATTTATTGGCAAATTAAAAAAAAACCTTCTTACAGTTATGACATACATTATACATATTATTTGGCGATTGGGTTTTCAGGGGTGACTATCTATATATATAAAAGAAAGACGGGTTTGTTACATCACTTATAACTCGAGATCTGCTGGATCAATATTCATGGTTTTTGTTGCGTTGGATTTGTCTCCGCCCAGAATAGCAGAATACATTTTAAAAACAATGAAAAAAAAAAAAAAAAGGGTGAATGGTAGGTAGTAGGTAGGTAGTAGGTAGGTAGTAGGTAGGTAGTAGGTAGGTAGTAGGTAGGTAGTAGGTAGGTAGTAGGTAGGTAGTAGGTAGGTAGTAGGTAGGTAGTAGGTAGGTAGTAGGTAGGTAGGTAGTAGGTAGGTAGTAGGTAGGTAGTAGGTAGGTAGTAGGTAGGTAGTAGGTAGGTAGTAGGTAGGTAGTAGGTAGGTAGTAGGTAGGTAGTAGGTAGGTAGTAGGTAGGTAGTAGGTAGGTAGTAGGTAGGTAGTAGGTAGGTAGTAGGTAGGTAGTAGGTAGGTAGTAGGTAGGTAGTAGGTAGGTAGTAGGTAGGTAGTAGGTAGGTAGTAGGTAGGTAGTAGGTAGGTAGTAGGTAGGTAGTAGGTAGGTAGTAGGTAGGTAGTAGGTAGGTAGTAGGTAGGTAGTAGGTAGGTAGTAGGTAGGTAGTAGGTAGGTAGTAGGTAGGTAGTAGGTAGGTAGTAGGTAGGTAGTAGGTAGGTAGTAGGTAGGTAGTAGGTAGGTAGTAGGTAGGTAGTAGGTAGGTAGTAGGTAGGTAGTAGGTAGGTAGTAGGTAGGTAGTAGGTAGGTAGTAGGTAGGTAGTAGGTAGGTAGTAGGTAGGTAGTAGGTAGGTAGTAGGTAGGTAGTAGGTAGGTAGTAGGTAGGTAGTAGGTAGGTAGTAGGTAGGTAGTAGGTAGGTAGTAGGTAGGTAGTAGGTAGGTAGTAGGTAGGTAGTAGGTAGGTAGTAGGTAGGTAGTAGGTAGGTAGTAGGTAGGTAGTAGGTAGGTAGTAGGTAGGTAGTAGGTAGGTAGTAGGTAGGTAGTAGGTAGGTAGTAGGTCGGTAGTAGGTAGGTAGTAGGTAGGTAGTAGGTAGGTAGTAGGTAGGTAGTAGGTAGGTAGTAGGTAGGTAGTAGGTAGGTAGTAGGTAGGTAGTAGGTAGGTAGTAGGTAGGTAGTAGGTAGGTAGTAGGTAGGTAGTAGGTAGGTAGTAGGTAGGTAGTAGGTAGGTAGTAGGTAGGTAGTAGGTAGGTAGTAGGTAGGTAGTAGGTAGGTAGTAGGTAGGTAGTAGGTAGGTAGTAGGTAGGTAGTAGGTAGGTAGTAGGTAGGTAGTAGGTAGGTAGTAGGTAGGTAGTAGGTAGGTAGTAGGTAGGTAGTAGGTAGGTAGTAGGTAGGTAGTAGGTAGGTAGTAGGTAGGTAGTAGGTAGGTAGTAGGTAGGTAGTAGGTAGGTAGTAGGTAGGTAGTAGGTAGGTAGTAGGTAGGTAGTAGGTAGGTAGTAGGTAGGTAGTAGGTAGGTAGTAGGTAGGTAGTAGGTAGGTAGTAGGTAGGTAGTAGGTAGGTAGTAGGTAGGTAGTAGGTAGGTAGTAGGTAGGTAGTAGGTAGGTAGTAGGTAGGTAGTAGGTAGGTAGTAGGTAGGTAGTAGGTAGGTAGTAGGTAGGTAGTAGGTAGGTAGTAGGTAGGTAGTAGGTAGGTAGTAGGTAGGTAGTAGGTAGGTAGTAGGTAGGTAGTAGGTAGGTAGTAGGTAGGTAGTAGGTAGGTAGTAGGTAGGTAGTAGGTAGGTAGTAGGTAGGTAGTAGGTAGGTAGTAGGTAGGTAGTAGGTAGGTAGTAGGTAGGTAGTAGGTAGGTAGTAGGTAGGTAGTAGGTAGGTAGTAGGTAGGTAGTAGGTAGGTAGTAGGTAGGTAGTAGGTAGGTAGTAGGTAGGTAGTAGGTAGGTAGTAGGTAGGTAGTAGGTAGGTAGTAGGTAGGTAGTAGGTAGGTAGTAGGTAGGTAGTAGGTAGGTAGTAGGTAGGTAGTAGGTAGGTAGTAGGTAGGTAGTAGGTAGGTAGTAGGTAGGTAGTAGGTAGGTAGTAGGTAGGTAGTAGGTAGGTAGTAGGTAGGTAGTAGGTAGGTAGTAGGTAGGTAGTAGGTAGGTAGTAGGTAGGTAGTAGGTAGGTAGTAGGTAGGTAGTAGGTAGGTAGTAGGTAGGTAGTAGGTAGGTAGTAGGTAGGTAGTAGGTAGGTAGTAGGTAGGTAGTAGGTAGGTAGTAGGTAGGTAGTAGGTAGGTAGTAGGTAGGTAGTAGGTAGGTAGTAGGTAGCTCATGTGACGCAGACGAAGTTGCAGCTAGTAATAAAATAAAATAAAATAAAACTAATTTATTTCAGAAAAAAAAGTCCTTATGCAAGGCAAGGTTCTTAGTAACAAGAATTTTGATAAGCAAAATTCTTGTTTGGACTTTTTTTTCTGAAATAAATAATTTTTATTTTATTTTATTTTATTATAGTCACCCCTGAAAACCCAATCGCCAAATTCACACTACAAGACAAAAAAAGCTACTTTAACTTTTCCCGAAAAGATTTCGCTAAACCCTCGAAAACTCGCGAAGCCCGACTTTTTTGATAAAAAATGTGTACAAAATATAATTCGGATACACGATACGAATATCTTAGCAACTCTTTGTCTAACTTCTAAAGTCCTAACACGAGTTTCAAAGAGATTTCGACAATCTCATAACGTATATCACACGGAGAGAGAATCTTCTTGTATTTTGTGTTACTAAGTGGATAAAAACTTTTTGATTTCATTATGGTGTTAACAAAGGTGGTTTGGAAGTCCAAACCACCTTTTCTATAGTTTTTTTTCTTCTTTTTCTACTTGATTGACTTTTTGGCATTTTGGTAGCATTAAAACGTGGTATTGTTTTTAGAAATGACTGCCCAGCATGACATCCTTCAGAGTTCGGTTTCCGAGCCGGGCATATATTTATTGTTTTTTTTCTCAGTATGACCACGGAGTCTAGATTTGTGCCCGGTTGATGGCAATAGGCTCACCCCCTATTACATCGGACATAATCATAACCAGCGAAATGTGGGTGTACTATTAGGAATACCTCTGCCTAACCCTTCAGGGATTACATGCATGATGTTGTGTATGTTTTAGAAGTATGATGGCTTAAGAGCCCGCAGTATAAAATCCACTCGCTAGAGTTTAGGCAAATTCGTTGCGATCCTATGTTTGTGTGCATTGTTCATGCAGATACACGCACACACGGGTTAAGATCGAGTGTAGTGATCGCTTAAACCATTTTGATCTTTGAGTTATTTTTAAGTAACATATTAAGTAGTAAGTACAGTTTAGAAATAAAAGTCATGAATTTGTGTGCTTATCACAATCAATATGTCGTCTTATTGGATTTTCCATCAGGAATTTCTCAGTAGCAGGATTTGTGCCCGGTTGATGGCAATAGGCTCGGCCCCTGTTACATGGGATTTTCACAGAACTGGCGAAATGTGGGTGTACTGTACTGTTAGGCGCATTGCTGCCTATACCTTCGGGGATTAAAGGCGTGATGTTATGATGGTTAAGTCATAATAAATTAGATCCACGCAGATTAATATCTAAGATGATTTTGAGGAAAGAACCGTACACATTTGAGGGGACCTGGGGGTCTAAAATGGCCGCTTTAGCAGAATCGTAATATGAATCACGTTAAAAATTTAAAATTCTTAAAATGGACTTTATGACCATAACCATAAAGTCCATTTTAATTTTTTAACGTGATTCATGCTAAGATTCTGCGTGGATTCTGCTAAAGCGGCCATTTTATACCCGCTGTCTATCCATTGCAAACATTTGACAGTTATCGTGTACGTCGACTCATCAACAATACAATAGGGTAGATGACAAACAAAAAATTAACGTCAGAAAGATTTGCAAAAAATATTGTACACAGTTTTTTTTTATTTTTTCACGTAATCTAAAAATGAAGACGATACAGTGCGTCGAAAACTCATGTGACGTCACATTTGAGTACAGTTTTTACCGGAAAGTGACGTCACAAGCCTCATCTTTGACGCGTTTTATCTTCGTCAATTTTATTAATTTGATAAAACAAAAAACATGTATCCAATATTTTTCGATAATCTAATGGACGGACTAAACAGAATCATATTTTATTAGTCAGGATCATCCCTAAAAAAAAACATTGTTGTGTTCAACTTGTAACCCGCATAAAGTACCGAAACTGTCAGACATTAGTTAAAAACTAAGTGAAAAGAAAGAAAGAAAATGGTCATATTAATGTCATAGGCAATTCGTATGTATGACGCGCCATTATTATGTATGGCGCGCCGTTATTATGTATGGTTGAAAAACGCCGCCGTTATGTAATACGGCGTCCTCACGTTCAGCTGAATTACAATTCGGCTGAAATAAAGTACGCCGCATTGATTGAGCTCTTCGCGTTCGTCAAAGCGGCGTAATAACGTGCCGCCGTTATACAAACGGACGCATCGTCGATACCGCTTTGAAAGTTTTAGTTCCATTTATCACCGAAAGTGGCGTTGCATGATCATAACAAGAAACATGGCGTCACAATCGACAACCATGTCACAATGAAATGGCCGCTTTTCCTGTTTTTCAGTTTTTTTTTTTTTTTTTCATTTTTTATTTCGATTTTTTTTCATTATTTTTTTTTACCTACATGTTGAGAATTACGTGGCAGGGGTATCTAAAAGGGGGGTGAATTTTTCATTATTTTTGCGATTGGACGCACCGTTTTCGAGATATAAGCAAATTTAGAACCTGCTACGACTCCATGACGCGCGCTCGCTACGACTCGCATTTTACATTACACATCCACTTTTTGTCAGGGGGAGGTATCGGAATTGCTGACAATACGGCTAAACGTTGGACGCCGCTTATCGAACGTATCGCCCCACCACAATCCGGCTGAACGTGAGGGCGCCGTATTACATAACGACGGCGTTTTTCAATCCGGCACGCCATTATGTGAAACGGCGTGTTATACGAATTGGCTGCGACATTTATACAAGCAAATTTTGTTGGGTACATAATCTTCTAAAGCGTCACGTTTCAGAAATATGAGCTATCAAAGCTAAAGTATATTCATGGTGGTCCAATTACACATTCATTATGTCTGAGACAGCAACGCTAGCTACGTTTTCGAATATATATAGCGTTGTGATCGCTATCAGTACAACTTTGATAGCTTAAATCTCGGAAACGTGACGCTTTAAAAGATTTTGTGTCAGAAAAAACTTGTTTGTACTGATGCCATCGATTGATATACGTTTTATGCGTGTCTGATCAAATCAAAGTTTTATTGAAGATGCTATCAGTGAATGGATTTTAACTTTTAATAGCTCATAAATCGGAAACGTGACATTTTATCTCATACAAAACTTGTTTGTATTGATACCAGCTACCTATTAATATGGGTGTGTAACGGTTGATATAATAACAAAAAATCTAACGTTCACTTGACCTAATTTCAGTTAATATACTTTTGTTTAATATAACGATCAGTTGAGATAATGAATTGTTGATATAATTTCATTTTATCTAATTTCTTATGATATAATAAACATTTCCTATAATGCACATTTGACATAATATTCATGTAGTATATTATTCATTTACTATAATATTCATAATCTCTAATAACTTTTAATATAATTTAGAAAATCTCACCCTCAACCATGCATTGAATATTTTAAGATTTGGTTAGGTGCCATTTGAGTTAGGTTAGAACTGTGACCATTAAACATGAAAATTAGGTCAAAAGAACATTAGGTCAAATGAATGTTATATAAAAAGGATATCATACATATTGAAAATTATATAAAATGAACGTTATACTAAATGTTTTATATTAAATGAAAATTATATCATATGAAACATTAGGTCATATGAAATTAGGTTATATGATTTTATAGCATATGAAAATTATATTATATGAACGTTATTTCAAGTGAAATTAGAGCATTTGTTATTATATCATACATTACACACCCCTATTAATATAGGCTACATGCGTAGCCGCAACTTTGAAAAAAAAAAGAAAAATGGCGGAAGTTAGACTGGCCACAAAATTCAAACCCCTTGTTAACCCAAGTTTGTTACCAGAGATACCTTCTTTGGCCATTTTGTCTAAAAATCCTTGAGGTTTAGAAAGCACCGGCTTTTTTAACTCACTTTTTCCAGAGACTTCGCTCGCATTATGGTCTAAAACTATCCCACGGGAACGTCCTCCAAATAGCCTTTGACACTCGGCGATAACATAATTAAAAAAAAAATAAAGAATTTTCGTAATCGGATCAGTAGTTCCGAAGATTACCCTCTACATCTAAACTTGCAAACACGCAAACATAGAATACAAACTTTACGCCGACATCATAACATTAGTATTGAAGCTGAACAAAATTTTAACAATCTCAGTAAACAAGCAAAGTTCTTTGTTTATAAAATGAAAATATAAAAAACAACTTTTCAGATCAAAATATGGTAGTCGGTGTACAATCTCCGGAATATAATTTACGTAGAACACGTGACCGCGCGCAGCAAAGTCATACGTCCTCACTCTGGGATGGCCCGTTCGTTACTGAAGGGAACGGTTGAAAAGGATAGCGCTATTACTACCGCGTGCAAAACAAGGGATAGAAAGAGTGCGTGCTCGCTTAGAATAAAATAACGTAAGCGCCAAATCACGTGTTGCTAATTACGAGAAAACCAAGTAGAAAAATAAAAAATTAAGTCAACACGATTTAAGATAATATTGTTACCTATCTATTAGGCTAAAAATCATCATTAAATTCCTTAGGGTTTCAGAGATCCAACTCAAAATAAGTGCAAAACGAGTTTTTTTTGTATTTTTTTTCTATCGGGAAACTTTTATCCAATCGTGTTTTCGCTTCAACAGATTTAATGATTATAAGTCCAAGTTTAATGTTGTCTAAATAGCGAACTCTTAGGTCTTATAGATACCGAGATCTAGATCGCCCAATATCACCAAAACAGCAAATACAGGCTCTTAAATACTTAAGGGGCCGGGGAGCATGAATTTGTCCATACAAACGTAATACCAAAATCATTTTCAGTATGAGCATATTTCCACCTTAATATGCTGTTATTCGGAACAAGATGGTAATTACCTAGGTTCTATTTTTTTTTTTTTTCAAAATACTTACCAAAAGCGAAATGCAAACATATTGAATATCTCACATTTTTACAGTTTAAATACGATGTTTTCATCTCATCTGTTCTATATTAAAAACGGTAGTATTTGTAATATTGTTAAAATCGAAACATGTCTTATATTGTTAAGTTAAATAATATAAAAAAAATAATGGAAAAGCATTGAGTTTTCATTCATCATTTTTGGTATTACGGCACACATTCAAATTAATCACAAATGTTCATCGGAAGTCGTGCTATCGCATCAAGCATTGAGCTGGGGCGGGGCGCAGGGCGCGGGACAGAACATTTGGATGTGTTGACTGTGTTAAGTATAGTGACAAATGTAAATGTGTGCGTGCGCACCTCGCCACCCGGCCGGGCCGGGCAATTCGTTCGGAATCGTTCGTCAGTGTTAGACGATTACTTGATTGCATTGTGCGTGCGTATTGGTGCGTATTTTTTTGCCAATTGTATCGTAATATTTCTGACACATCTTGACCTATGCTACGGATTTGGATTTAGATTTGCCTTGTGATTTGGAATCGAGTAACCTACCTACCTACTTTATTACGACTTTTGTTTTGTTTACGGACTTCGATATTTGCTTACGATTTGGTTAAATTTAGGTTACAAAACAGGTACCTACATAAACATAATTATATAAAGGTTAGCAACATGCGGGTCTAAAATGGCCGCTTTAGCAGAATCCACGCAGAATCTTAGTATAAATCACGTTAAAACAATTAAATTCTTAAAATGGACTTTATGTCCATAATCATAAAGTCCATTTTAAGAATTTTAAATTTTTAACGTGATTCATAATATTACGATTCTGATAAAGTGGCCATTTTAGACCCCATGGACTCCAAACGTTGGGATGTATCTCACAATAAGTATCTACCTACCTTTTTGTTTTCATCATTTTTTTAAACTCAGACCAAGAAAATGCCTGCCTACCTACACATATTTTTTCTCGTTCATAATCGAAATTACATTACACTGGGTTAGTACATACTGAATTAGATGTGTTTATGATTCAAATGTCCGACTAATAGGTTTCATTCATAATCAATCATAACATAAGGGTACCTACCTACCGACTAAATAAATATTATGTTTTATTTTACAAGCTTTGATATAGTTTCACGTGTCCCGATGTTTGTCTGTAATCTGTAAGTAATCAAATCTTGCAAGTAAAATTTGATCCACTTCCCGATTACCGATTGAGCTGAAATTTTGCACGCATTATGTAGGTATATCGCGTGACAACTGGTGGCCATAAGAATTCTGTAATGTAACGACGTAACCCCATCGAGTTTGAACTTGTTTCATTCGTCGTGACGAGTACTTTGTCTTTAGGTTATATCCAGGGTCTGATGATGGAGCTAGAAGGTGTCCATGGGAACTCCGTTATAAAACGACATAACCCCATCGAGTTTGGGCTCGTATGATTTGTCTTGACGAGTACTTTGGTGCTAGGTGGTATCCAGGGTTTGATGATGAAGCTGAAAGGGGGGCCAAAGGATCTCCGTAATAAAACGACGCAACCGCTTCGAGTTTGGGCTCGTTTGATTCGTCTTGATGAGTACCTACTACCTGCCTACTGCCTGCCTACTGCCTGCCTACTGCCTGCCCACTGCCTGCCTACTGCCTGCCTACTACCTGCCTACTACCTGCTTGTTACCTGCCTACTACCTGTATGTTACCAGCCTACTACCTGCCTACTGCCTGCCTACTGCCTGCCCACTGCCTGCCCACTGCCTGAATGCTGCCTGCCTACTGCCTACCTACTGCCTGCCTACTACCTGCCTACTACCTGCTTGTTACCTGCTTGTTACCTACCTACTGCCTACCTACTACCTACCTACCTTCTACCTACCTCCTACTAGCTACCTACTTTTAGGTTCTAGGATACTTATGCCGGTTTCCTCACGATGTTTTCCTTTTCCGTTTTGAGAGCAGAGTTGATGAATAATAATTACACAAAGTAATGCGCCTGCCTGGGTTCGAACCTACGACTTAGGCGCGGGCAGTATTATAAGTACTAAGTCTATGGGCGCGGGACAAATACAACACACGGTGTGTGTACGGTATATCATTATATACCGTGTAGCCTAAATTGCACTTTATTTCCATGCATTTTGTATGATATTTGAATGGAATAGGAAGTCGCCCGCGCCATGTCCGCGCCCGACGCCTCTTGTATTTGTCCCGCGCCTTACTGTTCGTAAGTCGGGGCCGCCACCACTGAGCCACCAGTACGTACTTTTATTTCAGATTTTCAGGCGAACCGTATACTTATTCCTTACCTACATTAGTGGTATAGAAAGAGTAGTAACCCAGATTTTTTTTCAACAAAGCCTAGATTTTGAGTTAATCTAACATTTGAGATAAAAACATTGTAGACAGATTTCCTAAAAACGCATTACTATTCTGCCGATACACTAACGATTGCACAAAGTAACTAACAAAAATAAAGCAAATAATGAACATGATAACTACCTAAAAGGTAAACACCAAACACGATTAACACACGCATAGGTAAACACTATTCACACACGCTCACGCGCGGCTACGCAACGGGCCGGGGAGTGTGAAACAGAGACAACAATATTTCAACGTGTTTTTGCCTTCCCTTCGAATTGCTTGTGAATTGATTGTGGCGTAGCATAAATTGTAGCTCTGCTACGGCGTAGTGCTACGGGCTACGCGTCGTAGCGTTCTGTGATATGAGTTACGGGCAAATATGGCAAGGCGAATTTGTTTACATTAAGCACGGCAATTAAAGTAAAATTTATTTTCTTTATAAATATTCATCATCTGCCTAGCTTTTTCCCAACTACGTTGGTTCAGCTTCCAGTCTATCCGGATGCAGCTGAATAACAGTATTTTACATGGAGCGACTGCCTATCTGACCTTCACAACCCATTTAGTACTGGGTAATACGATACCCTTTTGGTATGACTATTTGAAAATATTCTAGTTTAAAAATAATGCTAACGAATTATGGTTAAAAAAAGAGATCCAAATCATTAGATTGATGACCTTTAGTTAATCGGAAACTTCTGGAAACATTTAATAGGACGATATAAAGTAAGTGATTTATCGTCTATTTTTATACACAAATTTATAGGTTTAAATGGGTTCCCCATTACGCATAATGTAATCGTAATCGTTTATTTATCATCCATTTCATCAGAAAGAAATCAATCAAATTAATAAAACTCTTGACAGTTTTGTGTCTGGTCAACTTCAACAATGTTCCTTTATCGACAAGTTTCCTTTATGTTACTTTTTCATCAAATAGGGTAAGCGTTGAATGTGTCACAAAACTTACAAAGTTAGGCCTTGTTCACGACCTTGGGTGATGTGATGTTACGTTAGACGATACTCGCGTTCGTGACTTGTTTTTAACCTCCGACCAAAAAAGAGGGGTACCTAAATGTAATTCGTAATATTTAATTAGTAAACTTTATATATACGTATATACACGCCGTACGTATACACGTATACTTTAGCGGTCCCCCGACGCGACGACGCTTGAAAAATAAAAATATTTGAACTTACATAATCTTTGTGACGAAAATAATTATAATAGCTTTAAATATTATTTGTTAGTTTTTAGGGTTCCGTACCCAAAGGGTAAAAACGGAACTCTATTACTAAGACTTCGCTCTGTCCGTCTGTCTGTCACCAGGCTGTATCTCATGAACCGTGACAGCTAGACAGTTGAAATTTTCACAGATGATGTATTTCTGTTGCCGCTATAACAACAAATACTAAAAACAGAATAAAATTAATATTTAAGGGGGGGCTCCCATAGGGCACGCCACGATAGTGGCGATAAGTCCCCTCTTTGAGGAGTGGCTTGAGAGATGCCACGGCGTCCTCACCTTCCGCCTGACGCAGGTCCTCACCAGACACGGAGTGTTCGGGAGGTTCCTGCACCGAATCGGGCGGGAGGAAACGCCCGGGTGCTTCCATTGTGAGGATCGTCCGGAGGACACGGTGGAACACACGGTGGAGGTGTGCCCCGCGTGGGCGGAGCACCGCCGTGTCCTCGAAGCGGCGATTGGCGGCGGTGACCTCTCGCGTCCGGCCCTGGTGCAAGCCATGGTCCGGAGCGAGACGGAATGGGACGCCGCCGCGCCGTCACCTCCTTCTGCGAAGCAGTAATGCTAGAGAAGGAGGTGGCGGAACGTGAGAGGGAGAGAACCTCTCAACGTCCCGGCCGCCGCGGGAGACGCCCCGGGCGTCGGGGGCCACCACCACGTGGCCCCCGGCCACCGTAGGCGCGGGCCTGTGGACGGTGAGCTATGGGCTAGCTCGCCGTCCGTCCGTCTCATGACGACAGGCCGTGTCGACGGCGCGTTCGTGTTCCACGCGCGCCTCAAAGAGAGTCAGCAAAAAGGAAGGGGTCCGTAAGGACCGATGCCTGCCGGGGTTGCGGGACTATTCGAAAGAGATACCGTGGCCCCGGAACACAAAGGGCGATGAAGGAACATGGATGGGTTTTAGTCAGTAAAAGTCTGACACTCCCTCCTGCTCCGCCCAGAGCGGGAGGGGTTATTTGATGATTTCCCATCCGAAAAAAAAAAAAAAAAAAAAGGGGGGCTCCTATACAACAAACGTTATTTTTTTACGTTTTGTCTAATTTTGTATAGATAAGGTACGGAACGCTTCGTGCGCGAGTCCAACTCGCACTTGGCCGGTTTTTAGAGTTTATTTTTTGTGTTGGGAGGTTTATAAAATTTTTAATTTTGCGTTTCTATGCGTGAATAGGACCGGTGCCGTCGCTCCGCTACTTGTGTAGCGGTGACTCTAAAATATTATTTTCATTTGTTTTACCCGTCACTGACGTAAGACGCGTATAACATTAGCGTGTGTCCTTTCACAGTTATATTTTACCTCTGATTTAGTATCACTGTGTTCTATAAATCCTCCTTGACCTAAAGTGGCTGATAGGTTGCTCCGACCCAAAGTTTCTCTAGTGACCTACCAAGCAGTATTGTTTTAATCTAATTTCAGAGGGAGAAAGAAATGGCGCTAGACGTCCTCTATAGCTCTGTCTCTACCACTGGAGTGACATTAAAAGAATACTGCTTTAAGACGTCCTGGTGGGCTTCCTCTGGTCTTTATTCTCGTAACAATAAGGTTGCTATTACGTGACTGCTATCGGTGGTAAATTAAGTTTGAATGACTATGATTGGAGTACGACTGTGATTGGAATACGACTGTGATTGGAGTACGACTGGGGTTCATGGCCAAGGGATTATTGTTGTGGGATACATTTGTGACTGATTGATGGAAGTACAAAAAGGTCTTTTGTTAACACAGTGATGATGGACGGAGGTGCGGGCACGGTTCTTACTTTAGAAAAGATGTTAAAGACTACTTACATATTAAATCAATTTACAGATCAATTCAGAATGAATTTTCCTATAGATTCCTATTTTTTACAGATTATGATGGTTATTCCGCTCATATTTTCCAAACATTAAATGTTTTGATTATTAATGAAATTCCCGACCTGGGGATCGAACACAGAACCTCATGCAGCAGTCGCGCTCGCTACTAGACCAAGGAGGGTTTAAAACTGTCTGTTCTAAATGGGGAAGGCTGGTCAAAGCTGATTGTAGATGGCGCATCCATAGCTTAGACCCAATCTGACTAATGAGGTCAAACTATTGTATTGTGTATGTTTTTATGGTTTTTACATGGTTTTTTTACTTACATTTTTGGACATTATTAACCTGAAAATTTTAAGCATTCTTCCTCCCTAGGTAGCTTCATGGTCATTTCTTGGAGGCTTAGCAACGGCTTTGGCCTTTTACCATGTACCATTCATGTTTTTATTCAAGTTTTTTCTGTAGATTTTTATATCTATTAAATCTTTGTTTACCTTTGTAATGTAAGTTAGTGGCAGGCCTGGTTTTATTTTTAATTTGATGCTGGAGCTAGTTGTAGGTCGTATAGGTAGATCACATCGACCTCATTATCTTTTCTTTTTATTCTTCCAAATTATAAAATGTCAATAATCTGGAGTTGACAGGAGCCTGGTGGTGGAATGGGCAGTCTACATTGGCAGCCACAAGTCTGAAAAGTTTTATTAAAGTGTACTTAGAGGGCAGTTTCTCTCCCCTTAAGGTTTTAAGTCGGCTTCTCTCTGTGCCGCATTTTCACCCAGAACACCTTGATTCCTGATTCTTGGGCTGCACGAGCCTGAGACGAAGGTTGATGTTCTTCGGCCCTCCTCCACGGCCTGAAGACGGATGTCCCTTGGCCCTCCTCAACGGCCGGAAGATTGATGTTCCTCGGCCCTCCTCCACGGCCTGAAGACGGATGTTCCTAGGTCCTCCTCTACGGCCTGAGTGGATGTTTCCTTAGCTATTCATTCCATCCTGCGCTCATCTTCAGGTCTATCCGCCGGCTTCACTGGTCTTATTAGTGGTTAGGTAGCTCCAGCCATAAGTTAGGGTATTCAATAATAAATTCTTATAACTCGTCCCCTTGACTATTTCTTTTAACAGTGCTCCCCTCCAGACTGAAAGTTAGGTAGGTGAGTGCTCAGTGTGACCTTACAGTTTTCTGGATCCTACCAGGAAAATGTAACGTTACACTATTTTGAAATATAAAATGACATTGACAGATTTTCAACCAATGACGATGTTTGGTACAAGCGATGCTAGCGCCATTAGTTCCACAGTGGCCCCATCCCCATTGAAACGACATAAAAGCGAAACGCCAGTGCCCGTGCACAAAACACAGCCGTGAATTTCGCGCCAAGTTTTTGTTCCCGCCATATGTTGCCAAACTTCCGACAATCCTTTTTCATTGATTTGGACAATGGCACAGAAGCTGGACGTTTTCATTTGAATGCGACGGGTAGAAACTATGATTGAAGTTACATAACATAACATCACGGCTCTAATCCCCGAAGCTTTAAGCAGAGGTGTACACCTACATTTTACCAGTTGTGTTTATGTCTCATGTAATAGGGGGCGAGCCTATTGCCATCAACAGGGTACAAATGTAGATTTCGTGGCTGCTATTGAGAAATTTCTGCTGAAAAAACTCAATAACCAAAAAAAAATTGGATTTTGGAATTTAAATCTTATTTGGAATTCTTTTACTTCGAAAAGGTTTGTTAAAAACAACTGTATCATCATCAACCCATCGGTCTATTTTGTCTAGGCTCGTCTCCTAGAGCCTATTGCCATCAACAGGGTACAAATGTAGATTTCGTGGCTGCTATTGAGAAATTTCTGCTGAAAAAACTCAATAACATTTTGCCCTACCTTGAAAACTGAAGTCGTTTCGATTAAACTAGCTTTGATCGCAACTTTGCTGATTATTTGTATATTCTACAAGCATCAGTTAATGCAATAAAAAAAATGCAAGAAATTCTAATAGGATGATTCATAAATCTTATTTGGAATTCTTTTACTTTGAAAAGGTTTATTATCTTAAAAGCAACTGAATCATCATCAACCCACCGGTCTATTTAGTCTACAGATGGACATAGGGTCTTTTTTTTTTTCGTTGGCAAATCATCAAATGATGCTTTGGGCCCCCGACGCCCGGTGCGTCTCCCGCGGCAGCTGGGACGTGAGGTTCTCTCCCACTCACGTTCCGCCACCTCCTTCGTTAGCATGACTGCTTCGCAGAAGGAGATGACAGCTTCCCATTCCCTCACGTACCGGACCATGGATTGAACCAGGGTCAGACACGAGAGATCGCCGTCATCAATGGACATCGGGTCCTGAATTAAAACCAAAGTGCTCGCTTCCATCTTTTTGGTACATTCTATGAATTGAAAACGTATATGCACTTAAGTATAGATCCTCTATCAGTTCAATGGAGTACTTTTCTATTAAAAAAAACTCTCTTCATATACATCTGGAACACCTTAGTGATCTAAAACGATGAACACTGAGTGGCCAAGTGGCCAGTCTTTTCAATTCGAACCCACAAAAAATGCCAACAAATTTTATCTACTCAACGCCATAATTAAGTAAAGAAAAATATTTTATTACGAACAACCCGTTTTATTTCCGCGTCCATTGAAATCTCGAAGCCAGAAATGTCCCAGAGAAGTGATTTATTGTAGCGACTTCTTTCAGGAATAATAAAAGCGCTTTAAATAATTATAATTAAGTACGTTATGTTGGAATAAAGCTGTTCTGTTGTTAATTGTGGGGGAGTAGTGTTTTTGAGTACGTTAATAGGAAAGGATGAATTTATACATTTAGCTCACAATTTAGCACAGAAGTCTGTCTCTACTGTCTGTCTGTCTGTCTGTCTATTTTACTTATTTATTAGCATTTTGAATTTTGTACTGGCGTTTCAATTCACAACTGGTCAGCCTTTTGTGCTATTGTAAAATATTAGTGTTTATTTTTAGTTAATGTTTAGTTTAGTTCTTGTTATTGATGGAAAAGTACCTAAAGTAGTTTTAACATAAAAGCAGAATGTTTTATATGGGAGCTACGTCTGCCAAAAAACTGTTTTACAGTTTGGCAGAAATAAGATCTTTTGTAATACGATGTCACCAGCCCGCTTAGCATGAACGCCGTAGACACGAAAGAGACTCGACAAATCTTTTGTTCATCTGTCATTTTGTCGATTCAGTGACAGAAGAACAAAAGATTTGTCGAGTCTCTTTCGTGTCTACGGCGTTCATGCTAAGCGGGCAGGAATAAACGCTTTTTCATTTATATTTTTTTCATTCATCATTGTAAAATGTAGATTATCATAACGTTATAACATCAAGTCTTGAAATCCCTGAAGAGTTAGACAGAGGTGTACCTAATTATACACCCACATTTCGCCAGTTATGTTTAAGTCCCATGTGATAGGGGGCGAGCCTATTACCATCAACGGGACCAAAATAATACAGACTTCATGGCTGCTACTGACAAATTTATTGAAAACCCAATAACACTTGAGTCCTACCCGGGAATCGAACCCAGAACCTCATGTTCAGCAATCGCGCTCAAAATCACACTTACATCATACACCCTACACCTAAACAATACATTTTTTTTTGTATTTGGGACACGCCCGCCACACTATTCCCAAACCACTGTAACTCCTGAAAGCCAGAATCAACAGTGGCGACCACCAGAAAAGCGCCAAGACAATGAAGCTCGACGAAGTCCCAGAGAATGAATTTAACTGTCTTGGATCCCGAAATTAATCAGAAAAGTATAGCGGAGGAGTAGGAAAACAATACATAATTGTGTTTATTAAACCTGTGGAGGTCAGACAGGCAATCGCGCCATGTAAAATAGGTACTGGTGTTCAGCTCCATCTGGAATGGAAGCCGACCCCAATATAGTTGGGAAAAGGCTAGACAGATGATACCTTTTTTTTTGGATGGAAAGTCATCAAATGACTCCTCCGCTCTGGGCGGAGCAGAAGGGAGTATCAGACTTTTACTGACTAAAACCCATCCATGTTCCTTCATCGCCCTTTGTGTTCCGGGGCCACGGTATCTCTTTCGAACAATCCCGCAACCCAGGCATCGGTCCTTACGGATCCTTTCCTTTTTGCTGACTCTCTTTGAGGCGCGCGTGGAACACTCCTGCTTGTCGACACGGCCTGTCGTCATAAGACGGACGAACGGCGAGCTAGCCCATAACCCACCGTCCACAGACCCGAAGATGATGATACCTGCGGGTCATTTTCAGCTATCACTCGTCGCTTTTTGGCAATCTGTTCAGCGAAAAACTAAAACCTTTACACTCCGAAACTTTTCTCGTATCGCCACAAACTTTTTTAAAAAAAATAATAAAAAACAAAACTTGTTCTGAACTTAAAACTACATACATTTCAAAAAGATAAGGTGCAGAGCTGAATGGCCGTCGACAAGCTTACTCGCTCATTTATATATCGGGTGCTTTGTTCTCGGCAAACTTAGGAACTACTTCAATATTATTTAACTTTCAAGTTATACGTATAGTTATGGCCTTAGTGGGGTACATAATATGTATTGTTGTACAATAAACTTAGTGTATAGGGAAACTATGAAAAGAGTTAAGTTATTTAGTACTGGTAGAGAAAAAGTAATTATCTGAACAACTGAAACCCAATCAAAACTAAAGATGTTTTGCACATAACATAAAATAACTTCACACTTTAAAGGGTTAGGCAAACATGTACAGTCAGCTTCACGATGTGGGTACCCCCTTGATAGCACTTATGATCGAACCCGGGGTACTGGGATACCCACCTGGGGTACCCAATTGATGCAGCCCACCATACCTAATAGTACACCAACATTCAACGCCACTTATGTTTTAGTTCCATGTATTAGGGGGCGAGCCTATTTCCATCAACTGGGCACAAATTCAGACTTCGTGGCTGCTACTGAGCAATTCCTGATGGAAAAATGATCACAATTCCAAATGTAAGCAAGAAAGTAACTAAAAAGGATATCATTGTTAATCCAAAAAGTAAAAATCGCCTGGAAACTTTTAAAACTAAACTTTTATCCAAACTACCACTTTTGTCAGATAATGATGATCCAAATCAACAATATAACGATTTTTTCAGTATGTATTGCACACAATTTGAAAACACATTTGTCCTTACGACAATATCTGTAAATAGTAACGCTTCTTTCAACGACTGGGCCACCATTGGTATTCATAAGAGTCGAAAACGACTTTATGAGCTGTATGAAGAGCGGACTTATGTAAAAACTGTAGAATTTAATTTGTATGTTAAGAATTATTCAAAATTATTTAAAAAAGTTTGTTTTATAGCAAAGTCACGTTACTTGAGTTCAAAAATTAAAAATAGTAGTAATGTGGTTAAAATGACATGGAACATTATTAATAGCGAAACGGGAACGTCTTGCAACCGAAATAGTGACTACAGCCTTGCTATTGGCGATAATGTTTTAAATTCAGATACTCAAGTTGCCACAGCCTTTGAAAATTTCTATGCGGATATTCCCGTATCGACTACTAAATCGCTAAACTCGTCACCTACTGCTGCCGAGTCTTTACTAAGGGAAAACGTTTCAGTCTGTGAATCCGAATTTAATTTTCAATATGTCACCTGTAAAGATATTATAATTAAAACTTTTCACACCATAAATGTTAAAAAGACCGCCGATCTATGGGGTCATTCTGTAGACGTTGCTAAATCCATTATAAACATTGTAGCTCCTTCATTAGCTGTAATATTTAACGATTGTATTGATCGTGGTGAGTTTCCTGATCTGATGAAATATAGTAAAATAATACCATTGTTTAAATCGGGTAGTACATCAGACCTTTAGTAAAAATTTTTGAAAAATTTATTTTGGCACAAATGCAAAGTTTTTTCAATAAACATAAGTTATTGCATAAAAAACAGTTCGGGTTCACAAGGGGTCGTTCAACTACTAATGCCGGTGTTGAACTTTTATGACACATTTATAATGCCTGGGAGGACAAATGCGATGCTTTAGGCATTTTTTGCGATTTATCTAAAGCTTTCGATTGCGTTCTTCATGAAACATTAATCAGGAAACTCCACCACTACGGAATCCGTAACGCCTCTCTGGATCTTCTTATTTCATATTTGAGTAATAGGATTCAGAGAGTTGATGTTAACGGGAAGAGATCTCTCGGATCCGTAGTAAGAATGGGGGTACCACAGGGCTCAATTCTTGGTCCATTTTTGTTTATTATTTACATAAATGACTTGCCTCACCTCATAAAGGATAATCATGACATAGTATTGTTTGCAGACGACACTTCTCTTTTATTTAAACTCAAACGTCAGCAGTTAGTTACGGATGATGTTAATAGCGCCCTGGCAAAAGTCGTTAATTGGTTTAATGTTAATAACCTACTCCTAAATGAGAAAAAAACTAAATGTATTAAGTTTACGATACCCCATGTAAGACAAGTGGAAACTACTGTACTAATTAAGGATGAAGAGTTGAAACCGGAAGATAGCACAGTGTTCCTAGGCATAACTTTGGATGCCAAGCTTCAGTGGGGCCCGCATATAGACAAATTGTTAAAAAAAACTTAGCTCTGCAGCATACGCCGTTAGAAGAATTCGTGAGTTAACTGATTTAGAGACAGCCCGTTTAGTTTACTTTAGTTATTTCCATAGCGTGATGTCGTACGGTATTCTCTTGTGGGGCAATGCCGCCGATATTCAGACAATATCTGTTTTGCAAAAATGGGCAATTCGTTCAATTTATAAATTAAGTCCCAGATACTCCCTCAGAGAAAAATTTAAAGAGATTAATGTTCTTACTGTCCCTTCTCAGTTTATTTATGAAAACCTTTTGTACGCACACAAAAATATTAATTTGTTTAAGAAATACAGTGATATCCACAACATAAATACGAGGAACAAACACAAATTTGTTGTTCCTGCAACGAGGCTCAAAAAAATAGGGGGTACGTTTAGATGCCAATGTATACGTTTTTACAATAAACTTCCGAGCCAAATTCAAGCACTAAGCCTAAATAAATTCAAATCGTTTATAAAACGGAAGCTGTGCCTGAAAGCCTACTATCATGTTAATCACTATCTCGAAGATAAAAAGGCATGGGATTAAGCTGCTCCAATGAAATTTGCTCTGTGAATGTCGAAGCTTCGGACTTCGCTTGTTTATTATTTATTCCTTTCTTTTCCTTTTTTTATTTTTTCTTTTCCTTTTTTTATACATTCTGACATTTAATGTTTTGACATGTATTTTATTATTTTTTATACACTCTGACATTTAACGTTTTGACATGTATTTTATTATTTTTACTCTATTATTTTTTTATTATTTTATTTGACATTTACTGATTTGACATGAATACTTATTTTGTTAAGTATTTTACTTTTTTTTTATCATCATTTTGCCTTTTAATGATTTTTGTGATTTTTATTTACATTCTTTTTGAATAGAACTTGTTATGAATTTTATATGATTATTGTGAATGTGGGGACCATGTGGGTCACATTTATTTTTTTTGTTTATTTTTTCCCACAACTGTCTGACAGTTTGAGTACTCTAAGCGACCTACCCAAATGTCCTTTCTTTGGTATTGTTCGTCGTTTCGTTGAGCTCCTTGAGTTATAAGTCGAGCTACACGTTAACTGACAAATGCTTGCACTGACTGGACAGGTCCACTCAAAACTGTATGGTTCTTTCTTCAAAAGACCATATCAGACACTAATCTGCATAGTCCTCATGTGATTTGAGCAAGATTGTCTGGACTTTAAAAGAGACTATGACCTCTGAGTTTGTTTCGGCTGTTTCTTCTCAGAGTAGTCAGGTACGAAACACCGGCCCCATCTAGTTTTAAAAAATGACGTGTAAAAGTGTTTGTAAAAACCTACTTGCAAAATAAACATCATTTATCATTTAAAAACCCAATAACACTTTGCCCAATTCGGGAATCTAACTCATGATCTCATGCTCAGCAGTCGCACTTGCGACCTCTAGACCAACGAGCCAGTTATTTTGCACCTTGTAATGTTTTATTTCGTTTTATTTATTAAGCGATGTACTTTTTATATGTTAAAAACAAAGTGAAAAGCAAAAGATAAAGAAGACAATTTTTTAGGCCCACTTTGATGTTTCATTTATTATTCCTAATACACCAAAAAAAGTAACCATTTTATTACAGAACTAGCGGACGTCACGCGGTTTTACCCGCGTAGTTCTCGTTCCCGTGGGAGTACGGGGATAAAATATAGCTTATGTTACTCAAGGTAAATGTAGCTTTCTAATGGTTAAAGAATTTTTAAAATCGGCGCAGTGGTTTTTGAGTTTATTCATTACAAACATACACACAAAAATACAAATCTTTCCTCTTTATTATAATTATAATATACTAGCTGACCCACGCAACTTCGTCTGCGTCACATAAGAGAGAAAAAGCTAACAAAAGGAATACATTTTCCCCGTTTTTGCAACATCTTTCATTTATGCTCCGCTCCTTTTGGTCGTAGCGTGATGTTATATAGCCTATAACCTTCCTCAATAAATGGGCTATCCAACACAAAAATAATTTTTCAATTCCAACCAGTAGTTCCTGAGATTAGCGCGTTCAAACAAACAAACAAACAAACTCTTAAGCTTTATAATATTAGTATAGATATTACTATATATTATATATACTACTACTAAACTATATATTTGTATTTGCGTTTCCGAACGCGTTTCGTTTGCGAACCGGAATCTTAAAATCATAATAAATAAGTTATATTATTCTATTACCGCGAACCGGAAGACGTTGCGTTGGAAGGCCTCCCACTAGGTGGACCGATGACCTGGTGAAGGTTGCAGGAATCCGCTGGATGCGAGTCGCACGGGACCGGTCAATGTGGCGACACTTGGGGGAGGCCTATGTCCAGCAGTGGACGTCTTTCGGCTGAAATGATGATGATGATGATGATTATTCTATGATATGTTTTTGCGAGTCAAATCGGAATGATTTGACTCGCAAAAACATATCATAGAATGTTGTGGTCAATGTCATTTGACAGATAATACTAACGTGAATAGGGGCGTTTTTTTCCGTTTACAAAAAAAAGTACGGTACCCATGTGTTAATCATAACTGCTTTAATTAAAATTGAATATAATCTAAAAAGAAATATTATTAAACTGTGAGCATTTTTAATGCTATTTTTAAAGGTTTACACTAAAATCGCGTAGATGGTTTAAGCAACGTGGCGCAGAGCGTTGTGAATCCGCTTACAGACAACTTCATTATTTTGACATTTACTCTTTCTGTTTATTTCGATTTTCGTAAGTGTTTTTGAAGAGTTTTCGATCCGTTTAGACAGGGCCTAGCTATATAACCACTGTAATCTAGAGTTATTATGGAAGAAATCAATATACGTTTCATTATTAAATGCTATGGATGCTTGGACACCCGCAATGGTTCTCTTGCGGGTCACCGACGTAGCCCGAAGAATTGCCAAACTTGGCAGGGCACATTGCTCGCAGAACGGATGGCCGATGGGGCCGAAGAGTTCTGGAGTGGCGACCGCGAACTGGAAGCCGTTCCGTTGGAAGACCACCCACTAGGTGGAGCGATGACCTGGTGAAGGTTGCGGGAATCCGTTGGATGCGAGTCGCACGGGACCGGTCAATGTGGCGACACTTGGTAGAGGCCTATGTCCAGCAGTGGACGTCTTTCGGCTGAAATGCTACAATTTATGTGGGTGGTCTAATTTCCAAACAACAAAAAAATGAAACTACTTCCATCCTCTTCCTTTCGTAGTCTGTCCGTAATATTACGTTACTAATGATTTCCTTCAGAGGGTAATTTGCTTTAGTTATTTAGTGAGAAAGATTGCTTGCCATTCATCTTATTAATTGAAGCCCTTCTTACAATAGAGGTAATCTGACTATTAATTAGCTAAATTGGGTATACTCGGTATCAATAATAACGATACACCAGTAGGTAATATATTATACTAAGTAAGTAGTTGTTACTTTGATATTATATGTAAGGTGACTGGTAATTAGTATACGGTAGTTAAACACGTGATTGTACTTATGATGACAAAACAACTTTTACTATGCGACCAAACCTGAATACGCGAAAAAATCAGCTGTCGTGCTGAAAGTACATTTCGACGTCGCCTAACTGGTCAAAATGTACTTACAATTACATTTTTAATTAAATTTACATTACTTACGGTTACATTAAATTCGCAGTAAAAAGAAGGCTAGACCTCCAAATTTAAATTTATTTTCATTTTTATTCGAAGTTTACCCATAAAGCTTGGGTAATACCAAGTTTACCAGGGTTATCCTAAGATTATTTCTTCTTTTGGCATTACGCGTCGCATATACATTTGAAGCTATGTTTTAGGTTATATATATTTTTTTATTAAACACAGACTACTAATATTTACATTATTTACATACTAACTCTATAATAGAAATAAAAATATTTACAAGTATCAAAAAGGGTTTCAGGGCGTCGAATTCGTCCACATCGCTGTCAAGAGGAAAAGTGCCCAGAAGGCTGGCAGCATTGCCACGTTGGATGGCAATTCTTTGATGATAGATTATATTGAATAATAGCTGGTTACAGAAGATTTGAATGGTTGTGAAATTTCATTTTAAGTCAAACACGAAACATGATCGTGAGTTTCGTAGGAAAGTCAGATCCGCGGAGGAGTACGGCCAGTGGCAACGCCCCGAATCTCTTGTCGTCCTTTAGTTTGAATAATTTATTTTTCAAAACACTTCCTCGAAAACGGGTTCTTGTCGCCCTATGATTAGGTTCAACGTACAATGTATTTCACACACGTGCGTTTTCTTTTTCATTAAAAAAGTAAAATTCCACAGATAGGTAACTATACTCATACGAAGTTCAAATCGGTTCAATGTATAGGCAGTCGGAGGTAATCTTTTTTTTTTTATTTCTAGACTATTCAAATTGTGTTTATAAATAGAACTAGTATTTGCTTGGGTGCGCGAGCTGCGCGCAGCTCGCGTGTCGTCGTGTTCTTAAGACGTATTCCATACCCTTATAAATTTTGAGAATCCATAAGAATCCTTAAAATAATTGGAAAATCCGTTACAACTACCTCTAAATCAGTATGAAAACCCTTAAGAACCCCTAAAACATTCTAAAAACTAAATCAATAAAAAAATGAGAATTCATTAGAATCGTTAAAAGCTGAGTTACGCTTCACCCACTCAACCTTCGTTACGCTGCGGAGGTCGCCGGCTCGCTTCGCTCGCCACCTCCCCCCTTCGCTCCACTCGGTCTCGCAGGTTCGCTCCACTCAGAACCTACCACCACCGGACAGGTTTCGACGCCTACTATAATATTTGTTCAAACACCCAATGGCTATCTCTAACCGTTACGAAGTAACAGCCCTTTCAATTTTAGGGGAGGTTGGGGAGGGGAGGATACCCTCCGTTTACAAATTTAAACGCTCCTCATTAATAATTTATAGTAAAAATCAAAAAGCCGCTACGTGTCCTAGTTTCCGAGATACGATAGGGGGAGGGGTGAAGGGGGGGAGAGTGGGGAGTTTTGAAAAATGATTTTGACTAACGCGTTGCCCCTATAGAAGAATCTGAAAAAAAAAATGATCCAAGTCTCTCAATTTCCGAGATCCGCCTAAAGGGGGGAGAAGGGGGAAAAAGGGGTCAATTTTGAAAACTGGTTTTTACTTCTCCAAGCCTCCTCTATACGAATCTGAAAAAAAAAATGTTCCACGTCTCTTGGTTTCCGAGATACGATAGGGAGGGGGAGGAAGGGGGGCGAAAAGGGGAGGTTTGGCACTTTTCCCATACTCGCGGGAGTTACTTGTTTACGAATCCATCAAAATATACCCACCTCCCCATCCACCATCTGGGAGAACAATTATGTCAGTGAGTCAGTCAGTCAGTCAGTGAGTGGTAATCGAGCTTTATATAGTATAACTAGTATTTGCGTGGGTGCGCGAGCTGCGCGCAGCTCGCGTGTTGTCGTGTTCTTGAGAAGTATTCCTTACCATCATAAAATTTTGAGAATCCATAGGAATCCTTAAAATAATTGGAAAATCCGTTACAACTACCCCTAAATCAGTATGAAAACCGTTAAGAACCCCTAAAACATTATAAAATTAATATAAAAAAAACCTAATAAAATAAAAGTAAAAAACCTTACTTAAAAACTGAGACCCATTAAAAAAAACATAACCCTAAAGTTGCTTGTCGTCGCCCCTGAGTTACGCTTCACCCATTCGACCTTCGTTACGCTACGAAGGTCGCCGGCTCGCTTCGCTCGCCACCTCCCCCCTTCGCTCCACTCGGTCTCGCAGGCTCGCTCCACTCAGAACCTACCTACCACCAGACAGGTTTCGACGTCTACTATAATATTTGTTCAAGCACCCAATGGCTATCTCTAACCGTTACGAAGTTACAGCCCTTTCAATTTTAGGGGAGGTTGGGGAGGGGAGGATACCCTCCGTTTACAAATTTAGACGCTCCTCATTAATAATTTATAGTAAAAATCAAAAAGCCGCTACGTGTCCTAGTTTCCGAGATACGATGGGGGGAGGGGCGAAGGGGGGGAGAGTGGGGAGTTTTGAAAAATAATTTAGACTAACGCGTTGCCCCTTTATATGAATCTGAAAAAAAAAATGTTCCAAGTCTCTCAACTTCCGAGATCTGCCTAAAGGGGGGAGAAAGGGGATAAGTGGGTCAACTTTTGAAAACTGGTTTTTACTTTTCCAAGCCTCCTCTATACGAATCTGAAAAAAAAATGTTCCAAGTCTCTTGGTTTCCGAGATACTATAGGGAGGGGGAGGAAGGGGGGCGAAAAGGGGAGGTTTGGGACTTTTCCCATACTCACGGGAGTTACTTGTTTACGAATCTGTCAAAATATACCCCCCTTCCCATCCACCATCTGGGAGAACAATTCTGTCAGTGAGTGAGTCAGTCAGTCAGTGGTAATCGAGCTTTATATAGTATAACTAGTATTTGCGTGGGTGCGCGAGCTGCGCGCAGCTCGCGTGTTGTCGTGTTCTTGAGAAGTATTCCTTACCATCATAAAATTTTGAGAATCCATAGGAATCCTTAAAATAATTGGAAAATCCGTTACAACTACCCCTAAATCAGTATGAAAACCGTTAAGAACCCCTAAAACATTATAAAATTAATATAAAAAAAACCTAATAAAATAAAAGTAAAAAACCTTACTTAAAAACTGAGACCCATTAAAAAAAACATAACCCTAAAGTTGCTTGTCGTCGCCCCTGAGTTACGCTTCACCCACTCGACCTTCGTTACGCTACGAAGGTCGCCGGCTCGCTTCGCTCGCCACCTCCCCCCTTCGCTCCACTCGGTCTCGCAGGCTCGCTCCACTCAGAACCTACCTACCACCAGACAGGTTTCGACGTCTACTATAATATTTGTTCAAGCACCCAATGGCTATCTCTAACCGTTACGAAGTTACAGCCCTTTCAATTTTAGGGGAGGTTGGGGAGGGGAGGATACCCTCCGTTTACAAATTTAGACGCTCCTCATTAATAATTTATAGTAAAAATCAAAAAGCCGCTACGTGTCCTAGTTTCCGAGATACGATGGGGGGAGGGGCGAAGGGGGGGAGAGTGGGGAGTTTTGAAAAATAATTTAGACTAACGCGTTGCCCCTTTATATGAATCTGAAAAAAAAAATGTTCCAAGTCTCTCAACTTCCGAGATCTGCCTAAAGGGGGGAGAAAGGGGATAAGTGGGTCAACTTTTGAAAACTGGTTTTTACTTTTCCAAGCCTCCTCTATACGAATCTGAAAAAAAAATGTTCCAAGTCTCTTGGTTTCCGAGATACTATAGGGAGGGGGAGGAAGGGGGGCGAAAAGGGGAGGTTTGGGACTTTTCCCATACTCACGGGAGTTACTTGTTTACGAATCTGTCAAAATATACCCCCCTTCCCATCCACCATCTGGGAGAACAATTCTGTCAGTGAGTGAGTCAGTCAGTCAGTGGTAATCGAGCTTTATATAGTATAATATATCACATATAAATGATTATTTAAAACTAATATTTACTTTTTTAAACAAATTAACATTTATTTGTGTTCTGAATTCAAAAATATAAAAAGAAACTATTTTGTATATTAGGCTCATTTAACGGCTTCATACCTTTGCCTCTCCTTCTTGTGGCTTCATAACTTGAAAAAAAAAGAAAATTAAAATCTTTCCTAAAAATTCATGACAAAAATATTTTTCGTTGTTTTATTTTATTTCTTCAAAAGTGTATTGAAAAACGTCCTTTGATACACGTGGACATTTGTTATTACAGTTCTTGGCTCAAAAACACCCTCGCCTACCACTCGGGTGTCAATTCCGCCTCGAATGTAATAACAAACTTTCTCCACTTGTTTCAAAATGTACTATTTTCACCATTAAATTCTTAAAACAACATTGTGAGGAAATCGGTATGTCATGTCCCTGGCCTAAAAACATTAAAACATGTGGCATAAAATTGTACTAACGTTAGTACATCAAGCTACCCGAAACTGTCAAAATTTTCCAATCAACCTTTCATGAACGAAATGCTACGCTAATGCTTTAGCGATAAAGATGAAAATCTATTCGAAAAATTTGACAAATGGTTGTAGTTTGATGTGTCCTCGTGGTGAAGTATCCCATCTCCTCTCACAAAAAGCATTAGCAATTCGAAATTTAAATACACCTTCAATAGGTATCTATTTGTAATATTCTGTAGAACGTACCCAAAAACCTCAAATTCAACTTTCCAGACAATAAACTTTAAGCAATAAAGCGCTTTATGATCTCTCTTCGTCTAATCTCAAATTATAGAAACATGTGTTTCCATCAGCTTTAAGATTATTTGCGCATAAAGTGTCGGGCTGCCTGTTAGTACTGTTCTGTAATTATTATTACGATTTCAGTTTAATTAAGGGAGATATTGTAACCACAAATGTAGGTACAAAGGCAGGCTGTTTTGATCATTAGGATAATGTTGGACCTAATATAAAAATCATTGGTTTTCGTACGGTCTGTAGTAAGTAGAACGCTGTATTTTAAAAAAATATGGGTGGTTCCTAATTTTGATAAGTGAACAATAATTGCTAGGTCTTAACGTCAATGAACTTTCGTTTGATACAGAAATAAGTATTGGTGGTCACGGCACGTTCATTACAAGGATTATTTTCTTGATTTCAGTGGTCTGCCGATATTTCTGGCCATCATCATTCTGCTCACATCCCAATTTGTTTCGGGTTTATTAGTCGTATTACTCGTCATCTAGGAATTTGTAATACATTTTTCATGTCTTTTTAGCTTGTTCTAAGCTTTTTTTTATAATAAAAAAAATATATATTATTAGCATCAAACGTTATTTTTGAAACTACCGTGCGGTCGTGCCTATAAAAGCAGAGCGCAGCCAGTACTCGCCCCTCACTCCGTCTCGAGCAGTCGTCGTGATAACATCGTTTCTTTGCTATTGCGATAAGTCGTTATTTTTGTAATTTTATCAGGAAGTATATTTTCATTTTAATGTTTTTAAGTTTATAAAATTGTATTTGTTTTAAATTGATTAAAGACGAGTATTTCGTCATTTCGTTTATTTTTTTTTAAATTAAAGTGTTATTAACCGCTATTATCAGAAGTGGGATTGGCTCCATTGCCTATCTTATCTTTCTGTGTTGTGCGAACAGCTTTTGAATCATGTCCGAACGAGCTACCACTCGTAATAGAGGTAGAAATAGGCGTGATCAAAATAGTGATGCAGATGCAACTGAACTCCAAGAAACTCTTGGAGCTATTCTGGCGCGCCTGACCGCGCTAGAAAACACCAACCTACCCGCAACTAGCACCGTGTCGGCGAATGTGACTCCGGATGCACGTGCTGTTATGGTGCCTGGGCAGATCATCGCGTCTTTGCCGCAGGAGCCACCACCAACAGTGCCGGAGTCCAACACCAGCATTGTTGGAGAATCGCTTGCAAGTACCTCGACGTCACTGGACGCTACAGATCGCCTCATTGGAGCGTTGAGTGCGTTAACCCAGGTCAGATCCAACCATTATTATATTTCTAACTTTGATCCCAGCATACACGACATTGATTCTTGGTGTGAGGAAGTTGAAAGGGCACGTGATATTAATAGATGGAATGACAACGAGTGTTTATTCCGAATTGCTAACTGCCTGAAGGGAGACGCTCGTAGTTGGTTGAATGATTGGGTCACCAACGACCGCACCTGGTCTAACTTTAAGATCGAATTTAAACCACTTTGCTCACGAAGAATCGATGTTGCAAATATATTGTTTGACGTCATGAGTACAAATTCCGACAAATATTGCACGTACGCAGAATATGCTAGGCGCTCCGTCTTAAGACTAAATATTGTTAAAGGGTTAAGCGATGATTTAATGGTCGCGATTGTCATACGTGGTATAACTGACGCACAAGTACGTGCCGCTGCGATTAACGCTCACCTATCGACTAAAGATCTGGTTGAATTTTTATCTATTTATACGAAACCAAATCCCAAACCATCTGTTACCTCTGTGAAATCTTCTCAAAGTAAACAGTTTGACCGAAACTCTCGAAAACGTCCACATAGTAATAATAATCGCGAAATAAAGTGTTTTTCTTGCGGTAATGTGGGTCACGTGCAGCGCGAGTGCCCTAAACAATCAAAACCGGATAGATCTGATGAATCAACAGAAACGACTAATAAGAAACCGAATGTGTCGTGTTCATTTTGTAAAAAGTCTGGCCATGACGCCTCTGTTTGTTTTGCTAAACAAAGATCTGAAAAGCGTAATAAAAACAATGTTAATTTTTGTTTCGAGTTGAAAGGCGCATCAACAGACAGTGATGTCACAACGGCCGTAATACAGGGTATACCTACAGACGTGCTAATAGACAGTGGATCGCGCGTTTCCCTTATTTCAGAATCGGTCCTGAAATATTTTAAGTGTACTCGACTACCCACATATCAAGTATTACGTGGCATAGGTGATCAAAATATTGAGTGTAATAGCCGCGTAACATTAGTCATTGAATTTAGCGAAATCTCTTTAGAGGTGGATCTTTTTGTTGTTCCCCCGAAGTGCCTAAACGTGCCAGTACTAATAGGAACAGATGTTTTAAACCGCGAGGGAGTAATGTACATTCGTGCAAACAATGAGCAACGTATTACTCGAATTCCTAGTTCGGTTAGTCAAAATGTATTGCTCATCAACTCAAGTGATCAGTTTTCGGTTAACACGCCGCTTGAAGGTAGCGATCGTGAAAAATTGATGTCAGTCGTAAATCAGTTTAAGGAATTCTTTATTATTGGGACTGCTTTAACAACAGTCACGACTGGTAATATGCGCATTGAGTTGACGAGTGAGACACCGATTTGTTATAGGCCGTACAGACTTTCATTTGATGAAAAATTAAAAGTGCGTGATATTTTAAAAGATTTGCTAGACAAGCAGATAATCCGCGAGTCCAACTCTCCATACGCAAGTCCGATTATTCTTGTTAAGAAAAAAGACGGAAAAGATCGTATGTGCGTCGATTACCGCGCGTTGAACGCAGTTACCGTGAAAGATCGCTATCCATTACCCTTGATAGAAGATCATATTGATCGCCTTGGTAAGAGCAAGTTCTTCAGCTGTTTAGACATGGCGACAGGCTTCTACCAAATTAAGCTGGATAGCGACTCTGTAGCGAAGACCGCTTTCGTGACCCCAGAAGGTCATTATGAATTTTTGAAAATGCCGTTTGGTCTCGCCAACGCGCCGGTCGTATATCAACGAATAATCACAAATACGCTGAAATCACTAATAGAGTCTGGTAAAGTCCTCATTTTTATCGATGATGTGTTAATATTGGCGTCTTCTATCGATGAAGCAATCGAGAACGTACGCGAGGTATTAAAAACCCTTACTTCTGCGGGGTTCTCTATTAACTTAAAGAAAAGTACATTTGTGGCTACAGAGATTGAGTACCTAGGTCGAACTATATCTGAAGGCCAGGTTAGACCGAGCGAACAAAAAATCAAGGTTTTAATTGAATCTCCTGTGCCCACAAATGTGAAACAGGTTCGACAGCTACTCGGTTTGGCAGGGTATTTTCGGCGCTATATACCTGGTTATGCGTCTAAGACGGTTCCCATTGCTAGTTTAACACGGGGTAACGTTAAATTTCACTGGGGCGAAGACCAAGAAAACTCGCGTAAATACCTAATCCGTTGTCTTACAAGTGAACCTGTGCTCGCTATTTTCGATCCACTATTACCAACCGAGTTGCATACGGACGCGAGTTCCATCGGTTACGGCGCAGTACTTATTCAGGTGCATGAGAATGGTAAACGGCGAGTAGTGGCGTACTTTAGTAAAACTACGCAAGGTGCCGAACCGCGATACCATTCTTATGAGCTTGAGACGCTCGCGATTATTAAAGCTTTGCAACATTTTTGCCACTATTTGTTGGGTATTTCGTTTAAAATTGTGACGGACTGTAACGCGCTTAAACTGACTGAGCGAAAGAAAGATCTTTTACCACGTGTCGCGCGTTGGTGGATATACATGCAGGATTTCAACTTTACGATAGAATACAGAAAGGGCGTTATGATGCAGCACGCTGATTATCTAAGTCGAAATCCTGTTGATGTCCTCCAAATAACTAGACCAAAAAACTGGGCACAGATTGCTCAATCCGCGGATGAGGAAACTCGTACGCTGATTGACAAAGTCAACAATAACGAGTTAGACTCTTCCAGGTATGTTGTCCGTAACGATCTGTTGTATTACAAATACACCCCCACTGGCCAGGAGCCGAAGCTACTATGCTTTATTCCCAAAGGGCACCGATTAAGTCTCCTAAGGGTTTTTCATGACCAGCATGACCATATATGTGCAGATAAGACCATTGACCTAATTCTGCGTCATTTTTGGTTTCCAGGGCTCTATGCCTTTGTAAGGAAATACGTAGGTCACTGTTTGATTTGTCTTTCGTCCAAGAAAGTTCCTAGGGCTCCTCATTACCCGATTTCATCATGGCATAAGCCAGATACTCCATTTAACACGGTCCACATGGACGTATTAGGTCCTCTACCTATTTCTAATGATAAGAAGTATGTACTGCTGATTGTAGATGCTTACTCTAAGTATTGTTTGTTTTACGCGATAAAAAGGCAAGATTCAAACGAATTAAAGCAAATGTTTTCAAATGCCGTTTCCCTGTTTGGTACTCCCAAACTTATTGTATGTGACAGAGGACGAATGTTTGAGAGTGCGAGTTTTCGGGGCTGGGTTACTGAAATGGGTAGCGAAATTCATTTTGTTACACCTGAGATGCATAGTGAAAACGGTCAAGTCGAAGGCTATTGTCGCACTCTGCTCAATATGTTACGCATAGAGGCGTCTAAGCCAGATAGTAAATGGTCCGATTCCTTGTGGAAAATGCAGCTTGTTATCAACTGCACTAAACACAAGACCACTCAGATCTCACCTTTACAATTACTTATTGGTGTTGAAGCAGTCACACCAGTCATAAGATCACTGGTTCGCGATGTCGCTATCGATGATGTGCGACCTAATCGCGAGGGGTTAAGAGAATTACAAAGACAGCGCGCCAGCGAGCTGCTTGACCAGAATAGACGTAAACAAGATGAATACGTTAATAAAAACCGGAAGGTCAAGCGTACGTTTAATCTCAATGATAATGTGTTTGTAATTAAAACCTCTCAGATTACAGGCAAGCTGGACTCGGGGATGCGAGGGCCATATCGTGTGGCGAAAATCCTTCCCCACGATCGATACGAACTACAGCTGTTAACTGGTTCGTATGGCAAAGTTACTCAGGCTGCCGCCGAGCATATGGTTGCGTGGCGAGGAGAGTGGACCCCCGAGTCATGTGCCACGTTTTTTGATAGTAAGTAGATTTTTGTATTTACTTTCTATCTGCTTGATCGTGTGTAAATATGTTTGATCACATGGACTGAAAGAGTCACGTGTACATACATGATGGTTGTGTGGGCATTGAGCGATGGCTCTGCCGAGACGTGCTAACTGTGTGCCTCCGTCTCAGTTTATGTGGGCATTGAGCGATGGCTCTGCCGAGACGTGCTAACTGTGTGCCTCCGTCTCAGTTTGTGTGGGCATTGAGCGATGGCTCTGCCGAGACGTGCTAACTGTGTGCCTCCGTCTCAGTTTATGTGGGCATTGAGCGATGGCTCTGCCGAGACGTGCTAACTGTGTGCCTCCGTCTCAGTTTATGTGGGCATTGAGCGATGGCTCTGCCGAGACGTGCTAACTGTGTGCCTCCGTCTCAGTTTGTGTGGGCATTGAGCAATGGCTCTGCAGAGACGTGCTAACTGGGTGCCTCCGTCTCAGTATGAGGGCATTGAGCAATGGCTCTGCCAAGACGTGCTAACTGGGTGCCTCCGTCTGTTTATAAGGGCATTGAGTTATATGTAATTCTGCCGAAAGAGACGTGCTAACTGGGTGCCTCCGTCTCAGTTTTATTTATAAAGGCATTGAGATATGTCTCTGCCAAGACGAGCTAACTGGGTGCCTCCGTCTACTAGACATGTGTTTAGAGGATATCACTAATACGCACTATTCTCTCATTTATAGCTGAAGAGGATAGTCTCGCAGCACCATCTACCAGCGCAACTAGCTGCGAAGATCATTCAAGTCGTGGAGATGCAGACACACACCAGGGTCCACCAATTACTAATGCAGCCATTGGAGATATGAGCCGTTCGCGTCGCCCGAGTCTACTTGCCGAAGATCATGACTGCAACGAACTAGGACCATCATCTGAACAATGTGGTTGAGGACAACCACACGTCAGGAGAGGCCGTATTAGCATCAAACGTTATTTTTGAAACTACCGTGCGGTCGTGCCTATAAAAGCAGAGCGCAGCCAGTACTCGCCCCTCACTCCGTCTCGAGCAGTCGTCGTGATAACATCGTTTCTTTGCTATTGCGATAAGTCGTTATTTTTGTAATTTTATCAGGAAGTATATTTTCATTTTAATGTTTTTAAGTTTATAAAATTGTATTTGTTTTAAATTGATTAAAGACGAGTATTTCGTCATTTCGTTTATTTTTTTTTTAAATTAAAGTGTTATTAACCGCTATTAATATTATATAAATAAAAACATTATTTTTTTATTAAATTATTATTATTCTTTTATTCATTTATAAACAAATTTATTACATTTTTAAATATTAATTAAAAAATATATAAAAAAACATTTAAAAATATAAAAAATTGTAGCCAACCGGGTATCGGGAACAGGGTCCAAGCTACCGGCGGTCAGGGCTTCAGAGAGAGGAACCTCCTAACAATACGAGCCGTGTCCAGGAGTACCGCTTTCTGAATCAAACCCTTGATCCAGCTACCTAACGAGAGCCTCCTCAGGTATTGATCGAGGCTCTTGGCAATTAAGCCATGGGCTGATACGACTATCGGCACAATGATTGCTGAGTCCACTTCCCACATGTCAACAAACTCGCGAGCCAAGTCAAGATGCTTGATTTGTTTATCTTTCTCGGCTTTCACAAGGATCATGCGGGACCGTTATGCCAACAATCATTGCGCGCCGCTCTGATCAATCCACCGCCACTATATCAGGCTTATTGGCTACAATAGTCCTGTCAGTGATGATGGATTGATCCCAGTACAATGTGATACAGCCATTATCGAGAACTGGGTCGGGCACATACCTATAGTAAGGCACTTCCGATTCCACAAGGTTGTATGCAAGAGCAAGTTGCTGATGGATAATCCTGGCTACAAGGTTGTGTCTATGCAGGTACTCTCCGTTAGCTAGACGAGAACACCCGGAGATAATGTGATGGATGTTTCGCCTGGACGGTAGCATGCCCAACATATGTCAACCGTGCCATCCTTCACAATAAATCTCCGGTAGTTATTCGTCATCATAACTTCATCCATTATTGCACAGACAAAACCTTCGGTTTCTCCAAATAGGTCCCCGGAACGTAGCCAGGCTACGGACGCTGGTAGGTCTACATTGGGCCCATGGAGAGCGCGGAAAAAGCGTCCGTGAAGCTCCTTACTCTGCCATACCTCCCTGCGATCGTTAGTGTCAAGCACTGGAGGTTTGCGCCAGTTCTCTTTAGCCAAGGAGAGCGGGGTGAGGCCCTTGTCCACCGTGACGACATCTCGATGCATTCCCACATCGGTTCCTAGGAAATATTCCCTGAGGCTGCATATCTCGCGATTGTGGAGAGTCTTAGCATTTAAAAAGCCTCGACCCCCACACTTCCGCGGGATATACAGTCTCATAACCGAAGAACGTGGGTGATGCATCCGATACGCCGTCAACAATTTACGGACCTTCGTATCCAAAGCGTCTAGTTCTGTTTGAGTCCATTTAAGTATGCCGAAAGAGTACATCAAAACCGGCATGACCCAACCGTTGAAGGCACACACCTTATTGCCACCTGATAAAAGACTATTAAATACTTTTTTCAGGCGGCCAAAGAAGCGCTCCTTCAACGATTGCTTCATGTCAGCAACATTGACGCCCAGCGCTTCCGACATACCCAAATACTTATAGGTTTCGGTTGCTGAGAGGGATCGAAGAGTTATGGAATCTGAGAGCTGGGTTCCCACAGATTCCACAATCTCCCCTCGTTTTACATGCATGACCGCACATTTGTCTACACCAAATTCCATCCTGATGGCGCTACTGAAAGTGTCAGTTACCTTCAGTAACTCCATCAGTCGCAAATCGTTGGGGGCAAACAGTTTTAGGTCATCCATGTAAAGGAGGTGAGATATAACCTGACCATCTTTCCGCAACCGATAGCCTAAACCTGAATCCTCCAGCAGTGTGCTAAGAGGATTCAAGGCTAAGCAGAACCAAAGTGGACTCAAACTATCGCCCTGAAATATACCTCGCTCTATCCTTATCGGCTCGCTATTCCTCTGAATGTGCCGACATCCTGGATAGCGAAGGACTGTCCTCCATTGCCCCATACACGACATCAGGAAGGTGCGCAGAGTTGCATCAACTTTATACAACTCTAGCACCCTCATAAGCCATGTATGTGGCACCGAGT
This sequence comes from Xestia xanthographa, assembly GCA_905147715.2. Taxonomy (NCBI): domain Eukaryota; kingdom Metazoa; phylum Arthropoda; class Insecta; order Lepidoptera; family Noctuidae; genus Xestia; species Xestia xanthographa. Next base: position 27,287,851 of record LR990653.1, on the reverse strand, counting down.
CATAGGCCTTCTTATAGTCTATCCAGCATGTCGACAGATCCTTTCGGGAACGGCGAACCTGGTGACTAATGGCCATATCAATGAGGAGTAGCTCCTTAGTACCACGGGACCCGTTCCTACATCCATTCTGAGAAGCGGACATGACAGAATTGTCATCTATGTGTTTGCTAATTTTAGTTCTCAAAATGGATGTAAGAACTTTATAGACTGTCGGGAGACAGGTGATCGGTCTATAATTGTTGGGTTCCGCAGTACTACCCGATTTATGGAGCAGGTGGGTTATGCCTGTTGTCAGGAACTCTGGCAGCGACCCAGACTCTAAGGCTGACTGGAACAGGTCGCCAGGCGAGCGTGCGACCTTGTGAACCATTTTATCCAGAAGTTATGCAGCCCATCCGGCCCTGGAGATTTCCAGTTGGGCAACGGACGGACTGCACGAGCTACGTCTTGGGGGCTGATAGTAATTGCCCTCATTTCTGATACTGGATTGCACGCTCGCTCAATCACCCGAGTCCATTCACCTTCGGCATGGCTGACAGGTACCGACCAGATGCTGCGCCAGAACGAACACATTGCATCATCATCCGGCAGGTGCGAGTCAGCCACACCTTGGTCTGGTCGCTCCCAAGCCCTATAAACCCACCTTTCATCTTTTTGGAATGTGTGATTCTGAGTATATCGGTCCACCCGCCGCTTATACCTACGAATACGGTTTGCCCATGCATACACTTTCTGCTTCAGGAAGTCGATGCGTTCTGTGACACGGGACATGTAGTCTCGAGGACTGATATCAGTCCCCGAGAACGCCTGCCTCACAAAACGCATCACTCTAGGGCGAGTATTGCCCTCCCTGAAGCAGACCAGTTTGCCGATGTGTGCTCAATACCAATACGTTGCTCAATCCTGTACTGCCATGCCGGAACGGCTGGTTTTGGTCGTGTAGCTCTGTCAGAAGGAAATTTGACATGAGGTACACGACATGCCGCTACACCCGCACAATACAGGATTGAGTGAACATCGGTGAGGTTTTTGCAGTTATCAAAATAGTTTGATAACTGCGAAGAAAACTATTATTTATTATTATTTTCAGTCCATAGTTATGAAGAAAAAAAAATGAAAATGGAAAGGAAGGAAAAAGAAAAGGAAGAAGGAAATGTGATATTTTGGAGACTAAAAAAAAAAAAAAAACCGGCCAAGTGCGAGTCGGACTCGCGAACGAAGGGTTCCGTACCAATTATTAAAAAAACCGGCCAAGTGCGAGTCGGACTCGCGCACGAAGGGTTCCGTACCATTATTATCAAAAAAAGGGCAAAAAAATCACGTCTTTTGTATGGGAGCCCCCCTTAAATATTAATTTTATTCTGTTTTTAGTATTTGTTGTTATAGCGGCAACAGAAATACATCATCTGTGAAAATTTCAACTGTCTAGCTGTCACGGTTCATGAGATACAGCCTGGTGACAGACAGACGGACAGACGGACAGACAGACGGACAGACAGCGAAGTCTTAGTAATAGGGTTCCGTTTTTACCCTTTGGGTACGGAACCCTAAAAAATTACGATTGTTGTATGGGAGCTCCCCTTAAATATTAATTTTATTCTGTTTTTAGTATGTGTTGTTATAGCGGCAACAGAAATACATCATCTGTAAAAATTTTAACTGTCTAGCCGTCACGGTTCATGAGATACAGCCTGGTGACAGACAGACAGACAGATGGACAGACGGACAGACAGACGGACAGACAGCGAAGTCTTAGTAATAGGGTTCCGTTTTTACCCTTTGGGTACGGAATCCTAAAAATGGAAAAGGCTAGGCAGACGATGATATAAAAGTTGTGTGTAAAGACGAATATACGAAATATAAGTAATGAGCTAAAAAATTATGATTTAGCACATGCCACAAGAGCACACAAAATTAACTTAAAAAAAAACCGGCCAAGTGCGAGTCGGACTCGCGCACGAAGGGTTCCGTACCATTATTATCAAAAAAAGGGCAAAAAAATCACGTTTGTTGTATGGGAGCCCCCCTTAAATATTAATTTTATTCTGTTTTTAGTATTTGTTGTTATAGTGGCAACAGAAATACATCATCTGTGAAAATTTCAACTGTCTAGCTGTCACGGTTCATGAGATACAGCCTGGTGACAGACAGACGGACAGACGGACAGACGGACAGACAGCGAAGTCTTAGTAATAGGGTTCCGTTTTTACCCTTTGGGTACGGAACCCTAAAAAAGACAAACATTTGTGTCTCATGACTCTCACGGCTGCGCCAAAAAGGGTAAGTTTTAAACTGAACCTGAGAAAGTTATAAATTCATATTGAGTTTTTCGCATGCTCACCTTCTCCAGACTCCGTCACTCAAAAAGAAAAGCCAAAGAAACGTCACTCTGATTCACCCCCATCTGACTTCAAAAAGGTCTCTGATGCTTACAACGTTGCAGATTTGAAGGACTTCTTCATATTTCAAATAAATTCATAGACACTGCACCACTCTTGTTAACCTTTTCACCTCTGACCTTGTATAGCTTCCTCGTCATGCGATACTCAAGTTTGCTCGATACGATACGATATCGATTACCATTTAACGAGGAACACGATAAGTTTCGACAATGTCGTCGGTACAGTCATAAGCACAAATAGCTATATTGTGGCTAAAGATGAGTTTGAAAATAAACTTAGTAGCCGGCTGAACTGCACATTAGAATAAACAAATCCGATCATGAGTATTAGACCTGATTAGCATTTCATATCAATAGGGCAGATGACAAAAAAATCTAATTAGTCCGTCAGATAGATTTCCAAAAAATATTGAACACATATTTTTCTTTTTTCACTTAAACAAAAAAATAAGCCTACAGTGCGTCGAAAACTCGTGTGACGTCACATTTGAGTACATTTTTTACTCAAATGTGACGTCATAAGCCCCCACTCATGATCTTTGACACGTTTTATCTTCGTATTTTTTATTAATTTGATAAAATAAAAAACACGTATCCAATATTTTTCGATAATCTAACTGACGGACTAAACAGAATCATATTTTTTAGTCAGTCATCATCCCTATTGCCTCGGAAAGCACATTAAGCCGTTAGTCCTCGCTGTTCTTTATAAATGTTTGAAGACGTTACAGGTAGTCAGTGCCTCAAAAGTCTGACAAATTGTCTTACCAAAGGGTATTCGTACTACCTAGTAACTGGGTCAGATAGTCAGTCGCTCTTTGTATAAAATACTGGTATTCAGTTGTATCCAATAAGACTGGAAGCCAACCACAACAATGTTGGTAGAATGGCTTGTGATACAGAATAAAGACAAACCAAAGGAAAGCTTAGTTTTACTCCACAATAAAATTACATTGCGTATTAGAAGCAGCCAAATCGATGATGTGAAGTATTATATTATCTGTGGTAATGTCAAACCGTAGTGTCAAACTACGGTTTGACATTACTACAGATAATATAATACTTCACATTACTATGACAACATAATCTATGACGGAGTATCGATATGATCTCGCTATTACATAAGAAGGTTTCATATCAGCTTGGCAGGTGATGAGTGAGTAGATGCAAACCACTTTTAAAAAGTTGTTAAGTGGATGGATATTAGTGCTCGTGACAGTACTTTGGGTTCATGGTTGACGAAATGGTTGTTGTTACGATTATGATCGCTCTGGTTTGATATCTTTAGTGCCTACGATTATTTTGTGATATTTTTTTAAGTGATCAGGCTATTCTGCGGTTCAAAACAGGGTATGTTTTGTCAATTTCTATATTATTGTTTTGTAGTTTCAATTTAAATCGAGATTTGTTTTTAGTATTATGTTCAGAAGTTAAGTATTCGATGAGACATTGTGTAACGTTACATTTTCCTGGATAGGATCCACAAAACTGTAAGGTCACTCTGAGCACTCACCTACCTAACTTTCAGTCTGGAGGGGAGCACTATTAAAAGAAATAATGGGGACGAGTTATAAGAATTTATTAACAAAGATAATCTAAAGGCTGGAGCTACCTAATTACTAATGCCAGTGAAGCTGGCGGAAAGTACTGAAGATGAAAACGCAGAATGGAATAAATAACTGAAGAACGTCCGTCTTCAGACTGTGGAGGAGGACCGAGGAACCATCAAATCTCAGGCCGTAGAGAAGGGCCGAGGGCATCTGTCTTCAGACGGTGGTGGACGGCCGAGGACCGTCAATCCTCAGACCGTAGGAGAAGGGCCGAGGGCATCAGTCTTCAGACGGTGGTGGACGGCCGAGGACCGTCAATCCTCAGGCCGTAGGAGGAGGGCCGAGGAGCATCAAATCTTCATCAGGCTTGTGTAGCTCAAACATCAAGGTTTCCAGGTGTTCTTGGTGCGGCACGGAGAGAGGCCGACTTAAAACCGAAGAATAAGGGAAACTGCCCTTTTAAATAAACTTTTATGGAACTTCTCAGAGGTGTTCCTGCTCTCAGCTCTGAACGTAGACTGCCCATTCCACCACCAGGCTCCTGTCAACTCCAGATATTTTACATTTTAAAATTAGAAAATTATTAAAAAGAAAATCGAATGAGGTCGATGTGATTTACCTATACAACCTACAAATAGCTCCAGCAATAAATTAAAAATAAAACTAGGGTTGCCACTATCTGACATCACAAAAGTAAACAAAGATTTAATAAAGATAAAAACTTAAATAACATGAATTACAAGGTAAAAAGGCCAAAGCCGTTGCTAAGCCTCCAAGAAATGACCATGAAGCTACCTAGGGAGGACAAATGCTTAAATTTTCAGGTTAATAATATCTAAAAATGTAAGTAAAAAACATGTAAAAGACACACATTACATTACCCCGAAAACCCCGGAAAATTTTTGAATACAATGAAAAAAAATTCTTATTTAGCATTAAGAGAGCGTTAATCAACAAAAAATTAAGCTAAATGAGTATATACAGTGATAAAGTAAGTTTAAAAACAATTAAAACTAAGATTCCCCATAACCCCAGAAAATTACTAACTAGAAAAAATTTCGAGGTTGTAAATAAGACCTTGCTCTTTCATACACCTTTCATCAACCTACCCTACACACTTCCTCAATCATACATCACCAGCATACTTAGGGGATATGGTTCACATTCAATGACGCATACTCCACAAGGAATTATTTTTAAGGTTTACGAAGGCTTATTTATTTAATTTAGGTGTCGTAATCCGCACCTGTTCTCAAACCCGTTAAAATTAAAAGAATATATTTACAAAGTTTTTCTGCTTTAGAAAAGCAGCCAAGGTTTAAGAGCATAAAGCGCTTAAGAGAAGCCTTTAAGCTTTAAGAGTTTTTCTGCTTTAGAAAAGCAGCCAAGGTTTAAGAGCATAAAGCGCTTAAGAGAAGCCTTTAAGCTTTAAGTCAAGGGTCAAGGAGGGTCAAGGATATAAAAATTATTATCTATGTTTAAAAAAAGTACACTAAGGCTTATTTAACGAGTTAATGCGACCGCTCGACACAACGGCTTATTTAATGAGTTGTGCACCGCTCAACACAATGGCTTATTTAAAGAGTTGTGCACCGCTCTACAAAATAAAAAGAGGGATCTAAATAAGCCAAAAGTTTTAGGGAAGGTAGACCTTGCGGAGTATTTACAAAACTTAAAATGTAAATGGTTTTTACAAGGAATGAGTTAAAGAGGCTAGGCATTGAAGTTATAAAATAATAAAAACCGTAAAGAACTCCAGACAGAAAATAAGGCGATAGCAAATTCAAAAGTAAAAGGTTTCGAAAAAAAAATATAAATAAATAAAATATTATGAAAGTGATAAAAGAAATTTAAAAAAAAATCTACGGAGGCGAGAGTGTTTGAGTTAGGACAAGTCCAAGAGAGCGTTTGAGTTAGGACTCAAGTCCTAGAGAGCGTTTGAGTTAGGACTCAAGTCCTAGAGAGCGTTTAAGAGGGAACTCAAGTCCTAGAGAGCGTTTGAGAGGGAACTCAAGTCCAAGAAAGTATTTGAGAGGGAACTCAAGTCCAAGAGAGCACTCAAGATTAAGAGTGTTTAAGAGGGAACTCAAATCCAAGAGAACACTCAAGATTAAGAGTGTTTAGGACTCGTCCTTAAGAGTGTGGACCCGTGTTTAGGACCCGCACTTGAGAGTGAGGACTAGCCCTTAAGAGTGTGGACTAGCCCTTAAGAGTGTGGACTAGCCCTTAAGAGTGTGGACTAGCCCTTAAGAGTGTGGACTCGTGTTTAAGAGGAGAAGAAGGGAAAGAGGGATCAGGTCAGGACCGTAACACCGTATTCAGTAAACTGAGTAAACGGCAGGGCAGCTCCCGTAATACAGTAGTCGGGTAAGCTCCGAGTAAAACGTCGAGGGCAGCAGTAAGTAAACTCCGAGTAGACGTCAGGGCAGCTCCCGCAATACAGTAGTCGGTAAGCTCCGAATAAAACATTAAGAGGGTCTGAGTACTTGAGCCCAAGAATGTTTAAAAATTTATAAGACTCAGAGGGTCCAAAGAGGTTCGATTAAAAAATAATATTAAGAGTATGACACAGAGGGTGCAAAGAGGTTTGATTAAAAATATCGTAAACCAATAAAAACTGTATGGTGGTAAAATTTGGAACTAATGCATAAAAAGTTTGCTAAACTTTAGTACCTATTTTGGCCACCGCAAAGTTTGATTAAAAACTTTTTGCTGCTGCAAAAGAACTAGATCTCTATGGGCCTGTTACCTAGCAACGCGTGACAAATAACAAGTCAACCCAAAATAATTTTATGCAATTTTACCCGACTAGGGCGAAACTCAAAAAGGAGGTTATGTATATTATCTGTATGTATGTAAGTACGTTTTTTATCGAAAAATGAGGGATTTTTTAACGAGTATGTTTATAAGATTTTGGTGTTATTGAATAAGAATATCACCCAAAATTATCATAACTCAGTCTAGATTTAATTCGTTAGAATTTCTTAGAAAAATCTAGATTTAGTTATTTTATTATAGCCCAAGGATTCAATTTTACGCAAAATTCGCGTATGGCAAATTTATAGTCTAGGATCAAGTATTTTTTCAGTGAAAATTTATAGGTTGCACTAGCTGTGTTATCAAATCAAAAATTAAGCGTGTTTAAAGTGTTAGTAGTTTAGAATATATTAGTAAAGTATTTGTAGTGGGTGTAACGTAGTCTTTTAGGGTTGTATAAACATCCACAGGATATTCTCCTGTTTCAGTCGTGAAGTGTTCCAACGACCCACTTGGGAGTGTCCACGAATGGATTAACACATCAAGCGACCATTGGGTACGAATACCAGAGGGTATACGAAGTGGTGTGCAAGTCTGTGGGATGCAGTATAGCGATGTTTTGGTAGAGAGTAAGTACATATAATATGAGATGAACGATTACGGGATATTGTCCAATAACCGTCGTAGAGTAACCAATCTCCAACCTTGGCAATGCCCACAAGTGGGTTAACACAACCAAGAGGCCGAAAGGGTGCCAATTATCTTTCGATAATGGAATGTGTGTGAGGTGAGGAATACCTAGATGATGTTTAGTTGTAGAAGAGTTGAGTAAGAGTTGAGATGAGTGAAAAGATGAAAATAATAAAATGCTTACCAAATATACTCACTTGGGGAAGTGTTATTTTCGAATTTTGAGAAGTGCAGAATGCCTAGAAATAATTAAAGAGGGGTGGGTTAGTAAATATTTGGGCGCCAGTCTGTAACGTTACATTTTCCTGGATAGGATCCACAAAACTGTAAGGTCACTCTGAGCACTCACCTACCTAACTTTCAGTCTGGAGGGGAGCACTATTAAAAGAAATAATGGGGACGAGTTATAAGAATTTATTAACAAAGATAATCTAAAGGCTGGAGCTACCTAATTACTAATGCCAGTGAAGCTGGCGGAAAGTACTGAAGATGAAAACGCAGAATGGAATAAATAACTGAAGAACGTCCGTCTTCAGACTGTGGAGGAGGACCGAGGAACCATCAAATCTCAGGCCGTAGAGAAGGGCCGAGGGCATCTGTCTTCAGACGGTGGTGGACGGCCGAGGACCGTCAATCCTCAGACCGTAGGAGAAGGGCCGAGGGCATCAGTCTTCAGACGGTGGTGGACGGCCGAGGACCGTCAATCCTCAGGCCGTAGGAGGAGGGCCGAGGAGCATCAAATCTTCATCAGGCTTGTGTAGCTCAAACATCAAGGTTTCCAGGTGTTCTTGGTGCGGCACGGAGAGAGGCCGACTTAAAACCGAAGAATAAGGGAAACTGCCCTTTTAAATAAACTTTTATGGAACTTCTCAGAGGTGTTCCTGCTCTCAGCTCTGAACGTAGACTGCCCATTCCACCACCAGGCTCCTGTCAACTCCAGATATTTTACATTTTAAAATTAGAAAATTATTAAAAAGAAAATCGAATGAGGTCGATGTGATTTACCTATACAACCTACAAATAGCTCCAGCAATAAATTAAAAATAAAACTAGGGTTGCCACTAACTGACATCACAAAAGTAAACAAAGATTTAATAAAGATAAAAACTTAAATAACATGAATTACAAGGTAAAAAGGCCAAAGCCGTTGCTAAGCCTCCAAGAAATGACCATGAAGCTACCTAGGGAGGACAAATGCTTAAATTTTCAGGTTAATAATATCTAAAAATGTAAGTAAAAAACATGTAAAAGACACACATTACAATTGATCTTCTTGATTGCTTTCTGAGTTTGAGAGTTTCGTTCGACCGATCTGTCCTGATAGCAACTGATAACTGATCGTACGGAGTGGTATTTAATCGTAACGAAAATAGGAAGATTCCTTTCTTACGTTATTATTTTTATAGAATAAAAAAAATAAACATAAATTATGGAAATTTCTTTTTCTATTCTACTTGCTGACCTTTATCTATGTTAATAAACATGATATAGAAACTACGCTAATAAAACGTCTGAAACGGGATATTTCTCCTAATTATGGTTACATTTACCGAAATATCTAGACGATTCCAGCGCAAATAGCACTCATCAGTTTGAAGCCTACCACTCGTTATCTCATTCTGCCGACGTTCTGAACAAAACAAACGCTACACGTTTGATACAATAGTACGGCCATTGACAGTCTACCCAAGATCAGTAGCTCAATGCGAGAATATGACAGTGGGTTCTAATGGTGGATCTGTTTGGTGACCGGGCTGCAGCTGAGAAATTTCTATTGGAAACACCAAATAACTAAACACAACCTGACCTAGGAATCGAAGTTAGTATCATTACCGACCGAGATTTGCCGAGTTGCTCCTTTTAACATCAGCCATCTGCCAGTAAAAGTCCCGTTAAAGTTGGTCCCGCCGTTTCGTAGATTACCAGGAACTAACAGACAGACATACAAAAACTCAAAGAAAGGACTGTATTTAAAAAATGGGACTGTATTTACTTTCTTATGCATTTAGTAAAAAGCTGTGATTTTGAAATTACAAACAGACACAGATTTTGTTGCAAAGGTATATCTAGTTTAGGCATATACACAATCAGCTTATAATGCCACTGCTGCGATGAGTTAGAAAAAGTCATCTACGATAGGAAAATCACTGAATTTACAGACCTTGGATCTCTAGCATATTTTTAAGTCTTATCAAATATTTGGCCATTGAACTACTGGACGCTGCAGTTACTCTGTGGCCAACCTCCGCTATACTCAACTTACCTTCACAGTGATATCCGTAGCTCATGAATGAGAGTGTACGGGGGACTCTTTGTGTAGTATACGGGTACTAACTTAGCGTAATGTTACCGTCTTGTCCAAGATGAACTAATTTTACTTAACTTAGCAACTATCTTAGAACAGACTAGGCTACGACTAAGTAACTAGATCATTCTTGTGACCACTTAGGCAATTGAAGTCTATGTAATTTTATCTCTGGAGTTAGTCTGTATTAGATGTTGATTGTGTTAGAAAGGATGGGACCAATATAGACCTGCCATTGCTTTTGCAATTTTTAATAGTTTGGCCGTGTCAACTATTTAAAGTTTTCTTAGAATAAATCACTGTCTGGATCAGAAATTAGGTACTTCTAGTTCCTTTATTATACTGGAGGTAAAAGGAGTAATAAAAGTAAATAAAAAATTAAATTTAGATTACACTTGAAAACTAACCAAAACTGGTTAACAGTTGTTAACAGTAAAGTTGGTTACAAGTATTTTCGAAATCGTTCATATTTACGTTACGTATACACCGCACGCATGTGTTAGTACCTCAGTTTTGCCTACTGTATTCGTATTTAGAACTAAATAAGTTTCCCTTCATTTATTATAGTAAACTCCTGAGTAATGGATTGATTGAACAAATGTTTTTTTCCTCTTCAATTAGTATATATACATGATCATTAGTATTGATTTGATGGATTGATTGCTTAATGCGAGCAATTTAGGATTGAAACACATCAATTGCGTTTTAATGCTATAATTAAACAGTTTTACGCTAAAGGTACGTTAACATTTTTCTAGCCTTTTCCCAACTATTTTGTCTCGTAAACTGTCGGGTCTCAAGTATATTCCGAGTATGTGAACAAGGCAGAAACTTCCTGATTTAAAATCAAGGTTTTACAAAGTTTACTTAGACTGTCTAAACTCATCGTTTAGTATGAATGAATGATGCCGTAATCTCTACGCTTGGCAGGCGGATTGGAGATCGCAGTGATGACTAACAGAAAATGCTGTTGCCCATTCTCAGGTCTACGGAGGCGCAAGAGGTTCTGCCTCAGACATGAGTCGCCTTATACGACACCCGTGAGTGTAATGGGTTGGTTCTATTCTACTCTGCCGGATACCACACGGCTAAGATATTTCGTCGTTGCGCCATTACTGCGGGATGACTGGAGAATGCGGGTGCATGGTAAATAAATTGTTAGGAGCAGGGAGCAGACCAATTTGTCCACCGTCTTTCTTAGTCTTTTGCTTCGTGCACTATTGGAACTCGACAGCGTCAAATATCCGGAGCTCAGAATAATTGATAATCACTGAAGATATCCCGTAAGTTGTCCCGTGTGTTGTTGTTGAGTTGTTGTTGTTGTTGTTATATGTATATTTGTTTTCTGTGTGCGATATAGAATACGAATATAAGTTTAGCTATAAACCGTGAAAGCTTAAAACAGTGTTTCATGGTTTAGTGTATTATTGATGACTTGAAAAATATTGTGAAAGTTAATCTGTGCATGACTGAGTTGATGAACACTGTTAATGGCCTCTCGGCTCACATTATAATACAATACATAAAAATTAATGACGGAAATGAGTAGTCATTACCATATCAAATTGTACGCTTTCCATGTGACATGACCTTTATTACTGTTGAGTTCTTGAAAGCGTGAAGTGTTTCTGAAGAAAACGATCAATGAAGAACGAATGTTTCTACGAAATAACAGTATTCAAAGGTAGTGAATCAATTTAATAAACTTCTGTTGAAAGAACGCTGCTTGGAATTTCATGGGGAAGTATTTCAATAAACCTTGAAATAACTACCCATCACACTCCCCGAAGATTTTAGATTTGTCCCTGGCTTCCCTACTACATGGTGATGTTTGCTGGGTAAGCAATGTCTTTTACTATACAAGTTGTAAACATACCTTCGTCAACCAAGCATTCTGTACAGAAACTAAGTAACTCTACTAAAACTATTACAACAGCCCATAACGTCCACTGCTGGACATAAGACTCTCCCATGATGGGAGGAATTTGCCGTACTCGCCACGCTTGGCAGGCGAATTGGAGATCGCAGTGATGAAAGACTAACAGAAAACGCTGCTGCCCATTCTCAGGTCTACGGAGGTGCAAGGTGTTCTGCCTCAAACATTAGTCGCCTTATACGACACCCGTGAGTGTAAAGGGCTTGGTTCTATTCTACTCTGCCGGATACCACAAGGCTACCATTTCAAGTAACTCTACGCAGACATTATTCCTGATAAACGACTTTTTTGTAGGTCTCAAAGTCACGGTTTACGGTAGGACTCAATGTCTCAAAACATTGTAACAAACCTTAAAAACTAGTATTTTTTTCAAAACTTGTGAATTCAGAACATTGACCTCCAATATCTCCATAATTAGATGGTTCCCAGGTATGGTCCAGAACAAAAAAAATATCGCAATCGCTATTGCGATATTTTTTTTCATTATTTTTTTCCCCGCTGGGAAGACAAGTGTCTTTCGGCTTCATTATGGGTCTTACAATCGGTGGGATTTACAATCATTATATTAGTCATTTATTTATTTATATTTTAGTCTTTAGTACTTATAAATTTTAATACAATCATTAGGTATATTTTACATTTTAGTGACATAGCATTTTTCTCTGTAGACACAAAGTAAACGTGACCTGGATTTTTGTGTTATGCTTCATTGCAAAAATAATAGAATGTTGCAGAGAAGTGCTAAACAAACTGTTTTTTCTTACTTTGAATAGAACCATAATAATTATGTACAAGCATATTTATAGATATGTTATTTACTATTTGTTTATGGAATCTTAGATAATATTATGTATAAGCACTTGAGTGAGTTACCTGAGATACAGGTTTATTTCTAGTTCAGGTAGAATCCAATAATTGTATACCTATAGTTTTTAAGGCCACATTGTAATATTTTTGTATTTCAATTATTTCAATAAACAATTTCAATTTCATTTCAATTTCAATTTATAGGTCCGTGGCCTCGTCTACAAAGCCGAGCATTTTCTAAAACTACGCTTCCCTCTCTCTCACTCTGATTCACCTGTATGTCGGTCTCTTTCTAGAACTCGAAGTGCATAAAACGTCCGGCTCCTGTATGTAATAACAAGCTTAACTAAGTTGTAAGTAAGTGCACGTCTGTCGCGAGTTCACTTCACGCAGCATTACCTAACTTGGTGATGTTGTTGCACTAGTTTGTGTGTAGCTTATGTTTTACTCATTAATTTATTTTTAGTCAACTGCTTTGTTGGTCTAGTGGTCGCAATAGCGACTACTAAACATAAAGTCCTGGATTCGATTTCCGGGCAGCCACGGACCCTATATTTGGCCCAGTGTCGTAAATAGCCTTTTCTGCGCCCCGTGCTAGCTTCTATAACTGCACCCTTTTGATTTTTTTTGAGATTATGGGTACCCTAGCTAGAGCAATGCTATGTATAGGCCTTCTTTATTTCATTGCATTCTTTATTTCATGCACAAGGACCTTGGTGTTGGTGAACAAATTATATAATATTTTGGAAGAAAAATCATTTTTTTAAAGAACTAGTACTGATGTGAGCAAACAAGCAGACGAGCTAAGTGGACCCTTCGCCTATTATACCAATGCATTGCCCACCCTGATGCTTAAGATTAAATTTTTGGGCCACTACAAAAATACGCTCGTGCGCTGCCAAAAAATGAGCGCGATGTTTTCTCTAATTTAACAGACGTTTTTGATGATACTGACATGTAGGTACGTATGTGTTGGAATCGAGCACAAGAGGCGCAGCGGGAACTTATCAGGACCAAACCGAAAAAATAATAGTCCTGCCTGGTCTGGCCATTTTTGCGGCCCCTAGAGTCTACGCCCTGTGCCTGGGCATGCCTGGTTGATGGCAATAGGCTTGCCTCCTATCACATGGGACTTACACATATAACTGGCCTCTCTCACACCTCTGCCTAACCCTTCGGGGATTTCAGGTTTGATGTTATGTTACAATTTGATATTTTTAACACTTTTTTTTGTTAATACTCAATTTAATTTCCTCATATTTCAGTCGGAAAGTTAACGTATTTAGACGTCCCGAGAGAAGTTTTACTATCTGTGTTTCAAAGTATTTCCAAGTTTGGAAAAGTTTGTGGAAATGTTTTAGCTATTATAAAGTCGTTTGCATGTTAAAGGGTAAATGATGAGGAAGCGCTTGTTATATATAGGATTTCAAGGCGAAAGTTATTTGAGTGAGTTTAAGTTTAGTTGAAAGAATTTTAATCTTACAGGTAGGTAAAATCAATTAGTAGTGGGTAGTTATCAGTGTTTTAAATAAATAAATTAAAATAAATAAATTAAACTTTATTTCAGACTGAAGTCCATAGTTTTGTTAGTATTTTAGTATTAGTAACAATGATGCTTAGGTACTAAGTTAGTATTGTTAGTATCTTAATAATAATGAACAATTTAATTTATATATATATATATCACGGCAGGGAAAGCCTAGAGGAACACTGTCCCAATATTGGCGCCATCCGCCACCATATTGTCTTTCAGTCATCTATCACATCGACTTGCGATACGATTCTTCATTGTTGGTAGATAGGTAGGTGGGTACTGGGTAGTTGAAATCACACACAGCACTTGACTCGAACTCCAAACGTTTATTTCTATTAAACTATTTAGGTACACTCTCATTTTCACAATAATCATTCACTTCACTAAACAGTAAACACTTATAATTACTTAGCATTTCAATTGTTTTGCTAATCTTAGGATAACGTGACTGCTCGACGCCACGCGTCCATTCTGAGTGGGCGGAAGTACCACAATCAATATCGGTTCAGCAACTTATTACAAAAGTAAATTCAAACAGCCTCACAAATAATAATGAAACACTTTACAATAATTGTGTTACTATTAAATAATGACAGAATTCACCAATTTGAACACGTTTTCAATCATTAATAATAATCTGTGCTATCATGGAACATTTCCGGTGATATAAACAGTTATGTTAAACAAAAGCTTTTTACTAGTAAATCACTGTGTAAAATAGTCTTATTATTTTAAAGTTGGGATCTATTATTGAGACTTACTTAGTTCTCGTACTAAATTTAAACATTCAGGTATTGACAGTAAAATCACATTCGGCGCCATTTTCCCTGACAGGTGACGCCGAATCATAATGTCAAGTGATTAACTATTAATTGCTAATATGAATGAAACCCTAAAGTTGTTAAACAAATATTCTTATGTTAATTATAACGATAGTTTTAGCTAGAACATCGAGTTTAGTTTGATAATTGTTTTTCAAGTGATACTGATTAAGACAAGCCAACAGATGGCGCTGTTGAGCTTGATACTCCAACGAAATTAGTCAATGGCACTCACAGGTGTTATAATAGTTGCCAGAGTATCTCACAGATGGCAGTATTATCGTCTAAGGAATAAGAAATTATAATTCAACTAGTTACAATCAATAACATTATGTAATAAGCTTAGCTTATAGGTGTCCTCGCGGCGACACGGCCATTCTGATCGGCGGTGCGCGCTCTGCACCTGCCGATGTCGTCACTATGTGGAGTTTCGTGGTTGTTGTCTGAAATAGTGGAAATAAATTTTGGCGGCAGATTATTGTTACTTTTATTATTATCCTACAATGTTCATTGAATTGTAGGATTTGGTAACAGAAAGTTTCAGTCAACATAGAAAGCTTGTAATAGATCTGACATCTACTCAGTTTTCCTTGTATTCAAAATTAAATGTGTTTATGTCTCACCTAGACACATACACACAGTCACAGAGTTAATCTGCTTGAAATTTTTGTTTAAATTTTTAGTAGTGCTTAGATTGAAGCTGGTATGAGCTGTTAGCTGAATAAAATGTTGTAGCCTGAATTATCAAATAACATTAATTGTATTAAGGTCATTGATATTGTTTAATCAGCTATTAGCTGAATAGAATATTGTTGCTTCAATTGTCCAACAATATTCGTTGAATTGTTGTGTTTAGTATCAGTTAGTTTGCAAGCAGTTTTGCAACTTGTATTCGAGTTTTTATTTTGATGCTAAATGCTATTTGTTAAAAATAACATTGTCGCTTGAGCTATTCAACATATTCATAATATTATAAAGGTTGGTATGATTTAGGTTTTTAGTCAACTTTAGAACCTTGTAACCTACTGTCTACTAGATTCGTCTTAAATAAAATTATTGATTGCTTTAGATATTCTGTAATTTGTATTTGGTAAGTGTAGTGTAAGTAGCATGTTTTTATTTGTTCATTCTCACGGGAAGGTAATGCTCTGTGATAGACACAAAGTCTTGGATTTGACAGGATAAAAGGATAGGATCAGGAACACCGCTCTGTGATAGACACAAAGTCTTCGATTTGACAGGATTAAAGAGTAAGGAGTTTAGGACCATTGCTCCGTGACAGGCACGAAGTCTTTGATTTGACAGGATATAAGGAACCAGGCTCTGGGCGTTAGTACGCCGTGGACCCAGCAGGATAACATGAGAGTATTGTTTATCAGTTGCCTCCACGGCTGCTGATAGGATCATTAGTAGTGTTCATTATCAGTGGCCTCCACGGCTGCTGATAGGATTGTTTGTAATTTGTTGTGTTCATTATCAAGTACCTCCACGGCACTGACAGTATTTGTTTGATTTGTTGTGAGTGTTTGTATTACTCATTGAGCTTGTTGTTTCCTCCACGGATACCAATAGCTTGTGAGTTTTTTATTTTTATTTTATTAGTTACTGTTAGGAGTACTAATATTTTGTTATTATTTTTGTAAATAGTTGCTTACAACTGGCAGGATTATAAAAACTAAAATAATCAATGTGGAAATATGTTACTCAATACACATGAGCATCATGTAGGTAAGTTGATTGGGCTATTGTATTAAGTCTTTTGTTGTAACACTGTAGGTATCAGTGGGGAAGTGTAAGAAGTAGTTTGAAAACTCCTCACCTTTTATGTTAGTTTATGATGTGAGGACACTGTAACATCCCTGGTTGGCTGATCTCATGCTGTTCCCCATTTTATAGCTCCATAGCTGGCGACACGGTCATCTGTTCACCAGGCTGTAGTCCTTGAAGTTGTTAGTTTTTGAAATTGTTCATTGAGTCACATTTTTAAGTGACCTTGCTCCATTATCATTTGCTGGGGTAGCGGTTAATTGATGTCATCACTATCTTGGAGTGACTGGGTGCAGAGTTGCTCTCAATTTCTTTGATAGAAGGTATCATTTCTTCTATGATAAGATAATTGCCTGGAACCTGAAATGTGAGAAGTCATGCAGGTAAATAACATAACATCACGCCTATTGTTCCTGAAAGGTTAGGCAGAGGTATACCTCTGCCTAACCTTTCAGGAACAATAGGCAATAGGGACTTCAAAATAAATGTTGGCATACTATTAGGTATACTAATAGTATGCCAACATTTATTTTGAAGTCCCATGCAATAGGGGGCAAGCCTTATTGCCATCAACCAGGTACAAATCTGGACTCTGTGCCTGCTACAGAGAAATTCCTAATGGAAAAACCCAACAACACTTTGCCTGACCTGGGAATCGAACCCAGGGCCTTATGCTCAACAGTCACGCTTGCAGCCACTAGACCAACAAGGTAGTCAGTGCAGGTAAATATTAATAATAGTGTAATGTCTACACTAATAGTTTAGTGTGTAGGTACATAACATCACACCTGCAATCCCCGAGGGGTTAGACAGAGGTGAAAATAATAAATCCACACTTTGCTAAGCCTCTCGTTTAGCAATATGGCTATTTGCCATTCATATGATTGGCCAGCTACTGAGAAATTCCTGATGGAAAAACCCAATAACACTCCGACAGGCCTGGGAATCGAATCCAGGTCCTCATGCTTTAATAACAGGGCTCATGACTACTGGACCAACAAAGCAGTCCTACTATTGTTAAAATAAGTTGTAGTGATAAGTTATAGAGACGGTAATAAGTTGTTTTGAAAAGTTAATTAAACTAAGATGGGAAAGTTAAACTGATCAGAACTATTTTAAGAACACTATTCGTTGTGTAGTTGAACTGACAAAACATTCACATTTTATTAACACATCAAAAGCTTTGCTTCGTTGATACAACACGCTAAGATTTCATTGTCATAACTTGTTGAACTGAAATTTGTTTGACATTTCATAAGTTGTCTTGTTTTATAAATCAGTTTCTTAACAAAGTGTTTTGTATGAATCTTGCAACATGTTGTCCAATACAAATGTTTTCAAATTTGCATAATTATTTGAAAAGCCCTCAACGTTGCACTTAACGCAAACAATATCTGATTGTGAGGTATAAACTTATAAGTGTGAATGAAAAGTCAATAACAACATCTTAAATTTGTTACTACTCATTTATCTAATTACTTAGTAGTAATTAAAAAAGTTAATTCATGATTTTAGTTTATGACACATCATTACTGGTTATATTTCAAAAACCATTGATTGCTTATTGAGTGAATTAAATGGAGTGTTTTTATTTCACTTCCACAGGTGTCAAGTTACCATAACCAGCATGGGATGTGTTAAGTAATAATGTTATCTGTAAAAATTCTCTACAGTAACAAAATACTAAAATAAATGAAACAAAATACTTCCCGGGATTGATGATCCATTAGCAGGTTTATTTATTGATAATTATGCTTTCCCGGAGTCCAATCTTTGTTTATTCTGCTTCGGTCATTCTGTGCTGTACATGTTGGCAATTTAGAGTGCAATAAATGAAGTTTTCCATCACAACTTCATTCTTTGTTTACCAATATAAATTGCATTTTCAGAATGTGTTCTTATGATTTGTTTTGGGTCAAGTGTTGCAATAAATTATCATGTTGGTATCTGTCAGCCACTTGGATGAAAATGCAGCCAACTCTTTGGCTATCTTAGTCTTCTTAAGTATCTTCTTGTCTATCAGTTCATTGCCACTTAACACTGTATATTGGCTGTAGCAGCATAATAAGTCGCTCTCTCTTGAAAAGCTTCGTGGTGACCACTTCGGTGAAAAATTCTTTGCCACGCCTTCGGCCATGGTCACGAAAGCAAGAGTTCTAGTTCGGTAGTTGCTTGTAATTGTTCTGGATGTCCGGCACTGTGAGCAGCGCGCAAGAGCTATCACCTCTTCTGATATCACGGCAGGGAAAGCCTAGAGGAACACTGTCCCAATATTGGCGCCATCCGCCACCATATTGTCTTTCAGTCATCTATCACATCGACTTGCGATACGATTCTTCATTGTTGGTAGATAGGTAGGTGGGTACTGGGTAGTTGAAATCACACACAGCACTTGACTCGAACTCCAAACGTTTATTTCTATTAAACTATTTAGGTACACTCTCATTTTCACAATAATCATTCACTTCACTAAACAGTAAACACTTATAATTACTTAGCATTTCAATTGTTTTGCTAATCTTAGGATAACGTAACTGCTCGACGCCACGCGTCCATTCTGAGTGGGCGGAAGTACCACAATATCGGTTCAGCAACTTATTACAATAGTAAATTCAAACAGCCTCACAAATAATAATGAAACACTTTACAATAATTGTGTTACTATTAAATAATGACAGAATTCACCAATTTGAACACGTTTTCAATCATTAATAATAAACTAGTTGTCTCATTACTTTTTAGTCTTTAATCTGTGCTATCATGGAACATTTCCGGTGATATAAACAGTTATGTTAAACAAAAGCTTTTTACTAGTAAATCACTGTGTAAAATAGTCTTATTATTTTAAAGTTGGGATCTATTATTGAGACTTACTTAGTTCTCGTACTAAATTTAAACATTCAGGTATTGACGGTAAAATCACATTCGGCGCCATTTTCCCTGACAGGTGACGCCGAATCATAATGTCAAGTGATTAACTATTAATTGCTAATATGAATGAAACCCTAAAGTTGTTAAACAAATATTCTTATGTTAATTATAACGATAGTTTTAGCTAGAACATCGAGTTTAGTTTGATAATTGTTTTTCAAGTGATACTGATTAAGACAAGCCAACAGATGGCGCTGTTGAGCTTGATACTCCAACGAAATTAGTCAATGGCACTCACAGGTGTTATAATAGTTGCCAGAGTATCTCACAGATGGCAGTATTATCGTCTAAGGAATAAGAAATTATAATTCAACTAGTTACAATCAATAACATTATGTAATAAGCTTAGCTTATAGGTGTCCTCGCGGCGACATATATATTTGTTAGTAACAATGAAAACTTATAAACGATGTTAGTAATATTTACTCTAAGCTGGGTGAGGCACGCCGATCCTGGGGAATGTCTACTTGACTGCGTGCAGTCGTATCCACCGCCCCAAGATTGGAGAGTCCCACCTATCAGCCAACGTTCTCAGAATGATGTTTTAAATATTCTGTGAATATTTCCCTTCTGGTGTTCTTTTGTTTATGGGGGAAGCATTGTTTCAAAGGGTTATTGTACATTCGCCACAAAGTTAATTCGCTACGAAAAAAAGTATGTGTAAACTCGCCACAACTCTATTTTCATGAAGGACATTCCGCCATATTGTTTATTTCCGTACAGATAGCAGAAAAATCAAACAATAAGTAGAATAAAACGTTATTTCTTTAATTTTCATAACCACAGAAATTCAGATAAAAAAACCCAACTGCGTAAAAAATAACTAATAACTTTAGAAAAAGTCATTAGTAGTAATCTTGTTTGCGGGGAAAACAAGGCCAGTCATAGCACAAGATAGAGAGGTTGAGAAGCAGAAAGGGAAGGCCTTTGTCCAGCAGTGGGAAATTTGACAGGCTTACATAAAAAAAAATGACAATCTTTTTAACAACATCTCAGCATTCTCCAGTGTTAAAAGTACCCAATATGCAATATAAAACACATCCCCTTACTACCATTCACCCACCTCCCCGTCACATTACACCACGACAGTCGTTTGTTAGCTGTTGTGAACTCCCTTAGCGGGATTTTATGACTTGTAGGGGCGATAAGCGAAGCCTCCCGTACATGTTAACGTTCGGCTTGTGTAGCGTTTCGTGTGAATGTGCAATCATATGAGTAGCTGTTCGGATTTGAAAAGGTTATGGTGATGTGTTGATGCTTCTGTTAAAAGGTAATTATCTTTAAATATTTGTTATTCATTGTAAACTTTATTTTTTATAATTTTGTATCTGACCGTGGTCCTTGGGACCAATCAGAATACTAGGCACTGTGACTTTTTTTTTAAATGTTACAGCACCATGCTGTATTACCATGCTGATTATCGTTATACGTACACACTCATTACACTATCTTACTCTCTCTCTTATTTCAAAAAAATATATATTATTATTATTATGCTGAGATAGAGCCTTTTGGCCTCATACAGGGCCAATTTAATTTGTTTTATACTTTTTATTACTTTTTATATAATTTTGTCCTGTGCGGACTAATCTCTCTTCTCACTCTTTCTTTCTTTATATCTTGTTCATTTTGTTGTTTACATATAGATCCTTCTGAAGTTTTAGTCTGCCTACAGAATAAGTGCTTGGATGGATAAAAAGTGATAAAGTTGTAAATGATTTTAGTTGTAGCTGAGTAATTTACGAGTTATGAGAAAATGAGGGGAGAACTAATGACACTGTCAACATATTGACATAGTAAGTCTATCCCATCCCAAATCCTATTATTTGAAAGAAAATTAAGAAAAAAATGTAATACTGTCGCAGAGCCATGACGTGTATACAAAATGACAAAAAATACACAACTCTTAACAAATATTACAAACACAAAAGGACGGAACACTTACTGCTACAAACAAATTACCACTCAGTATGATGCTGTGATATTTCGTTGTCTTCTGAAAACTATCAACATTCTTCATGATACATTTCAGTGTTACTTTTTTCACGAGCATATGCTATATTTAAACTAATACAAATCAATATATCCTAAAAATAACTTCAAAGCCTATCGTCATTAAAAGTACCGCCGAGCACAAGCAGATTTATTGGCAGCCTAAACAAATACGTGGTGTTGACGCCGTCTTATTGAATGACTCGTAAAGTGGACACTTTTATGATCACACTGAACTACATACAAACACCCAGATTGGCACAGTGTTGGGTTTAGTACGACACAAGTCAAAGGTTCCATTAAAAAAAAAAGAGAATTATCAAAAAAATTGTTTAATTTTACTTCAGACTTTGACATTAAGACCAACTTGCCCTTTGAGTTTGGTTTCGCCTACGTCATCATTCTCCTACCCTTATTCGAATTTGTGTAGAGTCGGCGCAGCATGTATGCTTCTTCCATATATACGTACATCTCTTTTACTCGTCTTCTTATTTATTTGTACAGGTTCACCAACAGCTTCTATGTATATAATTTAGGTATACATATGTTTTACAGTCTTGGACTTACACAGTCGCCAATTACAGGTTAACCAGCATTCACAAAAATAAGTCCCCATTCAAGTGATGCCACTTTATACCCAGGAACTAGTTGCTAAATACGACTGCTTTGATCAATCTTCAGGTTAAGCCGCGCATGCCTAGGTGGATGGGTGACTACCCATTACATAGAAGGATTCCTCCATACCTCCGAAAACACGTTACACCGTTGGTCTCGGCTATCTTTGCAGATCTTTGACAGTCGTTACAGGTAGTTAGTGACCCGAAACTCTTACAACTAGCCTTAAACCCTTCCCAAGGGGTATAAAATAAAAAAAATAATATTGCTGGACATTACACACAGCACCATCTAGTGTCACACTAAGCAACGAGGCTTGTGTCGTGGAAACCAGATAGTTGATATAACATAGATACTTTTTGTTTGTAAATACATACTCATCCATGACTCGAAAACAAATGTCCATGCTCATCACACAAACATTTGCTCCGACCGGGATTCGAACCCGGGACCCTAAGAACGTAAGGCAGCCTCACTACCGCTGCGCCATTCGGGCATCGTACTACCCAGTAGTAACTGGGTTTTGGGGGTCAGACAGGCAGTCGCTCCGTGTAAAAAATTGGTATTTAGCTGCATCCGTTTAGACTGGAAGCCCGTTCCAACATTTTGGGAAAAGCCTAGGCACGACAAATTGCCTCTGTATGTCAATCTATTTACTCTACAATCATGTTTTCTCACTGCATATAGATGCAACCTTTAGTTTGTGTCTTGTTGTAACCAAGGTTCATTTTCGGCTACAGTAATTTTATTATACAGCGTACAAATACTCGTCGAATAGGGGTGTATATTGATTTGGTGTCGGGTTTAAATTGAATAGGCTGTGGATTTTTTTGGAGGCTTTATTGGACTGTGTTAAATAGAGTGTAAGTCTATAGTGTTACATGCTTTATTGCAGTGTTTAATAAATAAACGTCTTTTTGTCCTTTAAAGGGTCACATGATGTAATAGGAGGTGAGCCTATTGCCGTCAACGCGGAGCAAATTCAAATTCTGGACTGATATTGGGAAATTCGTGATGGATAATCCCAATAACGCTTTGCCCGGCCTGGAAATCGAAGTCCACATCAGTAGTGCTTGACAAACGAGGCATTCCCTCTTACATGGGACTTAAACGTAACTGGCAACATTTAATAGTACCATTAACACATCTCTGCCTACCCTTTAGGGACAGCGAAATACAGGCTTGATACGTATCAAGCAACAAAGTAAAAAGTTGGTATATTCTTGTATCTTGAAAAAGTACAGCTTGTCCAAAGTAATTCATGATATTGTAACACCGAATATACATTAACTTACGAACAGTAAGTCGTGGGTTCGAACCCAGGCAGGCGCATTACTTTGTGTAATTTATTTCATCACCGCTGCTCTCAAAACGGTGAAGGGAAACATCGTGAGGAAACCGGCATGTCCTAAAAACAAATTCGAAGACATATGTGACATCTACCAATTCCCACTGGGCCCGCATGGTGGATTATAGCCCATTCCCTCTCATAGAGAGGGGGCCTGTCCCAGCAGTGGGAACTTTAATAGGCTGATGATGATGAATATACATTTTCTTATTTCCAAATTCACTTGTTGAACAAGCATTTTCAATCTATCTCTCCGTTTACCCTCTCACGCAACCTCAAATCAATGATCCATAATACACGATACGTTCTATCAAAAACGGTTCAGTGGTTTCCGAGAATAAACGTCCCAACTCGGTCGTCACACGATGTTTTCTAAGCGGCTAAAAGAGGTTACGGAATGTGGAACTAAAGATACTTAGTAATAAGTACTGCAAAATAAGAAATTATAAAACAATGTTTTCTGTTAAAAATTAAAAAGTTATTTCGTTGTTCACAAAAAAGCGTCTCGCTACGCCACGCTACGCGCTGAGCTACGGCGTAGCTCTGTGCTACGACGCTAGACATGTTCGTTTACGCAGAGGAATATTATTTGAGGTCATCTTTATGTCATATAGGTCCATCTTACGAAAACTTTAGAGCACCTAAGATAATATTTTATGATCATAATACATAATAATGGGTACTTAAATTAAACGTCATACATACATAATTATACATACAGGGTGTAAAAGACCTCATCACGAAGCCGTCAACCAAGCATTCTGTACATCAAACTAAGTAACTTTAGGCAAAAATTATTGCTGGGAAACAACTTTTTTTTTGAGGTGCAAAATCATGTTTTGTGGTAGAACTCAATGTACCGCACTCAAAACATTGTGCTGATGGTATGAATAGTACGGGGGTCGTGGAGGTGTTTAAAGTAAAAATCTTACATTATAAACTTGTATAAAAAAAAACTTGTCATAAAGTTGGAACTTTGACCCCCAATATCTCCGTAACTAGAAGGTTCCTAGGTATGGTGTAGAACAAAAAAATGATCCCAATGACGAGGAGAACCTTTCGGCTTCATTAAGAGGTGTTTTACACCCTAAAGGGTGTAACATAACATCACCACATAATAACATAATAGAGAGCGAGCCCATTTCCATCAACCGTGCACAAATCCAGGCTCCGTGTCTGCTACTGAGAAATTCCTGATGGAAATATCCAATATTACCTTGCTCGACCCGAGAATCGAACCCAGGACCTCATGCTAGCTAGACCAACGGAGGCAGTCAGTATATGACGTATTTCAAAACAAGATTCGCCATCACCATTGTGAACTCCCAACTTATACTAGGCCCACTAAGTTCAAAATACCTCTAGTGGTTAATCAAGTGTACAGTGGGACTATTAGGTCTAAAGTTCTGTTTAAACGGCGGTAAAGTTCCGAGCTGTGGTTTCTGTGTGGTTTACATAAGGATTAGTTTTGATTGAACGTTGGGCCTGTGGTCCAGGGGATTGTGATATGGATTTAACGGAGTTTAGACGTGGTCAGTGTTTGTGGGATTTAATGGACGGTATAATCTATACTAATAATTATAAAGAGAAAAGATTTGTTTTGACGTGACAACGTCTTATAAATTGGTTTGCCGGGTGACACTTCAAGAAACTGCGTTACGCTCCGCTCACGTTATGCGCTCACAATGAGAGCGAGTGAGAGCCCGCCTAAGAGCGAGAGAGACAGACATAAAAAGTTTATTTTACCACTCAAAGTCGTTGTCACGTAAAACTTTCGCCCGTATACCGACTTTACAGGCAACCAATTTTTTTTTGTTTGTTACGTTTAACTCAAAAAGTACTCAACCAATTTTAAAAATTCTTTCACCATTAGAAAGTTACATTTTTAGGGTTCCGTACCCAAAGGGTAAAAACGGAACCCTATTACTAAGACTTCGCTGTCGGTCCGTCTGTCCGTCTGTCCGTCTGTCTGTCACCAGGCTGTATCTCATGAACCGTGACAGCTAGACAGTTGAAATTTTCACAGATGATGTATTTCTGTTGCCGCTATAACAACAAATACTAAATATAGTCAATGGTACGGTACCCTTCGTGTGCGAGTCCGACTCGCACTTGGCCGGTTTTTTACCGAGTTACATAGGCTATAAATTATATTGATATCATGCAAATTAGTCGAGCTATCACAATTTTCGCAGACGAAGTCGCGGGAAGTGCTTGTTCCATTATTTAATACTGGTATCTACAGAAGATGAAATCATAGAATATTTAAGCAGATTTTTGGATGACCTATGTGAATGGCTTTCAATAAAAAGGCGGTAGTGCACTTAAAACATTTGTCGGGTTGTCAGGATTTATTTCGCTAGGCTCGAGCTTATGTGGGCAGAAGACGGGTTTCGTGCCATGAAAACTCACTGGATGCGATTCACTATTTTATTTCACATATGTCTAAAGGTGCACGGTTTGGGTTGGTCGTTTCCATGGAGAAGAACCGGCAAGAACCTACACGGTTACTCTTTTCAAACAGATACAGTGAGTAAACTAACAAATTAGTTGACATTACACTTTCACAATAACACTGGGCACAATGAATTGGGTACAGTTTCAAGACATCTTAACTCTGCTGCGATCAGACCCACGCGAGCAGTTAACATCAGGACTCTGTAGAAGCACGCCATGGTGGGGTAAACTGGTAAGTATAGGTCGCATGATGTCACCACTGGCGCGCTTTCGATCCATTCGCCCGGTCGTACTCATGACCGGATCCAACACATTAAAAACATCGAAGAACAAAACAAAACAAAGCATCATCATCATCATCATCATCATTTCAGCCGAAAGACGTCCACTGCTGGACATAGGCCTCCCCCAAGTGTCGCCACATTGACCGGTCCCGTGCGACTCGCATCCAGCGGATTCCTGCAACCTTCACCAGATTATCGGTCCACCTAGTGGGAGGCCTTCCAACGCAACGTCTTCCGGTTCGCGGTCGCCACTCCAGAACTTTTCGGCCCTATCGGCCATCCGTTCTGCGTGCAATGTGCCCTGCCCACTGCCACTTAAGTTTGGCAATTCTTCGGGCTACGTCGGTAACCTTTGTTCTCTTGCGGATGTCTTCATTTCTGATTCGATCGCGCAAGGAAACTCCGAGCATAGCCCTCTCCATTGCCCTTTGGGTGACTTTAAGCTTTCTGATGAGGCCCATTGTGAGCGACCACGTTTCGGTCCCGTATGTAATCACTGGCAACACACACTGGTCATAGACTTTCGTCTTGAGACACTGCCGTAGGTTGGACGAGAAGATACCGCGCAATTTCCCGAACGCTGCCCAACCGAGTCGGATTTGACGATTGACCTCTTTCTCGAAGTTAGACCAAAACAAAAAAAACATACCGAAACAAAGCATACCGATAACAAAACAACAACAAAAACATCGTGAGGAAACCAGAGAGATATTCTTAGAGATATTTCTCGACGGCATGTAAAGCCAAATCAGAGGCTCAAGGGCGGCATAAACACTCTGACACCAGGTTAGGCACTAACAACACGATAAAAAAAGAAAAGTGCACTTAAAATAAATTGTTTTGTCAATTACCTGGTATTTTAAAATGTGATTAAAACGGGCTGCATTCCAGGGCTAAGCTAGGTTAGTTTAGCTGAGTTCGTTTGCCGTGTGGTATCCGGCAGATTAGAATAGATCCAACCCATTACACTCACGGGTGTCGTATAAGGAGACTAATGTCTGAGGCAGAACACCTTGCGCCTCCGTAGACCAGAGAATGGGCAGCAGCGTTTTCTGTTAGTCTTTCATCACTGCGAACTCCAATCCGCCTGCCAAGCGTGGAGATTACGGCAAATTCCTCCCATCATGGGAGAGGCTTATGTTCAGCAGTGGACGTTATGGGCTGTTGTAGTAGTTCGTATGGTTGAGGTAATTTTCATTATGCGCTGCACGTAGTATTAAAATAACTTTAGTTATGCTAACGGCTTTACAGCGTAAAAAGCTTCTAATATTCCGATCGCATACAAAAAATTACTAAATTAAGATTCGGAACTCGTCTCTTAACTCAAGAGCCCAATCTTAAGTACCTTTCCAAGAAAACGTGAGGAATATTGATGAACTGCCCGATATGCTATTACTTACAAAAAAAAGTTACAAATCAATATTCTGCCGATAAGATCGCCGCGCCGTTGTACCCATGAAATTAGCAACATCGTATACAGATTGACTTTTTTTATCACTTTCCAAAAAAAATGGGTATAATAGGTTCACGAAGTAGAAGCACATCGGCTGCCCCATGGCAAAACACAGTAACTACTTTTGGTGAACTTTTCAGTACAGACAAAAATGTGTTTTGTGTCAGTCCGGTTTAATATAAAGAGTAAGATGTATAGATGTTAGTTATTCTAGGAGACAAAAATATGGCCTATTTTTAGAATATTTATCCAAAGGCTATACTGTTAAGAGAACACAGAAAAAGCATTGTTTGGTCTAATTACTTTGTTTTGGTAACAGATTTTGTCTATATATGTTTGTTTTGAAATGGGGCTTCAAATCTGTAATTCCCAAAAAATCACCTTAAAACACATGCAAAAATCAGTATATACAAATACTTTATTTTGGTAAGTAAGTTATAACCATACTTTGTTTTGATACCAGCGGAACAAGCACTATTTTCTCAATTATGGCTTTAAAATGTGAGATATTTAAAAAGTATGTCTGATTACTTTGTTTTGGTTTTTGCCCTTTTTATTTATTATGATGATTTCAAATCATTATTTTCTTCCTTTTTTTTATTAAGATACTTGATTCTGGGTAATTGACGCTTGATTTAAGTTTTGACGAGAATTTTTAATTGCCTCTTTCATGTCATCAAAGTCGTATACATTGATTATTTTTCTATGATGATTTTCAATGATTCTGTGAACACCATCAGCGGTCATATGCGTATGACCCTTGGTTAAATACTTAACTGTAATTGTTTCAGGTCCGTTAGGTAGATTAACAATTGTTGTCAATGTTGTGAATAAAATGTAATTTTTATTTTGGGCTGTACAGTTATCAGCCCAAAAAATCTGGATTCATTGATATTGTTCATATTGAATACAGTCAACACAGTCGCTTTTTGGCATTTTAAAATAAATATGCATATTTTTAAGTATTTTTCTGTACGTTTCTACGCCACAGACATCTGGATGTTTACCGTTAAAATCATCGAACATGTCTTTTATTGTTAAAGTACGTGGTAAGTACTTAGTTAGAGGTGCATTGTGGCGGCGATAATGACCTAATAGCATATAGTAAACTAATATTTCTACAAACGATTGTATAAACTACGTAATTTATTTTACAACGGTAAAGAAATGCAATAGAATTAACAAAAGGCGGAACCTTTTTAGTTTTAGCGTGGGAACAAAGTTCTAACAATTACTGTAATCTTTATTGATTCACCTACATAGGTAGGTACCTATGCAGGTAAATAAATGAAGTTTATTACATAATGTTTATAAGTAGGTACTTAAAAACATTTACAATGTACTTAAGTGCAATTGAACTATCTTTCTAGAACCTAAATTGCCTGTGCGGATTCGATATCAAAACTAAGTCAAAAAAAGTAGGCTCATTTCCCACGCCATAGACGAAGCGTATAAATTATCATTTTAGTAATTTGTTATGGGTGATGGTTATTGCATTTACTTCCTTGTGATAACGAATAATTTATTGAATTTATTCATTCAAGTAGCGATCCAAAACAGAGTAATTCGCGATCCCATTTCAAAACCTAGTGTAATCCTATTTGTTACTTTGTTTTGTAGCGGTTGAATCTATTACTTCGTTTTGAAATTAATGTTGTGGTTTAAAAAATACACAATAAATCTATTTCAAAACCAAGTAAATGCTTCTTCACTCTCATAACAAAGTATATACGCCGAGAATACTTTGTTTTGGTTCAAGTACTGTGTTTTTTTATGAGCAAGACACACGAATTTACCAAAAATGCCAATTTACTTTGTTTTTTCAGTAGTCTAACTTTGTTTATATTAGTTGAATATTTTTTTTGATTTTTTCCCAGACTCGCCATAAAAAAATAAGTCGACCTGTGCAAAAAGTTGAAATTTGGCAAAAAACGACTTACTGTGTTTTGTCATGGGGCAGCCGACATGGCATGCTTAGTTTTTATTTTTATCTTTTTTGCGAAAAAAAAACCAAATTCGATATTTTTAATTTTTAAATTTCTCTTTCTTTGTTCTAATATGAAAAGTTTACTTGAAATTTGTTGCATTTTTTGATGATGGATGAATTTTTTCCTAAACTGTGGAAAAAAGAAAAAAAAGCTAGGGATGCCTACTCCGTTCACCTAATATACCCATTTTTTTTGGAAATTGACAAAAAAGTCATGCGGTATAATTGCTATGTAACAATTATGGTGTACCATCAAGTATACTCTATCAATCGACTCTAGTCTCTAGCGCTCAGTTTCAGATAGAGTTCAGACAGGCAGTCATTCTTAATAAAATACCGATATTCAGTTACATACAGTTAGATTGGAAGCCGACCCAAATTAAATCGTAGCGTAGAAAAATTATGAGTCTCACTGAGCTCTGATACTGTTAGCCTGCGTTATCCCACTGCTGGGCAAAGGCTTCTCCCCATGACTTCCATTGTTTCTATCCAGGGCTAATGTGGAACACTGGTCTTATACGAGGTCTGCCGCGATGCCTTCTGGCTGCAGGCTTCAGGGCTCCAGAAAGTGGCTCTTTTGGCCCACAGCTCATTGGCCATGCGGCTGAACCTTTTTTTTTTTTTTTTTTCTCGATGTGGAAATCCTCAATGTATGTCCTTCGCCCTGGGGAGAGCGGAGGGGTCTGTCAGACTCGTACTGACTAAAACCACACCGGTGTTCCCTCGCACACTTGCGTCGGGGGGCATCGGGAACTGATGCGACTTCCGCTGCCCCAGACTAGTGCCGGCCCGCTTGACCTGCGGGCCTCGTCCCGGGGGGGAGTGAGGTGTAAAACTCCCCCCACTACGTCCAAGAGAGACGCGCGTGGAACAACGCGCTGCCGTCTCGGGTCCATTGTGATGGGGGGCGACGGATGTCCCCGAATCCGTCGCCCCTGGACCAATTTAGGGGGGCTGGAAGAGGGCGTTGTCAGCCCTATGCCGACGCCCGGCGCGTCTGCTGCGGGATGGGTGGGGGTTCATCACCTCCCTTTCCCTTTCCGCAGCTTCCTTCTGCGACATGACGGTTTCGCAGAAGGACATCACCGCGTCCCAGGAATGCGGCTGACCCTAACCTAACCTAACCACTAACTAGTAAGATACTGAGCTCTATTTATTAGATATCCGGTGCATATGGCTTGTCCACGAAGATCTACCGAT
The DNA here is from genome assembly GCA_905147715.2 of Xestia xanthographa. Classification (NCBI taxonomy): domain Eukaryota; kingdom Metazoa; phylum Arthropoda; class Insecta; order Lepidoptera; family Noctuidae; genus Xestia; species Xestia xanthographa. The sequence goes on along the minus strand of LR990653.1, from coordinate 27,257,016 downwards.
CGGCAGTCTCATCCCAAGTTCTTGCCTATTCAAATTCAATAAAGAAACCTCCACATAAAGTCTACTGTCCCTAAATTAAATTACGTATGCAATAGGTATCACCTTAAACTGAATTTGTTTGCTCATCCATATATTACGATACCCTATCGATGTTTGCCGTCGGCTGATTTTTAGACCGCCCGCTTCGACCCGAGCAAATTTGTTTACACCGTTCGAAGGTTCCTATGTCAATAGGTATATTGTGTTCTAGAAATAGGCTTACGTCTACTTTGTATGTTGTTGTTGGTGGCTTAGTTTTTTGTGAAAATTGTTTACAGTTGGGAACAAAATTAATCTTGAAAACTACTATTTCGATCATAGCAGGATTTCTATAAGCCCCAATGGAAAAAGCTTACGCACTATATCATAATAATCTTCCTACCTTTGTTCCATTCTACTTGTGGTCGGCGTAACACAGTTTCTTCTCCCATTCTCCCCTGTTAGACGTCACGGCATCATTTAGTCCTTTCTCTTTCATATCATTATTTTTCTTTGGCCTCATCTATCCATCAACATTAATATCCATTACGTTTTTTTAGTAACATGCGTTTCATCCATACGCACTATTTGATGGGTTCTATTATGCTCAAAAGAGCTTGTGTAACTACAAAAGTAACAGCATCCGTAATAGGCGGCCATGTTTCAACATATATGAAAGCATTTTTATATAAGAGTAGGAAACATAGACCCATACGTGTTATTAGAGAGCAATACTTTTCTTCGCTAGGGGTTTCTGCATTATACAATAGTACATTGTTACCCTAGGGGTGAAAGTAACTTATTTAGTCCCGAGACGGGGTTTGGTGCCCGAGCGAAGCGAGGGCGCTAATAGTTCGAGGGACTAAATAAGTCTTTAACCCGAGGTAAACACTGTGCTTTTCATTACGAATACAAGGAAAGTAAAAAAAAAACATACAACTCAAAAAAACTAATGAAGATCGGAATTCGAATGGGGTAGATGACACAACAATCAATTGAGATACTTTTTAAGAGCTGTTAAAACGCGGTTCTCTAATAGACTTTGTATGGCAATAGCCTACTGTGACGTCACTGTTTATTCAACTCAATGACTCGACTATTTAATTGATTTCAAAGCAACTAAAAATCGAATTTGGCAATTAATTGAAAATAAATCGCGTTTTCAGGCCCAAAATAAAGTGTTTTTTTAGAGAAAGGTGTCTTGGAATTATTGTTTTATGGTGTCATCTACCCTATTGCCGCTTTCCCACCTATTTTGCTTTTTTTTTCTGTGGCCGGCCAGCTATTCAGCCAATACCTATTTTTCATTTTCATCATCGAAAAATGGTAAATATTTTTCCCAAATCTATGTTATTTTCAAGAAATAGTTGAAACTTAATTATAATAAAGATATTTAAAATATATATATTCTTTAATTAATACTTAACTTTATGTTATTTCAATTTTACATCGTGGCTGTATAGAAAGTTGGAACATGGTTCAATAGAAAAATAAAACATTTTTTTTTTAATAATTTGACAGCTGTCAGTTGAAAACGATTCTCCCTAGGGCTGAAAAGTATTACTTTCAACCCGCCCCTCAGGCAACTTCAGACCTACTTTCAGAGTATGAGTAATGAAAATAGTACATTTTGATACAAGTGGAGAAAGTTTGTTATTGCATTCGAGGCGGAATTATAACACCCGAGCCTAGGCGAGGGTGTTTTTGAGCCGAGAACTGCAATAACAAATGTCCACGTGTATCAAACGATGTTTTTCAATACACTTTTGAAGAAATAAAATAAAATATAACGAAAAAAAATTTGTCACGAACCAAGAAACTATGATTTTAATTTTCTTTTTTTTTTCGCCCTCTTCTTTCGCCAGGTTGTAGGAGAGGCAAAGGTATGAAGCCGTTAGACAGCCTAATAAAAAAAATAGATTTATTTTATATTTTTGAATTCAGAACACAAATAAATGTTAATTTGTGTATAAAAATAACTATTAGTTTTTAATAATCATGTTTATCTATGATTTTCTATTTATAAACACAATTTTAATATTCAAAAAATATTTATGCCGTAAAGACGCGTAGTGCAAAATTTAAAAAAAAGCAGTCATATTGCATTCGAGGCGGAATTATAACTCCCGAGCCGTAGGCGAGGGTGTTTTTGAGCCGAGAATTGCAATAACAAATGTCCACGTGTATCAAACGACGTTTTTCAATACACTTTTGAAGAATTAAAATAAAATAACGAAAAATATTTTTGTCACGAACTAAGAAACTATGATTTTCATTTTCTTTTTTTTTTTTCGCGCTTTGGTTTCGCCAGGTTGAAGGAGAGGCAAAGGTATGAAGCCGTTAAACAGCCTTATTTTATTTCTTCAAAAGTGTATTGAAAAACGTCGGTTGATACGCGTGGACATTTGTTAATGCAATTCTCGGCTCAAAAACAGTTATAATTCCGCCTCGATTGCAATAACAAACTTTCTCCACTTGTATCAAAATGTACTATTCTAGACAAGTCTGTCTATCCTTCTTTTACTATAATATTATAAATGCGAATGTTTGTGAGGATGGATGGATGGATGGATGTTTGTAACTGTTTCACGCAAAAGCGAATTTGGATGAAATTTGCACACATATAGTTTATAACCTGGATTCCATAGGACAATAGGGTAGATGACAAAAAAATCTTATTAGTCCGTCCGTTAGATTTCCAAAAAATATTGGACACATATTTTTTCTTTTTGCACGTAAACAAAAAATGAAGACGATACTGTGCGTCGAAAACTCGCGTGACGTCACATTTGAGTACATTTTTTACTCAAATGTGACGTCACAAGTCTCCACTTATCTTTGACACGTTTTATCTTCGTCAATTTTGGTTAATTTGATAAAACAAAAATCACGTATCCAATATTTTTCGATAATGTAGTACCTGATGGACTAAACAGAATCATATTTTTTTTAAGTCAGTCATCATCATTGAACTCCACGTGGGCGAAGCCGCGGGCATGGCTAGTTCTAAAATATAGGAGGCTTACCAAACAGTTCCGCTAAACTTAAAAGCTGTACGTAGAATAAGTGTGGCTTTACAAGGCTTTGAAACTTTCTGTCCTCATTCGAGGTCACGGTCAGTTCTCAGAACGTAGCTGTAGGAGTTCTCTGAATTGGGTTCAACATTCAAGCTTAGGTTGAGCTTTGTTTGGATTATATAGATACTGAAATCTTTACTTGTGTCCGGAGTCGTGTTTTTCTCAGTCGAAAAGGTAACGCGGTTGTTATACTCTTTCGCGACATCAGGAATAGGGGTATATGCATGATTTCAGGGGTGTTTCAAGAAATGGCAAAGTGAAATTGTTTTTTTTAATATCTATAAAAAATACTAAGTTATAAACATTTGAAACTGCTGATTAGACAGAGAGATCCGATCGATACAGCGAATGACGTCATTCGCTGCATCGACGTACAAAATCCATACTAAATTCCGTTTATCTCGAAACAGATAGAAACAAAAGTTTAAATGGTTATAACTTTTGTGTTGTTTGGCCGATTAATGTCTTGTTTTCGCATTTTGTCATTATTTTTATAGTACTTTAACATTCCGTATCGAAATAAAAATATAAAATTTATGCATATTCCCTATTACAGGCGCTGGTTGTGGATCCTGCCGTTTTGCCAAAATGATGTTGACAAAATTTCGACTGCTGAGCATGAGATCCTGGGGTCGATTCCCAGGTCGGGCAAAGTGTGATTAGGTTTTTCCATCACGAATTTCTCAGTAGCGGTCATGGAGTCTGAATTTGTGCTCGGTTAATGATAATAGGCTCGCCCTCTATTGTATGGGATTTAAAAGGGGATTACATGCAATATGAGATGTTGTGTATTTTTTAAATTTAGCATATCTTCCAAAATACAGTCAACCTATTCAAACTCTCAAACTCAAAGCATTTATTTCAATTAGACCATTACGGCACTTTTGAAAGTCAAAAATACAAAAAAGGAAATCAAAGCTACAGTCCCAGTCACAAGGCATAATAACTTGAGAAAGTACTGTAGTTGCCCATTCCCTAGCGTAGATCTCTATGGAGAAGAACGGGCAAGAAACTCCATGGACACTCGTTTAAAATCAAAATATTGTTACAAAATCTTGGTTACATCATTCATTTTGAGATTATACATATATGTGAGAACGATGTAGAAAGACGTGCACACTAAGAGCATCCAGAGTAAAATATTAGATCAAAAATTTATGAATAAAGTAATTAAAATGAACCTTGGCAGCTAAGAGATGACCAGTCCCAACTGACAGCGCCCGTTCACAGACATAGACCGTTCATAGACTATTTTTTTGAGATTCGTCAACCCTGACAACTTTACAAAAATGTCCGAATTAGTCTCCATTACCTACTATTTGTATCATTACCCAATGTTCACTAAATTGAAAAACGAAAAAAACACCCTTTTGTCAAAACGCTCTAATAAAGGTCACGAACACGCACTGAAAATAAAGTGCGGTACAAAATACCGTTGATCATTAAAGGGTTAAAAAAGTGGCGATTAGAACGTTCACTGTGTGGGTGTACGACGATAATGATAGGGGTACTTCCCGTGGGTGTCAAAAGAAATGAGATGAACCTTTAAATAAAACTCATACAAATAATTACGTTGTTGTATCGTGGGTCTTTCAGATAACAAATCTGATGGTAATAAGCATTCCGAAAACATCAATATGTTGGACGTCTACAATGATATTCTAATAAACAGATATGTTATACACCTACAAAACCACCGAAAAAAGTGTGCTGCGGGGGAGAGCCAGCTCACATACACGCAGTGACGCAGAATAAAGGAAAAACAGGCCAATTGGCCTGTTTTCGAGTCTTCACGATTGCGCGCTCACAAAATATCTGTGGAACAGAATATCATTGGACGTCTAAATGTTTTTAATGTAGGAATCGAAACCAATCTAATTTCAGACAGTATTTTTATCTTCTACTCCGCCGAATTAGCCGATTTGCGAAGACCATCACAGCCCACCCATCTACAATTCATCATTCCGATAGAACGGCACCAGTATGAAGTCCATGAATACAGGTCATGCTTTAAATTTTAAGCTGTTCATCATGCACAGCCACCTGCACATCATCATAATTGTCCTACCTTTATCATTGAGCTAATACTACGTATAGAGAAGACAGCGCGAACAAAAACTGTGCGCAGTGCGGGGCGCGCGGGGGGCGGCTAACCCCGTATAAGGGCTGTAAAACACGTCTTAACAAAGCCGAATGGCACTTGTTTTCCTCATTATTCCTGTATACCGTCTAGTTACGGAGATTTTGGTGGTCAAAGTTCGAACTTTTTGACAAGATTTTTTTTAAACACAAGTTTTTAATGTAAGATTTTTACGACCCCCGTACTAGTCAATCCATCCATCAGCACAATGTTTTGAGTACGTTACATTGAGTTCTACCCCAATACATGATTTTTCATCCCAAAAAAGAAGTCGTTTCCCAGCAATAATTATTGCTTAAAGTTACTTAGTTTGATGTACAGAATGCTTGGTTGACGGCTTCGTGATGAGGTCTTTATACCCTTTAAATAATGCTGTGGCGAACAAGCGACTGAGTGAACTGCAGCCAGCCGACTGCAGTTGAACGGAGCACAGATTTTTTCGCGGTGTCTTCTCTATACGTAGTAGTAATAGCTCAATGACCTTAATGCTAATTGGGGTCATCGCAACATGTCTTTTTCGCACAACAACCTGCACATGCCAGTATTTAAACGGTGCGAATGACAGAACTGTTTAGGTAGCAACTAAGGTATTGGCTGAAAAGTCGTACAAAATTTGAGCTATGTTATAGTTTTAAGTACTGGCAAACGTAAAGAAAAATAAACTCATTTGCGCTTGCATTGCATTGCATGTCCTAACGCATCATTGTTTTCTGCCAAGTTTTGACGTGACAACGTCTTATAAATTGGTTTGCCGGGTGACACTTCAAGAAACTGCGTTACGCTCCGCTCACGTTATGCGCTCACAATGAGAGCGAGTGAGAGCCCGCCTAAGAGCGAGAGAGACAGACATAAAAAGTTTATTTTACCACTCAAAGTCGTTGTCACGTAAAACTTTCGCCCGTATACCGACTTTACAGGCAACCAATTTTTTACTCAACTACGTTTGGGGTCATCTTCTAGTTTAAACGGATCCAGCTCAATTCCAATATTTTGCACGGAACGACTGCCTTTCTGACCTCCTCAACCCAGTTACTGTGTAATAAGATTCCCCTAGTGCGACTGTTTGTCAGATTTTCGGTCTAGGATGTACTAATGTCCGAGACCAATGGCTTACCGTGCTTCCAAAGCCAGAGGAAACTCGGTATGTAACGTATGATCACCAATCCCCAAACCGACCTTGGCAAATGCGGCTTTACCTTGAAGATCAACCCGTGCGCTTGTTATTATTTAGCCACAAAATCTTCTGTGATCACACATCATATTAACAGTAGTTTCTCCAGAACATGCATTTATTTTGCAGGTTTACATTTATTTGGATATAGAAAACAGAAAACAGCACCCACGTAATTCCAGTCACAGTGAAAATTCAATTTCACTATCGTGCACAAGTTTGCACTTGTTCTTGAATACTTCTGAGTCAATAACTTTAACAAGTTTTGTGCGCATCGACCGTCCTTTTTGTTAAACTTGAAAGTCGAAGTATAATACTTACAAAGTATCAGCTGATTTTGTTCAGAGCTTTGTCAAAGAAAGTAACAACGACCGTGAGATTGTGAAGTAGTATAATGTCATCTTTCCTACGGGTCTCAAACCTGGATTTACAACAATTATACACCAGACAAAATACAAAAAACCCAACGCGCGATGGAAAGAAGCATTCTGAATATAAGGTTGAAAGATAAACAAAAATCAAAAATCACACGCAAGAGAACTTATTTAATAGATGCTCTTCAACATACGAAACGCCTGAAGTGGAAATGGGCTGGACACGTAGCGAGAATGACTGATGGGAGATGGACACAATTGGTAACTCAATGGTAAGGCCCAAGCGGCAAGAGGGCCAGAGGCCGCCCGAGAGAACGCTGGGCAGATGAAATAAAACAAGTTGCCGGAAAGGACTGGACAAAGCAAGCGAAGGAGAGAAACTCGTGGAAAAAGTTGGAGGAGGCCTGTTTCGGATGGCCAGACCCTGGGGTCCAGTCAACCTGGGACAATCTCCCACAATAGTAGACGAGCGCTCCTTGTAGTACTCGCTGGTGGCGCACGTCTCCACGCACCCCTGAATGCGTAGGGTATGGTCGGGTACTAGCGACCTAGTAGAGCTGGACCTCGGGGAGAAGAGGGGTAGGCAGGAACCGTAGAATAAAACGCAATTTTTCTTTCTTCCTAATGTTCGGAGTTCCCTAGGTTTCGGCTTGTTCCCTTTTTCTTCTAGTTGTTTCTTCCTCGGTGGCTGGGCTGCGACTGACGACCGTTCGCCGTCGTCCCCGATTAATATACGGCCCTGTCCGCCCATAACGAGAACCGCGATTTTTGATTCTAATTTCGCGTCTATTTTCGCTATAGCCGAGACCTTTGGAACCCCGTATTTATATTTATTTATTAAATAAACCTTACAAATTATACCTTTTTACATAGCCTATTATGTCTACTTTAATCTAAAACATAATATTGCACCTTATATAACATATAAAAAACTTCCTAGAACATAAACTGCTAAATTGGCAATGTATAAATTTTTCACTATACATTTTTCCTTATATTTCCTAAACTACTGAACCGATTTACATAATTCTTTCACAGAAAATGGTTTTAAGTTAAGACCAACCTTTTGACACTAATTTAAACATTATATCTTATCAAACAAAAAATCATGTTTTCAAGTAAATAATGTTTTTAATTAGTATTGACTTACAATTTTTAACTTAAAATTTTCCTTTCTAATCAGTCTTATTAGAGTCTAACATTAATTTGAAGCTAAAATAACATAAAACTAATGAGATTATAGCATGATTCTAATGAGAATTCACCTAAACTAAACTTTACGTTAATATCACAAGTTTTAAACAAATCAACTATAAGATTCGCGCTTACATTTTTACGTACGGCCACTACTTGCACCCTGGTGTCGAGATAGGGTCTCGTCGCCGACAGTCTCCCCCTCGTGCATCGCACCATCCTCCAGGCTCGGCGACACTCCCGGCACCAACAGCACCACTCTCGAACTGGGTCTTCGTAGCACGCCTCCTCGCGTACCGACGTCGACGATTCTTGTTCGCCCATCTGGTCCTGGATACACCTGCAGGATTCTGCCGCGCGGCCAGGTGCATCGCGGTAGGCTGTGGTCGACGATCAGCACGACGTCCCCCACTTGCAGGTTTGTGGCGCAGGTTCTTCCCTTCGTCTTCCTCGGCAGTAGCGTAGGCAGGTATTCTCGCAGCCAACGTTGCCAAAAGTGATCGGCAAGTCGCTGCGTAGTCTTCCAGGTATGTCTGCCCACGAGCTCGTCGTCTTGGAAGCTGCCGACTCTAGTTGCGCCGCAGGACCGCCCAATGAGGAAGTGGTTTGGAGTAAGTGCTTCTTCTTCAAGATTCTCGGAGAGGTGAGTGAGAGGCCGAGAGTTGACTATGTGCTCGGCCTCAAGCAGGAGGGTATGGAGTACCTCCTCTCGTGGATGCTTCTCGTTGAGTGTGGCGTCTAGTGCGGTTTTAATTGATCGCACCAAACGCTCCCATGCACCGCCCATGTTAGGTGCACCAGGAGGGATGAACTTCCACTGCACGCCAATCTTCTCTGCTTCTAAGGTGAGAGCCTCTTGATTCGTGATGTCTGATGTCTCTTGCAGCTCTTTGTTGGCACCGACGAAGTTGGTCCCGTTGTCACTATAGATTGTCTTCGGCATCCCTCTTCTTGCAGCGAATCGTCGAAGCGCCATGATCATACTGTCGGTGGAGAGTGAAGGAGTGAGCTCAATGTGCACAGCCCGTGTTGTTAGGCATGTGAACAGGGCACCCCATCTCTTCTCTTGACGCCTTGCTACTGTGATGACCATGGGGCCGAAATAATCGACTCCAGTGCACGTAAAGGGAGGATTTCCGTGCATCAACCTTTCAATAGGTAAGTTGCCCGTCGGTAGCTCTTGTGGTTTTCCTTTCTTCATCTTGCACCACTGACATTGATGTTGAACTGCCTTGATCGCCGATCTCAGCCCTAGTACCCAGAAGCGTTGTCTCAACTCGTTCATTACTGTCGCGTGATTTCCGTGATTGAAGCGACAGTGAAAGTCTTTCATGATGAGTCGCGTAGTTGTGTCCTTGCTGTCGAGCACGATGGGTCGCTTGTGTAGTCTCTGGTCACGCCTTCTATTGCGTCGATTCTGCCCTTCATGCGCAGGAGACCCTCTTCGAGTATTATGTCGAGTTTCTTCAACTTGCTGCTGGCTTCTATCTGTTTTCCTTGCTGTAGACTCTTGATGTCTTCTTTGAAGCTTCCCTCTTGACTTCGTTGTAACAGTAGAGTTTCAGCTCGTTGAAGCAGGTCTGTGTCCATTGGTAAGTACTTCCTTTCTGTTGTTTTTGAAGGTCGATGTTGCTTCTCAATCATCTTCTTCTTTTTTCCTTTCATTGGTTTCCAGGCAGGATCTTCTCGGCTGGCGTGGACCTTTTCTCTTGTTCTGCAGAGTTGTATGAACTGCAGTACTCTCGCTGTGGCTCGCCAGAGTCTCTTCCATGAAGAGAACCGTTCAGGATCTGGTGTTGGATGCGTGGTTCTTGATGTTGCTACGATGTCCATAGTCTTTTCTTCACCTGTAGCTTCCCTTTTGAAGGTTCTTGCCGCAGGCCAGTGTGCTTCTTCTTTCCTCAGGAAGTCTGGTCCAGCGTACCATCGGTGATTGCAGCTGAAGTGTTCTGGCACGTCTCGCGTCGCATCTAGTTGCGCCGCAGGACCGCCCAATGAGGAAGTGGTTTGGAGTAAGTGCTTCTTCTTCAAGATTCTCGGAGAGGTGAGTGAGAGGCCGAGAGTTGACTATGTGCTCGGCCTCAAGCAGGAGGGTATGGAGTACCTCCTCTCGTGGATGCTTCTCGTTGAGTGTGGCGTCTAGTGCGGTTTTAATTGATCGCACCAAACGCTCCCATGCACCGCCCATGTTAGGTGCACCAGGAGGGATGAACTTCCACTGCACGCCAATCTTCTCTGCTTCTAAGGTGAGAGCCTCTTGATTCGTGATGTCTGATGTCTCTTGCAGCTCTTTGTTGGCACCGACGAAGTTGGTCCCGTTGTCACTATAGATTGTCTTCGGCATCCCTCTTCTTGCAGCGAATCGTCGAAGCGCCATGATCATACTGTCGGTGGAGAGTGAAGGAGTGAGCTCAATGTGCACAGCCCGTGTTGTTAGGCATGTGAACAGGGCACCCCATCTCTTCTCTTGACGCCTTGCTACTGTGATGACCATGGGGCCGAAATAATCGACTCCAGTGCACGTAAAGGGAGGATTTCCGTGCATCAACCTTTCAATAGGTAAGTTGCCCGTCGGTAGCTCTTGTGGTTTTCCTTTCTTCATCTTGCACCACTGACATTGATGTTGAACTGCCTTGATCGCCGATCTCAGCCCTAGTACCCAGAAGCGTTGTCTCAACTCGTTCATTACTGTCGCGTGATTTCCGTGATTGAAGCGACAGTGAAAGTCTTTCATGATGAGTCGCGTAGTTGTGTCCTTGCTGTCGAGCACGATGGGTCGCTTGTGTAGTCTCTGGTCACGCCTTCTATTGCGTCGATTCTGCCCTTCATGCGCAGGAGACCCTCTTCGAGTATTATGTCGAGTTTCTTCAACTTGCTGCTGGCTTCTATCTGTTTTCCTTGCTGTAGACTCTTGATGTCTTCTTTGAAGCTTCCCTCTTGACTTCGTTGTAACAGTAGAGTTTCAGCTCGTTGAAGCAGGTCTGTGTCCATTGGTAAGTACTTCCTTTCTGTTGTTTTTGAAGGTCGATGTTGCTTCTCAATCATCTTCTTCTTTTTTCCTTTCATTGGTTTCCAGGCAGGATCTTCTCGGCTGGCGTGGACCTTTTCTCTTGTTCTGCAGAGTTGTATGAACTGCAGTACTCTCGCTGTGGCTCGCCAGAGTCTCTTCCATGAAGAGAACCGTTCAGGATCTGGTGTTGGATGCGTGGTTCTTGATGTTGCTACGATGTCCATAGTCTTTTCTTCACCTGTAGCTTCCCTTTTGAAGGTTCTTGCCGCAGGCCAGTGTGCTTCTTCTTTCCTCAGGAAGTCTGGTCCAGCGTACCATCGGTGATTGCAGCTGAAGTGTTCTGGCACGTCTCGCGTCGCATCGTCTGCAGGGTTCTGCGCCGTGGGCACCCATCTCCATTCCTGTGGTTTGGTGAGATCTTCTATTTCTGCCAAGCGGTGAGCCACGAACGTCTTGAAGGTTCTTGGGTCAGTCTTGATCCAGGAAAGTACTATGCTGGAGTCTGTCCAAAACGTCTTCTTTGCTATCTTCAGGTCCATTTCTTCTTCTACAGAATGTGCCAGTCTGCTTCCCAGGAGGGCCGCTTGCAGCTCGAGTCTCGGGATCGATACTGGCTTCAGTGGAGTGACTCTTACTTTCGCCGCCACTAAGCTGACGTGGTAAGTTCCATCTTGATCTTCTGTCCTCCAATATACAGCCGCTGCATATGCTGCTTCACTAGCATCTGTGAACGTATGCAGCTCCCCCTCGGTGCGATGTGGCGCCAGACACCTCGGAACCTGCAGGTTTTGGAGCAGCTTCATCTTCTCCAGGTAAGTTTTCCAATCTTCATACTCCTTATTTTCTATTTCTTCATCCCAGCCGACGCCGCTTCGCCATATGTTCTGCAGCAGCTTCTTGCCTTGGACGAGGACTGGTGATGCTAGCCCCAGCGGATCGAAGGTTGACATAACTGCGCTGGTGACTTTTCTCTTCGTAGGTATCTTGAAACCGTTTGCTATTTCTTCAGGCGTGTTTCGTAAGTTCGCCCTGAAGCCGATGGAGTCCCTTTCTGTGAACCAGCGTAGCCCCAGTGTCTTCTCTTCTTTTTCACCAAGGTTTACTTCTGTTTTCTCTGTTGTTTCAGTCTTCACGCCTTGTAGTAACTTTGGTCGATTCGCAGCCCAGCCCCTGAGTTCGAAGCCCGCCTTCTTGTGTATGAAGTCCACTTGCGCTGTTATTTTCTTGAAGTCTTCTTCTGAGTGGAAACTATGCAGGTAGTCGTCCATGTAGTGGTTCAGCTCGACGGCCCTTGCGGCTTCTGAATATTCTTCTTTGTAGTCCGCTGCGTTTCGGTTCTTCACGTATATTGCTGTGCTTGGAGATGAAGTTGCGCCGAAGATAACTGATGTCATCCTATACTCCTTTGGCAGCACGTCGCGACGATCCCCGCGCCACAGGAACCTCAGGCTATCTCTATCTTCCGGCCTGATGCGAATTTGCAGGAACATTTCTTTGATGTCGGCTGCCAATGCTAATGGACCTTGTCGAAACCGCAATAGTACCCCGAAGAGTGACTGCAGTAGATCTGGACCTGGTAGCAGAGCGTCGTTGAGACTTCTTCCTTTTGACTTAGCTGCAGCGTCGAAGACGATCCTTATTTTCTTCTTTAATGGATGTACCACGGAGAAGTGAGGGAGGTACCATTTCTTCTTGGAGTCTTCTTGTCCAATTGGTGCTTCTTCTGCATACTTGCTGTCGATTAGATGCTGGATCTGTTTGTTGTATTCTGCTTTCAACTGAGGCTCTTTGTCGATCTTCTTCTCTATGTTAGTCAGTCGATTTCTTGCAGACGTGTAGCTCTCCGGCATCTGTTCGTCTTCGTTTCTCCACAGAAGTCCAGCTTCAAATCGTCCATCTTCTAATCTCTTGCAGGTCTTCTCCAGGATAGTGAGTGCTCTTCCTTCCGAGTCTGTAGTAGGTCTTCTTGGCTGTACACCAAGAGCTTCGATCGCGAAGTGATCCTTGATGGCTTGATGCATTTCTTCTTCTGGCGTGTTGATATGTAGACACGTGTTAAGAAAGTGTACTATTTTCACACCTCCGACGTCTGACCCGTGGAGCACCCATCCAAGCCCCGTTCTTGAAGCTACTGGTTCCCCTGGTTTCCCTCTTCTTACTTCTTGTGTCACGATCAGCTCCCAGTTGTCTTGACCGATGAGTAGCTGAGGTGACTCCCCTTTATAATATAGAGAGTCGGCGATCTTCTTTAAATGTTGACATTCTTCTATTCTTTTCTTGTCTAGGAACTGCGGCGCAAGCTTCAATTCGTCGATTGTGCGAACTCTTCTCAGGATCTTCTTGCTGCCCTGATGAACCCCTTTGACTGTGAGGTCCAGCATCTGAGAGTTCTTCTTTCTTATCAGCCTGCCCCCTACTGTCTCGATGACCAGTTCTTCATTGTCTCCCTGAGCGCCGACTTCTTGTGCCACCTTCTCGTCCAGAAGTGACACTGTTGACCCTTCATCCATGAGGGCCAATATCTTCTTTGATCCTTTCGACCCGAAGACTTCAACAGGAACTATCTTCAGGTATGCTCTTGCGTTGTTGACTGCATTCACTGATGCCGCGACGGTTGCTACTTCTTGTGGTGCTTCCGTTTTTTCCCCTGTGGTCCTGTCTTCCGGCTCCACATGCAGCAGGTGATGATGCCACCTTTTGCATTCCTTGCACGGCGGCTTCCTGCAGCTCTCCTTGCGATGTTTTCCTTGCAGACATTTGAAGCAGATGTGACTCTTCTTGACTATTGCCCAGCGGTCTTGCACCGACGTCTTCTGGAACTTTGGACACTCGACGAGGAAGTGTTCCCCTTCACATGTAGGGCAAGTCTTATCTTGTTGTCTTGAATCTCTTCCTTTGTTGTCCTTTTCTTTCGTAGAGTGCGTTGCTTGTCGATTGGTTCTTCTGTACCCGCTCTTTTCTTCGGACGTAGCAAAGGCTCCACACTTGTCTGCTTCTATGTTCAGGAACTTGGACACCAATGTCAGGTCGGAGAACTCGCCTTCTTCCGATGCTGCAGTGAAGTCGTACCACCGGAACTTGAGGATTGTTGGTATCTTCTCGATGATTTGTTTCACTATTTCAGGTGAATGCAGGTATTGAGGCTTCTTCAACCCTTTGATTGATGCCACGCTGTTGTTGATCTGACTTGCGAAGACACATATGTCCCTTGGATTTTCAGAAATCTTCGGTACTGCCTTGACCTTATCCAGTTCAGCCAGCACCAGCGCATCAGGTCTTCCATATCTTCTTCTAAGGGCTTGCATCACTTCTAACGGAGAGGCTTCGGAGTATAGCAGACTCTTGATAGCTTCCCTTGCGTTGCCCTTCAGTGCTCTTCTTAGTCGAGCCATGTTTTGAATTTCGCTGAACATTGGTGCTGTATCTTCATAGACGACTTTGAAGGCCAACCACTCGCTGCTGTTGCCATCAAAGTAGGGTAACTCGTGAATGTACTTCGGCTGTGCCACTGGTCCTCCTCTTGCGGTGAAAGCTTCTTTAAATGCTGTTGCTAAAGCTTGAATTTCGATTGTAGCTCCTTTGGTCGAGGAGTTCTCTTCTGGCTTCACTTTCTGGGATTCCGGTGGCTGTTGGCCTCGTAGCTCTGGTTGTTCTTTGCTGCCTTCGCCTAATGCAGACGACCCGATCCAGTTCTGCACCTGTGCTGTTCTGTCTTCCTGGTCTTCATCCACGGAGTCCTCTTCATCACATTGTGCCAACTCCAATCTAACACGAGCTAGGTTTGCCGCAGCCTGTGCTTGCTTCAGCTCCAGGCGTGCCAATTCTTCTTTGGCTTCCAGCTCCCGTCTTCTGGCTGAAGAACTCGTGGTCTTCGTAGACCTGGCGCGACGACTAATCCCCGTCGGTTTCAAGGTTACGTCTAAATCGCTAACCCCTTTAACCGGGACATCTTCTGGGATCTTATTGGTCGTCTCCTTCTGGGCGGTGTCTTCCTTACTTTTCTTTGACTCCGCTGTAGTCGTGGTCGCAGTCGCAGCTGTGTTCTCAGTCATTGTGGTAGTCTCTGTAGTCGTGGTACCCGTAGAAGTGTTTGTGTCTGTAGTTCCCGATGACGCGGACGCTGATGTGACCCCTTCTGACCCCGACCTTTCATCTGTCGCGTCCCTATCGGAAGGACGGGACTCGGGGCGTGAAGAGGCATCCTTCTGCTTCCTAGTTACCGGCATCTTGAACGAAGTCTTCAGACTCTTCTTTTCTTCTGAACTCTTCTGTCTTCTTGCAGGGATCCGGATCGGAGGACCAACTGTTTCGGATGGCCAGACCCTGGGGTCCAGTCAACCTGGGACAATCTCCCACAATAGTAGACGAGCGCTCCTTGTAGTACTCGCTGGTGGCGCACGTCTCCACGCACCCCTGAATGCGTAGGGTATGGTCGGGTACTAGCGACCTAGTAGAGCTGGACCTCGGGGAGAAGAGGGGTAGGCAGGAACCGTAGAATAAAACGCAATTTTTCTTTCTTCCTAATGTTCGGAGTTCCCTAGGTTTCGGCTTGTTCCCTTTTTCTTCTAGTTGTTTCTTCCTCGGTGGCTGGGCTGCGACTGACGACCGTTCGCCGTCGTCCCCGATTAATATACGGCCCTGTCCGCCCATAACGAGAACCGCGATTTTTGATTCTAATTTCGCGTCTATTTTCGCTATAGCCGAGACCTTTGGAACCCCGTATTTATATTTATTTATTAAATAAACCTTACAAATTATACCTTTTTACATAGCCTATTATGTCTACTTTAATCTAGAACAATAATATTGCACCTTATATAACATATAAAAAACTTCCTAGAACATAAACTGCTAAATTGGCAATGTATAAATTTTTCACTATACATTTTTCCTTATATTTCCTAAACTACTGAACCGATTTACATAATTCTTTCACAGAAAATGGTTTTAAGTTAAGACCAACCTTTTGACACTAATTTAAACATTATATCTTATCAAACAAAAAATCATGTTTTCAAGTTACGTAATTAGTATTGACTTACAATTTTTAACTTAAAATTTTCCTTTCTAATCAGTCTTATTAGACTCTAACATTAATTTGAAGCTAAATTAACATAAAACTAATGAGATTATAGCATGATTCTAATGAGAATTCACCTAAACTAAACTTTACGTTAATATCACAAGTTTTAAACAAATCAACTATAAGATTCGCGCTTACATTTTTACGTACGGCCACTACTTGCACCCTGGTGTCGAGATAGGGTCTCGTCGCCGACAAGGCCTATACCCAAACGGGGCCTAAATGTAATTATGTTCGATGCAATGTTAAAATTATATACCTAATTAAATACTAAATCAAATGAAATGTTATTTATATGAAATGTACTGATGTTTAGTAATCTTAAAAACTTTAAGAGATGAAATGTTGAATGTATATTGTGTGAAATGTAATGTTAAATGTAATGCTAATTTTAAAATGAAGATAAATGAATTTATTGTAATGTGTAAGAGATGTAAAAAAATTTAAGGAAAATAAAGGCTATTTAATTTAATTGAATAATGTCATCATCATCATCATCATCTGCCTTATACAGTTGACGTAATCATCGAGACATATTTTTTTAAGTCTTATGTAATATAGGGAGCGAGCCTATTGGCATCAACCGGGAACAAATCCAGACTTCATAGCTGCTACTGAAAATGCTTGACGAAAAAACCCAATAACACTTTACCCGAGTCGGTAATCTAGTCTAGGACCGCATACTCAGCAGTTGATCATCAAACCAATCATAACTGGTGAAAAAACCCAATAACACTTTACCCGAGTTGGTAATCTAGTCTAGGACCGCATACTCAGCAGTTGATCATCAAACCAATCATAACTGGTGAAAAAACCCAATAACACTTTACCCGAGTCGGTAATCTAGTCTAGGACCGCATACTCAGCAGTTGATCATCAAACCAATCATAACTGGTGAAAAAACCCAATAACAGTTTACCCGAGTCGGTAATCTAGTCTAGGACCGCATACTCAGCAGTTGATCATCAAACCAATCATAACTGGTGAAAAAACCCAATAACACTTTACCCGAGTCGGTAATCTAGTCTAGGACCGCATACTCAGCAGTTGATCATCAAACCAATCATAACTGGTGAAAAAACCCAATAACACTTTACCCGAGTCGGTAATCTAGTCTAGGACCGCATACTCAGCAGTTGATCATCAAACCAATCATAACTGGTGAAAAAACCCAATAACACTTTACCCGAGTCGGTAATCTAGTCTAGGACCGCATACTCAGCAGTTGATCATCAAACCAATCATAACTGGTGAAAAAACCCAATAACACTTTACCCGAGTCGGTAATCTAGTCTAGGACCGCATACTCAGCAGTTGATCATCAAACCAATCATAACTGGTGAAAAAACCCAATAACACTTTACCCGAGTCGGTAATCTAGTCTAGGACCGCATACTCAGCAGTTGATCATCAAACCAATCATAACTGGTGAAAAAACCCAATAACACTTTACCCGAGTCGGTAATCTAGTCTAGGACCGCATACTTAGCAGTTGATCATCAAACCAATCATAACTGGTGAAAAAACCCAATAACACTTTACCCGAGTCGGTAATCTAGTCTAGGACCGCATACTCAGCAGTTGATCATCAAACCAATCATAACTGGTGAAAAAACCCAATAACACTTTACCCGAGTCGGTAATCTAGTCTAGGACCGCATACTCAGCAGTTGATCATCAAACCAATCATAACTGGTGAAAAAACCCAATAACACTTTACCCGAGTCGGTAATCTAGTCTAGGACCGCATACTCAGCAGTTGATCATCAAACCAATCATAACTGGTGAAAAAACCCAATAACACTTTACCCGAGTCGGTAATCTAGTCTAGGACCGCATACTCAGCAGTTGATCATCAAACCAATCATAACTGGTGAAATGTGGGTGTACTATTAGGTACATCTCTGCTTAACGCTTCGGTGATTACAGGCGTGAAGGCTTGTGTACTGAAAAAATCTAATTAGTCCGTCAGTTAGATTATCAAAAAATATTTGACACGTATTTTTTCTTTTGTTACGTAAACCAAAATTAACGAAGATCATCATCTGCCTAGCCTTTTCCCAACTATGTTGGGGTCGGCTTCCAGTTTTAGCGGATGCAGCTGAATACCAGTATTTTACATGGAGGGACTGCCTATCTGACCTCCACAACCCAGTTAATACCGGGTAATACGATACCCCTTGGTAAGACTGGTTGTCAGACTTTTTGGGCCTCTGACTACCTAACAACTGTCAAAGATCTACAAATGACAGCCGGGACCAACGGCTTAACGTGCTTTCCGAGGCACGGAGGAAACTCGGTAAAATTAACGAAGATCAGTCACGCCGTGCTATAATTTTTAGTGCGTTGTGACGTCACGAGCCCCTACTCTCGAGTTTTGATGCGTTTTATCTTTGTCAGTATTCGTTGATTTACAAAAACAAAAAATACGTGTCTATTATTTTCCAATACTCTAACTGACGAACTAAATAGATTTGCAATTTATTGATGGTGGAAACTAGCCTTTGTACGTATATGTATAATTTGACACTACTGTGGCAATGGGATGGTCTTCCAATCTGTCAGATGGTGTCCACCACATGGGCACAATGTGGGCTAGTGGCCATGTGATCATATTGATGATATTAAATACATTCGTAATTATATAATTTTAGCATTCTTATGTTTTTTCTTTTACATTATGGTTCAGTTCCTAATGAAAGTTCTTAATAAATGAAAATAATTAACATTTATTTTTTTGTTTTTAATTATATTTTGGTGCAGTTTTTGAGGAAGATTCTCTCAGGGGGGAATAGTGGAATAACTCAAAATGAAAAGGGAACTTTCTGGATTATTTTTACATTAAAGTCCAGTTTCCTCCCCTAAGGGGGATTCCCCTTAGGGGGGGAAACTGGACTTTGGAAAACTCTCTTCTGTTTTTTGCCCATCTGATCTCTACAAACCTTTCTGAGCACAAATATTGCCTTAATCGCTACCTTTATCATAAAGCCGGTTATGTCAAACTGGGGTCATCCCACTTCATGTATCCAATGAGTACTATACATACATAAAAAAATTGTATATTTGAGATTTGAAAAATGAAAAAAAAATATCAAATAAACAAAAAAAACAGTGGTTAAAAATAAACAATTCATTCATCATCATCATCATCATCATTTCAGCCGAAAGACGTCCACTGCTGGACATAGGCCTCCCCCAAGTGTCGCCACATTGAACGGTCCCGTGCGACTCGCATCCAGCGGATTCCCGCAGCCTTCACCAGGTCATCGGTCCACCTAGTGGGAGGCCTTCCAACGCAACGTCTTCCGGTTCGCGGTCGCCACTCCAGAACTTTTCGGCCCCATCGGCCATCCGTTCTGCGAGCAATGTGCCCTGCCCACTGCCACTTAAGTTTGGCAATTCTTCGGGCTACGTCGGTAACCTTGGTTCTCTTGCGGATGTCTTCATTTCTGATTCGATCGCGCAAGGAAACTCCGAGCATAGCCCTCTCCATTGCCCTTTGGGTGACTTTAAGCCTTCTGATGAGGCCCATTGTAAGCGACCACGTTTCGGTCCCGTATGTAATCACTGGCAACACACACTGGTCATAGACTTTCGTCTTGAGACACTGCGGTAGGTTGGACGAGAAGATACCGCGCAAATTCCCGAATGCTGCCCAGCCGAGTCGGATTCGACGATTGACCTCTTTCTCGAAGTTAGACCTACCTAACTGGACCGTTTGTCCCAGGTACACATAATCGTCTACAACTTCGAGTGTAGAGTCTCCGATCTTGATAGGAGTGGGTGTGACATGGGCATTCAACATGACCTTGGTTTTGTCCATGTTCATTTTAAGACCCACTCTTCCGGAAGCTCTACTGAGGTCATCGAGCATTGTACTGAGGTCCTCCATGGTCTCAGCCATGACCACTATGTCGTCGGCAAACCGAAGGTGAGTGATGTACTCGCCATTGACGTTGATGCCTAGCCCTCTCCAGTCCAGAACCTTGAAGACATCCTCCAGTGCAGCAGTAAACAGTTTCGGAGATATGACGTCTCCCTGTCTCACACCTCGCTGCAGGAGGATAGGTTCTGAGACTTGGTCTTGAAGTCGGACTGACATGGTGGCGTTTTTGTACAAACACTTCAACACCTCGATGTACCGATAGTCGATTTGGCACCGTTGGAGAGACTGCAGTACAGCCCAGGTCTCGATCGAATCGAAGGCTTTCTCGTAGTCCACAAACGCTAAACAGAGAGGCAGGTTATACTCTTCGGTCTTCTGTATAACTTGCCGCAGCGTATGTATGTGGTCTACGGTGCTATAGCCTTTTCGGAAACCGGCTTGTTCGGGTGGCTGGAAATCGTCAAACCTGCGCGCGAGACGATTCGTGATGACTCTAGAAAACAACTTGTAGACATGGCTTAGAAGTGAGATGGGCCTATAATTCTTCAACCGGGCATTGTCACCCTTTTTGAAGAAGAGCACCACCACACCCCTGCACCATGCCTGTGGCGTTTTTCCCTCAAGTATGACGGAATTAAACAGCTTCTGAAGGGCCTTAAGTACCGGTTTTCCACCCGCCTTCAGGAGTTCGGCCGTAATTCCGTCATCACCCGGTGCCTTGTTGTTTTTGAGCTGCTTCAGAGCCATCCAACAACAATTCATTACTATGACGTAATTGAAACGCCCTGTTGCGAGCGATGATCTACTTGACTCGAGCGCTGGGTAGGTATGTTCTACCGTTTGACACGTAAATATTTAATAACAGGATGTTTCATAATTCTAAAGTACTATTTATTTTTCTTTGTACTTATTGTCAAAATTAATGGTAAAATAGAAATAATCGCGCCACACTTCAGGACCACCTTTGTAAGACGATTAAAAAGTCACGGTGTTTAGATGGTAGAAAAGTACATATTTAATACATTTATTAGCAAAGTTAAACGTGTCACAGCGTTTTCTCCTTTTCGGTCATGTATATGTCAACCCCGTTCGTGATATTGATTGATACAGTAATAATGACAATATCAAGGACGAGCCGACAGGACGGCGTAACCTTTGCGAAATGTCACAGTCCCTTTGAAATCCGTGATCACGTGTAGCGAATCTGAACATAAATAGAATTGTGCTTTTTTTTTGTATGCCGTGTACTCGTGTGAAAAAATTTGGAGAACTTCCATACAAACTTCATTCTTTATGAAATCCTTTAGAGGATGATTTTGATTATGTTAAAAAGTAACATAACATCAAGCCCGTAATCCCCGAAATGTTAGGCAGAGGTGTAACTAATAGTACACCCACATTTCGCCAGTTATGTTTAGGTTCCGTGTAATAGGGGGCGCGCCTTTTGCCATCAACTTGGCGCATATCCAGACTCAGCTACTATTAAAAATTCCTGATGGAAAAACCCAATAACACTTTGCCCGACCCTGGAATCGAACCTAGGACCTCCCTAGGCTACGCGTAAATACCAGTTTACAAACGTTTTATAATGCCTGCCTAGGCTGTTAAAAAATATCTCATAATTATGCGGTCACGTTCGCAATTCTCCCCTAAGAGTCTGGGAAACTCATTTTTTCGCAGAAAATTCTGGATTTTTCTTCCCATATGTACTTGTATCCGGGTCCGTAACCCTGCGTTTACACTAAGGTATAAAACATGAATTGTACATATTGAGTTTGTTTTGTAGCGATAACATCTATAAGTTATGAACACCACTAGATTGGGTATACAAAAGTTGTCAGGAACAACAATATAGTTTTTTATATTTGTTTTTATAATACAATCTACCCTAATAAAGCTAATACCTATGCAATTTTAATCAAACTTAATTTCCTAAAGGTAAAATTATATCTAAGACGCAATGGACGTGCCATTGCGTTTACCTAACGTCTAAGGCGAAGTCGCTTTGTTTTTGTGTCCATATAAATAGCTAGGACTCACGGTAAAGTCACAATTATATTACACTACACTAACTCAAAAGGTTTAGTCCTTTTGAGCCTTCTCACTATGTCCGTGTTATCGAGGAGCTGGATGGCCTCGACATTAACGTGATGATGAAGCCGATGTTCATGAGCTTCTGCATATTTTTGGATTATACTGTTTACGAACTCTATATTCAGGTCCCGATGGATGTCGTCATTTCTTATATACCACGGCGCATTCACGATGTTCTTAAGTACTTTGTCGACATAATCATTATTTAGACAGTCATGTTTTTGACAATGTTGAAAATAAGTATCCTAGCCTAGCCTTATCCCAACTATGTTGGGGTCAGCTTCTAGTCTAACTAAATGGAGCTGAGTACTAGTATTTTATAGTGTCGAAAACAAGTATCCGAACTAATATAAGGGTGTAAACTCGGGGTAAGAAGCAGGTCAACAAACCTTTCCACCAAAGCGACGAGAACCAAAATTCTAATACCCACATCACTAAAATTTATTGCCTCTAGTGCCGTAAAACGATATTTTGAAGCAAGCTCAAGTTTCCTTATCCCGGCAGTTTCCCGCCATTAAGATATAACAGAACCGGTTTGGCTAGAACCCAATGGTGGACGCAAAGGCAGGTAGATAGGCTCCAAATCAAATTGATATGCGGGAAGCAATCTCAATTAGGCAGGCAAATTGAATCGTGATCCTAATACAGGGCGATAGTGTTGCAATGTGCAAGTACATGTCAGGTTATGTTGGGATGTTTTGTTTTATTTGGGTAATAAAACGAGTAATGTATTGCGTGTTGTTGATGTTGGATATTGAAAGGGTAAAAGTTCTTTCGAAGCTTGTCTCTTCAGTAAACTTTCAGAAGGATCGCCAAATTTGTACTTAAATAAATAATCAGACTGCCTTATTGGTCGGTTTATTCACCAACTGGACACGAAAGAATGGACACGCGTGTGTCCAGTTGGTGAAATTCACAATTAGTCTCACTTTTTATTTCGTCATCTGGACACGCCAAAATTATTACGCGTGTCCACATAGTGAAACTTAAATTAAATCACTTTTATGTTTTCGCCAACTGGACACACGTGTGTTCAGTCTCTCGTGTCCAGTTGGTGAATAACCCTATTGGTCGAATGATCAAAGCGTGACTGCTGAGCATGAGATCCTGGGTTTGATTCCCGGGTCGGGCAAAATGTTATTGGGTATTACCATGGGGAATTTCTCAGTAGCAGTCAAGGAATCTGGATTAGTGCCTGATTGATGCTAATAGGATCGCCCCCTATTACATGGGACTTAAACATAACTGGCAAAATATGGGTGTACCATTTTAGATTCACCTCTGCCTAATCCTTCCGGGATTACAGGCGTGATATTATAACGTTACCATTGCTAGAACACGGGTCTCCTGTTTGTAGAGAGAAAGTAGGCCATGGTCCATCACGTGGGCCAGTTTGAGTTGGTAGATGTGTGTTTTCGTATTTACTGGTTGGAAATGCTGGTTTCCTCATATTGTTTTCTTTGACACTTTTAAAGGCAGTCGTGATAAAATAAATTCCAAAAAGTAATGGGCCTGGGTTCAATCCTACGACCTACGTGAAAGACAGGGTTGTTTTCAAGGTTCAAATACATTTATTGATTTCTTCGTTTTAGTCCCAAATTCTCTTTAGCATTTGCTATCAAATTGCGACTTTTGAGATCATATAATCTGGAATGCAGCATTTGGATTTTATGATTTATCATTTGGATAGACTTTTCAGAGATACGTTGTGGTTGGCTCGCATTTTAATCGGATAAAACTGAAGACCAGTCGCTATTATAGCCTTTTATTATCCTTTTATGATTCTGCTATAGCGTACATTTTAGGCCCCCAGTATTTTATATGGAGTAACTGCGTATCTGACCTCCACAACTCGGTAATATAATACCCCCTTATCAGTATCTGAAACTTCAACAAGATACCTTCTACAATACCATTAAAAAAGGTAGGTAAGCAATATGATGTCTCTTACGAAAGGTACTACGGATAAAAGAGTTTACGTAAGACAAGATATTGAATTTGTTTCATGAAAGCAAATGGCACCGATATTTGTATTGTGAAGGCTACCTACAAGGCTATATGCCTATTCTTTGCGCATTCTAGAAATACTCGGAGTCTTTAGCACAAAGGTTTTTATTATTTCGTATTGAATGTTTTCAATGCTTTATAAAAATGAAGGTTGCTCAGGTTAATTGAATGTTGAATGACTAGCTAATATTTCAAGGGTATTTGGTGTCAAGTTACAATTATTGGCTGCCACAGACATGACCTTTGTCAACACTTTACCTTTATCGAAAGCACATGGTAAAGAAACCTAGGTTCGTGGATACAAATATCGCGCGCGATTAGTGCAGCTAATTTTTTTCATGCCCAAAAGTGATTAATTCATAGAGTTACATAGTACGAGGGAGCTGCAATGCGTAGTTATCAGGGATACGGCTACGAGAACGAGCTTGTGGCTAAACAATCAAAAGCAGCCGCTCGCGGTCCATCTTTAGGTTAAACCGCCCTTGCCTAGTTTGGTCCATAAATTACATACCGAGTTTCCTCCGTGCCTCGGAAAGCACTTTAAGCCGTTGGTCCCGGCTGTCATTTAGTAGATCAGATTCAGTAGATCTTTGACAGTCGTTACAGGTAAACAGTGGCCCGAAAGTCTGACAGTCAGTCTTACTAAATAGTATCGTATTACCAAGTTCTAACTGGGTTGTGGAGGTCAGTTAGGCAGTCACTGCTTGTAAAATACAGTTATTTCAGCTGTATCTGGTTAGACTAGAAGGCGACCCCAACATATTTGGTAAAAAGCAACGCAGATTATGATGGTATAGTTAGGGGTCAAGGCATACCATATTTTTGATGCCATGTCCTACAACCAAAAAAACAAAGACATGTGAGATCCACTAACCCACTCCGAGCCAGCGTGAAGCATTTCGTTCAGTCCTTCCCACGGAGAGGAGAACTGCTGGCTGATTGAGATAAATTGGGACTTCCTAATGTAGCTAAAGACGAAGATCAAGAAACATTAGTCTGTTGTATCTTTTTCAAGTCGTAAATGTCAAGGAGTTGTAAAAGAAGTGTGACTGTACTCAGAGCCGTCTCTAGCCCATGTAGCGCCCGTGTGCAAACATTACCCTAGCACCCCCGCGCGCGTAAGCGCGAGGTCATGGAATGGGTACAAAGTAACAGCACATCAAGTTACCACAAACTGACAAATTTCCCAAATGGATAAAATACTCTATTGTTTGGGGATTAACTTTGAAGAAGATATTTGTCGTTTTTGGATACCATGATGTGCTGTTGTCTGTGTTTAGAGTTATACAGGATGTTCTGGTGTTTACCTTATCAAACCAAAACGTATCCTTTACATGCCTTGATTCGCTGTAATTCTACAAATATAAGAAGAGCCAGATGCTATTTAAAATGTATGCAAAGCGGAGCTGTTTTTACGTTGGTCAATGAAAGTGCAACGGCTGGCCTACGCGCGCGTTGGGGCTCCGTAGCGAGCGGCGCTCGGCGCCCCCTAGGACCACTGCGCCCGTGTGCAACGCAAACCTTGCACACTAGGTAAAAACAGCCCTGACTGTACTGTCTGCAAGCAGTGTTCTAGCAACCTGTTACATTTTATACATTGTTGTCTAATATATAGTGTTTTCTGGAGAATTGGCTCGGTTCTATTTTGTAAAGCGCTCGATCCGTTATTCCTTTTACCGTCAAAGCTGCGAATACTTTAAATTGTAACCAAGGTTGAATTTATTTTAACATCTCTCCGTGAATCTATTGGTTTTTACTTAGATTCCAGCTGCTCCTTTCCATTCTAAAACAGCTCTTACTGCTAGGAGTAAGTTAATTCTACACTTTGAGACGTGCTGGCAGTTCTCGTTAAGCTAGCTACATTTTGGTCAACATAGCATAACACCAAGCCTGTATTTCCCAATGTCCCATGTAATAGAGGCGACCCTATTGCCATCAACCGGGCACATATTGACTCCGTAGCTGCTCTGAGGAATTCCTGACCGAAAACCTCAATATCACTTTGCCCTACCTGGGAATCTAACCCAGAACCTCATGCTCAGTAGTCGCGGTTGCCACCACTGCACCATAACTTTTAAAGCAGTCTGAGCTAATAAACTATACATATAAACTACTACTATAGCTATATTAAGTCAATAATTGAGCTTAATTTAATTTATTTTTTGACATTATACTGGGTGGAATTTAGTAATGCCACCTGGAGGGAAAGTACTCTTAATACTGCAGATAGAAAATTTTACTCAAAGGAAACATTCCTTTATTTTTTTAAATAAATTAATCTGCATTCAAAGATTTTGAAAATTCGCGTGCCACACTCGGGAATCGAACCAGCTAAATTGAAAAAAAAAACCGGCCAAGTGCGAGTCGGACTCGCACACGAAGGGTTCCGTACCAATTATTATAAAAAAATCACGTTTGTTGTATGGGAGCCCCCCTTAAATATTAATTTTATTCTGTTTTCAGTATTTGTTGTTATAGCGGCAGAAATACATCATCTGTGAAAATTTCAACTGTCTAGCTGTCACGGTTCATGAGATACAGCCTGGTGACAGACAGACGGACAGACGGACAGACGGATAGACGGACAGACGGACAGACAGCGAAGTCTTAGTAATAGGGTTCCGTTTTTACCCTTTGGGTACGGAACCCTAAAAAATAACACCCTGTACTTTTATGGCACCAATCGATAGGGTCAATCATAAAGTTCAAATCCCTCTAACAAACATGATAAATTAAATGAAAGGAAAACCATGAAATCTTAACTTATAAATTCAATGGGACAACATAAAGCACTTTTACTCAAAGGTCCGATCCAATTACTTATGTTAGAACCTAATAAACAATTATCTTTTGACTACATTTATTGATTTAAAATGAGAAGAACTATTCAGATAGGAAGATAACAATTTGCACAAACAAACACGTGCAAATTGATTTTTTTTTTTTCAATTGTAAAGGTCCATCCTTTGAATAAAATTGCTTTATCGTAATAAATTTATCCCATTGAATTTATAACTTTAGATTTCATGGTTTTTCTTACATTTAATTTATATTGTTTGTTAGAGAGATTTAATCCTTATGATTGACCCTATCGATTGGTGGCATAAAAGTACAGGATGTATTTTTTTGGAATTTAGCCGGTTCGATTCCCGAGTGTGGCATGCGAATTTTCAAAATCTTTGAATGCAGATTAATTTCTTTTTAAAAATAAAGGAATGTTTCCCTTGAGTAAAATTTTCTATCTGCAGTATTAAGAGTACTTTCCCTCCAGGTGGCATTACAAAATTCCACCCTGTATACTTATACAATAATATCTTGACATCAATTATTATTTATTTCTTATGTATTTTGTAATTAAATTTCAAATGACTATACGCAATGAAATGTAATTTTTAAACCTACAAAGTACGCCGTTATTGGCAAAGCATGGACGCTCACAACATAGTATTTAATACCTTGACCTTGCATATCTGATTACTCAGTTTATGTAAACGCATATATGATAAATAAATTTTCTTTCTTTCTTTCTTTCTTTCTTTCTCGAGTTTTAACACTACGTATATGTTGCCTTAACTGATAACTATGCCATTTTAGCTCCCCAAGTTAGTATGATCAAGTTCAATAACCCCACCAGCAATAATATCAACACAGCATCAGCTTCATTAGTCCAACTAATTAACTTAGATATCCCCTTAGATTAAGCGACCATTATAATTAAGCCCTGCCGAGTTTGTAGTGGTTATGGTCCCCGGGGGCTGAGTGTAGTGGATACAGAAATTGGTGTTTATGTGTTTATGTTTCTGCGTTCAGATTTGAAAAGTTTTAGGATTTATTTAGTTATGATTTAGATTACTGTTTGGTTTTGTAAAATGATTTTTAGAGATAAGTTTTTCATTTTTGGGTCTATAAAATATCAACACGATGGGTACCTGGGGATTGACGGCGCCGCTAGAAAGAGGTGCCGAGATAATTTAGACGCTCATCACGAAAGCTGGATTGAGGTGGCGCGGGAGAAGATTACCTGGAAGGATGTGGGAGAGGCCTTTGCCCAACAATGGGACTTATAAAGCTGTAAAAAAATGTTTTTATGATTATTAGCAAAGTCATTTAAATAATCGATAAACACAGGATTAGAAAACTAGCTAATACTTTGTCTCATAGTTCAAGTCTATGTCAAGTTCAAGTTTTTTCACTTTTCGTAGTTACCCCAAAAGTACAGTCTCATTGATGTCCAAGGTGAAGATAGAACTTCATAAACCTAATGACGATCCCAGAGTACAAAGGGTGTAAAACACCTCTTAACGAAACCGAAATACACTTGTTCTCCCTGTCATTGCGATCTTTTTTTTTTCTACACCATACCTGGGAACCTTCTAGTTACGAAGATATTGGGGGTCAAAGTTCCAACTTTTTGTAATTTTTTTTTTTAATACAAATTTTTAATGCAAGATCTTTACTTTAAACACCTCAACGACCCCCGTTCTATTCAACCCATCATTGAGTTCTACCACAAAACATGATTTTTCACCCCAAAAAAAAAGTCGTTTTCCAGTAATAATTTTTGCGTAAAGTTACTTAGTTTGATGTACAAAATGCTTGGTTGACGGCTTCGTGATGAGGTCTTTTACACCCTGTATATCCAGTGTTGTAGTCACAGGAAATTAATTTTTAGTTCTAGCATTTTCTACATAATTTCTTAGTGATTTTGTATATCATCATCAGCCTATTAATGTTCCCACTGCTGGGACACAGGCCTCCTCTCTATGAGAGGGAATGGGCGATAATCCATCACGCGGGCCCAGTGCGGATTGGTAGATGTCACATGTCTTCGAATTTTTGGTTCTAGGTCATGCCGGTTTCCTCACGATGTTTTCTTTCACCGTTTTGAGAGCAGTGGTGATGAAATAAATTACACTAAGTAATGTGCCTGTCCAGGTTCGAACCCACGACTTACTGTTCATAAGTCGGGGCCGCCACCACTGGGCCACCGCTGCTTCATTTGATCATTTTTCATTTCTGCTGATTTTGTATGCTGAGCTTAAACCAGAGCCTGGCTGTTGCATAAAAGGCCGAGGAAAAAAGATTTGGTTGAGAAACATTTACGTATGAACTGCAGTCACGAGTGCTGCTGAGCTGTTCCACATGGCAAAGGAGAAGCAGTAATATTCGGAGACGATGGCGAACATGGCACCCTAGAAAAGTGTTGCTTTAAAAGCAATCTATAATCCCTGGTCACAACCACTTTAAAACTCTCAACTTCAATAAAATATTATACTTCGCGGCTGAACCAGCATCAATATTAGCTTAAATAAAACTGTTGAAACGTAAACCGCCTTCAAATCAAGATATCACTTGAAATACTTTGGTAAAACTTTGATTGCGTTCAATATTGAGACTACCCAATGGAGTGTCATTGGTATTAATCGGCAAAGTTTACTATTTGCGGACTTGGTTCCTTTTGAATAGCTTCGGGCATAGAGCCGTTGAAAACATATTTCTGTAAACTTTCTTAATGATTTATTATCAAATACATACCGTAGTTAAGGCTTACTTAGGAGCTCGTGGCTAAACAAAAACAGCCGCTCGGGTCGATCTTTAGGTTAAGCCGTGCTTGCCTAAGTTGGTCTGTGGATGGGTGACCACCCATTACATACCGAGTTTCCTCCGTGCCTCGGAAAGCACGTTAAGCAGTTGGTCCCGACTGTCATTTGTAGATCTTTGACAGTTGTTACAGGTAGTCAGTCGGCCACAAAGTCTGACAACCAGTCTTACCAAGGGGTATCGTACCCAGTACTAACTGGGTTGTGGAAGTCAGATAGGCAGTCGCTCCATGTAAAATACAGGTATTCAGCTGCATCCGGTTGGACTGGAAGCCGACCCCAACATAGTTGGGAAAAGGCTAGGCAGATGATGAGTTAAGGCTTACTTAGGGTCTTTGACTTATAGGTAGTCAGAAAGCTGTAATGACTACTCGTAAGACGATAAACATTTTTCGAAGGGTATCGTTACGTTACACTCAGTAACTGGGTTTTTGAGGTTAGGTAGGCAGTAGCTTCATGACTGACGATCTAATTAAAGTAGCTGGAAGAAACTGGATAGCCATTTGGATTTTCGAAACTCGGTGTAAAAAACATCAGTCATTTATGAACTGTTAATATAAAAACTGTCAGTAATATTGACTAACTCTTGATATAAAGTTTAACCTTTAACTTTTTATACAAAGTATCCTTTTTAAAGCGACTTCAGAAACTAATTTCGTAGTTTTTCTACTAAAACTTGCACTACACGAAACTTACAAAAGTGTAAGTATTCGCAAGTTTCAAGTATTTGAACGAGAAAGTTGGCTGATTTGTTATCAAATTGAAAAGTCTTTGATGTGCTAAAGTGAAAGTTTTTCCTAGAATCTTTGTACTTTATTAGTTTTTGGAGAAAAAATAAACTTAATTTAGGGTTCGTTCATCTATTCTTGTAATTTTTTGGGCTCAACGGTTCTGGGAAACAGTAGGTCAATCCCTTCTTTTGTAATTTGTTAAGAAAGCCATTAACCCTGAAAACGGCGAAGGAAAATATCATATGGAATACCGGCAAGTTCCTGAACCAAAAATTCAAAAAAATGAATACCAACCCTGTTCGGACAGAATCAACTCATCCTTGTGAGACGACTGACGACGAGGAGAAAGATTTGTCTCTCTTGTGGGCATCACACTCTCTTTCACAGCGAGGCAACCTGTGTCATTGCAGTAGGACCTTTATGGGCTGGTTACATCGTAAATAAATAAATAACTAAGTGAATAAATAAAGAAGTAAAAAAAAGTAAATCTATATATATAAAAGAAAGACGGGTTTGTTACATCACTTATAACTCGAGATCTGCTGGATCAATATTCATGGTTTTTGTTGCGTTGGATTTGTCTCCGCCCAGAATAGCAGAATACATATTAAAAACAATGAAAAAAAATGAATGGTAGGTAGTAGGTAGGTAGTAGGTAGGTAGTAGGTAGGTAGTAGGTAGGTAGTAGGTAGGTAGTAGGTAGGTAGTAGGTAGGTAGTAGGTAGGTAGTAGGTAGGTAGTAGGTAGGTAGTAGGTAGGTAGTAGGTAGGTAGTAGGTAGGTAGTAGGTAGGTAGTAGGTAGGTAGTAGGTAGGTAGTAGGTAGGTAGGTAGATCATGTGACGCAGACGAAGTTGCGCGGGTCAGCTAGTAAATAAATAAACAAATAAATAAATCTGTCGGGATTGTCAGAATTTTATTTCGCTAGGCTCGAGCATTATGTGGGCAGAAGACGGGTTTCGTGCTAATGAAAACACACTAGATACGATACACTATTTTATTTCACATTGCACGGTTCGGTATGGTAGTTTCCATGGAGAAGAATCGGCAAGAAACTCCATGGTTACTCTTTTCAAAACAGATACACTGAGTCTAACAAATTAGTTGACATTACACTTTGACACATTAACACTGGGCACAATGATTCGGGTACAGTTTCAAGACTTCTTAACTCCGCTGCGATCAGACATAGAATGTCCGCCTCGCCGCGTGATGTTAACATCAGGACTCTGTAGAAGCCGCCATGGTGGGGTAGACTGGTAAGTAGGTCGCGTGATGTCACCACTGGCGCGCTTTCGATACAGTCGCCCGTCCGTACTCATGACCTGATCCGACAAATCAATAAATTAATAAATAAATAAATTAATAAATAAATAAAATAAATAAATAAAATAATATGAGTAAGATGATGATGTTTAGATAGTTGATAAGTATTTTGTAGGTAAGTGTGTGATGTAAGTATTAAGTACCTACCTAAACTTTAAATTAGATTATGATGTGTTTTTAGTTTGAACATTTGATGATGTGTAAAGATGGTGTGAACAGCACAGTCCATACAAACCAAAACAGGTGCTTTGTATGGACTGTGCTGTTCACACCATCTTTATATTTTTTTTTTATTACCACTGACGGAATATCTTGCCATTTTTGCCAGTCTGTATTTTTTGCTTAGTCTTCCATAGTTCATAATATAAATAAAAAACCGACCAAGAGCGTGTCGGGCCACGCTCAGTGTAGGGTTCCGTAGTTTCCCGTCCGTCACAATAAGTGTTCCCACTTATGAGTTTAAAGGTGGGTATCCATTATGTACAAATGCTTGCATATACGAATATACTACAAACTTAGTCCAGAAATTATTTTGTACAACTTTTTGTCTTTTTTGTACAAAAACTGTTGTTCCATCAAGTTCAAAATGATTTTCCTAGAAAGTCCTTATAAGGTTCTACTTTTCAGATTTTTTTCATATTTTCTAAACTTATGGTTCAAAAGTTAGAGGGGGACACACATTGTTTTTTACTTTTGGAGCGATTATTTTCGAAATTATTGACATTATCAAAAAATGATTTTAGAAAACCCCTATTCATTAAATACCTTTCCAACAATATATCACACGTTAGGGTTGAAATTAAATAAAAAAAACACTTCCCACTTTACATATAGGGGGGCTACCCTAATAAAACATTTCTTTCCAATTTTTATTTTACCACTTTGTCGACGTGATTGATTTATACATATTGGTACCAAATTACAGCTTTCTAGTGCTAACGGTCACAGAGATTAAGCGAGGACGGACGGACGGACAGACATGGCGAAACTATAAGGGTTCCTAGTTGACTACGGAACCCTAAAAACTAAAAATCCAAACTTACATACAATACGGCCGACGTATCTTGGTGAGTCCGAACTTCGCGCAGAAGGTTGCGCAATCACTGTTTTGAGGAACCAAATGGTGGCTGAGGCGACGTGCGGGGGGCGGTGGTCTAGGCTAGAGATTGACCAAAAATAAAAACAATCGACCCTTTATTCAATCTAATATCGTAATCGATTAGTTTTAAATATAATTAATTGATTTTTGTTTATTTAGGATATTAAACGAAATAGATTTACAAATATGGTGTATTTTGTTTGTGAATAAACGGGATTTCGATTGAAATTAAAAAAAAAACTTATTAAATTTTATTTTCTCGGTTGAAAGACATGATTTACATAAAATATCAGTTATCTATTAACGACTACTTGAGTAACGACTATTTGAGAAAATTTAAAACCTCCTTTAAAAATTAAAAATAAATATATTTTTTGACTTAATTTTAATCGATTTGAATAAAACTCGATTAAACAGCAGGAACGCGTATTGGACATCCCTAGTTGATTACTTCGTGAAGCTTCGTGCTTATTCGGCAATGCTCGGTAAACGATAATATGTCTCACTCACACGTTAGCATTGGTGTCGTTTTCGTGTCACTATCTCTGTCTTGAGTACAGTCGGTTATAAAAGTTTTCGTTGTTATTGTTGTGAATTATTTATTATTGGTTATTATTATTGTTTAGTTTTTTTGTTTAGTGTTAAGTTTGTTCTATTTGCGGTATTTGCAAGTGTTAGTTGGCACTTATATTATTCGCCAAATATGCCAACCAAAGCGTATTATGGTTATTTTATTCGTACATTGGTTTATAAAAAATAAAGACAATAACAGTTTTCTTCACGAGTGTACATGCGCTAAAGTTCGCAGAGCCTATGTTCAGACTCGCCAAGATACATCAGCCGTATTGTAAATTCTATTCCACAAGCTGGGGCTGCGCTGGCCTATTTCTAAATCAAAGAATCAGCATTTTACCATCTAACGTAGTAATGTAGCCTGTTTATGTAAGTACTCGTAATGAATGTAAGAGAAAGAAAATAAAAAAAAAAACATCATTAGTGATTAAAACTTTTTAAAGCTTATGTTTTTTATTTAAGGCGACTTGTAGTCGCCTTAAATAAAAAACATACCGAGCTAAACGCGAGTTTTATAATGAAAAAAAGCACATGATTCACTGCAATAAACAAAACCAGAAAAATATATTGATATCCTTCAGGATAAATGCTGATAGTGTTTTGAAAACATAATACAACTAATAATACTCGATAAAAAAAAATCACGAACATAACTCTAAAAATTTCTTATAACGAGTAAAAACCATACTAAAATACATGCAATCATTCTGATTTTTTTGGCAAATAATTCTACAAGCAACATATTAGCATCACAGTGTTTTACTTTTTTAGTCCAATCAATAGATATTTTTTAAATCGCAAAAATCACTCATTTCGCACTATTCGGCCCGCAGTGACTGACGTAACAAATACTTTGCAGTGCAAACTGATTAGAACTTTATTCTCATAGTATTTCAAACGAAGTTTGAACCACCACAAATAGAGTTGCTAATTTAGCTCCTGTAATCGCCTTAAATCTATCTCGGGTCGGGCAGTCGATGCAGCGTACCATCGATATGTTGTATTGTCGACTGTCGATTCAGCGTACTATATATAGATTTGGTGTACTGTCGATGTAGCGTACCGTGGATTTAGTGTAATGTCGATTCATTAACCTTTCGATGGAACGTTGTCGATACAGCGACCGTCGATGTAGTGACTCTCGATATTATAAACGTAACCCAAAATTAATTGTGTTCTCATACATTTCAGAAGGCATAAACATTAAAACTCTTCAGTAAAATGGAAAATGCATATGTAGGAATGGTCAGGATTTTATTTCGCTAGGCTCGAGCTTATGTGGGCAGAAGACGGGTTTGGGTCTATGAAAACACACTGGATGCGATACACTATTTTATTTCGCATTGCACGGTTCGGTATGGTAGTTTCCATGGAGAAGAACCGGCAAGAAACTCCATGGTTACTCTTTTGAAACAGACACACTGAGTCTAACAAATTACTTGACATTATACTTTCACACAATAGCAATGACACCCAATAATACAGTAACACATTAATTAAGACAAAAGAGCAACAATATACAGAGAAGCAGAGTAACAATAATTAAGAGTAATACAACCTGTGCACCGGGCCACGCCTGAAGTCAGAATGTCCATTCGCCGCTGTGCGGCCCCTTTTATACGCTAGTTTTGGAGGTGGGGTAACGGCGTAGCGCGCTACGACGTAGCGTGCATTAACTCCGCCCCGCAGCGAGGAGGTGGGAGAACAACGTAGCATGCTACGACGCCGACGTAGCGTTCACTTAGCTCCACCTCGAATGACGTAGCGCGCTGCCGCGTGGCCTGATGCACGTGTTGTTTACAATGCGACGCCGACACATACATAAATACTCATTCAAGCCTTCACAGCTCTACATAACAATGTAACAATATAAAGCCACCTGCTAGTGCGACTAATAGTTGCGCACAATAAAGTCTTCACAAGCTACGACTGCCGCGTGGCACAAAGAATTTCTGAAGGAAGCCTTATTCCATTACTTGCTACTAGCAGTACAATTTAATGAACGCTTTGCAATTGTTTTGTTGGAGTGTTAAATAGAGTAGTAAATAATAGAGTAGTATATAGAGTACAGATGTAGTAATAATAGAGTATAGAGTAGTAAATAATCACTTACTTGAATGTAGTTGTGGATGAAAGAGCATATACATAAGACTACATGTAATTATGTTGTTTAATTAGAGTGTCAAGTTATAGGTCACGAGTTTGGACCGGGTTCCCTATTTGAAGTCGAAAGTTGTTGATTCGATTTTTATTATATCGAACACGGTGTGTCGATAATTCAGTTGTACGATGTTTTATTACATCGATGCTGGGACCCAAGGTTCGTACCTCTGATTTTTCAGATTCATGTGCGTATTGTATAATTATCACCAGCTACGGTGGAAGAAAACATTGAAAACATAATCATAGAAAACATTGTGAGGAAACTAAATATGTCTGAGAGGTATTTCTCGACGACATGTAAAGCCAAGTCTGAGGTTAATATGGACTAAGGACCTGGAGGTACTTGTCAACTTGTTGAATATACTCCCTAACTAAGCAATTAACTAATAAATTAAATTCAAAGACAAAATATAATATTACTTTAAAGTGGATCAATACATAGTTCCTCCGGATCTTTCACAAATAAATAAACAATTTAAGAGCCTGTATTTGCTGTTTTGGTGATATTGGGCGATCTAGATCTCGGTATCTATAAGACCTAAGAGTTCGCTATTTGGACACCATTAAACTTGGACTTATAATCATTAAATCTGTTGAAGCGAAAACACGATTGGATAAAATAATCCCGATAGAAAAAAAATACAAAAAAAACTCGTTTTGCACTTATTTTGAGTTGGATCTCTGAAACCCTAAGGAATTTAATGATGATTTTTAGCCTAATAGATAGGTAACAATATTATCTTAAATCGTGTTGACTTAATTTTTTATTTTTCTACTTGGTTTTCTCGTAATTAGCAATACGTCATTTGGCGCTTACGTTATTTTATTCTAAGCGAGCACGCACTCTTTCTATCCCTTGTTTTGCACGCGGTAGTAATAGCGCTATCCTTTTCAACCGTTCCCTTCAGTAACGAACGGGCCATCCCAGAGTGAGGACGTATGACTTTGCTGCGCGCGGTCACGTGTTCTACGTAAATTATATTCCGGAGATTGTACACCGACTACCATATTTTGATCTGAAAAGTTTTTTTTATATATTTTCATTTTATAAACAAAGAACTTTGCTTGTTTACTGAGATTGTTAAAATTTTGTTCAGCTTCAATACTAATGTTATGATGACGGCGTAAAGTTTGTATTCTATGTTTGCGTGTTTGCAAGTTTAGATGTAGAGGGTAATCTTCGGAACTACTGATCCGATTACGAAAATTCTTTATTTTTTTTTAAATTATGTTATCGCCGAGTGTCAAAGGCTATTTGCAGGACGTTCCCGTGGGATAGTTTTAGACCATAATACGTTGCTGTCTCAGACATAATGAATGTGTAAATGGACCACCACGAATGGACTTTAGCTTTGATAGCTCATATTTCTGAAACGTGACGCTTTAGGGTCAGCTCACACCGAGACGCGACGCGACGCGACGTGGCGCGACGGTACTGAAAGAGCGCGCGGCGCCGCGATACGTATCGCAACGTTGCGAGGCGCATCGTAAAATCGTTGGCATCACGACGCCTCGCTGCTCAGCAAGACGCCGCGCGGCGCAGCAAGACGCCGCGCGGTGCAGCGGAACGTGTCTACATTTGCCGCGTGCACCCGCCCCGCCCCGCGTCCACCCGCAGTCTAAGCGTAAGAGAATGACGTATAGGTATTTGGCGGGAGATCGAGGAGAAGTTATTTTTTTTTGTGCAGCGCTACGACTGTTTGTATAAGTGACATCAAAATACTATAGTGACAGAAACGCAAAAAATAATGCGTGGGATCCATTTTGTAATAATCATAAAATTTATCTGGATAATTGGCAATGTGGTCATAAGCAAAGGTATGAAATTCACCATGAATTATTCTATTTTTCCATAAATTGTGCACCCAAATACTCCTGTGTGATGTCTTCTTTTTAATTTTATTTTTGTATTCTTCTTCCTCTTCTGCAAGAAGTCCGATTATAACAAGATCCCAGTCTATCATTATAATTTCACTCGAGCACTCGACCGAACTGCATCAATTCTACACGAAGTCTGTACGGAAATAGTAGAGACAAGTCGCCTCGGCTGCGCCTCGCGGCGTCGCGCGGCGTCGCGCGGCGTTGCGCGGCGCCGCGCTGCTTTGTGAGGCGCAGCGCCGATCTTTTCGCGTACCGGCGATGCTCCGCTGCGTCGCGATGCGTCGCTCTACGCCGCGAGGCATCACGAGGCGCAGCGCTGCATGGTTTAACGTATTCAAATTCTAAAGATACACATTTCATAAGATACACATTTAAGATACACATTTCATTGTGAGAATTTGAATACGTTAAACCATGCAGCGCTGCGCCTCGTGATGCCTCGCGGCGTAGAGCGACGCATCGCGACGCAGCGGAGCATCGCCGGTACGCGAGGTGTGCAAGATCGGCGCTGCGCCTCACAAAGCAGCATGACGCCGCGCAACGCCGCGCGACGCCGCGAGGCGCAGCCGAGGCGACTTGTCTCTACTATTTCCGTACAGACTTCGTGTAGAATTGATGCAGTTCGGTCGAGTGCTCGAGTGAAATTATAATGATAGACTGGGATCTTGTTATAATCGGACTTCTTGCAGAAGAGGAAGAGGAAGAAGAATACAAAAATAAAATTAAAAAGAAGACATCACACAGGATTATTTGGGTGCACAATTTATGGAAAAATAGAACAATTCATGGTGAATTTCATACCTTGGCTTATGACCACATTGCCAATTATCCAGATAAATTTTATGATTATTACAAAATGGATCCCACGCATTATTTCTTGCGTTTCTGTCACTATATTATTTGGATGTCACATTATACAAATAGTCGTAGCGCTGCACAAAAAAAAATAACTTCTCGATCTCCCGCCAAATGCCTATACGTCATTCTCTTACGCTTAGACTGCGGGTAGACGCGGGGCGGGGCGGGTGCACGCGGCGAATGTAGACACGTTCCGCTGCGCCGCGCGGCGTCGTGCTGCGCAGCGAGGCGTTGTGATGCCAACGATTTTACGATGCGCCTCGCAACGTTGCGATACGTATCGCGGCGCCGCGCGCTCTTTCAGTACCGTCGCGCCGCGTCGCGTCGCGTCGCGTCTCGGTGTGAGCTGACCCTTAGAAGATTATGTACCCAACAAAATTTGCTTGTATAAATGTCGCAGCCAATTCGTATAACACGCCGTTTCACATAACGGCGCGCCGGATTGAAAAACGCCGTCGTTACGTAATACGGCGCCCTCACGTTCAGCCGGATTGTGGTGGGGCGATACGTTCGATAAGCGGCGTCCAACGTTTAGCCGTATTGTCAGCAATTCCGATACCTCAAATAACCTACTAAAATTGTCCTAAAAGTCTTGCTAGCTGGCATGAGGAGTGTAGGGCGAAGGCCGGTGGAGCGATGACGACATTTGTGACAAAAAGTGGATGTGTAATGTGAAATGCGAGTCGTAGCGAGCGCGCGTCATGGAGTCGTAGCAGGTTCTAAATTTGCTTAAATCTCGAAAACGGTACGTCCTATCGCAAAAATAATGAAAAATCCACCCCCCTTTTAGAAACTCATGCCACGTAATTCTCAACATGTAGGTAAAAAAAAAAAAATGAAAAAAATTCGAAAAAAAAAAGAAAAAAAAACTGAAAAGCAGGAACATTTCATTGTGACATGGTTGTCGATTGTGACGCCATGTTTCTTGTTATGATCATGCAGCGCCACTTGCGGTGATAAATGGAACTAAAACTTTCAAAACGGTATCGACGATGCGTCCGTTTGTATAACGGCGGCACGTTATTACGCCGCTTTGACGAACGCGAAGAGCTCATTCAATGCGGCGTACTTTATTTCAGCCGAATTGTAACCCAGCTGAACGTGAGGACGCCGTATTACATAACGGCGGCGTTTTTCAACCATACATAATAACGGCGCGCCTTACATAATAATGGCGCGTCATACATACAAATTGCTTACGACATTAATATGACCATTTTCTTTCTTTCTTTTCACTTAGTTTTTAACTAATGTCTGACAGTTTCGGTACTTTATGCGGGTTACGAGTTGAACACAACAATGTTTTTTTTTAGGGATGATCCTGACTAATAAAATATGATTCTGTTTAGTCCGTCCATTAGATTATCGAAAAATATTGGATACATGTTTTTAGGGTTCCGTACCCAAAGGGTAAAAACGGAACCCTATTACTAAGACTTCGCTGTCTGTCCGTCTGTCCGTCTGTCCGTCTGTCCGTCTGTCCGCCTGTCCGTCTGTCCGTCTGTCCGTCTGTCCGTCTGTCCGTCTGTCCGTCTGTCTGTCACCAGGCTGTATCTCATGAACCGTGACAGCTAGACAGTTAAAATTTTCACAGATGATGTATTTCTGTTGCCGCTATAACAACAAATACTAAAAACAGAATAAAATTAATATTTAAGGGGGGCTCCCATACAACAAACGTGATTTTTTTTTATAATAATTGGTACGGAACCCTTCGTGCGCGAGTCCGACTCGCACTTGGCCGGTTTTTTAGAGTTCCGTACCCAAAGGGTAAAAACGGAACCCTATTACTAAGACTTCGCTGTCTGTCCGTCTGTCCATCTGTCCGTCTGTCCGTCTGTCTGTCACCAGGCTATATCTCATGAACCGTGACAGCTAGACAGTTGAAATTTTCACAGATGATGTATTTCTGTTGCCGCTATAACAACAAATACTAAAAACAGAATAAAATTAATATTTAAGGGGGGCTCCCATACAACAAACGTGATTTTTTTATAATAATTGGTACGGAACCCTTCGTGCACGAGTCCGACTCGCACTTGGCCGGTTTTTGTTTTATCAAATTAATAAAATTGACGAAGATAAAACGCGTCAAAGATAAGGAGAGGCTTGTGTCGTCACTTTCCGGTAAAAACTGTACTCAAATGTGACGTCACATGAGTTTTCAACGCACTGTATCGGGTTCATTTTTAGATTACGTGAAAAAATAAAAAAAAACTGTGTACAATATTTTTTGCAAAAATCTTTCTGACGTTATTTTTTTGTTTGTCATCTACCCTATTGTATTGTTGATGAGTCGACGTACACGATAACTGTCAAATGTTTGCAATGGATAGACAGCGGGTCTAAAATGGCCGCTTTAGCAGAATCCACGCGGAATCTTAGCATGAATCACGTTAAAAAATTAAAATGGACTTTATGGTTATGGTCATAAAGTCCATTTTAAGAATTTTAAATTTTTAACGTGATTCATATTACGATTCTGCTAAAGCGGCCATTTTAGACCCCCAGGTCCCCTCAAATGTGTACGGTTCTTTCCTCAAAATCATCTTAGATATTAATCTGCGTGGATCTAATTTATTATGACTTAACCATCATAACATCACGCCTTTAATCCCCGAAGGTACAGGCAGCAATGCACCTAACAGTACAGTACACCCACATTTCGCCAGTTCTGTGGAAATCCCATGTAACAGGGGCCGAGCCTATTGCCATCAACCGGGCACAAATCCTGACTCCGTGGCTGCTACTGAGAAATTCCTGATGGAAAATCCAATAAGACGA
This sequence comes from Xestia xanthographa, assembly GCA_905147715.2. Lineage (NCBI taxonomy): Eukaryota > Metazoa > Arthropoda > Insecta > Lepidoptera > Noctuidae > Xestia > Xestia xanthographa. Next base: position 27,215,949 of record LR990653.1, on the reverse strand, counting down.
CATATTGATTGTGATAAGCACACAAATTCATGACTTTTATTTCTAAACCGTACTTACTACTTAAAAATAACTCAAAGATCAAAATGGTTTAAGCGATCACTACACTCGATCTTAACCCGTGTGTGCGTGTATCTGCATGAACAATGCACACAAACATATGATCGCAACGAATTTGCCTAAACTCTAGCGAGTGGATTTTATACTGCGGGCTCTTAATCATGAATGTTTATAATAATATATATTTTAAGGGTGCGCCAAAATTCACCTAAATTTTCAACTCCGATAATTGGAAATCCGAAAATGTTCTTCCTAACATTTTTCGTCCTAACAATCACAATTCCTAACTACTCTGTCTCTAATCTACATAATTCCGAAGCATTCAACTTCATAATGTCAGTAGCAATAAACATCTATTATACTTTTATTTGTTTTCCTATATTTTCTCAACATAACCATCTTTTACACTATTATTCAAAGACATATCTTTTTTGTTTAGATTTCTTTTTATTCATAATAATCAGTATCATATAAATTAATTTTGCGTAACTTTATTTTCACATAACATGTATAACATATAAGAATAATAGTACCATACAAAATAATAGGGGGGAAATATAATTAATGACCACCAAAATTAACTTTAGACCACTAACATCTGTCACCTAAAATATCAATTGATCACCAAATTTAGTAAATTGAGCATCATCATTTGAATGAGGTGGTTGATGACAAACTAGTTTTGCCTAGGCCGACTTGGGGCACCCCGACACGGATAGATTAGGTTAGAAGGGTATGGCGGGGTCGAATGAGCGAGCGAAGCGAGCGAATAGACCCCGCCATACCCTTCGTGGTTATTTTTTTATAAACAATCCAGAAGTAGGAGCCCCGCTGAGCGGGGCTCCGTCGACCAGGTCTCCTTCGACTCGGATGCAAGAGCATAACAGTTCAATTTCTAGTGGTCAAAAATAATTTTTGAGTCTAATTTCACGATAAAATGGGGATTAATTTTGATGATCATTTACTAATTTTGGCAACCAAAAGTGATTTTTTTGCCGTTACATTTTGCTAAATCTGTTGGTTCGTTAATTGTATGCAAAATAATAGTACGGTACAAGTAGTTAAATACATGTTTTCATATATATTTATAGCGGTGTGTATCTGCAAAGATATCCATAGGTTAGGTTAGAACTGTGACCAACTACGAACTACTACCTCGAAATTGGTCGCGAAATTTTTCTAAGTATTTTTATCATAGTGCCCCCAAGACGACACTCTGACCTGAATTTCATTCATTAAAGACAAGAATCAGTGAAACGACCTTTAATCATTGTAAACAGTTGGTTTTTAGACATAATTATCTCAGGTATAGTTATAGTAATAAGTACGTTATGTAAAGCATACCCCCCAAATAATAATCATACCCTCAAATTAAAACTATAAATATCATCTTCTACCCACATATATTTTTTAATACACTTAGTAAATGTTTCTTTCTGAGTATGAGTGAAAATATTATGGTAATTATGTTTAGGGCTAAAAGCGTTATGATAAAAAACAGTAGGAGTTTGAATATATTCACGTTAATGACATTATTAATTAAAATTTTCGGAAACATGAGTGTTATGAACATCGCCGGTAGCACTACAAATAGTATGAATGAGAACTTTAGGATGAAAAATTTTAGGAAGAGTGATCATTCGGATTACAAATCGTTAGGAAGAACAATTTCGGGTAAACAACTTTAGGTGAGCCAATATGGACCCATATTTTAATGTAAACAAGCGAGACGCCTCACTCGCACATAATCTTTCTGAATTAAGATGACGATGTGGGTTTTAACCAAAATTAATGTAATGTTTTTGAAATTAAAAGTTTTAATTTTTTTTTTATGTCCGTGTGTGGCATAAAAACTCTGACACCAGGTTAGGAACTACTACTACTACTACTACTACAACAGCCCATAACGTCCACTGCTGGACATAAGCCTCTCCCATGATGGGAGGATTTTGCCGTAATCTCCACGCCTGGCAGGCGGATTAGGAACTAACCACAAGAAAAGATGAACATTAAAGCACACTCCAACTGCCAAATGTCACTTACCACATCAGTCTGCTTATAGTACACAAGTCTGATTGCAGATACAAAAAAAAATAAAAAAATATAATATAATTATAATTAAAAATAGCTTATAAAGCTGCGAGACTAAAATGGGACTGGGCAGGCCATGTCTTTCGGATGCGGGCACAGCTGTGGGCCCAAATATCGCAGGACTGGAGCCCGGAGCAGCGGTGGCCCAGTGGTGGCGGCCCCGACTTACGAACAGTCGTGGGTTCGAACCCAGACAGGCGCATTACTTTGTGTAATATATTTCATCACCACTGCTCTCAAAACGGTGAAGGAAAACATCGTGACGAAACCAGCATGTCCTAGAACCAAAAATTCGAAGACATGTGACATCTACCAATCTGCACTGGGCCCGCGTGGTAGATTGTAGCCAATTCCCTCTCATTGAGAGGAGGCCGTGTCCCAGCAGTGGGAATATTATATAGGCTGATGATGATGATGGAGCCCTGAGCCAGCTAGACGGGGTCGCGGCAGACCGAGGAGAATGTTTCGTCCCGTACGTGTTTCCGAACGCACCTTTTTTGACATAAGAATTGTCTGTTGATTTTGACACTTGATTTTTTTTTTTGGGTTAAGAAACGCTGAGAAACGCGAGCTTGTTATATTGATTTTCTTTGATTATTGAGTGAAATTGTGAATCCGAGTGAATCCTATTTGTTATCGACAATTTGGTTGCGATCCGTGATTTATTGGACCTTGGAATCCCGTTTGGGTAAAATACTGGGATAATTTGGTGCATTTGAACCATAACGCCGAATTGAGGTTAGATTTAACCGGCACGTGAATATTGGTGATAAGTGTAGCTGCATAATCTAGTGCGAACTTGTGCTACTTCCCGGCCTGTAACACGCTGTGAAAACCTGCGTCTCTTTGTGACCGCCGTGCACACCATTTGACAACATTACTCACTCATTTACACTGACACACATACAAACCGACGTGATCTGAGAACAGGTCGTCGCCGCCGTCTTAGCAACATCAGGATTAGGTAAGTTGATTTCCCATTGTTTTGTAGGCAACTTCAAATTTAAGGTTAGGGCTCCGCGGGACAGCGGACAGTTCGGTCACCCAGATGGTTGCCCTGGTGCGGCTTCGAACAGAGAAGATGGTGGAACTTCTTGGATGGCTTCCTCGCGAATTGGTGAGAAGAAGCCCAGCATCGTGAGAAGTGGAAGGAATGGGTGTTTGCTAATCGGTGGAATGGCTAAATAAAATAATAATAATAATAATCCGTCAATGGTGTCGATTCTGTTGTGCACAAACTAAACTTAATTTAGGCTATTGCTATCTTTTTCTCTCTAATAAAACGAGAAAGAGACGGACGTAATTTAGAGCTGTCAAATTTAGTTGGAACTAATATTTCCATACAAATGAAGGGTGCACGTAAAAACATGTCGACTAAAAACACCGTGAAGCGCAAGGCATAAACTAGTTTGACATCTCTAACTTAGTTCATAGCTATAGCCGTCCTTTTCTCGCACTGCCTTTTAGTAAAAGATAGCAACAGCCTAAATTAAGTTTAGTTTGTGCACAACAGAATCGACACCAATGTGTGATAAGTTCACATACACCTAGACTAAAAAGTCTTAAAATTACTTAAACCTAGGACAGAATTTAAATAGAGCAGTTCTTTATAAGTAACGTATAATAGAAGATACAAAGTGTATTAAAGCGCGATCGAGCCTCTCTTATCAGACGCATAGTGCTGCGCAATCACATTAGTGTTGTACCTGCACTCGTTACAGGTAATAGCTACTTTAACATGATATTCCGTAATGGGACGAGAATTAGATCCTGCTACACTGTATTTTAGTAGCAGATATTTTTGTTACAGAGTATTTGTAGGACTAGTAATAGTAGTAGCAGTTTAGATTATTATTTTTATTATTATTTTTGTAGTTTCTGTGCTTAGTCCCAAATAAATATTTTTCTTTCTTTCTTTCTTTCTAATAGAAATCTTTATGTGTAGGGTTTTTAATTTAACCCGTATGCTCCCGGCCGTGCCTCCAGAGGCACGGTGCATTGTTATTTTAATTGTGTATGTAATTGCGGGTATTGAAGTGTTAAAAATAGTGGATGAAATATTTAGGTTAGTTTCTTGTCCTGTTTTGTGGATTTCATTAGACAGGATAACGTTGTTGTGTTATAATAATTATATAAGGTATATAATAATAAACGAAAACAATCCCGTGTGGTCTCTCGGCCATCAAACTGAACCGCTTTTATTCTACGAGTTTTACGAAATTTGCAAAAAAAAACGGACTTTGTATAAGAATTAACGCAATCCAATTAACGAATTTCCAAAAAGTCATACAACAAAAGTAGTTCAGTTCCATGGTCTGAGATATCAAACAAGTGGTCTTGCGTTTATTATGTTACACCCTGTATAAATATGCAACAGTTATGTTATAGTCTGTGGTTGTTACGCAGTTTTGGATATGTACACATTAATTCTGTGGCCGTTAGGCAGTTTCGGACTAAACTATGTTATTGTCGTAACTGCTCAACATCATATCGAGCCTTATAGACCAAGCTTCTTATTCTGCTGTCCCTATTTAGGCATAACAGTATGAAATTACAACAACAATTTGTATATACGACAACTAAAATACCCGACTGCTAAAAATCATGCTCTGATAAAAATTGGGGTTTAAAAGGTAAAATCGAGGGTGAAATCGATTAAAATGTAGCTTATGTTACCCGGGCTATAATACCGAATCGATTGACATTTTATTCATCAAAATCGGATTAATAGTTTAGGCGCTACGGAGGAACATGCGTAAATACAAACAGACATACATAGTTTATAGGCTGCTAAACTCACAACCCTTTTTTTTGGATACATATAAAAACTTACTTACCTTTCCTGTTAACTGTATTCCAACGCAATCAGAAACACATTTTCTTTTTTTAGCGTTAAAAAAATACCGTTGGATACACCACTTGGGAAAAACCGGCCGTAAGTTTAGGTTCTCTAAGCCCGGATAAATGGGCCGGTGTAAAAAAAGGATTATCTACGTTAAAGCTAACATCGACTTAACAACACCTACTGAAGATCAAAAGGGTAAAAGATTTTCTATTGGAGATAAATTGTTTTTTTATTTCACCTTTATTTTCTAGAGGAAAGTATTTGGGATAAAGTAAAGGAGTTTTTATGAACCTTTTTCGGGATTAATTCGTTGTTTCATGACTTTGATCCTTTTAATAAAACTATTCATGGATTTCTTATTTGTATCGTCCCATAGTGGTTTGAAATAATAATCTTAGTTTTAAAAACTTTTAAGAGAGAACGATGAGTATTTTATAAATTTCAAAAAATCTGCAGTATTTGATATTTCCGTTATAGTATTTCATGTGTCCTCAATTCGCACTGGGCCCGAATGGTGGGCTATAGCCCTTTCCTTCTAATTGTGAGGACTGTGTCCCAGCAGTGGGACAACTTTAGGCTAGTTATGCTTACACATTAAAGAGTCAACAATAAAGCCCTCAAGCCAAATCACATGGCGAATTTGCCAAATCATTTTCAACAGCAACCATGCAGAGTAATATAACAAGCTTATTGAATAACGTAACGGAGCATAAAATAGGATAGCCAAGTCAAGCTGAAGGTTGGCAATTCTACAATATTATAGAGTTCAACTTTGCTTATCATGTGTGTGGTCTAACGTTTGAAGGAGGGTCTGAAATTGCGAAATGCGATGACGGAATAAGGTCCTTGATGTATTAAAACAATGTCTGACTAGAGTGAGCAGGTGAACAGTGTCAAGAAGAGCAAATTGCGACAGAAGAATTAGTCGATGTAAGCGAGTCACAGTAGGCCAAGGGCCTAAAGCCTCTTCCACGAAAGTCTACAAATAGAGAGATATCTTGTTTTGTTCTAGTCGCATCCAGGCATATCATCCAGATATATATGTAGGTGGAGGTCCTGAGGCCCTAGTCCCTAACGCTTCGTCCGTCTATTCGGATCTATCCGTCTCTCTCACTAGCACTCATCTGCAGACGTGCGCGAGAGAGACAGATAGATTCGAATATTCGGACGTTAGAGAGTAGGGCCACTGTTCTATTTATAAATATTTTTTATGCTGTAATATTTTTTCTTTTTTATCCTGCTGCAAGGCGTTCAATAAAAATATACTTCTTCTGACAATGTAACGTACGAACGATAGAAAGAATGTTTGTATAACCGCAATCAAGTTTACATTTACCGTAATTCTACTTACATTTTAAACCTCCACCTAACCACCCAACTAAATTAGAACTGTATCATTAAATTTGTAGTGTGGTTCCACTTGTTGACGCAAAGAAAGTTTTAGTTCTAATCTATTTCAACCCTGTTGCGGCCTGTTGTGTCTACCGCGGTTTCTGCGGGCAAAACGGGCCAATCCCTTCAGAACTGTAGACTTTAATAGTTTGAAACTTGTTAGTTGTTGTTGGGTCAAAGTTTTTATTATATAACTTGTCATAATATCATGCCTATTTTGCCCAGAAGTTTGGGAAGTGGCGCGTGAGCAAATTTCGGATCTACCATTTAAATATTACAATAGCTACAAAAGAATCATCATCTTCCTAGCATTTTTCCCGTGTTGTGGTCGATTTCCAGTCTAACCGGATGCTACTAAATACCAGTATTTTACATGGAGCGACTGCCTATCTAACCTCCACAACCCAGTTAGTACTGAGCAATACTATACCTCTTGGTAAGACTGGTTGTGACTTTTGGGCCAGTGACTACCTGTAACGACTGCTAAAGATCTATGAATGTCAGCCGGTACCAACGGCTTAACGTGCTTTCCGAGGCACGGAGGACCCGAGCGGCTGTTTATTTAGCCACTAGCTTTTCAAAAGCTACAAAAAAAATATTATGGGAAAATAATGATCATCATCATCATCATCATAATTTCAGCCCGAAGACGTCCACTGCTGGACATGGGCCTCCCCCAAAGGAGGGTTTTTGCCATAATCGCACGCATGGCAGGCGGGTTGGCGATTGCAGTGCGGTTGTTTCAAAAGCACAGAGAACGCTGCTGCCCATTCTCTGGTAAGTCCCATAGTCGCCTCTTACGACACCCACGGGAAGATATATAAAATAATTATAATAATACAATATTCAACCGTAGAATCGAGTCCGAGTCTTTAAAGTTTCCACTACTGGGAGGGACACAGGCCTCCGTTTTTAAAGGATGCCACTCATAATGTACCACGCAGTACGGGCCCAGCGAGGGTTGGTAGGTTTCACATGCCTTTGATTTTTTGGTGAGTTTAAGATGACTATAGTAATTATGGAGAAAATTGAAATCAAATGACTCCTCCCGCTCTGGGCAGAGCAGGAGAGACTATCAGACTTTTACTGAGTAAAACCCATCCATGTTCCTTCATCGCCCTTTGTGTTCCGGGGCCACGGTATCTCTTTCGAACAGTCCCGCAACCCCGGCAGAAATTGATTACCCTCACATGGTAGTAATCACTTGTTGTATGTTTAGTACGTGTTTGAAGATGCTTTGCAGATGTTAGCGAAGTTAAAAAAGCCGATTGAATTTCACCTGAAGTTAGATTTACCAGTACTTAATCTTATGTATGCTGTCAACCTGTTTTCAGCCATTTTGTTAACCTCAGTAGTAAGCACTATAATAACATACGCAACAATTCTTTGACAAAATAAAGCTCAGTGAAGAACATACACAAAGCTCCAAAAACAAGCATTTTTGCACATTTTTTTGGAAATAAATTCGAGACATAAGGCTCGCCGCACGCCACAAAACTGTGCACAAAGTGTGTACTTTACACTCGCGATACGGGCACAACAAAGTGCTGAAATTTATGCAAAAACAAACTCTGTTACAACAATTGTAGGTTAGTTTTTGTGTTGGCAAAGTTGTAAGGTAAAGCATTGTTGCTTGCAAATCGTGAGAACGTTAGGTTGTAATTTCAGTAGAAACTCCATGAATTACTCATGTTTATTTTCGCGTTTCGAACGAGTTTCGTGCCGACAACGAGAGGCAAATCATTAAAATTGCTTTGACTTTTCTTAAATTATTACTTGCTTTGAAATAAAATAATGTGGCAACATGTTCTTTTTTGACGTTTTTTTTTTACTGCCTCGTTGGTTTAGTAGTCGCAAGCATGACTAAGCAAGAGGTCCTGGGTTCGATTCCTGGGTCGGTCAAGGAGATATAGGGTTTTAATGTCTCGCTGATGGTGGCGGGTGTGTCGAGTCATTTAGTTCCCTTCAATCTGGTTGAGTTGAATGGCGCCGATACATGCGTCATGTTCGTGTACGGGCGCTGTCAGTTGGGACTGGTCATCTCTTAACTGCCACGGTTCATTTTAATTACCTAATTTATTTATACATTTTTGATTTAATATTTTGCTCTGGACGCTCTTAATTTGCACGTCTTTCTACATCGTTCTCACATATATGTATAATCTCAACATGAATGATGTAACCAAGATTTTGTAACAATATTTTGATTTTAAAAGAGTGTCCATGGAGTTTCTTGCCCGTTCTTCTCCATAGAGATCTACGCTAGGGAATGGGCAACTACAGTACTTTCTCAAGTTATTATGTCTTGTGACTGAGATTGTAGATTTGTTTTTTTTTTTGTATTTTTGACATTCAGAAGTGCCATAATGGCATATTTGAAATAAATGCTTTATGGAGATGGAAATTCCTAATAAAAAAGGATGATAGAAATTCCTAATGGAAACTCAAACTGAGTTTCCATTAGGAATTTCTCAATGGGAGCCACGGAGTCTGGAATTGCCCAGTTGATGGCAATAGGCTAGCCCCTTATTACATGGTACTTAACATAACTGGTGAAATGTGGATGTACTGTTAGGTACACCTCTGCCTACCTCTCGGGGGATGCAGGCGTGATGTTACGTTCATTTTTATAATGTTGACTAAAAGGTCACTTTCAAATCTAATGTTTGCGTGTCAGTTTATGTTAATGGCATGTCTTTTAATTGTTTTAATGGTTTAATTAAGTGAGAACAAACATTAAACCAATTTTTTACTTACTGCGACAAAAATTACCTTAGGTGACAGCATGGCGCATAATCAATTCGGCAGTTTAATTTATAATGCGAAATGGGAGCCATAAATTGAATGATATAATTAATTATAATGAAATTATATTAACTAGCTAGTATAAAAAGCTAGTGACATAAGATTTGATTTCTTATGTACATAATAATTATGTAAATCAAATGAAATCATGCTTTCTTCCATGAGGATAGACAGAACATATAAAACACAGGTGGTTTTTTAAACTTTCTGTCTTCGATCAATAATTGATCGAAGCTTTCTGTCTATACCCATGCCATCACCACACTTTTATATATTCAAATAGATTATTCCACGTTCATACAGGCACACCGGTTGTAAGTATTACACACCTGGGGACCTAAAATGGCTGCAGAATCATAAAAATATGAATCACGTTAAAATTCTTTAAATGTTCACAGATGCAGTTAATAGGCAATATGAGGTCATTTTGTGACCATTAAATGGTCAAATGGTTGACGAATTGTAACGTAATTCATATCTCAGACCAAATAAAAAACGAAGACAGCGCTGCGAACAATAAAGTGAAGCCAGCGCAAATTACGTCTCGCTTTGTTCATACACGCTCACACGCACACATTTACATCAAACTACAATTAAACTATGCCTCAATAAATGAACAACATGTTTACGAAACTGGCCTCACTTCTCTGTTCGCAGAGTTCCGTCTTAACTTTTTTTTTGGTCTGAGTGTAGGTACCCGGCGACACGGGGCTTCACTTTGCTGTTCGCAGAGTTCCGTCTTAACTTTTTTTTTGGTCTGAGTGTAGGTATATGGCGAGACGGGGCTTCACTTTGCTGTTCGCAGAGTTTCGTCTTTACCTTTTTATTTGGTATGAGATTCATATTATCATTCTGCTATGAAGAACATCATCTTCATCTGCCTAGCCTTTTCCCAACTTTTTTGGGGTCGGCTTCCAGTCTAACCGGATGCAGCTGAATACCAGTATTTTACATGAAGCGACTGCCTATCTGACTGGACTGACTCCACAACCCAGTTAGTACCGGGTAATACGATACCCCTTGGAAAGACTGATTGTCAGACTTTTTGAGCCTCTGACTACCTAACGACTGTCAAAGATCTACAAATGACAGCCGGGACCAACGTCTTAACGTGCTTTCCGAGGCACGGAGGAAACTCGGTATTTAATGGGCGGTCACCCATCCACAGACCAACCTAGGCAAGCACGGCTTAACCCGATCGACCCGGGCGGCTGTTATTATTTAGCCACGAGCTCCCATGAAGATTATCTGTACTTATATTATAAAGAGGTCAAGTTTGTGAGTTCTGACGTAGGGGGTAATCTTCGGAACTACTGATATACCTACTGCTGAGTCTGAAAAACCTTTCACCAATGGGGAGCTACAATATCCCCGACTGTCACAGGCTGTATTCAAAACATTCCCGAGGGATAATATCCGGCCATGACACGAGGGCAGCCACAGGAAAAAACTATCACCAAAAAAGTAAGTTATTTAAAAAAAATATCCTCATACCCACCTTCCACAGAAAAAACTATTTACTAAATATTCCAAAGGAAGAAATTGTTTACCAGATTTTCTGAGCAACTTTTTTCAACTTCGTCGCTTCGTAAGCGTACTTGTAGTAAGGTGTTTATGAAGTAGAATAGAATTGTGATAGAGTCGAGAAATAGCCAAGATCATAGAAACATCTATGATCTGTGGAAATAGCAAAGTGAACTTATTTTTTTAATATCTATATAAAATACTAAGTTATAAGCATACTGTTGATTAGACAGAGAGATCCGATACAGCGAATGACGTCATTAGCTGCATCGACGAACAAAATCCATACTAAATTCTGTTTATCTAGAATCTAGAAGGAGATAGAAACATAAGTTTAAATGGTTATAACTTTTGTGTTGTTTGGCCGATTTTTATGTCTTGTTTTCGCCATTTGTCATTATTTTTATAGTACTTTAACATTCCGTATCGAAATAAAAAAAGAAAATGTATGTACAGTTCAGAAATTAAAAAGTAAATTTCTTTAAAATGATACTAATATCCCTAAATATTGAAAGGTGGCATACGGTAAGATAAAATTAATGACATTGGTGTTGATTCTGTGGTGCACAAACTAAACTTAATTTAGGCTATTGCTATCTTTTTCTCTATAATAAAACGAGAAAGAGACGGACGTAATTTAGAGCTGTCAAATTTAATTCGAACTAATATTTCCATACAAATGAAGGGTGCACGTAAAAACATGTCGACTAAAAACACGGTGAAGCGCAAGGCATAAACTAGTTTGACATATCTAACTTAGTTCATAGCTATATCCGTCCTTTTCTCGCACTGTATTTTAGTAAAAGATAGCAATAGCCTAAATTAAGTTTAGTTTGTGCACAATAGAATCGACACCAATATTTAATGAATTTATTCGCAGACATATCCGTCGGAGCAGCTACTGTACAAAATATTCCGTCACAACCAAATCAACATAATAAGTAGATACATAACTTTATATAGAAGCTTCTAGCTTTATGGTATGTTATGTACCTACAAGGAGTTTCAAGTATAATGCTGAGCCTTCAGAAGTGCCAATAACGATGGAACGTGAATATTTTCATTTATAGCCCATACGGTTTTATTAAAGCTTTTTTGTAGGCACACCTTATAAAATTTTATAGTCAAGGATCTGCTCATATATTTTTATATTGATGTTTGCATCAGTTATGGTTTTTGGCGTCTGTTGTGTATCACTGTTACTGGTAAGTATATCAATATTATATACTCGCACTATGCGAGTATGGAATATTGATAAATGCTTGATCAGTGTTGTTTTTATTCAGTAGAACCAGCCTTAAAAATCTTTTTAAGTTCGTTTGAAAAGTCAAATAAAACGTATATAAAGTCACGCCTTTTATTCCTGTATCGATTTCTCTTGTATCGTAGGTGCCTTTACAAACATTCAAACTCACTTACACAAACAGCCAGACCCGGAAAAACTACTTGTAGTTAGGCCATACAAATATTTGTTCCGTGCGGGAATCGAACTCGCGACACCCGATTCCTGAAAGGATAAGTAGAAACTACAAACTACAAAAAATTGCTGGTCATACATGCATGCCGGAGAAGCACGTTGAATAGGTAGTTGTTAATATCCTTCGTTTTTATTTATTCGTTCTAATTTGATGATTGTAATAGGCGAGACGACAAAAAAATCTAATTAGTCTGTCAGATTTCGAAAAAATATTGAACATATATTTTTTTTTGTTACGTAAACCAAAATTGACGAAGATATGCCGCTTTTAAAATTCTCAATACATCACGCCTTGGTATAATTTTTAGTTCTGACGTCACGACTCCCACTTCCGAGTTTTGATGCGTTTTATCTTTGTCAATAAAAAACAAAAAACAAAAAATACGTGTCCATTATTTTTAAACACTCTAACTGACGGACTAGATAGATTTGCAATTTTTTGATACTGTCGTCATGATCAATTTAAAGGCTTGTAGCTTTTTCTGCATGGAGATTTTGGTACTTAAAATCACAAAAAAATGCACAGAAACCACCAAAAGAAAACGAAAAGTCACGTAATGCAGTCTACAATTACAGAGTAGCATGCACTTCACTGAAAATTAACTTAAAGTTCTTTTCTTTCAACATCACGAATTTTTATTTAAGTACTTCAAAATTTTTCCCCTAACTTTATCAAGTGAAATTCAAGAAAGGCAACCGAGCTCCGTGACTTTGCATTCTTTGCTGTAATTCGAGCTCCGATGATTATAATCTTGTGTTCACAAAAGAAATCAGGCTAACAAGGACAAAATACCGTGACTCAGGTTATAATTTATTTTCATAGATTATGGTTAAAAATTGTGATAAAATAATATTAAGTCGGTTCATGGTTTTTAATGAGATGCTAAGGATAACGAGATCTTTCAGAAGTAAAAAAAAAGGAAAAGTAAAGTTATAATTTGGTAACGTATATGGCAGTAGAACTAAATACAGGGAATAAACAAATTCTTCACGAAGCCCTCAACCAAGTATTCTGTATGTCAAACTAAGTAACTTTACGCAAAATATGTAGCGTATTTTTTGGGATGAAAAATCACGTTTAGACCTGTAACAACTCAATGTAACGCTCTCAAAACATTATGTTGGTGGATGGATTGAATAGTACGGGGGTCGTGGAGGTGTTTAAAGTAAAAATCTTACATTAAAAACATAATGTATTAAAAAAAAATGTGAAAAATTGGAACTTTGTCCCCCAATATTTTCGTAACTAGAAGGTTCCCAGGTATGGTTTAGAACAAAAGAAATATCGCAATGACGAGGAGAACAAGTGCATTTCGACTTCATTAAGGGTCTTTTACACTCTTAATAGTGCAAGCTAGCTTATTATATTGAAACTTGGTACTACGCTAGACAAAGAGCAGCGGTGGCCCAGTGGTGGCTGCCCCGACTTACGAACAGTAAGTCGTGGGTTCGAACCCAGACAGACGCATTACTTTGTGTAATTTATTTCATCACTACTGCTTTCAAAACGGTGAAGGAAAACATCGTGAGGAAACCGGCATGTCCTAGAACCAAAAATTCGAAGACATGTGACATCTACCAATCCGCACTGGGCCCACGTGGTAGATTATAGCCCATTCCCTCTCATTGAGAGGAGGCCGTGTCCCAGCAGTGGGAATATTATAGGCTGATGATGATGATGACTACGCTAGACCAGCTTACTACATATTGTTTACCACTAACGCGTGGCCCGCTGTACCTTACGGTAATATTATGCTTCACGGTTTTTTTACCATGAATTTCTGAAACTGTAAAAATACAAAAGGCACACCAAAATAAGTTTCAATAAAAGCCTAATTATTGCTAACGCGCAAAACAGCAACATTAACCAGCGAATGTTTCAATTGACACCTAGAAAACTACTAAGCAACAAAACCTTGTAAGTGACACACGCATCAAGCTACCACAAACTGTAAAATGTTTTGATTCGATTTTCAACTTAACCATCAACTTGTTATGGTTTAAAACTATTTGGATAAATGAATAAATGATAAATGTACTTGTACTGTAAGGAAACGACTAGCTATTAAAGCTATTAAACGAATAGCTATTTTTTCGCTCAAAAAACGTACAAAAGATGAAAGACAAAGATATCTATATATTTTTTTATCGCTGTCTGTTCACACTGCTAACAAACACCTCTTTTCTATTTGCTAGGGTTAAGCTACTCGCTTCTCGCTAATCGCTCGCAGAAGAACGGATGACTTACTTGCACAAGTCTTGCAAGTTACTGGCACAAGTGCTGTGAAGGAGCCCAGTTTTAAATTGCAGCCACCTTATTTATCTTGCGATCTGGAAGTTTTAGTTGGTAACAGCTCAACTCGGGTATCGCGCGATACAAGACGCTTACTCATTGTTCACTTCGAGAACTTTTGTTGCATCGTTATTTTCAGTATTTTTATTTCAGATTTATGGAGCAACTTAGCCTGGACCGACCGCAATCATGGTGCTTGAAACAGCGTCGAAATATCGGGAGCAGAATAATTGATAATCACGGAAGATGACGTAAATGACAGTGGTGATTCTGTTGTGCACAAACTAAACTTAATTTAGGCTATCGCTATCTTTGACTAAAACGCAGTGCGAGAAAAGGACGGCTATAGCTATGAACTAAGTTAGAGAAGTCAAACTAGTTTATGCCTTGCGCTTCACCGTGTTTTTAATAGACATGTTTTTACGTGCACCCTTCATTTGCATGGAAATATTAGTTCGAATTAAATTTTTCAGCTCTAAATTATGTCCGCTTCTTTCTCGTTTTATTAGAGAGAAAAAAATAGCAATAGCCTAAATTAAGATTAGTTTGTGCACAATAGAATCGACACCATTATAAGTCTTCGACAGATATTATTATGTTTATTTTGCGTGAAATTATTATTCATATTGACCGTCGTTACAGGTCACCCTGGTGGTCTGAACGTCTGACAACCAGGTGTTACCAAGGGGTATCTTATTACCCAGTACTAACTGAGGTTAGATAGGCAGTCGTTCCATGTCAAATACTGGTATTAATCTGTATCCGGTTAGACTGGAAGCCGACCCCGACATAGTTGGGAAAAGGCGGCAGATGATGAACAGTCGTCATGTATTATTAAAAAAAACCGGCCAAGTGCGAGTCGGACTCGCACACGAAGGGTTCCGTACCATTGACTATATTTAGTATTTGTTGTTATAGCGGCAACAGAAATACATCATCTGTGAAAACTTCAACTGTCTAGCTGTCACGGTTCATGAGATACAGCCTGGTGACAGACAGACGGACAGACGGACAGACAGCGAAGTCTTAGTAATAGGGTTCCGTTTTTACCCTTTGGGTACGGAACCCTAAAAAGCTCGAAACTTTAACACCTTAAATGGAAACACAGAACTTAACTACTTGAGTTTAGACTTTCTTAACTGAAAAGGCTTAGACAATGGTGCCGATTCCCTTGTTTACAAACTAAACCAAATTTAAGTTCAGTGCATCTTTTTCTTTCTATTTCATTAAGAAAAGGACAGAAGATAAATTTTAGTTATGTTCTGTCAAATTAATCAGCGCCATACAAGTTTTAGACGCGATTAAAAAGTTGACTACTAAAATTACATCAAATTACGTCAGGTGCTGACTAATTTGACAGGATTAAACTAATATGTATCGTCTGTCCTTTTCTTAATGAAATAGAAAGAAAAAGATGCATTCAACTTAAATTTAGTTTAGTTTGTGAACAAGGGAATCGGCACCAATACTTGACAATGGTGTCGATTTTGTTGTGCATAAACTAAACTTAATTTAGGCTTTTGCTATCTTTTAATAAAACGCAGTGCGAGAAAAGGACAGCTGTAGCTATGAACTAAGTTAGAGATGTCAAACTAGGCTTATGCCTTGCGCTTCACAGTGTTTTTAGTCGACATGTTTTTACGAGCATCCTTTATTTTTATGAAAATATTAGTTCCAACTAAATTACGTCCGTCTCTTTCTCAATTTATTAGAGAGGAAAAGATAGCAATAGCCTAAATTAAGTTTAGTTTGTGCACAACAGAATCGACACCATTGTTTAGTTACCTCAATAGATGTAGAAGGAAAATTCGAACAGGACACTCTTTAAGCAAATGTCAAGACTGCGACTGGAGAATCTAAATGTGGTTTTACGCATTCGTTACGGCTGACCGTTACAACGAAGTGTCTTTGTGATATAAGAAAATGTATATCACGATTTTATGAGCTCATAAATAAAGGGTCGATCATAAACTTAAACTGTAAACCTTTTTTATAAGATTGGTGTTGTAAAATGAGGGATAAGATTTATTTTCTTGTAAATCACTGATGCTGTACATTTTAATGTTGTTTGTAACGAGGTTTTTGAATTGAAGACTTTTTTAGCTCTTCAGCTTTTCGTAGCACTCGTAGCCGTTCCGCTACGGCGTAGCACCACATAGGCGTGCACGGAGCACAACCCGTAGCAGTGCTACGACTGGGGCGCGGCCTGAGTGGGGAGGGGAAGGGGGAGGGGGAGGGAGGGGGAGTGGGAAGGAGCAGTGGAGGGGGGAGGGGGGGACGGGGGTATAGAAAATAAACACACAAATTAAAAAATAAATAAAAAATGCACACACAGCTTGAAGATACGATTCACAAGTTACTTAGTTTTCACTTCTATTGGCAGTCCCCGTAGACTGCCCCGCATGTTTTTTTTGTTGCATAAATGTACAAGAATTTTATTTAATGTTTTGTTTTTTCATTCGTTAAACTAACCACTGACATTATCATTAGCTGTCTAGGCTTTTCCCAACTATGTTTGGGGTCGGCTTCCAGTCTAACAGAATGCAGCTGAATACCTTACATGGTGCGACTCAGCAGTCCAACGAGGCAGTAGTCGATTTACATCAACTTAATTTTAAAACTTGTATAATAGTTACGACGTGTTGTTTGCATGCTTTGCATGAAGCTTGCCAACTATTCATTACACTTGCATGTAAGCAAAACAAACACGCATGCAAGGTTCTTTTAAACTAACTAAACATCAGCATCTGCCTAGCCTTTTCCCAACTATATTGGGGTCGGCTTCCAGTCTAACCAGATGCTGCTGAATACTAGTACCAATGTTACTGGGTCATACGATACCCCTTGGTAACACTGGTTGTCAGACTTTAGGGCCACTGTCAAATATTTGCAAATGATAGCCGGTACTAACGGTTTAATGTGCTTTCCGAGGCACCGAGGATACTCTGTATGTAATGGAAGGTGACCCATCTACGGGCCAACCTAGACAAGCGTGGCTTAACCTGGTATTTTGTCACGAGCTCTTCCTACACTAACCGAACAGTACCCATCTAAAACAGTACACTATCACGAGGCAAGTCTACCTGAGTCAGCAATTAGCCACCGGCATCGCAAGCCTAATATCGATTTTTCATTAACTGCTTCGCGCGCGCTCCAAACGAGATAAAATGTATTAGGCTTATGTAGGTCGTATCCGAGCTAATAAATATTATATGGATTTCGTTTTTTTATTATGATTTGGGATATTAATGTCTTTGAGTACTGTTGCGGTGGATATAAATATCTACTGTTGTTATGCCAGTTTATATTTGCAGAGGTAAATTTTCTACTTTATAACTATATTGTTTTGTCTTTTATTATTATTAGAATATACCTATGCTTTAAAACGTTGCTTTAGACGATGCTTTTATATTTGCGAAATAAAGAGAATTTATTAACTTTACCCTATAACATTTAAATTATTTACTACACAGATCTAAAATAATAATAAAAATATTATTCTCGTGACCATCAGGGGGCTGGCCAAAGAATGAGCATTACAATCCAACGTGGTAATGCTGTCAGCCTTTTGGGCACTTTCCCTTTTGACAGCGATGCAGACGAACTTGTTGACGCGCTTCAATTATTTTCTGATTTCAATACATGTTTTAATACCTATTGTAATGTTACTATACTATTGTTATGCCGTGTAGTATACGGCAGAGTAAAATAGAACCAACCCATTACACTCACGGGTGTCGTATAAGGCGACTAATGTCTGAGGCAGAACACCTTGCACCTCCGTAGACCAGAGAATGGGCAGCAGCATTTTCTGTTAGTCTTTCATCACTACGATCTCCAATCCACCTGCCAAGCACGGAGATTATCCCATCATGGGAGAGACTTATGTCCAGCATTGGACGTTATGGGCTGTTGTTGTTGTTGTTGTAATGTTACTATGTGAAAAATGGATATGAACCTATTAAGCACAATAAATTTCATAGATCGTCATTCATCATTAAATTCAAGTATGGTGTCATGTTTTGTTATGAAGTTTGCTCCGCAGCAGCCTTGGATTTGAGTATATGCTCGAATGATGCCAATAGCCTTACTCCCTATTAAAAGAGTCTGACACATAACTAACTGGCTATTATATTGTAAACAAAACTGGCCGAATGAGGATGGTATATACACTTCTGCTTACTGTACCAATACATATAAGCATGATATTATATTGCCTTTGGTTTGTTTGTCTTCATCCCCAACGCTTCAAATACAAGCAACAAGTAAGTAAGTACATTATGTTCCTCCCTTATTAGGTCATGTACACAACAAGTGGATCACACTCTGTTTACGAAATAAACGCTAGAGCACACTGCTTATTATTCAACGTCACGTTTTTCAATTGAGCAGAAGCACGAGTGTGTGTGAACAGCCTAAGAATGATCCCACTTGACTAGGGACTGCATTTAAGTATACATTGGCTTATTGGGTTATATATAGGTACCAGTACTTGAGAATATATCTCAGCTATATCTGCCTAGCCTTTTCCCAACTTTGTTTGGGTCGGTTTCGAGGAGCTCGTGGCTAAATAATAACAGCTGCTCGGGTCGATCTTTAGGTTAAACCGTGCTTGCCTAGGTTGGTCTGTGGATGGGTGACCACTCTCACACACCGAGTTTCCTCCGTGCTTCGGAAAGCACGTTAAGCTGTTGGTCCCGGCTGTCATTTGTCCATCTTTGACAGTCGTTACAGGTAGTCAGTGGCCCAAAAAGTCTGACAACCAGTCTTACCAAATTGGTATCGTATTACACAGTATGAACCTGGTTGTGGAGGTCAGATAGGCTGTCGCTCCATGTAAAATACTGGTACTCAGCTTCATCCGGTTAGACTGGAAGCCGACCCCAAAATAGTTGGGAAAAGGCTAGGCAGATGATGATGATGTTTGGGTCGGCTTTAGTCTAACAGGATTCAGCTGAATACCAGTATTGTACATCTAGCGACTGGATTTGACCTCCGCAACCCCGTTAGTACTGGATAATACGATACCCCTTGGTAAGACTGTTGTCACTTTCGGGCACTGACTATTTGTAATGACTGTCACAGATCTACAATAACAGCCGGGACCAACGACTTAACGTGCTTTCCGATGCATTGCTGATATAACCCAACTCACTGTGTATATACAAAATTTTACAAAATTTGTCATTGAAGAGCGGGATCTCCTAGCACAGGTTTAACTTTTACTTAAAAGGAGGTCCCTATGTAAGATTTACTGTAAAAGTTTCTGCAATAAAACTTTTATTTTATTTTATTTTATTAGGTTCGCATGGCACTACATGCTATTTTTACTTTGTCACTCACTCAACTCTAAATTGCCTTTTGGCAAAAATATTCGAGTTGTCACAACGCTACGCAGGTACAAATTCCCTTCCACGTGTTACCCTGAAAGCTCACAAACTCCAAACATAGTTTATTATGAACTCATGAAGCAGATAGTTTAGCCACTTCCATATCCATTACCCTGCGGTACGGGCCCTAATAGAATAATGCACGGTCTAACCGCACAATGTGAAACAAACAAATTTTGTTGCTAGTGCACCCTTAACTTTGTTAAGGCATTTCCTTTCTGGTGGCCTGTCTGGTACTAAAACCGCAACGTGTGTTAATAATTTTCCACCATGAAAGCACCTTTCTGTCGTAGATGTAAGGGTGGTTTTTGGTATATCAAGTGGTTTCGTTCTGTCGTGTGTGTGTAGCACAGTAAAACTTTGGAATTAGATATAGGATAAAAGGTTTATTGAGCTATCTCTGTGGGGGCTAAGGGCTTTTAGCTGTTGATTGCAGCGCCTTTCCGCTAACCGCAATCAACAGCTACAAGTTTTGCAAGGGTAATTCTGGTTACCCTTTGGTAACCAGAATTACCCTTGCAAAACTGCTAGCCACCAGGCCAACCTGGAAGCTATAATATTTATTATTTTTCTATTGGCAAATGGTCAAATGAATCTATGGTCAAATGTTGGTTGTATCAGTTATTTGTGTTTGAAAAGTGTATATAAAATTAGGAGTGGATAATTTTGATACCATAAGCTGGATGCGTTCGGAAGATATTCCAATCGGAAAAAAATAAGGACTTGCTACAAATTATCATCCCCTATTTAAACATCTATGGGATGAATTTGAAAAAAATATTTCCTGATACTCACTTTAGCAATAAAAGGGTAGGTACATTATCTGTCTGTTAAAAGATATAGGTACTTTTGAGTTAGGAGAAAAAATTATTGTCTGTATTATTTCTACGACTTACACACCCAGAGAACATAACAAAACAAAATCATGTCGATTTATTTCCATTTTGACAAACACAAAAACTTATAACAAAAATAAAAAACAAGCACCAACAATCAAGTTCTTTACCAACAATAGCCCGACTATGAATGCGGTAAACAAAATTGAATTATGTAAATAAACTTGAATACAGTCAGCAACATAGCACCGTTAGCACTTTATGACAAAAGTCTATTTCGATTGCGAATGTACACTGTACAGAGAAAAAAGTACAGTCTGCTAATGTGATTTGCATTTGCGAGTGATTTCATTTTAGCGAGTGGTACTTCGTTTTTTGCTGTTGGTATTATGAAATGGTTTTGCTATTGTGTCGTACAGTTTATTGGTTTCTTTGGCAAGTAGATGGTTTACTTGGTGAAAAATGGTTTTAGTTACTAAAATGACTGGAAAATTGGGATAAGAGATAAAAGTTCTGGGACGACTCACGTACCCGTTATTTTTTCAAATGCAGATGAAAATGTGTTCATAAAATAATAATAAAAAACAACAAAGAAAGAGAATCCTTAAAAAAAATATATATCTATTTTTTTTTAAGAAAAAAAAAAACCGGCCAAGTGCGAGTCGGACTCGCACACGAAGGGTTCCGTACCATTGACTATATTTAGTATTTGTTGTTATAGCGGCAACAGAAATACATCATCTGTGAAAATTTCAACTGTCTAGCTGTCACGGTTCATGAGATACAGCCTGGTGACAGACAGACGGACAGACGGACAGACGGACAGACAGACGGACAGACAGCGAAGTCTTAGTAATAGGGTTCCGTTTTTACCCTTTGGGTACGGAACCCTAAAAAACTAAGTATGCCATTTGCTTCTACTCCGTTCACCTATTATACCCATTTTTTGTGATGAACAAGTCATCCTGTATGTTTAGGCATAATTAGTTAGCAGAAAAAAAAGAAAAAGACTGCCTCGTTGGTCTTGTGGTCGCATGCGCAACTGCTGAGGTCTGTGGTCCTGGTTTCGATTTCCAGGTTGGGCAAAGTTTTATTGGGTTTTTTCAACAGGAATTTCTCAGTAACAGCCAAGGAGTTTGAATTTGTGCCCAGTTGATGGCAATAGGCTCGCACCCTATTACATGGGACTTAAACGTAACTGGATAAATGTGGATGTACTATTAGTACACCTCTGCATAACCCTTAGGGGATTACAGGCGTGATGTTATGCAAAAGAAAAAGTAGTGTAGTACGTCCTTAAACAGACTCTTTTAGAGAGACCTCCTGGACCCTTTGTTTTGATCTCACTGAACTGCGTTTTCATGTAAACGTGGCATATTTATTGGGTTCAATGAATATATTCGTAAACATTGTATCTAAAATGTATGACTGGGTCATTTGAATAAAAATGGATGAATATAGAAACATTTTTTAACATAAAACAAAAAAAAAAACAGAGAACTATGATGCGAAATCGAATAGAATATACATAAGACTAAACAACGACCAATATCGATACCTAAAATGTGTGGTTGGGTTTAAAATAAGAACTTTTGAAAACCACAAACTCAAGCCGGAATATAGAGCAGTTCCTATCCATCGTTATGACGTTCCTCTAGAGTAATCAGTATCACTCTCACTCTTATCAGACTTTCTTCTGTAGTTCCTGTAACTTCGTAACAAACAAAAAAAATACTGATAAATTATTGTTTGTGTAGGTTCACAATAATATAAACAAGAAAATATCATTGTAAGTGTTGAAAAATGAAAAAGAAATCTATAGAAAGTTTATTATTATGTTCATCATAAACAATGATATTCTAACAAACAGATATGTTATACACCTACAAAACCCCATACACGCAGTGACGCGGAATAAAGGAAAAACAGGCCAATTGGCCTGTTTTCGAGTCTTCACAATTGCGCGCTCACAACATATCTGTTTAGTAGAATATCATTGATCATAAACCAAAAACTTGAACAAAACTTAGTACAAAATCTTATAAAGACAAGACCATAGACAAGTCTGAAACCATTACCAGCCTCCTTGAATCTCAAACGGTGCAATAACTTGGCCGCAGCACCCGGACGGCGAGGATTAATGACCGAACATTCAAGAACGCTCACTCACAACTAGTTACTGAACTAAGTTTACATAAATTAATTAATTCGCTGTCCGAAATCTTGGACGATTTATGAGACAGCTATATGCAAGTTTAGCTAGGGGATGAAGGGGTCTAGGTATCCCGCTGGCCTAGGTTATAGATATTAGAAGGCGGCACTTGAACTTCTAGCTTTCTATAATGCTGACCTTTCCAAGTAATTCTATCTTTTAATAATTAGAATATTTTAGTAAGAAAGGATTGAATATTAAAATTAAATTTATTTTTGATGAATTTTATTAAACACTAGCTTCTGCCCCCGACTTTGGTTCCGCGTAGAACCTGTTGCTTATGCCAGCGACAATGGGGTCGTCAAAATCGAAGATCTGATACGTCTGATGTCGAAGCCCAATTAGAGAATTGCGCTTCGACATAAGACGTATCAGATCTATCCATGAACGTCTCCGACTCGCGAGACAATGCGTGACGTTCACGATCAGCAGTCAGTCACGCATCACGTTCCCCACTTTAGAAGTCGATGTGTAGATACGCTGAGAACTCAAGCGTAATTCTCTTTCCGTGAACGTCTCCAACTCGCGAGACAATGCAGACGTTCACAATCAGCGGTCAGTCGCGCATCATATTCTTCACTGGTCTCTAGAGACCTGGATGTAGATGCGTAAATATGCTGAGAACGCAGGCGTGCTTCGCGATCCGAAGAGGTTTCCACGGAGCGAGTTGAAGCCTGATGTTCTCAAACAACATCATGTTTCTCCTGACACTCTTCGGTAGATTCCTGAGATCTTATGATCCTCAATCTTTTAGCTCCTTTGGAACATTGGGAAAGATTTGACCTCTTTCTAGGCATGGTTATAGTTTTATTAAAATCTAAGTGACTGATTCGCTGCGTTACCGGGTAGGATACCGTGTCAAGAAGATAAATGGAAAAGGAAAATTAACACTTAAAATAACATAAGCCGGAAGGCATATTTATTCGATAAATAAAAAAATAAAAGGGGGTTTTGGCCAGTAGAGTCAAATTTTTAACCATAGTCATCGAAAATCAGTCCTAAACTGTTACCACCTTCACCGCGTGGAGGTACAGTAAGCGTTAATAAGTTCAGAGGCACGCTAAGGATTGTATTGCTGTGAACGCACGGTCGAGCGTCCGTGCGTCTGTATGTGTAAGTGGTCTCAATACAGTACGCACACCACAGCCACAGAGTTCGCCCAATCGCATGTCGCGCGTCACACTCCACGAAACATAAGAATACGCAGCAAACCTTATTATTTGTGTAACGACCTGTTCTTACCATTGGATAGCTAAAATTCACATCTATTTACCATGTGTTAATAGCTGTTGGGGTAATCAGTAGGATTCACGATCAAAGAGATCCGAGTTTGAATCCTGTTAACAACGTGGGGTTTTTGTTTCTTGGTAACATTAGTTATTAGTTCATTATTTATTTTTTATAAGAATAAGTTAAATATTAGTAAAAAAAACATAGTATTATTATTCAACTATTTATTTATTATTTTAGCTGTTCGGTGTTGGAAGATGGAAATAAAAAAGTCGTGGTGAATGATAACAGAAATGTTTATTCGTTTTATTTATTTATAAAATTAACAAACTTTCATGATAATTGTAACGTCACATTCCTACCTAGATGTAAAAAAGTTCTCTTGTAACCGATCATAAGATTTTTTATTGTATCGGTATACCCACTTACTTTCAATTCATAATACCTAACATACTTAAGTAACAAGGAAAGGATATTCTAATCACACAAATATAACATATAGTTGATACCCACTTATTATAAGTATCGGTAATCAGCAGAGTTTATTGAAAACTAATATAAATAATTTAGACTTTATGAATATATTTTTTGTGACGTCACAATAAATGTAACTCGTATTGAGGTCATAGTTTAAGTGTTCATTTTCCCGAAGAAAAGAAGATTGAAACTTAACCTCAATTTAAGATCATTAATATAATTACGGATAAGTTAATATTCACTAAATATTTTGTTACACATTTAATTAAAACTAAAGCATCTAGGGATTAATTTTGTAGCATGACATAGTCTGTATTAGGGATTATGTTTTTGTCAGTCCAGCAGAGTGTTATTCTTGCGCCATAAATGAAGCCTACCCTTTTGACTTGATTTAAAAAGTCAGTTTTTTGAGTCTTCTCATGGTAGTATTCCAGTAAAAATCTAAATAACCCCGTGAGAAACGTAATCGTTCTTCTATAACTCTTTCTGTCAAGAAGGGCTTCTTAGCTGGTCTTCGTGATACAAGCCTTCAGCGTGGAGGGCACGGCGAACAGTTTGCGATGAGGTGTCAAATAATTCCACAAAGTGTCTCGTAGGTGTGAAACCATTTGTTTCTTATTCGCCAACCATATATTATGTCGTCGCTACGCATCGCTAATAAGCGACGGCTTTCCACTTCATTGTCGACTAGCAAGGCCTTTTGATCTGACTCACAGTATTCCTCTAAAACAAAAAACAAAAAATGATGTTAGGCAGCCATAATAAAATACTGAAGTTATCATTCACTCTGCGTTTATAAATCCAATAATAAACACTAATTATTTATCTTTTATGCCTCATGATGGATTTAAAATCAATTTATTATTCCATATGTCACCAAATAAATAAACAATAACAAAGTAGGTTTTAATTTTTAATAAAAACTTTGTTACAATAATTCATAAATATAATACTCACGTTAGTCCGGTTTCTTCAGATATTTGCCACTTTTATGCAGCACGATAATATTGACTAATATTATCGTGCCCTCGCCTCAATATCAATATTTGCCTGCATTTTGAGAAATACCAACAACAATACCGCTATCTATTAAACCACACGTCACTAACCAAATTTAACACAACCAAACGACAACGTTCATTTCGATCAAGTAAAATATTCATAAAACTCAAGTACCTCACAGAAATATAAATTCTTGACTTATTTTTCTATGATCTACCTTCTTCTAACTTTACAAAATGTGTGGACAAAGCGAGAATATTTTTCTGTTCCATTACTTCAAATCGAGTAAAAACTTACAAAAAGTCTAAAAGTAACAACGTGAGATTTGAACTCACGGCTTACTGATTCACTCTTAGATGTGGACGCGCCTAACCACTAGGCCATCTTGACTTATATTTCAATGTTGAAATTTTGGACTACATTTACTTGAAGATGACAATGTCTATTTTCTTGAAAGTAGAAGGTCGTAAGTCAAACTAAACGTCAAGCTATTGCTTTGTGAGATTGCCTATCGACTTTTGGTCGACACTGTACTCCCAGCTTATGTTATTTTATATAATTATTATACATTGAAATTAGTTATCACAAATTTTTTGCGCTTTCATTTCCACATCAGATGTTTCTGATATTCAGTTTTTATAAGTCTTATTATTTATTTATTTATTTATTTATTAATGCACAATGTACACAACCAGTTTTACATGCTAAGCTTAAAAACAGGAAAAACAACAGGAAATGCCCATCAGACCGAACAACTTTTGCTAAGACGTCATTCCTATAATATATATGTTAGTGTAGCTGGGCTCTTGGAGTTCCACATAAGGTGTTCCTGATCTTCAAATTTATTCTCTCAGCAGAAAATTCTCATCATGTGGAACAATTTTTGCTATGGTACCATTTTTGTATCTCTTATAGCTTAGCTGGTCTGGTGCGGTTCTGCATCAGGTGTTCAAGTTTCCAAGATAAATCATAGCCTATATGTTGCCCAGACTTAATACCTATACAACAAAATAAAAATCATTTGAATCCGTCCAGTAGTTCCGAAGATTAGCGTGTACAAACAAACAGACCCACAGACAAACAGACAGATTTTTTTTTTTAGATTCGTGCTCTATTACTGTTTCTTAACCCCCCTCAATTTTTTCTTTTTTAATATATTTAATGTACAGACACCGTTTTTTTTCTGTTTTATTATATGTTTAGATTAGATATCTAAATAGATAGACTAGCGGACGTCCCGCGGTTACACCGCGTAGTTCCCGTTCCTGTGGGAGTACGGGGATAAACTATAACCTATGTTACTCAGGGTGAAGAATGTAGCTTTCTAATGGTGAAAGAATTTTTGAAATCGGTTCATTACTTCCGGCTATTACCCCCTACATACAAACTTACAAACAAATGTTACCTCTTTATAATATTAGTATAGAAGTATAGACTAGTACCTATTAAAACCTGCTCTTCTTTGGTAATTTAAGTTTGTAACACGTTGCCTTTGAGGAGCGTCAATTATATTTATAAATATTTTATAATGATTCTAGGCGTCAAACTTACCGACCATGTACGCCACACCACACTGCGCTCCAAAACACAAATCACTGACGTTGCTCAAAAAGCCGCTTAGCTAAAGTGGGATTGGGCTGGCCATATCTGCCGTATGCCTGACAAGCTGTGGACCAAAATAACCACGATGTGGAGCCCTGATACAGCCAGAAGGAGACGCGGTAGACCTCGCAAGAGATGGTGGGACGAGCTGAACAAAACCAACGACCAGTGGTCCACATTGGCCCTGGATCGAAGAATTTGGAAGTCATGGGGAGAGGCCTTTGCCCAGCAGTCGGATGTCACAGGCTAACAGTAGTAATAATGATTTAAATAATATATATACATAATATATAATATATATACTGCTAACTGCGAAAGAATATTTGATATGAGATTTTTCTCTGCTTCATTCTGTCCTAAGTAAAGAGTAGCTTATTGTTTTCAAAAACAATATTTAACACGGTCCTGAAGAGGCAAGGTGACGTCGACGGCGGCTTAGAAAAAAAAATGGTGAGATGACACGGAGGTTGAAACGGCGAGCGAAAAAACACCCAGAAGAACTTAGGGGAGCTTTTTATCCAGAATTCGAATCGTAATAGCTCCCTAGTTATTTTTTTTTTAATATCTCCAGTAGCACAGTGGCCCTGGATCGAAGGATTTGGAAGTCATATACATATACGTATTTATTACACATTAAATAAATATTTGTATTTGTTATTATTATTTTGTATTATTTATAAATTTATATTCGTACAAGACCGTGGCATCACTCTGGGCCCTATCAGTGCTGTGACTTTTTTTTTTAATGTCACAGCACCTTGCTGAGATAGGAGACTTTTGGCCTTGCACAGGACCATTTTGATTGTTTTTTATTTTTCTCTTGTTTACTTTTTTATATAATTTTGTCATTCTATTCTATCTTTTTGTTTCTGTTTGTCCTGTGTGAGTTCAATAAATACTTTTCTTTCTTTCATAGGGAAAGGCCTTTTCCCAGCAGTGGGATGAGACAAACTAACAGTAACAGCACAGTCTCAAAAACTTTTCGATCAAAAAGCTTCTTCTTTTAACAGTTCTTTTACGACTATCTCTGCGTGTATTACTGACATTCAGCGTTTGTCTTGCTCAACAATTCTTCTGCAAAACAGTTACACAAAAAGTATAGGTACATTTCGTTTTCCTTGACCTTTAAACATCCAAATATCACATGTCTCCAAACTATTTAGGTGCCTACCTTTCCACAGACAAACCCGTATACACGCCTCAAGATAATTCTGAAACTCAAACAAAACACGAAGTCTGTTTGGCGGCCTATTTGCACGCATCCGTAATGAGGTCGCCACTGTACCTAAATTATGACGTCACGACTGTACCTAGGTGTAGATACAGGCTGTTTGGAAGATAGACCGACACAATTTTTTATGGGTTGGAGTGTCATTTGCTAGCACAGATGTTCTTCTAATAAATATTTAAAAAATAAACTTTAATTTACTTTTAAGACTTTGATACCTTATTTCTTAGAAGAAAATGGATATTGTAGGCGAAACCAAAAAGTTTGCGTTCTTTGACAGCCCTAAACAAAAAAGTTTGAGGAATCGCCGGTGGGATTTCGAAAGAAAATAATATCTGAATTAACGTGAAACGTGAGACATAGGGTCTATGAGTGAAATCTAGAATAACTTTCTATCCCTAAAGAAATCTGACATTTGTGACGATCTTTCTACCAAACACCCTGTATTTATGTCGTCACATGTCATGTCTAAACTGAGCGTTACAAGAAAATGTGAGAAGGTAGGTAGTTTTAAATCTAGATATTTTGTGGAGCTTTTAGAATGTGGAGATGCTGGAATGTAGTGCACTTCACGGCAAATTGGTTGAGATGCTGCTTTGAAAGAGTACTGAGATATGAAACAGAACTTGAATTAAATCAGTTGGTAGTGAAACGAAAAATATATGTAGGTAGATGAAAGTTAACATGAAAATAGTGTTTGTGATTTTAGTTGGTACAAGCCTTGTGTCTGTTAAGATTTCACAGAGGTAAAATAATGAAATTACAAACAAATCATCCATCCATAGATCCATCCATAGACTCCGTGGCTGCTACTGAGAAATTCGTGATAGAAAACCCAATAACACTTTACCCGACCCGGGAATCGAACCCAGGACCTCCAGACCAACGAGGCAGTCACTTACATTAATCCTTTCTTACTCTTTTATAAAATACTAGCTGTTGCCCGCGGCTTTGCCCGCGTAAAGTTCGGTAATTGTCCCACTGAATCATAATAAAGGGATAAATAGTATCCTACATGTTATTCCAGGTTATAAACTATGTATGTGCCAAATTTCATAATAATCACAATTTATTATTATCATCAAAATCACCATCACTATCACAACCACCATCACTATCACTATCACAATCACAATCTCTATCACAATCACTATCACACAATATCACAATCACAATCACAATCACAATCACAATCACAATCACAATCACAATCACAATCACAATCACAATCACAATCACTATCACTATCACAATCACAATCACAATCACTATCACTATCACAATCACAATCACAATCACTATCACTATCACAATCACAATCACAATCACAATCACAATCACAATCACAATCACAATCACAATCACAATCACAATCACAATCACTATCACTATCACAATCACAATCACAATCACAATCACAATCACTATCACTATCACAATCACTATCACAATCACAATCACTATCACTATCACAACCACCATCACTATCACTATCACAATCACTATCACACGCTATCACAATCACTATCACACACTATCACAATCACTATCACAATCACTATCACTCTCACTCTCACAATCACTCTCACAATCACTCTCACAATCACTCTCACAATCACTATCACTATCACAATCACTATCACTATCACAATCACAATCACTATCACAATCACTATCACAATCGCTATCACAATCACTATCACGATCACTATCACAATCAATCACAATCACTATCACAATCACTATCACAATCACTATCACAATCACAATCACAATCACTATCACAATCACCATCATCGTTATCACAATCATTATCATCGTAATCGCAATCATTATCATTGTAATCACAATCATCATGATTACAATCGCCATCACTATCACAACCACAATCATTATCACAATCACAATCACCATCATTAACACAATCACACCCACCATCACATTCACAATCGCTATCCTCGTTATCACAATCATTATCATCGTAATCACAACATCTTCGTCATTATCACAATCACCATCTCTGTCACAATCACAATCACCATCACCATCACTATCACCATCACAATCACCGTCACCATCACAATCACCATCATCGTTTTCACAATAATTATCATCGTAATTACAATCATTATCATCGTAATAACAATCATTATCATCTCAATCACAATCATCATGATCACAATCGCCGTCACTATCACAAAATCAAGTTAAATAAATCACAATCACCATCACAATCATTCTCGCAATCACTATCCTCGTTATCACAATCATTATCATCGTAATCACAATCATCTTCATCATTATCACCGTTGCTGTCACAATCACAATCACCATCACCATCGCTATCACTATAACAATCACCGTCACTATCACAATGACCATCACTAACACAATCACAATCACCATCACCATCACAATCACTCTCACAATCACTATCCTCGTTATCACAATCAGTATCATCGTCATCACAATCATCTTCATCATTATCACCGTCACTGTCATAATCACAATCACCATCACCATCGCTATCACCATCACAATCACCATCAAAATCACTATCACAATCACCATCATCGTTACTACAATCATTATCATCGTAATCACCTATCATTATCATCTTAATCACAATCATCATTATCACAATCTTCATTGTAATCACAATCATCATCATCATAATCATCAGCATCATTATCACAATCATCGTCACCGTTATCACAATCATCACAATAAATCAACAATAACCCTGTATAGAAGTCGAATCCGCCATCTTCTGGATCTCAAAATAAATGCCATTTTCGTAATCAGCGCCCCTGATAATCTCGGTATCGACACCCATATTGATTTTAGACATTTCAACCCCATCGCACCCCAACAGGGAATGATAGTATTTCAGGTCTGCCACACTAAATCTTAAAATCGTTGTTTTTGTATTACACCCGACCCAGTTTACCATAAAAACAATACCTATGTTGAATTTCAGGCTTTGTTACCCCATTTCCCCCTTTAGGGGTTGAATTCTGAAAAAACCTGAAACACAAATGTTAACTCATTTATTGATTGGAGTACTCCTGTTAAGTTTCGAATAAAGTAGTCTAACTAATCTTATTTCCCCATGTAATCTTTGGACTCCCGTTCCAACCCCTAAGGGGGTTAATTTTGAAAAATCCTTTCTTAATGCACCCCTATACCTCATAAAGAACCTTTGTGCCAAATTTGGAATCTCTAGACTCAGCGGTTTGGGCTGTGCATTGATTTTTATACTTTGCCACCCCATTTCCCCCTCTTAGGGGTTGAATTCTGCAAAAAACCTGAAACCCGTTTCTACTCATTTATCAATAGGAGCACTCCTGTGAAGTTTCGAATAAAATAGTCTAACTAAACTTGTTTCCCCATACAAACTTTGGAGCCCCGTTTAACCCCCATAGGGGGTGAATTTTGAAAAATCCTTTCTTAGTGCACCCTTAGACCACCTAAGGAACCTACTTGCCAAATTTGGAATCTGTAGACCCAGCGGTTTGGGCTGTGCGTTGATAGATGAGTCAGTCAGTCAGTCAGTCAGTCAGTCAGTCAATCAGTCAGTCAGTCAGTCAGTCAGTCAGTCAGTTTCTTCTTTTATATATTTAGATCATGCTTATAGTCCCAGTGGTTTAAGCACTGCGTTATTTCTCAGTGAGTGTATTCAATCAAAGATTTTTATTCTGTATTTACTTTTATTTTATTTAATAGCCATATTCTACGCCTCGGTTCCCCACAATAAGGGCAGATGACAGACTATCCGTGACGCACTTTTTTAGTGTGTGAAAATTGAACTTAAAATTGAACTTAATTGAATTATATGCAGTAACGCATACGACGCGCAAAAAGACCGGCGGCCAAAAATTCTGTGTCATTCTGGTAGATCACGCCGCGCCGCGCCGCACAGAACTGCGCGAAAAAAAATAGAACTTTTTCTTCAACGCGTGCTAACGCAGACGGCGCACACTTTTAGTATGCGATCTGCACTAGAATAGAATGATCGAAGATGTGCGTCGTGTGCGTTGAGTCTGTGTAAAATCCGCGACGTGACGGACTTTTTGTATGTCATGCAGAAATTATTTGCGCCACAGACTCATCCGCACAAAAAGTCTGCCGTCTGCGCAAGCTTTTACTCGTAACTAAGAATTCACAAGGCATAAAATAATCGCTTCAAAAAAATAATACCCACAGCACTAATAAACAGATCGATATCACCTAGCAAAAAGACAGCGAATGGTATCTTTTGTACATAATACCAGAACCAAAGAGAAGCAGAACTCATTAAGAACATGAAATAAGTCCACGATAACATAAAAACCTCAATATTAATCCTGATAGCGAAACAGCTGCGGTTATCAAAGGACCCGTATTTAAGTGTCATACTCCGATCTCTGTAGATTGTATGTCGTATAAGATTGCAGATGTTATACTTCTGGAAGTGGCAATGGTGGTGTTTTTAAAGATGCTATTGGTACTTAAGAAGAGATTTTCTCAGTACCAGCCACGGAATTCATATTTGTACCCGATTGATAGCAATAGGCTTGCCGACTACTACATGGCATTCAAACATTAACGGCGAATAATAAGATAAATCCAGATCATTTTATCAACTGTATCAGTTAATGCTCGAGTTCTGATATTGTTAGTAGTTTGAGGCGCGCGTAGAACACGAACGCGCTGTCGACACGGCCTGTCGATATATCTGATGTCAGCCATTTTGTTTTGAGTTGTGGAGAGAGTTGTGGAGAGATTGTACTGCAACTCAAAACAATTTAATAACAAAGAAATACTACGGCCTACTAATAGGTAGACTTCTGCCTAATCCTTCCGGGATTACAGGTGTGATGTTATAGGATAGGAAGAGATAGAGATACTTGGTGGTTGAATATACAGAGATACCTTTTTTTGTTTTTTTTTTTTCGGATGGGAAAGCATCAAATGACTCCTTCCGCTCTGGGCGGAGCGGAAGGGAGTGTCAGAGTTTTACTGACTGATACCCATCCATGTTCCTTCTTAGCCCTCTATGTTCCGGGGCCGCGGTATCTCTTTCGAACAGTACCGCAGCCCCGGCAGGCATCGGCCCATGCGGACCCTTTCCTTTTTGCTGACAACCCTTTGAGGCGCGCGTAGACCACGAACGCGCTGTCGACATGACCTGTCGTCGCACCATGATTTCTTCTTTCACACTTCTCTATTGTTCGTCATCTCCTCAGACACCTCCTTTCTTGCCATATAATCCTTCATATAAATCTGTTTAATCTGTTATAAGTATTCTATTTTCTTTTTAGGGTTCCGTACCCAAAGGGTAAAAACGGAACCCTATTACTAAGACTTCGCTGTCTGTCCGTCTGTCCGTCTGTCCGTCTGTCCGTCTGTCCGTCTGTCCGTCTGTCCGTCTGTCTGTCACCAGGCTGTATCTCATGAACAGTGACAGCTAGACAGTTGAAATTTTCACAG
Organism: Xestia xanthographa; assembly: GCA_905147715.2. Lineage (NCBI taxonomy): Eukaryota > Metazoa > Arthropoda > Insecta > Lepidoptera > Noctuidae > Xestia > Xestia xanthographa. Next base: position 27,182,016 of record LR990653.1, on the reverse strand, counting down.
ATGATGTATTTCTGTTGCCGCTATAACAACAAATACTAAAAACAGAATAAAATTAATATTTAAAGGGGGCTCCCATACAACAAACGTGATTTTTTTATAATAATTGGTACGGAACCCTTCGTGCGCGAGTCCGACTCGCACTTGGCCGGTTTTTTTTTACACATCTCTTTTTTAGTATCTCCTTGCGCAGGTATGCTGGAAGAGATTTCTTTAGAAATAAGCATCACCTTTGTACTATTTTCTGTTCCTTTCTGTTATACTTAGTGTGTTAATAAATTCTTAATTATATAAATGAAATTGGACAAAATACTTTTAATGTCATTGCAATAATCATACATACATAAACTCACACCTTTTTCCCATGAGGGTAGACAGAAAACACAGAAATGTGTTTTCTATCTACCCGTCTGCTACGATTCTTACATACTCCTTTTGTCTCATCCACATTCATACATTAGGTCATACACGCACGCCGGTTGCGAATGACCTTTTTGAAAAATCTCACCAATAAGGTTAGTGTATAACCTTCTAGGGCGTTCCCTCCCGGCGTGCGTGCGTGATCATCTGAATTTTATTAACGAACTGGAGTATTAACTGTACGGCAACTGTGAACAGTTGCCGTACAGTAAGATGAATCTTAAATACCATATTGCGCAGGCATTCTTCTCTTTCCTATGATCCTAGTCTTTTTGATGGAAAGCGACGTAAACGCGCAGTTTGTCCAACTACTCAGTTCCACACCGCTTTCTCAAGTCGGCATTTTGGTTTTCTTGCAAACTATTTGTACAAAAAAAAAAAAAAAATTGTCAGTTTATTCACTACCAAATAAGCATTGCAAGATTAAAGTCTCAACCTGGTTGCAAAAATTAGAGTATGACACTACAGAGCAGTTACTTCTTGTACCCTCGTAATATTTAATAATCATTTTCTAGTTCACGACTGTATCACCCGACACATTTACGCCCACACTCATCCTACTTCTCCTCACACTTCATTTGCACACATCACCTACTCACTTCACAGGAGACTTAATTTCACACCCATTACACTACACCATATCTAATTTTGATTGGTTTGCGTTAATTAAGTTAGTCTGCCTTTTTCCTTTCTGCAATAAATAATTTATCTATGTGTTCGGATTAGCTGTTATATTATATGTAAATTACATTTAATTCGACGTGAGAGCCTTAGGATCTGTCACACAGGGTATTCTAGTATGGACGCCAGTCTCTCACAAAGTAACATATATTATGCATTTTGTTAAGAAGTCATTGTTATAACTGTATTTAAGAAAACAATGTGAACCTGTGTGAAGAGAAAAAATAAAGACATTGTATTGTATTGTATCATCATACAATTTTGCAGACACATCTCACCACATCTACATAAAAATAAACATCTAGGAAACTCATCAAAGAATAGTTAATCAGCATTTCTCCCTTACCCCATCTAGCAGCGCTACCTCGCATATACTATTGAATACGTCGTATTAATCCGCACCGACCCGGCTAGATCCTTTGATCCTGGCCACAAAGGAAACGCCACGTACCTGAACATATTCCACATAACTGGTACGGAATTATACTTCAAGATGTCTGCTTACCCCTCGTGGTATGAGCGTTATGATGCCAAATATTTTGGGAATTGTATGAAGTGTTTGGGTAAGTTGTGTTTGTTAAATTACTTTGGGGGTCTTGATCTTGTTTGCTCTTGTTCGTAAGTATAAGTATTCTTTTGGTTGTGACGAATACAGCGTTTTTTGCGCGCTCATCACAAAATTAGACAATTATCAACTTCTGTATAATTATACTGTTCTTAAGGTGAATGCTCCGACCAGCCCGCGAAATTCAAATTTTCTTACGTTTTTTGTAATTTACAGGCCAGTGCAAGGTTGTATGTTGATCAAAATATTATTCGCGGCTGTAAGACTTATGTATTTACAGAATTATAACGAATTTCGCGGACTGGTTGGAGCATTCACCTACATATGCTATTGTTTTATGTGTGCAAAAATCAATAAAAATGCTTTTTGAAGGGGTATTTAGAAACAGACGAAAAATGCTGTGTTTTCAAAATATTTTCCGAGCCAGATTTTTCAACATTGAAACATGCCTTGGCTTGAACGTATGACAATACAACTACCCATTTATTGAATTGAATATTCCTGCAAGAAAAAACTATTATCTACTTTGCTCGACCTGGGTCCATGCAGAACTGACCATCATCTGCCTAGCCTTTTCCCAAGTATTTTCGGGTTGGCTTCCAGTCTAACCGGATGCAGCTGAGTATTGTTATATGGCTGATCGCAATAGACCCAAAGATTGCGATCAGTTATAGATCAGAACCCATAGATTACAAAGTCATTAAATATAACGTCATTATCATCAGCCTATAATGTTCCCACTGCTGGGACACGGCCTCCTCTCAATGAAAGAGAATAATTAAATCATCATCATCATCAGCTTATTAATGTTCCCACTGTTGGGACACAGGCCTCCTTTCTATGTGAGGGAATGGGCTATGATCCACCACGCGGGCCCAGTGCGGATTGGTAGATGTCACATGTCTTCGAATTTTTGGTTCTAGGACATGCCGGTTTCCTCACGTTGTTTTCCTTCACCGTTTTGAGAGCAGTGGTGATGAAATAAATTACACAAAGTAATGCGCCTGCCTGGGTTCGAACCCACGCCTTACTATTCGTAAGTCGGGGCCGCCACCACTGGGCCACCGCTGCTCTCCCAAACTGTTAAATATAACTTTTTGCAAAAAATACCGACTTCAAAAAAAACACAAAATCATCTGCCTAGCCTTTTCCCAACTTTGTTGGGGTCGGCTTCCAGTCTAACCGGATACAGCTGAATACCAGTATTTTACATGGAGCGACTGCCTATCTGACCTCCACAACATAGTTAGTACCGGGTAATACGATACCCCTTGGTAAGACTGGTTGTCAGACTTTTTGGGCCTCCAACTACCTAACGACTGTCAAAGATCTACAAATGACAGCCGGGACCAACGGCTTAACGTGATTTCGGAGGCACGGAGGAAACTCGGTATGTAATGGGCGGTCACCCATCCACAGACCAACCTAGGCAAGCACGGCTTAACCTAACGATCGATCCGAGCGGCTGTTATTATTTAGCCACGAGCTCCTCGAGTTTTTCAAAAAAAAGAAAAACACAAAATAGTGAAAAATATAACTTTAGCTTCAGAAATCAATCAAACAAAGGTCACCGACTTCTGAAGCTTGACCTTTGTTTGATTGATTTGGATTTTTTGTCACCGGCTTCTGAAGCTAAAGCTATTTTTCACATTTTTGTGTAATTCTTTTTAAGTGTTTTTCTTTTTTTTTTGAAGTCGGTTTTATTTTTCGATAAAAAGTTTTTTATTTATGTTTCTATTTTTAGTTGTTCCCAAACAAGTCACCATTAATTTATTTTACATTATTAACAACGTCGTGGCATGGTTTATCTACACTAATATTATAAAGAGGTAACATTTTGTTTGTAAGTTTGTATGTAGGGGGTAATCTCCGGAAGTAATGAACCGATTTCAAAAATTCTTTCACCATTCGAAAGCTACATTCACCTTGAGTGACATAAGCTATATTTTATCCCCGGGATTTTTACTCCCACGGGAACGGGAACTACGCGGGTGAAACCGCGTGACGTCCGCTAGTCTCCAATAAATGGAACTTAACATTTATTTAATTACAACGGTTGTATTTAAACCAATTACTGTAACTAAAACTAGAACTAAAATAGTAAAAGATGACATAAAATTAAAAAAATATACAAAATAACAAAGTAAAGGTTCATACATTCATAAATTCCTCTCACAATACTTCTGGCATGCCAATTAAATCTTTCTCCATTCATCCGCAAACATACCTAACTTTCGAAATCTGGGTGTATTGTACGCATCTGCGTACCCCCCAGAACATAAAGGCGTGATGTTACGTCATGATGTTTATTGATGATTGTACGTCTATTTTTGAAGAGTTCCATTGTATATCTCCGAAGATCAGCATCAGATCTACACCAAATTTAAATGGGACCTCAGGAGTATTCTTTCAAATTAAAAAAAAAAACCGGCCAAGAGCGTGTCGGGCCACGCCCATTGTAGGGTTCCGTAGTTTCCCGTCCGTCACAATAAGTTTTCCCACTTATGAGTATAAAGGTGGGTATCCAGTATGTAAAAATGCTTGCATATACGAATATAGTACAAACTTAGTCCAGAAATTATTTTGTACAACTTTTTGTCTTTTTTGTACAAAAACTGTTGTTTCCATAAAGTTCAAAATGATTTTCCTAGAAAGTCCTTATAAAGTTCTACTTTTCAGATTTTTTTCATATTTTCTAAACTTATGGTTCATAAGTTAGAGGGGGGGGACATATTGTTTTTTACTTTTGGAGCGATTATTTCCGAAATTATTGACATTATCAAAAAATGATTTTAGAAAGCCCGTATTCATTTTTAAATACCTTTCCAACAATATATCACACGTTAGGACTGAAATAAAAAAAAAAATCACTTCCCACTTTACATATAGGGGGGCTACCCTAATAAAACATTTTTTTCAATATTTATTTTACCACTTTGTCGGCGTGATTGATATACATATTGGTACCAAATTTCAGCTTTCTAGTGCTAACGGTCACAGAGTTTAAGCGAGGACGGACGGACAGACATGGCGAAACTATAAGGGTTCCTAGTTGACTACGGAACCCTAAAAATGAGAATTGGTCCACAAATGGGGGAGAAATCAGGTAACATACATACAAAAAATACACACACACGAACACATAACCTCCTCCTTTTTTTGAAGTCGGTTAAAATATATTACTTATTATTTGAATCGGGTTTTGTTAACAATTTAATCGGTTTTAGTTTCTTTGCACGGAACCCTTGTCCTTTTTTAGGGTTCCGTACCCAAAGGGTAAAAACGGAACCCTATTACTAAGACTTCACTGTCTGTCCGTCTGTCCGTCTGTCTGTCGCCAGGCTGAATCTCATGAACCGTGACAGCTAGACAGTTGAAATTTTCACAGATGATGTATTTCTGTTGCCGCTATAACAACAAATACTAAATATAGTCAATGGTACGGAACCCTTCGTGTGCGAGTCCGACTCGCACTTGGCCGGTTTTTTTTTAAATAAAAGTAGACTAAGGGACTCCGTAAAACATCAGCTAGTAAATTAAATGATGTATTGAATTATTATGATTATTCATGTATTGTTTCTATTATTCTGTTTATCACGTGTTCTTAATTCTTTTTTTATTTATTCTAATTTTAATTTTGTGTTTGATGCTTTTTTTATTTAATGTTAACGACTTGTGTTTTTACTTTTATAAAGAACTGACCTATAATTCTTGGTAATAATGATTAATCATTAAACTAAACTGAAAGTGTGACGGAAAGGGTGTCCGTGGGGATAGTCAAAAGGAAACCACGGACCCAGGTCAACATAAAAATATATTAATAAAATAAACGGGTGTGGGTAGGTTTATGGTCACAAGTTTCTCCAAGCCCGCCCGGGGGTTTGCACGGTACTCTCCTGGCTCAGCCCGGCGTGACGATGACCGTAGCGGTGTGCCACGCTGCAGACGCCAGGTAGGGTGACGGACGGCAGATGATCGCGCCGACCCGTAGAAACCCGTCGCGGCCACGCAGGTAAAAGGTACCCGCTGCGGAGCCCGCGGTTAACTGGATGCCGGTAATATGGTTGTCAGCCGATAACTCGGACGTTAGCCGGAATCTTGAATGTCAGCCGGTATCTTGAACGTCAGCCGGAATCTTGAATGTCAGCCGGTATCTTGAACGTCAGCCGGAATCTTGAAAGTCAGCCGGAATCTTGAACCCTGGAAAATAACGTCCAGCGTGTCACGGAATGGCTAGCAGTCATCTCCGCTGATTGTGACACCAAGGCATAAGCAAAGCGAGAAATACCCGTGCGCCAATGAAGGTGATGTGTCACAATCAGTACGGAGTTTACATGAAGGTGGTGGTAAGCACGACATGATTTGCACATTTTGAGTGTCATGCGGTTTATTGTAACAATGTCAAATACACTCGGCTGAAGGCTACAATATTTAAGCATTTAAATGTGCATAGCAAAAACGGTGATAGAAAGTGGCTCACATCTTGAGACCACGTAGCTAGTGATACACAAAATATGAAAACGTGAATTGCTGTTCAAAACTTACCCAGTATGGGGTTACACCGACACAATACGAAAAGAGTTAGGTTACTAACAAAAATTAAAGCTGCCTGCTTCAAGCCCGAATATTCTAGATCACGAATACTTTCTCGAGATTTAATTTCCGAGGAAAAACCGCGTCTAATCTCTGGGAGCAGAATATTTCCAAAAAGGACTCGTCATCGCGAGTCCGTGACATTTATACTGACGTGTTTACGCATAGACAAGTCTTCACTCATTCGATGAGATAAGCGGCTTTCAGACTACGCTATAATATAATAGCATATAGTATCTAGTTCATAGCACAACAATATCGCGCACCATACATTGTTATGGACGCGTTCACACTGTACTGTACTATATATTATTGGCTTACTATACGCTATAAAATTGCGCGATGCACTGAATTCATGCTGTGCTATATCACGCGCCGCGCTCTTCCTCATCCCTCACCCCCGGCACTCTTCAAAGATCGCGGTCAACTGAGCTTGCTATATACTATAAATGCTTGCGATAATAGCGCATAATGTGAACGCCAAGCTATATAGCATTAGGTCCTTCTTTGCTATACTATATAGCACAATAGTATAGCGTAGTCTGAAAGCCGCTTTACACGTAACGCGCGCACAGCACTGGTAAAACAGCTAATTTTAGTCGTTTAGTAACTGAACGGCCCAATAAGTATGTATACTCTGTGGCGTTTGTTTTGACATTTAACTTAATTAAAGTGTTGAATAGTTTATGTTTACAAAGTAACGGTAGAAACTATTCTGAGTTTCTACAACGTTACAAAAGTCCCGTTCCCGTTTCGGAAATTAGCCGGAAAATACATACAGACAGACAAAAACTAAAAAAAAAAAAAGTTTTTTTTTGTTTTAAGTACAGTGTTTACTTTCATACGCATTCAGTAAAGTTCAGTTGTATGCTAGTATAGATTTTGATGAATGACATAAGTTATTTCTATATTTCATAATCCTCAAGGTTTTTTCCGAATCCATTACTCATTACGAAGTCTATGAAAATATTTGCCGAAATAATCCTCACTCTTTGCCCAGTCTTCTTCTTCGTCGTCACACTCTTGGCAGAGTGGTCGTGGTCGTCAAATCAGGGGTGGTGGCAAGCTTCACAATCCGTCGCCATTCCTCTCGTACTGTGGCTTTTCTTGTGCATTCGTGGAGTGGACCATTGAGTGCAGTTTTGTTGTAAAACCTACTAAGTAATAATACTTTTTGTTAGGTTTTATTGTCTTTTTGTAATGTAGATAAAAAGATATTTAAGTTTGAATTCTGAACTACTTAATTTTGAAGTTTAAAGAAATATAGCAACCATCGTACACGCTTACTTAGTTTTATTTTTTCATTTCGCTATTTCCACAATATTCAAATTACAATTACAACACGTTATCAGCACGAAGGCTCTGTATAATTTACCTACGATCGAATTTAAAAGGAGATTGGTGGTGAAATTGAAGATACCTAGTTAACATGACGTCTGCAGTTTCTGGTATGTCGCTAAATGGTATTCCAATACTTTGTAATCGAGAAGGATATACTGTGTGGAAATTTAAAATGCGAATGTTATTAATCCATGAAGGATTGTGGGAAACTGTAAGCGGAGTAGTTGTCGAAGGGAATAAGACGCCCGACGATGTACGAAAGGATGAAAAGGCTCTTTCTAAAATATGCCTAACTGTGGATGGTGCTGCTATTTCTATGGTTCGACCAGCTAAGACCGCAAAGGAAGCGTGGGATACTCTTATGAAATCCTACGAGGATCGAAGTTTGGGTCGTAAACTGTCATTGGAACGTAGGTTGTACAGATACTCCTTATCTGATTTTCCTGATTTAGAAGCATACTTAACGGCAATAACTACAACAGCACTAGACCTGGCCGATATTGGCAAAACCATAGAAGATAGTTCTTTAGCAGCTATTATATTGGGAGGTCTAACGTCTCGCTACGAGCCCATGATAATGGCGCTTGAGAATGGGAGCGTTGAAGTCACAACAAATTTGGTGAGGACTAAGCTGTTGAGCGAAATGACGAAAGAGACTAAAGATGATGTGACTGCGTTGCATACTAACAAGCAGGTTATTTGTTTTCGATGTAAGAAGCCAGGGCACAAGAGTCCTAATTGTCCTCTCAAAAAGAAGGAGAAAAAGGCAAAGGCGAGTTGCTCTACAGAAAGTTGTTCTAAAGATAAGGGACTGACTGCTTCTAGTTCAGGGAATATGGATGCATGTGTCACGGAATTGGCTTTGGGTGGTGTCACGGAACTGGCTTTGTCTGCACCAAGTGCTCCGATGTCTGAGAAGTGGATTATCGACTCTGGTGCGTCTACTTACATGACTCCACATGCTGAATGGTTTAATAGTTACCGACCCTGTGACGGGAAGATAACTGTAGCAAATGGTAAAAGTTTGCCGGCTGTAGGTTTAGGAGATGTTGCAATTGACACAAAAAACAACTTCAAGAAGATTTTAAATGTTGTACATGTTCCTGACCTAGATTGTAATTTACTCTCAGTCAAAAAGGCAGTAGAGAAAGGTTTCTCGATTGTTTTTGATACAAATGGCTGTAATTTTTATAATTCTAATGATGTTTCTTTTATGAATGATCCTGTTTTACATGGTTCTATTTGTGGTGGATTGTACACTTTAGATTGTACAGTAAAACCGCAAGGTGTTTCAGCTTATAATGTTCACACTAATTTGTCCCAGTTTCAGCTTTGGCATAAGCGTCTAGGACATCTCTGCCGAATTGGTATGGATCTACTCAAAAAAGGTCTAGCTGTTGGTGTTGAGTATACTAAGGTTGACAAAGAACCATGCGTAGCTTGTGTAAAGGGTAAGCAGGCCCGGAAGCCTTTCAAAGGGATAAAGTATAAGAAGGCTTCGTCACCATTAGAATTGGTCCATACGGACGTTTGTGGTCCCCTGAAGTTGTTTTGAGCCCTAATGTCATTAATCTTTTTTCACAAACTTCTTCAGATACCACATCGCCACAGGAGATTTCTATCTCATCTGCTTCTACTTCTTCACCTTCTATGGAGCTAGAGCAAGTTGACGGTTTTGTGGACGCGACTGATGAAGCTGGTGGGGTTGGTGACACGGAGTCTTTACATTCGGGTGAACAACTTGATCTGTCCTTGGTTCCTTCAGATGAACCTAACGATGTTTGTTCTGAGAGAAGGTATCCTGAAAGAGTACGTAAACCTCCAGATTATTATTCATACGGTACTCACGGTGTTGATTTATTGTATGATGATCCGAAAAGTTATCGTGAAGCTATTAATAGCGATGATAAAGATAACTGGATCTCCGCAATGAAGGATGAGTACAATGCCTTATTGAATAAGCAGACTTGGACATTAGTGGATAAACCAAATAAAAAGGTTATTCCATGTAAATGGGTGTTCAAGATAAAGAGGGACGCGAACGGTGCAATAGTCCAGTATAAGGCGCGACTAGTTGCCAAAGGTTTTAGTCAAGTTTGGGGAACTGACTATAACGAGACTTTTGCCCCTGTGGTTCGAAATTCATCTTTGCGTACCCTTATAGCGTTAGCGGCAGAAATGGATTTAAAGATCCAACACATGGATGTCGATACCGCATTCCTCAACGGGGATTTAGAGGAGGAGGTGTACATGCAACAGCCTGAGGGATTTGCTGAGCAAGGGGCAGAAGGTAAAGTCTGTTTGCTCAGAAAATCCATTTATGGTTTGAAGCAGGCAGCTCGAGCCTGGAATATCAAGTTGCATCAAATTTTATCAAAAATTGGTTTTGCACGAATATCTGCGGAATCATGTGTTTACTTGAAAAAGTTTGGTAATGAAACCATAATACTTGCAGTCTATGTTGACGATCTAATTGTTTTTTACAAAGAAAAAAGTTTGTTTGACGCTGTCAAAAATGACTTGGAAATTTTTTTCTCGCTAAAAGATTTGGGTGCATTGTCGTATTGTTTAGGCTTAAATATTAACCGTGTTGACGATAAAATCGTAGTCAGTCAGAAGACCTATATCCAGGCAGTGTTGGACCGGTTTAATATCCGAGATTGCAAGGAGATGTCTACACCTTTGGAGAATAACAAGTTGGAGAGAGGTAATCCAACATCTTTTGGTGAATATCCTTACCAAAACTTGATAGGATGTCTCATGTACCTAGCTGTAAACACGAGACCTGATGTAGCTTATGCCACAAGCTATTTAAGTCAGTTTAATAACTGTTATGATAAGAGGCATTGGTTGGCCGCTAAAAGGGTGTTACAGTATTTGAAAGGTACTATGGATTACTGTATTACTTACAGGAAAGACGGTAGACGTCTGTGTGGATACACGGATGCTGACTGGGCAAACTGTGTACATGACCGTCGGTCGTACACTGGTTACTACTTCACGCTAGCGGGTGGACCTATTAGCTGGGAGTGTAAGAAGCAGCCGACGGTAGCATTATCGTCTACAGAAGCTGAGTATATGTCCTTGGCCAGTGCTGCAAAGGAGGCTATTTTCCTCAGACGGTTAGTGTGTGACATTACAGGTTTTGCTGATAGGGTGTTGCTATACAACGATAGTCAAAGTGCACAGAAACTTGTGCTCAATCCAATCCACCACAACAGAACCAAACACATTGATACGAGATATCATTTTATTCGTGAAAAGGTTACTGAGGGTCTTATAGATATAAAGTTTATACCTACGGATAAAATGACAGCCGATGTTTTAACCAAGCCCTTAAGGCGCGTCGCTCATCTTAGGTGCGTTGTTAATATGGGTTTAGTGATAAATAGGTAGAATAGTTTTCTATTTATTTATTTTTCGTCGGTTTAATGTCATGTGTGTGTTTTTTTGTCATCTGGTAGTAATGTTGTTCTTTTCTATTGTGCTTAGCATTACTGCTTTATCTTTTTATTTCCATTAAGGGCGGATGTTGTAAAACCTACTAAGTAATAATACTTTTTGTTAGGTTTTATTGTCTTTTTGTAATGTAGATAAAAAGATATTTAAGTTTGAATTCTGAACTACTTAATTTTGAAGTTTAAAGAAATATAGCAACCATCGTACACGCTTACTTAGTTTTATTTTTTCATTTCGCTATTTCCACAATATTCAAATTACAATTACAACAAGTTTTAACTTGGTCGGTCCAACGCATTGGTGACCTGCCGCGCGCTCTTGTGCCTTCAACCTTTCCCTGCACTACAAGTCGCTCCACAGATGTGTCTTCTTGACGTGTGATATGATCAAAGAAAGTGAGGATACGACATTGGACGATGGAAGAAAGACGCTGTTTGATTCGCAGTTCCTGGAGGATTGAGTCGTTGGTTCGGAACTGTGTCCAGGTTCCAGCACTACATTTCGAGGGCGTCTATCTTCTTTTTCTCGCTTTCTCTTAAAGTCCATGTTTCAACACCGTAAAGAAATATAGGAAACACTAAAGCCCTGATAGGTCTCACTTTATTGGCCTTTGTGATGTTTCTGCTTCTCCATATTTTTCCAAGCCGATCCATGAAGGACCTGGTAATAGCCATACGCCGTTTGATCTCTTGCCCAGTAGGTAAGTAATAAATAGGTTATTTTGAGAACCTTGAGAGGTTAGAAGTTGGCAGACACTTAGCTAAAAATAGGTTTGGTCTAAGTCCATATTTTGTTAGCACTTTGTGAAAAACCCCTAGTCCACTTTGTAAACATGAAACTATACAACTTAATAGGAATATTACGAAAATCATAGTTTCTACCTAAAGATTTCTGAAATTAGACTAAGTACTGTAATAATTCAGGTTGTAATAACGGGCGTACTAAGATTATAGCACCGGAGAAGAAAGGTTTCAAATTCTTGGAAAGTTCTAGATTGTCTTTATTCTTTAATCGAAGGTTATTTAGGTTAGAGACGTATTAGTTGCTTGAAGTTTTTAGATAAGAAAAATAAATCAGGCGGGCCATTTGTCTAAACAGCTACTGAATTCTTCAACCAGCCAAAAACCAAGATGTCAGGTGGTATTATTAAATATTTCTTAAAAAACTAATACATAATATACTGGATGACTTTTTTATCACTTTCCAAAAAAAATGGGTATATTATGTGAAGGAGTAGAAGCTTATGGCATACCTTGTTTTTTTTTTCTTTTTTCCACAGCATAGAAAAAATATTAATCCATCATCAAAAAACGCTACAAATTTCAAGTAAACTTTTCATATTTATAACAAAGAAAGATAAATTTTGAAAAAAGAAAAAATGAAAAATATAGAATTTCAAATCATACGCATTAAGCGTATGATTTGAATTTCTATATTTTTCATTTTTCTTTCGCAAAAAAAAAAACACTAAGTACCTATGCCATTTGCTTCTACTCCGTTAACCTATTATACCCATTTTTTTTGGAAAGTGATAAAAAAGTCACCTGTATACTCGACCTGGACATTGAATCCATGCAGAACTAGATCAATGAGGCATGAAGCAACTTGGCAGTTTCTGCCAGGAGGAATAAAGATCATTATCATCATGATATCAGCCCGGAATCACCCACTGCTGGGTATAGGCCTTCCCTTTCTTCCGCCACACTTCCCGGTTCTGTGCGTCTCTGATCCAGGTGTTTCCCGCGACTTTGACGATATCGTCAACCCAACGAGCTTTAGATCGGCCCTGGTTTCTTTGGCCAAACCTTGGCCATCACTCGGACAAAGCTTTGCTCCATCGGCCATTTTCGTGTCTATCCAGCACCCCTAGCCAAGTTGACAAGCTACGTACAATCGTTAACACTAGTAGAAAACTATTCAAATGAATGTGAATGACATCATCTCAACGTTAAATCACGTGATTAACACAAACGAATAGAAAATTCGTAGACAAGTTAACATCGTTCAAAATGATAGAATATAATGTTATCGTTTCTACAATGTTGATCGCTAAACTCTTTGGTAGGAACGCTCGCCATAGACTAAAGTGTAGGTTTTTTCTACGGACATTAGAGAACGAGCGCTCGACTTAGTCGTGTCAACTTGGCTACCAATTTAGCGCTTTCTACATCGCTTACGCCGAGGCGTTTACGATTGTAGAAAGAGAATCGATACGAAACGTTTGTAACTTGGCTAGGGGTGCAGATTTTCTGCCTAGGTCCACTTGAGGCGCACCGCCCGGGTTCATTTAACTGATATGACCACTTATGCAGTAATATAAAGCGTGGCACAGAGGACGTGCGACTACAAGCTAAAGGATAAGCGACATTCGTCTTGCGACTGTGACAGATCATAAAACAAATGACAAAAGCTTTTTCGAGCATGCAGGGTCACCGAGACCCGACTTGCAGAGCAACGGTACTCAGACAAATGAAACAAGTGAAGCGCGAGTGTGTCTCCATTCGCAAATTGCATAGCCCGGGACAGAGCCGATCATCAAGATTCAATCAGTTTACCAAAAAGGCTTTTTACATTGAATAAACACTCAATATCAGGAACTCCTGACCAAAATCGAACCTCGCCTTTCATGTCATATCGATGGACCCAATCTCTAAGCATTATTTTGTCCAGTGATCCAGAAAATTTGCTTTTAGGAACTTCGCGACGTGGCATAAAATATTTAATCGAAAATAATCTCTGTGGACTAATCGAGCCGGTTTAGGAGCTGTAAAAGCGGCAATTTTCAGGGTACTTCGTTTTTAAGGCTTTCCAATGATGATGTAAAGACTTGTGATTTGAGCTTTAGATTTTTTTTTTCATGAAGCTGTAGGCTCTCCTCACATAAAGACTTGACGGCACGGTTGGCGCAAAGGCTGAGCGATTGGCTGATGCGCTGTGTGTCGCGGGTTCGGTGCTCGCACAGAACAATAAATTAATACAGGCATAAAGGTGTGTGGGCTTGTGGCTCCGGGGTTGCGGGACTGTTTGAAAGAGATACCTTGGCCCCGGAACACAAAGGGCGATGAAGGAACATGGATGGGTTTTAGTCAGTCTAAGGTAAAAGTCTGACACTCCCTCCTGCTCCGCCTAGAGCGGGAGGAGTCATTTGATGATTTCTCATCCGAAAAAAAGGGGCTTGTAGCTAAATAACAACATCCCCGATATTCACAGTAAAGCCATCGCTTGCTTAGGTCCGTTCGTTGGAAGATGATCATTCATATGCCGAGACCCCTCCGCCGTGCCTCAGAAAGCACGTTAAATTGTTGGTCTAGTCTGTTGTTCGCAGATCTATTACAGTCGTTTTTTTTCAGCGGGTGTATACGTTGGTTGTGAAAGTCAGAATAGGACGTCACTCCATGGAAAATACTGGTATTAAACTGCATCCTGTTAGACTGGAAGTCGCCCCTATATTGGTGGGGAACAGACTAGGTAAATGATGATGTTCTTGTCTTCCTAACAGTTTTGCAGTTATGGAACACTGCACCAAAGCCACCATCATCAAAACCATCTCTTGCCGCCGATGTGTCGAGTCTATTGAATATCTGTAAAACTGTGATCAATCATCTTCCATCTGACGCTGTTCTGTAAAAAACAAACTCTAAATTTAACACACCTGAAAAATTCACAATATCTCTCCCAATATCTTTAACATAAACCTCAAAATCGATTTTCATAGCAGACATTCTATTAACCGTATCACGGCAATTTCGGCAGCTCGTACGTGCGACACAATATTACGGCGGTAACCTTCACCTCTTCAGTCTGCTAAGTGTGGCTCCACACGACACGACAACGGGTGACGATAAGAGTAACATCTACTTCAGACGAGAGATCGTATGTAATCTGTTCGAGTTCCGTTGTAGTGAATGTGGTTGAGTGATACAATTTTGTACGTCTTTGTAAAGTTTATTTGACAGATTTCTAGTTGAAAATGACTGTTACGGGAGTTATTCTTCAGTCATGTGTATTGTTTATAAGCAACTGGCTTTCAACCAGTTTTGCGTGCGTTGGAGTTAAAATATAAAATAGAAAGTTTAGATGACCTTTACGTCTACCTTGGATAATATAAATCTGGTCTTATCGCGCTGCCCACCTCATTATCAGCCTACAGCAATCCACAGCATAAGAACATACGCCTCGTCAATCGCCCGCTACTCAACTCGATCCTCAGCAACTCTCATCCAGTTGCCACCAGCCACCATGTGAAGATCGTCGCACCAGCAAGCCTGAGGACGTCCCACCTCTTACGTGTCGATTTGCTGCCCAAGCTGGTCACGGTGTAGAAAAATAACGTAGGTGTTTACGATTATGATCTTTCTACAGCGTGACCTACTCATACAGTATTTTTTGTATTTTGCAGTGAAAAAAACTGCACGTTCCTAACGACCATACTTCCGACTCTCAAGCTAGGTGGAGCGCCGATTTTCGCAGGCTGGTAGAAGGTGGATGCAAGTTGCCGAGAAGGGATTTCAATGGCGTGTGTTTCGAGAGGATCCGTTCTAAGGATCCCCTGCAGTTGTTTAGTTAGTTGTTTTTAGAATTTTCATCAGTGCCGATGATGACAATGACAAAAAAAATCTTGATTGAACAAGCATTTGTATTCAAGAAACATTTCCGAATGCAAATAAAGTGAACTTACTCAGCACTCTCCACCTTGTTTTCATCAAGGAAAATATTGGAAAAATACCTTCACTTTATCGTGTTAAAATGTTCACGGATGAATCTCATTTACTCAAGATGCTGGTGTCAACTTATTCGTTTCTTGTTACGGTGGCAAAGTCAATTTTAAGACGTTCCTTTTTGGTGATAGGCTGTGTATTGAGTTTAAGCGTCATTCAGCGCTTTATTGCATCATGTTCCACTTGGAAAATGTCACACTTTGTCGATATGAGTTGATTCGATTTTCGTTCATGATTTGTTGGCTATTTTTGGATGTGAGCAAATGAGTTTCGAATTTTTTATCGAGAAAGTCAAAGCCATATTTATGAATATGCATGAAAATAATGGCATTACTTCGACCTGTGTCTTCTTTTTCCAAAGAAGCTTGTTTTTATCAGTGTTCCTACTTCAAAAAGCTGAGTCAATTTTAAACGAAGGACCGCATGTTTTCAGTTCCACAATCGCCTGATTGGTTAAAAGTAAATCATAATCCACACACGATTCCACTAACTAAAGCTCTATTGATTTGTTTGTTATCGATTGTGTAATGTGTATGGACCGCCAGTATTATAATAGTGGCTATACAAGTTGCAGGGCGAGTGCGAGAGTGTAGAGCCAAGCGAGAAACACCGAGATATACACCCTTGCAATCGCCCTGCCTCGGAGTGACTCGATGAGAGTGTTCAGTCATCTTACGGAATGCTAATGCGATACTCTGGCTACTTTATGAAACCTTGATTGTAACTTTTGAGTAGGGTTGTGAATGAGGTGTGAATGAAGTCGGTCACTTTACTTCCAAATTTTAAAAAAAATTGAGGGCTCAGGCGCAAAATGTCTCTTTCGCAAAATGTCTGCTGGTAGTATACTAAGTCTATGGCTGGTAGTAAAATGTCTCTTTCTCGTAATATCGCTTTCTAAAAATGTCGCTTTTGCAGAACTCAAAAAGTCGCTTTATCACAATGCCTCTTTCGCAGAAAATCTCTTTCGCAAAATGCAAACGTTTTCTTTAGCAGCTTTTTTTTATAATAAATGGCTATTTAGGCAACACCAAAGTTCAGAAGCTTCAACCACCAACAGCTGAAAAATTAATTTCTATACATTTCAATCCTGACGTGACCTCCATTAATTCCTCATCATGGCGTCATGCTATTCAATATAATACATTATACAACGACTTAACATTGAATCGAATGACCTGTGTTCACGCTCCAAAAACCATAACTTCTAATTAAATCAAGATTACAATACCTTTTAGTTTGAACAAAACTATTTTGCTTAGTATTTAAATTAGCTTGTTTTATCGCAACGAAAATAAGGCTGCGGATGCATGAGCGGTTTGAGCGCAAACTATGTTGTGGTCTTCTATAAGTAAAGGGCTAAAGATACGTAATACCTTCCGTTATCCATTATTACTTTTTAGGGTTCCGTACCCAAAGGGTAAAAACGGAACCCTATTACTAAGACTTCGCTGTCTGTCCGTCTGTCCGTCTGTCCGTCTGTCCATCTGTCCGTCTGTCCGTCTGTCCGTCTGTCTGTCACCAGGCTGTATCTCATGAACCGTGACAGCTAGACAGTTGAAATTTTCACAGATGATGTATTTCTGTTGCCGCTATAACAACAAATACTAAAAACAGAATAAAATTAATATTTAAGGGGGGCTCCCATCCGGGGTTGCGGGACTGTTCCCGGGGTTGCGGGACTGTTCGAAAGAGATACCGTGGCCCCGGAACACAAAGGGCGATGAAGGAACATGGATGGGTTTTAGTCAGTAAAAGTCTGACACTCCCTCCTGCTCCGCCCAGAGCGGGAGGAGTTATTTGATGATTTCCCATACGAAAAAAAAAAAAAAAAAAAAAGGGGGGGCTCCCATACAACAAACGTGATTTTTTTGCCGTTTTGTCTAATGTATAGATAATGGTACGGAACCCTTCGTGCGCGAGTCCGACTCGCACTTGGCCGGTTTTTTATAATATGTTTTGCCTTCACTGTCTATCTGTTGGTGGAGATCACAAATAAACATAACATAACATTGTAATAATTCTAGATCTAAATAACATTGAAATAATTTAAATATTACTATTATTAAATAAATAACTAATCTGTATGATATTGCATTAATTTGAGTCATTCGTCATCTGGCGACTGTGAATCTCGCGACTGGTCGCGAGTTGGCACCTTCCAATTTTTATTTATTTTGTTGTCGTCAACTCGCGCCACCTACGTAAAATACGTCAGATGTACCTACAGTCAACTACGTAAACTTCTAATAAAATGTATTAACAAAAAAAAACATAAAAAGGTTGCGGTTGAGTTACTTCCACTGACAATTTTTTAAAATTCCAGTCATATCTATAGTGGCGACCCGATTGGCGCAGCGGTAGTGAGGCTGCCTTACGTTCTTAGGGTCCCGGGTTCGAATCCCGGTCGGAGCAAATGTTTGTGTGATGAGCTTGGACATTTGTTTCCGAGTCATGGATGTTCATATGTATAATATTAAGTATGTATTTAAAAACAAAAAGTATCTATGTAGTATATCAACCATCTGGTGTCCACAACACAAGCCTCGTTGCTTAGTGTGGCACTAGATGGTGTTGTGTATAATGTCCAGCAATATTTATTTATATTTATCTATTCCCATTACAATATGAATAAGGTTTATGTTGGCGACCACTGACAAGTTAACCATAACAACAGCTGTGAAAGAAATGTAATTTGGACGATGCATTTATTTGCAGAACGCTTGGGCGGTTACGCCTGCTCCGCAAACCTTTTGTTTCGAGCCTACACGAAACTGAATTGTTGCTTCGGTGTTGGACAGTCTCATTCACTTGCGAACAATCGCTGTCCATTGAGATTCTGAAGCGTGTCGGCTAGTATTCGACAGTGGTTTATTTGAGGTTTTCGGAATACACGTACGCTGAATGGAGATAAATGTAATTCTGCAAAATTGGAACGTTACATGCAAGTTTTGTATCATGTTATACGTGTAGCACCATGTAGTGTTTTTTTGCGTAGTATTTGGGATTTAGGGCCCATGTGGTGCATTGCAATCTATGCCGTCTCAGAGAAAGGCCAGTGTCTAAGGTAAAACTTGATTGAATTCATAGTGCTATTTGAGATCTATTCAATTTTGATTTTGGTGACAATGATCTTTATTTTACAAGCTTTTTAGGGTTTAGTAGTCCTGACAAGGAACCCTTATAGTTTCGTCTTGTCCGTCTGTCTGTCTGTCTGTCTGTCCGAGGGTTTGCTAAGAGACCGTATTACGGGAAAGCTGTAATTTTGTGGAGGTATGAATATCAATTTATTATGCCGAAAATAGGTTAAATACAATTTTGGAAAATATATTTTTTTAGGGTAGCTCCCTACATGTGAAGTGGGAATGATTTTGTTTTCGTCGTCTACCCCATCGTGTGGGGTATCGTTGAATAGGTCTTTTAAAATGACTTCGGGGTTTTTAATACTATTTTTCGATTTAATTAAGCTCCATTTACGAAATATTAAACTTTAAAGTGAAAAGTTTTGATCGATTAGAGCGTCCCCCCCCCCCCCCCTCTAAAAGCTAAACTGCTGGCTTTAAAATTCTGGAAAAATTCATGATCACAGTGCATTTTATGAACTTTAAAGGAAAACTATAGCAGTTAAGATTACTTTATTAGTTTAGCAGTAATAGTCGTTGAACTGGGGTGTTGGATAATTTTGTACCAAATACAAAATCCTTAGAATAAATCCTATAAAGTGACTAAGATGAAGTAGTTGCTTGTTTAAAACGGGTAAAGACTTGCATTGAAAAACAATATAAACTAAAAAAAACATAATATATTATCATAAGTTTCACAAAGCTGCCGCTAGATGGCGCTATACCAACGGGTTCGTTCTATATTGTGATAACGGGCTACTATGGAACCTTACACTGCGCGTGGCCCGACACGCACTTGGCCGGTTTTTTTTTAAGAAGCAACTGTCTTTTTTTCAATCACAATAATTGAGGTTAACTTGAACGATATTTGATTTGATACGTATAGACTGAATTCCATATTATTATTTGTCACTTAAGACATCATGTCAACAAAGCAGAGTAGGTATTTCTAAGGCGTTCCAAACGTCACATGTGACAGCAGCCTGCCGCGTTTCACACGCGAACTTATCGGTACGAAACAGCACGCAAACTTTCATAATCAATAGCTTTGACTTTTACGTAATAAAGTCTTACAACCGTCTATGTAAGAGAAAAGTAATGGGCAATTTTCCAGTGACGTTTATCACAACGCTTCAGTATACATCAATAGATGGCGCTGATCAGTCTTAGGAATATGTTTAAGCGGCGTTCTATTAAAGTTCCAATGAAAATAGTATTTATTACGTATTATAATATAGGTCAATGGTAAAATCTTTTAGCAGGGCAAAAAAACTCTCCTAGACACTTCAAACTCATTGTCTAATCAAATTTCTTTATTAGTCATTGTTGTATATAAAGTGAGAACTGTAAAGAACCTTTTTTCTGTCAATCATTTTTAACCTAAAAAGTCTACTGTTCTTTTGCACCACTGAACTGAAATAAAAGTTTTTGTATGGTTTTTGCTATTGTTCTTCTGAGTGTTTTTGCGTTACGTCTAAACTCCTGGTGCGTCGAGTCGATCTTAGGTTCCTCCGTACTTCAGTTAAGGCTATTAAAACGAGCCATTTTATTACTTCTAAGATTGATCAGTGCCATCTATTTCGTTCATAAAAAGCACTGGAAAATTCCCCATGGCGGCTAATCTCTACGGAGACTAACCATAGACGCGGGAGAAAGGACAGTGCCCAAGTAAATGCGCTTGTGCACTTTCTCACTCGCTCTCATAGTCTGATAGTCATACATGACGAGAGACAGATCAGGCACAAGACCAACGGCATAACCTTCCTTTTTAAAGTACAAGAGCAACCGTCAACTGCCAACTTCCAAATTCCAGGCCGCTAATGAAAAAATTCTAATGTAAAAGCTAATAACACTGCTCGGAGCCTCATCACTAACCATGGCCCTTCTCCTGTTTTAGTCTTTGTGCAACTTTCACACACAGGACAGGTCCTTCAGCTGCACTTTGAAGGACCTGTCCGAAACCACTACCAACGCCGTCGATAAGGCATATTTCTAGTCGAACCTGATTAGACTTAAACAATTATGGGAATAATTATCGTCACGACGAAGTAGACTGCCCAAACTGGGAATCGAACATATACCCCACGTTCAGTTTTCGATTTTGTAAACAAGAGACCCACGGGACAGAAGAAAAAAAAAATTAATGAAAATAAAGACTTAATGACTTATAAAACGTAATTATTACAAAAGTAGACACTAAAGTAATTATTTTTCATTAGCAGGTAGCACCTGTGATTAAAATTATGAGAGTTTGTTCGATCTTCGTTGGGGTAAAATTGTATTATGGAAGTAATTGGAAAATTGATGTAAGCTTTAAACGTTTCTTGTTAACTCCGATGTGTTTACTTTGAGCACAATAAGTGCTTTATATTCTGTAAGGTTAAACTCGTTTATTTATCATCAAAAATAGGTTTACTTTTACGTGGAACATGTAAAAGTTTTCGTACAATGTTTTTTTCATATGTAAAGTTTTAGTGTAAATTCTACAAAAGAGATAAAAATCCCCAAAGTGTTAGACAGAGGTGTAACAGTATTAAATTCACATAACTTAAAATACCTATTGCCTTAAGGGGACATTAGGAGCTAAACGCGAGTTTTATAATGCAAAAAAGCATAAGATTCACTGCAATAAACAAAACCAGAAAAATATATGATATTCTTCAGGATATATGATAGTGTTTTCAAAACATAATACAACTAATTTTACTCATTAAAAAAAATCACGAACTTATCTCTAATAAAAATGTCTTTTAACGAGTAAAAACCATACTAAAATACATGCGGTCATTCTAATTTTTTTTCTGTTTTATTTTTGTAAGTCCAATCAATAGAATTTTTGTAAATCGCAAAAAACCACTCATTTCGCACTAATCGGCCCGCAGTGACTGACGTAACAACCACTTTGTAGTGAAGGCTGATTAGAACTTTATTCTAACAGTATTTCAAACGAACTTTGAACCACCACAAATATAGTAATTTAGCTTCCTAATTTAGCTCCTGTTGAAGTTATGTTTAAGTCTCATGTAATACGGAGCCTACCTAAAGGAAAACCCATTTAAAACTTTGCCTGACTTGGGAATCGAAGCAAAAACGTGCTCAAAACTTGCACTTCTCACCACTAGATCAATAATAGTGGTCAAAATATTTCGTCATAATGATTATTGCAGCCAAATTCCCTTAACCGATGTTTAATTTCCGGGGTTAATTACTAAAAGCTTATGTTCAGCTTGTTAATCACTGTAAATCCGACCTTAATTCCACTAGCATACCGACACATGTAACTCGATCGTTATAATCAAAAGCAATGAGCCATTAATAGGTTATTAAACTAAACAGATTATCCGTCTCATTGTCCATGACAATTCAAGTGTGGGATTGTGAGTAAGGGTCCACGAATTAGGCACATTCTGGGCGTATTTAACCGACGAAAACAATCGCGGTTAGTACTAATGTAAGCTACGTTTAAGAGTTATCAAAACGCAATGAGCAATAAATAAATAAATAATATTGGTGTCATCAGCTTATTAATGTTCTCACTACTGGGACACAGGCCTCCTCTCAATGAGAGAGAATATGGGCTATAATACTCTGTGGCTATAATCCACCACGCGGGCCCAGTGCGGATTGGTAGATGTCACATGTCTCCGAATTTTTGGTTCTAGGACATGCCGGTTTCCTCACGATGTTTTCCTTCAGCGTTTTGAGAGCAGTGGTGATGAAATAAATTACACAAAGTAACGCGCCTGGCCTGTCTGGGTTCGAACTCACGACTTACTGTTCGTAAGTCGAGGCCGCCACCACTGAGCCACCGCTGCTCTATTACAACAACAAAAACAACAGCCCATAACGTCCACTGCTGGACATAAGCCTCTCCCATGATGGGAGGAATTTGCCGTAATCTCCACGCTTGGCAGGCGGATTGGAGATCGCAGTGATGAAAGACTAACAGAAAACGCTGCTGCCCATTCTCAGGTCTACGGAGGCGCAAGGTGTTCTGCCTCAGACATTAGTCGCCTTATACGACACCCGTGAGTGTAATGGGTTGGTTCTATTCTAGTCTGCCGGATACCACACGGTTTAATTAATACAATATTATAATATTGGTGTGTCTGTTTGTAACTTCAAAATGACAGCTTGTTATTAGATACATATCAAAGTGTAGGTACGTAATATACGGTACTAATAACAAAAACATATTTTTGTCTATCTGTCCGTCTGTCTGTTTGTTCCGGCTAATCTCCGAAACGGTTTGACCGATTTTGACAGGACTTTAACAGGCAAACATCTGACGTCATATGACGTAACTTAGGCTACTTTTATTTTAGAAAAAGGATTAGGGTCCGTGCAAAAAAAAATAGTATCGTATTTCGGACTATTTGTATGTATTTAAATTTTATTATATTATTATTAATTTGTTTTATCAGCATTGCCATCCAACGTGGCAATGCTGCCAGCCTTCTGGGCACTTTTCCTGTTGACAGCGATGTGGACGAATTTTTCGACGCCCTGTAACCCTTTTTGATACTTGTAAATATTTTTATTTCTATTATAGAGTTAGTATGTAGGTAAATAATGTCTACATTAAACTTTACAAGAGAAGACGAAATAAATCTTAATAAACAACCAACGTCAAAAAAAACTCTTATCTTAAAACAATCAAAAAGTTTAATAATTATAATATAAATACTGGATCGAAATGTGGTAGTTTGTTTACCTACATACTAATACATATAATATGTATTATTATATGTAATAATATGTAGGTACCCATTTATGTGTTTTTAATTTATGATTACATAAGGGTATAGCTCTTATTTATTTTTATTGGACTCTATCACAATGCTATCCTATTTGGCCCAAAGGTTGACTCTAGAGAATGCCTTGTGGCATTAAGTCCACCTAAGTACCACCCTTGTACATGAAGTTTAAATAAATATATAAATAACACCCTTGAAATTGTTAATCAAATCCGATTGACATAAGGAAGTAATATTTTTATAACAATTACGAAGGTAATGGGCAACAGCTAGAACGTTATAAATCATATCAATACAGACACTCCAATCAGCAATCCATTAGCCAAGGAAGACAGTGTCCATAATTACAGCTAATTGGGACAATCTAATTCAGTAGTCATGATTACCTACCAGTGCATGTATTGTAATCGTAGGATGATTGTGTGTATGTTATCGGCAATCTGTATTATCTGGTATTCTACAATCCGTAGCCTAAGCATTCTACACCGTGATAAATCGTTCAGGCGAAAGATGAAGTATAATTTAATCATGCTTTGCTTGGGCATTAGCAAGCTTCGAATGTTCAGCCGGCAATCTGTACAATCATCACTAGCACCAATAGTAAAAATGTTTTTGTTCGTTATTTTATCCCATGTGGCAAGGTTATTTCCATCAACCAGTCACAAATCCAACTACATAGCCACTACTAAGACATTCCAGATGGAAAAACAATCAATCACACTTTGCCCGACCTGGCAATCGAACCCAGGACGTAATGCTCAGATCATCAGGGCAAACAACAACACTGGGGTGCATGAAAGGAGCCTTCTCAAGCGACGTATCGACTGAGTCACTATACGTCCGGCGGCGGCGCACTTTGGGCGGTCAGCGAACCCCCTGATGACTAGCTAATCCTTTCGCGACGATGGAAATCTTAAGTCAACTTATATACCAGCTTTGTGCGAAGTTTCTGTCAACATCGAAGGGTTCTCACAAGAAAAATCGGAGATAATAATATATAAATAAAAAAACGTTTATTGATCTCCACAAGTTACATTGTTATAATATAGGTTGACACGTAGTTTGGCAGAAAGTTGTAATTTGTGGAAGATCTGGAGTCTAAACTAAGCCTAGGCTTGTATTTTAGAACTCCGTGGCCCCGGAACACAAAGGGCGATGAAGGAACATGGATGGGTTTTAGTAAGTAAAAGTCTGACACTCCCTCTTGCTCCGCCCAGAACGGGAGGAGTCATTTGATGATTACCCAACCGAAAAAAAAGGCCCCCCATCACATCACAAATAGTGGTTGTCAACATAGAAATAGTACGAAAATTGGTGACAGTGTGTGTGTGCATGTTATGTGTGTGTGTGTATAATATTTAAGTAAGTATGTATAGATTTATTGCATAGTTATTATTTTATGAATATTTATATACCTATATATACAAATACATTTATATGTATTTATACATAGGGAATTTATTCAATAAAAGATTATAATATTACCTACAAGCTACAAGTAAACCGTCGTGTCCGTCGTGTTAATTTAACCATTTTAATTTGTGTGTTTTGTCCTGTGCGGCCTATTAGATGATTCTTCTTTGTTTTTTTCTTTCTAAGTATGTGTACGTGTGTGTGTGGAGATTCTTTTCGATGTCTACCGCAAAACTGACTGTGACATTCTTTGCGTCCAAGAGACCAACCGAGATGAAACCCAATGTCGGCCACACATCGATGGACTTACGCTCATCGCCGAGATATGTCACCCGAAGCACGGTAACGCAGTGTTTGCTGCTCCCGGCGTAAGCATACTATCTACCTAGATTGCCATCGACACACTAAGAAGAAGACAAACAATCTTTGAAAGCAATAAAACTTCGTCTCACTTTCCCGTCTTTCCCCACAAACTTGAGCAGTTAAACAGTATGAAAAATGAGCAAAGCTATACAATATCGCGGTATTAAGCGAAAGTGCAAACAAAACGCTTAAACATTCCACTAATGACTCCGTGGATGAATGATGCCTGACGAACAAAAGGCTGTGATGAAATACGAAATGGCTAAACGGGTCGTCGCTAGTTCGGTAGTTTGGCTATTGGGTACGAAATGGGTAAAAAGAATGAAAGAAAGATTTTTTTTTGTCATAATACGATAATATGATTGGTACACCTACACACCTGTTCAGGCATTCCATTCAGCAGTATTTGTTGAACAACAAAGCCGGCCCCAAGCAATTACGACACATAAATTAGACACCTTTCATTTGAGTCTTGACAATCCGTAAATTACTTTTATAATCGCAGGAATTTTGCTGGAGCTCTGAAGAATTTTCGAGTCATCCTCATTTAAAACCAAAAACCGTTTTATTTTCGTCAGGTCAATCTAAGGCAGTGTTTTTCAACCTTTTTCAGGACACGACCTCCATAGTATAAAAAAATATTTGGCGACTCCCCGACCTTTCGTTTCTTTTTTTCCATTTATTTTATTACAAATATTATATCCATACATTTTTTTAATGTATTTGCATAATTAGCGGATAAATATAATTAAGTAGGTACTTCACAATTTTTTTTTTAAATGATGTCGATTTAATTCTCAATGTAGCAAAAACGGATCTACGATGGGAGAAATTAGTTAATGACAAACAAGCGAAATCTTAATAAGATGGATGAGTACTAATAGGTTTTTATTTTGTTAATTTGTATGAACGTACAAATCCTCCATCCTTGAGTTAACATTTTCTTATTAAATCTATCTTTCTAATTGTTTTGTTTATTGAGGTAGGTAGTTTTTGCAACTTCTTGCTACAGGGGCTTCGCGACCCCCCAGCGGGTCGCGACCCACAGGTTGAAAAACACTGATCTAAGGCATTATCCCACATGTAGAGACTAAGTAAAGTGAGACAATCGTCCTCCACAGTACACATGATATGGTTTATACATCTTTTTTATTAACAAAATGACAGCAGCAAGCTAGACTGTTGTTCCTAATAGAAATATCACTGAACAAGAAGTAGCCTGGTCGTAGAAAGTCGACATAACCAGTGGTCTGTCCCGCGGGCCTACTCTAGGAAACGTTTCATTGTTCTGCAGTAGAACTGGGCGTGTGCCGCGAAGCTTTGCCTATACAGGGGACATTGACACGGAATTTGTGACCATGAATTTAGCACAGTCGTTAATCTACGAAACAGATTTTTTTTTCTTAAAAAAAAAACAGCAGTTGTTGTAAAATCAATGCTCTAGGTCTGTTCTGGGTCAAAAAACCATCTGCTAAATTTAATTAATCGTTACAAACAATTATGTCTTTGGAAAAGTTTTGACGACAACGGCGTAAAAAGACGGCAAAGCAAAGGAAATATATTTAAACCACTATATTTTAAAACTCAAGAATTTAAACTTGCGTTACAACTCAGAATGCTATCGGCATTTTCGGTCACATGATTGGATTTGGAAAACGGATCTTGCAGCAACTCGTCAGTTGTAGAAATGTTCGTAGCTTTTTATTAAACTACTAGCTGTTGCCCGCGGCTTCGCCCGCGTG
Organism: Xestia xanthographa; assembly: GCA_905147715.2. Lineage (NCBI taxonomy): Eukaryota > Metazoa > Arthropoda > Insecta > Lepidoptera > Noctuidae > Xestia > Xestia xanthographa. The sequence goes on along the minus strand of LR990653.1, from coordinate 27,154,848 downwards.
CAGTTCGGTAACTATCCCACTGAATCATACTAAAGGGATCACCATCACTATCACAACCACCATCATTATCACAATTATTATCACAATCACCATCACTATCACAACCACCATCATTATCACAATAATTATCACAATCACCATCACAATCAGAATCACCATCACAATCCCTATCAGCACCGCTATCACCATCACAATCACCGTCACTATCACCATCACCATCACAATTACCAAAAATCACTATCACAATCACCATCACCATCACAATCACCATCACAATCTCGATCACAATCACTATCATCATTTTAACAATCATTACCATCGTAATCACAATCATCATCATCACAATCTCCATCCTCGTCATCACAATCATTATCATCGTAATCTCAATCATTATCATCCTTATCATAATCATCATCATCACAATCTCCATCCTCGTTATAACAACCATCGCTATCACCATCACAATCACCATCACAATCACCATCACAATCATCGTCACTATCACAATCGCCATCACTATCACAATCATCATCATCGTAATTACAATCATTATCATCGTATCACAATCATCATCATCATCATTATAACAATTATCATCGTCGTTATCTCAATCATCATCATCACAATCATCATCATCATCATCATCATTATAACAATTATCATCGTCGTTATCACAATCATCGCAATAAATCAACAATAACCCTGTATAGAAGTAGAATCCGCCATCTTCTGGATCTCAAAATAAATGCCATTTTCAAAATCAGCACCCCTGATAATCTCGGTTTCGACACCCATATGGATTTTTAGACATTTCAACCCTATCGCCCCCCAACAGGGAATGACGGTAATTCAGGTCCGCCACATTTAATCTTAAAATCGTTGTTTTTGTAATACACCCGACCTAATTCACCATACAAATAATACTTATGTTGAATTTCAGGCTTTGTTACCCCATTTCCCCCTTTAGGGGTTGAATTCTGAAAAAACCTGAAACCCTTTTCTACTCATTTATCAATAGGAGCACTCCTGTGAAGTCTCGAATAAAATAGTCTAACTAATCTTGTTTCTCCATACAAACTTCGGAGCCCCGTTTAACCCCCTTAGGGGGCGAATTTTGAAAAATCCTTTCTTAGTGCACCCCTAGACTTCATAAGGAACCTACTTGCCAAATTTGAAATCTGTAGACCCAGCGGTTTGGGCTGAGCGTTGATAGATGAGTCAGTCAGTCAGTCAGTCAGTTTCTTCTTTTATATATTTAGATTTAGATTGAAAATAATCTCAGTGATGATCGACCAAAATATTCAAGAAAAATCACAATGCCGTATACCACATTCAGAACTAAACCAGAGCGTTTCATTTCATACCAGCGTTGTGGATTTAATTCATTGCTCGCCGGCAACGCGAGCTTTGTTTCCAACTATTGCTCTTGTTGCTTGTTGCTTCAGTTGCTCGTTGCTCGAGCTTTCATTCTTATTCCACAGTTAAGTAATTGCAGAATATTTATCTAACGTCTTGAAAGTAGATTGAAATGTTTTGTAAATCATTATGGAGGTGAATTAGTTAATGGTTTTATGTAATAAAACTAGCGTTCCATAAAGCTGAGATACGTGTTGTGAATGTTAAGGTAGATGGGTAAGTGTGTTATCATTTTGATATTGCCAAGTGAAAGTTCCACTACCTACTTTGTTAAATAAGTAGCAATTACGTTTTGAGACGATTTACAGGGTGTAAAAAGACTCTTCACGAAGCCGTCAACCAAGCATTCTGTACATCAAATTAGGTAACTCTATGCTACGAATTTTTTTGCTGGGAAACGACTTTTTTTTTGGGGTGATAAATCACGTTTTAAGGTTTTACGTTTGTAAAACTCAATGTAATACACTCAAAACATTCTGCTGAAAGACGCTTTTAATAGTAAAAGGGTTATGAACGTATTTAAAGTTAAGTTACGACCATAAAAACTAGTATTTGTTAGTTGAACTTTGACCTTCAATATCTCCGTAACTAGTAAGTTCCCCCGTAACTTTAATGTTTTGTAGACATTAATAGGGTATATGCATGATCTTTTTTATCACTCTAAACAAAGCGTATTAACATCAGAAATAGCAAATTGAAATTATTTTTTTAATATCTATAAAAAATACTAAGTTATAAACATTCGAAACTGCTGATTCGACAGAGAGATCCGATAAAGCGAATGACGTCATTCGCTGCATAGACGTACAAAATCCATACTAAATTCCGTTTATCGAGAAAGAGATAGAAACAAAAGATTAAATGGTTATAACTTTTGTGTTGTTTGACCGATTTATGTTTTGTTTTCGCTTTTTGACATTATTTATAAAGTACTTTAACATTCCGTATCGAAATAAAAAAAAAGAAAAATTATGCATATTCCCTATTAGGATCATTGCCACTAGTTCTACTACACAGTTCTACGGTAGAAATAATGGATTAGGATTTTTTTCCACTAGTTCTACGATTTTATGCCACCTTAAATCGTAGCGTGTATTTTCTGAGTAGCGTCTCATATGTCTTTTATCAGCATGATTTTTTGATCGAAGATTAAAATATTAAAAAAAAAACCGGCCAAGAGCGTGTCGGGCCACGCTCAGTGTAGGGTTCCGTAGTTTCCCGTCCGTCACAACAAGTGTTCCCACTTATGAGTTTAAAGGTGGGTATCCATTATGTAAAAATGCTTGCATATACGAATATACTACAAACTTAGTCCAGAAATTATTTTGTACAACTTTTTGTCTTTTTTGTACAAAAACTGTTGTTTCCACCAAGTTCAAAATGATTTTCCTAGAAAGTCCCTATAAAGTTCTACTTTTCAGATTTTTTTCATATTTTCTAAAGTTATGGTTCAAAAGTTAGAGGGGGGGGGGACACATTGTTTTTGACTTTTGGAGCGAAAATTTCCGAAATTATTGACATTATCAAAAATGTTTTTTAAAAAATTTTAGGAAACCCCTATTCATTTTTAAATACCTTTCCAACAATATATCACAAGTTAGGGTTCAAATTAAAAAAAAAATCACTTCCCACTTTACATATAGGGGGGCTACCCTAATAAAACATTTTTTTCCAATTTTCATTTTACCACTTTGTCGGCGTGATTGATATACATATTGTTACCAAATTTCAGCTTTCTAGTGCTAACGGTCACAGAGATTAAGCGAGGACGGACAGACGGACAGACATGGCGAAACTATAAGGGTTCCTAGTTGACTACGGAACCCTAAAAACGTTCATGTAGCAAATATTATCATTTTTACATTGTCCTCCAATGTTCACAAGTACTGCAGTATTCGAATTTTAAACATCATTACAATACGTTTGGATGCCCGATGTTACGTAAAACGGTTTTGAACATGGCTCTAGTTCTTTTTTTTTGGCTTTCGCTTCCATAGCGGCCAGTTCGACGAAAAATTGTGTGGTTTAATAAAACATAGTGCGTTGGTTGTTTACCTTTATGTACCAGCGTTGTGGAAATGGGAATGGACTGAGGCCTTTCAAATAATTCAGGTATGTACGTACGGGTAGGCTTATAGAGAGCTAGGCAAGTTCGTGCTGCAAAAATTCTGAGGCTTAAAGAATAATAGAAGAAGTTCTTGATACAAAAAGGAATTCATTGCCAATGGAAAAAGCAGAAATGTTTAGTACAAAGGTGAAGGTCATTCATTATCTTAGTGCCCTTGACCTATGTTACTACAAACAAACACATTTTTATCTCCAATTATACCCTTATTTTTCTCCTCAATCGGTACGCTATTTTTTTAAATAAATTCTTAATTTTCAATACAGTGATAACATTTTCACAGTCATCTTAAAGTACAACATACAGACATGTCCCACAGATAGGTCCCCTGTCTCCTAAACTACATAGGTTTTCACCTGTGACTTGGAGACAGTGTTTCTACATAAAAAAAAGTCATTATTTTTCTCTCATTCCATCATTCAATAGATTCCCGCTCCCTTTGTAGCCATCAACATTTAAACTACACTGGCCTGCAAAAATAAGTATCACACTTATAAAATTGCAATAACTTTTTAAGTACACAAGATACTTTCGAAACAAAAAGGACTCCTAAACGAGTTTAATTTTGGACATAAAAACTACTAAAGGTGATAAAAATTGTTATAAAACGTTTTTTTTATTTTAAATCCCCAACTTCTATATAGTTTAGAAAAAAATAAAATTTTAAAAGTGTGATACTTATTTTTGCAGGTAAGATTATAGAGAGGAAAGATTATATTATACTATATATTTTGTATAAAACTCAAAAAATACTGGACAGATTTCAAAAAATCATTCACCATTATATAACTACATTATTTCTTAGTGTTAGGAATCGTTATAAATATTTTTGTTCACGGCTTACAAAATAGTTAAATGTATTAATTAGTTATAAAACTTATTTTCTGTTTTCATCCTGGCAACACTGACCTGCTCGCCGCTCCGCTGCGCCCTACCACTGAGTAGTGGAGGGGACTTTTAAGCGCGCACGCAACGGTCAGCGGTATCGAGTCAGTCTTGCTGCGAGACCCGTGATATACAGACGAAAAATAAGTCGTAGTCTACGATTGCATAAAATCCGAAATTGTGGTATAAGTGCTGTTTGAAAATAATTAAGTGGTATAAGTGCTGTTTAAAAGAGTTAAGGTATGTGTGTGAGACAGTGTTGTCTCAATAAGAAATAATGAATGTTAATAACTAATGATATTAGCGTTGTGATTATTATATATTTTCAACAAAATAAATGCCTGAGAATCAATTTGGACTTTCCTTTCATTAGTAACATAGGCATCCGTGCGATGCCGGGACGGCCTGGTAGCCATTTATATTTATTATTAAACACTAACCTAACCATACCCATACATATAATGAAGATATACCTACTAAAAATAAATAAAAACTAAGCTTACCTTCAACTTTCAATCAAAAACATTTATAAATATACCTGGCCCCTATTCTAGGTACCTCCATCTATCCACCGATGCACCACGTATCTTCAATGCTCACACATTTCAGTAAATCCCTAAGGGACTGCACAGCAATGTTCTGTCAAACATCAAGCAATGCGGATATGTCTAGAGTGTCGACCTGAAAATGTCGAATCGAGAACATTTCCCAAATGACTTAGAGAATAGTCCTCCGTGTATTGTCAATGGTGAATTGTGAGCTTGGATCTGGCTTAATCTATTCCGGATTTTAAAGGATTATTTATTCGGCCTCGTTGGTCGCAAGCGCCATTGCTTAGCGTGGGTTCCTGGGTCCGATTCACAGGTCGGCTAAGTGACATTGGGGCTTTTCCATCAGGAATTTTTCAGTAGCACCTGGATTTGTGCAAGGTTTATGGCACTATTGCCAACTATATTTGGGTCAGCTTCCAGTCCAACCAGATGCAGCTGAATACCAGTATTTTACATGAAAGGATATGCCTTACTGACCTCCATAACCCAGGTAATACGATAACCCTTGGTGAGACCAGCAGGCCTATCCAAGTTACAAACGTTTTGTATCGATTCTCTTTCTACAATCGTAAACGCCACGGCGTAAGCGATTGTAGAAAGCGCTAAATTGGTAGCCAAGTTGACACGACTGAGTCGATCGCTCGTGCTCTAATGTCTGTAGAAAAAACCTACACTTTAGTCTATGGTGAGCGTTCCTACCAAAGAGTTTAGCGATCAACATTGTAGAAACGATAACATTCAATTCTATCATTTTGAACGATGTAAACTTGTTTACGAATTTTCTATTCGTTTGTGTTGATCACGTGATTTAACGTTGAGATGATGTCATTCCCATTCATTTGAATAGTTTTCTACTAGCGTTAACAATTGCAGATTGTCAACTTGGTTAGGGGTGCAGTTGTCAGAATTTCGGGCCACTGACTACCTGTGACGACTAAGAATTCTTCAAAAAAGTAAACAAACAAAATATGTAGCTAGCTCATGGTGTATTTTTTTTTTAAATGTAGGTACATTTTACGGTATCAGAATTCAATATCTGTTTTTGGCTTTCCTCTTGAATGGAAAACCAACATTGTGTAAGAGAGTGTACTGGACTATTTAAATTTAACTAGAAACTCAAAACAAACTGAATATAAAAACTAATCATTTCAGGATCTGCTGAAAACGCCTTATACTTTGTTCAATTATATATAGTATTTAACTAAAATTGACAAAAACTAGCTTTTAACTAATTTTAAAATAACCAATTGAATATTAAAACCAACATTCGGTTACTGTTGTACAATATTATCCGTCTAGTAAATCATTATCTGAGTCAATGAATACAGTATACTTATTGAAAATAGAATACAATCAAAAACGAGTTTTCTCTTTAAACATACAGAAACTAATTTCCTCCAAGCAAACACCGGATATTTTCGATATTCTCTCTTCATTTCGAGTTCAGGTAAGAAATGCATCACTGAATAAAAATCTATTGGAACCTGACTGTTCTTGTTTTTTTTATTTTCATTGTTTACTTTTTCCTTGCGTCTTTATTTAATCAATTTCATGTAAATGAAGTGATATTGTAATTTTGATATGGTAAAGATTGAGATTAATATTATAAAATTTATTATTAAAAAAGTCTTAATAAAAAGAAATATTAGAATTGATTACTTTAAGGAGTTTTTTTTTAATCTTATGTTCTAAACAACTTTCGTAATTTGTTTTATGGGTGTGTCGCTGTTTGAAATTAAAACATGCTATAGTAATAGCCATTTTCAATAGCTTACTAACATGTAACGGAAGGTTGCTATCTCTGTCTGTTTGACATTTAGCTTACGGACCGTTAGAAACAAAACGTCACAGACAAGCTTTCTTTGATTTTTCTATGAATCTTGTGACAGGTAGGTGACGCGGATGGGATATTTGAAGCTAACTTTGTTTATAGAAACACCGATAGCCACGAGACGTACCTATATTAACTATCAGTTATACGTAAGTAAGTTATAGAAAACGGCCGTAGGTAAATATGTATTCATTTTTTCCTTCGTCTCGTCTGCTAAACATGATGCTTAGTAATAAAGTTACAGTGTGTCGGTAGTCATCATCTGCCTAGCCTTTTCCGAAGTTTTATTGAGGTCGGCTTCCAGTCTAACCGGATGCAGCTGAATACCAGTATTTTACATGGAGCGACTGCCTATCTGACTTCCACAACCCAGTTAGTACTGGGTAATACGATACCTTTTGGTAAGACTGGTTGTCAGATTTTTTGGGCCGCTGACTACCTGTAACGACTGTCAAAGATCACAAATAACAGCCGGGACCAACAGCTTAATGTGCTTTCCGAGGCACGGAGGAAACCCGGTATGTAATGGGTGGTCACCTATCCACAGAGCAACCTAGGCAAGTACAGCATAACCTAACCCGATCGACCCGAGCGGCTGTTATTATTTAGCCACGAGCTCCTCCCACGAGTTACTGTGTATCGGTAGTGGCAGTTAGCCGTGTGGTATCTGGCAGAGTAGAATAGAACCAACCCATTACACTGACGGGTGTCGTATAAGGTGACTAATGTCTGAGGCAGAACACCTTGCGCCTCCGTAGACCAGAGAATGGGCAGCAGCGTTTTTTGTTAGCCGTTCATCACTGCGATCTCCAATCCGCCTGCCAAGCGTGGAGATTACGGCATATAATATCCTCCCATCATGGGAGAGGCTTATGTCCAGCAGTGGACGTTATGGGCTGTTGTTGTTGTTGGTAGTGGCAGTGATTAATTTGGAAATCAGCACCTGTCTGGTCGATATAAAATAACATGACGCCTGTTATTAATACCCAAAGGGATAACAGCAGAGGTGTACCTTTTCATACACCCACATTTCGCCAGTTATGTTTACTTCCCATATATAAGGGGGCGATCCTATTGGCATCAGCCGGGCACAAATTTTGACTCCTTGGCTGCTATTGAGGACTTCCTGATGGAAAAGCCCAATAACACTTTGCCTGGAATCGAACCCAGGACCTCATGCTCATGCCTGGTTGATGGCAATAGGCTCGCCCCCTATTACATTGGACTTAAAATGTAACAGGCGAATTGTGGGTGTACTATCGAGGACAGTCCCGCCTGATCACCACTAAGCTAATTTTTGCTTGCACTTGCAACATAGGAACGCTTTCTAGCCCCGCCCCGTTGACTTTGTATATAAATAATGAATGTAAAGATACCGATTGGCCGAGCTCACTGACGACGCACGCTAAACGAAAGTTATTGTTATTTTGCGCGCCAAAGTTGACGCTTTCATAGTAGCCCTAAACTTTAAGGGGGCGTGGCTCTGCATGATTTAAGCGAAAAAAAATTAACTGATCAAAGGGAAAAGACTACGACTGTACCTTTACCTCTGCCTAACCTTCCGGGGATTACAGGCGTGATGTTTTTATGTAAAACATCACGCCATAATTATATATAAAACACAAAAAGCAATTTTGCTTAACATAGGATATTCTTCTAATAACTCATGTTACCAGGAAAGCAACAAGCGTCATTAGTGTGTTGGGTCTGAGCCAACAATTCGATGGCCGGGACAGCACTTTGCTGAAGTGCCAACCCTAGTAGCGGTCAATTAAAATAGAACATAGTATAGAGCCCGATATTGGCTATAATCGTGTGGCATACTTGCATTTTTTTTATTCATTCCAAGTTCAAAATAGACTAGAGCATTAGGTATATTCAGACATAACGGTTCATATATTACTCTAGGCTGTTCCCTAAATCGTATATATTAATATTAGTGTTAGGATGGGTCGCTTTCCCCTTGAAGTTAAAAAATACTTCGAAATATGAACATGAATATTCAAAGTACACTAATGATTAGAACGGATATTTTTAAATTTAGAACTATTTATTTCCACATGCATTCCTAAACTGAATACAATAACAATAACACTCAATCTTTCTAATTCAAGAGTATGTGCGCTATCGATTAGAAGTTTTTTTAGCTATACATTATGACTTGGAGTATATAATTAAAGTATTTCATTTTGATTTCTAGATAAGTAGATTCCTTATCTAATCAGCTTGACAACAGTAGTTTTGAAATTGCTCTAGGACTTGTAGGTTTTGAGCTACAGGTGTTTTAATCGGAACGGGCGGAAAATGTGTCAAAAATCGGCTAAAATTGTTGACACAGCGCGGTTGGGAGTTTTGACAGCTCGCGCGCAGCACTGCGCAAAGGTTAAGGGCCTATACCCCCTCAAATGGCTTAGCATGATCCTCCGTTACGCCAAAAATACTCCTGCATTAATTTTGAAATAAATATATGGTAAAGTTGAGGATTAATGCTGTGTGATGTCTTATGTGTGCCGAAAATACGATTCCATAAACTTTTCTCTATAGAAAAATATTGCAAAGTTACTTCTAAATCGAACAATAAACCGCTGGTATTCAAAAAGTAGATCATGAAACTTTGCATACTAACTGAACTAACTATAAGCAGGTCTTTTGTGTTTTATTTTTTTAGTCCAATCAATAGATTTTTTGTAAATCGCAAAAAAAACTCATTTCGCACTATTCGGCCGCAGTGACTGACGTAACAACCGCTTTGTTAGTGCAAGCTGATTAGAACTTTATCCTAACAGTATTTCAAACGAAGTTTGAACCACCACAAATAGAGTTGCTAATTTTAGAGTTAGAAGGACCGTAAGTTTGGCCGCAACTCACCTGATGTGAAGCGATAATGCGGTATAGGGTGGAGCACGCTTGCCTAGAAGAAACCCATTCACTCGAACTTCAAAAAAATCTAGATTATAATGATGTAATTCCACAGACTGGCGTCTATGGCCCAGCGCACACCGCTGAAGGCGCAGCGGAGCGCATTTGAAGACAACAATTTAATATAAACCTTAACTACCTTGATTATACGGTCGCACGCATGCTCTTGTAGTAGTTTAAAGGCGCTTTGAGTACCGCGTGCGAATTTATTCTTATATTGACCGTATATCAAGGTAGTTAAGGTTTTTAGTAATTGTTGTCTTCAAATGCGCTCCGTTGAACCTCCAGCGGTGTTCGCTGGGCCTATAGCGCTATGTTCGAGTTCGTGGAACTTCGACCATATAACGGTAGCCCTTCACCATGGGCGCCGGCAGGATTATTTCCAGGGAGGTGCATCTTCAGTTCCATGAAAACAGCTCGAAATTTTTTGCACTCCACCTCGGATTTGTTAGATTTTTGTTTGTCAATTCGTACAAGGAGTCACTTTGTCGATTGATACAGAAAACCCTACTCATTCATCATCTGCCTAGCCTTTCCCCAAGTTTTATTGGGGTCGGCTTCCAGTCTAACCGGATGCAGCTAAATACCAGTATTGTGCATGGAGCGACTGCCTATCTGACCTCCACAACCCAGTTAGTACTGGGTAATACGATACCCCTTGGTAAGACTGGTTGTCAGACTTTCTGGGCCACTGACTACCTGTAACGACTGTCAAAGATCACAAATGACAGCCGGGACCAACTGCTTAACGTGTTTTCCGAGGCATGGATAAAACTCGGTATGTAATGGGTGATCCACAGACCAACCTAGGCAAGCACGGCTTAACCTAAAGATCAACCAGAGACACACAACACAGAAAAACCAGAAAGCCCTACTAAAATAGAAAACCCTACGATCGAACGAAAAAAAATAGTACTCATTCAAGAGCGAGCGTGGCGACCTTAAAAATTTTAGCACCCACATCGAATGTAGTAGGTTTTCTTTTGTCCAATATTATAAAAAAGAGCTTATGCACGCATAGAACACAAGATGTCGAAGCGAGCTCGAAAATTTTTGCTTTTCCGCCTCAGATAGATTTGTCTAAATCTTTTATATGTATTTTTTTTTCGGACAGGGGGGTGCAAGCGCACCCCCTTGCACCCAGCTGCCGGCGCCCATGCTTCTCCATAACTCTGCTCGTTCTATGATATATTGTGGATTAGTATACACCAAGGTGTCGCAGCATTTTTCATTTCTTTAGGCACGCACCTACATCAATTTTTATCCTGTAGTTGAAAAATGAATTTCCTTAAAACTTTCATAAAGCCAATCTCGAAGCGATTGCCATCACTATCGTCCGCCACTCCAGACAAAGTTATAAATCGGCCACGTAGGATATTTGCAATTTAATGGCCGTTTTACCATAATCGATGTCCGGTTGCAAACAGGGTTCCGCATGTTTCAATATAATGCTTTTAGCGTTCCGTGCGGTTATTATGAAAACCGATCACATGCTGAGGCTGAACGCGATTTTGGACGTGGTTTAGCGGTTTTTAGTTACATGTTCAACTAATTGATGTTTTAGAGTAGTGGTTAGTCCTATTAGTGTTGCTTTAATTGATTTTCATTAGGCTATTTTGGTCGGATTTACCATTTTTTAGCTAAAGATCGGATGCGTGGTGCCTACATAACTACCACGAGTGTCTACGAGATAAAGATAAGTAGTACCTACATACCTACGAGAATGAAAGGATCATAGTACTTAGCTTTCATAGCACAGTTCTGTATTACCTGCCTGTCTGCAAGGAACAACGCATATATTTACGATCTGATGATGAATTCTTCTTCTGCATTTATTTGTATTTCAGACACTTGAAAGAAAGAAAGAAAAAGCATTTATTAGACCGCACGGGATAATACACATAAAATAAAAAACGGTGAAATTATCAGTAGGTACACTAATAACAATTAATAAACAGAAACGAAAAAACATACAAATAAATAATTCTAGTCCTGTACGAGGCCAAAAGGCCCCCTATCTCAGCATGGTGCTGTAACATTAAAAAACGTCACAGCGCTGGTATTCTCAAAGTGAAAGTGATGCCACGGTCAGATCACTTAAATGCAACTTCTTGTAAATGGTTTAAAATAGAAGCAAAATGACCATTGCCTTGATATGTAGGTAACAACTGTGGTTCTTATCGGTCTAAAGTTAAAGATGACTTAAAACTATGTACCTACCTACTACACTATTAAGATCAACTTTAGGTCAAAATGTTACCATCGACTTGATTGACTGTGTGTAGAAATCAGGGTTCGAAATTATCAAGACATTTTTTTTTATCTCATCCAATTATTATTACTTTTTTACTTTTTGTATTTTTTTAAACATTTCAATAAAAAAAAAAAAAAACATTTAAAAATTATATTATAATAGTTGTCGGTCGTCGTCAACACAGTATTCTTAACGCGTGACGATTTCGACTCGTTTCTGACTGATTAGCCAGAGGAGGCAAAACACCGGAAAAAATGAAAGGGAATGGGGAGGCCTTTGCCCAGCAGTGGGACAGAATAGGCTAATTAAAAAAATATGTAAATAATAGTAGCTCGCTGGTATTATGATACTTCAGGCTGAACGTGGATGATCAGGCATTCATTGAGTGCATGGGCTTGTATATGTGTGCGTTTGTGTGGAAGTGATATGAGGTCGTGTGTGCGTGAGCTTTTGTGTTTCACCGTCTGTGTTATGAATTTATATTTATTAAAATTTCAATTCGAACCCTGGTAGAAATTAATCTTTCGCCCATACTACCTATTATTTTAATTGACCACATGTACGCAATCCAATTAGCGGATACCACATTGATTTGCCTGAGCATAATTTAATTATACTTGATACGAGAAATATTTTCAAAATTCATAATTTATTATGGGCTATTAGAGATAATGTGATTATGGGCCAAAATTAATATGCCTAATTATTGTAAAAGCTCGTGGCTTAATAATAACAGCCATTCGGATCAATCTTCAGGCTAAGCCGTGCTTGCGTAGGTTGGATCGTGGATGGGTGACCTCGCATTACATACCGAGTTGGTCCCGGCAGCCACTTGCAGATCTTTGATGAGATTAAGAAACTTTAACGGTTGTGTTTTCTGAATTTGCACTATAGGACTTGGTCTCTTAATCTCATCATAGATCTGCATCTTTGATGAGATTAAGAAACTTTCAGTAGATGCATGAATTCCGATGGACGACCAGTTTGATGCAAAATTAAAACAGACCAAGTTCTATAGTGCAAATTCAGAAAACACAACCGATAATTAAATTAGTTTTTTAAAACAAGGTGAGAAGTGTGAATTGCGAAAAAAAAGGCACTTTTATCAAGGAAATGAGGGACTCAACACTCAACACAGACGGTGAAACACAAAAGCTCACGCACACACGACCTCATATCACTTCCAAACAAACGCACACATACAAGCCCATGCACTCAATGAATGCCTAATCAATAATCATCCACATTCTTCCACAACCTGCATTATAATTGATATCGAAATGAAAAGCCTATACGTTCAGCCTGAATAAATTATAAGGATGCCATGAAGCCGGTGAGACGTCCACTTGCAATAACAGAATGGGAACGACGAGGCGCTAATTGCAGCGACGGCACATGATATCACGCAAATTTTTTACACCTTCGAACTATCCTATACCAACGAGGCTAGGATCCTAATCGTTTGGCAGAACTGCATAGGTAACGTTGTTGACTTATATCGGACAAAGTTATTGAAGAATGTTTTGCGATTGGATTGGATTGTATGTCGGTTAGTTTAAGGTCTAGTTTTGTATGTTTGGATGGTAAATAGAAGTGGTAGTTGTATCGAACGTGGCTCGATTACCGTGGTGCAGCCTAGCTCCCGACATTAGTTGGATAAAAACTGCTGGTGATTTTATAGGCGGGTAATAATGTATTCCAAATATTCCCTTTTCTATCCCAAGAGCACCAGTGGCCCAGTGGTGTAAGTAGTGGGTTTGAAGCCAGGCACCTGCGTTGCCTTGTGTAATTTAATTCATCACCACTGCTCCCAAAACAGTGAAGGAAAACATCGTTGAGGGAACAGGCATGTCCTGGAACCAAAAAATCGAAGACATGTGACATCTACCAACCTGCACTGGTGGATTGTGACCTATTCCCTCTCATAGTGAGGAGGCCGTATGTCCCAGCAGTGGGAATATTATAGGCTGATTATGCTATCCTAGGAAAACCCTGACTAACAATAATTCATCATCATCATCATCAGCCTATTAATGTTCCCACTGCTGGGACCCAGGCCTCCTCTCTATGAGAGGGAATGGGGTATAATCCACCACGCGGGCCCAGTGCGGGTTGGTAGATGTCACATGTCTTCGATTTTTTGGTTCTAGGACATGCCGGTTTCCTCACGATGTTTTCCTTCACCGTTTTAAGAGCAGCGGTGATGAAATAAATTACACAAAGTAATGCGCCTGCCTGGGTTCGAACCCACGATTTACTGTTCGTAAGTCGGGGCCGCCACCACTGGGCCACCGCTGCTCTAACAACAATAATTTTGAGACCTAATTCCATCACACTTCATGTAATATTTGTACAAACAAACATAAGTTTAATTAACTTTTATACACACAAGAAAGTGTATCTGTAACAATGGCTCCGTACTTATGAACTTGTGTCACTACAGAAATACGACCCAGAAGTCTATGTATGTATTTAATTAAATAAGAATATATAGTACGAACGAATATTTGGAAAATCTGCGTATCGATTCTCTTTCTTCAATCGTAAACGCTTCGGCGTAAGCGATTGTAGAAAGCGCTAAATTGGTAGCCAAGTTGACACGACTGAGTCGATCGCTCGTTCTCAAATGTCTGTAGAAAAAAACCTACACTTCAGGTACGGTGAGCGTTCCTACCAAAGTGTTTAGCGATCAACATTGTAGAAACGATAACATTCTATTCTATCATTTTGAACGATGTAAACTTGTCAACGAATTTTCTATTCGTTTGTGTGATTTAACGTTGAGATGATGTCATTCCCATTCATTTGAATAGTTTTCTACTAGCGTTAACGATTGTAGATTGTCAACTTGGCTAGGGGTGCTGATTATCTCCCTATTAGTTGGTTAATATTATAGGCCGACTATACTAAATCTATGCTCTACTTTCTAGCTCGTAGGCCAAACCAGATGAATAGTGACGTGACCGTAATACTTACTATGCTATAATTTTCGGGATTTTGACGACCCGAATGGCGCAGCGGTAGTGAGGCTACCTTACGTTCTTAGGGTCCCGGGTTCAAATCCTGGTTGGGGTAAAATGTTTGTGTGATGATCATGGACATCTGTTTCAGAGTCATGGATGTTTATATGTATAATAAGTATGTATTTACAAACAAAAAGTATCTATGTAGTATATCAACTATCTGGTGTCCACGACACAAGCCTCGTTGCTCAGTGTGGCACTAGATGGCGCTGTGTGTTAATGTCCAGCGATATTTTATCTATACTAATATTATAAAGAGGAAACCTTTGTATTTTTGTATGTTTGTATTGAATAGGCTCAAAAACTACTGGACCGATTTCAAAATTTCTTTTACCATTACTTAGAGGGATTCTTCCGAATCCGTATAGGCTATATTTTATCACCGTACTCCCACGGGAACGGGAACTACGCGGGTGAAACCGCGTGACGTCCGCTAGTTTATTATATTTTCGGGATTATCCGAATACAGAACTGACTAACGGCAAAAAATTTGTATCAACTAAGTGGTTCAAAAGTATCTGGCTTTTATTTCAAGCCATACAAAAATACTTTTGATGGATGTTCAGAACGGAAACTAATGACAAAAAAAAATCTAAAGAGAACTATAATGGAATCTCTCATAGAGAAGGAGGCCTGTGTCCCAGCAGTGGGAAAATAGGCTGATGATGATGCTGATGATACAATCGGCTCCCTGCAGTCAAACAGGATGACGAATTTTACAAGGAGTGACTGCTCATCTGATCGAGTGACTGCTTATCTGACCGAGTGACTGCTATCTGACCGAGTGACTGCCTATCTGACCGAGTGACTGCTATCTGACCGAGTGACTGCCTATCTGACCGAGTGACTGCTATCTGACCGAGTGACTGCCTATCTGACCGAGTGACTGCCTATCTGACCGAGTGACTGCTTATCTGATTAAGTGACTGCCTATCTGAGCGAGTGTCTGCTATCTGACCGACTGACCGCTATCTGACTGAGTGACTACTTATCTGACCGAGTGATTGCCTATCTGACCAAATGACTGCCTACCTGAACAATGATACCCCTTAGTAAGACTGGACTTTTGTTAGACTTTCTAAAGACTTTTTATTCGTGAGTAAAGTTACTTACCCGACAAATAAAGCAGCCAGTATCTATTTACATCACAAACGCATGTTCGTTACCCTACTGCTATCCACCTCCATCACTCCCACCCTGTCACATGTTCATTTCGCGAACAATAGACCGTATCGTATAATTTACTACAGCCATCCCTACCCTGGCTGTATCGGGCACAATAGTTACATCAGCAGTTTGAGACCAAAGGTGGTGGGTCCGTGTTATTGTCGCAAATGCTTTGAACACATATCAGCGGTGACAATGTTGTATTGTGTTTGCTGGCTTGATCTTAGGTCTTAACTTATGCTGAAAATGACTTACCCAAGTTTAGTAGATATGTTAATATGTTAGCTGAGTTTGTAGGCTAGTCTAATGTGTAGGTTACAAGTTCTTAATTTACTAACTACTAACACTACTAACAACTATATTTTAATGCGGTAAGTTTAGATTTAATGGGTAATATTTGGAAATAATGATCCCCATTCATTGTAGCCGTGTGGTATCCGGCAGAGTAGAATAGAACCAGCCCATTACACCCACGGGTGTCGTAAAAGGCGACTAATGTCTGCGGCAGAACACCTTGCGCCTCCGTAGACCAGAGAATGGGCAGCAGCATTTTCTGTTAGTCTTTCATCACTGCGATCTCCAATCCGCCTTCCAAGCGTGGAGATTATGGCAAATTCCTCCCATCATGGGAGAGGCTTAGGTCTAGCAGTGGACGTTATGGGCTGTTGTTGTTGTTGTTGTTGTGATCCCCATTCCGAAGATTCTTTCACTCATATCTTTGGCAATATTATTTTAACGTTCTCGTAGCATAATATCTGACCATAACGTGAGGGAAACTACGTGGGTGTGTTAAACATTCAAATTAAACATGATATGAATTAAATCTTCATGTTTTATCAAGTCATAAAAGGCGTGCCAAGCATGGTAAGGTAGATGGTGTAAGTATTTTATTGGCATTCTCCTACTCCATGTAAGAGAATACCAGTTTGGTTGAAGTCTAATTACAGCGAAAAATAACGCTAAGTCACAGCAACTGCGTGTTAAGTCACGTTCATAGATCTCGACCGGCAGCATCTTCTTGTAATCTATTACAAGAGCACTCAAAAATAATGCCATAAATAGCTAAGTACTAGGATAACATAGTAAGATAGACAGTAGCTTACGTTCAGCAGCAGCCTATGCAGCTAATCAACAAAAAACTGCTCATTAAAAATACCAACATACTTCGCAATTAGCCCACTTTTTTCAGCAAGATACACTTACAGGGCCATGTTAAATAAAATAGAGTGCTTCTGGTCGGCATTTTTTCCATTATATTTTTCGACGCCCAGTTGGCCGCGTAATAGGACCTCATTACGTCTTTTTGCTTTCCTGATGTTTTTCGCAATGGTACGCATCAAAAAGGTCTGCTTGGACCCCGCTGATATATTATGTCTGGTGTTACTTTATAATAAGAAGTTTATTTTGTAGAAAATGGTCTCGTTGTTAGGCGAGAATTTTCATGACCGTTTTTTTGTTTTTCATTTTGCCCGCCGATACACCAACCAACCTATACGTAACATGTTGGAAGCAGCATAGTGATTTTTCCAATTGCCATGGTTCCTTTTTGGGTTAAACTTAGAAAAACACTGTGTTTTAATACTAGCGATCCACCCCAGCATATACTTACATTATAAACCTTAAAACTGCTATATATACTATATATACTGTATTGCTGAAAACTGCACTAAAATCCGTTGCGTAGTATAAAAGATCTAAGCGTACAAACAGCGGGAGTGACTTTCTTTTCAACCGACTTCCAAAAAGAGGAGGTTCTCAATTCGACTGTATTTTTAGGGTTCCGTAGTCAACTAGGAACCCTTATAGTTTCGCCATGTCTGTCCGTCCGTCTGTCCGTCCTCGCTTTATCTCTGTGACCGTTAGCACTAGAAAGCTGAAATTTGGTACCAATATGTATATCAATCACGGCGACAAAGTGGTAAAATAAAAATTGGAAAAAAATGTTTTATTAGGGTAAAGTGGTTTGGTGTAAAGTGTTCCCACTTTACACCAAACCACTTTACCCTAATGATTTTTGTGTTTTTTTTTTTTAATTTCAACCCTAACGTGTGATATATTGTTGGAAAGGTATTTAAAAATGAATAGGGGTTTCCTAATATCATTTTTTGATAATGTCAATAATTTCGGAAATAATCGCTCCAAAAGTAAAAAACAATGTGTCCCCCCCCTCTAACTTTTGAACCATAAGTTTAGAAAATATGAAAAAATCTGAAAAGTAGAACTTTATAAGGACTTTCTAGGAAAATCATTTTGAACTTGATGGAAACAACAGTTTTTGTACAAAAAAGACAAAAAGTTGTACAAAATAATTTCTGGACTAAGTTTGTTGTATATTCGTATATGCAAGCATTTTTACATAATGGATACCCACTTTTAAACTCATAAGTGGGAACACTTATTGTGACGGACGGGAAACTACGGAACCCTACACTGAGCGTGGCCCGACACGCTCTTTTGGTCGGTTTTTTTTTTGTGTTTGTTAACTCAGAACTTTCGACTGGGTGAACCGATTTTGATGATTTTTTTTTTATTTGAAAGCTGGTGCTTCCTGTGTGGTCCCATTTAAATTTTGTGAACATCTGATGCTGATCTTCGGAGATATACAATGGAACTCTTCAAAAATAGACGGCAAAAGTGCTGTGAATGTTGCAATCGCTTGGATGTTTATTGTTTATACAACATCATGACGTAACATCACGCCTGTATGCTCTGAGGGGGTAGGTAGATGTGTACAATACACCCAGATTTGGACAGTTAGGTATGTTAACTTGGTGCGATCGTGTTCCGCGTGCGCCTCAAATGACGTAACATCACGCCTGTATGCTCTGAGGGGATACGCAGATGTGTACACAATACACCCAGATCTCGACAGTTCATTCGTGTTCCGCGCGCGCCTCAAAGAGATGTCAGCAAAAGGGACTGTTCTAAAGAGATACCGCGACCCTGGAACACAAAGGGACTAAGAAGGAACATGGATGGGTTTTAGTCAGTAAAAGTCTGACACTCCCTTCCGCTCCGCCCAGAGCGGGAGGGGTAATTTGATGATTTCCCATCCGAAAAAAAAGGTATGTTAAGTTGCATATATTGGGGATACGCCTATTCATCATCAGCCTATTAATGTTCCCACTGCTGGGACACAGGCCTCCTCTCTATAAAGAGAATGGGCTATAATCCAGCACGCGGGCCCACGGATTGGTAGATGTCACGTCTTCGAATTTTTTGGTTATAGGACATGCCGGTTTCCTCACGATGTTTTCCTTCACCGTTTTGAGAGCAGTGGTAATTAAATAAATTACACAAAGTAATACGCCTGCCTGGGTTCGAACCCACGACTTGCTGTCCGTAAGTCGGGGCCGCCACCACTGGGCCACCGCTGCTCACGCCTATTACCAGTCAAATAAATTCATAGCAAATATTTGTTTGGGAACAACCATTGACATATATATTACTGCGTAAGGACTGGGTGGACCGCATGTTACAATGACGCCTCGAACGTGGTCCCAAAATGGTCTTCCCTATAGCGAACTAAACTAGAACGCGTTCGGCTGTCTTCGGGAGCGGTCGTAAATTTTACAAGCAAAAATGCCAAGTTGTGTCGTGAAGGGATGCGTGAACTACGACAAAAAGCACAATAAAATAAATGATAACATTTCTTATCACCAGTAAGTTAAAAAAAAATATTATATCAACTTCTAACATTATTTAAAACAATTTTCTTTCGTATTTGTCTCAACCTTTGGCAAAGACGACGCGAAGCCCCGTAAAAGTTAGACATAACTTTGCAGCGGCGCGCGTTTTAGCCGATGAAATGAAAAGATTTAATAATTCATATCATAAAATTAATTTTATATGTATAAAATATTTTTTATTGTTTATTACAAGCAAATTAAAATGTGTTTTTATGTACTTACTGGTAAAAATCTATAAGTACAGTGAAAATACGTATTTAATTTTCAGATTTCCTACTGATTCGGTGCGAAAAATACCCGCTCTTACAAGGTTACGTCTAGGGGCAGACCACGCCGATTGACATCGTAGTTCATAGTAGTTCTAATAGATGGCGTTAGTGTTTCTGTATGGCGACCGCGTTCGGCCAACGTTCGGATGACCGTATCTTTACTATTTAAATCAATGGGAACAACTAAAAATGGTAAAATAAAACACTTTTTTGCAAAAAATAAAACCGACTTCAAAAAACACAAAAAAGTGAAAAATAACTTTAGCTTCAGAAGTCGGTGACAAAAAAAATATCAATCAAACAAAAGTCACCGACTTCTGAAGCTAAAGTTATTTTTCACTTTTTTGTGTTTTTATGAAGTAGGTTTTATTTTTTGCAAAAAAGTGTATTATGTACTATGATGATACCTATTTGATTTAAAATAACGCTTTAAAAATTGTGTCGAGAGTATTAAATAGTAGATTATTAACCAGGGTGATAAAGCAGTGTCTTCCGTCGCGGGTGACGATTTAAATCGCGAGCGTAACGAAGGACTCGAGGTTTTTTTGTAGGTGTTAAAAACTCTGTTATGTGTGTGTTAAAGACTCGTCTTAAATCCCTCGCTTCGCTCGTGATTTAAGACGAGTCCTGAGTGTAGCGAGGGATTTAAGTTCACCCAAGACTAAGAAAGCTTTATCACCGAGGAAAATACTCTACTTTTCGTACCATTTGCGAA
The DNA here is from genome assembly GCA_905147715.2 of Xestia xanthographa. Classification (NCBI taxonomy): domain Eukaryota; kingdom Metazoa; phylum Arthropoda; class Insecta; order Lepidoptera; family Noctuidae; genus Xestia; species Xestia xanthographa. The sequence continues at coordinate 27,134,004 of LR990653.1, read as the reverse complement.
AAAATTAACACAATAATAATATGAGATAAACATTTATTAAAAATAATGACAATTAAAAGTAAAGTTAACATTCGAAACATTGGTCCAATTATTGATAGAGAGAGTTACATTTTTGTTTGATTTATTGTTGATGAGTTGAATTGCGTATTTTAGAACATTAACTTATGTATAAAAATAAATTAAAATAAACTTAACGTTGGAGAAAACAAAAACGCGGCAAATTCTTAGACTAATATTTTTTTGTCGGGAAAGCAAAGGCATCAAGCTCATACGGCCTCGCCGGTTTTCGTAATTTTATTTAATAATCATAACTGCATAATAAATGCGTATTCCTTTTTCAAAAAGATGTATAATGCTTTATATACAAACTCAATGGTGTAAACACAGATGTAGTTCAGTATAATAAATTTCGGTAAGTATTCCAAATTTAAATCACATTCTCCCCCTAGAGGATGAATGGAATTCAGTACAATTTTCTTTCCCTGATTTTAACAGATAAAAAATGACTATTGTTATGTTCGCATTTTATGGCATAGAATGTCACTTTTTTGAGCAAGTGGTACGAAAAATACATTATCTCTGTATTGTTTCTCTCAACTTTCCTGTAGCCAAAAGAAAACCGTGACAAGCCCACACATAAAATCACACTACAATTTATTTTCTATGCGAGGTATCATTTAATTTTCAACGTCACTACCTGTAAAAATATACGAATTCAAAAATGGCACAACAAGAAATCTCAACTGCAAACAATATCTGGAACATTATTCCGTGTACAATACAAACACGTTGTTGTCTCAGCCGGCGTTGAGCCGTTTTGTTCTAGTGCGTACTCATAATCCGACATGTATTACTATTGCAGATAGCTATACGAATTTACAGTGTACAGTCAATAAAAGAGTTAGGTATGCAGGGTAGCAATCAAACTCAAATTAGACCATTACGCCACTTTTGAATGTCAAGAAAGCAAAGAAAAAGCAAAGTTAAGCTGAACGCAGACCGGGACGGCATAGCAAGGGATTAATTTTTTTGCCAATGGACATACAAACGTATTGATATAGAAATACGACCGTGGCGCGTCTTTCAAAACAAATCCCTTACGATGCCGCGGCATGCCAGGGGATAATTTTAAAGCAAAGCAAATTTATGTCATATTTTTATATCAATACGTTTGAATGTCCATTGGCAAAAAATTAAATCCCTTGCCATGCCGTTCCGGTCTGCGTTCAGCTTAACAGTCACACGGCATAATAACTTGAGAAAGTACTGTAGTTGCACATACAATCTTCTTACGTATTATATATTTTATGTATTATAAATCCCACCAAAAACATTCTGTAAAAAACTAGCCAAGCCTCGATGGAGCTGCTTGTTTATCTCTAAAAAGTAATGAAATCTAGACAAAGTCGTGCGAAGTCTAAGGTTCCTTACTGCGATTTCTTTATTATTTTAGTTAATGTTGTGTGACTTGTAATGGACACGTATTTTTTGTTTTTGTAAATCAATGAATATTGACAAAGATGAAACGCATCAAAACTCGAGAGTGGGGGCTCGTGACGTCGCAACGCACTAAAAATTATACCACAGCGTGACGTATTGAGAATTTTAAAAGCGTCGCAACTTAATCAATTTTGGTTTACGTAACAAAAGAAAAAATACGTGTCAAATATTTGTTGATAATTTAAGTGACGGACTAATTAGATTTTTTTATTTTTCAGGACACAAGCCTCCAGCGTCGCATAGGTCGGGAGATGTTGCCCGCTTGGCATCACTGTGTCGACCTCGAAGACACGATGCAGCATACTCTGTCCGACTTGGGCTCAGTAGCGCTGTGCCCTCGTCGAAGCACTCGTTGCGTGTGATCTTTCACTTCCGGCTGTGGTTTAATCATGGTCGGCAGTAAGAACACGTGGAATGTCACCAGTGATAAGGGCAGGAGAATGATAGAAAATGATGATACAGCATTTTGGTTCTTATTTGGAAGAAGAATTAATGGCTCCGGCCCATCTCGTAACATTCCCATTTCGACAACTAAACAAAAGACGCGCGAAACAAGTAAAAAAGTGTGCCCACTCGTAATTATTTTATTGAATCCCATTTCGTCAACCATAAATTTCAACTGTTTTTTGTACAGTACAGTCAGCTCCCAAAGTTACAAGGAAACTTTGTTGATGTTGGTATTTTTTGTCTCTCTCTCGCACACTTAAGTTTGTTACGAGAGAACTCAATTTTGAATTTGAACAAAAAGTATTAGGAGAACTGAATCAAGAAGGAGATGTATGCACCTATATAAATAATTGATGTACAAAACGAGTATTTACCAACTTTAAATTCGTTCGATGTTGTCCATGTGTTCGTGCTAGGCTCACTGATTTACGTAGGTACCTATGTATCTCAGCAGCTAAGCTGGTCTTATACGCAGCGGTGTATCTGACGGTTATACCGTTTAGAACCTGTGGACACTGGAAATAGGTATGACAATTTCTACGTTACGTGTTCTGGTTTGTCTAAAGAGGCATTTACATAACGCTGGGTCATATCTGGTTTTCGTAGGAGCAGTAAATGATAAGAAACTCGACGGCGTAATAATTAGAATAGGGTAGATGACACGAAAAACAATAATTCCAAGACACCCATCTCTAAAAAAACACTTTATTTTGGGCCTAAAAACCCGATTTATTTTCAATTAATTGTCAAATTCGATTTTTAGTTGCTTTGAAATAAATAAATAGTTAGTATCTAGTAGAGTCATTGAGTATATTCTACTCAATGACTCAACTATTTATTGATTTGACAGTGACGTCACAGTTTGCCATTGCCATACAAAATCTATGAGAGAACCGCGTTTTGACAGCTCTTAAAAAGTATCTCAATTGATTGGTGTGTCATCTATACCATTGTAAGAAAACTGAACAAAATTCAATCTCTGGCGATAAAAACACAGTCAAGGTTCGGTCGAAGTAGACCAGACAAATTGAGGACTATTGTGGAGACCAGACCACTGACAGGTAAGTAGAGTATCTATCTACCGGTGTCCAGAGTCGCGTTCAAAATTTGTTCGTACCTATTTGATTTAAAAAAAAAAAAAAAAATGGTCGAACCTTGCTTTTACTGTGAGCTTAAGATGAAAATGTTACGGAATGTATTTTTTTTATATGATCACTGTACAGTTATTAAATACGACAAAATGGATACATTCATTTATGTTTTTTACTGAAAAAATATGATTAAACATACTATGACTACAATAAAATATTGGTGTACTGCACTGGTTGCCTGCACGTACACTTCTTCCTAACCCTTCACTAAAAAATGGGCGCTACATTATTTCCTATACTATTTAAATGAGCAATATTTGTGACTACGTTCTCGAAAACGGCTCTAACGATCACGATAAGTTGCAATATAGTCGTTTACTGGAGTGCAAAATCGATCTAGTTAGGTCTCATATCTGAGTAAATTCATTTTCTCTATTTTCACGCGAGCAGATTTCGGTCACCAGGTACATAAGTATGTAATAACATGACAAAGTACCCACGACTGTGAAAATACGAAATGATTATTTAAAATTGGGTCAACAAACAAAGAGTTTATTGTGTAACTCTAAACAAGGTGTTTAAATTGAATTAAATACACAGAATATTACTTAGCGAGATATACCCGTTGACAATACAATACCACAGAACAAATTGAAGCGAGCCAGCCATTTATAATGCCTTCTCCTTCCATGTATTGTTTGAGTTGACAGCTAGCACTGGTCAAGTTATGGGCGGAGCCGGGCGAGCTTAATAAGGGATGTAATGTGGATGTGTGTGTGGTGTGTGTGTATGTGGGTGATGTGTGTGTATGAGATGTGGGCTGTTTTTCGTAAAAGTATTTTCTATAAGGAAATGGAAAATAAAGACAGCTAGCGTTTAAGGGATACGCTTTGATTCAGATGTTGATATACAAGGTCATTATGAGAGCAATAAAACTTGTGATATAATATAAGACTAATTTTAAAATAATTAACGCTAAATAATAATGAAATGATTGTAGTTACGTCCTACATTGGACACAGTGATATGACGACTTTGAAGATAATTTGTTGTTGGGTTGCACACCCCGAATATAAACTCAATAAAACCGGCCAAGAGCGTGTCGGGCCACGCTCAGTGTAGGGTTCCGTAGTTTCCCGTCCGTCACAATAAGTGTTCCCACTTATGAGTTTAAAGGTGGGTATCCATTATGTAAAAATGCTTGCATATACGAATATACTACAAACTTAGTCCAGAAATTATTTTGTACAACTTTTTGTCTTTTTTTTACAAAAACTGTTGTTTCCATCAAGTTTAAAATGATTTTCCTAGAAAGTCCTTATAAAGTTCTACTTTTCAGATTTTTTTCATATTTTCTAAACTTATGGTTCAAAAGTTAGAGGGGGGGGGGGACACATTGTTTTTTACTTTTGGAGCGATTATTTCCGAAATTATTGACATTATCAAAAAATGATTTTAGAAAACCCCTATTCATTTTTAAATACCTTTCCAACAATATATCAAACGTTAGGGTTGAAATTAAAAAAAAAATCACTTCCCACTTTACATATAGGGGGGCTACCCTAATAAAACATTTTTTTCCAATTTTTATTTTACCAATTTGTCGGCGTGATTGATATACATATTGGTACTAAATTTCGGCTTTCTAGTGCTAACGGTCACAGAGATTAAGCGAGGACGGACAGACGGACGGACGGACAGACATGGCCAAACTATAAGGGTTCCTAGTTGACTACGGAACCCTAAAAATATGATTAACTGCAAACCAATAGGGACTATGCAAGATATTATACATTTTTAACGGAACGCACTCTCAAAACGCGTCGTCCTCGATAACGCCGGTAGTGACGTCAAAGTTTATGTGTCAAAAAACACTTTTATTTGAAAAATAGTTAAAATTTCACTAAGATTTTATTATAATATCTTTATCGCAATTTTTGCTTGAATAAAGCACATCAATTTGTAAAATTACCATAATAAAGCCAAAAATTAGATATAATAAGGCAGATAGAGGTAAATGACGTCACATCATGGCCGCGACAGTCACGGACGTTTGAACTGCCATAGAAAAATGCAGGATTTTAATATTATTTTTGAGCGACAAGCAATAGTTGAACTTGACTTTTAGTTTAATCAAAACTGTATTTTTAACCGACTTCAAAAAAGGAGGAGGTTATATGCTCGTGTGTAGGTTTGTATTTTTTTTTATGTATGTTACCTGATTTCTCTCCCATTTGTGGACCGATTCTCAAAATTATTTTTTTATTTGAAATAGTATACTTTTGAAGTGGGCCCATTAAAATTTGGTGAAGTTCTGATGCTAATCTTCGGAGATATGCAATGGAACTCTTCAAAAATAGACGGCAAATCTGTCGTGATAACTGCAATCGCTTGGATGTTTATTGTTTATACAATATCATGACAGAACATCACATTTGTATGCTCTGAGGGGTTACGCAGATGTGTACAATACACTTAGATTTCGACAGTAATGTTTGCGGATGGATGGAAAAAGATTTTATTGGCATGTCAGAAGTATTGTGAGAGGAATTTATGAATGTAACCTAATACCTGTAATGAACCTTTACTTTGTTATTTTGTATATTTGAATTTTATGGTATCTCTTACTCTTTTACTTCTAGTTTTAGTACAGTAATTGGTATAAATATCATCTGCCTAACCTTTTCCCAACTATGTTGGGGTGGGCCTCCAGTCTAACCAGATGCAGCTGAATACCAGTATTTTACATAGAGCGACTGCCTATCTGACCTCCACAACCCAGTTAGTACTGGGTAATACGATACCCCTTGGTAAGACTGGTTGTCAGACTTTTTTGACCACTGACTACCTGTAACGACTGTCAAAGATCTTCAACTGAGAGCCGAGACCAACTGCTTAATGTGCTTTCCGAGGCACGGAGGAAACTTGGTATGTAATGGGTGGTCACCCATCCACTGACCAACCTAGGCAAGCACAGCTTAACCTAAAAATCGGTCCGAGCGGCTGTTATTATTTAGCCACGAGCTCCTCCTCTTGGTTTAAATATAACCGTTGTAATTAAATAAATAAATAAATGTTAAGTTCCATTTTTTGGGGATAAGCCTATTACCATGACATGTACTCGTATTGTTAATAATATAATAGTACATTACTGCAGAATCCAGTAAGTAAGCCTTCCTGGCCAAGTATGAGTTAACCGGACCGAACCGCAGGTGAAGTCCGGTTATATACGAGGCCAGGATGGCTTTCTTACTGGTTGAGGTTTTTATAATACTTTTCTCAAAAATGACAGAAAGTTTAACAACAAATTCGTTTAAACACAATTGTCGCAATCGAATGTGAAATCCCGCCAGTCGTTGTTTTTTTTTTAATACAAAGTTTGCGTTTAGTTTTGGAAATTGTTCTATTTTTACATTACATTAATGTTTTAGTAAAAAAATGTAAATTATTGTTTTTGAAACTCCATGTCAATTTTAGAATGGAAAGTTTTATCCAACGTGATTTATAAACTGAAATTACTAAATACAAACATAAAATCCCACATTATACTTCTAACACATTACTAAGTACAAAACGCAACGCATACTTTTTCTGCGTCGCGTTGTGTCACAGACTATAAAATGGCTGTTTGAGGCTCCAAAAATATATGTATCTCATAAAATGTCATACCAAAAAGAGATAATTATAGATATATATTGGGAGCCTTTTCTAAGCAGATCCAAAGATGATGACCTACTGTCCAGTATGTAAATTACATACTTATTTACTGGACAGTTGGAGATTCTAAATTTAAAATCTAGCTTCTTACTGGACAGTTGTGAATAAGTCTCCGGTAGAGTTCACTTTCTGGATACTTTTTAGAGATGTTATGGCAACATTACATACCATTTTTGAGAAAAATAAATTCATGGCGACTTGTTTGGGAACAACTAAAAATGAAAAATAAAAAAATACTTACTTATACTTTGCAAAAAATAAAACCGACTTAAAAAAAACACACAAACAAAAAAAAACACAAAAAGAAAAACACAAAAAAAAACTAAAAGAAAAACACAAAAATGTGAAAACCTTTGTTTGATTGATTTGGTGTTATTTTCACCGGTTTCTGAAACTAGTTATTATTCACTATTTTGTGTTTTTCTTTTAGTTTTTTTTTGTGTTTTTCTTTTTGTGTTTTTTTTTGTTAGTGTTTTTTTTAAGACGGTTTTATTTTTTTATAATCGTAATCACATATTTTGAAGGGAAATATAATAACTGATAAAAATATAATTGATAGAAATATAATGTTAACGGTTAATGGTAATGGGCCCTTATTACATGGGACTTAAATGGATGTACTTTTAGATACACCTCTGCCTAACTCTTCGAGGATTACAGGCGTGATGTTATGTTATTTTAAGAACTATGGTGCCTAACAACGTGAATTATCATCATTATCATCCTATACTTAAATATGTAAGGGTTGGCGCAACAACGTAAATAAAGCAATTTTCTTTCTTAATTTTTGTTGAATTTTCAAAATAAATGGTATTGCCATTGTGTGTTGAGAAATTTTCCCGCAAATCTATTAACGACGAAAAAATCTCTACCAAAACCAAGACGCCTGTTTTCTTCACAATAATTATATAGCTATAGTTGGTTCCAGTTAAAATGAGAACAGCGGTCATTGCCCTTTCCCTAATATCTCTTCGTACAAACCAAAACAAATAAACCATGTATACTTTTCATTTAGAAAAATGTTGAAGATCACGATAGATGACGACTCAAGACTTGAACACGCTTGTTTTTAATTTTCAAAGTTAAGAAGTTTAATAAATGTGCGTGGATCAATGACCGCTATTCTCATCTTAGCTGGCACCAACTATACGTATAGTCAATGGTATCGATTCTGTTGTGCACAAACTAAACTTAATTTAGGCTATTGCTATCTTTTACTAAAAGGCAGTGCGAGAAAAGGACGACTATAGCTGTAAACAAAGTTAGAGATGTCAAACTAGTTTATGCCTTGCGCTTTACCGTGTTTTTAGTCGACAGGTTTTTACGTGCACCCTTCATTTGTATGGAAATATTAGTTCCAACTAAATTTGACAGCTTTAAATTACGTCCGTCTCTTTCTAGTTTTATTAGAGAGAAAAAGATAGCAATAGCCTAAATTAAGTTTAGTTTGTGCACAACAGAATCGACACCATTATCGCACTCGCTCGTACTTTAGACCACACACGTCACCGTCAACACTATTGTGGTCGCGTTATGACGAGTATCTCGGCCTGTTGTATACGAGGTTCTAAACGGTCTCCACAGCTAACGATGTAGGGTTGTTCTCATTTCCCCTTCTCCTTTAAATACAACAGAATTTTACCAAAAGTAATTAAAATGATTTATTCATGTGGAATCATCTGTGTAGCCTTTTTCGGATGTTGTCATCAGTTTCCAGTTCAACTGGTTGAATACTAGTATTTTACATAATGGAGCGACTGCCTAACCTACCTCCACAGCCCAGTTGCTGGGTAAGGGTTGCGCCTCCTCTAGCAGTAAGTATGGAATCGCTTTTTTCGCGTCTTCTATCCTTTTCTGTCGCTCAGAACCGTCATTTGCTAGAGCGAGACACAGAGCGTGCTGCCGCTGCTAGTTCAACCCTAGCGCAATATCCCATGGAAAGACTGGTTGCCAGACTTTTGGACTTTTGGCCACTGGTCATCATTATCATCATCATCAGCCTATTAATGTTCCCACTGCTGGGACACAGGCCTCCTCTCTATGAGAGGGAATGGGCTATAATCCACCCACGCGGGCCCAGTGCGGATTGGTAGATGTCACATGTCTTCGAGTTTTTTGGTTCTAGGTCATGCCGGTTTCTTCACGATGTTTTCCTTCACCGCTCGCCACTCGTAATGTCTGTCAAAGATCTTCAAATGACAGCCGGGGCCAGTATCTTAACGTGCTTTCTAAGGTACAAAGGCTTCTCAGTATGTTAGGAATGGTGACCATCCACACATCGACATTGGCAAGCGATGTTTAACGTTGAAGTTTGATCCATGCCGCATTTATTTATAGAGATAGGAATGTTATTCGAAATTCCTAATGGCTTTTTCAAAAGCTTGCAATATCGGGTTCCATGCACAGCAGTCCTATTCTATTGTTGTTCTGGTATGTGCAGAGTTGATATCCTATATACGGGAATGTTTTTCTACTAGTGCACGCTGTATTATCTACCCCCCATACCCCCCTATATTTTATGTTCGTACAGTCAATCCAAAGGTTAAAATAGAATGTCACTTACGGGATGTGTTCCGTGATTATCCATTATTCTGAGCTCTCGATATTTCGACGCTGTTGCCAGCGCCGTAATCACGGGATATCAAGTCATCACGCGATCATGGTGATAAGCAACAGTGTAAGTTTATTTATAAACCGTGAAAGCTTAAAACAGTGTTTGAATCCAAAGGTTGTCTGAAAGAAGCCGGTCTTTTCGCTATCAGCGATAAAACCGTTTTTGTAACCATTGAATTAACAATATAACACACACTACTAACAGTCACTATTATTTCCTGATAGTTTCAGTTGCGTAGAGTTTCACGACCTAAATACGATGTTCGCAATCCAAACGAAAATTTAAACAACAACAACAACAGCCCATAACGTCCACTGTTGGACATAAGCCTCTCCCATGATGGGAGGAATTTGCCTTAATCTCCACGCTTGGCAGGCGGATTGGAGATCGCAGTGTTGAAAGACTAACAGAAAACGCTGCTGCCCATTCTCTGGTCTACGGAGGCGCAAGGTGTTCTGCCTCAGACATTAGTCGCCTTATACGACACCCGTGAGTGTAATGGGTTGGTTCTATTCTACTCTGCCGGATACCACACGGCGGACGATTTAATGCTTTGATCCAATTCAAACATAGCTCACTTTTCCCAATGTCATCAACTATAGATATAGATAAGAATTCCCATCATAATCCCAGACTATTAAGGCTGTACCTAATACAATTTGACGCCCCTACCAATCAAACGCCGACTACATTCTGTTGCTCCCCATATGCTTAATATGAAAGTGTGTTTGTTTGCTTGTCACGACTTCACGTTTTAACAGCTGAACAAATTTCGAATATATTTGACATACGGATAGACTATAACCTGGATAAAGACACACTACTAATGAGACGAGATTTTAATTATAGCATCAACCTATTATAGCAGAAAAATTGGCAGACCACAGCTAGATGGCCCGATGACATTCAGAAGATCGCAGGTAAGACTTGGTTGAGGATGCTTTTAATCGGCAATGAATTGTTGTGATACCGTCGTATTTATTTGAGTTTAAAAGTCTGTATGCTTTCTGATATGGGCTCTGACATGAAATAAAAAAAAATAGTTTATAATTTAATTTAACAGAACAAAGCTGCCAATTATGATGATAATATTCTGGGCATTTTTGTCTATGTCAATGTCAATTTTCGACATCCACGCGAGTGAAACCGCAGGTAAAAGCAAGTTAACCAATAAACGAGCGTTTTCCACCCTAATTGTCATCAAAACGAATCTGACCTTAAGAACGGACCTTCGTTTTATTTTCGTCTTCAGTATAATGGTATTTGTCACGGCAGTGTCACCTCCCGAGACAAATTATACCAATTTTATACGTTTCTTTTTCAATTGTTTTCACTGATTACTTACTCAGTTGGTAATTAGATCATGGTCACTGATATCACTGATTCACATTGATTTCTTTTTGAGTTTCCTTTGGGAGTTTTTGGGTTAGTAATTTGTCAGCGGCGTATCTCTTTTGGTCTATCAGTTTTCTTTGGAATTTAAGTTTTATTTAAAGCCTTTTTAGTTTTTTGTCGACTTTTATTTATTCTTAGTTGCTACTAAAGTTTTTGTAATTCATCTTTGATTGCGGTCGTTTGAATTGAAAATGAACTGTTATTACCCTTGATGGAATTTTGGAAAGAATTCGTTATTCACTTCCTTTAACACTGATAATTAATTATGGAGAATTTAAATGAATTTCCTTAGTATTTTTTTTGTTTTTTATTATAGTTTTTGACAATTTCACGAAATGTGGTATTTAAACGCAGACCGTGTCACACTTTTCCAAACATATATTTTAAGCTCTTTTTTTATTATGATCTGTATAATTATTCAAAAACATACCAACTAACCTCGTACTAGCCTAGTGATAACCATGTATTGTTAACGTCGACCTGCCAAGTCATAGGTTGCGAGTTCGAAACCAAGTCACGCACCTGTTATTTCTTATTTTTCGGATTTATGTGCGTATTGTATAACTATCACTTGCTTCGGTGAAGGACAATATCGTGAGGAAACCAGCATGCCTGAGAGATATTTCTCGACAGCATGTAAACGGGGGATCCCTTTTTTTTTTTGCATAATCTTCTTTTTCCTAATATACTCTGGCATAACTGTTTTGGCATAATTTGTTTTGCCATAATAATACTTTGCCAAATTTTTTTTTGGCATACTGTTTATGTTGGCATAATCATCTTGAAGGCTAATATGTTTTGGCATAAATTGAATTTTGCATAATGTTACTAGGCATAATGGCTATTAGCATAATAGTATTTAGGCATACAAATAATATAAATACCAGAATAAAATTTGAGTTTTTTTTACGTATTTATTTTGAATTAAAAATTCATTAAGTTGTACTACAAAAGTTAGTGACAGAAACGAATCGCTGCAAAACCGACTCCACGTAGTCTTGTCTGCCCTACCCCTAGAGTGTAATTTAAAATCGCGTAGGCGCGGAGGGGCGAGGCGGCCTGCGAGTTGAGGAGCAGGTGGTTGTAACACTCGCCGCCGCTGCTGAGGCTGGCCGGCGAAGCCGGCCAGCAAGCCGAAGCTGCGGTGGTGAGCGTTAAACACATCTGCGACGATAAGCTCGCGTGGGACCGCCGGTGCCCCGCAGCGCCGGAGCCGTGACAGAAACCTTGCCTGCTGCATGTTGCATACTGCATGCTTGCTTGCTGCATGCTTGCTTGCATGCTGCATGATTGTTGAATGCATGCTTGCTGCATGATTGCTGCATGCTTGCTGCACGCATGCTTGCTTTATGCTTGCTTCATGCATGGTGTATGCTTGTTTAAATGTTTGCAAGCTGCATGTTTGCTGCATGCATGGTGTATACTTGTTTGCATGCTTCTTACAGGAAAAAAACTCACATATGTTCACAATCAACTATGTTCAAAACAAATATGTTTTGTATTACCTGCTTCGGAGAGATGGTTTTATTCCAATCGTCAAAATAAATTGGTATATCCAATTAGGGTATGTCTAACATTTTAGGATTATGCTTCTTTGTTATGCCTATAAAAAATATGTTTTAGTATCACTAAGCGTAAATCAATTTATGCCTAACAATGTTATGCTTAATCATTATTATGATTAGATAAATTATGCTTAAAAAAAATATGCGTAAGCTGTTATGCGTAAAAATGTTATGCAAAAATATAATTAGTAGTAACAAAAGTATGCCAAGTTATATTAGGTCTTAAAATTTTATGCAAATGGATAGGGAACCTGTAAACGGAAGTCAGAGGCCCATGGGTGGCTTAAAAACTCTGACACCAGGTGGTTAAACCACGCGATAAAGAAAAGACCATGTACTTGTTACAACTCTTAAACTCTCACTCACACTCACCCCACCCCACCCACCTCTTCCCTCACCTCTTCTCACTCTCTCTCTCTTACATTATATTTGTGTTCGTTTGTAAGGTATATATTTATGGGCCATTGTAGCCTGAAATAAATTGATATTGTTGTTGTTGTTGTTAAATCTGTCGCTTTCCTTTGCGGTCGTGATCACGTCCTACTTCGTTCTTGATCTATATTTTATGATGACATAAAGCGAAAAAACTTACGTAACTTGAATTTATTATCCCACTAGCATATGCCTGTTGCTTCGCCCACGTGGAGTTCGATAATTATCCTACGGGAACATACTACCGGGTTAAAAAAATATCCTATGTATTAATTCGGGTCATAAACTATCTGTATGCTAAATTTCATCCAAATCCGTTCAGTAGATTTTGCGTGAAAGAGTAACAAACAAACACACATACAAACTTTCGCCTTTATAATATTAGTGTGATAGGATATACTACTTTATCTCACCCAGAAAAGCATCAAAACAGCTTCTAATTTCCTTCGTTCAATTTTTATTGCCTTTCCAAACGGCAGATCTCTAATCCCGTTGGGAATACTCTGCAATTTCGATCACACATTGATGCCCCGACAACGTTGTACTCGTTTTGAACGCTAAAAGGGGATTTGTGACTGAGCTTTCGACAATAGAGTTTCATTTTATTTTATTCGAGTATTTTACTTTTCGACTAACTTTTTGAATTAGATTTATTTTTTGGGTGTCTCTGATCCGTTTTGTTTGTTTTGATGATGAGATTCTAAACGAAAATATTTTTACAAACAAGGCATCAAAACAAACAGTGAGTATCTAGATTCTAATTAAGTTCTTGCTATGATTCTAATGAGATATTAATGAGATTATGGTCTTATTGGAAAGGAAATAATCTAGTTTATTTTTATATAAAACCAAATAGATAAAAAGTTAATAGTTTTTCATCAAATTAATATTTTATTATTAAAATATCCGGTTTTTTTTACTGTTTTTCAAGTTCTACATTATTTTTTGAGAATCAAATTATAATTAGATAACTTGATTTTTGTTTAAGAGCCATTTCACGTTTTCGCGCAAATTTCTAAGACTTTAGTCGCCCAAATTACCATCTTAGAGAACATCCTGGCATTTTTGAATACATGTTAAAAATAGATCAGTTTTTCTTATTGACACTTAATGTAACACATTTACAAAAAACTTATTTGTTTACTATGTAGTGATTAATCTCCCACAACTAGTTTACTAAAAAATCTTCGCAGAGTCAATTTCAGACTCCTAATTCTATCATAAATATTTATAAATTTCACTCAAAAAAATACACAAAGCATCAGACATATACTTTTGTCGACACATAATGTACTAGAATATCGATAATTAATAACATTAATTAGTAAAAAAATAAAGTCTTAGGTAATTTTTTACGTTTTATATTGCTATTTTATCGTGATTTTTTGGTTTGAATAAAGCGTAATTACATTGAAAATAAAATGTAAAAATAAACTATGTTCTTTTACTAAACTAACTCCAAAGTTTTATTAAAATCAATTAAAAAAAAACAGAAGCGAGGTGGATATTATTTTTATTTGCAATTCATATACATAGTTATCGATCACGTAAGGTGAAAGCGCAAGGGTACCCCGCGAAATTCAAATTTCTTAACGACTATTTCATTGATGAGTTGATTACAGTCGGCTCATATTTAAAGTTAAAACTCGCGAACACCTACATAAGAAGTTGGCAGACTTGTCCAATAACTAATTAGTTGTTTTTCATCATCGTTGTATTTTAATCTCTTGACTTTGTATATTTTGTTTGTATGTATGTATATATGTATTTATTATTATTATATTTTTTTTTCTTTCTTAGAAATGTTCTGTACTTGCACCTACTGTTTTGTCTCTGCATCACCCTAAGGTAGACTGGTAGAAAATGCCCAAGGCATTAAGTCCGCCTTTGTACGTTATGTGCATAAAGTTTTAATAAATAAATAAATTATAACTCCGCAAATCCATTATTTGCTACGATCGCGAATCATATTTTGTTCAACATACAACCTGACTCTGACATATAAATTTTCTTTTCTTAACATATAATTATATCGACATGGAATATAGAACCGTAATTACAATTTGAAGGGTTTGAAATTAAAAATATTTGGGGTCCGAAATTTGATATATGGTGTCAAAGTACATGTGAACATTCGCGAATGTTACGCGGTTCAGCGCTGTCAAAATACTCAAGGTGACTAAAAACGCGGTTATGCGCTGTCCAATGGTGTGTTAACCGAAATATTTATCAGTTTTAAATTGTTCAAAATACACCTGTAGGTATATCAACATATATTATAACAGGCTTAACAAAAGTTTTAAATGATTTTTTAGTAATTTAAAACTTTTGTTAAGCCTGTAAAACTGATAATTTTGTAAACTAATGATTTTGTTAAGCCTATGTTTTTGTGACTATAATGTTTTCTTTACAGGTTTATAGGTTGCTTATTCGATATTCTGAAAAACCAGAACATACATGTTACGTATTTAAAGCTACTAAAAGTTTTTTTTTTTTAAATAAAAATACTTCATTGAAATTACTATTTTTATTCATTACAATTTTCATTTTCCGACATAAAATGAACAGACAGTATACAAAGCATATGTACAATTTTATATAGTAGTTATTGACACTGTTCTAAGGCGAGAACACTAGATTTATAATTATTTTACTAAACACTTACTGCTCATGACCATTTTAATACTTTTAAAATTATTATTTACACATTTTTACTAGATTACCTACTAATAATATTAATGAGTATTTCGAACAACTTTTACGATAGATAACAGGTACAAAAACGGTTATTAAGTCACCTAAATTACACTTAAAATAATTTTAATTTGAAATAATTAATTCATAGTTATTAAAAAAATGCATGTACGAATGATTAGAAGTTTCAATCAAATCAAGATCATGGGCGAAAAAATGATAAAAAAATGGATTAAAACTCATTTGGCGAGCAGTACAAACTTAAGACTTAAGTATTGATTTTTCTAAAGTAAAATACATTTCCTATGATATATTATTATCGGGGCATGACATTACAAGTTAATATTTTTCTATAAAATGCATTTGAAAACGGATTGCTTGTACTGGCTATCATAACTCTATTTTTTCTTTTTTTAATAATTATCAACTAATGTTATTTCACTTTTGTCTTTCATTTTAATTTGCAATAACTTATTAAATACTCACAAACGATGTTATAAATTACAGATTATTTAAAGCGACTCTATACATTCATCATAATATATGGGCAACTATAAAAAAAATCTAAATGAAAATGCTTCAAGTTTTGCTGGTCATTTTAATATTTTTTTTTTTGATATGTATTTACATAATGAGTATTACAAAAATATCAGTCTAAAACAATCGAAATACTAACTTATCTGAGGCTAACATTTTCGTTAAATATTTTTATTTTACCATCCAAAAATCCTCTCGCTCAAAATCTGAAGCATTTTCATTAGTAAATACTTAAGAAATCAACTATGAATAATCCAGTTTACATTGGAAAACTATGACAGTTATTATGGGTACTTCAAAAACTAGACTGTTAATACCTAAAACGGTTTAGGCCCGTATTGTTAGTGATAGTTCTATACAAATATTAGTTTAATTGACTATTTCAAACGCTAGAAAACTTTAGCAGGGCTCAGGGCTGAAAGCTTTGAAGCGTAATCTCATTTTAGTATGTGACCATGAGTGAGTTTAGTCTTGTCTATAATAACGTCTGAATTTATAATTTAATTTTGTATTTTTTCCACAATAATTATTACCGTAAGAATGATTGGTTTTATTCGAAACTGAAATGATTTAATTTTATATAATTAAATACCTTTTTGTTTATATCTAATTTTGACCTTAAATTACCAACTCATTGTCACACACACAATACTATCGTGGTTTATTAAATACTTAATTAATTATTAAACAATTATTATTAATATAAATCTACAAACATTTATTTTACCACAATGTCTTCGACATCACTTGAAGCAATTTCTATTACTCTAAACTAATAATAATATAATTATAATAATTAACTATAACATTAATTAGAAATATGAAGAGACTTTAATTAACACTTATATATACACGATCTAACAATTTATTGTCAGTTCTGAACGTTCAAAGGAATTAAAAATTACAATATACCTATTACTATTTACATATAATAAAGATTTGCTTTTATAAAGCTGAAATCGCTATACATTTAATACAAGTATTCTACACGATTCCATGTCTATACATTGAAAGCATTCAACAAAGTCATTAATATTGGTATTGTCTTATCTTTGGAATGAAAATTGTGCGTAAAACGTTTGCCATGGGACACTCGGTCGGGTTCTCCTGTTTACGCATTCCGGTGACCGACATACATGGACTAGGTGATGTGGAAGTCCCCCCGCAGGAGTCGCGTGAAGGTCTTCTTGAACTGCTGGTTGGCGAGCGCGTAGCAAAATGGGTTGATAGGACTGTTCGCGTAACACAAGAAGTACGAGAACATGTACAAGTGCTTATTAATGCACGGTGGATCCGTGCAGAATCCCTCCACCAGAGCCAATACGTGATATGGAGTCCAACAAACAACGAACGCACCCAATATGAACGATATAGTTCTAAAAGCTTTCCTCGCTCTGTTTTCAGATTTAGATTTCTGCCGACCGATGCTCGGAAACAGGCCGTCCCGCTTTGAACGTTTAACTTTTAATTTTTTTCCTATGTTTTTTACAAACTCTTTCTTAGAGTCACCGCGGCCTGACCCAGTTACAACAGTACTTGATATATCACTATTCTCGACCGCTGGACTTATTGCGGGATTTAGTTTCAATGGAGACGTTCTCGTCTCAGACGACTTGGGAGGTTGAGGCTCATTGTTATTGGAAGACGACGATACGAGAGTAATAACAGGCTTGGAGCGCTCCCCTGTAGTTAAACTCACCTCGGTATTCACTTTAATTGGGGGAGGCGGGGAGAAATTCGTTTTCGGTTGTGTAACTTGAGCCTCAGCGGTTGCTCTTATTAAAGCTGCTTGTAATAAAGACTTGTTCGTTTCGTTACCTGAATTTAATGTTGGTGGAGATGAGGGTTCAGTCCCAGTTTGGAAGGTGACGGAAGAGGGCGGACTCTCGTACGTAGGTGACGGTACATTGACAGAGCTCTCATCCATATATCTCAAGTCTGCTCCATCCATACCAACAAGCATGTCGTATGACGTACCATCACCTTTTACAAGCCTTACAGTCCTAGTGCGTGATGATTCTGAATGTGATGGCGGGCTCTCCGAAGCAGGAGGACTACATCGGAACTCAGATGGAGGTGGAATGATTCTTTGAGCAATTGTTGTCGATACCTCTCTTTGTTCGGACGGTGTTGTAATACCAGATGATATGGGTGACATAACACTAGCGATAGACAGTGGCACATTTGGTACAGAAATATTGTCGTTACTCTGTGATGTATCTGGGTTATCCGTATCAAGTAAACTTTTTTCAGATATCTGTGATAATGACGTTTTTGGCTTTTCCAACTCGTGTTTTAATACTGGCGACTGTTTCGTATCAGTTTTTATCATCATTCCACCGTTAAAACGCATGTTGTTTAGCAGTTGTATAGCACCTGTTTGCATCACTAAGTTTGCAACTGACGGCCGTTTCTTAACATTTGTCTGTGTAGTACTTTCTTCGTCCGAGTCGAATGCAGGACTGCTCGACCTTTCCGCTTCTACCTGATCTTCCTTCCTATCTCCATCTGACTCTGCTGTAGTTGAAGTACCAGTGACTGTAGCGCTACTTTTATGTGCCGAAGATTTTTGACTCGAATTTGAGTCACTAGACCCGCCTAGATTTAGCAACGGAGCCGCAAGTGAACCTTTAGAAGTGGAATCTTTTCGCATAGCCTCTGATACTTTCATCTGATCTTCACTGGAGATAGTTGCTTTCGACAAGGCTGCCATACCTGCTGCTCGACCAGCCATTCCTGTCATAACACCAGCGCTTAAAGCCACCATCGACTGCATCTTTCTTTGCTTCGCTTCACTCTTCTTTTGCATATCATAAGCTGTTTTGAAAATCCCAGCATAAAGTACAATCAATACAAACAGCGTCGTCCAATAATAGCCTATGATTAAAGCTGTGTTAAATATTGGGTCTTTCAGAAACTGTACAGCACATTCGCCTTCTTGTAAGTCCCTGTATCCAACAAAATGTTCCCATCCGAATATTGTCGTAAAGAATAGTAAAGCTGGTATGATCCAGGTTACTGTTACCATCCATATTACTCTGTTTTTCGTTCGCCAGGCTCTATACCTCGCTGCTATTTTCACGCTACAGAATCTGTCCACTGTTATGAGTAGGACTGTGTATTGTGAGACGAGACATACTGTATAGTCAACCGATAGCCATAGGTCGCAGAGTAGGGGCCCCAAATGCCAGTAGCCCTTTAGGACGTAGTCCGTGTAGAATGGAAGCGACAAAGTACCTGTAGACAATAGAAAATAGTTTTCTATTAAAAACTTTTGTCATTATCAGACACTGAAATGTCAAGGGTCAAGCTTCTCCGATTTAAATATACCTTTTAGTCAAAATTAATTTATCAAAAGCTTGTAACAATGTTCCAGTTAAAAGTTTACTGGCGTAAACAGAAAATAATTAATCAAATAAATGGTTAATTTAATTTAGTTTCAAAACAGGGATAGGTTTGCCTTGTTATGAGAGTTTAGGTTATTTTCATGAGCAGTAGCATTTGCCGAAACTTTGCTTTTAGACAAATATTATAGAGCTAATTATATTATTTTGTTACTCAGCCACTGGTTTTTTACCCTCTTTGTAGCTTCTAAAAAATTGTATTTCTAGTTCAAACGCTTGGCAATAATCGGAATACTAATAAAAACAATACTGGAATGGAGTTGAAGAATTCAAACTGCAATTTCAAAACAAACGGTCTAGAGTTTTTAATCTCTTTGAATAACTAAAAGCTACTCGCGCTGGAAACCTGATGGATGTACAAAATAGTTTATTTATTCCCATTCTGTTTATTGTTGTTTTGTACCACTGACGTATTGAAAATAGCTAAACTAGTCATCTCCAAAAATAAAAATTGCTTGATAATTGACAATGAAAATGACAATCGATCATCAATAATACTTATTTTTCTATATGTATTTATAGGACATAGTAATGAAAAAAAAAACTGCGATTCCTTACTTTTTGATGGTCGCTCTTTTGTATGGAACAGATTGACACATTGACTTTTTTTTTTCGCTATTTTTATGCAATGTTTATTTCTGAACGGACACTGATGCGAAAACGGTTACCACGTACTTAATACATAATTCTAAACCTTCCTACATCTAAATTTTCATCGGCAATTATAAAATAACAGCTGTTCCGTACATTACAGCTCATTAAAAAAATATACATCTTCTACTTCGTGTCGCTGGCACGATATTTTTTATATTTTGTTAGCCCAGAACTTCGCCACTTCCACCGAAGTGTCCTGATAGCGAGCTCAAGGTGGAATGCAATAAAATAATACCTTCTTGAATTCATGCAGCCCGCCTAGTACTTTTCGTAATATTTTATAAGCAATAATTTTTCCACACAAATGGTTAGTAGGCATGTGGGACCAGTTGACGAACGACTCGCGTCGTCGGTGGCAGCGCAGAGGTCATTTGGGCTACATGTTTCTGGGCTAAGAGGTCAGGATAGGAGATGGAGCAACCACACCCCGATGCAGCGATGCTGTATCATTGCGGTAGCCCCACTTAACGAGGTTGCAGTTACATTTTCCTACTTGAGTCCGGAGACAGTTCAAGGACTTCCAGGTGAACCACAGAAGGTTAGACCCTGCAGGAAGATGTTCACTTGGTGGTAAGTAGTGAGTGGGACACTACAGCTACTTTCCCACATCTTACATCGGCGTCGGCCGGGTCTTCTGATACGGACGCTGCGGTTTTTAAAAAAATTGTGCCTGCTATAAGCCGTTGTTTTGGCAGTAAGGCGCCGTATAATGGATGTCTGCTGTCGTCTGACTCCTGTTTGTATTTCTCCTCTGCGTTTGCAATTTCTCTTCGGACATGATTGGAGGATAAAATATAAATAATTATATCGGAATGATGCATAATGAGTACGTGGTACCGTTTTCACGTCGGGTGGGATTTCAGCCTGTATATTTTAGCTATTTTTTAATAACCGATGAGAAGGTTGACCTAGAATAATGTGGGTACTAAATTCATGGAAGAATATGGTAGAGAAAAAAACAAATCTCATTAGACCGTCAGATAAATTAAAAATAAATAATTGGACACATATGTTTTCCTCTTACACGTAAACAAAAAATTAAGACACAGAAATGAAGATACAGTGCGTCGAACACTCATGTGACGTCATATTTGAGTAGATTTTTTACCGCAAAGTGACGTCACAACTCAGAAGCCCACATGCAGTCATGATTTTTGACGCGTTTTATCTTCGCCAATTTTAATTAATTTGATGAATCAAGAAACACGACTCCAATATTTTTCGATAATCTAACTGACGGACTAAACAGAACCATATTTTTTTAGTCAGGAATCATCCCTACTGAGTCAATATGTCTAAGGGGCACGTGTAGTCGTTTTGATAGTAACAAAAGTTACATTAATGAAGCTAAAATTATCCTTACCTATCAGCAGATCGGTGGCAGCAAGCGAAGCGATGAAGTAGTTGCTGGGCTGTCGAATAGTCCTGTCTACCAGGAACGCAAGAAGCACCAGGACGTTACCGCTGACAGTCAACAGGATGACAAGCACGAGACACGTGGCAAAGATGGCGGCTAACCACAGCGGGAACGGCGGCAGGACTGGTTGCTAGATGGAACAAAAGAGGTTTTATTAACATTCTACAAAACTAAAAGATTACTAACATAGATATTTTATGCATTTTAATTTTATTATTAGTCATTTGAATCCCACTGCAGGGCAAAGGCGGGAGGCCTTTCCTTTCCCTCCTATCCAGTGTTTTTCACTTCGCCAATCCTTGTGAAGACTCAAATTCGTCCCACCATCTCCTTCTAAGCCTGCCGCGTTGCCGTTTACTGCTGTTGGGATCTGTTGTATATTTACTTCACCCCATTTTATTTATTTACATATATTTCTGGTTGATGCTTTCTACCAGGATGTTTATAAACAGAGCCTTAATGCTTATTGGGTTTTCTAAAGTGGTAACAAAATTAACCAAAAACGCATTCGTGTATTCTGATTCTTGAAAGAACTAGTTTTGTTTTTGTAAATATATTTAAGTAACCAATATGAGATAGATTGAAAATCTTTCATTATACCTACAGGTTACATGTATTATGCAGGTTTTTTTCTAACAAATTGAAACCAAAAATACTGCAGCAAAGATTACAATTACCAACAAATTGCAATAGCCAAAGCTGCACGTGTTGGCAATTGCAATACGACCAATTCTGCTTATCACGGCAAAGTCATTACAGGTAATGCAACACTAGATTCTACAAAAAGGTCGATACAATTCCTAGTCCGAAGATTCCTTTAGAAAACGTAATTGCCTTTAACAAAGCTCCAATACCCATTTCAATGAAACTAAGACACACCTAAATAAAGCTCTAGGTGCTGAGCCCAGAGTTGAAAGTCCCACAGTGCTCTTTTGTTAAGACACTCATTTAGATGTAGTGGTGTGCAATTTGTTAGTTGATATATAAATATTTTGACTTCAGACGGCAATATTTTGGTCGTCACGTCTACCGCCAATGGATTCTGCCTAATTTCAGTTTCATCTGCCTTCAGTGGGGCAGATGTGACTGAACCAATCGTATCTACCACCAGTGGTGGTAGATGGATTAAAAGTTGCAACTGCCACCACCGGGGTTAAATGGGTAGGGGCCGATGGGAATAAAAAGTAAAACTAGCAAAAGCGTTGTTCGTAATACTCTGTGCAAACTGCTATAACAAACAAACTATCATCTTACAAGAAATAGGTTTAATTAAATGCCTAGAACTCTTGTAAGCGCTAGCACAAAGCGATCGAATTATTTCTTAGTTTGTTTTGTGAATAATTAGTTTTACTACATAATTAAAGTTTTAGATTCTATAATAGTGTCTGTTTGGATATTGTTTGTAAATGGTAGGTACACCGGTAGGTACCTAATGGTAGGTACATTCGACAATTATGTTTAAGTCCGACATAAAAGAGGGCGAGCCTATTGCCATCAACCGGGTACGAATCTAGACTCCGTGACTGCTACTGAGAAATTCTTGATGGAAAAATCCAATTACACATTGTCCGACCTGGGAATTGCACCGAGGATCATGCTCAGCAGTCGCACTTGCAACCACTAGGTCAAATGAGGTAGTCAAAATAGGCAGTTTAATATTAACACGAAACCTTCCTAAGAAAAACTTTTTTGCAAAAATAAAACCGACTTCAAAAAACACAAAAAAGTGAAAAATAACTTTAGCTTCAGAAGTCGGTGACTTTTGTTTGAATGATTTAGTTTTTTGTCACCGACTTCTAAAGTTCTTTTTCACTTTTTTGTGTTTTTTTGAAGTCGGCTTTATTTTTTGCAAAAAAGTTTTTTATTTTTCCATTTTTAGTTGTTCCCAAACAAATATTTGCTATGAATTTATTTGACATTGTTAACAATACATGTCATGGTAATAGGCGTATCCCCAATATATGGAACTTAACATACCATTTTTTTTTTTCGGATGGGAAATCATCAAATTACCCCTCCCGCTCTGAGCAGAGCGGTAGGGAGTGTCAGACTTTTACTGACTAAAACCCACCCATGTTCCTTCTTAGCCTTTTGAGTTCCAGGGCCGCAGTATCTCTTTAGAACAGTCCCTTTTGCTGACATCATTTGGAGGCGTGGGCGGAACACGAACGAACTGTCGAAATCTGGATGTATTGTACACATCTGCGTACCCCCACAGAGCATACAGGCGTGATGTTACGTCATTTGAGGCGCGCGTAGAACACGATCGCGCCAACTTAGCATACCTAACTGTTGAAATCTGGGTGTATTGTACACATCTGAATACCCCCTCAGAGCATACAGGCGTGACGTTACGTCATGATGTTGTATAAACAATTAACATCCAAACGATTGCAACCTTCACGGCACATTTGCCGTCTATTTTTGAAGAGTTCCATTGTATACCTCCAAACATCAGCATCAGATGTTCACAAAATTGCAAATGGGACCACACGGGAAGCACCAGCTTTCAAATAAAAAAAGAATCATCAAAATCGGTTCACCCAGTCGAAAGTTCTGAGGTAACTAACACAAAAAAATACAGAATTGAGAACCTAATCTTTTTGGAAGTCGGTTGAAAAAATATTTAAGCATTACTTAATTTGTTCAAAATGTTCTAAAACCCATCAGCACTCAATAAACACATATCAACAAAAAAACATCTACACAAATCACTCACACTTTTATAAGTGGTGTGTGCGCTAGGCCCTCAAAAGTACACACTTCATCTATGTGTACAACACACGACACACACAATCCAACACACGGCCGTGACACAATACCGATGCCGATAATGTACAATCGATTAACTGTCTGCACCGCTAAACATTTGTTGCCCCTTCTATTTTAAAAAGGGTAAGCAGAAATAGAAGACCCCTTTTATTCAAGGTTTTTGTTAAGTCCGTTGGATTGTATTAGCACGCACGCTTTGAGTGGTTGATACTTTGGTTACTGACAATATTGTTACATGTTACTGCTGATCATCATTTATTTAAACTATCTGGTATCTCTGCTAGGTAAAGATATCCCTCATACTTTTTAAATTTTCTTTGAGCGTTGACCTAAGACTCTAAAGTAGTCGGCACGAGTGGATACAAAATACGAATAATTTAATAAAACGGCCGAAATTTTATGACTAAATTGGTAGTTATGTGTTTGAGCCGTTTGGGGTTCAAAAACTGGGGCCTTGGGGTCCGAGTGCCCACCTAGTATTTCGAGACATTGCCAAGCGGTTGGTCAACTCTTCTCGTGATCAGAGGGTTGGCTTATTTCTTGGATAAGAAACCATCCAATGTGGAAATGCTGGCAGCTTTCTGGGCACTTTCCGGACGAACTTTTTGAAGCCCTTTAATTGAAGCCCTTTAATTCATATCTGCATTTTATACATGTACATAATTTAAGTATAATGTTAGGTCTGTATATGAGTACTTTTTTTTTGTTTTTTTTTTCGGATGGGAAATCATCAAATGACTTCTCCCGCTCTGGGCGGAGCAGGAGGGAGTGTCAGACTTTTACTGACTAAAACCCATCCATGTTCCCTCATCGCCCTTTGTATTCCGGGGCCACGGTATCTCTTTCGAATAGTCCCGCAACCCCGGCAAGCCGATGCCTTTTAGGGCGCGCGTGGAACACGAGCACTTAGTTTGTATTTAACGCAAACAAAACTCCGATTTCGAAACCTTGTCGATAGGACTATTCTAGAAAAAGTTCTAATAATACCCATTGTTTAAGCATCAATATCCTAGGCACGTGTATCTTGGCTTTACAAGTGTACAATATGTATCCTATATCAATGTAAGATAGATTATCTACGCCATTCTGTAAGACGAGTATCTTTCACTAGCATGTTCATTTCTAGTTAGTTGTCTCATTTAATTTCATTACAATTGACTACTACATAAAAAGTTCTTCGGTATAAGAACCCCTCATTACATTTTCTACTAGACAATGACACCCGAAACCCACAATCATGATTAGGGGAGTTTTTCCTCATGGTCAAAAACCCATTATGTTTGCCCTATTCAATAAAACACAATAAGGAGAGCTGCCTATTCATTAACAGTTCAAGTTCTTATCGGAACAGGCCGATATTAGTGCAATTAAACTTAGTGAATAGGGGTAACGAAGATTGGAGAACGTTAATCCTTTTTTATCCAAGAAACTTGGGACTAGGAAAGAATAATTAAGCCCCGAGTATCTGCTACTAAGTAAAATTTGGAAGTTTAAATTAATTAAGGAATAGATTTGCTAAAGAAAAATGTTTTGATTAAATAATTATCAAGATAGAGGAGTCTGCCAATGAGCTATGGAGCAAAGTATACTGGGTGTCAAACTTACGGACCGCGTCAGAAACTCCATACTTCGCTCCAAAACATAAATAACTGATGTTGGCCTTACAGCTGCTAGGTTGAAGTGGAACTGGGCTGGTCACATCTGCCGCATGTCGGAGGAGCAATGGGGAAAAATTACCACTCAGTGTATACCGAGTAGCAGGAAACGACAACGCAGCAGGCCCAGAAGGAGATGGCGGGATGAGATAGACTCTTTCGCAAAGGATTGGCCTACAATCGCACGAGATCGCGAAATGTGGAAGGAGGGAAGGGAGGCCTTTGCCCTGCAGTGCGACAATATAGGCTTATAATAATAATTTAGAGGAGGCTAATTTTCAGAATAATACGGCAGATTTTTTTTGACCGCCTCGATGCTCGAGTGGTTGCAAGCGCGACTGCTAAGCATGAGGTCAGGGTTCGATTCCCGAGTCGGGCTAAGTGTTATTGGGTTTTTTTCACCAGGATTTTTTCAGTAACAGCCACAGTCTGGATTTGTGCCCGGTTGATGGCAATAGGCTTAGCTGGTGAAATGTAGGTGTACTACTAGTTACATCTCTGCTTAACCCTTCGGGTATAACAGGCGCGATGTTATGTTTGTTTTTTGCAACGAAATGTAAAGTTTTGTAGAAAAGCTCGTTTATAAGTAAGTAAGTATTCAACAGTATGAAATTGCCGTTGTAAAGTAATAGACACTTTAAATTGACATAAAATCTTCATGGTGTGAGATTTCTCGTTATTCTTTTTTCACGTGATATATATGAGGTTTTTCTTATAAAAAATGCGCAACATTCGATTTTCGACTTTCAATATTGTTTTTTTTTTATTCAGCTTAGACGTAAAGATGGATACATCAAAAATCAGAGTTATTTTTGAATACGAGTTCAGACGCGGAACTAACGCGGCAGAAACGGCTCGCAATATCAACGTTGTTTGCACAGTTTTTGGTTTAAACGCTTTCGTAATGGAAATTTCGACTTGAAGAACGAACCACATGGTAGACCGCCCCACACAGCTGAATAACGCTGAATTGAAGGAGATGGTAGAAGCCAATCCGAGTCAAACTACCCAGGAATAAGCGGTATGGTTTAACGTTACCCTACCTACAATATTGACTCATTTGCATCAAATCAATAAGATAAAAAATATGAAAAATGGGTGCCTCATAATTTGACTGTTCTGCAGAAAGAAATACGTGTTGAAACTTGTGTTGCCTTGTTGAATCGGTACAGAAATGAAGGAATATTGGATCTTATTGTGACATGTGACGAAAAGTGGATTGTTTACAATAACCGTAAGCAAAAAATGCAATGGCTGACCCCAAGTCAAACGCCGCAACAGTACCCTAAAGCAAAGCTTACCAATAATAAGTTAATGGTAACTGTTTAGTAGTCTCTTCAAGGTGTTATTCACTATAGCTTTCTCAGGTCTGATCAGGAAATAACAGCAGATGTTTAATGTGCCGAACTTCGAACAATAATGGTGAAACAGCCCTGACTCGTGAATCTATCTTCACCATTATTGCTCCATGATAACGTAAGACCTCACACTGCACGAGAAACTGTCGTAACTCTACAGGAGCAGCAGTTAGAAACTATACGTCATCCTCCGTACTCGCCAGACCTTGCTCCAAGGAACTACCATTTGTTTCGTGATTTGGACAAGTTTCTCCGTGATAAAAATTTTCTTCCCAGGAGGCAGTAAGTAGAAGAAGAAGAAGAAGAAGAAGAAAAATATTTATTTGCCGCAGGCACATGACGTGCAAAACATAGGTATTATGTACAAAACTTATAAGATGTTTAAAATATAACATACGTATGGAACAGAAACAAGAAAAAAACAAAAAAGTTGACATCTAGCACGTCGTGAGTGCGACAAACAGGTTAAACCACTCAGCATGATGCTGTGCTATGGGGAGCCCACAGCACAGCGCTGGTTTTCAGTGGTCACCCTTGAAAAAAACGTACGACGTAAAAAGTACAAAATGCTTTCACACAGTTTGTCGAATCTAGATCCTTAGAGCTCCATGGTAAAGGCATAAATGAACTTCCGTTAAGATGGCAGCAATGTAAAGATAATGAGGCTAAATATTTTAATTAAATAAATATGTTATATTTTAGAAAAAAAAAAGAGTTTTAATTTTTCAGTACAAATCGGCAATTTCATACTTTAACACCAATACATTTCTTCATATTAATACCAAGGCCCCGCATTTAACCAGCAACAGAGGTTCCAATCTAACGTGTGTAGTGTGCGTGAAAGCAAGCTAATTGATATTAAATCGTCGTACAATGTACTCCATTAGGTGACTGTGTCTTCTCTACTTTTGCTCTGTTTAACTTCAAGTATAACAGTAATCGATTCAGGCTTATTTTTTATTCCCTCCAATTATTTAATCGATTACTTATGAACATAATCTAACTTATATAAATTATGTATATAGACTGATATGCATTAGTCACAGAAATGATAATTGCCATATTAAATACCGGCTAAGTACGAGTCGGATTTGCGCATGAAGGGTTCCTGACCATCGTAGTAGCGGAGCACCCTTTAATTTTAAATTTATTTTTATTGTTTGATAATATAGCGGCAACAAAAATACACATTATGTGAAAATTTCAACTGTCTACCTATTACGGATCATGAGATACAGCTCGTTGACAGACAGACGGATGAACGGACGGACGGATGGACGAGACGAATACGGAATCTCGACGCACAAAATATCGATAAAGGCTTATACGACGCTACAAAATTGCGACGCACGTTACTGCGAAAGACCGTTTCTGCGAAGCCACTACACTGCGATACACGTTACTGCGAAGCGAAAGACCGTTTCTGCGAAGCCACTACACTGCGATGCACATTACCGCGATACGGATGGCCGGACGGACAGCGGAGGTTTAGTATTAAGGTCCCATCCCCCTTTGGATACTGAACCCTAAAACTAGGAAAACTGTGCAAAAATTTCCACAGTATAAACTAATATATGTAGGTAAGTCAGTCAGCGAAACAACTTTGGTCATTAGTGGCTTGCACTAGTTTTGTATCGCTAAAATATACTACTAAACTTCCAATTTCATTGAAAGTTCCTTTTAATATTTGTTCGACCTTTTATCGGACAACGGTTAACGAAGTTAATGAATGAGTTTGATAATCGATTTTAAGAAGTTGGTCGACTGAATAGACAGCTGTGAATAAAGTATGGCTATTGAAATTTTTTGCAGTATTTCAACTTAAGGTTGAAGCACCAGGGTAACGCGCGATATTCAAATTTTCTTTCGTTTGAATGACACCATCATCTGCCTACTAGCCTTTTCCCAACTATGTTGGAGTCGGCTTCCACTCTAACCGGATGCAGCTGAGTACCAGTATTTTACATGGAGCGACTGCCTATCTGACCTCCACAACCCAGTTAGTACTGGGTAATACGATACCGCTTGGTAAGATTGGTTGTCAGACCTTTTGGGCCACTGACTACCTGTACCGACTGTCAAAGATCTGCAAATGACAGTCGGGACCAACGGCTTAACGTGCTTTGCGAGGCACGGAGGAAACTCGGTATGTAATGGGTGGTCACCTATCCACAGACCACCCTAGGCACGCACGGCCTAACCTAAAGATCGACCCGAGCGGCTGTTATTATTTAGCAATGGGCTCCTCTTCCGTTAGAATGACTATTTCATGAAAAACCCATTCAATGGGATTCAATGAATGTAAAGGGTTGCATTGCTGATTTTTTATTATTATAACTCTCAACTGTCATACTCTAGTCGTCGTTTCTAACTGTAATATTGTATTTAGTTAGTTTATTAACATAAATAAACACAAACGGAATAAAGAATAATAAGATATGAGTCATTCTAGAAATACAAAATACTTTGAAAACTTTTGTCACTTGTCTCGGAACTCATGATTCTCTTTCAAAGAAATCGTATCATGAGAGCAAAGCAATTATACACGACATAAGTTACTGGAACTAATTTTCATGTTTTTTAGTAAATTATGAGCTTGATAACTTTACTGATATCAATTATAGTCTAGTCGTCCATGACACTCTAATTTAAAACAGAATAAATAGTAAAAAGACGCAAA
The DNA here is from genome assembly GCA_905147715.2 of Xestia xanthographa. Classification (NCBI taxonomy): domain Eukaryota; kingdom Metazoa; phylum Arthropoda; class Insecta; order Lepidoptera; family Noctuidae; genus Xestia; species Xestia xanthographa. Next base: position 27,104,072 of record LR990653.1, on the reverse strand, counting down.
TTAACATACAAACATCAAACAATCATGACAAACAAATCAATGAAACAAAAGACAAAAAAGAAGAAAGACAAACTAACCAATCCACCGTTAACGCTGAGAATATTCTCGAAGGTGTTATTGAAGTAGTAGATGTCAGTGTAGTTGGTGCCATTGGCGACGAGGTACTCTCCGTGGCACTCCTGAATCCCTGCAGCGGTAGTTAAACACGTCCGTTGTCTCATCTTCTGCAGTTTCCTGTCGACAAAATATGGATTTTGAAATACATGACATCACGTCTGGAATCCCAAAGGGCTACATAAAAAAAAGCAAAATTAAAAATTTTGAAAAATCCCACGACGTAAAAAGTAATTGAAAAAGGGATAAAAAAATGAAAAAAACCCAACTTAATAAAAGACACACGAATATCCGTCGGAGGCTGCCATGAAATTAACTAGTGTTGCAGTTTTATAGTAACTTGAATAATTGAAGATTTTTTAGCGCTATACTCACACCCTTAATGAGTAGGCCGTGTCCCTACAGATTATTTACGATGAAATTTAAAATAGTGATGGCAGCCCCCGACGGATATTGATGGGTTTTTTATTAATTTGGGTTTTTTTTTAATTATTTTATCCTTTTTCAATTACTTTTTACGTCGTGGGATTTTCAAAATTTTTAATTTTGCTTTTTGTTTTAAACTTTTTAGAGAGCATCAAATCGGACTAGTAATTTGGAGAAAAATGGCAACACGGATTTGCACAAACAAACATCCTCTCACCCCAAACGCATTTACCGTCTCCGTTCCGTCGCGCGTCGTGGGTACACTCGTCACAAGTGCACCCAATAGAAAACATTACAAAAACAAGAAAACTTACATCTATCTAAACAAGAAAATTATAACATTGCGTGTCTCACGGCTGCACCAAATAGGCCCAGTTCAAGTTACGCAGATGCGTTCCTATAAGACATTCCTATTTCACCAGTAGTGTTTAAGTTCCAGTTATTCTTATTCTTATTCTTATTCTTATTCCATGTAATAGTGTGAGACCCGATTGCAATCAACCAGGCACAGATCCGTACTCCGGGGCTGTTATACTGAGAAATTCCTGATGGTATCATCATTTCAGCCGAAGACGTCCACTGGTGGACTCGCATCCAGCGGATTCCCGCAACCTTCACCAGGTCATCGGTCCACCTAGTCTTCTAGGTCTTCCATCGCAAGGTCTTCCGGTTCATCTAAAGACATGCTGATGGTATGATACAATATTTTTTTTTATCGCATGTGATTATAAGAGTGATGAATACAAATGTTGATGAATGGAGTGGGAGAGGAAGATCAAGGTAACGATGGATGGATTGTATGCGGAATTATGTGAAAGAAAAAGGAACCAATGATAGCGTTGACAGAGGAGAATGGAAGAAAAAAACGTGTTGCGCCGACCCCAAGTAACATGAGACAAGGTCAGGAAGATGATGATAATCCGATTGTTGGCGACAAATCTGGCAACCCTGTTGCTAGGTCTTGTTGTGTGGTAGTTGGCTAGCAACGGGGCGGTTTACCTATATTTTATTTTCTAAATATTATTGTGATTTAATATTAATTATACCCAATTGCGCCTCATCTATAAAGACTTTAATTTGGTGCCTAACACCAATAATATTTTGCCTGATTCTCTTTCTTAGTTAGTTCTTCTAGTTCTCTTTCTTAGAGAAGAGGTGTTTCATTTGTGAGAACGTTATAAGCCGATAATGATGATTGAACGCCAGAGACTATACAACTAAGTGCACATGTGTAGGACTTTCAAATAAATATGTATTATTAGGAGAAATGCCATGACAGATAGCATTTGGCGACGTCACCTGACGGCTAGTCTATAAAAGCGCTGTTCAGCGAGTAGATCGGCCATTTCGTGGTCGGCTCTTGTACGGGAAGGTTATCATGTGATCGACGCTTTTTAGGGTTCCGTACCCAAAGGGTAAACGGAACCCTATTACTAAGACTTCGCCGTCTGTCCGTCTGTCTGTCACCAGGCTGTATCTCATGAACCGTGACAGCTAGACAGTTGAAATTTTCACAGATGATGTATTTCTGTTGCCGCTATAACAACAAATACTAAATACTTAAGGGGGGCTCCCATACAACAAACGTGATTTTTTTTGCCGTTTTTTCATAATAATGGTACGGAACCCTTCGTGCGCGAGTCCGACTCGCACTTGGCCGGTTTTTTACTGTCTGTCTTTCTTTTGCCTTGTTTTTATCTTATTGTATACGTGTGCATTTATATTCACGGTTGTTTGCTTGTGTGATTTTAGTTGTGTTTATTTTGATTAAATTAATGTTAATTTAATATAATAATAAAATTATTAAAAGCTGTGTGATTATTCTTTTCTTTATTATTTTCTACTTTTGGTTCCTAAAAGTTTTATAAATGCGAAAGTAACCCTGTCTCATGTCTGTCTGTAGGTATGTGCCTTTACGCCTTGGCGGCTGAATGAATTCGGATGAAAATGGCCATGACCTGGGACCATGGGTAATGATACTTTTAGTCCCAACGCTTCCCGTGGGACAATTTCCGAACCCTACCCGGGCAAAGCCAGTGCAAAAAGCTATTATATCTTGTTATTCTTTTTAAGAATGAAATATATTTACCTTAGCGAAAAGAAGATAAACGAATAGAACCCAATTTTCAAACACAGAAAAAAAAAACAATTTTTATGAAAACTAAATTAATTGAAATAAAATTCGACCCAATTAGTAGACCTAACAAGATTCTTTCTGTCGCTACCATTGAAAGTTTTCATCAATCAACGGCTAAATTCGTTTGTTGAAAATGAATATAGGCCAACAGTTTCACGGAAACAAGATTTTTAGAGGAATATTTATTATGTATAATGACGTTAAATCAATTTCGACAATTTTACCCAAACGTTTTCTTATGGACTATTTCACGTCCCAGATACTCTTTTACAAACAATAAATATATCTTAAACTCCATCTAAACAGTACAACAGTTCTAAAATAGCACATTTATTCGAGTTAACCTACGTCCGAGAATATCTCCTTTAAGAACCCCTCAGAAACCATTTTCAAAGGCTTCAAAAATGGGAAGTAATGAAGCACTGCAATCAAGGAAACGCAATCTCGACGAATAGAGTGATATCGTCGCTCTGGAAGATCGCTTACGCTTTATTAAATTGTAGACTCATCAGTTCTGGACCACATTCTGCGGTCATAAAGCTGAGAGATCCGTTTGAAAGGACTGTAATATTATGTACCCATAGGACAATTGCAATAGATCCCTAGCCGTTTGTGAGCTTTACGACGGTCAAAAAAATGTAGTCAGTCCCTCAGGAATAATGATGACTCAATAAGAAGAATATGTGTATTTTATAGGTTTGCAGTTGGATCTTGGTCATGTTACGCTTGAATAACCGTTTTACACGACGACGGCGACGGTCCAAAAAAAGTGTTACACGATATTTCAAAGGAAGCGTCGTTCGGTTAATGCGGCTACTTAAGGCGATTACAGGAGCTAAATTAGCAACTCTATTTGTGGTGGTTCAAACTTCAATCAATCAATCAATCAATCAATAGTCTTTATTTGTAAACACAGGTAACAACAGTGTGCAGGATGGTACAATACATATTAAAGTTTCTCCATGTTTTGCCATTTGGCGTACAAATTTTGCCAATTAAATAGTAAATTAATCTATAGGTAATAATATTATAAAGAAGTAAAAGTTTAAATTAGCAGAATCAATATCAATTTTAATAAAATGCATAGATAATGTCAGGCAATGTCAATATTCAATTAAATACGATAATGTAAATAATTAAAAATAGTCATGATGGCATTATGTTACTGTTACGAAACATGTTTAAAATTGATATTGTCTAGAACTGTTGAGTCGTCATGCTTTTATTGTCATGTTACAAGTATACAAATATCATTTATGTCAAAGAGCTGTCATCAAAGTAGTCGTTTAGACTATAGTAACATTTCTGTATTAATATAGTACGTAATTTACGCTTGAAATTGACCAAATTTAGATTTTTTATTGAGCAAGGTAACTTGTTAAATATTCTTTGGGCCATACAAAAAAGCTTTTCCTCATTAAAGCCGTTCGTCGTTAGAAATACTGTTAGAATAAAGTTCTAATCCGCTTGCACTACAAAGTGAAGTTGTTACGTTGTTACGTCAGTTACTGCGAGCCGAATAGTGCGAAATGAGTGATTTTTGCGATTTAAAAAAAATCTATTGATTGGACTAAAAAAACCGGCCAAGTGCGAGTCGGACTCGCGCACGAAGGGTTCCGTACCAATTATTATAAAAAGATCACGTTTGTTGTATGGGAGCCCCCCCTTAAATATTAATTTTATTCTGTTTTTAGTATTTGTTGTTAAAGCGGCAACAGAAATACATCATCTGTGAAAATTTCAACTGTCTAGCTATCACCGTTCATGAGATACAGCCTGGTGACAGACAGACGGACAGACGGACAGACGGACAGACGGACAGACAGCGAAGTCTTAGTAATAGGGTTCCGTTTTTACCCTTTGGGTACGGAACCCTAAAAAGTAAAACAATATGATGTTAATATGTTGCTTGTAGAATTATTTGCCAAAAAATCAGAATGATTGCATGTATTTTAGTATGGTTTTTACTCGTTATAAGAATTTTTTGGAGATAAGTTCGTGATTTTTTTTTATCGAGTAAAATTAGTTGTATTATGTTTTCAAAAAGTGTTTTGAAAACATAATACAACTAATTTGCTTATTGCTTGTTTGCTTATTGTTTTGTTGTTTGTTTTGCTTTATTTGTTAATTTGCTAGTATGATAGTGATCATACTAGCATATATTTTCCTGGTTTTGTTTATTGCAGTGAATCATGTGCTTTTTTCCATTATAAAACTCGCGTTTAGCTCCTGTAGTCGCCTTAAAGCTTACTTTTCTTTTTTTACATTCTTGTCGTTTTAATGCTATGCTTCCACATTTATTGTGCGAACCACCAGTCTTTGGAATTCACAGCCAGCTTCTCAGTTTCCCGATCATAACATTATAATCTGGACCTCTTCAAAGTTCGAGTGAATTCGGTCCTAAATTTGTTCCTTCCAGACAAGCGTGCTCCACCCTAGGCCGCATCATCGCTTCACATCAGGCGAGTTGTGGCAAAGGCAAAGGCGCTTGCCTTTGCCTTTGCGTCTTCTGTTTTTTTTTATTACTAATAGGCTTCTATTAGTAATAAAAAAAAACAGAAGACGGAGATATTCATCTATGATAATAGCAACATTGCTTTTTTGGACTGGAAATATGATGGTATTAATACTATTTCATTGGTAAACATCGAATTCGTGATCGAATTCTTTAGAATTAGAATAGAACCCAAAATAATGATGACAATGACCTATAATAAACATAAGCTACTAAAGCAGAAGAATCAAATTAAAACCCTATAAGCAAAATGTCTGTAGAATATTTAGGTACAAGATACAACCAATATCGGTACCTCTCTCATAGTTTGTTTTCCCCCACGTTTTAGTTTGTAAAAGCAGGAAAAAAATTCCCTCCATTTCCATCACAAAGTCTTTTGCAAATATGCATATTTTTGTGCGAATCTTTTAAGTAGTTTTCAGTGAAAGGCCATTAAAGCTCTTTAGAGATTATGTTGTGATTTCAAAATGAAAACTAAAACAAAGAAGATTTTGTTTTGGTTTGCTTCTGGAGACTGAAAAAATAGAAAAAAAATCAGAATACTTTAAATGAAAAGGAGGCTTAAATATAACTTTGATTATTTTTTCCTACAACTTATTTTTGTGCCCAAGCAACAAAGCAGTATGAATGCAAAAAAAAACTAGCAACGTGGCTACACAATTTAAATTATGATGACACAGAGTTACTCTTGCAACGTGTGACTTAAGGTGGATGCTCAAGGGTAGCCCGCGAAATTCAAATTTTCTTACGTTTTTTGCAATTTGCAGGCCAGTGCTAGGTTGTATGTTGATTAAAATATTGTTTGCGACTGTAAGACGTATGTAGTAACACAATTATAATCATCAAAATCATCAATACAACCCTCCAAGTTCATAATGGTGCAAGAATGATTTTGACCTTGGAAAAGTAATTTTGACACCAATATGAACTTTGAGGGTTGTATTGATGAGTTTGATGAATATAATTCTGTAACTACATACGTCTTACAGTCGCAAACAAAATTTTAATCAACATACAACCTAGCACTGGCCTGCAAATTGCAAAAAACGTAAGAAAATTTGAATTTCGCGGGCTACGCTTGAGCATCCACCTTAATAATAAATAATAAAGTGATGTTATTTGCTTAGTTCGGCACAATATGTACACTCAAATCTCCCTCTCACACACACACTCACACACGCACACACACACACACAGACCCACGGGCGCACACACGCTTATACAATTTATCGTACTTTGTTTATTTTTTTTATTTTTTTTTATTTTTGCTTTTTTCTCTATTTGTTAATTGCCTATTTATTTTGTATCTATAAGATGTAAGGGAATGAGTGGAGCCTTCAACTACAGGCATTTTCTATGTCTAAATGGAGACTCCTCGACATGTTATGTAACCCAAATTGATACGCAATAAACTTATTTTATTTTATTTTAACAACTACTGTTTTTAACTTATATTGTCGCTTACGGGATATCTTCCATGATTGTTAATTGTTTTAAGCTCCCGATATTTCGACGCTCTGTTGCAAGCGCCATGATCGCGGGTTGACTGGAGAATGCGGGTGGATGGAAAATAAATAACTAATGTTTTTTTCAGTCGGCATAATTATTTCAGTAGCCCTCGATTCTGGATTTGTGCCCAGTTGATAGCAATAGACTCGCTCCCTGTTACATATAATTTAAACATAACTAAAGAAATGTGAGTCTACTATACTATTGGTACATCCCTGCTTTACTCTTTCTAAGTTATAGGCGTGATTTTATATTATCATTTTTGGTTTCGGGTTCCGAGTCAACAGCTGTCGACCTTTATAAAGAAAGATGAAGAAGGGTGTATTATGTTTCGGCTGTCCTCGAAGGCACGTGACTCCACGATACACGTGCTGTACTGGTACAACGTGAAATTATGACAAAAGAAACAATATAAAAATCAAATAAATGTTGTTTTAGTTTTACTCGTATTCTCAGCTAACAAAAATTATCCATTGAGTAAATCCAAAGACAAGACCGAAGCGTTTCGTCTTTTCACAACGAGTTCCAATATATTTTTGACTTTATTATTGACTATTTATATTATCTGACTATTTTATCACTTAAAAAAAATGGGTATAATAGGTGAACGGAGTAGAAGCAAATGGCATACTTAGGTTTTTTTTTCCAAAAATATAAATTCGAAATTCAAATCATACGCGTATTGCGTATGATTTGAAATTCAATATTTTTTTTGTTTGCGTGTAGTTTAAATTTGTAGCGTTTTTTGATGATGAATAATTTTTTTTCTAAGCTGTGGAAAAAAGAAAAAAAACTATGTATGCCATAAGCTTCTACTCCGTTCACCCAACACACCCATTTTTTTTGGAAAGTGATAAAAAGTCATCCAGTATATGACTATATTTATATGACAGGTGCACCTGCCTTATTCAGTAGCAAACTTCCAAATAAGGAAGTAAGTACGAGATAGATAGCATATAGAACTACTCCTTACCTTCATTCCACACACCACACCACAACAGCCCATAACGTCCACTGCTGGACATAAGCCTCTCCCATAATGGGAGGAATTTGCCGTAATCTCCACGCTTGGCAGGTGGATTAGCGATCGCAGTGATGAAAGACTAACAGAAAATGCTGCTGCCCATTCTCTGGTGTACGGAGGCGCAAGGTGTTCTGCCTCAGACATTAGTCGCCTTATACGACACCCGTGAGTGTAATGGGTTGGTTCTATTCTACTCTTCCGGATACCACACGGCTAACCTTCATTAATGAAAGATAAAGTTATCAAAGAGTAAAGGTAAGTACAGGACAACCCACAGTCTGCAACTAGACACATCACTGCCTGCCTTTTTCCAACTATGTCGGGGTCGGCTTCCTGTCTAACCAGACGCAGCTGAATACTAGTATTTTACATGGAGCGACTGCCTATCTGATCTCCATAACCCAGTTAGTATTGGGTAATATGATACCCCTTTATAACACTGGTTGACTTTCAGACCTGTAACGACTGCCAAAGATGTGACAGCCGGGACCAAGGGCTTAACGTGCTTTCCGAGGCACGCAGGGAACTCGGTATGTAATGGGTGGTCACCCATCCACGGACCAAACCAGGCAAGCGCGGCTTGAAGATCGACCCGAGCGGCTGTTATTATTCAGCCACGTGCTCCTCCGCTATAGGTAATAGCATGAAAACATTGCAAGATTATACATAACAGAATTCTCAAGTCTGACCTTTTCCTTCATGAATACAACATACTTTCACGTCCAGACGTACAGTTTCTTTTCAGGACCAACTATTATGTTTTATAATTCATATTTAAGCTGAATTTAGTGCAGCATACCCCACACTAGGTCGTAAAATCAAGTATTCAGAGACTTTAATAGGTCATAGAGGGACTGTTTGCTGTTTTTATGGGTTTCATAGTACTATTTATTTATTTTTATGAGCTGGTTAGATTAAAAAACATTCTCAACTATGAATATGTTATGTGTGGGTTAGTGTTGTAGATCCTCTCTTTATTGTCTAGTTTATTTGTGGGAAGTCCTTGCTAAAATTTGCATTTTATGAACGTTCGTGCAAAATGTATTACTTTGGTAGCTATTCTGACAGAAACTGTAAGGAAGCTAATTTTAGGATCACATTTACTTGCCTGCCGGGGTTGCGGGACTGTTCGAAAGAGATACCGTGGCCCCGGAACACAAAGGGCGATGAAGGAACATGGATGGGTTTTAGTCAGTAAAAGTCTGACACTCCCTGCTGCTCCGCCCAGAGCGGGAGCAGTCATTTGATGATTTCCCATCCGAAAAAAAAAGGATCACATTTACTAGTAGATAGCTAACTAGTAACTAGCTAGCTCGCTAGCTAGCTTTGGTAGCTTGGTAATTTAGATTTTATTTTTGACGCATCTGGTCGGCTGAAGCATAACTAACTCGTGACTTTGGATAAAAAGTATACCAGACTATATAACATGGCTATTAAGTTTTAAGGCTCAAAATACAACACACCAATGCTTTAATCGATGTGCCAAATGTATTTGATTGTATTCAAGTCCACGTGCTAGCAAGCCGCGTGAAGATTTCATGAGCACGCTCGATTCGGCTCTGGAACAAGTCGGCCGATCCCGAAATAAACACGTGACTTAAGCTCATAGCACACTTATAAGCACTGCTGTTCCACAAACAATGAGATACCTGATGTCGTGTCCTGCGTGTCATGACCTACGCTTTTATTTAGATTGTCTATTTAATCGACGATCGTGTTAGCACCAAAATCATGTTAAGTTGTAGGACGACTCTATTTAGATTGCCAGCGGCAAATACAAAGAAGATGAAGAATAAACCCCATTTTAACTTTTTTTCCTTTTTGTCAGGCAAGAGTGTTGTACATTGTTGTGTAGAATAAACAGTTTATCTTTCTTTTCTTCTTATTTGTTCGCATCGGGATGCGAGGCGATGCCTCCTGATTATAAGTGTGCCATTATCATAATTTCAGCCGAAAGACGTCCAAGGCTTGGGCATAGGCCTCCCCCAAGTGTCACCACATTGACCGGTCCAGCGCGACTCGCATCTAACGGATCCCGCAACCTTAACCAGGGCACCTCTCCACCTAGTGGGAGGCCTTCCATCGCAGCGTCTTCCGGTTTGTGGTCGCCACTCCAGAACTTTTCGGCCCAATCGGCCATCTGTTCTGCTAGCAATAAGTGTGCAGGTTTTTAGAAAGAGTCCCAAACACGTTGACTTGTGGTGATGCTGATCCTTTGCAGTGCTCACAACTAAGCGTTAAACCTTAAACTGCACACAATAGCTTAAGCGTAGGAAGAACGATATAACTACAGCTGCCAATAATTCTTCATTATGTTGCCAGTGATATGAGAAATGCGAATGTTTGGATGTTTGTTCTGCAGTTGTGACGCTGAGTGAACAGATTTGCGGGAAACTTGACACGTAAGCCGTAGATTGTAAAGTAGTATTGGATTGGTACTCGTATTATTTTTAATTTTTAATTGTGTGTTGTATTATAATTATGTAGCAGTATAAATAATTATTATAACACTACGCGCAATTAACAATAGGCGTATTTTAAGTTCCTACAGTCCAACAAAAGATTGTTCTAGAAAATATCGCTGTAACCATTCAAATAAAAATATTGTAAAAAAGCTGTGTTTCAACTCTGGTGGTTGAAACACACCTTTTTTACAATATTTTTATTTGAATGGTTACAGCGATATATAGATGACAAATAAAGTATATTCTATCTATAATGAAAGAACAATTCTTATGAAAATCTTAAATTCTCTAACAGACAGCGCGATGTCCGCTGGGCATGTCTAGAAGTATGCAATTTTGCCCATCGAGGGAGGATTTTTAAAAATACCTCCCCTAAAGTGATTAAATGTGATGGATAAAAGCTCCGTTCATCAATTCTGCCGATGAGAAATTCCTTTTGGCATTGCACTTGGAAAAAAAATATGGATCCAAGGTTTAAGGAAATAGCTAGCAGGAATTACAACCAGGTCAGTCTTATAAATGTCACTAATTCATCATTCTAATTTATAATAATAAATACCACACATAATAAGGATGTGTGAGACTCAAGATTTGACTGTAAGACTGGCTGCCAAACGTGACTACCTATGATGACTGTCAAACATCTACAAATGTCGGAACCAAAGTGTAGATACGACCTGTATGTATGCATGTATGCACCTTAGTGCTTTCAGAGGTACCGTTCGTATCTACGTTCCTATCTCGTTATGTAACGCTATTCACGAACCGAACGCAGCAAGCATTGCTAAATAATGAATATTAACCTGGTATCAATCGCTCACAATGGGCCTCATCAGAAGGCTTAAAGTCACCCAAAGGACAATGGCTCTCCATTGTCAAGCATTAGCAATTGGCAAGGAAACTCCGAGCATAGCCTCCTGGATATGCTCGGAGTTTCCTTGCGCGATCGAATCAGAAATGAAAACATCCGCAAGAGAACCAAGGTTACCGACGTAGCCCGAAGAGGCCTATGTCCAGCAGTGGACGTCTTTCGGCTGAAATGATGATGATGAACCTAGTATTGCTTGTCCTTCTCCGTCTAACAGTCGTGAGGGGCTCCTTTTAACTGTTATAAAATAAAATGAATGAAAATGTTTGAAACGATATCAATTACCATTGCGTAATAAAGCTGGTACCGATAGTATAGATCGGCGTGGACCGGTTGACATCAAGGCTGGTCTCCGTAGTATTCATGGTGGTGATGAAGGCTGGTATTATTGTCTGAGTTGAGGCGTCTGGCTCCGCTACCGGACTTCAGTGCGTCTGGAACAAAACTGTATTTAAAACTTAGGATGATTGTGGTTCTGTGGATTTATTTTGTGTCAAATTTTCAGTGCATATGATTCTAGACCTCTCAAATTTTCGTCAGTTAAAAAAACAGCTGTTTCATACATTTCCACCGCGTGGGTATCGCGCTTTTGTTTAAAAAGTTTTTTTTTAGTTTACAATCTTAGACAAAGTAATTGGTACATTCTACCATAGGTGATAATTTTATTTTCTCTGTCGTCTTATCATCTTAGTATGATATGGTATGACGTACGTAGCTTTGTCTAACTTGTTCACAAATCACGATCTTTTCGTACTCATATAACTCATATTCATAAAACACAAGTTTCTGCTTTGAAAAACATATTTCCACCATCACCAAGTTCTTAGCTCAGCCACAAATCTCAACATTCTCAACCTTTTCAAATCTTCTACTCTCATGACCTCCAACATTCACGCGTTCTCCACCCTTACTTTACACCCACCCTTGACACGCAAAATAATGCAAACATCAACATAGAATGCATGTCTCATTGAATAGCCTACTATTATGTACCTCCCTCACTGTCGTGCTATTCAAATCTCACCGTTATAGATAAGGAATGTGCCAAACGGGGAACAGGTGTCGTCCGGCGGCCGTCGAGACGGCCCGGAACGGCAGCGTCGTCCATGCGATCACGGCTTTATTTCATCTGTAAAGGAAGCGCTTGAGTTTGATCAGTGGGCCGTGGATGTAGGTGGGAATTATTTTTGTTTGGTCTCGGTACGTTTTATTGGAGTTTTCTGGGTCAGTGAGTTTTTAGGGGAGATTATTGTTTATTGAATGTTTTGGTGCTTAAAAAAATTGTAAAATTGTAGGTTGGATTATGACAATCCAGGACAATTTATGCTTAACTGTTTTGTTACTTTTAGATGCTTTAAGTGGACTTTATTTGTCTGGATGAGTCATGATCATCAGCCACGTGCTTTGACAATTTTTCCAAGTACCATAATTTACCGTTGAAAACTCACTGTCGCATAAAACCATACTTTAGAATTCATAAATAAATAGATTCGTTCGTTCGTCATATTAAATTTCCTACAATATCACGATATGTGTGCCATGCACGTTTGCCATAGCTAATTGAATACAAAATTGGTGGATCAAATTATTATAATCTTGTTAAGTAATATTATAATTATCTTGACTCATATGAATAACGCCCCTGTCACAGCCATGAGCGATGCAATTTTGCGTAAGTACAACATTTCTGCAAGTCGTGTCGTAGTGACTAAGCACCTTTTTTTAACAGACTTCCAAACGGAAGAGGTTGTCAATTTGTCTGATGTTTTTTTTTTTATGTGAAACATCTATAGGCGCGGGTAAGCCAAAAAAGCAAATGCAAATCGCGTGTTTGAAGCAGCATAAGATCTGCATATTGGACACGGTTTACGACAAGACGGCAGGCTCTCGGGGCACAGAGCGCTATGTTACAATCTCGTTACTTCCGAGTTCGATTTCAGCATAATAATATGGATTTTCTTTTTGTGAATCGAGTCATTTTGTTTTATGTGTTTGTTTTAATTTTTTACCTTTTTTAAGCATATTACTTGTACAAAAAATTTCGACATTTCACATCTGCCAGGCGTCCTGCGTTTTATGTTTATGTTCCGCGATATCTTGGTTATTTATGAACCAATTTCGAGGATCCTTTTTTTTTGTTTTTCTGCAGTCACAGTTGTACAATGCGTGTCAGGTCAGGTCAAGCAGTAATGCTGTTCCTTGAGCCTGTTTGAGCTCCAAGTCCCACATGGCAAAGACCTTTTTAAAACTGAAACTTCCAAATTCTCACACTGTATATCAAAACGGTTCTTCTATATTTACCCCGCACATGTCTCCAAGTGTAATACATGCGTACATGAACATGTGTAGCGACTCAATGGTTCACTGGCTCGCCTACTGGGCTGGAAGCGGACTATCTCAAGGACTATCAGCTAGAAGATATAATAATGTAGGTCGTGTACATCGGTTGATGCAGTACACTTGCGTGGTTACATTATGGGTATGTTATTATGGCCAGGAGTGTATTTGATGATATGTGATTACTTGGATGCTTTGCGTCAGAGCTTTTTCTATGTTTGTATGCTATACCTACTTTGGTTAAGTAGGTACCTACTGGATGGATTAGTAGTGTTAGTGTCGTATTGTTTTTTTTTAGTATAATCCTAGTGTGTAAGTTATAACGTAAACGGTCTTTATCCAACAGCGGGTGATTCCGGGTGATATGGTGATGATGATTAGGACCTTATTTCAGCAGTAGAGCTTAAGTTCACTAAACCAGATTAAAATAGATATTGAATTGGCTAGATGTACAAGTGTAAAGAGTTTGCAGCATTCACAAAAATAAAAAAAAAGCTTCTGAAATAATGATTTATTGGAATCTTATTTTTAAAATATTTCGAAGGTCTATAGAAAACAAACCGCTAAGTAAATATCAAGAAAACGATGAATAAAATATATTGTAAAATTGGCATGAAAAGCCAAAAAAGCAGTCACCTCATGCAAAATACTGCACCCCTAGCCAAGTTACAAACGTTTCGTATCGATTCTCTTTCTACTATCGTAAACGCCTCGGCGTAAGCGATTGTAGAAAGTGCTAAATTGGTAGCCAAGTTGACACGACTGAGTCGATCGCTCGTTCTCTAATGTCTGAAGAAAAAACCTACACTTTAGTCTATAGTGAGCGTTCCTACCAAAGAGTTTAGCGATCAACATTGTAGAAAGGATAACATTCTGTTCTATCATTTTGAACTAGGTAAACTTGTCTACGAATTTTCTATTCGTTTGTGTTGTTTAATGTTGAGATGATGTCATTCCCATTCATTTGAATAGTTTTCTACTAGCGTTAACGATTGTAGATTGTCAACTTGGCTTGGCTAGGGGGGGTATGCAACTGAATCCGCCAAGACTGGAGGCCGACCTTAATGCATTTAGGAAAAGGCGAGGCAGATGATATTGGCACGATAAGACCATACTAGATTAACAAAACAAACAACCAAAACGAAAATAAATAACATTCCCTATTTCATAAGCCCAATCAACATCATAAACATAACACCCTTATTATTTATACGCTCATCAAACCGAGCCCTTTATTGCAACACTTTGGCGACCCCATATCGATATGGGGAACCTATTTACTATAAGGAAGGGCAGCTGATAAATGTACCTAAGTGAGAACCGATATCAAAGAATGTTTGTGGGGTTATTTATGTAATCTGTTATATTTGAAGGCGGTGGATTTACGTCATATACGGAATTAGATGATAGGTTATTTCATCATTTACTAGTTCATTGATTCCCAAACAGTATTCAGAGTGAAATTAAATTAGCTTGCGGAAAACCACAGACCTTGTATGTCATATGTTTTCAGTAGTTACCAAACTTGCCCGTTTAATAAAAAATAACCATAGGCTAGTTTCCATCATTAATTAATTGCAAATCCATATTTAATCCGTCAGTTAGAGTATTGGAAAATAATGGACATGTATTTTTTGTTTTTGTAAATCAATGAATATTGACAAAGATAAAACGCATCAAAACTCGGGAGTAAGGGCTCGTGACGTCAGAACGCACTAAAAATAATATTGCCTTTAAAATAAATGCCTACATCATTAATGTGTACAAAACGAAAAATAATAAAATAAATTCAGGTTAAATATTTTATATTGTAGTTTCAAAGGGTGTTCCTGTTCATTAACAAGTCAGTGGTACATAAATTATTAAACTTAGTCTGTTGCCTACATGCCCTAATTACCTATTTTTTTACCAACCTTCAGTAAAAGGTGTACTCGAGCGAGGCAGGGCGAAATAAAAAGGGGTTTGAAGGTCAGTGCCGCTGGTAATGCATTATCACTATTATTATGCGCTTCGATGGATTTTGTGAGAATAATTTTAGGTGATTGACCTTTTGGGATTTTGTGTGGTAAGCCAGTAATATTCGGTGAATATTTAGCGATTAAAACTTTCAGAGTTTTAAAAGAAGACAGATTTCTAGTGGGACGGTCAAAGCTGAATAAATCACAACAAAAAAAACTGCTGGAAATAATAATGTAGAAACTTATCACAGAGATGTAATTTTAGCTTTTTTGTATTTTAAAGATAAAATATTAAAGCTACAGTAAGCTTTTGAAGCTTAAATTTATTTCAAAATAAAAAGAGTAACAAATAAAACGAAAAAAAGTTCACGCGAAATGCCATTCTGAATCACTTAGTAAAGCAGTTAATTATGCCACTGAAAATCTCACAAAGAAAAAGAAAGAAAGAAAAAAGTTTCATTTGTCGCATGATCATGACATGCATAAAAAGTGACAACAAATAAACATACAACTCCAACTACTACAACAGCTATACAACTAACTATTTATTTAATACAACAGGACCGAAAAAAAGTTGACAGCTTGCACGTCGTAACTGCAATAAGCAGCATAGTGCTGTGTTGGGTGTTTAGTCTGAACGGACCAAATCGAATGGACCGCGGTCCGTTCAGACGTAGACAAAAATGTATAGGTCCGAACGGACCGGTATGGGGGCCTACAGCAAACCGCTGGTTGTCACTACCCATGAAAAAACAACAAAAAGTGAAGTGCAAGAAGAAAGCAAAAGAAAATATAAATCAAAGGCTAACATGAAAACCTGACTCTACAATAGAAAATCAAACTATTCACAACTATCCAACGAACATTGTCGTCTAGATAGCAAAGAATAGCTTCATTTACAACGCTATCTGACGGTACCCGACCTCGTTAGCAAGTAATTAATCATTAAAGACCAGGTACCCAGGCCAAATTTAATGAACCTCTTTTATACCTGAATGAAAAATCTGTGAAATGACAATGATTATGAAATATTCATTATCCTTTTGGGATTCTTTGATGAATTATTGACAATAGAAGTGGAGGCGAGTGGAGCTGCGAATTCCGAGAAACGGAATTTAATATTGAAGTTCCAATTACGGTCTGGCTATTTTTGCTAGTGATTAATGGTCTTGGTTAAGAGTTTAGAAGAGTTGTGGTTTTTGCAGGGGATTGTTATCTGTCTCTTTGTCTACATTTATATTTGAAAAGTTGGAGTTGAACTTTTGGATTAGTCCTAATAAGAAGAGTTGAATACTATTTTTCTTCATAAAAAAAACATTTATTGCGTCGTTAATGTAATTGTTTGAGTTGGATTCAACGTTGTTACCCTGAGATATTTTGTCTGCTATTTCAATTTTCTTACACACATCACTTTCTATTATCATTGTATTGGACGCAAAGTGTGCAATTCCACGTATACCTTACGAAACGTACAAAAATCAATTGCTTCAGAATTGCATTTCCTAAACCCACGAGATTAAATCTAATACCCAGAATATCCATGCAATATAAGCCGCTACGTCTGAAACGTGCATCGTTTGAGATAACTTAGGTATACATTTGCAAGCCTTGGGCATAATATTACTATTTCTGACCCACATTCAGCTAAATTGTTTTTTGGTATGACCAAATGTATTTGCATATCCCTTCATAGAATATTGTCTTCTTTCAATCTTTTTACATTATGTCGTTGACAAAGGATAGATAACCAACCAACTTTATTGGGGTCGGCTTCTAGTCTTACCGGATGCAGCTGGATATCAGTATTACATGTAGCGACTGCGTATCTATCCTCAACAACCCGGTTAGTACTGGGTAATAACCGTACCCCATGGTAAGACTATTTGTCAAACTATCGGCTCGGGCGCACTGACTACCTGTGACGACTGTCAAAGATCTACGAATGACAAGCGCGACCAACAACTTAACGTGAAATCCGAGGCATGGAGGAAACTTGGTATACAATGATGGTCACCCATTCACAGGCTGACCTTGGCAAACGCGGTTTAACCTTAACGATCGACCCTTGAAGCTGTTATTATTTAGCCAAAAGCTCCTCTTGACTCTCTAAGACATGTCGGTTTAAAAATGTATTTTTTTTTTAATTAATGACAAAACCCTGTTTTTACTTTATTTTCCAGAAATAAAACAAAATATTTTCAAACCACACTCAAAGTACTTACGGAATAATATCCGTGATCTTCTTCATTAATGAGCTCCAGATATTTCGACGCTGTTGCAAGCATCATGATCGCGGGAATACTGAAGAGGTATGCGGGTGGGACGAAAATTATTTATTATGAGCAGACAAATCTGTCTACCCTCTTTCTTAGTCTTTCAAGAAAAGAAGAAAAAAGAAAGAAAAGCTTTTCGAAGCTGCGAAGCTTTTCTTAGAAGAAAATCACGGATATTATCCCAAGTGTAGTGAAAAACCGTGAAAGTCTAAAACAGTGCATTTTCAAACCATTTCCCAACTCAACTCAGTTTTGACAGAAACGCGAAGCCGATACGTGATTAATGTAAGATTAATTTCGATACATACCGAGTGGTTTCTGATGTGGTTTTGATCATCATTCGGAACGTGTTTGAAGGACGGTTCTGGGGTATTAATAATGTGACACGTGCGATGTGGGTAACTGGTTGAAATAATTATATTATACTTACTTATTTATGTATTTACTGAACAGCAGATTTTTTTTCGCGATTTCAGGTTTGGTCCCATAGTAAAAGTTATTTGTTATCATGACTAATACAATCACGTGTATAGGCATTGCACCTAGTGGAGTTTACACGGAAAATGATCGAGGTAAACTGTTGCGACAAATCTGCATTTTTCATTTAATGTATAATTACTTTATCATAAATTAACATTAAAAAGCTTTTATTGATTGTCTTTTAAATAAACTAGACGATGAGTTAGATTATTTTAAAGATAGCCTCTAACAGACAGATAAAATTAAAATCCACACACACATTAAAACACAATCATTTTTGGTAAAACCGCAGCTCCAAATATTTCTAATGGTAAGTTTATAACAAACTACAAACAAAATGGTTTATTACGTAGGAAATTTTTAAATCTCCTAGGATATTTTTTATGTTAAGATAAGTTAATCACTGAAGCATAAACTCGCGCAAAAATAAAATATGAAACGGGCCAAAAGATTTTTTACTTTTAACAAAATGGCAGATAGCACTCACGAAAATTATATTCCAATGATTTAAAAAAAGAACCACTCTATGCTGGCTGGTTGGATTCGAAATGTTAACCATTGGCATTAAAACCTTAATTTAAATGAACTGGAGTAACCCAAAGTTTCCGAATTAAGTCGACGATTTTGAATTACAAATTCATTTCGTATTTAGGTGCTACTTTGTCCATTTCTGTTTTATTTTGGGTTTTGTAATATTTTAGTGGTTTTTAATGATTCTGTTAGATTAAGGATGATGCTCCAGGGTAGCCCGCGAAATTCAAATTTCTTACGTTTTTTGCAATTTGCAGGCCAGTGCAGTTGTATGTTGATTAAGGTGACACAGCTCACAGGCTCGAACTCATTGGTGGGCGTGACCAAAAAGCACGCTGTCTCACCTGGCATCGTGCCCGACAGAGATAGTATCAGTGATGAGCAGTTAGACGCTAGTCTTCACGCACGTCTAGTTCGTACATACACACACAGCGTTTCGAACCGTTCCGAACAAAAACGAAGTTACACGATGCACACAATTGATATGAAAAAACAGTAGCGTTTGTCTTTCTTGAGCGTATATACTGCTCTGCTAGAGAGTATGCTCTCCAGCAGAGCCACAATCAAGGTCTATTTTATTATTACCTAATGCATGTAGGTACACACGCACGTACGTTAGCCGTGGGGTATCCGGCAGAGTAGAATAGAACCAACCCATTACACTCACGGGTGTCGTATAAGGCGACTAATGTCTGAGGCAGAACACCTTGTGCCTCCGTAGACCTGAGAATGGGCAGCAGCGTTTTCTGTTAGTCTTACATCACTGCGATCTCCAATCCGCCTGCCAAGCGTGGAGATTACGGCAAATTCCTCTCATCATGGGAGAGGCTTATGTCCAACAGTGGACGTTGTGGGCTGTTGTTGTTGTTTCACGTACAGCGATAACGATATACGTTGATACGTTGATGTACGTTTGACGTACATCATTTTAAGATATAATTGATCGATTTCTAAGATAGTGGCTCCGTGGCACAGCATGACACCATTCGACGCCAGCTCGAATCGCCGAGAAATCATCAAGTAAGTATCTACAAACTCGTACTAAAGTGGTAGGCGCTGCGTCATCGTTTTATACCTGTATGGCTCTCTAAGAACCTAATATAGATTGCTTATTATGTTTAGTTTTCCCCGGGTGGTCATGCAGCGATCGCCTCAAGAGTTCACGACGCTGCCGCCGCGACGACGCATGCTTACTTGAAAGTTCATCGCAGTTTATGTCCGATTGCAGCAGCATAACCAGCCTATAATGCTCCCACTGCTGGGACACAGAGCTCCTCTCTGTGAGAGGGAATGCGGGCCCAGTGCGGGTTGGTCTTATGTCAGAGTGGATACCTAATAATTGTAATTAGTTCTGCCTACATAAATTGTTTTACAAAAATACTCATTCCTTGCCCGTGGTACAGTTGGCTAGGTCCGGTTGACTGGACCATGGTAAAAAAAATTAACAGTGTTACAGTTGACTGGACCATTTTTTTTTCTGTGAACCGTGGTACAGTTGACCGGACCAGGGTTAATTTTTTTTTAACAATAGTACTTTAATAAAATTGTGGACGGAATGTACAGTTAAAATGAAAAGTGTTAAAGACTACATACAAAGAATACAAGCCTTTTATAATTTCAATAAGTATAAGCGGCGGGTGAACCGATACACCCAGAATCGCACATTCCAAAAGATGAAAGGTGGGTTTATTTTATAGGGCTTGGGAGCAACCGGACCAAGGTGTGGCTGACACGCACCTGCCGGATGATGATGCAATGTGTTCGTTTTGGTGCAGCATCTGGTCGGTGCCTGTCAGCCATGCCGAGGGTGAATGGACTCGGGTGATTGAGCGGGCGTGCGATCCAGTATCAGAAATAGGGGCCATTACTATTAGCCCCCAAGACGTAGCTCGTGCAGTCCGTCCGTTGCCTAACTGGAAATCTCCAGGGGCGGATGGGCTGCACAACTTCTGGATAAAATGGTTCACAAGGTCGCACGCTCGTCTGGCGACCCTGTTCCAGTCAGCCTTAGAGTATGGGTCGCTGCCAGAGTTCCTGACAACAGGTATGACCCACCTGTCTCCCGACAGTCTATGAAGTTCTTACATCCATTTTGAGAACTAAAATTAGCAAACATATAGATGACAATTCTGTCATGTCCGCTTCTCAGAATGGACGTGAAAACGGGTTCCATGGTACTAAGGAGAAGCTACTCCTCACTGATATGGCCATTAGTCACCAGGTTCGCCGTTCCCGAAAGGATCTGTCGACATGTTGGATAGACTATAAGAAGGCCTATGACTCGGTGCCACATACATGGCTCATAAGGGTGCTAGAGTTGTATAAAGGTGATGCAACTCTGCGCACCTTCCTGATGTCGTGTATGGGGCAATGGAGGACAGTCCTTCGCTATCCAGGATGTCGGCAAATTCAGAGGAATAGCGACCCGATAAGGATAGAGTGAGGTATATTTCAGGGCGATAGTTTGAATCCACTTTGGTTCTGCTTAGTCTTGAATCCTCTTAGGATTCAGGTCTAGGCTATCGGTTGTAGAAAGATGGTCAGGTTATATCTCACCTCTTTTACATGGATGACCTAAAACTCTTTGCCCCAACGATTTGCGACTGATGGAGTTACTGAAGGTAACTGAAACTTTCAGTACCTAGCGCCATCAGGATGGAATTTGGTGTGGACAAATGTGCGGTCATGCATGTAAAACGAGGGGAGATTGTGGAATCTGTGGGAACCCAGCTCTCGGATTCCATAACTCTTCGATCCCTCTCAGCAACCGATACCTATAAGTATTCGGGTATGTCGGAAGCGCTGGGCGTCAATGTTGCTGACATGAAGCAATCGTTGAAGGAGCGCTTCTTTGCCCGTCTAAAAAAAGTAGGTATTTAATAGTCTTTTATCAGATGGCAATAAGGTGCGTGCCTTCAACGGTTGGGTCATGCCGGTTTTGATGTACTCTTTCGGCATACTCAAATGGACTCAAACAGAACTAGACGCCTTGGATACGAAGGTCGTAAATTGTTGACGGCATATCGAATGCATCACCCACGTTCTTCGGTTATGAGACTGTATACCCCCGGAAGTGTGGGGGTCGAGGGTCACCCCGCTCTCCATAATAATAATAGCACCTATAGTTATATCTGGATACAATTTAGTAATTAATTAATTAGTTTTTAATTATTCTTCTATTAATTATGACTGTACCAGCGAAAAAATACTTTTCGATAGTTCGGTTAATTGTACCAGAGAAAATTTTTTTCTTCCATAGTCCAGTCAACCGTACCAAGGAACAATAAAAAACTTCCGTAGTCCGGTCAACTGTACCAAGGAAAATATGTTTTTTTGTAGTCCAGTCAACAGTACCAAGGAAAAAAAAAATTACCCGCTGTCCGGTCAACTGTACTAGCCAACTGTACCACGGGCAAGGAATGGTTTATATAAATATGTATGTTAGTCTGTAAGGTATATGTGATATGGGTCTTTTGTTACCTGAATTAAATGATATATTATTATTATTATTTCCTTTATTCATTTTTAAACAAATTTGTTACATTTTTAAATATTAATTAAAAAATATATAAAAAACATTTAAAAATATAAAAAATTGTAGCCCACCGGTATCGGGAACAGGGTCCAAGCTACCGGCGGTCAGGGCTCCAGAGAGAGGAACCTCCTAACAATACGAGCCGTGTCCAGGAGTACCGCTTTCTGAATCAAGCCCTTGATCCAGCTGCCTAACGAGAGCCTCCTCAGGTATTGATCGAGGCTCTTGGCAATTAAGCCATGGGCTGATACGACTATCGGCACAATGATTGCTGAGTCCACTTCCCACATGTCAACAACCTCGCGAGCCAAGTCAAGATACTTGATTTGTTTATCTTTCTCTGCTTTCACGAGGTTCTCATCATGCGGGACCGTTATGTCAACAATCATTGCGCGCCGCTCTGATCGATCCACCACCACTATATCAGGCTTATTGGCTACAATAGTCCTGTCAGTGATGATGGATTGATCCCAGTACAATGTGATACAGCCATTATCGAGAACTGGGTCGGGCACATACCTATAGTAAGGCACTTCCGATTCCACAAGGTTGTATTTAAGAGCAAGTTGCTGATGGATAATCCTGGCTACAAGGTTGTGTCTATGCAGGTACTCTCCGTTAGCTAGACGAGAACATCTTATTATTATTATTATTAGTCAATTTAGTCAGACGGCCAGACAGACAGATGGACAGCCAGACGGACAGACAGACAGACAGATAGACAGACAGACGGACAGATATACAGACGGACAGACAGATGGACAGCGGAGTCTTAGTAATAGGGTCCCTTTTTACCCTTTGGAGTTTGTCTATGTCACATGAAGGAAATTAAAAAAAAACTAATTACTTTCACTCCCTAGAGACTAAAAGGGTCACTTTAGTCCCACTTCGTAGGGCTATAATGGCGTACTTTTAGAGCGTGAGAAGTGAAATCTACAATGTATAGAAATCGAATAAAGAATAATTGAATGCCCAAAAAGTATACATATTTTTGTTACTAAAAATATATATTTTTTTAGTTAGCCTATTCTATCCCACTGCTGGACACAAAGGCCTCTCACATTCCTTTCCAACTCTCCCGGTGTTTTGCCTCCTCCGGCCAATCAGTCAGGAACGAGTCCGTAAAAAAATTATTATTATACATAAATATTTAAAATGTAATAAATTTACATTTTTAATTTTTTAGTAACAAAACTATAAATAAAATTAAAAGCATATAAAATAGGTAGCCCGCCAGCATCGGGAACAGGGTCCAAGCTGCTGGTGGTTAGGGCTCTTGAGAGAGGAACTTACTAACAATACGCGCCGTGTCCAGAACTGCTTTCTGAATCAAGCGCTTGATCCAGCTGCCTAGCGAGGGTCACCTCAGATGTTAGTTGAGGCTCTTGTCCAATTAAATTATTATTATTATGGAATTAATAACACAATTACTGACATTGTTTCTTTTTACGTCTGCGGTTTGTAATTACCGCCACTATAGCTCAAAATAAGTGATTCCTAATAAACAGAAAAATAGTAAGGTATTTATGGTACTAGCCGTGCCGTGTGGTATCCGGCAGAGTAGAATAGAACCAACCCATTACACTCACGGGTGTCGTATAAGGCGACTAATGTCTGAGGCAGAACACCTTGCGCCTCCGTAGACCAGAGAATGGGCAGCAGCGTTTTCTGTTAGTCTTTAATCACTGCGATCTCCAATCCGCCTGCCAAGCGTGGAGATAACGGCAAATTCCTCCCATAATGGGAGAGGCTTATGTCCAGCAGTGGACGTTATGGGCTTTTGTTGTTGTTGTATGGTACTAGTGTGGAAAGTTGGTTTTTACAAACGAGTAGACGAATGTAACCGTAATTTACGCACGTGTACATTGTAATACAAGGGGCTAAAATGACCCATTATACACGAGGTAGTGAATAGGAACCGAGTTATAATGGGATTTTAGAACGAGTTATAATGGGATATTAGTGTGTCACACTGTAATTTTTACTTTGAGTGGAAGAAAAATAGTCAATTTAGTCAGACGGACAGACGGACGGACAGACAGGCGGACAGACAGACTGACAGACAGACGAACAGACAGACGGACGGACAGACAGACTGACATACAGACAGACGGACAGACAGATGGACAGCGGATTCTTAGTAATAGGGTTCCGTTTTGAAAGCTATAGCTCTTATAATGGGATTTTAGTGTTACACTGTACTTTTCACTTTGAGAGCGAGAAAAATAGTCAATTTAGTCAGACGGACAGACAGATGGATGGGCAGAGCGATGGACAGACAGACGGACATATAGACAGACAGATGGACAGCGGAGTCTTAGTAAATAGGGTAACGTTTTTAATGCTATAGCTCTTATAATAATTTTCTATAGCACATACATATTTTCCCTATTTGTCTTAGTTTATTTGAATAATTTCGCAGTACTGCATTCTATTTTTTTTACATATGTGAACATTAGGACCATACACCATTGCGTCTCTTAGAGCGTTTATTACACTGCTATCTCCATCACTAATTACCTTAGTATACATGAGCCCGTGCAACTGCATGCTTACTTTGCATCCATCTACACCTGACAAGTTTTTTTTTAAATACAATTTTTTAATGTATGATTACACCTCCACAACCCCCGTACTATTAAATTCAATCCATACATCAGCACAATGTTTTGAATGCGTTACATTGAGTTGTAACACAAAACATGATTTTTCACACCAAAAAAAAAATCGTTTGATGTACAGAATGCTTGGTTGACTGACGGCTTCGTGAGGAGGTCTTTTGCACCCTGTATTCATGACGTGTCATCAATTCTTACTGCGTGGTCCTGTAAACGTATAACTCAATTAGAATATGCAAAAACTAACAAAATAGTACATTGTAAACATAGTCAATTTAGTCTGACGGACAGACAGTTGGACAGACAGACGGACATACAGACGGCTAGACAGACAGATGGACAGACAGACAGATAGACAGACAGATGAGCAGACAGACGGACAAACAAACAGACGGACATACAGACGGATAGACAACAGATGGACAGACAGACAGACGGACAGACACAGGGATAGACAGATAGTTGGCCTGACAGACAGACAGTTGGACAGACAGACGGACATACAGACGGCTAGACAGACAGATGGACAGACAGACAGATAGACAGACAGATGGGCAGACAGACGGACAAACAAACAGACGGACATACAGACGGATAGACAACAGATGGACAGACAGACAGATGGACAGACAGACATGGGCGGACAGACAGAATGGTGGATAGAAAGAAAGATGGATAGACAGACAGACGGATAGACAGACGCACAGACAGACGGATAGACAGACATGGACAGACAAACGGATAGGCAGCGGAGTCTTAGTAATCATAGGGTACTGTTTTTACCCTTTGGAGTTTGTCTATGTCACATGAAAGAAATTAAAAAAAAAAAAAAAACTTTTACTCTCTAGAGACTAAAAAGGTTACTTTAGTCCCTGATGGACTAAAGATGACTAGCGATAGCATAAATTATTATTCACAGAAAACACGTTTCAGTTTTCAGACATTTTATTGAGAACTGTTGAGAACTGTTGTCATGCCTACAAACAAAGTCACTATGTGACAGATTATATACCATGAAGGTATCAACCTCCAACAGTCCCGCTTCGTAGGGCTATATTGGCGTACTTTTAGAGCATGCGAAGTGAAATAATAGATTGTACATCAAGTGCATAAAATGCACCATTTTATGAGACGTTTTTTTTTTTGTTAAATAGAGTGTAAGGGTGCGTACAGACTATATAACATAACATTGCTATATAACATGTTTCAGATAATGTAGACACTGAATGTTATAAATGTCAATGTCAATTTCATAATGTGGACGTGTTATAAAACACAAGTTATATAATATGTTATATAGTCTGTACGCACCCTTAGGTGTGGTCAGTACATGAGGAATATCGGAACTAATCTATTCACATTGTGCAGACATTGCTTCATGTGCTTCTGCTGCACAGGTATCTTGCCCGAAATCTCGTGTTGATCTAAAAAAAAAATGGATTACACAGGGTCAAATTAAATGAGTTAGCGAAACTCCGCACATAAAAATCAAAAGCTGTTTTTTTCGGGTCAACCATACACACAGCACAGTGGGTCTAAAATAGCCGCTATAGCAGAATCTACGCAGAATCTTAGCATGAATCACGTTAAAAAATTTAAATTCTTAAAATGGACTTTATGTTAATAACTATAAAGTCCATTTTAAGAATTTTAAATTTTTAACGTGATTCACAAAACGATTCTGCTAAAGCGGCCATTTTAGACCCCCGGTACAGATTTCATAAGTTTTTACCGTGCCGGAAGTGCCAGAGGTTGGTTTTATATATGTATAGGCACCAAGAGCAGCGACCGGTGGCCCAGTGGTGGCGGCCCCGACTTACGAACAGTAAGTCATGGGTTCGAACCTAGACAGGCGCATTACTTTGTATAATTTATTTCAACACCACTGCTCTCAAAGCGGTGAAGGAAAACATCGTGAGGAAACCGGAATGTCCTACAACCAAAAATTCGAAGACATGTGACATCTACTAACCCGCACTGGCCCGCGTGGTGGATTATAGCCCATTACCTCTCATAGAGAGGAGGCCTGTGTCCCAGCAGTGGGAACATTAATAGGCTGATGATGAGGCACCTACTATTTGCGCAACCATTTCCATTACATACTGATACTGATACTGTTAGCCTGCGTCATCCCACTGCTGGGCAAAAGCCTCTCTCCATTTACATAAACATACAAAATAAAAGTCACTAGCGCATTGCACTGTCTGTCTTGCCTACATAGGGTGCCCTAATGCCTATACACAAAGCCGCGCCGCCGGCCACCATGGGTAAAGTAAGCCTGCGGCGCTGTGTGTAGAGAATAGCACCAATGGTTGAAGTCACCATCGACACGTGCCTCTGATGTCGATGCCGCGTGTCGCTCGTGTGTAAGAACACTAAATAGATTAGGTGCAACAAATTATATGACTTACCCATTGTTAATTTGTAGTTATTCACACCTGTTCTTCAATGAACCAACACAATATCACTCGCACAGCGTCCACTCAAATCAAAAATTAATTTTTTTATCAAAAATCCGGAGTCCAAACAGTTATACGTCAAACGTCACACGAATGACATAGGCTTTAGAAGCAGATTTGAAATTTCGAATATAACTGGAATAGGGTGGAGTCTCCTAGTATCAGCCTCCTCCTAAAATCGGCCTTTTCTAGAAAAAGTAACATAACTATAAAAATAGCTAAAATCATAATACTTTTCATGCAAAAACGACTCTAGTTCCATACACATAACCTCCCATACCATAAATACATTTCATTTTAAAATCTTCATGATGAGAAACATTTGAAATTTATTTATTCTTTTATACTATCTGTCATTTCGAATTACATTCAAACGTTGAATACATTTTTGTAATCATCTTTTAAAACTCTTCATTTTGATACCCCACTCGATGGTATTAGAAGAATAATAAAATATGGCACCCCAAATCCACGATTTTTTTTTTTGCAGGAAATCAAAAGCACTTAAAAATTACAAGTAGTCAAAGTTCAAAAAAAGTTGACACGGTCGATAATTGGTACCACCACCCTACGCGCGTATGACATATTGTTAATGTGTGCGTGAACGTCGTCGTCGTCCTCCCGCACCGCGCACCACAGCGGGGGAAACATTGTTCAGTGAGATGCACGATAAGTCTAATAAAAGGCGCGCGTAAAAAAATACGAAAAGGCCTTTGGAAAATCGGGTTTTATGAAAAAACCACTGCATAAATCGATTACAAGTAAAATTTATTGAATTCTTCGATAGTTGTGCTGTGTCGGTACCGACTTTGTTTTGGAAATTTGACACTTCTTTTATTACTAATTTACGCCCAAAGTTACGTTAAAATTGGCAATAAAAATGAATCTTTGGTAGCTCGTAACTTTTTAATGGCTTTTTATTTTACTATTCTGTTTCCGTACAGACACAATTAATAATGAGACAAAACGATATCATGTTTAACTTTAGTTGTACCATGACAAACAGTGGAGTAATAGCCCCCCGAAATTTGTATGGAAAATATGTTGCGCAGATCAACCCAACATAAATACAAGAAAAAACACTTTTAATTTTTTTTCACGTTGCTGTACCGAATCATTTACTGCATTCCATAATGTGTACATATGTGGTAATTTAAAAATGTTTTTCCACTTATGTAATTTTACTAGCTGACCCACGCAACTTCGTCTGCGTCACATAAAAGAGAAACAGCTCACAAAAGGAATACATTTTTCCCCGTTTTTGCAATATTTTTCATTTATGCTCCGCTCCTTTTGGTCGCAGCGTGATGTTATATAGCCTATAGCCTTCCACGATAAATGGACTACCCAACACTGAAAGAATCATTCAAATCGGACCAGTAGTTTCAGAGATTAGCGCGTTCAAACAAACAAACAAACAAACAAACTCTTCAGCTTTATAATATTATAGTAATTATAGTAATATAGTAATAGTATAGATGAAACAGCAAATATATTTCAGTAATCGCTAGTTATATAGTCTCATCGAGGTTTTCTTCGTTGTCAATTTGATACAAAATGGAAGAATTTTCAAAGCCAGCTAAATGAATTACCATAAAATTTATGAACCCGGAAACGAAAATCATAACTTTTCGCTGGGTTGGCTTCTAAAGTTTTAACGCAATACTGCTGATATTATAATAATAAAACTACTTCGCTTCTTCTAATGCAAACGGGTCAAAACTGAGACAGAGTTACAACCAAACTCTATCTAAACGCGATTAGCATGCAAATTGGCTCGTGGATTCGAAATTAATAGAAATAGATAATGGGCACAGATTAGGGTGAACTGTTTAATATTCTACACGAAGCCAGTTTTTGTTTGCGATTTGAAATGTGTATGTTTTCAGTTTTTAAATGTACTGTTGCACAAAAGTACCTATATCAACATCATCATCATTTCAGCCGAAAGACGTCCACTGCTGGACATAGGCCTCCTCCAAAGAGGGGCTTTTGTCATAATCTCCACGCTTGGCAGGCGGGTTGGCGATCGCAGTACGGTTGTTACAAAAGTACCTATATCCTTTTCTGCAAATCTCGCAATCGAAATATTCTTACTGCAACCCACCTGTCCTGACCTGGCAGAAAACCCAATGCTGGGTTAAGCTCGCCGTAGTACATAAGCTATATTTTGTAATTTTGTGTGCAGTAAAGAATAATATGTTCCATATTTAACCTTAAGTTTGTGTTTGATTTAAGACTGTTTTGCTGCATTTTTATGAGCTCCGCGCCGTCACTCGTGTGGCTCTGACACGGAACCCAGAGTGAACAAAACGTAATTCGAACGATTCTAAAATTGAAAATATCTGATTCGAACATAATATTTATTTCGTTTTTAGAATTTATTAACATGTTCGGGTGATGGTTATTATGCTTGTTACACAGATAATATAGCTTGTTACTAAAACTAAAACCTTTTTGCTGTTGAATAGTTATGAAAGAATAGTATTTTTTATTTAAAAAAAGAATTAGTTTACGTTATGTTTACTCCGCGCGTTCTTGTTTCTTTAAAGTGATGCAGAGGCTAAGGCTTTTGTTTCACGTTGATTAATTGTCTCTTGCATTTATAGCTTGCATTATGAATTGTGCTAATAAAAAATTGTAACTATTATTATAATATAAAATACCTAGCCTGTAATCACAAAGGGTAAAGCAGAGGTATATCTTACTGTGTACAGTCGGGGTCTTTTCCGCCTGACCATTTAATTTTTTTTTCGCTTAAAACATGCGGAGGCGCCGAGCCACGCCCCCTTAAAGTTTGAGCCTATTAGGAAAGCCTCAAATTTGGCGCGCAAAATAACAATAACTCTCGTTTGGCGTGCGTCGTCAGTGCGCTCAGCCGATTCGGTATCTTTTCATTCATTATTTCTACACAAAGTCAACGGAGCGGTGCTAGAGAGCGCTTCTATGTTGCGAGTGCAAGCAAAAATAAGCTTAGTGGTGGTCAGGCGGAAGTGTCCTCGATAGTACATACATTTTGCCAGTTGTGCTAAAACTCCTGTAAAAGGGGGCGACCCCATTACCCTAAATCGGGAAAAAATCCAGATTGTAAGTTAAGTAATCTCTTTTTAATGTTATCATAAACAAAACAAAATCTTTTTTTTTATAAAAAAGGATACCTAAAAAAAAGTTGTTACAAAATTCTTCCGATCTGTTATGAATAGCAAAATGATTACGCATTGTTAAAAGTTTCTTTTGTTTCAGCTCACCGTTCTAAAGACCAAAGGATAATGAAGGCTTAGTTGTAAGGATTTAATTTACTTACAGATTCAGTTTCTATGCTGAAGGATTGAGGTGAAAGTCGGTAACAGGATTTAAAATAACAACACCAAAATTATAATCTGATTTACATTTAAATATAACATAGCATCACGCTCGTAATCCCCGAAGGGAAAGGCAGAGGTGTATCTTTGTTTTTCGGATGGGAAATCATCAAATGACTCCCGCTCTGGGCGGAGCAGGAGGGAGTGTCAGACTTTTACTGACTAAAACCCATCCATGTTCCTTCATCGCCCTTTGTGTTGCGGGGCCACAGTATTACTTTCGAACAGTCCCGCTCCCCCGCAGAGGTGAGGCATAGGTGTACCCTATGTGTAATTGTAAAGCCCCATTTTGTCAGTTATGTTTTTAAAGTCCCATGTAATAGAGGGTGGAGCCTATTGCCATCAACCGTGCACAACTTCGTGGCTGCTATAGAGAAATTTCTGATGGAAAACTCAATAACACTTTGCTCGACCCGGGACTACTAGACCAAAGAGACAGTCTCATTTAAATATCATGCCTGTATTTCTAGAAATAGTTAGCACAGGTGTAAAGTAATCGGGGAAATCAATAGGGTATATCACCCATTTTTGAAAAGTGTTTCAATTAGATTCTAATGTGCTAATGAACCTCTAAAAAATTCACAAAAAATTTATTCAATCGATAAGTGCCCTAAAAATGGATTTAAATTTTTCATTTTCAAACTTCGCGCGTAATTTGTCGAAAACGCGGGACGCAGTGGACGCCATGTTGGTGTGGTAATGACGTCAGTTGGCTGTGTAAACAAATGCAGTGATACTTGAAGTTGACAGTTGACACTTCTATGTTTACATAGCCGTATGACGTAATAACATGGCGACTACTACAATGGTGTTATGAAACAGATTAAAAAAGCTGAAACCTTTTAATTTAATTTTAAAATTTAGTTTGCTATTTTATGAACTAAAACTAAAGTTTTCCGACTGCTTTTTGCTTATGCTATATCAATAATATATTTTTATATTTTTTCTCTTAGAGAGTAAAATACCCTATTGTTTATTAAATTTAATAGACAACTTGAACTATCCGATAACCTTAACCACAATATTCATACTTTATACAAGGTTATTTTCGACCATTACCACGCGTCCTGATTTTATGTTATTAATTGCCCCTATCATCAGGAATAGATTTGACAAGCCAGATTACTCAGTACAGAATTTCATGGAATTTTTTACCAGGAATTGAGCTTCGTGACCGAAAAATTGTCTCTGGTCAGCACGAGTGATGAAGTCTAATACATAAATTAAAAATTCTCATTGGCTCATGCATCCATTTAAATAATAATGCGCGAGAGCATACAAGGGCAAAATATGCAGCCTTTGTCATGTCAAGATTTTATTCATAAATATTTACGATGCGGTATTAAAAAACAGATTTTGACAAATAAACCTGATGTTTTTGGTACATTTTGCGAAAGGAACATTTTGCGAAAGGGACATTCTGAGAAAGGGACATTTTGCTACCTGTAGTCATTTTGAGACGTGGTCATTTTGCGACTGAGCCAAACAAAATAGGTAGGTACTACATTTACAAAAGTTTTTAAACGCGAACTTACTGAAATAGCTGTAGTGTAAACTGTGGAGGAGGAAATAATATGTTTTATGGCTGTTTAAAATATAATAAAATGATCTTACGGTTAACCTTCTTGATACAAGTAGTTCTTCCTTGGGGCATGATGTTATGAATTCACAGAATGTTATTAAAAGAAAAATGTTCTCCTAAAATATAAAATGGATTTCAGTTCTTAAGGTTGAACTGCGCAACATATTTTCCATACAAATTTCGGGGGGCTATTACTCCACTGTTGGCATGGTACATCTAAAGTTAAACATGATATCGTTTTGTCTCATTATTAATTGTGTCTGTGCGGAAACAGAATAGTAAAATAAAAAGCCATTCAAAAGTTACGAGCTACCAAAGATTCATTTTTATTGCCAATTTTAACGTAACTTTGGGCGTAAATTAGTAATAAAAGAAGTGTCAAATTCCCAAACCAAAGTCGGTACCGACACAGCACAATTATCGAAGAATTCAATCATTTTTATTTGATAGTGATTTATGCAGTGGTTTTTTCATAAAATTCGATTTCCCAAAAGCCTTTTCAAATTTTTTTACGCGCGCTTTTTACTATGAATTTTCGTGCATCTCACTCGTGAATAATGTTTCCCCCGGTGCGGTGCGGGAGGGGGACACGCGATATTGTCATGTCCTTCGTTTGATAGAAGAACAAGACCTATATTTCTGTCCTTTTCATTTCATGCATGACGTCAGTGACGTGTCATTTGTTTTTCGCTGAAGTTGAAGGGCCTGTGCATTTTTATTGCACTCCTATAATGTGTGCGTTTTGATGGCGCGACCACGGCATTTTTTTTTAACTAAGGCAAGATTTTGTAAAAAAAAATAATTTAAAATTAAATTCATTAATTAATTAAATTAAATAATTTCAATTTTAAATTTCACATTCAGAACATTTTGAGTAGCTCGTGGCTAAATAATAACAGCCGCTCGGGTCAATCGTTAGGTTAAGCCGTGCTTGCCTAGGTTGGTCTGTGGATGGGTGACCACCCATTACATACCGAGTTTCCTCCGTGCCTCGGAAAGCACGTTAAGCAGTCGGTCCCGGCTGTCATTTGTAGATCTTTGACAGTCGTTAGGTAGTCAGAGGCCCAAAAAGTCTGACAACCAGTCTTACCAAAGGGTATCGTATTACCCGGTACTAACAGGGTTGTGGAGGTCAGATAGGCAGTCGCTCCATGTAAAATACTGGTATTCAGCTGCATCCGGTAAAACTGGAAGCCGACCCCAATATAGTTGGGAAAAGGCTAGGCAGATGATTCAGAACATTTTGAAGGTGATAAGCGATACCGTACGTATGCTCCTGAAATATAAACCTAGGATTTTTTATATATTTTTTTACAAATTCAATCTGTTATTTACCTAAATTTCAGGTCTCAGCAACGCTTAGTTTTTAAGATTTCCGTGGCCGCGTGGTTCTCCGCGTTTCGATAGCGTGGCCACGTTCAAACCCTTATAACTTTTTAACCATAACTTTGACAAATTTCAGGTTTTGGGAAATTTGAACCACGTACATACATATTTTTACAAAATCATGGCATAGTTATTTAAAAAAAAAACGCCGTGGTCGCGCCATCGAAACGCACACCCTATAATATGGTGTAGCCATAGACTTAGTATATGGTGTAGCGACCTACTTATTTAGAAACTTTATATACATAAAACCTTCACGATATAATTTTTACTTTTCTTCTGATCTGTCACTTCTCTGTCTTGTGTTGACTAAATTTATATAGAATTATGAACATTATTAATTTAATTTTGTTAGTGTACAACAACCACTAAATTGGTGACTCCGACGTGATACGCCCTGAAAAGGAAATCCTAAACTTTATCAGGCCAAGGAAATCCACAGTACCACGATGACAATATAAAGCAGTCGTCTGCCGACCAACGTCCAGACTCTGCTGGCTTCACAGCCATTTATTTCTCTCGAGGGATTAGCAGACCTGGCGAACAATAACAAACAATATAGTTATACAATATTATTGTTGCCACTAATCTCGCGAATTGTGTAGTGACGATGACGTTATAAGTTGATAGTAATTTTTTTAAAGAAAATGTTTATTTTATTCTTTTTAGCGCATTTAAATAAAAGGTCAGACGAAAGTATTATATAACTTCGTTTTTGTTCGGAACGGTTCGGAACGCTGAGTGAGTGCGTACGAACTAAACGCGCGTGAAGACTAGCGTCTAACTGCTCATCACTGATACTATCTCTGTCGGGCACGATGCCAGGTGAGACAGCGTGCTTTTTGGCCACGCCCACCAATGAGTTCGAGCACGTGTGATGTGTCACCTTAAGGCTGACTTTCTACTTTTTCGTGTGGTTAGTGCCTAACCTAGTGTCAGAGTTTATATAGGTTTTAAGAAATTTTATCTATACTTATACTTAATATTATAAAGAGGTAACATTTGTTTGTAAGTTTGTATGTTTGTAAGTTTGTATGTAGGGGTAATCTCTGGAAGTGATGAACCGATTTCAATTTCTTATTTCTTTCACTATTAGAAAGCTACATTCACCCTGAGTAACATTGGCTATATTTTATTCCCGTACTCCCACGGCAAACGGAAACTACGCGGGTGAAACCGCGTGACGTCCGCTAGTTCTCAATAAAGACAAATGCCACTCACTTGAGAACAATACTAGAATTTAACATAGAATTACATAAAGTTCGTCGCCATCAGTTACAAACTAGACTACACGCATTCAATGTTCATCAGTCAATTCATCAGTTACAAACTAGACTACACGCATTCATTCAAAATGCCTTCATTTCTCTAGAAGTGATCGATCCGCCATAATATACTGACCAAGTTGAGTATATTATATACATACCGCTCATAGATGTTTTGTTCTATTACCAAAGGTATTAAAACAAAACCTCATGAATTTGTTGAAACAACAGACCTTAACTAACACCATAAAAGTTAATGCCCAAACATTACCGATTTACAGCAGCCCAAATAAAAATCAGCCGTCGCTCCATCCAAAAACAAAGATACGTAAGCAAGAGAGATTCCCAATTTATGTCTGGACGTAAAACTCAAGCTTGTGGGTGACAGGTGTTGGGTAGTAATGAAACGGTATCGGGTGGGTACAATCTGCCGCGTAGATTTGGAAGTAAGGACTTTATAGTTATCAAAGAAATATGTTCGGTTTACTGTCAACAAGCCGTATGACCAATCGGTTTTCCCATCAGTGAAGACGATTCATTTTCATACAAAATTACATCCCCGATTTAACCCTTCTTTATGAGATACATAATAATTATAAACAAAGAATTATACAGGGTGTTTGGCTTATGGACCGACACAATTTTTCCAGGGATTTGGGAGTTCATTAGCTAAGTTCTACCCATACACCCTATTTCCTAAATGTCATGGTTTTTTACATATGTTTTCTTTTTTTCAAATGTAAAAAATACCCAAAATGTTTCCTTTAATTCCAAATAACTTTTTTGTTTTTGAGTGTAATGGCACAAAATAAATTTTGTTGTATTCTCCAAAGTCTTTTGAATCTAAATAAATCTTTGTTTTGATAGAACTGGTTCCAAGAAATTTTCTTACGAGCTACCAAAGTTATTTTCTTTTTTAAATGTATGAAATTGTACAACTTTAAAATTAATTATAAAAAAACTAAAAGCCATTTTGAACTTAGCTTTATTTTAAAAAGTTCTTTAGTTGATACCCTTTCTAACGGTATGCTACATGTCACAAAGAACAATTCATTAAGTAGTCAAAATGTTAGTTAGGAGAGTCAGGATTAAGAAAAGACTTATTAATGTTATTATGTTTTTATAAACTAAAGTTATAAATCTTGTTTAAATTTGATTCAAATTAACTTAACACTTCAATACCCGCAATTACAGACACAATTAAAATAACAATGCACTGTGCCTCAGGAGGCACGGCCGGGAGCATACGGGCTAATATTACCCTTACATCCTATGCCCCAAATTTCACGGTTCGTTACTTATGTTATTTTTTTTAATTGAAAAAAATACCCGAAATGTTTCCTTTGATTCGAAATAACTTTTTTGCTTGTGGGTGTAATGGCACAAAATAAATATTGGGTTAATTTGAATCAAATTTGAACAAGATTTATAACTTTAGTTTATAAAAACATAATAACATTTATGAGTCTTTCTTAATCCTGATTCCCCTATCTAACATTTTGACTACTTAATGAATTGTTCCTTGTAAGATGTAGCATACCGTTAGAAAGGGTATCAACTAAAGAACTTTTTAAAATAAAGCTAAGTTCAAAATGGCTTTTAGTTTTTTTTATAATAAATTTTGAAGTTGTACAATTTCATACATTTAAAAAAGAAAATAACTTTGGTAGCTCGTGAGAAATTTTCTTGAAACCAGTTCTATCAAACAAAGATTAATTTAGATTAAGAAGACTTTGGAGAATACAACAAAATTTATTTTGTGCCATTACACTCACAAACGAAAAAGTTATTTAGAATTAAAGGAAACATTTTGGGTATTTTTTTCATTTGAAACAAAAAAACATATGTAACCAACCATGACATTTAGGAAATAGGGTGTATGGATAGAACTTAGCTAATGAACTCCCAAATCCCTGGAAAAATTGTGTCGGTCCATAAGCCAAACACCCTGTATACGAAGTATTGCTTTAAATGCCTACGGTTTTAGTGCAGATCATAGGGTAGGCACAGATGGCGACACATCGTCAAACAAAAGATGACTTCACATCGGAATCATGACCCTCAGTAATAAAGAACACGATGCGTGTAGTTTAGATCATTTGTTAAGAAAACAGTTACAAGAAAAGAAGCTCGTTTTTTATAATATTGATGTTAACTATACCCGCAATTACAGACACAATTAAAATAGCAATGCACCGTTCCCCTTCGGGAATGGCTGGAAACCTACGGTTTAAAACTGTAATTCCGATGGTGATTGCAACAACACACTGCAGCGGCAAAACCACGCCAATCTAGACGACCTCAGCGACACGACTGAATTTTTACGTAACTCTATGAAAATGCTACGCTACAAACGCTTTAAATGCTTTTATAGATGTGGCATTGGCGACAACACACGTTTTTGGCTTTGCTGCTACCGTTTGCAGTCGGGTTGTCTTTTAATTTGTACTTTTAAAGTACTTAGTTACTTTAATTAAACGTATGAGTTATTAGTGATTACGATGAAGCAAAGTAATTGCGAATACATTATCATCATCATCATCATTTCAGTGTCGCCCCCAAGTGTCGCCACATCGACCGGTCCCGTGCGACTCGCATCCAGCGGATTCCCGCAACCTTCACCAAGTCATCGGTCCACCTAGTGGGAGGCCTTCCAACGCAACGTCTTCTGGTTCGCGGTCGCCACTCCAGAACTTTTCGGCCCCATCGACCATCCGTTCTGCGAGCAATGTGCTCTGCCCACTGCCACTTACGTTTGGCGATTCTTCGGGCTACGTCGGTAACTTTGGTTCTCTTGCGGATGTCTTCATTTCTGTAGTGCAAGTACGTAGCACTCGATTCGATACGATTCGATAAATCTGACAGTTATTCTCGATAAAAATGAGTTTTTAACCAATCGAAAAGTCGGATTTATCGAATCGTATCGATTCGATCGTTATCGATTGCTACGTACTTGCAGTGCTGATTCGATAGCGCAAGAAAACTCCGAGCATAGCCCTCTCCATTGCCCTTTGGGTGACTTTAAGCCTTCTGATGAGGCTCATTGTGAGCGACCACGTTTCGGGCCCATACGTAATCACTAGCAACACATTGCGAATACATTATGATAATATTCCCTGATCGAGCCATCTTTTAACCAAATTACAGAAATCTGTTCTATCTTTTGGGCTTTTAATCATATTTTTTAGGTTCAAAAAGTTTCGCTGCAACGTTCCTCCTCATCTCTAAAATTATTTTAAAAAAAATTCATTGACAGTCAGGGACAACCACGTCGATGGACGAAATATGATGATTTTCTGGTTTTAAAACGACCCAATTACCGCATGACCTTCACACAACCTTAAAAAATCAAACCTTCTCATCATGACGCTGTTCAACCGTCCAACGTAACCCTTCATACAAAATCTACAGGAAAAGCGAGGGGTTGTGCTATTTTTAGCCCAAAACGACATCACTAGGGTCGCATACCCATTTGAGCATAAAATCATATTTTACACACGTGGCAACACCGTCCAATTAATTCGTATTTCAAACTAAATCATTTGTTTTGCTGGCAACACGCTATAGAATTGGTTTGAATTAATGGGTAGGTACAGGTTAATTTTAGATAGTCAGATGTTTATATTTATTGGAGTCGGCTGTTTTAATTGTTTAGGTCGCCATTTTGTGATGATTTCATAATATTGGTGTGCGTAATAAAGAGTCTGTGATAATCAATTTAGATAATATTATCATTTGTTGTCCAGAATTTAGTAAAGTTTGTAACTTTTCAGATAGATTAGAGATTAGGTTGTTTTAAAAAAATCAAATGATATTAATAATAATAATAAAAATCATTTTATTATCAGGCAACTAGGCCCATAGATAAAATACACAAAATACATTTAACAACAATAATAAACTAATACATATTTTAAACCTTATGAGGCTATAACTATACACGCAACGTTGTCGGCGTCGTGTTTCGCTGCGTGGTGTCGCGTAATCGCCCTCGGAAACGACGATATACGACACCCTTCAGCCAAAAGTCCTCCTTCATGCAGGTCTCTAGATGGTGGGTTGGAACTCGTACCACGAATGACCTAAAGTTGATGTTGTGGCGCGATTCCAACCTTTCGACCCTCAGAGTCTAGCTGGTCTTCACTTTCAAATACTGCACCACTTCCTCAGTTGTAGTGGAGTGATACAGACGTGAAATATTCAGCTAATGATGAATTAATGATGTCCTCGTCATACATGTTGTGTCATCATCAAACTAGCCTTTACGGATTATGTTGATGTCGGCTTTCAGTGTAACCGGAAACAACTGCCTGAGCGGCTGTCTGTCTGACCTCAACAAAATAGTAACTCGTTAATATGATACCTACTCTTAGTAAGACTGGTTATCGTAATATTGTTATGTAACAAGCATGATTGGTTCTATCAAAATATGTCAAGTTGCTACAAAAATCTTTCACAGACTCCTGTCACGCTCGCTCGACCAACAAGTCAGTGAGGCGAAGGATTTTAATTACGTTATTGTATTTTATTTAATGTGTAGTAGTTACAAAGAAAAAACAAAGAACACAAAAAATAAAGAAAGAAATTCCAAATCCAGAAAAAGAGTTTTCCAGATTTGGAATTTCTTTCCTTTTTTAGGGTTCCGTACCCAAAGGGTAAAAACGGAACCCTATTACTAAGACTTCGCTGTCTGTCCGTCTGTCTGTCCGTCTGTCCGTCTGTCTGTCACCAGGCTGTATCTCAAGAACCGTGACAGCTAGACAGTTGAAATTTTCACAGATGATGTATTTCTGTTGCCGCTATAACAACAAATACTAAAAACAGAATAAAATTAATATTGAAGGGGGGCTCCCATCGAAAGATGTCGTGCGGTGTTCCGCAGGGATCGGTCCTAGGGCCGTCCTTGTGGAACATCGGTTACGACTGGGTGCTGCGCGCCGACCTCCCTAGTGGTGTCAGCGTAGTTTGCTACGCTGACGACACGCTGGTGCTGGCCCAGGGGAGGTCGCACGAGGCGGCGGCCGAAGTGATGACACGCGGGGTTGCGACAGTCGTTGAGAGGATCCGGCAACTGGGTCTCGAGGTGGCGTTGCACAAGTCCGAGGCCATGTGCTTTCATGGGCCT
The DNA here is from genome assembly GCA_905147715.2 of Xestia xanthographa. NCBI lineage: Eukaryota > Metazoa > Arthropoda > Insecta > Lepidoptera > Noctuidae > Xestia > Xestia xanthographa. Next base: position 27,064,103 of record LR990653.1, on the reverse strand, counting down.
CGGAATGCGCCACCTCCGGGATCCTTACTCACGGTAGGAGGGGTATCCATCGGTGTCGAGTCGACTTTGAAGTACCTAGGACTCGTCCTCGACAGCCGGTGGAACTTCGTGGAGCACTTCCGACGTTTGGCCCCCAAACTGGAACGGACTGGGGCTGCCTTCAGGCGGCTCCTGCCCAACCTGGGGGGGCCGAACGCCTCCTGCCGGAGGCTCTACGCGGGAGTCGTGCGGTCCATGGCCCTTTACGGGGCCCCGGTGTGGGCGCGTTCTTTGAGGCGGCGCGGCGTGCCGCCCACTACCTGAACGCGCCCCAAAAGGTAGTAGCCGTAAGGCTGGCCCGGGGCTACCGCACAATCTCCCGCGAGGCGGCGAGCCTCCTTGCCGGATTGCCGCCATGGGATCTGGAGGCAATAGTCCTCGCGCGCCTACATGAATGGCGCGCGGAGGCGCTACGCCGGGGGGAAACTCCACTGCAGCGACAAATTGTCGCTCAGCGGACAGACTTCCGGCGGGATCTCATGGCGACATGGAGAGAGCGACTGTCGCAACCCCGCGCAGGGCACGCCACGATAGTGGCGATAAGTCCCCTCTTTGAGGAGTGGCTTGAGCGACGCCACGGCGTCCTCACCTTCCGCCTGACGCAGGTCCTCACCGGACACGGAGTGTTCGGGAGGTTCCTGCACCGAATCGGGCGGGAGGAAACGCCCGGGTGTTTCCATTGCGAGGATCGACCGGAGGACACGGTGGAGCACACGGTGGAGGTGTGTCCCGCGTGGGCGGAGCACCGCCGTGTCCTCGAAGCGGCGATCGGCGGCGGCGACCTCTCGCGTCCGGCCCTGGTGCAAGCCATGGTCCGGAGCGAGACGGAATGGGACGCCGTCACCTCCTTCTGCGAAGCGGTAATGCTAGAGAAGGAGGTGGCGGAACGTGAGAGGGAGCGAACCTCTCAACGTCCCGGCCGCCGCGGGAGACGCCCCGGGCGTCGGGGGCCACCACCACGTAGCCCCCGGCCACCGTAGGCGGGCCTGTGGACGGTGAGCTATGGGCTAGCTCGCCGTCCGTCCGTCTCATGACGACAGGCCGTGTCGACGGCGCGTTCGTGTTCCACGCGCGCCTCAAAGAGAGTCAGCAAAAAGGAAGGCGTCCGTAAGGACCGATGCCTGCCGGGGTTGCGGGATTATTCGAAAGAGATACCGTGGCCCCGGAACACAAAGGGCGATGAAGGAACATGGATGGGTTTTAGTCAGTAAAAGTCTGACACTCCCTCCTGCTCCGCCCAGAGCGGGAGGGGTTATTTGATGATTTCCCATCCGAAAAAAAAAAAAAAAAAAAAAAAAAAAAAAAAAAAAAAGTGGGGCTCCCATACAACAAACGTGATTTTTTTGCCCTTTTTTGATAATAATGGTACGGAACCCTTCGTGCGCGAGTCCGACTCGCACTTGGCCGGTTTTTTTTTAATTTCTGTGATAGTTACTCGCAGAAATATCTTTGATAGTTACACAATACTAAAAGCAGCAATTAGTATCACAACGATCCGATTTAGTAATAGAATCCACATAAAAACAAACACAAACAAAACATCAATACAAAACAAAAACAAGAACTAACAAATCTAAACCGATGTCTTAGCGATTGAATTAGCCGTAATAAGTCTAGTCTACGAAGTCTGCTCTCGCTAATACAGTCTCATCTATCAAGATTGTGTTTCAGTCAGTGAATCGGGTCGGCTGCAGAGCAACTTAGCCGCTAGCTTCAAGTTATGACGTGAGACTGGAAAATAGATAAATTAACAGAGGGCCATAATACGAACGCGACGGTAACTTGACGTTGAACGATTTTTAAATCAAAAATATAGTATGGGTACCTGTACCTTTTTGTTTGCTTTTGCGATACGCAACAAAATTATTAATTGTTAAGCCGTGCTTACCTAGGTTGGTCTGTGGATGGGTGACCACCCGTTACATACCGAATTTCCTCCGTGCCTTGGAAAGCACGTTAAACCGTTGGTCCCGGCTGTCATTTGTATGATCTTTGACAGTCGTTAGGTAGTCAGAGGCCCGAAAAAGTCTGACAACCAGTTTTACCAAGGGGTATCGTATTACCCGGTACTAACTGGGTTGTGGAGGTCAGATAGGCAGTCGCTCCATGTAAAATACTGGTATTCAGCTGCATCCGGTAAAACTGGAAGCCGACCCCAAAAATAGTTGGGAAAAGGCTAGGCAGATGATGATCAAAATTATTAATTGTAGTGTATAACAAATGGGTAAGTAAATATTATGTGCAAAATGTTTAGGAACTTAACGCCCGCGTCGTGCTAAGGTCAAAATCAAAATCAGAATATGTATAAGGCCAATGGGCACTTATAAAACGTCGAGAAAGGGTACACGGTTCGGTTTGGTCGTTTCCTAATGAGAAGAATCGCCAAGAAATTCCATGGTTACTCTTCATAAATGATTTTGTTTTGCAACGTTACTATATTACAGTACATGTACATGAAGCATTACCGTTTACCCAAAGTAGTCTTCTACTCTGAAATGGCAGAAGGCAAACGGAAGCATGGCGGCCAACATCTCCGCTACAAGGACGTGTTAAAAAGACATCTTAACGCTTGCGCTATTGATCCGACTGGTTGGGAGAGGCTCGCTTTACATAGGTCGTCTTGGCGCTCAACTATCTGCAAAAATGTAAAAATCTTTGAAAACCAGCGACTTGATACATTGAAAGAAAAGCGTCAAATACGGAAAAAGAGACCTAAGCCCTCCTACACCTACACCTATAACTCTACCGGTCAACTCTACTGCTTAAGTTGTGACCGGATATTTAAAAGCAAATTCGGTCTGGCCAACCATATAAGGGCACACGCACGGAAGTAGTTCCAAAGGGTCGCCGTTACCGAAATCGGTAAGGAGGACTATATATATATATTACAGTATTAGTACTTAAGTATGAGGAGACAACGTACGCCGTCTTTACCTTAACTGTAACTTTTTATCTTTATAAAAAGTTAAAAAGCATTTAGGAATCTACAAGGCCTACAATGTTCACACATTCCCAAACAATCGGTAACATCAGGGTCCAGGGTCACAATGACCATCTGTTAATTTATGAAATCATTTTACTATTACGCGTAACTACAATGTCAATTAAGCCTCCAAGGGACTCGATATTAATAGCGTGCCCCTTGAAATAAATACTTGAAATCAAAACTTAATTAATTCAATCATTTGATTAAGTACCTATTAATGTTATTTTAAACCATTTAATATTATACTTTTTGCTGTGCCCCACAGGGTCCGTAATTGTACTTTAGCTTTAAGTCTATTTTACAACCTTTACACGTTGTGAATCATAATATAAAAATATGAATAAGTCTGAAAATAACTACGTTTATGTATTTAAAACAATAATAAACTACTTGAGTAAAAACTAAACCCACTCTACATTTTCAAGAATAACTTAAAAACTATTGTTTTTCTTTCGAAATAAACAAACGCTTATTCTTCTTCACTTTACAGTCTTTACATTAAAAACTAAGTCTTGCCACTTACACCAAAGCATTTAAGCTGTCCGTAAATAAACTCATAAAAAATTAAAATAACTGAGTCAACTTTAAAAATATTTGAAATTCAGTTTTCAAACAGGTTGAGTTGCGCTACAAGGATTTTTATTAAAATATTTTGTCCTTTGCTTTTAGAATTCACTTTAAAGCTGCTTGTGAAGTTTTATTTTTGTGATAAACAGACGGTTAAAATAAAAAAGGTATGAATAATATTTATGTATAATGTTGAATTCATGTCCACCATGTATCTTTAAAGTTTAAGTGAATTGGTTTATTATAGGCAAGCGTGCTCCACCCTAGGCCACGTCATCACTTTACATCAGGCGAGTTGCAGCGAAACGCAAGCCTACTTATTAATACATAAAAATGTAGACTAGTACAAGCTGGAGGACTAACAAAAACTAAAGAAGCAGAAAAATAGTAGAAAAACGTGAATATAAAAATAGTCATTTCGAACCAATTTACAAAATAAACATCAGTAATCATTCAACTTCCTATAAACAACAAGCAAACTTTAAAATTAAAACCTCCTTTGAATCACAATCCGCCATCCTGATTGGCTATGCAATAGCTAAGTAATTACAGTCCCACGACATGACTAGCACAGTCAACTTGTACCAGTATACTGGCAGTTACACGCTTTAATGGAATAAGTTGGTAGTTAGCCCCATCTGCTGTTGGTAGTTCTAGATATGTTGCCAGAGGTAATTATATTTTGGGGCCAGTGAGGCATAGAGCGTGGAGAAGCGTGCTTCTATATTTAGAGTTCACTAGATGGGTGAGCATGGATGTAAATGCGCTTTAGTATGATTTAGCCCCTATTGCATGGAATTTAAACATAACGAATAGCAGTGGTGGCGGCCCCGACTTACGAACAGTAAGTCATATAGGTTCGAACCCAGACAGGCGCATTACTTTGTGTAATTTATTTCATCTCCACTGCTTTCAAAACGGTGAAGGAAAACATCGTGAGGAAACCAGCATGTCCTCAAAAAATTCGAAGACATGTGACAACTACCAATCCGCACTGGGCTCGCGTGGTGGATTATAGCCCATTCCTTCTCATAGAGAGGAGGCCTGTGTCCCAGCAGTGGGAACATTAATAGGCTGATGATGATGATAAACATAACTGGCGAATTGTGGGTGTACTATCAGGTACACCTCCTCTCCTTGTATTTTAAATTGTGAAGGTTTCCTTGAAGGTCGTCCCCAAAAAAGTGAGCGCTTATGGAGGACGTGCTGTGACACATTCAAAAATCTTAATTGATTTTGATAAATTTTAATACACAGCTTAGAAATAAGTTAAAATAAAGCTCACGATAGACCTCTTCAAATAAGATTACAACATTTGCCAGTACAAATCAAAGCACAATTTTGCTCTGAATATCTACATAGACGTACCTAATTATTTCTATCAAATCAAAGTTTCAGTTCTGTAAAACTACTTGAAACTAGGTGCGCTACGGTCTAGTTAATGCATAAGCACTGTTGTTAACTTTGAAGTTTATGAAGCTGCACTTCTGATTTATTTAATTCTACAGTGAAGTTATTCTGCTGCGAGAAAGACGGATTAAAGGTGAACGCACACTTATCCGCGCCGAAAGAAACATTTTCTCATCCGTAGGTATAAATCTATTCGTCCGATTCGGCGCGGATAAATGTGCGAGGTTTTATAGGATTTCATACAAGTAATTCCAAAATTCGATTCTTTCGGCTCTTTGGCTTCCTTCGGCTCTGATAAGTGTGCGTTCACCTTTAATGCTAAATAATATAAAGATTGACTGAGTAGTTTTTGTGCTAAAAGAGTACTTTGGGTATAATTCCCCTCCGGAAGGCACACCTATTTGTAAGACATATAGATGTACGATGTACAAATATTTGTTCCGTATCTTAAGTTTGTTTTGGATGTTGGTGTGATATGTAAGAAAGAAAGAAAGAAAAAATCTTCATTCATCGCAGGGACATGACGTGCATACAAAATTTGAAAACAGAAACAATAAACATAACAAACATTCAGAGTATTTCAAAACAGAACTACAAAAAGTAAATTTAAAAAAATAGTTGACAGGCGGTTGGCGGTTAGTTGAGTTATCGTAGTTGTTGTTGTAGTTGTATATGATGAACTCGTGGCTAAATAATAACAGTTGCTCAACCATCAAGCATGTAGACACATATCACAACAAAATCATCATCTACGTCTTTACCCAACTATGTTGTGGTCGACTTTTAGTCTAAAATTGGTCTGTCTAAACCGAATACTATTCATCATACTGCAGACATCTCTCGTATGACTCGTAAACAGAGTGCGAATAAAATACTTGTAAACTGGAACTTCGTAACAGTTGGGTAAATTACTTTTTGAATGAAAGTTGCAACTGAATACCAGTATTTTACATGGAGCGACTGCTTATCTGACCTCCACGACCCAGTTAGTACAAGGTTATACGATACCCCTTGGTTAGACTGGATGTCAGTTATTCCGGCGACTGACAAATGCTTGCACTGACTGGACAGGTCCACTCAAATTTGTGTGGTTCTGTCTTCAAAAGACCATCTCAGACACCAATCTGCATAGTCCTCATGTGAATTGAGCAAGATTATGTCTGAACTTCAAAAGAGACTATGACATCCGAGTTTGTTTCGGCTGTTTCTTCTCAGAGTAGCCAGGTAGGAAACACCGGCCCCCATCTAGATTTAAAAAATGACGTGTAAAAGTGTTTGTAAAAAGCTACTTGCGAAATAAACATCATTTAGCTTAATTTATCATTTATCACTGACTTCCTGTAACGACTGTCACATACCGGTGGTGACATACCACCTACCATACCACCATACCACCTAGTTAGGTGGTCACCCATTCACGGACCAACTCAGGCAAGTGCAGCAACCTGAAGATCGACCTAAATGGGTGTTATTATTTTGCCATGAGCTCCACATTACTGGCTTTCGCTAGTACGGACATTTATGTAGTTATGATTAATCTTATTACGCTCAAATCGATCATCTTAGGGGCCTAACACGCCTCAAATGGCTTTGCATGATCCTCCGTTACGCCTAAAATACTGCAGCATTCATTTTGAAATAAATATATAGTAAAGTTGAGGATTAATGCTAGGTTCTATGTGTGACGAAAACGGGTGTTTAGTCTCAAAGGACCGCTGTCAATTCATTTTGGTCCGTTCAGACGTAGACAAAAAATGTTTACGTCCGAACGGACCGGTGCACGGTGTCAAAAAAAACAAATGAATAAACAATAATAAGTTTAAAGGTACAGTCGCATACATTGTTGTTGTTTTCATTGCTCACGTATTGAAGCCTAAGGTCTGACTTGGCTAGTTTTCAAACGAATTAAAAAAAAAAAACATTCTTTAAGAGCGTAAAGTAGGGGATGAAATTTTGTATGAAATTTCTTCATTTTTGAAGTTATAATTGTAAAAATTGTAGATGAGCTCATGCATGGTTAGAAATAAAAGTATACTGTGTCACTTTTTCGAAACTTCAAAAATTTCGGATTTTCATACAATCTTTCATCCCCTATTTTACCCCCTTAAAGAATAGTACATTTTGATACAAGTGGAGGAAGTTTGTAATTGTATTCTAGGCGGAGAGCTAAAAACTGCAATAACAAATGTCCACGTGTATCAAATGTCGTTTTTCAATACACCTTTGAAGAAATAAAATAAAAAAAACTAAAAATATTTTTGTCATGAATTATTATTTGGAAACTATGATTTAAATTTTCTTTTTTTTTCCGCACTTTGCTTTCGCCAAGTTGAAAGAGAAGCAAAGGTATAAAGCCGCTAAACAGCCTATATGAAAAATAGAAAATTCAAATATGTTTGAGTTTAGAACACAAATAAATGTTAATACCCACCCCAAAAAAGTACTAGGCTGTCATGAGTTCAAGGTGGTATTTATTTTAAGAATCGGTCATGTATGTACACCAAATAGCCTAGTACTAAGCTTAGGTACCCGAAAAAGTACTAGGCTGGCATGAGTTCAAGGCACTGCAGACCCACCGTACCCCTGGCCGTAACCCTGGTGGTACGGTGGGTGTTTTAAAGTTAAACGCTACATACACGCAGTGTTGTGAAGTTGTAATACTAGTTAAAACCACTTCTGACCCTCTAGTAGCAAGACTTTTCGAGATATAAGCAAATTTAGAACCTGCTACGACTCCATGACGCGTGCTCGCTTCGCGAAAACTTCGTAAATAACACTCTTTGTCCCCAAAGTGCCGGGCCTCCACCGGCCTCCTTCCGGCCTACGGCCCGGTGCTCATGCCGCCCATAAAGGATTAAAAAATACAACACTATTACCTGGTGGTATCGTTTAACTTTAAAAAACCCACCGTACCATCAGGGGTACGCCCAGGGGTACGGTGGGTATCCAGTTCAAGGTGGTATTTATTTTAAGAATCGGTCTACTGGTAATGAATACAATTATATCATTTAGATACCATCTTGGATTCATGCTTGCCTAGTAGATAACATTTTATTTTTTTAACTTTTGCACCCGAATGTACTTGATGAAGTTAATTCATTTGTTTTTTTTTATACCGGTCCTTTCGGACGTAGACATTTTTTGTCTACGTCGGAACGGACCGCGGTCCATTCGATTTGGTCCGTTCAGACTAAACACCCACGAAAACACGATTCCATAAACTTTTCTTGATAGAAAAAAATCCAAAGTTACCTCCAAATCGAACAATAAACCGCTGGTATTAAAAAAATACTTCAAATTAGATCATGAAACTTTGCATACTAACTGAACTAACTATAAAGCAGGTCTTATGTGTTTTATTTTTTTAGTCCAACCAATAGATTTTTGTAAATCGCAAAAAACCACTCATTTCGCACTATCCGACCGCAGTGACTGACGTAACATCCGCTTTGTAGTGGAAGCTGATTAGAACTTTATTCTAACACTAGCGGACGTCCCGCGGTTTCACCCGCGTAGTTCCCGTTCCCGTGGGAATACGGGGATAAAATATATCCTATGTTACTCAGGGTGAATGTAGCTTTCTAATGGTGAAAGAATTTTTGAAATCGGTTAATTAATTCCGGAGATTACCCCCTACATACAAACTTACAAACATACAAACTTACAAACAAATGTTACCTCTTTGTAATATTAGTATAGAAGTATAGATTACTTCAAACGAAGTTTGAACTACCACAAATAGAGTTGCTAGTTTTAGGGTTAGAAGGGCCTTAAGGTAAAAAGTGTCTTCAACGATGTAACGTAAGATAAAAAATCAGTTCCAAAAGCACCCGATGGCGTTGAAATATAAGGGTCAGTGTACAACGTAAAGCGCTCACTAAATCTAAAACATGTCCTACTATTTCACGTTTGGGCATCGATGGCTGTTTCGCAAATATTTTATGAGCTATCCCTTATAAGCGGCGCGATAAATATAAATAAAATAATCATTGGGATTTTCAAGTTTTTGGATGTTTTGAATTCGTTTGGGATTTGAGCTAGATTTCATTTATATTGAATTTATATTGGAGTGAAAATTTGTGAGTGCTTTCCGTGTTTTTGAATATTAACTAGGTAGATTTCGCAAAAACGGGAACCAACACTACCTTCAGTAGCCTTAAAATTATTAGATTATGTAGAGTCGAACATCTATATATTTACATTTTCACTTTTTTATCAGTTGATTTTATTTGTAAAAGAATAATTATTATTCCTTTTAAGATTTTTTTCGGAATTTGCTTACGTTTTTGAAGCTGTTACAAACTACAACTTTTAACACTGCATGCCACATCAAAAGACTAACATAAAACAGGCTAATTACAGATTTTTGACCTACAAAGGACCTAGCACGACCAGTGAATACGCTTCGGACTCGTACATGTGACGTAAATTCGGAAATTATTTTTTCACAAAATATATCCTACCTATAAATCTATTTGTATTTTATATTAACCTTGCTACAAACACAATTAGTATTACGCGTATAAATGTAAATAAAGTCACAAAACCAAATAGATGAACATTACATACGAAACGATTTTTTTTTTGTTATATATCCGTTCTAACGCTACGTTTACTCTGCGCAAATCCAGTCACACAGTTTAACAGACAACAATTTACTCATTACAGATCCGTAGCAACGTCACTAACAGAGTACGAGCAGCTGCAGTGGATCTGCGACGGACATCACGGGGTACTATCTGATGAGAGCAACGCCACGTCATCGAGTTGGCACAATCTGATGAGATGTGACGAAACGGATATTGCATCACGATGCGCTCCGCTGATGGGTGCACGGCTTTATTTTCAAACGTAGCACTTTGGTTTATAGATGTGGCGGGAAGATATATTGAAAACTGAGGTAAAGCGTGAGCGATGTTTCAAAATCGAAAATGGAACTTTAATTGAATTTTAGATGTCATAAATTGGCGATAGACATTTACCGAAATAAGCCCTCTCATATTGTTATTATTTTGATAATAATATAAAGCATGTAAAAAGCATTATATTAAGTGCTTTGTGAGCGATGTTTCAAAATCGAAAATGAAACTTTAATTGAATTTTAGATGTCATAAATTGGCGATAGACATTTACCGAAATAAGCCCTCTCATATTGTTATTCTTTTGTTAATAATCTAAAGCATGTAAAAAGCATTATATTAAGTGCTTTGTAATTTATATATAATTAAATTTATGCTGATATAATAATAATATAATTTATTTAAATTTATGCTGATTTACCTACAAATTAAATTAGAATTCTATTCTAAAACTTCAAAAGTTTTCCGTTAGAGAAAAATTCCAAAGGAATGAGCCAATTCCGTGCTTGACGTAATGAGACCAGCACCTCTTCAGTTGGTACTTAAAAACTAAGCTCATAAAATGGAGCTTGAGGGCTCTAACATCTCTGAGCTTGGATATTTCATAGGTTTACTAAGAAATAATTCTGAGGAATAAATGGCATTTCGAATTTAAAAAATAAGTTTCAATAGCTATGAAGCGGTTTCAAAAGTCGAATGAAATGCCACATTTTTTAAGATCATCACACAAAAACCAGTATTTTCAACCAGATCTCAAAAAAAAAAAAAGTAGATGAATAGGGGGCAACCATCATAAAATGTATCACAAAATCGATAAACAGAAAAACAACTTGATCTTTTCCTCAAAATGGTGTTATCGGAAACTTTACCAAAATTGCAATTTCGCGAGAAAATTCAAGATTTTAATTATAAAATGTAATTCGACGCCTTTCGCTTCTGAACGGCCAGTGAATTCGAAACGACTGTTTAAAAAAAAAGTGTTCCAACTCCCCCAGTCACGTTTTAAAAATCGAACACCAAAGAACGTGATTTATCGTCTAATATCGCTGAAACTACGGCCAGTACCAATTGTGTAATATTGGTGACCAAAGTTGTTGTGTAAATAAAAAAAAGTTTTAATTTTTGCTAGGGTATTTACAAATTACGAATGGTTGAGAAGTTGGTAATTTAATGGTGTTTTTGATTAAAAAATACCTAACTGATATAATTTTTGGCAATTTGAAAGTCCTTGAAATGGTATCCGAGTAAATAATAAATTAAAGTAATTACCGACTTTGGCTTATAGGCTAATGAAAGCAGCTACAGAATTCTCAACACTTGCACACTTCACTTTGTTTGGTGTTGGCGTTTATATTCACTAATTTGCATAAACTAATGTAACAGGTTGCTGGCTCATTGTCTGTGAATACTGGGCTGCATGCATTTCCCTTAGTCAGTCGTGTTTATTTTGTTTTATGGAGGTTGCGACCAGCTGTATTTGGTAATTTTAATAGACTATCTGCATAATTACATTATTGCCTGCTTAACGACGGTTAAGAGAATTAATTTTGACCAAAAATCGCATTCTTGCAAGGAACTTTGTGTTGTTTGTAGTCTGTTATTTCAGGTATATGTAAGTGTTTATGTTTTTGGGATTAATGCCTGTTAAACACTTTAAGATATGGTCCAGGAGAAATTACCGTGAGACTGAGAATGCATTTTTTTTTACTCTATAAGTTATTATTAATATTTCCAAATTACTAAATTCACGTTGCATACATTAATTACACAATTACGGATTGAAATTCTTTGAAAGTAATCTCAGTTGGACCGTTGCCAAACTGGAACCGTCCTACCAGTTGCCTGAGCAATGTATTTTATGAGGCGACTAGCGCTGCTAAATATGTTCTAGTTTTATCGATAGTACAGTAAGTATCGGGTACCTGCGCATTCTGGTAAGGAAACAAAAAAAAGGCAACTCGGCAATGGTGACTGCAGGCAGGCCAAGGAAGCACTTCCTATTATCAACGGCCGCTTCCCGAAACACGCACTACAGCTGACTAAACAACAGCTTCGCACAGTTGCAGCCGCCATAATTGAATACGTGGTTGCCTCATGCAGGGTGAAGTACTTCGGTAACCTAGGTACTCTCCACGAGATCATCCAACACCAAGGAGCTGCTGTTCTTTAACAAGGAGCTAGGGTGGATCGAATTTTTCAACCCGTTCACAAAATACGCTTTAAACGTGGAGTTGAGAGAGGAAGAGGGAAATAATATATTACAAATAAAACGTGTTAAAAAAAACAAATGCTAAAACTCACACATTTCCCAGAGATGTACCCACATCAAATCCAAAGGTACCTCCATTCAATTTCCATGAGACCTTCAAAACCGAATGCTATTCATCATATGTGACTGCAGACGTATTCCCCATGTCTCGCAAACATACTGCGAGATATAGGTGCATACTTGTTTACTGGAGCTACATAACAGTTGGTTAAATTACTTTTGAATGAGCCCAGCTCAAAGTAAGCTTCTGGTTTTGTTTATTTGTGGTTTCAAGTGTTAATAGGAATACTAATAATAGGCTCACGCTCAATGGTCCACTTTAGGGACTAAGTGCGGAAACCAAAACCCCATGATAGATAGGAGTGAGGAGCTCGTGACTAAACAATAACATACGCTCGGGTCGATCTTCAGGTTAAGCTACGCTTTCCTAGGTTGGTCTGTAGATGGGTGACCACCCATTATTTGCCGAGTTTCCTCCGTGTCTCGGAAAGCAGGTTTAACCGTTGATCCTGGCTGTTGATTGTAGATCTTTAGGAGTCGTTAAGTAGTCACTGGCCCGAGAAAGTCTGACAACCAGTCTTACCGAGGGTATCATATTACCTCTAGTACTAACTGGGTTGTGGAGGTCAGATAGGGAGTCGGTCCATGTAAAATACTGGTAAGCATTTGGTTCAGATGAACTATTGAAAATGAAATAGGGGTACCTTTGGAATAGATGTGTGTACAACTGTTGCTGGATGATGCGACATAAAGAGTGTAAAAAGACTCTTAACGAAGCCCAAAGGCACTTGTTCTTCCCGTCATTGCGATCATTGTTTTGTTCTACACCATACCTGGGAACCTTCTAGTTACGGAGATATAGGGGGTCAAAGTTCCAACTTTTTCACAAGTTGTTTTTTAAATACATTTTTTCATGCAAGATTTACTTTAAATTTACTTTAATCACCTTCACATACCCCGTACTATTCAATTCATCCATCAGCACTATGTTTTAAGTGCGTTACATTAAGTCCTACCGAAAAACGTGACTTTTCATCCCAAAAAAAAAGTAATTTCCCAGCAATTTTTTTTGCGTAGAGTTACTTAGTTTGATGTAGGTACCTACAGAATGCTTGGTTGACAGCTTCGTAAAGAGACTGTTTGCACCCTGCATATCTTGGCAATGTTGATTGCCAGAGTTTTCGGCAGTTGCCTGAGCCAATATTGTTCATTACTTCAGATTTTAACCACCCAGGATAATTTAGTTCTTCTTTAATCAAAATATTACTAGGTACAGTACGATTCACGAAAGATGACCACTGCGCAGAAGGCATATTTTAGGTCCCTTTGGAGGTGCGGGGTGAGGCGCGGGCGGAATGTGTCAAGACCGGAGCGACGCTATTGGTGCTAAGTAACATTAAAATATTATTTTGTTTTAAGTCTTTTCTTCATGAGTGTACATGCGCAGACGGCCGCCATTTGTGTTCATCTTTCGTGAATCGCCGTATGGTATCCGGCAGAGTAGAATAGAACCAACCCCTTACACTCACCGGTGTCGTATAAGGCGACTAATGTCTGAGGCAGAACACCTTGCGCCTCCGTAGACCAGAGAATGGGCAGCAGCGTTTCCTGTTAGTCTTCCATCACTGCGATCTCCAACCCGCCTGCCAAGCGTGGAGATTACGGCAAATCCCTCCCATCATGGGAGAGGCTTATGTCCAGCAGTGGACGTTATGGGCTGTTGTTGTTGTTTCGTGAATCGTACTGTACAGCTGGATCAAGGAAAAGTATTTCAAATAACACTTTCTATAAACACCAAACGCTCGAACCCGGACCAGAGGAACCAACAAGATGTTCGTACAGTTGTTATACACACATGTAATCCAAAGGTACCTCTATTCCATTTCCATTAGTCCGTCTTAAACGAATGCTATTCATCATGTGACTGCAGACGTCTCCCCCATGTTTCGCAAACAGATTGCGAGATGTGGGTACGTAGGTACTTGTGTGAAGCTGGAATCCACAGTTGGGTAAATTACTTTTGAATGAAGGTAGCTTATAGTAAGCTTTGGTATTATTATAAATAACATACCATGAGTGTTATGGTTTCAGCAGTTATGTTTGTTATTATTAATATTACTTTCTTAAAATGGTTCGCGCTGTTAGAAGCTGCAGAAGCTATGACTTTAGACCTTTCATAAAGGGTGTAAATCACCTCTTAACGAAGCCGAAAGGCACTTGTTCTCCCCGTCATTGCGATCATTTTTTTGTTCTACACCATACCTGGGAACCTTTTAGTTACGGAGATATTGGGGGTCAAAGTTCCAACTTTTTGACAAGTTTTTTTTAAATACAAGTTTTTAATGTTGATTGTTACTTTTAACACCTCCACGACCCCCGTACTATTCAATCCAACCATCAGCACAATGTTTAGAGTGCGTTACATTGAGTTTTACCAAAAACATGATTTTTAACCCCAAAAAAAAGTCGTTTCCCAGCAATAATTTTTGCGTAAAGTACCTAACTTAGTTTGATGTACAGTGCTTGGTTGAAGGCTTCGTGATGAGGTCTTTTACACCCTGTATATGCCTATTTAGATTTATGAAACAAAATATTTTGAATTTAATAATGTTTGAAGCAGTATTTGCAGATTATTATTAGTTTAAATGGTACATTTTACAATTTTTGCATTCTTCTAACAAAAATAAAGTACTAGTCTCTTAAGAAATTTCATTCATTTAACTTAAATATTAAGATGTAATTGGCCCTGCATGTCAATATGAATTCAGGTAAAAATAACGTTCCATAATTCTTCATAGGTACATATAAATACGGCTTGTTCATATTTGTTTTGCTACCGTTTGTATACAAGCGTCAACACGTTAGTCAAGCAATTGTACATAGTTTTAATATTGATTCGTTGTGTAGTGCATGGAAAATCTAAGTTATGAAACGGATGAATAGATGCATTTAGAACACAAATGTATATCATCGTCATCATTTCAGCCGAAAGTCTTCCCACCGCTGAATATAGACCCCGCTCTTGTCGTCACATTGACAAGTCCCGTGCGTCTCGCATCCAGCGGGTCCCCGAAGTATAAAGCAAAGTAATTTAAAAATTGGTAATAGTTTGTACCTATAGTCATCCATTGTAAATAAAACATCTGAGCAAGCCACTAGCCACTAGCCATAATTTAGAAGCTTCAGATTCAAAACGTTAATTTAAAGAAATATGAGTAAGCATTTCGTTTCGTTTAGATTAAAATACCTTTAAAATAAAACATTTTACATTATAAAAACATTTTTTATTTTTCTCAGCAGCAGCCACAGAGTTTGAATTCGTGCCCGGTTGCTGGCAATAGGCTCGTCACCTATTATGGGACTTAAACAAAACTGGCGAAATGTGAGTGTACTATTAGGTTGCCTAACCCTACGGGAATTACAGGCGTGATACTGTTTGAGCTTTCACGGTTCATAACTATACTACAAATGTCACTTACGGGATATCTTCCGTGATAATTTTTTATTTTTGAGCTCCTGATATTTCGACGCTGTTGCAAGCGCCATGATCGCGGGTTAACTGGAGAATGCGGGTGGCTGGAAAAAATTGTAAGGAGCAGACAAAACACAAGGACGCCACAAAACCTAGTGATACTGTGAGTGTTTTTGCCGTGACTTAGTGTCGAGTTCCAGTAGTGCGCGTAGCAAAAGACAAAGAAAGAGGGTAGACAGATTTGTCTGCTCCTAACAATTTTGTCCAGCCACCCGCATTCTCCAGTTAACCCGCGATTATGGCGCTTGCAACAGCGTCGAAATATCGGGAACTCAAAACAATTATCAATCACGGAAGACATCCCGTAAGTGACATTTGTAGTACAGGCGTGATGTTATGTTAAATACCATTTTAAACCGTCTAAAAACATCCAAGTCTACATACAAGGCTGAATATTACCATAAATGTTGACCATAGCATTTCAAGAAGCCTTTACCCAAACCATAAGAGCTCACCAAAGTGTTTTTTTTTTTTAGTTTGGGCAGGAGTGGGAAATCCCCGCGGATACCTCGACTATCCCACAGGAATTTCTCCTGTGAGACAGTCGAAGTAGTGCCGGACTCGAACCGGCTAAAACCACACTCCTGCCTAGCCAGTGTTCCTCTAACACGATCAGAGACCTTTCTAGCAAGATTTTTGGCTTATTTTGCTACTTATTGATAGGAGGCCGAGGAGACCACGCTCTATACTTTAGTTTTAATTTGCAATGTAGTTACTATATAGTTATATTTTAATTTTTGAATACTTATCTTATTTTATTACATGATTACGTTAATTTTACTTTACACTTTTACCAAAAAAGAAAATTTATGCCATGCCATGTAAACAACTATTAATAATATTTTCTGTATCTCTTATCTAAATTTACTGTTTTACCCATGTTTATGTATCAATAACCTCACCAAAGTGTTACCCACCTCCCGATCAAGCGCCAACACCCTATACCTAACCTATTCAAATTCAAATTCAAATTCAAATTCAAATATTTTTATTTTGGGACAACTAGATCCAAGGGTTAGTAAACAAAACTTAGAAACTATTGTTAGTACTTAAATGCAATATTACTAATATTACGACTATTGTCTCACACATAATGACATAAAGCTCTTCTTTGAGAGCTTAAGCCTATTCAAGTGTTCTCAAACTCATATCCGGATATCGAAGTGAATGTGCTAAGTCTATTGTGTGTTCCGACTTCAAAGAGTTCTTAGTTGTCTCCGAACAGGATAGACTGGTGTTAATTTAATATTTAGATAGTATGCGTTGGATTAATATCCGTTTTCTATCAACAGAGTTTTCAAGTGTGGTGTGTTTTTGAGGAAGTTTTAATGGGAATAAGGAACAGGCTTTTTCTGATCTTCAAGTGGGTGTCTAGGGGTATGTAGAACAGGGTGTAAAGTACTTCATTCCCCAAATAAAAGGGAGGATCCTCCGACCAGACGGGTGTTATATCTGGTAGGCTACTGCCCGACAGTTGTTGTCGGGTTTTACTACGTAAGTCGCGGATAACTTTAACAGTGCGATTTATTAATGTAATGTTAGTTCTTCATTTGTGTCTTAGATGGTGCTATAGTACTTTTTGTTCTAAGTTACTATAGTACTTTTTGTAGTGCCAATACCGGTGTAATAAAGTGATTTTCATCAAAAAGATTTGCAGCAGCCTCCTTCCGCTTGCTAACAATTACCAACAAGCTGCGTCTATACTTATTCATTAGTCAGTAAATAGTAAATGATAGATTATACTAGGAACCGGTGAAGGACGGGGACTGTTTTATGAAATTTTTGACTTTCAAAAACCAGTTCTCATCCTAATTCTAATAGCTAACTTAAATGTAGCCATATTTGAAACGCTCAACGTCATTTTTGTCCAGACTGATATTGATGAAGGGAACGAACGCAGTCCAATATCGTTTAAATATTCTGTCAACGCAACACAACCCTAAAAGCATGAATTATTCTAATGTAGAAAAGGATAGCTTAGCCGTAAGTCGACCCGAGTCAACGATGAATGTCAAAATGTTATTTAAATAAAGATTTACAGACATATTCGCAAAAACTATATTATATGTGTATGGGTTTAGTGGTAGCCGTGTGGTATCCGGCAGAGTAGAATAGAACCAACCCATTACACTCACGGGTGTCGTATAAGGCGACTAATGTCTGAGGCAGAACACTTTGTGCCTCCGTAGACCAGAGAATGGGCAGCAGCGTTTTCTGTTAGTCTTTCATCACACTGCGATCTCCAATCCACCTGCCAAGCGTGAAGATTACGGCAAATTCCTCCCATCATGGGAGAGGCTTATGTCCAGCAGTGGACGTTATGGGCTGTTGTTGTTGTTGTTAGTGGATCCAAATGACTGACCTTTTATTTGAGGCTTACTTAATAAAAGCAACCTACAATGTAATGCTTGCACTGACTGGACAGGTCCACTCAAATCTATGTGGTTCTTCAAATGTCACTTACGGGATATCTTCCGTGATTATTTTTTTCGCGGGTTAACCCGCGATCATGGCGCTTGCAACAGCGTCGAAATATCGGGAGCTCAAAAATAAAAAATAATCACGGAAAATATCCCGTAAGTGACATTTGTAGTATAGTTATGAACCGTGAAAGCTTAAAACAGTATGTGGTTCTTTCTTCAAAAGTCCATCTCAGACACTAATCTGCATAGTCCTCATGTAAATTGAGCAATGTCTGGACTTTAAAAGAGACTATGACCTCTGACTTTGTTTCGGCTGTTTCTTCTCAGAGTAGTCAAGTACGAAACACCGGCCCCATGTTGTTTTTAAAAAATGTCGGGTAATAGTGTTTGTAAAAACCTACTTGCAAAATAAACATCATTTATCACTTTAAGAGGAATATGTAGTGAAGAAAGTATTGCAACTACCTGAATATAAGAGAGGTGTAGGACTTTCGGCTGCGGGGTGAACTAATATGACGATACTCCTATTGGAGGAAGAACTGCTTGAACCCACAACTCAGGACAGGTTGTCTTGCCGCCATAAAATTAGGAAAGCCGACCCTACCTGGAGTGGGATTGAGCTATGAAGAAGAATGTTCACACTGCTGGAATTCAGGGCTCCTCTCTTTGAGAGGCGCAACCTCCACCGTTCGTATTCCATCATGCGGGTCCAGTGCGGGTTGGTTGATACCACAAATCTTTTCCAATTACTTGTTTTAGGACATGATAGTTTCCTCACAAGCACACGGGATTTAAACTGAACCAACAAACTAAAAAAAAGTATATTACCAATGCGTTTTATAGGTGTTTATCCTCTGCTTATCCCTTGGAAAGGAAACAGTCGTGATTTTATCATCTGCCTAGCCTTTTCCCAACTATGTTGGGGTCGGCTTCCAGTCTAACCGGATGCAGCTGAATATCTGTATTTTACATAGAGCGACTGCCTATCTGACCTCCACAACCCAGTTAGTACTGGGTAATACGGTACCCCTTGGTCAGCAGTGGCTTAGTTGGTGGGTTTTATATTATTATCAAATACTAAAATCAATGTCCTTGCAAAGACTTTCAGTCGAAACAGGGTTCTTTTGCCAGGCCGCTATTAATTAAAGAGTACAAAAAAACTCATTTGTGCTCAAAGACAAAGACATGACTTCAAGCCTCTTTGCGAATACAAGTATTCATACTATTTTTCTTTTCGTGTGAATAAATTATTTTTTCAAATACTACTTTGCTTGAAATTCAATTGTTTATTCGTAATTTGAATATTTTAGTTTCGTCTTTTGTTTTATTTAATTTAATTTAAGTTTTGTGAATGATTTAATGAGTAAACCGTGTAGAAAAAAAAATGGTTAGAAGTCAAGAATATCCAATAAAGAGTACCGAAACGTAATCACGTACGATATCTAAACACGGTTTAGTATTACAACCAAAATTCATGTTACTAAAAATCGATTTGACGCACGATTTTAAACTTAATTGAAAAAGGCGGTAATTTCCTGTGTCAATCAAAATTATAACGTACTTATAACTAATATAAAAAAAACTAATAAATTTATCAAAATGTATTACGTATATTATTCTGTATTCATTCTTCCAGATGAGAAAAACTACGTAAAATTTATAGAACTTTAGAATATCGTCAAGTTTGCTATGAGGATTGTAGTTTTCACTGAAACTTTCTGATCCTTACACCCGAGAGACTAAAGAACCCATTTCATAACTGTTTCAGAGCATAACTTTGTAAAACTTCAACTTGGAGCTTTAACGACTTTTTTAAACTATCGTTTTTAGTCTAGACTCCAAAAAAAATCAAGCATCTCGTTTACCAAAAAGTCACTCAAACAAAAAAAATGAATCAAGATTTAAAAATGGAACTTACCGATAAGAGGTAACACCAAAATCATTCATAATTAAACACTGGCCACTAAATATAAAAACAAAAACTCCATAGAACGCGAAGTTTGAAAATTATTCACTGTTGAAACTGACGAATAGAAAGTGGGTCGACGCGGAGCAGTACGCGAGCGGGAAGGCTGAGGCGCGCAAGATAACTGGCTACGAAGCGTAGCAGCGTAGCCGTGCTACGGTGCTACGACGCAACAGGCAAAACGTTGATTGTCCGTTTAAACGGTATGGACGAGATTTTAATGGACACTTCGGATACATAATGCATGATTTATTATTTTATTATTGGTATTGGTAAAGATTTTTATCAAGGGTTAATCAATCAAGCGAAACCTTTTATTATTTGTTATACGTTTGAATACATTAGCGGTAAAACAAATTAACATGATTTCTCTTGAATTAAAACATACAGCTCTTCGCATTACTAGTTCTGTGAAAGTCGTCAATATAATTATCTTAATTTTGTAAAGTACATTGATTGTAAAATTAACTACACCTAGTTTTACTAGCAATAAACTGAATTCAAGGTAAGACCACCTTACTTACCTGGCAGGTAAAATGATGATTTGGCTGAGGTTAGATAACCGATTAACGGCACCAGGGTCGAGACAAGTGGAGATCGCTTTCAAAGCATTCCATATTTTTAGAACAGCTTCAACAAATTTGACATAATATTTTAAGTTGCATTAAGTCAATCCAACGTCACTTTGTTTAAGTGCGAATCCAGTTCTCATTTGACGCAGACGAAGTTGCGCGGGTCAGCTAGTACATAATATACATATAAACATCCATGACTCGGAAACAAAATGTATGCTCTTATCGGGATTCGAACCCGGGACCCTAAGAACGTAAGGCAGCCTCACTACCACTGCGCCATTCGTGTCGTCATAACGTGATTTGGCCACCATTTTGTTACATTTTTCACATAAACATTTGTATGTTACTACTTTCTCGACTGCTGACTGCCTCGTCGGTCTGGTGGTTGGAAGCGATATTGCTGAGCATGAGGTCCTGAGTTCGATTCCTGGGACGAGCACAGAATCAATATATTTTATTTCACATAGGCCTAGATGGGCACTTATAAACGTTGAAAAAGGTGCACAGTTTGCGTTGGTCGTTTCCATGGAAAAGAACCGGCAAGAAACTCCATGGTTACTCTTTTCAAATCATTGGGTAGGTATTACAATATTATTTTGTTACAGCATTAGTATTTAAGTATGGGGGGACAGCGTAGGCCCGACAATAGGTCGTTGCTTACTATACAAAAAACGTAAAACAGGAAAATACATATTTAACAAAAGTTAACAAACATCTGGGGATCTACAAAGCCTACAATGTTCACTCATTCACAAATAAAAGTAAAAAAAGAATCTATACAAAGGTAAGAAAATTTTGTAAACAAAAAAAAAAAAACAGTGACACAAATATTGGCATCAGTGCTGTTACTATTCTGAGCAAAAGCTAAAAAAAAAAAATTTTGAAAACTATTGTAAAAAACTGAATGGAAAGAAAAGAAAAAATGAGATTGAGAATAGTTAGAGACATCCACAAATTTGCTGATTGTTACTGTGTTTTCTACCAGAGAATCTCTTGGCTCGGAGTTTGGATTTGTACGAAATGGCAATAGTCGCGCCATCTGTATCATGGGACAGAAACGAAATTGGCGATATGCGAGCGTCATGATGAAATAGGACTTTATTCCGCCTAAACTTTCGGGTAAGACTGCCTCATTGGTCGAAGCAAACGCGACTGCTGAGCTTGAAGTCCAGGGTTCGCATCCCAGGTCGAGTAAAGTGTTATTGGGTTTTTCAATCAGGAATTTCCCAATAGCAGTCACGAAGTCTGGATCTGTGCCCGGTTCACGGCAATAGAATCGCCCCCAAAAAAAAGTCCCATGTAACATGACCTTTCCTTGGCAATCGGGTAGAAAACAACATAACAAGCGAAATGTGGGTGTACTATTAGGGACACCTCTGCCTTATCTTTCGAGGATTACAGGCGTGATGTATGTTATGTTAAATAAATCTTCGAGTATAGAACTTCTGGTCGTTCAAAAATAAAATTATTATATTACTCTATGATAAGTTGTTAACTGTTAAAATTGATTTTAATGAAGTAATTTGTTACCCTCGCTGCGTGCAATAGGGAATATGCATGAAATACAAAACTTTATTTATTTATTAAAAATGCCCTGTACTGGCCTATAAAAACATTATGGCACACTTGTTAAAGTTGCTAATACATCACTTGTTTCACAATTTAATGTTTTATGTAGCATATTTTTGGTGAAACGGAACGCACTCTCAAAACGCGTCGTCCTCTATAACGCCGGTAGTGACGTCAAAGTCTGTGTCAAAAAAAACACTTTTATTTGAAAAGTGCTTAAAGTTTCACTAAGATTTTACTATAATATTGTTATTGCAATTTTTACTTGCCTAGAGCAAGAGCAGCGGTGGCCCAGTGGTGGCGGCCCCGACTTACGAATAGTAAGTCGTGGGTTCGAACCCAGACAGGTGCATTACTTGTGTAATTTATTTCATCACCACTGCTCTCAAAACGGTGAAGGAAAACATCGTGAGGAAACCGGCATGTCCTAGAACCAAAAAATTCGAAGACATGTGACATCTGCCAATCCGCACTGGGCCCGCGTGGTGGATTATAGCCCATTCCCTCTCATAGGAGGCCTGTGTCCCAGCTGTGGGAACATTAATAGGATGATGATGACTTGCCTAGAGCACATACAATTAGTAAAATTATTATATTAAGGGCAAAAAAATAGATGTAAACAAGGCAGATTGTGGTAAATGACGTCACATCATGGCCGCGACAGCTACGGACGTTTGAACTGTCGTAGAAAATTGCAGGAGTTTAATATTATTTTTAAACGACAAGCAGTAGTTGAACTTAACTTTTAATACTTTTCTTGGATTGATAGTACTGTATTTTATTGATTTAAGTTAAAAAAAAATTACGTGCAAATTCCCTATTGCTAGTAAAAAATAATATTACCGAATCACGAAATAATGAAATAATTATGGCATAATATACAGTGCATATTGCAGTCCCAAGCGTTAATTAAATACTTCCGGACAGTGCGCACCACCACGGGCGGCCTTATATCATATTTAATGTAACCACCATTTTGTAATAAATATGATATTGTATTTATTATAATGGTTTTCGTGTTTCACCGCTACTAAGTTGAATTTGGTGTTTAATGAATATGATACCCATTGCACCAGTGCACAGTGGCTTAAAGTTATCATGGGTTCTCAAACATTTTAATTTGGTTGGGAAGTGGAAGAATGGACGATTTTAAAGATAAACCAAGACGAAAGTCTCATTAACATGAGCAAACTTGGAAATATACAGCAAATTGCTAAGTGTTGTGCATTATTGATTTAGAATACAGGGTGTAAAAGACCTCATCACGAAACCGTCAACCAAGCATTCTGTACATCAGACAAATTATTGCTGACTTTTTTTTGGGGTGGAAAATCATGTTTTGTAGTAGAACTCAATGTAACGCACTCAAAACATTGTGCTGTGTGTGTGGATGAATTGAATAGTACGGGGGTCGTGGAGGCGTTTAAAGTAAAAATCTTACATTAAAAACTTGTATTTAAAAAAAACTTGTCAAAAAGTTGGAACTTTAACCCCCAATATCTCCGTAACTAAAAGGTTCCCAGGTATGCTGTAGAACAAAATAAATGATCGCAATGTCGAGGAGAACAAGTGTCTTTCGGTTCGTTAAGAGGTGTTTTACACCCTATAAACCAAAAAGATATTTAAACTACTACAACAGCCCATAACGTCCACTGCTGGACATAAGCCTCTCCATGATGGGAGGAATTTGCCGTAATCTCCACGCTTGGCAGGCGGATTGGAGATCGCAGTGATGAAAGACTAACAGAAAACGCTGCTGCCCATTCTCTGGTCTACGGAGGCGCAAGGTGTTCTGCCTCAGACATTAGTCGCCTTATACGACACCCGTCAATGTAAGGGGTTGGTTCTATTCACGAAAGATGACCACAAATGGCGGCCGTATGCACATGTACACTCATGAACAAAGACTTAAGACAAAATATGTTAGTTAGCACCAATAGCGTCGCATTATACGACACCCGTGAGTGTAATGGGTTGGTTCTATTCTACTCTGCCGGATACCACACGGCCAATTGATATTTAAACAGCATGACTGAATTGCTTTTTTAGTGCATGCTTATTTTCTCTGCATCAAGGGTGCGTTTACAAACACTTAAACTCACATACGCAAACAGCCAGACCCGGAACGCTTACATGTAGGCTGTATAATATTTGTTCCGTGCGGGAATCGAACCAGCAGTGCAGCAGTCAATCACTCAGCCACTGCGCCAACAGAAAAACTAAATTCCAATAAAGTATAGCACCAGCACAGACAGAGATTACCTAACGCACTGAGATAAATAAATAAAGGCACCCTAATAATTTGTTGAACGTTTGTACCTTAATAAAGAACAGTGTTATCGCAATCACAATTTATTGAGTAAATAACCGGTAGATAAGAGGACAATTTCTGGTCGTTCGAAGACTTTTCTGAACCTATCGACAACTATATACAGCTCGTAATAAATGGCATATCATTTTTTTTTTCACGAAAAACAACATAAATAAATAAAATAAATAAATAAACCATTTATTTCAGGTAACAAAAACCCATAGATCCCTAAATCCCTATAGACCTTAACCTAAAAATACATACTAATAAAAAATTTTGTTAGTCTAAGAAACTTAGAAAACTATGTTAGTAGCACTTCACTTGCACGGTGTTTTTTGCATGTGACTTGTGGAATTACTTCGCGGAAACGACGGAACACCACATCCTGCAGCCAAAAACTTTCTTCCAACATCAGATGAGCATACACGTTAGCATCAATCAATCTGCCTAGCCTTTTCCCAACTGTGTTGGGAAAAGCATACACGTTAGGATGCGCACCGCAAACGCTTTGAAATTGACGTTGCGGCGCGACTCCAGTAGCTGTACTCTTTGCGTGTACTCAGTCTTTAGCGCCCGTACTCCTAGATGTTCTCAGCCTTAGTGGTGTAATGTAGGCGAGAGATGTACACCGGGGTGTTCGGCTTCGCGGCGCGCACTTTAACGTTGGGCTCCGAAGGAGTTACTGGAGCGGTTCTTACAGCTTCGCTGACGGCGTTTCCTCCTTTGCACCATCATGAAACCGTCATCATCAGCCCGGTCTAAAGGTTATATAAAGGAGATGCAGCTGACGTTTGCCTTGGTTATCATCATGATAATATTAGCCAAAAGCTGAGGATTGGTCGCCTCTAAGCCTGCGCTCCTGGCATCCCAAGAACTTCGGTCATGGTCACTGCTCTAGAACCTTGATGGTGCATCGAATATCTGTTCTGGTTTTTAGATTTCCTGAGTGCTAATAGGAAATTGCGAACGTCAGTTTTTTTTAGAATAAACCACTGCACAGCATTACCTACTTCTAAGAACTAGATTAATGTATACTTAACCCAAAAAATACTGGTGGTTTAATTTTGTAACAGCGAGCAACATAACAGACTTGTTTATTCAATTACCAGTTCAACCTTCACGTCTCTTTTAAAGGTCAGTGCAGAAGCTAAACTTGCAGGTTAAAAACTTTCCCTCATACATAATAGAACAGTGCATCAAAGCACTAACCACGGCTCGATGCTGGCTCCTTAATATTTGAGCGCAGGTCTACCACGAGCGCTCCGTGCGCCGGCTACAAGTTGAATGACGGCCGAGTCTGCTTGAATACCAAACGTCTTTGGACGGATTATTTGTTAATGTAAAAGTGTGGTCTTTGAATTGAGGATAAGGAGTTAATAGAATTTAAGAAAAAGGTTTACTCATGTACAGAAGATGGAAAACTGTGAATATTATAAAAGGGGCTCTGTCCGTACGCGCGAATATGATAGCCCGCAGGTTTGCTCGTTGTACTGCGGACGTAAAAGTGACGCTCTTTAGAGCATTCTGTACCACCTTCTACACTTGCAGCTTGTGGGAGAATTATTCGTTAGCGTCGTATGGAGCCCTTCGTGTTCAATTCAATAATGCGTTCCGGAAACTGATTGGGTTGCCATGGCGTTGCAGTGCGTCGGGGATGTTTGCGGCGACGCGTGTAGATTGTTTTTACGCAATAATGCGGAAGCGCGCAGCATCAATGGTGGCTCGCGTCATGGCCAGCCCTAACAGGGTTCTGAGAATGATTGCTGGCAGAGTGGACTGTCCTTATGTGGTTCGCTGCTGTCAGTTACATGTGCCACCGTATCGTGTTGTTTTCTAACATTTAGTTTTTAAGGAATATGTTACTAACCCTAAATGAGCCTCCGCTCGAATTAAAGTTTTTGAATTTGAATTTGAAAAACATTTATGTTACAATTTTTCACAGATAAGAAATATTCCATCTTTTTTAAAGCTTGAGACTTTTTGTTCGTGTCGTATCGATGTTACATATTAATATGAAAATCAGCACTCGGCCTTTGAGAAAAAATTGTATTATTTTTACGCAACTTAACACCAGAAATCTAAAAATTGGCCGTCGGCACAAGTTAGCAGGTATTCATACGTTCACTGTACATACTAACACTACTTGATGCCACACATTTTGTCCATGAGAAAATAAGTAAGGTCTGGAAGCCCTGGGATAGCAGTTTGGGCCCAGTAGGTGGCCACGTTTATTGCAGCGGCAGTGGCGCTATACAGGTCGTCAAGTGCAGGTAAACGGACACCTGGGAAACTGCAGCAGGTGGGGCATAGTTTGATCCCGAGCGCCGCATTCGCACTCGGTGTTGGAAGAACCAATAATACCCCATTTTGCCAGAGTTTGCAGCGGTCTACTTGGGTACCCAATCAAACGTAAACAAGAGTACTATAAAAGTATTTGTCAGTGCTGATACGCTACGTGCATGGCTCGCGAGGGTGTTGATTGGTGACGGAATGGTCTAGTAGGTAGTCTCGTACTTTTCAACACAAAGAACATTTTTTTGCCTGATGAATTCATAGCACGGGCATGGTATGAAATGTATTATACGGTGTATATAGGACAGAAGCCTTTAACTACACAAAATAACTATACGATAATGACACTTATCTTTCTACCGACATCAAAGTGAAAACTCCGCATATTCCCTTTGAGAGTACTGCGCATAATATAACTATTATATCTGACCCACATAGTCAGAAATTTTCTTTAAGTACCATTGTGTTTTCCAGAAGCTAGGGAATTTTTATATATTAATGCGTTAAAAAGGGTTTCTTTTGCAAGGATTTTTATCTGGGAATTGAGTGGGAACGATTTGCTCTGCTCATAGAATATGGAAACTCATACGTTGGTAATACGGATACTTTTTAAATGGTTTTATTTATTACCTAGTGGAGTTGGTCTTGACCTCGATCTCCCGGGTGGAAAGCGATGGAATGGATGGATGGGTTTGAAGGTTCCACAATTTGACCGTGAGCATAATAAGCTTTATGCTAAGGCAGTTTGATTATATCGAAATAAATGATCAATACGCTAATGAGTCGAAAATGAAGACTCCCGAATAGTTGAGAGGTTGAATTCTGAAAGTTCGCATCGTCACTAATATTTATACAACGCAGAGCGATATTTAAAAATACTGGTATTCTGCTGCATTCGGTAAGACTGGAATCCAATCCCAATTTAGTTGGCGAAAGGCTGGGAAGATGTCGAAGACAGAGCGATATTTTCAACCGACTTCTAAAAAGAGGAGGTTCTCAATTCGACAGTTTTTTTTTTTTTTGTGTTTGGTACCACAGAACTTCGACTGGGTGAACCGATTTTGATGATTATTTTTTATTTGAAAGCTGGTGCTTCCCGTGTGGTCCCATTTAAAATTTGTGAACATCTGATGCTGATCTTCGGAGATATACAATGGAACTCTTAAAAAAATAGACGGCAAATCTGCCGTGAATGTTGCAATCGCTTGGATGATTATTGTTTATACAAAATCATGACGTCACATCACGCCTGTATGCTCTAAGGGGGTACACAGATGTGTACAATACACCCAGATTTTGACAGTCAGGCGCGTTAGTGTTCCGCGCGCGCCTCAAAGAGATGTCAGCAAAAAGGACTGTTCTAAAGAGATACTGCGGCCCTGAAACACAAGGGCTAACATGCATGGGTTTTAGTCAGTAAAAGTCTGACACTCCCTTCCGCTAATTTCCCATGCGAAAGAAAATGTATGTTAAGTTCCATATATTGGGGATACGCCTATTACCATGACATGTATTGGTAACAATGTCAAATAAATTCATGGCAAATATTTGTTTTGGAACAACTAAAAACGGAAAGATAAAAAACTTTTTTGCATAAAATAAAACTGACTTCAAAAACACAAAAAAGTGAAAAATAACTTTAGCTTCAGAAGTCGGTGACAAAAAAACTAAATCAATCAAACAAAGGTCCGACTTCTGAAGCTAAAGTTATTTTTCACTTTTTTGTGTTTTTGAAGTCGGTTTTATTTTTTGCAAAAATGTTTTACCATATCTTTTACCTACATAAATTGATGAATTAAACGAAAAACCAATAACCTTAAAATATACCCAGAAATCCAAAAGTAAATATACATATGCATTCCTTTCACCTTTATGTGCTAAGGACACAATAACACTCGTCATTCTTCCCCGCTTCTCTCGAACACGTCCATAGGGACTCCTACAGGAACAAAAAACACTGAAGATAAATGATTCCTTCCCTCACCATTGCTAGACACTGAGTAAACTCTAAAAGCTAATAACGTGAAAGTGGTACCCCACCTGACGGGCATCAGAGCGGTTCCGCACGATGCTTTATGTGTCGCGGGTTGTTCTACTCTGTTCCATAAGTGGGACAAGCTTTGTCCCACCAGTTGGAGAAACTTTGCCAAAGGACCATGAGTCAAATTGGGCTCAGTGTCTAACAGAGTTATGGCATATGCCATTGTAAAGGATTTTGTTCGTACTTAAATTGTTACTATCGGCACCACCTTCAATTCCATTGCAGAAAAAAGATATGCACCTAAATAGGTTTTGTAGAAAAACACAATTGGTATTGGCTTTTTGGGCCACTGACTACCTGTAACGACTGTCAAAGATCTACAAATAAGACTTGACCAATTGCATAACGTGCTTTCCAAGGCACGGGGGAAACTCGGAACTCACTATAGTGGAGTGGTCACCCATCCACAGACCAACCTTGGCTTAACCTAAAGATCGACCCGAGTGGCTGTTATTATTTTGCCACGAGCACCTCAAGGAATTAAAACTAATAAAAGATGTAAAACAACAAAAACTACAATGTCAAGACGGCACTACCTACTTTGCAGGATTATAGCTTATTTATGGTAAGAGAAAAATATTTATAGCAAAAAAACCCCATGGATTCTTTACAAAAATGAGTTTATATCTTTATATTTATTGTTGTACAAGTATGCCCAGGCGTCATTCATTTCTGTCCATGGTCCTTTATTGTGAATTATGTAGAGAGGTACTAATCTGTTACTGTTAGACTGAGTCTTCCCACTGCTGGGCAAAGATGCTCTCAAAATGACTTCGAAATCTTTCGATCTAGGGCTAATGTGGACCATCGTTAGTTCTGTCCAGCTCTTCCCACCATCTCCTGCGAGGTCTACCGCGTCGCCTTCTGGCTGTATCAGGGCTCCACATCATGGTTATTTTGGCCCACAGCTCGTCAGGCATACGGCAAACATGGCCAGCCCAGTCCCACTTCAGCTTTGCGGTTACTAATCTACAATAAAAAAAATAAAAGAATGTGGAGGTAGGTATATCGATGAATGAAAGAGAAGAAGGTCAAACAAAAGATGGATTGTGTGAAAAATTATTTTAAAGAAATGGGGTCAAATATGATAACGTGACAGGCAAGAATGGAGTAAAACACATGTTACGATGTCCCAAGTAAACTGGAACAAGGGCAGGTAGATAATGGCTCTTAACCAATAGTACCTATAATGGTTATTTGGAAAAAATCGGGGCAGTCTTTGGGGACTGCCGATAGAAGTGAAAACAAAAAGTACACAGGCCCCACCCCAGTCATAGCACTGGTTGTGCCCCGCGCATGCGTATGTGGTGTGCCGTAGCGGATCACCTACGAGTGCTACGAAGCGTGACCGGATGTTACGTCAAGTGACGATGAGTTCAATGTTTTTCCTTCACCCAAAAAGTGGTCAACAAACCTAAAGCAGTTTTCACTTCAAAAAATCGCGTGAAGTCGTTTAGTCGTAGGTCCACGTTCCAAAAGTAAAAAGTGATTGCACCGATCAATGTTCCAAAGGATTAATCCATACTCCTAAAGTCGAATATTGTGGTAAACACTACCTACGTAATTTAAGTAGACATTAAATTTCAAAAAATTCAATTTGTCTCACTCGTGGGACAACTTGGTGGAGCAGAGTGGAACAATCCGGCTTCGACCCTCTTCATGATAGTACTGCAATAAGAATAACATCGTATAGACCATGTCTTGAATATAAACTACCGAATGATGGGAAGTAAGTGGACTTGTTAGCTGTAGAGAGAAATACTGGATGGTTTGATCAGATAAAGTTCCTGGGGGGTTACCATGAAGTCGATGATCGCTTCTCGGCCTTTTGGCTAAGATCAAAGTGTAGTTTGTCGTCTTAAATGTCAATCCGGTGCGGGAAAGAGACGGAACTAGAGAACGTCTAGCACCATCTCTTTCCCACTCTGGAATAAGACCAAAACAATACCACTGCTTTAAGACGTCATGGTAGGCGACCAGTCCTGATTGTCTTTTTACATTCTGTCTACGTGTATCATCCAATTCCTCTCCCATCGCATAAATAAATGTGGCAGTTCGTAGGCTCATATGGCTGAGAACGAGAATGTCTGTCTACTGATGGCGCAGACTTCTTTTTTGTATTCATATTTATATTCATTCATTTATTTGCGTTCCACAAGGTAAAAACATGGTGTTAACAAAAAAGGCCTAGAGTTAAGAGCCGTTGTAGACCCTGTCAGGGCACAGCAAAATCTAATTCTTTCAAACTAAACATTAAAATATACATGAAACAAAATAAAAATGTCAATATTCTTAAAGTTAGAAGATAAAAATGATTCCTCTGGCAATAACCCAATAACACTGTCCGAACTGTGAAACGAATCCAGGACCCCATACTGAACAGTTGGGCTTGCAATCACTATACCAACCAGGCAGTCAAATAAATAAAATATACACTACGAAAACGTGTAAATAAGTAAAATATGGGTTACTAGCAAATCAAGCGCGACTTCGTCCGCAAAAATTGTGATAGCTCGGCTAATTTTTATGATATAAATATAATTTATAACCTATGTATGATATTTCCTGATAATTAAGCTTTCTATTGGTGAAAAAATGGTTTAAAACGGTCCAGTAGTTTCGAGGCTTATTCGGTACAACCAAAACAGTCTTCTCTTTTTAACCGACTTCAAAAAAGGCGGAGGTTATATGTTCGTGTGTATGTATTTTTTTTTTTTTTTTTATGTATGTTACCTGATTTCTCTCCCATTTGTGGACCGATTTTCAAAATTCTTTTTTCATTTGATAGAGTACACTCCTGAGGTGGTCCCATTTTAATTTGGTGAAGATCTGATGCTGACCTTCGGAGATATACAATGGAACTCTTCAAAAAGAGACGGCAAATCTGTTGTGATAGCTCCAATCGGTTGGATGTTCATTGTTTATACAATATCATGACGGAACATCACGCCTGTATGCTCTGAGGGGGTACGCAGAAGTGTACAATTTACCTGATTTCTCTCCCATTTGTGGACCGATTCTCAAAATTCTTTTTTTATTTGATAGAGTACACTCCTGAGGTGGTCCCATTTTAATTTGGTGAAGATCTGATGCTGACCTTCGGAGATATACAATGGAACTCTTCAAAAAGAGACGGCAAATCTGTTGTGATAGCTCCAATCGGTTGGATGTTCATTGTTTATACAATATCATGACGGAACATCACGCCTGTATGCTCTGAGGGGGTACGCAGATGTGTACAATTTACCTGATTTCTCTCCCATTTGTGGACCGATTCTCAAAATTCTTTTTTTATTTGAAAAAGTATACTCCTGAGGTGGTCCCATTTTAATTTGGTGAAGATCTGATGCTGATCTTCGGAGATATACAATGGAACTCTTCAAAAACAGACGGCAAATCTGTTGTGATAGCTCCAATCGGTTGGATGTTCATTGTTTAAACAACATCATGACGTAACATTACACCTGTTTGCTCTGAGGGGTACATAGATGTGTACAGTACACCCAGATTTCGACAGTTATGGCATGTTATGTTACATTTATTGGGGATAAGCCTATTACCATGACATGTATTGTTAACCATGTACAATGAATGCATAGCAAATATTTGTAAGTATAGGATATTACAACTAAAAATGGAAAAATAAAATAAAACTTTTTTGCCAAAAATAAAACCGACTTCAAAAAAAACAACAAACAAAAAAAACACAAAAAGAAAAGGACAAAAAAATACACTAAAAGAAAAACAAAAAAAAAAACACTAAAAACAAACCACAAAAAAGTGAAAAATAACTTTAGCTTCAGAAGCCGGTGAGAAAAACACCAAATCAATCAAAGGTCAAGCTTCAGAAGTCGGTGACAAAAACACTAAATCAATTAAACAAGGTCACCGACTTCTGAAGCTTGACCTTTGATTGATTTGGTGTTTTTCTCACCGGCTTCTGAAGCTAAAGTTATTTTTCACTTTTTTGTGGTTTGTTTTTAGTGTTTTTTTTTTGTTTTTCTTTTAGTGTATTTTTTTGTCCTTTTCTTTTTGTGTTTTTTTTGTTTGTTGTTTTTTTATTATTAGTACCTATAGACTTTTAAACGACTAATAAATAGACACAATAGCTCACAGACAGTGTAGTAGACACAGTAGAGGAGCTCGTGGCTGAATAATAACAGCCGCTCGGATCGATCGTTAGGTTAGGTTAGCCGTGCTTGCCTAGGTTGGTCTGTGGATGGGTGACCACCCATTACATACCGAGTTTCCTCCGTGCCTCGGAAAGCACGTTAAGCCGTTGGTCCCGGCTGTCATTTGTAGATCTTTGACAGTCGTTAGGTAGTCAGAGGCCCAAAAAGTCTGACAACCAGTCTTACCAAGGGATGTCGTATTACCCGGTACTAACTGGGTTGTGGAGGTCAGATAGGCAGTCGCTCCATGTAAAATACAGATATTCAGCTGCATCCGGTTAGACTGGAAGCCAACCCCAACATAGTTGGGAAAAGGCTAAGCTGATGATGATGAAATAGACACAATAGTTAAACAATTGACATAAATCTCCTGGAGATTTAGTAACGGACGGGAGGATAATAAAGATTGACTAGAGTTGTGTACATATCAGCCGTGTGGTATCCGGCAGAGTAGAATAGAACCAACCCATTACACTCACGGTTGTCGTATAAGGCGACTAATGTCTGAGGCGGAATACCTTGCGCCTCCGTAGACCAGAGAATGGGCAGCAGCGATTACTGTTAGTCTTTCATCACTGCGATCTCCAATCTGCCAGCCAAGGTGGAGATTACGGCAAATTCCTCCCATCATGGGAGAGGCTTATGTCCAGCAGTGGACGTTATGGGCTGTTGTAGTGTGTAGTGTGTAGTGTGTACATATATTAATCGCAACAAATTAATCATGAACGTGCGATAAAGTGGCTTACGGACGTAGACAAAAGGTTGGAAGTACAACATTTGAGTTAGACAAACACGTGTGTTATCAAATAAAATCAATAACATAACATTTTAGTTTTGCTGTAAAATTTAACAGCCATACAAAGAGACACTTTAAATTTATTTCTTTGTAATTTGCACATTTAAATGAATAACCGTACATAGTTTCCATTATTATCTCATTGTTTTAAAACGTGCATGTCATTTGCAATTTTGTAAATACATTTCTTGAAGGACCTTCACTCTTCGTCTATTAATTTGTGAAAACAAACGTGTTCCTGATTTTCTTTTGTTTTATTTTTTTGATAAGTGTAGTGAGGTTCTAGGTCAAATGAAGAACTTTTTGGTAAGTTTTTGAATATTGTTCGAAATGGTAACAAATGACAATCGTTTTGTTAAGGGTCTATACTACCTCAAATAGCTTAGCATGATCCTCCGTTACGCCTAAAATACTGCAGCATTAAATTTGAAATAAATATATGGTAAAATTGAGGATTAATGTTAGGTCTTATGTTTGGCGAAAACACGATTCCATAAAATTTTCTCGATAGAAAAAAAATCCAAAGTTACCTCCAAATCGAACAATAAACCGCTGGTATTCAAAAATTACTTTAAATTAGATCATGAAACTTTGCATACTAACTGAACTAACTATAAAGCAGGTCTTATGTGTTTTATTTTTTCCAAACAACGAAAATTTGATTTTGAATAAAGAATAAAAACCACTCATTTCGCACTATTCGGCCTGCAGTGACTGACGTTAAAACCACTTTGTAGTGCAAGCTGATTAGAACGTTATTCTAACAGTATTTCAAACGAAGTTTGAACCACCACAAATAGAGTTGCTAATTTTGCTCGGGGAACCGCCTTAAAGATTAAAAGCAGCTTCTGGATGTTCGTGTATGAAAGATATATTTAATCGCACACTGGAGATATTCTCAATGTCACTTTATCTTTTTAAGTCCAGTAACCAATTTGTATATCTGAGTCTAGATTTGTGAACAGTATTTGGCCTGACGGATTGGTTGACTATTGCCAAATTTGGGTGTACCATAGATACAGTCTCCTCGTCAGCCAACATTTTCCTCACTACATTTTCCTCATTATTTCTTATCATATGCCTATGCCACGATAACCGATTACCACACAACTTTTCAGTCACCGGCGCCACTTTCAGACTTCCTCTTATGAACTCATTCCTTATACATTACCTAGGGAAGTACGTAATTAAAACTTTAAAAGATCTTCATTTAGAAAAATTGTTTTGAAAAGTACTAGAGACATGCTTTATTCAGTTGCTTACGCAAGGGGAACTGATTTAATTTTTACTGCATGGTTGGCGCAGTGCTTTTTTTTTTTAAATGTCAAATAATCAAATGACCCCTCCTGCTCTGAGCGGGAGGGAGTGTCAGACTTTTACTGACTAAAACCCATCCATGTTCCTTCATCGCCCTTTGTGTTCCGGGGCCACGGTATCTCTTTCGAACAGTCCCGCAGGCCTTGGCACAGTGCCTGAGCGGTTGACTGCTGCGTTGCGTATCGCGGGTTCGATTTCCACACGGAACAAATATTTATATGGTATACAGGTAGCTGTTCTACTTAGCCACGTTACTATTTAGCCATGAGCCCATTATCATCGTTGCAGGCATACTTACTGACGTGTGTTTATAATATAGACTATAGATACTATGCAGTCTGTATAATGATATCGATTTGTCTACAGTAATAAAGAAATAAATAATTTTATCATAATCAGAATAATTTAGATAAGTTCGACGTCATTCTGATTATTTGTTTTGTACCAATAAATTATGACTTGAATTGTATGTTGGTTCATAAAGGCAAAACAATATGGCGGCAGACTAAATACATACACATAACCAAACCATCTAAGCATACTCTTAATAAAATAAAGTGAAAAGTAATTGAATTACATTATTTACCCGTGTATTAAGTAATAGAAAGGAGGAGCTCGTGGCTAAATAATAACAGCCGCTCAGGTCGATCTTTAGGTTAAGCCGTGCTTACCTAGGTTGGTCTGTGGATGGGTGACCACCCATTACATACCGAGTTTCCTCCGTGCCTCGGAAAGCACGTTAAGCTGTTGGTCCCGGCTGTCATTTGTGATCTTTGACAAGTCGTTACAGGTAGTCAGTTGCCCAAAAAGTCTGACAACCAGTCTTACCAAGGGGTATCGTATTACCCAGTACTAACTGGGTTGTGGAGGTCAGATAGGCAGTCGCTCCATGTAAAATACTGGTATTCAGCTGCATCCGGTTAGACTGGAAGCCGACCCCAATAAAAACTTGGGAAAAGGCTAGGCAGATGATTAAGTAATAGAAAGAAAGAAAGAAATAGTACATTTTGATACAAGTGGAGAAAGTTTGTTATTGTATTCGAGGGGGAATTATAACTCCCGAGCCGCAGGCGAGGGTGTTTTTGAGCCGAGAACTGCAATAACAAATGTCCACGTGTATCAAACGACGTTTTTCAATACACTTTTGAAGAAATAAAATAAAATATAACGAAAAATATTTTTGTCACGAATTATGAAACTATGATTTTAATTTTCTTTTTTTCGCGCTCTGCTTTCGCCAGGTTGAAGGAGAGGCAAAGGTATCAAGCCGTTAAACAGCCTAATATAAAAAATAGATTTATTTTATATTTTGAATTCAGAACACAGAAATTGTGTATAAAAATAACTATTAGTTTTTAATAATCATGTTTGTCTATGATGTTCTATTTATAAACACAATTTTAATATTCAAAAAATATTTATGCCGTAAAGACGCGTAGTGCTTTGCCGAAATTAAAAAAAAAACATTCACCTCAGACTATAGGCATTTAACCAATTTGGTCTAAGTATAGGTATAGTTATCTGTGGCAATTTTCATTCCTGCACACGTGCGGGAAAGTGGAAAAAAATCGCACACGTGTGAAATACATTGCATGTTGTACCTAATCGTAGTGCGTTAAGGACCAGTTTTCGAGGAAGTGTATTGAAAAGTATTTATTGAACTCACACAGGACAAACAGAAACAAAAAGATAG
Source organism: Xestia xanthographa (assembly GCA_905147715.2). Taxonomy (NCBI): domain Eukaryota; kingdom Metazoa; phylum Arthropoda; class Insecta; order Lepidoptera; family Noctuidae; genus Xestia; species Xestia xanthographa. Next base: position 27,027,286 of record LR990653.1, on the reverse strand, counting down.
AATAGAAATGAAAAATAAATAAAAAAGTAAACAAGAGAATAAATAAAAAACAATCAAAATGGTCCTGAGCAAGGCCAAAAGGCTCCTATCTGAGCAAGGAGCTGTGAAATTTAAAAAAAAAGTCACAGCGCTGGTATTCTGATAGGGCCCAGAGTGATGCCACGGTCATTAACGAATATAAATTTATAATACAAAATAATATTAATAAACAAATAAAAATATTTAATGTGTAGGTAATTTATATATGGTAGAGAATAAAAATATAATTTTATATACACTCAACATCACCACGGTTTGTCTATGCATAGTTGCATGGCAACACTGACAGAGACGCGGGCGCAGACATTAATACTGGACAAGACCTAAACGAGTATCTACAAAAACATAATATACAGCAGGAAAGCAGGTTTTCAAACAGAGCAAATTTCAGATCTCTTTCTATTTTTCGTGTGGTTAATGCCTTACCTGATGTCAGGATTTTTATGCCACCCTATGACCTCAGACTTGGCTTTACATAATTATACCATTGAGAAATATCTCTCAGGCATTCTGGTTTCCTCACGATGTTTACCTTCACCGAAGCAAGTGATAATAAACAATATGCACATGAATCCAAAAAATCAGAGTTGCGTGTCTTAGGTTCGAACTTAAACCTATGACTTGGCAGTCCGGTGGTCGCATTACTTAGGCTATCACTGCCTCAGACCAAATAAAAAAGTAAAGACGGAACTCTGCGAACAGCAAATTGAGGTCCGTCAAATTACGTCTCGCCGTGTACACTCACACCAAAAAAAAAGTTAAGACGGAATTCTGCGAAAAGAGAATTGAGGCTGGTTTCGTAAACATGTAAAGGCGGAACTTTGCGAACAGCAAATTGAGGCCCGTCAAATTACGTCTCGCCGTGTACACTCACACCAAAAAAAAAGTTAAGACGGAATTCTGCGAACAGAGAATTGAGGCCGGTTTCGTAAACATGTAAAGACGGAACTTTGCGAACAGCAAATTGAGGCCCGTCAAATTACGTCTCGCCGTGTACACTCACACCAAAAAAAAGTTAAGACGGAATTCTGCGAACAGAGAATTCAGGCCGGTTTCGTAAACATGTAAAGACGGAACTTTGCGAACAGCAAATTGAGGCCCGTCAAATTACGTCTCGCCGTGTACACTCACACCAAAAAAAGGTAAGACGGAATTCTGCGAACAGAGAATTGAGGCCGGTTTCGTAAACATGTGCATATACCGGGTGTAAAAGACCTCATCACGAAGCCGTCAACATAGATAGAAACAGGAACAGAAAAGGTTACCCGTTTAAGGGTTATAATCGGGTTATTTTTTAAGTTTAAGTGAAAAACCCTAGAGCAGTGTTTTTCAACCTTTTTCATGACACGACCCCCCCCCCCCAGTATGACAAAATATTTGGCGACCCCGATCTTTTGCTTTTTTTAATTTATTTTATTGTATTACAAATATTAAATCCTTACAAAATGTTTATGCACTTGCATAATTACGATTCGGATAAATACAGGGTGTAAAAGACCTCATCACGAAGCCGTCAACCAAGCATTCTGTACATCAAAATAAGTAAATTTACGTAAAAATTAATAATTAAAATTATTGCTGGGAAACGATTTTTTTTTTGGGGTGAAAAATCATGTTTTGTGGTAGAACTCGATGTAACGCACTCAAAACATTGTGCTGATGGATGGATTGAATAGTATGGGGGTCGTGGAGGTGTTTAAAGTAAAAATCTTACACTAAGAACTTACTTCTTACAAGATAAAAAACTTGTTAAAAAGTTGGAACTTTGACCCCCAATATCTCCGTAATTATAAGGTTCCCAGGTATGGTGTAAAACAAAAAAATGATCGCAATAATGAGGAGAACAAGGCCTTTTGGCTTCGTAAAGAGTGTTTGACACCCTTTATTGAGGCATAGTTTAATTGTAGTTTGATGTAAATGTGTGCGTGTGAGCGTGTATGAACAGAGCGAGACGTAATTTGACGGGCCTCACTTTGCTGTTCGCAGAGTTCCGTCTTTACCTTTTTATTTGGTCTGAGATCACTGCTAGCATAAGTGACGCTGAACAATAAGAAAAAAACTTGCTTTGGTGTTAAAAATACCAGGCATAACCGACTGTCGAAGCATCACCACGGACTGTCGTATGTATCAAATTAAAGACTTATTATAATCGTGGCAGATTATTTTTATTAATCGATTATTATTATTGATGATAATGATTGTGTCACGTTCCATTGATATTACTTAGGTCATTTATTTAGTTTCACATTAGTGGTGTTCATGTAAATACATAGGTGAGTGCATTATTTTTTTTATTTTTGAGATTAAGTTAATCCTCTAATTTATTTTTGAAGGTTAGGTTAACTTTTGATTTTATTGTGCATTTTTTCTGTGGTAGGGTTCTTACGATACAAAAGTGTCCTAACCTAGGTCATGGACTATTGTTGTTCCTATAAATGTCATTCAAATCCGTTCAGCCGTTTAGGCGTAAAGATAACAGACAGAGAGTTACTTTTACATTATTTTACATTATTAGTAGGTGGATGGATGGATGTTTATTTTAAAACTTTACCTATCATTGACCAATCCCAAACGTTTAACATGGTCGTATCTTTTCTGAATTTTGAAAATACATCAACTGGGAATCATGTTTCCCGCTGGTTTTTTTCAATACACTTCCTCGAAAACTGGTCCATAACGCACTATAAGATTAGGTACAATAAGCAATGTATTTCACACGGGTGCGTTTTTTTCCATTTTCCCGCACGTGTCCCCGGAATGAAAATTGCCACAGATAACTATACCTATACTTAGTCCAAATTGGTTCAATGCCTATAGTCTGAGGTGAATGTTTTTTTTTTTAATTTCGGCAAAGCACTACGCGTCCTTACGGCATACATATTTTTTGAATATTAAAATTGTGTTTATAAATAGAATATCATAGTTAAACATGATTATTAAAAACTAATAGTTATTTTTATACACAAATTAACATGTATTTGTGTTCTGAATTCAAAAATATAAAATAAATCTATTTTTAATATTAGGCTGTTTAACGGCTTCATACCTTTGCCTCTCCTTCAACCTGGCGAAAGCAGAGCGTGAAAAAAAAGGAAATTAAAATCATAGTTTCATATTTTGAGACAAAAATATTTTTCAGTATATTTTATTTTATTTCTTTAAAAGTGTATTGATAAACGTCGTTTGATACACGTGGACATTTGTTATTGCAGTTCTCGGCTCAAAAACACCCTCGCCTGCGGCTCGGATGTTATAATTCCTCCTCGAATGCAATAACAAACTTTCTCCACTTGTATCAAAATGTACTATTTCCACAATTTGTGCTTAAGCTTGTGCATTACAATTACCTACCAATATTTTTACAATAAATGATTAGGAAACATGAACGGGGGAACGTTGAAATCATGATGACATGATTTCCACGTTTCCATAATCTTAATTATAAGCTTAATGATAATCAGGAGAAGGAGCTCGTGGTAAAATAATAACAGCCACTCGGATCAATCTTCAGGTTAAGCCGCGCTTGCCTAGGTTGGTCTTTGGATGGGTGACCATTCATTACATACCGAGTTTCCTCTGTGCCTCGGAAAGCACGTTAACCCGCTGGGCCCTGCTGTCAATTGTAGATCTTTGATAGTCGTTAAGTAGTCGGTGGCCCAAAAGTCTGACAATCAGTCTTACCAAGGGGTATCGTATTACCCAGTGCCAACTGGGTTGTGGAGAACAGAAAGACAGTCACTTCATGTAAAATACTGGTATTTAGCTGCGTCCGGTAAGACTGGAAGCCGACCCCAAAATACTTAGTTGGGAAAAGGCTGGGCAGATGATGAAAATAATGTAACCCGATATTTGAATAATTTCTTTAGTTACGTATCTGTAACCAATATGATATCCAAATTTTATATAAACAGTGCACTAATTAAACTGTATCAGCACATATCAGATAACCTTTTTATTATCTTAATCGTAAATTAGGATACGGAATGTTGATAAAGAAAATATAGGTATATAGTTGTTTGTAATATACAAGTCATCTCTAATACTAAGTTTTTTTTGAACGATGACGGGAAGCTGAGACTTTCTAAACGGATCTTTTTCGACTTATAATTCTCAGAAGATCCATTGGCCAGATCCATGATGGAACTAGTGAGAATTGTTTTTGTCATTGGATCCTGATTTCACTAGTCAAAAGGTATAGACAATCTATCAGAGATTACGAAAATGGCAAACGAAAAGGAGTTTTTGAAAATGACATTAGCTATCGAAAAGTGTAATACTTCGAGCAACTTATTTGCAGGCGGGAAAACACGGAACTAAAATAAAATGTAGGTATCATGTTTAGGCGTGGGCCAGATTCTTGTAAACAATCCCTCTACACACCTCCACATCGGTCTCCAACGACGGTTTACAACAGCACGCACTGTTGACGCACTGTTGTAAACCGCCTGTGGAGACCGATGTGGAGGTGTGTGGAGGACTTTTTACGACAGTCTGGCACGTGCATTACATTTCGATGCGTTTTTTCTTGACAAGCAGGGCGACTGCGAACTGCATAGTTACTTATAGTGGTCATAGTATGCAGGCCGTTTTAGAAATAAGAAACGCTCGGAAAGAAACTTCCTCTTTGATTGTCCAGGTTAGGGCCAGGTAGGTCCAGGAACCTGCGGCTTCAATTTTTTAATGTAACTGAAATTGCGATATATTTTTTAAATAATGACAAAATAGACATATATTTACGACGGATGATTTTTAAAGCAGAAAATCTATAAAAGAAAACAGTTTAAAATTGTTGAATCGTGCCAGTCACCTGTCATCTATACTGGTTTTAATAAATAAGCCTTGTCCCAACTATGTTGGGGTCGGCTTCCAGTTTTACCGGATGCAGCTGAATACCAGTATTTTACACGGAGCGACTGCCTATCTGACCTCCACAACCCAGTTAGTACCAGGTAATACGATACCTCTTTGAAAGACTGGTTGTCAGACTGTCAAACATCTACAAATGGCAGCCGGGACCAACGGCTTAACTTGCTTTCCGAGGCACGGAGGAAACCCAGTATGTAATGGGTGGTCACCCATCCACAGACCAACCTAGGCAAGCACGGTTTAACCTAACGATCGAGCCAAGCGGCTGTTATTATTTAGCCACAAACTCCTCGATAAATAAGCCCACATCGTATAACAAAAATACCTGAAAACTTCAGAAAGTAATGGTAAGTAACATTACACAGCAACCTACGTGGTCAGTCTGTACTTCTGTAGTTCCCTGAAATATGAATAGATGGCATTACTTTACCCATTTCTTTTTTTGCTTTTTCATAACTTACTACAAGCACAAGCCCGTTCATTCACGCATTTCAGTTTTATCTCAATAAGATGACAAGATTAGATTTCAAATTGATAAATCCTTAACTTCTTTCTTTATCATGTGGTTAGAGTCTAACCTGGTAGCAGAGTTCTTATGCCCTTGGGCCTTTATTTTTTTTTTCGAATGGGAAATCATCAAATGACTCCTCCCGCTCTGGGCGGAGCAGGAGGGAGTGTTCGACTTTTACTGACTAAAACCATCCATGTTCCGATTATAAACTATCTATGTGCCAAATTTTATAATCATCACAATTTATTATTATCATCACAATCACCATCACTATCACAACCACCACCATTATCATAATCACCATCACTATCACAGTCACCATTATTATCACAATCACCATCACTATCACAACCACCACCATTATCATAATCACCATCACTATCACAGTCACCATCATTATCACAATCACCATCACTATCACAACCACCGTCATTATCACAATCATTATCACAATCACCATCTCAATCACCATCACAATCACCATCACAATCACAATCACCATCACAATCCCCATCACCATCGCTATCACCATCACAATCATCGTCACTATCACAATCACCATCACAATCACCATCACTATCACAATCACCATCGCTATCACAATCACAATCACCATCACCATCACAATCACTTAACTCGTTATCACAATCATTGTTATCGTAATCACAATCATCTTCATCATTATCACAATCACCATCACTGTCACATCACAATCACCATTACCATCGCTATCACCATCACAATCACCGTCACTATCGCAATCACTATCATTGTTATCACAATTATTATCATCGTGATCACAATCATTATCATCACAATCTCCATCCCCGTTATCACAACCATCGCTATCACCATCACAATCACCGTCACTATCACAATCATCATCACTGTCACCATCTCAATCACCATCACAATCACCATCACTAATCTTTTTTCCCCATGTAATCTTTGGACCCCCGTTTCAACCCCTTAGGGGGTGAATTTTGAAAAATCCTTTCTTAATGCACCCTTAAACCTCATAAAGAACCTATGTGCCAAATTTGGAATCTCTAGGCTCAGCGGTTTGGGCTGTGCATTGATTTTTATACTTTGCCACCCCATTTCCCCCTCTTAGGGGTTGAATTCTGAAAAAACCTAAAACCCGTTTCTACTAATTTATCAATAGGAGCACTCCTATGAAGTTTCAAATAAAATAGTCTAACTAATCTTATTTCCCCATACAAACTTTGAAGCCCCATTTAACCCCTTAGGGTGTGAATTTGGAAAAATTATTTCTTAGTGCACCCCTAAATCTCATAAAGAACCTATATGCCAAATTTGGAATCTCTAGGCTCAGCGGTTTGGGCTGTGCATTGATTTTTATACTTTGCCACCCCATTTCCCCCTCTTGGGGGTTGAATTCTGAAAAAACCTGAAACCCGTTTCTACTCATTTATTAATAGGAGCACTTCTGTGAAGTTTCGAATTAAATAGTCTAACTAATCTTGTTTCCCCATACAAACTTTGGAGCCCCGTTTAAGCCCCTTAGGGGGTGAATTTTGTAAAATCCTTTCTTAGTGCACGCCTAGGCTACATAAGGAACCTACTCGCCAAATTTGGAATCTGTAGACCCAGCGGTTTGGGCTGTGCATTGATTTTTAGACTTTGTCACCCCATTTCCCCCTCTTAGGGGTTGAATACTAAAAAAACCTGAAACCCGTTTCTACTCATTCATCAATAAGAGCATTTCTGTGAAGTTTCGAATGAAATAGTCTAACTAATCTTGTTTCCCCATACAAACTTTGGAGCCCCGTTTAACCCCCTTAGGGGGTGAATTTTGTAAAATTCTTCCTTAGTGCACGCCTAGGCCACATAAGGAACCTACTTGCCAAATTTGGAATCTGTAGATCCAGCGGTTTGGGCTGTGCGTTGATAGATGAGTCAGTCAGTCAGTCAGTCAGTCAGTTTCTTCTTTTATATATTTAGATACGCAGGTTGCTTTTTAGTTGTAGTTTGTTTGTAATGTTCCTAAGGCTAGTATACAAACAAATTGCAAAGGAAAACATAGTGACAACCAATAATTTTATTGGTTGTCACTATGTTTTTCTGTTAGAAAAAGTGGGTAATTTTCATTACCCACTTTTTCTAACAGAGAGGAACTGTTAGGAAAAGTGGGTAATGAATTTTATTGGTTGTCACCATGTTTTCCTTTGCAAATTTAGTTCTAGACATACCACTACTCTCAGGATTCTTAATGTTTTGAGCACCAAACAAAAATTTTAACGGTCTTTCATAGGTCAATTATTTACTACAGCAAAACTGAATTAGTTTTTCATAGTCATCATCTGCCTAGCCTTTTCCCAACTATGTTGGGGTGGGCTTCCAGTCTAACCGGATGCAGCTGAATACCAGTATATTACATGGAGCGACTGTAATCTGACCTCAACAACTCAGTTTTTACTGGGTAATAGGATACCCCTTGGTAAGACCGGTTGTCAGACTTTTTGGGCCACTGACCTGTACCGACCTGTAACGACTTTCAAAGATCTACAAATGACAGCCGGGATCAACTGCTTAACGTGCTTTCCAAGGCACGGAAGAAACTCAGTATGTAATAGTTGGTCACCCATAGACCAACCTAGGCAAGCACGGCTTTACCTAAAGTTCGACCCGAGGGGCTGTTATTATTTAGCCACGGGTTTCTCGAGTTTTTCATAGTATGTTAATGGAAAATAAAGTTACTGCTGCAGTGACACGAAATCAAATCATACTCAAACCTATTTTCGATGAAAAGTTCTTCAACCTTCTACAATCCGTTTTTGTAACAATTTTCCTTATCCTCTTGCTTTAGATTTAGAGGTGGGAAGGGCAAACAATGTTTACAACAATAGCCCTCCTAACCGTTTTTCGACAATGGCAACCAATTTCAGCGTAGACTAGACTAGCCATGATAGCAGGAAATATTAGGTATAATGCACAATCCGTTAGAAAACAGGCTGCTGCACTTTCTCTTAGACGTTAAATCAATGCGTATTTTTTTAATTATTGTTTAAGGCGCACAGCAGCAGCAGGACTACAGCAGCTAAATTAGCAACTCTATTTGTGGTGGTTCAAACTTCGTTTGAAATACTATGTAAGTGGTTGTTGCGTCAGTCACTGCGGGCCGAATAGTGTTTTGTGTAGTTTTTGCGATTTATTAAAAATCTATTGATTGGACTAAACAAATAAAACACTATCAGAATAAAAATAAAATTATAGAAATAGAAAGAGAACTAGAATTATTTGCCAAAAAATCAGAATGATCGCATGTATTTTAGTATGGTTTTTACTCGATAAAAGAAATTTTTAGAGATAAGTTCGTGATTTTTTTTTATCGAGTAAAATTAGTAAAATTATGTTTTCAAAACACTACTATACACTATGTATACTAGCATATATCCTGAAGAATATCATTTATTTTTCTAGTTTTGTTTATTGCAGTGAATCATATGCTTTATTGCATTATAAAACTCGCGTTTAGCTCCTGTAGTACCCTATATATAGCTTTATACCTATTACCTTTATATAGCTATATAGCTTGTTCAATTTAAAGATGTCGCCCCTTCATTTACGTAGGTAAATAAATGTACCGTCGTCGATACGAAAAGAAGAAGAAAGAACTACAATCAATTGAGTTTGAAACAAGTTAGGAAATCCCTAACGAACGTACCTACGCTACGTGAGTGAGGCAGTGTACACTCCTCAAATAATAATACCTTTCAAAATATTTAGACAAAATTCTCCAAACGATTGGGTAACTCCGATTCCGTCTTTGGCCATGTCAAGTGGATTGTTTTACAATCTTATCAATATTTTAGATAAAGTATTTGTTATCAATGTAGGTATTCGCCGTCCATCCGTTTATCAGGATAATCTTTGAAAAGTACGTTTGAGTTAGATTGGGATACAAAAATCGATTGATAAGTATTTGGTTGAAGAATGAAAGACGAGGAATTCATTTGTTTTTTACGGAATTTATGCAGGGGCCAGTTTTAGCAGGACCATAACAGGATTATAACACAAATCACGTTTAAATTCGTAAAATTTTCATGACATTTCATATATAGTTTTCATAACAACTATGTCTGCGACCCTTTATGAATTGTGGCCCTAAGTTATATGTATCGGTTTAATTCAGTTATTATGTGACTTGGCAGAACCGTTATTGATATTCGGGACTCTTGGAAAAGTTTATAAAAGTACAACAACTAAGGACGAATAACCGGCAATAAAGCGACTATTGCAACGACAGACCGCAATGCGACTGGTGTTTCTCTATCTCTCTATGGCAAATTATCCGTAGATGACGCCACTTTGCTGCCAGACTGGCTCGTTGGTCGAGTCGAGTCCCAGGTTCTATTCCCGGGTCGGGCAAGTGTTACTGGTTTTTTTTCCGTCAGGAATTTCTCAGTTACAGCCACGGTGTCTAGATTTGTGCCCGGTTGATGAAAATAGGCTCCGCCCCCCATTGCATGGGACTTAAAAATTACTCGCGAAATATGGGTGTACTATTCGATACACGGTACCTCTGCCTAACCCCTTAGGGATTATAGGAGTGGTGCTATAATATGTTATATTGCCACATTGCTGCATAAAAGGCAATAGCCTTTTATGGTTGCTGTCGGAATCGAGTGTCATCCTGTATTTCGACAGTTAATTCGACATAATGAAGAGAGAAGACATTTTAATTGAATAAAACTATAAACCCTAAAATAACCCACATATCTGCACACACAAACACACACATACACACACACACACACACGCGCGCATGCACACTCACACATACACACACGACATTAGAATTCTTTTTATTCTTTTTTATTAATGTAATATCATTTTATTTTTGTAAAAAGGTATTTCTTATTTACCTACTCACCTCGCATGTGTCACATCAACAAACGATATGTGTTTTGATTTTAAGTAAACGCAACTCCGGCCCCCAACATACAGGCGCAGCCTAGTTTGGGGACCTCTGTTTTCTAAATATTAAAATTTTACTTGTTACGATTTTGTCATAGTGCTAAGTTAGGTTGAGAAAATGATTGTGACAATGATTCAATAAATTTATTCTTATTGTTAATTATTTCGACACGGTTTCAATTGCGAATAACAATATTTCGACTACTCATAGCTTCGACAGAACATACTTCGACAACACACACCTTCGAAAAACACTACATCGATAGATTCCTTCTTCGATATGCACTTTTATATATGTTCAGCGGATTCCTATTTCGACGGAACATACCTTCGACATAATACTGCTTTGAAATACACACATGAAAAAAAAAGTTTGCGATCACTTTGAAAAATCGAAATCTTTTTTGACTCTCGCCTGACTTAAACTCAAAATGCACGTCAGCCACGACCCCAGACAGTGCCAGAGTTTAAAGAAAATAATAATAATAATAATAATAATTTATTAGCTCAGACAACAAAGATCCACGTGTTAGTTATAAAAAACTTACAGAACTATGTTAGTGTATAATATTATTAAGCTCCAAGAAAATTCGTACATAAACAACAAACAAACATTACAAAAATCATCGATGATGCATCATTCTTGCCTCACCAACACCTGTATGAAATGGTTCATCATCGGTGAATCAAATTTATCCATTAACATCCTCAGAATGCTATTAGAACTCGACCGCATTCTTTCTAATAGTGTCGCAGTTTTCCTTCTCACCATTGCGTGGAAGTCGTGAACACGCGCCTGAGCGAACATGTCAGAGGCACTACAGAAACGCGGTAGACCCAAGAGCATTCTGAAGCTGTTATTGTATTGGACCCTCAGCGCGTCCATTGTTTTCCGTGTGTAGCTGGCCCACAGGCCACTTGTGTAGAAGGTCTGGCAATAAGCTTTAAACAACGTAATTTTAACCTCCTTACTACAACACACAAACCTGCGAACCAGCATATTGCCTCTTACAGCAAGAGCCCTACGCTCACGTTCAATATCTTCATGATCTTTGAGGTCCTCTGTTACACAGTGCCCCAAGTACTTGGCCTGCTTTACCCGCTGTAGGGGCTGGCCATTGAGGGTAATAATTGGCTCGTATGACTGCGTCCTACCGGTGGCCTTAAAGATCATGAGAAGGCTCTTCCTACAATTATACACTAGACCGTGGCTAGCAGCGTATTCTTCACACAGCTTTAAAAGTTCCCTTATGGAGCCAGCCGTTGGACCTAGCAGCACCATATCATCCGCGTAACTGAGATTATTGACGCAAATGTTGTCAATCCAACAACCAATCCGTTTGCTGCTGAGTCCATCGATTAGCTCATTTACGTAAAGGTTAAAAAGCTTGGGCGAGGTCAGCCCCCCCTGCCTCACCCCACATTCCAACCCATACGCTGCAGAGAGCGAATTGTTCCACTTTACATAGTTCACTTGATTGTTATACCAATACTGGAACACACGTATAATTTCAGCTGGCACGCCAGCCTTCCCGAGCTTTTGCCATAATACGTCATAGGACACTAGGTCGAAGGCTTTAGAGAGGTCGAGAAAACAAGCGTACACAGGCGTGCGTCTGTCAGTATAATATCGGACAGTCTGTTTCAGGCTCATTATTGCACTTTCGGTGGAAAGTCCTGCCCGGAAGCCGAACTGAGCATCGTTTAAATTCAAATAATTATTTAGAGTTTTATCTAACAGACTGTCCAATACCTTGGCTAGTACAGTAGCAAGTGATATTGGTCTGTAATTATTTACATCGGAGACGTCACCAGTCCTACTCTTCACTATTGGTACTACTATAGTGTCCGTTAACTCGGGAGGAAGGTATGAATGACTCAAGCATAAAGAATAGAACGTGGATAACACTCTCGGACAATGTATACCAGCATGTTTCAAGTGCTCAATGCTGAGACTATCATGCCCTGGAGACTTGCCTCTGGCCATTTTTTGGATCGCAGATGAAACCTGCTTGGCTGAGAAACGAATGAGAGGGCTTTTGTGACAAGTCTCAGCATTGACCATTGAGCAAGAAGGCCCTAGCCGCGAGGAAACGCGAAAGTGATTCAGGAAAGTGTTTGCAATATCCTCCGGTGCACTACAGCCCGCCACTGTCACTGGCAAAGCTGGTTTAAGATCAAGTCGGGATGTCGACTTCCAAAACTGGCCAAAAATTTTTGGACGATCTTTGTGTTGATATTATGTCCATTTTGATTTGCTGTTGATGGTTTTGGCACCATTTAAGTTTGCCTTTAAATAGCCTCTGACTCTCGCGCATCTCTTCCCAAACCCTACCGGAGTTAGGTTTATTGCAAGACAACCAAGCCTGATACTTAACCCTCGCGTCTATGTGAGCGGTGCGAACATGCTTATTCCACCCAATAATACGTCTTTTTCCTCGCGGCCGATCACCCCCCTCATGTGTCTGTATCGCAGCCTTCGACAAAATACCCACAATATCTTGGTACATTATTTGCAAGCCACGTCTATGTTCCGCATTATCACAAACTTTGTCAGCACAGTTAATAAACAATTCTGGAAAGTGCATATTTCTGAACTCACAGTTACATAACTCGCGATATTTTTTGATCTGATCACCTCCACGCTCATGCCACCTCACTTTGTCTTGCAATACCCTTGTTATTTCAACTTTTTCTGGGACCTTAGAAAAATTACATTCTATAACTAGGGGTAGGTGATCAGACCAGAAAACATCATATTGTAAAGTAACCACAATTTTTTTTTCTTGATAAAGTTCAATTTAAAAAATTATATCAGCTTATGCTAGTGATCACAAACTTTTTTTGATGTGTGTTTGTCAATAGAAATTATCTTAGCTTGAAGTACCTAATAAAAACAAAACCAGACTACTTTCCCAGAAAAGTTGAAGTCACTGTTATGTGCAATGAATATTCTCTATAGAGGCATTAATTTTTATCATAATATACAAGTACTTAGGATTATTGAAGCGTCAATCAACCTAATTCCAACAGCGTTAAACGATAATAAATCGATAATACCTACACATTTCGCTAAATACATTGAGACGTGAAATGTTTTTTTGTCAGTCTTTTCGAGAAATAAGTAGGAATCATCCATATCATAACATAACATCACGCGTTAAATCCCCGAATGGTTAAGCAGAGGTGTACCTAATAAATACACCCACATTTCGTCAGTTATGTTTAAATCCCATGTAATTAGGGCGAGCTTTTTACCATCAAACGGGTTCAAATCCAGACTCCGTGGCTGCTTCTGAGATATTCCCGATGGGAAAACCCAACGACAATTCGCCTGATACGGGAATCGAACCCAGGACCTGATGCTCAGAAGCCACGATTACGACCACTTGACGAAGTAAGCAGTCGTGCGTAATCCTGGAAGGGGGTAAATAGGTATATATATACATCCCGGCTATGTAACTCTAAGTTTAACACACATTTGTCCAGTTTTTCTTATACCTTATAACATTACCGCTTGTCCTTCTTTCTTTACTTACTCAGTGACATCTATAACCTAGGTCCCAAAGTTAGACAAACTTCAAGTCACGTGGTTCAGTTCTACATTCTGGGAGCACTAACAACTTGTGGAGAGGAAAGGAGCATCATCTATGCAAATTCGGAGCGCAGCACTCCTTCCCTTGAGACGTGACTGTGTTGCTGAGTCACCAACACACTTTTGAAATAATAATACGTTGCTGATTTAGGTAGCTGGACTTTAGAATTATTTAAGGTGGAAGTGACCGGGTAGCCCGCGAAATTCATTTTTTTACGTTTTTGCAAAGTTAAAGCAAAATTGCAAAAACATAAAAAAAATATGTATTATTTTATTATTTGCAGTTTTTTTGCAATTTGCAGGTCACTAGGTTAGTGACCTACAAATTGTAAAAAAACTTAAGAAAAATAAAATAGGGTAGATTTAAAAAATAATCTAATTAAGTATTCCGTTAGATATTTCCAAAAAAAATATTTGACACTTTTTTCTTTTTTCACGTAAACAAAAAATTAAGACTATACAGTGCGTCGGAAACTTTTGTGACGTCACATTTGAGTACATTTTTTACCGGAAAGTGACGTCATAAGCCGACTCATGATCTTTGACGCGATTATTTTTGTCAGTTTGTATTAATTTGACAAAACAAAAAACACGTATCCAATATTTTTCGATAATCTAACTGACAAACTAAACATAACATATTTTTTTTAGACAAGAATCATCCCTACACTTAAAGTACTTACGGGATAATATCCGTGGTTTTCTAAATTGATGAGCTCCCGATATGACCACCACGACCACCACCACGACGCCACCACGACGACCACCACGCCACGACGACTACCACGACCACCATGTCCACCACGATTTAGAAAACCACGGATATTATCCCGTAAGTACTTTGAGTGTAGTGAAAAACCGTGAAAGTCTTAAACAGGAATCATCCCTATTTTACGGGCTACCCTATCGGTTCCACCTTAAGCTGTATGTTTATTGAACACTCAAACCTGCCCTAGCTTCGCAAGATCGAGGTTTCTGCGATGAATTCATCTTATCACCTAAATTCTCTTACAAATATCCGACTTAATTGTGGAGTAAGCGCAGTATACATCTTTATACGACATCTCTCTTTTTACTTACCAATGTCATATTTCACTCAGTCCATTCATCATTTCTTCGTCTTCTCCAAATCTTAGGCCTAATAGGCCAGTTTCCATCATCAATAAATTGCAAATCTATTTAGTCCGTCAGCTAGAGTATTGGAAAATAATGGACACGTATTTTTTGTTTTTGTAAATCAATGAATATTAACAAAGATAAAACGCATCAAAACTCGAGAGTGGGGGCTCGTGACGTCACAACGCACTACAAATTATAGCACGGCGTGACGTATTGAGAATTTTAAAAGCGTCGTATCTTCGTCAACTTTGGTTTGCGTAACAAAAGAAAAAAGACGTGTCAAATATTTTTTGATAATCTAACTGACGGACTAATTAGATTTTTTCAGGACACAAGCCTATTGCACCACAACTCACTCAGTGGGTTTTAAGAGAAAGCGTAGGAATTTATAATTTATTTAGATCCTCTTAAATAATGTTTTAACTCACCTTAAATGTGGTTGTCGTAAAAAGAGGGAAGATAAGGATGCTACAGCCAATCCTCTTGACATTATTGATATTTTTTACTTGACATAATTATTGGCAAAGAGATGGGTCACATCGTCACCAATAATGACCAACTTAAAAATAAGTTTAGCATAATTAAAGCGTGTCTTTGTACTATTACTGTTAGATTTATGGTTTTAAAATTGTGCAGTGCCCAGCTGCATCTATTAAGATTAGAAGCCAACCCCATCATAATAGGGAAAAGGCTAGGCAAATGATGATGATGTATAGCTAAAATGTTACTTTATAGTACACAATGTCACTAATACTACGATAAATTAGAATACGTAATTTCAAATGTTGTTTAATCTTATCTGATAGCGTAATTTACAATGTGATTAAAAAATAAAACTCATTAACACACGTTTTTGATGGGAAATTGCTACTGAAATAAATACTCCGTGCAATATGATCTTGTAAACGACCATGATAAAAAAATATTGGCCCTAAAGGGTGAATATGGGTGTGGATAACATGTTAACTCCCAAACTCATCAACTCATCATCACCTAACTAGCCTTTTCCCAACCAAGTTGGGGTCAACTTCCAGTCTAACCGGTTGTAGCTGAATACTAGTGTTTTACATCCACACTACACTACAACAGCCCATAACGTCCACTGCTGGACATAAGACTCTCCCATGATGGGCGGAATTTGCCGTAATCTCCACGCTTGGCAGGCGGATTGGAGATCGCAGTGATGAAAGACTAACAGAAAACGCTGCTGCCCATTCTCTGGTCTACGGAGGCGCAAGGTGTTCTGCCTCAGACATTAGTCGCTTTATACGACACCCGTGAGTGTAATGGGTTGATTCTATTCTACTCTGCCGGATACCACACGGCTAAGTATTTTACATGCGACTGCCTATCTGACCTCCACAACCCATTTAGTATTGGGAAATACGAAAGGTACCTCTTAGTAAGACTGGCTGTCAGACTTTCGGATGACTGACTATCTGTTACGACTGTCAAAGATCTACGAATGACAGCCGGGACAAACGGCTTCACGAGCTTTCCGAGGCACGGTAGGAACTTGGTATGTATGTGGTCATCCATCCAAATACCATCCTAGGCAAGCACGGCTTAATCTGAAAATCGACCTGAGCGGTTGTTATTATTTAGCCACGAGCTCGTTCATCCATACCCATACCAGTTTTAGAAAAATATGAAAGTAACTCTGCTTTCCACGCTTTAAAAACAGCTGAACGGATTTGAACGTTTGGCAAACGGGTAAATGATGACCTTGGGACCAAAGACAAGTATTCCATGTTCTTTAATATGGAATACTTTGGTGCCTATAGTTGGTTTTCATAGAATAATGGGGCGACACACTGTGGAACTAAGGGTCCCAACATCTTCATTGGTTGAAAATGTGGTAATGTCATTTTATATTTCAAAATAGCTTAACCTCATTGGTCAAATTAAGACCAGCTATGGTGGCGCCATCTTAGATTATCTTTGCCTGTGTCTCCCCATTGCCGACATCTACGCGGGTGCAACCGCGTCCAAAAGTAAAAAAAAAAATTGAATATTTCTAGAACTAACCATAAACTTTCTTTGTTTCACAGATATGTATTTACTAGCACTACTAACCGTCATCGGGGCCGCAGTCGCCGGTCCCCTAGCCGTACCCTCAACCCAGCTCCTATCAGCTCCCACCGAACAGGACCGGGCAGCAGCCTACGTGCTCCCCAGAGACACCATCCCAACATTCTATGACGTCATACTCCATCTGAACCCAGACAATGAGGAATACTTCACCGGCTCTACGGACATTAGAATCTTGCCTTTAGTGCCTACCAAGGAAATAGTCTTACACGCTATGGCGATGACAATTGAGGCGAGCAACATTGAAGTCTTCAGTGACAGAAACCCGAATATCAACCTCTTTGAAAGCCATACATTGACCACTAACGATACTCATTTGTTCAAGATTACTTTGAACCAGGCAATGGTGGTACTACAGCCGCATACAATAAGAATTAAACATTATATTGGGCAGTATGCAGAGAATATGTTTGGTATTTACGTGTCTACATACAATGATGGTACAACGCAGTAAGTATTTTTGTTTGTTGTTATTTTAATGAAGTCAATTTATTTAGATTGGTAGCTGTACATATTCTTATTAAGTTTTTGGACTTGATGTTATTTGTAACCATTCACCAGTGTCTGGTATTCAATCGATACCATCCCGTTTATGGTCTTGACAGTGTCTGGTATCATTCTAGAACCAAGCCCTTTTGGCAAATTCCGACTTTAGAAAATGCTTTAAAAATCGATAAACCCTGCTTTCTCTATGAAATGATCGCCTAAGTGCAATATGCAAGGTGGAAGAAACATCGCCGCACGCAGGATTACTATACGTAGTAATCCTATAATACTATAGGTAGGTACTGAATACGTTCAGTACCTACCTACATCATCCTGAATATAATGAGTGCGCTCATATAGAAATTTTTCATTAATACTTTAAAATAAAAACGGCTGTTCCATACATTTTGACCGTGTCGGTAAATTGTTATTACACTTTTGTAGAAAACAGCAAATTTTAAAACAAAATACCGTTTTTAATCAAGTTATTAACCGACTTCATCACCTAGTCTTATTTTGGTGGTTTCCATAGTTCTGATTATAAATACCGCGCAGAAGGATCATATAGCCTTTAAAAACAGTGCAACAAAGATATTTTGGAGCTTTAACGACATTGACAGAATCGTGAAATTGTATGGATGGAACCAGATTGTTGTGCTGTACTAGGATATTTACAGAATCAGAACTGCCGATTATGAAAATATCATTGTACAACTTTATACATCTGTAGTTTCGATCTGGGCGATTTTTGTCTGCGTTGACTATCTTTCTCAGCCAATTGTAGCAGAGGTTTTTAGTAACCTCAATAGAAATCCACGAACACGAACACACGAAAATATAATAAAGTTTGTGCCAAGTGAAGTTTCATACATAATGTATTATTCACATTGCTGCAGTCTCTGTGCCCGCAAATAACACTGGGCTTAGAAGACATTTCTCTCAGACTAGAATTAAGTTCAAAATATCGTTCCAAATCAGGAGACTAAAAAAAAATTAAGAAATGTTAGATGTGCCCGCCCTCACCGTACTTAGATCGCCCAAAAAAGTATTAACATTGAGGAAAGTGAATTAGCACATGTATCTCGTATGGAAGTAAAGGTACACTACACATTACATTGTGAGTGAGCCAGGCAAAACTATTCAAATATTTTTGTCAAGGAAGCAAAACGTGACCATTGTTGTAAGTCGAAGGGTGAATCTATCTAAGAGTAAATCGCAATGATATTTAATTAAACAGATATGTTATGAGCGCGCAATCGTGAAGACTCGAAAACGTGTCAATTGGCCTGTTTTTCCTTTATTCTGCGTCACTGCGTGTATGTGAGCTGGCTCTCCCCCGCGGCACACTTTTTTCGGTGGTTTTGTAGGTGTAAACATATCTGTTTGTTAGAATATCATTGGTAAATCGTAATTAAATGGACTTTTTTCTGGGGACTTTTTTTTGTTGGGTATTATAATGAGAAATTTCCATAAAAACAATAGGGATGATGACTGACTAAAAAAATATGATTCTGTTTAGTCCGTCAGTTAAATTATCGAAAAATATTAGGTTTTTTGTTTTATCAAATTAATAAAATTGACGAAGATAAAACGCGTCAAATATCATGAAAGGGGCTTGTGACGTCACATTTGAGTAAAAAATGTACTCAAATGTGACATAACACGAGTTTTTGATGCACTGCATCGTCTTCATTTTTAGTTTTCGTTAAAAAAGAAAAAATATGTGACCAATATTTTTTTGGAAATCTAATACGGACGGACTAATTAGATTTTTTTGTCATCTACCCTATTGTATTGCAACCTTTAGGTAAATGTTTAGTAATTTTTTAGATTTTTGATAAATTCCACTTGTACACTTACTCTCAAAGGCCAAATATTCTAGAAATTTCTCACCAATCAATTTTTTCAGCAAACTCATAACATCGCAACTGCAGCCCACCTTCGCCCGTCGCGCGTTCCCCTGCTACGACGAACCTTCTCTCAAGGCTATCTTCAGAACCACCATATACGCTCCTCCTGCATACACGGTGGTCGAGAGCAATATGCCTAAGAGGCTGCCCTCTGATTTGCTCAAGTAAGTGAGATTTTATAACAAAATTTGACAATTAATTCTCGAGCTCAAGTACTATCGAGGACACTCCCGCCTGACCACCACTAAGCTCATTTTTGCTTGCACTCACAACATAAAAACGCTTTCTAGCCCCGCCCCGTTGACTTTGTGTAGAAAAAAATAATGAAAAGATACCGAATTGGCCGAGCACATTGACGACGCACGCCAAACGAGAGTTATTGTTACTTTGCGCGCCAAAGTTGACGCTTTCCTAATAGGCCCAAACTTTAAGGGGCTCGGCGCCTCCGCATGATTTAAGCGAAAAAAAATTAAAATGGTCAGGCGGAAAAGACCCCGATAGTACATGGTATCCACTAATCAGCACTGGTTCCATGTGGTGTCTTACTACAGATGGAGTGGACTTCATAGGCAAGGCCTACGACCCATTGTCAGAACATTAAAGGATCACTAGCCTTTTTTTTGGAGTTTGATAATTGCCCCACGGGATCATACTATCAGGATAAATAGTATTCTAATAAACTATATGTAAGCTGAATTTCATCTGAATCCCTTCAGTAGTTTTTGCGTGAAAGAGTAACAAACATACACACATACAAATTATCGCACATATAATGTTAGTATGATTATGGGCCCGCGGCCAACCCGCACTGGGCCCGCGTGGTGGATTATAGCCCATTCCCTCTCATAGAGAGGAGGCCGTGTTCCAGCAGTGGGAACATTATAAGTTGATGATGATGATGAGTATGATTATGACCGAGTTCAATAATGATTCCAAAGAATGTAGGTTGTGGTCGTAACCCCCTGCTAATTATCATAAATTACCAGAACAGCGGAAACTCGGTACTTTTATGTTATTTATTTCACGTTGCTTCATTTAATTCCATTGCATTTATGTTCAATCAATTTAAGTCTAATAAACTATCACGGAGCTAAAACAAAAAAAAGCCGTTGATCCAAACAAAACAAAAGCAGCAGGATCAAAACTAGCGTGGTACTTCCTGGCCGCGCCACAAAAGTAACCGATCTAAGAAATCCTATTTATTTTTTCAGACCAGTAATAGACGGCCTTACCAAACATGAATTCCGTGACACTCTAGTGATGTCCACATACCTCCTGGCGTATCTGGTGTCCAACTTGGATCACGTCGACAATGAAATGGAGACCGACTTTAAGGACATCTATGATGTACCCTTCAAGGTATTCTCCAGACCTGGTACCCAGGACACGGCAATGTTTGCCTTGGAATTTGGCCAGAAGAATATGGTCGAGTTAGAGAAATATACCGAGTTTAAATACGAGTTCCCGAAATTGGATAAGGCTGCCGTTCCTGACTTTGCTGCTGGTGCTATGGAGAATTGGGGATTGGTTATCTACAGGTACGTCTTTCGAAATTTTCTATGATTTTGATCGCTAGGCTCAATGCTGTAGGTTGGAATTCCAACAGTGCAATAACATTTAGGCATTCGTACCAATTCCATTTTTACAAATGGTAAACCTAATGCCAATAAATAGGCTAGTTTACACCATCAATAAATTATAAATCTATTAGTCCGTCAGTTAGAGTATTGGAAAATAATTGACTAGTATTTTTTGTTTTTGTATATCAATGAATATAATTGACAAAGTTAAAACGCATCAAAAATCGGGAGGGGGGGCTCGTGACGTCACAACGCACTAAAAATTTAGCACTGCGTGATGTATTAAGAATTTTAAAAGCGTCGTATCTTTCTCAATTTTGGTTTACATAACAAAAGAAAAAATACGTGTCTTATATTTTTAGGGTTCCGTAGTCAACTAGGAACCCTTATAGTTTCGCCATGTCTGTCCGTCCGTCCGTCCTCGCTTAATCTCTGTGACCGTTAGCACTAGAAAGCTGAAATTTGGTACCAATATGTATATCAATCACGTCGACAAAGTGGTAAAAAATTGGAAAAAAATGTTTTATTAGGGTAGATGTAAAGTGGGAAGTGATTTTTTTTTAATTTTAACCCTAACGTGTGATATATTGTTGGAAAGGTATTTAAAAATGAATAGGGGTTTTCTAAAATAATTTTTTGATAATGTCAATAATTTCGGAAATAATCGCCCCAAAAGTGAAAAACAATATCCCCCCCTTTTTTTTTTTTTTTTTTTTTTCGGATGGGAAATCATCAAATAACCCCTCCCGCTCTGGGCGGAGCAGGAGGGAGTGTCAGACTTTTACTGACTAAAACCCATCCATGTTCCTTCATCGCCCTTTGTGTTCCGGGGCCACGGTATCTCTTTCGAATAGTCCCGCAACCCCGGCAGGCATCGGTCCTTACGGACCCCTTCCTTTTTGCTGACTCTCTTTGAGGCGCGCGTGGAACACGAACGCGCCGTCGACACGGCCTGTCGTCATGTTATGAGACGGACGGACGGCGAGCTAGCCCATAGCTCACCGTCCACAGGCCCGCGCCTACGGTGGCCGGGGGCTACGTGGTGGTGGCCCCCGACGCCCGGGGCGTCTCCCGCGGCGGCCGGGACGTTGAGAGGTTCTCTCCCTCTCACGTTCCGCCACCTCCTTCTCTAGCATTACTGCTTCGCAGAAGGAGGTGACGGCGTCCCATTCCGTCTCGCTCCGGACCATGGCTTGCACCAGGGCCGGACGCGAGAGGTCGCCGCCGCCGATCGCCGCTTCGAGGACACGGCGGTGCTCCGCCCACGCGGGACACACCTCCACCGTGTGTTCCACCGTGTCCTCCGGTCGATCCTCGCAATGGAAACACCCGGGCGTTTCCTCCCGCCCGATTCGGTGCAGGAACCTCCCGAACACTCCGTGTCCGGTGAGGACCTGCGTCAGGCGGAAGGTGAGGACGCCGTGGCGTCTCTCAAGCCACTCCTCAAAGAGGGGACTTATCGCCACTATCGTGGCATGCCCTGCGCGGGGTTGCGACAGTCGCTCTCTCCATGTCGCCATGAGATCCCGCCGGAAGTCTGTCCGCTGAGCGACAATTTGTCGCTGCAGCGGAGTTTCCCCCCGGCGTAGCGCCTCCGCGCGCCATTCATGCAGGCGCGCGAGGACTATCGCCTCCAGATCCCACGGCGGCAATCCGGCAAGGAGGCTCGCTGCCTCGCGGGAGATCGTGCGGTACGCCCGGGCCAGCCTTACGGCTACCACCTTTTGGGGCGCGTTCAGATAGTGGGCGGCTCGCCGCCTCAAAGAACGCGCCCACACCGGGGCCCCGTAAAGGGCCATGGACCGCACGACTCCCGCGTAGAGCCTCCGGCAGGAGGCGTTCGGCCCCCCCAGGTTGGGCAGGAGCCGCCTTAAGGCAGCCCCAGTCCGTTCCAGTTTGAGGGCCAAACGTCGGAAGTGCTCCACGAAGTTCCACCGGCTGTCGAGGACGAGTCTTAGGTACTTCAAAGTCGACTCGACGCCGATGGATACCCCTCCTACCGTGAGCAAGGATCCCGGAGGTGGCGCATTCCGAGGCCCATGAAAGCACATGGCCTCGGACTTGTGCAATGCCACCTCGAGACCCAGTTGCCGGATCCTCTCAACGACTATCGCAACCCCGCGTGTCATCGCTTCAGCCGCCGCCTCGTGCGACCCCCCCTGTGCCAGCACCAGCGTGTCGTCTGCATAGCAAACCACGCTGACACCGCTAGGGAGGTCGGCGCGCAGCACCCAGTCGTAACCGATGTTCCACAAGGACGGCCCCAGAACCGATCCCTGTGGGACACCGCACGACATCTCTCGCCGGTTCCATTCTCCGCTGCGACCGGGGTAGATAACGGCTCTATCCGTCAGGTAGTCCCCGACCACTCGACGGAGGTAGGTCGGCACCCGGTGATACCGGAGTGCCTCCCTAATGCAGCTCCAGGGCATGGAGTTGAAGGCGTTGGCGATGTCGAGAGACACCGCCAAGACAACCCCACCCCTGGACACCGCAACCCCCGTCGTGAGGGCTCTCACGCGCATGATGGCGGCCACCGTAGAGCGCCCCTTGCGGAAACCAAACTGGTGTTCCGCAAGTTCCGGCCCAGTCCCCGCAAGGTGCTCGGCGAGGCGGTTTGCAATGACTCTTTCAAAGAGCTTGCCCACCTCGTCGAGCAGCACCACGGGCCGGTATGCGGACGGAGAGTCCGCAGGGCGCCCCGGCTTCTGAATGAGGACCAGCTTCCCCGTCTTCCAACGAAGCGGGAACTGGCCTCTCTCCAAGCATGCGCTTAGGAGCCCCTCCAGTCGGGGCCCGAGAGCCTCTGAGGCCAGGACCCAGGCTTTGCCAGGCAAGCCGTCGGGTCCCGGGGCGGTATTTTTGGCGCTGAGCCTGCGTACCGCCACTCTCAGGTCTACCCCAGTCACCTCCGGAGTGTCGTCGTCGTCGTCCTGTTGGTCCGCTTCCAGCATCGCAGGCGGCGGAGCCATAGGCGGGGGGGGATGTTCCCCTCGCGAAGGGAACAGAGTGCTCACCACGTCCTCCACGCCCCCCCCCCCTCTAACTTTTGAACCATAAGATTAGAAAATATGAAAAAAATCTTAAAAGTAGAACTTTATAAGGACTTTCTAGAAAAATTATTTTGAACTTGATGGAAACAACAGTTTTTGTACAAAAAAGACAAAAAGTTGTACAAAATAATTTCTGGACTAAGTTTGTAGTATATTCGTATATGCAAGCATTTTTGCATAATGGATATCCACCTTTATACTCATAAGTGGGAACACTTATTGTGACGGACGGGAAACTACGGAACCCTACACTGAGCGTGGCCCGACACGCTCTTGGCCGGTTTTTTGATAATCTAACTGACGGACTAATTAGATTTTTTCATGACACAAGCCTATTGCGGGAATCAGGTTGCTGTTTAAAAAATCCTGTAGAAAAAATCCAATGAAACATGGTCCAACCTGGAAATGAACCCAGAATCCTTCCTAGTTGTTATTCGCATTAGTAGTACCATCAGAAAATTATTATATGCCTTTATCTTTCAATTCTTCAAGAGATCTTCTGAAATAATTTGATTAATTTCATGTTGCTAATAATTTCTTCAAACATCCTTCAGCAAGAGCTCTCAGCACCAGGATATTAAATACTGTTATTACTTATTTATTGTTCTTAGATTTTCATCACGAAATTAATCAGGGCAAATTTTCCAAACAATGTATTTTGAACTATAAAACGAAGTAGTTACAGTTTATATTCCTTTGAGTGATTCATAAGTTCCGTAAAAACGGCAATAAAATAAGTATTAATGTACTTACGAAGCAGAAGAGAAATATTTTATTATAAGCCATAAATAATCGAATTTATGGCTTCTTATCGTATGTCAATAGTCGTCATAAAGTGTGCCTGATGTTACAAGCAGCGTTGAGTTGAAAAACGACGTTTATCAGCATCAAAATAAATTCAAGGCCTTCATAATATGTATACCTATTATTTTATCTTTATTTAAATCAGCTTTAATATAATATGCAACTTTATTTTTATGAGTAAAGGTGATGCTTGCATTAAAATACCTAACAACTAGGTCATGCCCGCGGCTTCGCCCTCGTGTAGTTCCGTAATTGTCCCACGGGATATGATTTCCGAGATAAAAAGTATCCTATGTGTTAATCCAGGTTATAAACTATCTGTGTGCTAAATTTAATCCAAATCCGTTCAGTATTTTTGCGTGAAACATCCTTGAAAGTAACAAACATCAGGAAGTAAGATTAAAAAATTGTAGGAAAGTGGTATCTTAAAACATTCTGAGAGACAATATTGATATTCCATCGGCAATAACGGATGATGAAGAAGTCAAAGATGTATTTGATTGACATAAGCTACTGAAATTAATATGTTAAACAATTCCCGACAGTCTTATTCAAAGTGTTGACATTTAAAACGGTTCTAATACTCCTGAAGTACCTACTAACTCGAGACGGGACGGTAATAAACAGGCACTAAACTTATTTATTCCATAAATACAGAGTAGCGATCCAGTGAAGTGTTCCATAAGCCTTTTATAGAACGAATCTGCAAGGCAGATTTGTATTGTATTAAATTATGATACTTCATAGCTGCTAAGGGAGTTTTATTATTTGCACCGGGTTGAAAAATCCTTCTTTTTATTTTACTTAGGGAAGAGATCAATAGGAAGGGTTTTTTACAAAAACAGCACAACTTTTTAGCAACAATTTTACATGAAATAAAAAAAATGTTCTCCAATCCATATTTTTCGTTTAATAACTTAGAAATTTTAATCATTTATTCATGTTAGTGTATTGCATTGAATATGTAACATTTTTTATTATTTATACCCACTGTTATGGAATAAAATGAAAAAATGTAGTTTGTACTAGTGTTCTTTTTGTAAAAAAATGCATTAATGTTATTTTTGTAAAAAATAAAAGTAAAAGTTCTGCAATGAAAGACATCTAATTAATCATAATTAAGTGGTTTATTGCCATACAAAACACCCTTATTATTTATTCTTCTCCTCCACTTACATCTTCATTATTAATATCAATATCTTCTCCTTCCTCTGCTACAATTTCACATATTTTATCATAAATAATCATCTTGTGGGGTTCACTCAAAAAATGTTTCAATCTCTGAATACCCTTAGCTTTATTAGGATTTAATGGAATTTGAGCCTTGTACAATGGACTAAAATTCAGTTCCAAAGGCAGTGGAAGCCTACTATTTCAAGATACTAACGAAAAAAATAAATGCAATGTTATCAAAACAAACCTGCAATCAGGACCGATTTTCCGAGCTGCCACCAGTTTGTTTTTGTGGTTGATATGTTCCTCACCCTTTACTTTCTTGTTTTTAATAATCGTCTCCTTCTTTTCTTTGCGTTTTCTTTTAAAAATTGAATTAGAAAATTCCTCGCTTTGCGCGTAGTCCGACATTTTTGACAGCTATGACTGACGTTTTATTTTTTCACAAAAACTACTTAACTGCGTTCACATACGTCGTTTTTGTAAAATTTGCACGCAGTTGTGTAGTTTTTGTAAAATATATGTTTTTTTACAGTGTGATTCTGTGCTAAATATGCTGTTTTTGTAAAATCAAATTAAACTGTCTAGTGTAACTTTTTCCATAGATCATATTGCCATCATTAAAAAAAAAAACCTTAAAATTGTTAGTTGCGCAGTTTTTGTAAAAAACACTTCTTGCATTAGTTGCCTTTTCTTCTGTCATGTTGCCATTACACTCACGGATGTCGTATAGGGCGACTAATGTCTGAGACAGAACACCATGCGCCTCCGTAGACCAGAGAATGGACAGCAGCGTTTTCTGTTAGTATTTCATGCTATCTGCGATCTCCAATCCGCCTGCCCAGCGTGGAGAGTATGGCAAATTCCTCCCATCATGGGAGAGGCTTATGTCCAGCAGTGGATGTTATGAGCCGTTGTTGCTGTTGTTGGCACACCATCGCCCTTGTTGACTTGACTTTGTTCTTTTACCAACATATTTGGGATCGGTGCAGTCTGCCATTTTTTTCATACATACCCATCTCAGATTTCTTGTATTGCCATCTGGCATTATGCGGAGCTGAGGCCCTTTTGGCATTATTAGTTTTCTTTGTTTATTTATTTTCTGAAATTTTGTAAATGCTTTTAATTCCAAATAAACAATTTTCTTTCTTTCTTTCTTTCTATTTCATCCCCTTACTAGCCATATTATCTTGCACACAGTTCATCCATCTTTATTATGTCTTTCCCAACTAAAGAGTTGTCGTGTGTGAGTTGTTGTGTTGTGTGTTGTTGTTGTTGTGTGTTGTGTTGTGTTGTTGTTGTGTTGTGTTGAGAAGTCGTATCATCAACGACCTAGCCTTCTCCCAAAAATGTATGGATTGATGTACGTACATGCATCAAATAAAAGGATTTTACTGATGGAGCCTGTTTCACCCATATATGTATATATAGTAGAACAATCTTTTTTTTTTTTTTGCTTAGCCTATGTTGTCCCACTGCTGGGCAAAGGCCTCCCCCATAGCTTTCCACTCCTCCCTACGTGCGGCTCTCTCCGGCCAATCTCTCATAAACGCCTCTAGGTCGTCACGCCAGCGTTTTCTAGGCCTCCCTCGGCGACAACGCCCGTCTTCTGGCACCCACTGTGTGGCGACTCTGGCCCATCGGTCCTGATGCATTCTACAGACATGGCCCGCCTAATCCCACTTCAACCCAGCAGTCTTGATCCCCACATCAGCGATTCCAGTTTTGGAGCGTATTGTGGTATTACGTATTCTGTCGTTGAGCTTAATTCCTAACACGCTACGCTCCATCGCCCTTTGGCAAACCTTGAGTTTGGACTTTTGCGCTTCAGTCAAGGACCAAGTTTGAGCACCATAGGTTAGGATGGGCAGAATGCACATGTCGATGAGTTTGCGCTTCAGGGATAAAGGTAAGTCACCCTTCATCAGCGACTTCATGGACCAGCTCTTCCAGGCGTTCTCGACTCGGAGGTCGATTTCTCTGTCTTGCCTGTTTTCGAAGGAAACTTGCTGGCCCAAATAAATGTACTCATCGACGTAGTGAATTTCTTGCCCATCTACCTCTACCCTACCTTTTGTGCTATTGGTCATCACTTTAGTCTTTGACCGATTCATCATTAGTCCAACCTCAAGGCTTGTTGTGCTCAGATCTTGGAGCATCTGTTGTAACTTGGCAGCAGTTGGTGCTAAGATGATGATGTCATCAGCGAAACGAAGGCTGGTGAGTTTCTTGCAACCGACTGTTATACCTTTACTGGAGCATGCTCCAGTAAAGGTATAACAGTCGGTCAGACCCATGGGTCTGCTAGGTTCTTGAATACCTCCTCAAGGGTGCTAGTAAACAGTTTGGGGGAGAGCGGGTCACCTTGCTTCACACCTTTGTCTATTTTGAAATTTTGACCGGGAAAGTTAAGTTTAATATTGGCTGTGCTATTGTTGTATATTACTTATAACCATATATTAAATATAATTTATATCAAGTTAGACGGCTTGTTAGACTTTCGGGCCCCAACTCTTTTAATATTCGCGCGAAATCAAGGCAATTACTGGGAACCACACAGTAAGGCCGCGTACCCACTATGTCGTGACGACAGATAATCGTGTGGTTTAAAGTGTTGGGCTTGTGTATTTAAATGGAGATGTTCACATATAGGACGCGATTACTGTCGTCCACGACTTTTGCTAACTAAAAACCAACGACAAATTATTCGACACGACATAGTGGTAACGCGGCCTAAAATGACTTTCATTTCACGTTTCAGAGAAGTGGCTCTTCTGGTCACAGACGGCGTGACAACAACAGCGACCAAACAGAATGTAGGCAGAATCATCTGCCATGAAAATGTTCACCAGTGGTTTGGAAACGAAGTGGGCCCACTCTCCTGGACTTATACCTGGCTTAACGAGGGCTTCGCCAACTTCTTCGAGAACTTCGCTACAGATTTTGTAAGTTAGAAAATTTTCCCTTAAAAAGATAAAGAGAAGAATGAGCTTTGATAATGAGCAACACGCCTGCTGGTGACAGCAATTGCTGAGAAAATAAAATTAAAGATTTTGCTTTGAGTTTGACACAAGTCATCGCCAAGTAACTAGATCCCACGATGGTATAGTTCTGTTCAAACTTTTTGGCGGCTCGGAAGTTAGCTGCAAGTGACGGTCTGCGCAGGTATAACGATCCAAAATGTATGGTGGTTCGGAACATCTAACGTAAATAATAATTCAATTATTTATTCGAGCAACATAACTCATAGTGTTAGTAACAATTTCACTTATAATTATATTAGTAAACTAAAGTATATTCAAATCATGAAAATTAACCTAAAATTAAAAAGGGGCACTACGTTACTATGCTGCAGGTCCAGCAGAAAGCTACGCAAAACACAATTTTAGGTATCAACAGGGCGTAGAAGACGTATCGTTTTGACTGTATATGCAGAACGTCATTTAATCGCAGCTATCTTCCGAGGGGTCCCCGGGCTTTAGCCGCCATAAAGTTTGAACGTAACTATACTAACGCCAAGAAAACAACTGGCGAACGCAGGTGTCGCTTAACAAAAGTCTTACCATGTCATTGTGAAACTGCTTTGTCTGTTTTCAAAAAGGATATATTTAAACAACTTCCAACCTATTCTGAGGAGGCCTGTGGCCCAGCAATAGAAACATTACAGGCTAAATAAGAAGTAGAAAGAGAAGGAAGCTCTAAATCATGCATAAATGGTTCTATATTTTAGGTGGTACCAGACTGGCGTATGATGGACCAGTTCGTGCTGGCTCTTCAGAACGTGTTCCAATCTGACGCGGTCCTCAGTGTTAACGCCATGACCCATGCCGTCTACTCGCCTTCCGAGATCCTCGGAACTTTCAATGCAGTGGCTTATCAGAAATGTAAGTTTAATCACTAAATTGGTGTTAAGGTCCTGTTTGTGTCCTAATAGACCATACTATGGAAGTTTTCTCCAGAAAATAAGTTTCAGTTCCCTATTAAAGAAATAAAGAAAAATATTTATTTGGGACAAGCACAGGAACTACAAAAATAATATTAAAAAAAAGAATCGAAACCAAATAATAAAAATAATCTAAAACTAAATCATAAAAAGAAGACCTGAGCGAGGCCAAAACGGCTCCTATCTCAGCATGATGCTACGATATATGAAAAACAAATACCGCAGCGCTGGTTTTCTGATAAGGCCCACTGTGATATCACGGTCACACCTACGGACACAAAATAAATAATTGCTATTTGCACAATTAAAAACAGGCTGTTCAATTTGTACCGCCAGTAGGTGTTGGGTATCATTTTCCTCAAAAATACGAAATGCTAAATCATACATTGGCCAATTGGTAACTAGCATTACCTTATTGACAGAGTGATAAGAACTAAGTATGCATTTAGATAATTTGAGTCTCTGTAATTTGCTTTTATGATACCTATCACAAACTACTATGACTGACTTATTCATTATTGGCATAGTAGTCAAAAGCGATGCCATAGAGCACGGCATCCTGGGTTTGATTCCTTGATTGGCCAAAGTTTATTTGCGAATTTCCATCAGAAGTTTCTCGGAAGTAGCCCGTTGTCTGGATTTGTGCTTGTTGATGGCAAATAGCTCGCCTACTTATATTAGACTAGCTGACGTCCCGCGGTTTCACCCGCGTAGTTTCCGTTCCCGTGGGAGTACGGGAATAAAATATAGCCTATATCACTCACGAATAATGTAGCTTTCTACCAGTAAAACATTTTTTTAAATTGGTTCATTACTTCCGGAGATTACCCCCTACATACAAACTTACAAACATACAAACTTACAAACAAATGTTACCTCTTTATATTATTATTAGCTGACGTCCCGCGGTTTCACCCGCGTAGTTCCCGTTCCCGGGGGAGTACGGGAATAAAATATAGCCTATAGCACTCACGAATAATGTAGCTTTCTAACAGTGAAACAATTTTTAAAATTGGTTCATTACTTCCGGAGATTACCCCCTACATACAAACTTACAAACAAATGTTACCTCTTTATAATATTAGTATAGATTATATATATATATAGTAATATAGTATATATAGTATAGATAAGACTTAAACATAACAGGCAAAATGTAGGTGTATAACGGCAACTCTGCAAAACAATACGGAAACATGCATAAAGTAAAGCGTGGGCCAGACTGTAGTAAACAATTAAGCCCTCCACACACCTCCACATCGGTCTCCACCGGCGGTTTACAACAGCACGCACTGTTGACGCACTGTCGCGCCAGAGGACACCTCCACAGGTGTGTGGAGAGCTTGTTTACAACAGTCTGGCACGGGCTTTATGTACAATTTTACTATTAACATAGTTTGTACTCCATGTTTTGTTTAAATGCACACTAGAGTGGTATTCCCTTTCCTGTTTTTTCTACGTGTGAGATAAATCATGTGTCAAATCTCGAGTGACAAAGAATTTTGTTTCGATTCGTATTGGAATCGTTTGGGCCACGAAAAGGCTATTGTGAATATGATTTCTGTAAAGTGACGAAGATTCTTTAATTCTTCTTCTTCTATATCGTGTGGTTAATGCCTAACCTGGTGTCAGAGTTTTTATGCCACCCAGGGGCCTCTGACTTGGCTTTATATGCTGTCGAGAAATATTTCTCAGGCATGCTGGTTTCCTTTACATTCTTTAATAGAGAATATGCATTAAATACAAAACTCTTTTTAATTATTAAAAATACCTTGTATTGGCCCTTAGAAACATTGTGGTACACTTGTTTAAGTTGTTAATACAGCACTGTAGGGGGGGTTCTTCCGATGACTTCACCCGCACGAAGGAAACACTTGATTTACTACAAGTATTTATTACGAAGTAAAGGTTTACAGTATATACATAGAAAATATACAGGCACAGTTACTCTTAGCCCGACCAAGTCCGTTTGGACGAAGGCAGGGAAACTGATTCCTCTATCTCAAAAAAGTAAATATTGTGGTAAGACCATAGAGTATAGTAACTAAAAAAAGGAATAGAGAGGCAAGTCGACCCTAAAGAACGTACACGAAGAAAGTGCTGCCGTCTATGAAACTTTATCAGAACTAACCGCCAAAGCCGTGGCTATAGGTAAAAAATTGAAAGAGAGTTTACTGAAAAGGCGACCTTACACCGCAGCCTGAGTCAGATTTGCATATAACAAAGAAAATAAATACCTATGTAACAAGCACAATTAAATGCAAATCAGGCTGCTGGTGTACGATCGCCTATAAATTATTAAAATAATAAAACAAAATCATTTTAACATAGTTTTTTAATCACTTATCCTTCATTTAGATACATAAGAAATAATTTACAGTTATATAAATACAAAATCAGTAACAACAACACAAATTAATAATAACAACACAATAAACAACAAATAACACTACGATAACGCGGAAAAACAACTTTTCAAGTTTGAATCCAAATTAAAAAAATGGTTTCAAAGTCGCATTGACATTGAATGATTTCTCCGGCATTGACAGTTCTGTCAATAAAACAGTCGCTCTAGCAAAACAGGCGCCATCTAGCGAGATTAAAATCACTTGGAAACGGTTTTAACGACATTTAGTTCTGCAAAACTTTCAAAGACGGCAGCACTTGTATGTCATTAAGGTCGAAAATCGCAAAAGTTCTAAGTTTCACGCCCCTGGGTAAGACTACAGAACCATCTAACAGGGGAGTTCTACGTGACCTTTCCTAATAGGATGAGGTTCAGTGGATGCACCTTACTGCTAGTTGGGAATAGATTGACGAAATTCCAATAGGCTGCCGTAGTCATTAAGTGGCGGAGGATCTTAACACCGCGATTCAGGAGTGCGCGTCATAAGCATAACGCCATCTAGTGGTGAGTAGTGGAACTAATTAGCGACGGTATTTATTAAGTGGCGGAGAATCTTAACACCGTGATTCAGGAATGCGCGTCATAGGCACAGCGCCATCTAGTAGCGAGCGGCGGAACTTTTCGTACAACAATCAATGAACTTCGGCTACCTATGAATCTAATACACAGTAGGATGTGTAAATAGTAAATATTAAAATAAACGTGTGTTACAGCACTTATTTAAAATTTGCTGTTTTATGTAGCATGTTTTTGGTGAAACGGAACGCACTCTCAAAACGCATCGTCTTCGATAATGGCGGTAGTGACGTCAAAGTCTATGTGTCAAAAAAACACTTTCATTTGAAAAGTGCTCAAAGTTGCACTAAGATTTTATTATAATATTGTTATTGCAATTTTTACTTGACTAGCGCACATACAATTGCTAAAATTATTCAAATAAGGGCAAAAAATATGATGTAAACAAGGCGGATTGTGGTAAAAGACGTCACATCATGGCCGCGACAGCTACGGACGTTTGAACCGTCATAGAAAATTGCTGGAGTTTAATATTATTTTTAAGTGACAAGCAGTAGTTGAACTTAACTTTTAATACTTTTCTTGGGTTGATAGTATCGTATTTTATTGATTTAAGTGAAGAACGAATTACGTGCATATTCCCTATTATAAAAAATTTATTATATAAAGCATGTTTTGGTTTGCAAAGTCAAATTACTATATAGATAGGTAATAATGCATTAAAATAAAAATAAATAGTTCACTAATAAATATTTCCGCTTGGCCACAAGCCATACGCTCAAGCGATAATCGTATTACGTCCGTTACTGCGAAGAAAACAGTAGAGCATGCTTCAAGTTACCTTGTCGCCGTCGGGCGTGACTTGCAGCGCGACCGTACTGTGCAATGGAAACAAGTAACACACTCGCTTGCGTCTCGCTTGAAACAAGTCGCAGGTCGTAAACAAGGCGCTAAGTTTTGATATTTCAATGTACCAATATCTCACTTTTTTCCTATCTATAAACAGGGTTAGTTTTCAATGGCCAGCCAAAATTTAAAATTAAGATCTAGATATCAAAACAAAAGTGCATTTTAAATATTAGTGGCGAAAAAAAAAATAAAAAAAAAAATCATTTGAAAATGTCCTAAAAATTTCCTAAATCATAAACTTAGTGGGAATCAATGCATTTATCTGCGTGCATGCACCGCCAAATTTATATGTGTGCTAACCGCTACCTATCTAGGTTTTTGAACTGAATTGTGTTGTTGCAATATCCACACGTTCGCTTTTTAGTGGTGGACTGAAATGATTTTTTTTTTAATGTTGTTTTTATTTTTTTCATTATATCGAAAACATTATCGATTCTAAACCATCTCTGAAAATTTGGCCGTTCATTGAAAACTAACCCTGTATATCTTAATTTATATAAATTACGTGTCACGTCGTTTGTCCGCGATGAACTCCTAAACTACTTAACCGATTTTAATCAAATTTGCACACCGTGTGCAGTTTGATCCAACTTGAAAGATAGGATAGATAAATAGGATAGAATAGAAAAAAAAATGTCCACCCGTGCGAAGCCGGGACGGACAGCTAGTACATATATATGTTATTTTACAGACATTCCTATGACAGCGTTGCAACTTAAAGCTTATATCGCTAATTGCATGGCCTCTACATGATATATTTTCGCAAACCGTTCTCTCTTGTTATCAGAATTGAGAAACTGTTTGATACGGTCCTTATCACCACTATCACCAAACAGTTATCTTTCCGAATGACATGTGAAACGACTTTTGTAACAGTCGGTTATTGGGTATAATGCTATTTATCTAGTTTATTGAGTATTGTTGATAATGATATCGTAGGAGAATGTCGGAGGAAACGTGTCATATAACTGGTATGCATGACTGTGGTGGCAGAGAGTTACCATCGCACTAGAATCTAGTACAATCGCATACATCAAGTTACCAACTGTCAAGTTTCTCCAATTGATTTTAGACCAATGGTTAAGTTAGAATTTTGCAGTTTGTAGAAACTCCAAAACACTGAGTCCAGACTGCAAGGAGTTCAGATGTAACGTGTGCAAGTTCATACAACTCTTAACTACTTAGAACACTGTTACACGCCTGTTTTAATCTACAACTTGTCAGACAAAAAAACTTGAAACAGTCACGCGAAAGTCGTAAACACTCAAAGACCAATATTTATTTATTTATGTACACACAAAATACTTAACAGGACATCATCAGCATATCAGCCGAAAGACGTCCACTGCTGGACATAGGCCTCCCCAAGGGGGGGTTTTGCCATAATCGCCACGCTTGGCAGGCGGGTTGGCGATCGCAGTACGGTTGTTAGAAAAGCTCAGAGAACGCTGCTGCCCATTCTCTGGCAAGTCCCTTAGTCGCCTCTTACGACACCCACGGGAAGATATATTATGGGATGGTGCTATTCTTTACGTCCGACACCATATAGACAGACATACTTAACAAGACATTACATTATGATAGAAAAGCACAAAGGTACTGCTTATTTCATAAGAAATCTCTTAAATATTATAAACTAGATGCAATGCATGCATGCGATGCATGGGACATTGTGACACAAACTTATACTATAAATTCAGTACGTCGCAGCTAAAACTGGTAGATTGTTTTAGGTTTTACCGTGTAACACCTAACAGTCAAAATCTATGGAATAGCTGATTTTCTTTCCAAACCCAAATAAAACGTTTAACGTTCCCCAACGTTAAAAGTTTTTGTTCTTGAAACACGTTTTGTATTCATGGTGATAGTTTTCGCGTTGATGTCCTTTGCAACCTATATTTAGCGCCTTGTTAACGTATCATAATTGTAAACGAAGGCAATAAAATGGTCCAAAGAATCGAGGAAAGAATTAGATCAATGATTACGGTTTCTGTAACAGTAACCTATTTTTCGATCGGCTGAACACTTCGATAAAGGAGATAAGTTGCCAGCCATCTTGTGTAACATTAATTCCTTATGCAATAATAAGAAAAGTAGATAGAACCATCGGAACACAAAATTTTACGATGGATTCTGTACGTTAAAGTTTTCGTTGGTTATTGAAAACAGTTGTTGCATACAGAACATACAGAGTAAAAATGTATGAAATAGAATATTTTTAATATTAATTAATAAATATTATAAAGAGGTAACATTTGTTTGTAAGTTTGTATGTAGGGGGTAATCTCCGGAAGTAATGAACCGATTTAAAAAATTCTTTCACCATTCGACAATTTCACCTTGAGTGACATAGGCTATATTTTATCCCCGTACTCTCACGGGAACGGGAACTACGCGGGTGAAACCGCGTGACGTCCGCTAGTTTTTAATAAAATCACGACATTAACTCCACCATACTCATTTTACCTATATTTTAATTTTATTAAGCTGGTAAAAGCACCAGGTTTCAGGTCATTTTGGGGTCAGTCATAATATAAGCCATACGCAAAAATTACGTCTCTAATCGATTATGAATAGGTACATCAATATTTATTAAAGGAATATTTATTTACCGACGCCATTTTGGATTCGCAAAGCGTTGTTGCGAAGCTTGTGGCAATCATGTCGTCGAAATAATCTTGTTGGCATGTTTAATATTGGATGTGTCAACATATCCATGACGTTGGCGAAATGAGGTGCCAATGTAGGTAACTTAATAATGTTTGAGATGACTACTTACTTGTAAGTTGGATACATGGATACATGGCCTGATTGAGGGGAGGTTGGAAAGAAACGTACTTTCAATGTTTACCTACCTTCTGTCTTTTTCCGATCTTTTTTAGTAGTAGCAGGTAATAAATGCAGCGTCAATGAAAGGCGGGAGTTAGCCACATACTGGTTTATTTCATAAGTTAAGGCATCTACCCGCCACCGTACAAATATCATACCCGTAACACTTTAATAATCGGTACATTTCTCCCCCTTTAGCTAAAGTATTAACTAAAATGTATAAACTAAAATGCGTAAAACAATCAACATAAAAGCAGCCAACAACAGCAATTACTTATACTATACTGCTTATACTTATTACATAATATTATTTCGTTACTCCAGATCGAGCCCGGTTATAAGCTCGCAGAGCACGGGCAGACGCACCAGACGGTGGTGGTGGTGCCTCCGGCACAGATGCTGTTTCACAACAAGTGGTCTGTGACTTCTCACCAATGCCGTCAGACGCGTCTTCAAATGTACCCGCAACCTCCTCACGGACCGAGGGAACCTCCCTCTCTGGGGATAAATCTTTACTCTCGGAAATGATGCTCGTTCGAGATAATGAATGACGGTTCTTGTTATTTATAGGCAATATTTGATCGACATGCCTACGCCAACCGACTCCATGTCCAACGTCTACCTTGTACGAGACCGGTCCAGTCTGATTGACTATTGTACCCGACAACCACTTATCCCCCCTCGCGGTGTAGTCGCCGGCCAGCACCGAGTCACCAGGCTCCAGTGCGCGTGGCGTGCCGCCTGCAGCGGCTACTTGCCGCTCCTGCGCAGCGCGCACTACACACGACACGTCAGGCCGCAGCGCGTCAAGGCGCCCGCGAAGTCTTCGCCCTTGCAACGCCACCGCAGGGGACACTCCAGTGGTTGCATGTTGACAGTTACGATATTTAAATAAAAATTTACTTAATGCCGTGGCGACGTCCTCGCCCTCGTACAAAGCACGTTTGATCGCTTTTTTAACGGTCTTTACCGCATTTTCCGCTGCTCCGTTTCCCTGCGGTCTGTAAGGAGCTGTGGTCACGTGTTTTATACAATTTTTCAAGCAAAACGTTTTAAATTCTTGTGAGAAAAATGGAGGACCGTTGTCAGTGACGAGTAGTGACGGTAAGCCGAAACGAGCAAAAATAGTTCTCATTGCCACGATAGTCGTCTGCGCATCCGTCCTACGCATAGCAATGGCTTCTATCCATTTTGAGTTTGCGTCTACCATAATTAAATACCGTGTTCCCCCACAATCCGCGAAATCTGCATGTACTCGCTGCCACGGATGCAGCGGGAACTCCCAAGGATGCAGAGGCACATGCGGCGGCGCGTCGCGCACTGTGCGGCACGCCGTGCACGCGCGACATACTTCCTCTATATCCTTGTCTAAAGTGGGCCAATATACATAATTTCTTGACAAATTCTTCATTTTATTGATTCCTAAATGACCATCATGTATTTCCTCTAAAATTTGTTTTTGCAATACATTCGGTATAATGATCCTATACTTATAGATGAGGCATCCCAATTCTACAGTTAAATCCTGTTTCCTTGCAAAATACGGTTTCTCTGTATCCGTCACTGTCAACGGCCAACCGAAAGTGACATAACCTTTTACTTTACACAACAATGTATCTTTTTCAGTCTCCCTAGCAATATCCTTAAAACTAATAGGAAAAGATTCCTCTATTAAATTAATATAATTTACTGCGTCCACTAAGCGTCCCTCCTGAGGTAGCGGTAACCTCGATAAAGCATCAGCCGGCCCGTTGTCCGCCGAGCGAACGAATTCTACAGTGAAGTCGTATGCGGCCAAGCGTGCCGCCCACCGCTGTAGCCGGCTGGCAGCGGTCTGCGGTATGCCACCCTTAGCACCAAATATGTGAGTCAACGGTTGATGATCCGTGCGTAATATAAAATTTCTACCAAAAAGGTACTGATGGTGCTTTGTTACACCAAACAATATCACGAGTGCCTCTTTATCAAGTTGACTGTAATTCCGTTCGGCTGCGTTGAGCGTGCGGGAAACACAACTAACTGGGCGCTCGCTGCCATCGGAATAGCGGTGTGCCAGTACTGCGCCTAGCCCATATGCACTACTGTCGACCGCGAGTACGAGCGGCCGCCCCTCCTCGTAATGAGCTAAGACTCGCTCGCCCAGGAGAACACGCTTTGCTTCTTTAAACGCCTGTTCACAACTTTGATCCCAGTTCCAGCGGACATCCTTTTTTAATAAGTTGTGTAAAGGGTACAATAATGTGCTTAAATTACTAATAAATTTCCCATAATAATTTAACATTCCCAAGAAACTTTTAAGTTGCGTTATATTCTCTGGTCTGGGTGCGCTGGAAATGGCATCCAATTTTGCAGTGTCTGGCCGTAAACCCTTTTTGTCGATAACAAAACCTAAGTATTTTACACTGTCTTGTAAAAAACTACACTTACTTAATTTAACTGTTAAACCCGTCTTGCGCAACCTTTCGAGTACAGCTCGTAAATTACTAATGTGTTCCTTATCGTTAGCCCCCGTTGTGCAAATGTCATCCAGAAATACAACACAACCCGGAATGCCGCGTAGAGTTTCCTCCATTAATTTCTGGAATTTTTCGGGAATGCACGCTAGCCCGTATGGTGTACGGCGGTAGGCATATGTTCCGAGGTGAGTTGTAATGGCGGTATAGGGTTGCGATTCCTTCGTTAATAAGCACTGTTCGTAAGCGTGCGTGAGATCAATTTTCGTAAATTTTTCTCCTCCGCTTAAATTCGCGAACAACTCATCAATGCGGGGTAAGGGGTAATAATCACGCTTGAGCTTAGGATTAATTGTGATTTTGTAATCCCCACATATGCGTATATCCCCATTTTTCTTTATAACCGGCACTATTGGCGTTCCGTAGTCGGAATAGTCGACGCGGTATATGGAGCCGTCGGACTCCAGGCGCGCCAGTTCGCGCTCGACGCGAGCACGCAGCGCCAATGGCACAGGCCGCGCACGAACGTACACCGGTTCATTATCAGTCAGCTGTAGTCGAATGGCTCGCTTACAAGTCCCTAACTTCTCCGTGAACACCTCCGGAAATTCAGCACATAGACGGTTCACGAATCCATCATCGGTTATCTTAAACAGGTTTATTTGAGTAACTTTAAGAGCGCGCAGCCAGTCTCTTCCTAGCAAAGGACACGCTCCGTTTCTAATTATATAAAGGGGCAAGGACTTCACTTCTACATCTCTTAACCTAACCTGTACTTCTATAAAACCAAGCGATTCGATGCGTGAACCGGCATAACTACGTAACATTAAATTATCTGTCTTAATAATTTTATGAGAAAATTTGCGGGTGTACAGATCTTCATTAATAGCCGAGATGCGACTACCGGTATCGATTTCACACTTGGTCTCAAAGTTATCTATGATGACATTTATATAGTACGGTTTATTAGCCTTACCTCCAACAACAATCTTAAACATATCGTCAGAGTCTTCCTCGCCACTGATATAATTTTGTCGACTGTCTGCCCGATCCTTCACCAACTTACACATCACTCGTAAATGACCCTTTTGTTTACACTCATCACAATTATAATTCACATAACGGCACCTGTCCGCGCGATGTGCCTTACCACAACGCCAGCATGCACGCGTGGTCGCTGAGCCGCCGTGCGGTGCGCCCGCCGCACCGCCCGTGCCAGCCGCACCGCCCGCGCCAGCCGCACCGCCCGCGCCAGGCGCACCGCCTGCGCCAGCCGCGGCCGCCGTGCGCGAGCCGCGAGCGCGCCCTCGGCCTCCGCGCGTATAGTGCAGGTCTTCGCTACCTGCCTCGCCGCCGGCACCTGAGGTCGCAGTCGGCATCGTGCTGCCGCTCACCTCCGCGTGCTTCTCTGCAGCCTCCAGAGCTAGTGCTAACTCCACCGCCTCCTTGTATTCGATTTTCCTTTCGGCAAAGATTCTTGAACGCATTGCGTCGTTTGTCAAACCCGACACAAACTGATCTCTTAGGTTTTCCTCAAGCGTAGAACACTTTGTACATTTTCCAAAATTGCACGTTGTTGCCA
Organism: Xestia xanthographa; assembly: GCA_905147715.2. Lineage (NCBI taxonomy): Eukaryota > Metazoa > Arthropoda > Insecta > Lepidoptera > Noctuidae > Xestia > Xestia xanthographa. The sequence continues at coordinate 26,986,479 of LR990653.1, read as the reverse complement.
GATGTTTGAGGGCCTGTAAGTATTCCATCAAGGGTTCACCGGCACGTTGTCGCCGTAGCCGGAACACGTGGCGCTCGGCGATCTCTGATCGCTGCGGTTCTAAGTGGTCGGCAACTAGTTTTACCAAAGCCTCGTACGATTTATTCTCGGGAAAGTCAGGTGAACATAGGTCACACATTAACGAATATGTTGCTTCGCCTACGATTGTTATTAACATCGGCACTTTCAGGTTATCTTTTACGTCGTTGAGTAAAATATATTGATTGACCCGGCGTATATAGGCTGGCCACTGTTTCGAATTAATACTGAACGGTTCTAACTTGCCGATTGGTATCTTTATAAAATTAATAACGAAACTGCACGCGTAACAAAATAAAAAAAAAAAAAAAAATCCTATCTCGTCGCCAATGCAGCGTCAATGAAAGGCGGGAGTTAGCCACATACTGGTTTATTTCATAAGTTAAGGCATCTACCCGCCACCGTACAAATATCATACCCGTAACACTTTAATAATCGGTACAATAATAATATTCTATAGTTACTCTTCTCGCAAAATAAGTACTGGATTTACTTAGTGTGGACTGAGTTTATTAAAAATAAATTACAAGGAGCAAGAATGCCGACCGACCGAACCCGGAGACGAGAAGTTACTTTACACTTCAATACCCGCAATTACAGACACAATTAAAATAACAATGCACCGTGCCTCTGGAGGCACGGCCGGGAGCATACGGGTTATTTCTAATTCTGAAGCAAAAGGTTATTTTTTCTACCGAGGTGGAACTCAAGAAGATAGTAACTGTTTTGAACTGATTGCTCTGCGTCACCCAAAGATAGACTGTTCGAAAATGCTTTTAATATTAAGACCAACAAGTAGTAGGTCCAACTTCGAGAAAGAGGTCAATCGTCGAATCCGACTCGGTTGGGGGGCGTTCGGGAAATTGCGCGGTATCTTCTCGTCCAACCTACCGCAGTGTCTCAAGACGAAAGTCTATGACTAGTGTGTGTTGCCAGTGATTACATACGGGACCGAAACGTGGTCGCTCACAATGGGCCTCGTCAGAAGGCTTAAAGTCACCCAAATGGCAATGGAAAGGGCTATGCTCGGAACTCCGAGCATAGCCCTTTAAGGAAACTTCCTTGCGCGATCGAATCAGAAATGAAGACATCCGCAAGAGAACAAAGGTTACCGACGTAGCCCGAAGAATTGCCAAACTTAAGTGGCAGTGGGCAGGGCACATTGCTCGCAGAACGGATGGCCGATGGGGCCGAAAAGTTCTGGAGTGGCGACCGCGAACCGGAAGACGTTGCGTTGGAAGGCCTCCCACTAGATGAACCAATGACCTGGTGAAGGTTGCAGGAATCCGCTGGATGCGAGTCGCACGGGACCGGTCAATGTGGCGTCACTTGGGGGAGGCCTATGTCCAGCAGTGGACGTCTTTCAGCTGAAATGATGAATGATGATGATGATTAAGACAAGGTGGTTTTGGAGAGTCAATTTAATCTGCCAGGGTCATACTCAACTTGGGCAATACGTCAGCTCTTGGGTAAGGCACGTTTTAATCTACAACTCGTCAGACAAAACAACCTGAAACAGTCACGCGAGAGTCGTAAACAATCATTATCTCTGACGCCCAAGAAAATTTACTTCCAAATAAAATGAAATGTCCTTGAAACAAGAAGTAACTTGATACGCTGTCTCTTTCACACTTGTAAATAATTTGTATGTTTTGTCCTGCAGCTGGTTCCGTGATCCGTATGATGCAACACTTCCTCACTCCTGAAGTGTTCCGTAAGGGGTTGGTCACCTACATTAAAAATAAGTAAGTTTTATTAAAGACACGTAATCATTACAATTTTGTTCTTACAACGGGAGAAAAAGTGGTTTTATCAGAGCAAGATTTAAATGTTACAACTATTGAACTCTTAACACTGTCTAAAATTTACTAGGGCCCACACTTCGCACTGGGCCCACATGATAGATTAAAGCACACTTACTCACGCATAAAGTGGACCTGTGTACCAGCAATGGGACCATAGGCATATTATTTAAGATCGAACAATATGCAAAAATGCATTATTGTTATGGCTAGTTTTAAAGTCCTATTCTTATTCTTTAATGCACACAAAATTAAAAAGTATACACACAAAATTCAAATATATAAGCTAATGTACAACGCGAGCTTAACCCAGAATTGGGTTTTCTTACAGCAAACCTTATTTCTGTTGTGAGATTTGCTGAAGGGGAGATACAGTATGTGCAGAAACAATACAGTTAAAAAAGTGTTGTGTGTGTGTGTGTGTGTTATTTTAGCTAAAATCTGCTGATGATCATGCTTTTTTGGGGACGTTTTCATTCATTTTAACCGTATCTGTGTAGAAAAATGCATAAAGTGCTTAAGGTTAACAAGTATCTGATCAATCAATTCTTTTTGCAGCACCCGTGACGCAGCCTCTCCTCTAGATCTGTACGCATCCCTCGAGGAGGCTCTGAATGCGTCTGACCACAGAATTCCCTTCCGCCTACACGATGTGATGAACCGCTGGGTCAACCAGGGAGGTTTCCCAGTACTCACTGTGACTAGGAGCGCCGCTGCTGGACATTCCATTGTTGTTGAACAGGTGAGCTTCGAGTTAGATAGGTCAAGAACGAACTGGACATGACATTCTATCATACGACGCCGACGGAGGTAAAATGTACGTGGTGTACGTGGTGTACTTGTTAGTAGTTTATTTTGTATACTCTGCATATATAATTAGGCATATTAAGGGAGGTAAAGCTCTTGTTAAAATCTTTTATAAAGTTTCTATAATAATCTTCATCAACGAGAGAGTGAGAGTGTGAGTGTGAGTGTGAGTGAGTGTGTTTTGTGAGAGTTGTTTTTTTGTCATAAACAAATTCCTTCTGTTAATTTGTTACAAGTACTGCTACTTCCATTTGTTTATAACTTGCATCTTGATAAAAATAAGTAGGTAATTCTAGAACAGACACCTAGCTGTGCAGTACTCGTACTTATTCGTAATAAAGCATAAGTAGCAATGTTCTCTGGAGAGCCGAGAGAGGATCTGTGCCGAGCTGATTATGCAGGCTTTGTTTTATCCAAGCTTATTACGAATAACGAGTTAGGTTAGGGTAGGCGCAGTAGGTATTTTTCTCACAGATTCAAGATTGCAAATAAAAGAGGTGTAATTTTTTTTTTGTTAATTTTGTTCAAGCTTGTTAACATAATTCAAACATCGAAACGATCATACATATTTGTTTTTATTTTTTTTTAATTTGATCCTTATGTAATACAGTGCGACAAGTATCCTTGAAAATATTTGTTAGATTGTATTGAGAAAACAAGATGGCGTCGTTGGTTCTGATTTTTGACATGTGCCAAAAGATCCGTGTACAATTTTTTTATTTTTTTTATTCTGGGAACAAAATTACTACCGTATAGTATTACAGTTCACTTATTTCAAATTCATAATACCAGTTATGGCGTTTGAGGGAAATTTAGAAAATAGGTAATTTCCAAGTATAGAGATTTTACGGAAAGCACTTTGGTCGTTATTGCGCTCGGCGCACCCTATCGTATCTTTGATATTCTATATTACAGCTTTGTAACATGTTTGGTAGCATCTAATGGGCCTACCACACGCTCAAGCTTTACCACGGTTTTGCCTGCGCAAGCCGGTTTGTATACGGAACACCGTGCGTGCGGTTGGTAAAACTGTATCACGCGCCAACCCCACAGCGCGGCCTGCGCATTTTTCGACTTGCTTAAAATTTTGCCTGTGCAAGCCCGGCTTGCGCGTACTTGCCTGCGCGTGTGGTTGGGTGTTCAGTGTTCACGCCGCAGTCGAGGCTATTCGGTGAGGTACGTGGTCGTCAGTCACTCAAAAATGGCAGATTTGTATTTTGTCGTTGAATGAGAGACGTAACCAAACGTAACTGTGAAACTTTTTAATTGAGACAACATTTCAAATTGATATTGGAACATGTGCTTTTAGTAATGACTTGTGTCATTCACTTGAAATAAAAATCTTCTCTGCGCAAACAACGTTTTTACTTCCCTTTTAGAGGCTTTCGAGCGAGCTTTTCGAGGGAGAAATTGGGAAATTAAAAAAAAAAGTTTGGAAACGTTACTGTGTCATACCTAATTGTACAAATGAAAGGGGTCGCTAAGAGGATCCCAAATATATTTTTGTCATTAAAAAGTTTTGATTTCATTCAAAAGAAGACGAAAATTGACAATTCCTCCCCCTGATCTTCGAAACTACTGAGCCTAAAATTTTGAAAAAAATTGAAAATATGTTTCATTGCTTGTAGAATAAAGGAAAACCTACAAGACATCTATCAATTGAAAATAAAGTGGTAAACTCGGTATAAAACTTTGGCATTGTACGGAATCCTCTCCATGCGAGTTCAACTCGCACATGGCCGAGTTTTTTTCACTGGCAAACACTTGAGAAATAATAGCAGAAGAAATAGTTCTTCACTGGGAAACAGTGTTTCCACGCCGAAGATTTCGACAAGAATGTGGCCTGTGCGTACTTAACTGTGCCGTGTGGTAACGCCGTCCGTGTACAGTTTTTTCATGCTAGATGCTTGCGCAGGCAGAACTGTGGGGAAGCTTGTGCGTGTGGTAGGCCCATAACGATGCAAGGTCAAAACTGTGACCTACAACTATTTAATTATTTACTCACAAGGTTGTAACTTCCAATTTAAGCCGTCGGTGGTAAAATTGTGAGACCAAGATAATAAATTTTATTTTTGGGGGTTTGTCAGATTTTTTTGCAAAAAAAAAACAACCGACGACGTTAGAAAAAAAAAACCTTAAACAGTGGAAAATAACTTTGTTTTCGAAATCTGTTGTGCCTTTGTTTGTTTCACTGCCTTTTTTGCCACACCTCCTCTTTTAGAAGTCGGTTAAAAAGAGAAATAACTACCAAAGTTTTTCAAATTAACTTGGTATTTTGCTGTGTAATATCATTCCATAAATTATAATTTATTTTATCTAGTAGTAGTACTCTACATCTAGTAGAATAATTTATTTTATAATACATTGAATTAAATGAATTAATAATAAATTAATTGAAATGAATGAATTTTAATTAATTGAATGATTTTTATTTGCCAAAGATTATTCCAGTACCGTAAGGAAAATCATTATGTAAATTCGTTAGTAAAGTACCAAGAAATAATTTGATGTGAAACGATTTTGGTTTTTCGAAAATGTACGACTTTCAAATAAAGGGGAGAATGCGCCAAGAAAACTTCTTGCACCGTCCCCGAATAACATGGTACAAGGGCAGGAAGATGTATATGAAAAATAAAAAGAAAGAGAAAATAACTTTTCAACACACTTCCTCGAAAACGGGTTCATAGCGCACTACGTTAAGGTTCAACATGCAATGTATTTCAAATGCCTGCGTTTTCTTCAATTTAGCAGCACGCGTGGGGGAAAAAAATCCACAGGTTTCAAAATATTTTTCATTACACTTCCTCGAAAACTGGTCCCTAACGCACTACGATTATGTACAACATGCAATGTATTTCACACATGTGCGATTTTTTCCACTTTCCCGCACGTGTGTGGGAATGAAAATTGCCATAGATAACTAAACCTATACTTAGTTCAAATTGGTTCAATGCCTATAGTCTGAGGTGAATGTTTTTTTTTTTAATTTTTGCAAAGCACTACGCGTCTTTATGGCATAAATATTTTTTGAATATTCAAATTGTGTTTATAAATAGAATATCATAGATAAACATGATTATTTAAAACTAATAGTTACTTTTATACACAAATTAATATTTATTTGTGTTCTGAATTCAAAAATATACAATAAATCTATTTTTTATATTAGGCTGTTTAACGGCTTCATACCATTGCCCCTCCTGCAACCTGACGAGACCAAAGCGTGAAAAAAATAGGAAATTTAAATCATAGTTCGTTACAAAAATATTATTCGTTATTTTATTTTATTTCTTCAAAAGTGTATTGAAAAACGTCGTTTGATACACGTGGACATTTGTTATTGCAATTCTCGGCTCAAAAACACCCTCGCCTACGGCTCGGGTGCTATAATTCCGCCACGAATGCAATAACAAACTTTCTCCAATTGTATCGAAATTTTAATGTACTATTTCATTATTTTTATTTTATTTCTTCAAAAGTGTATTGGAAAATTTAGTTTGATACACGTGAACATTTGATATTAAATTCGAGACGGAATTAACACCCGAGTTGTAGGCAAAGGTATTAATTAAACTTTCTCCACTTGTATCTAAATGTACTATTTTCAAAATCTAAATTTCTTTCACAGGTTCGATACCTTACTGACAATACCCTGCGATCCAGCGACCGTTGGCACGTACCCATCAACTGGGTCCTGTCCACCAACCCTGACTTCTCAGACACCAGTCCTCAAGATTGGATTCCTCCAACGTTCCCTGCAAGAGCCGTCGATATTCCCGCATTGTCGGGCGCTGAATGGTACATCCTCAATAAGCAGCAGACGGGTAAGTTTTCGTTGTAAAAAGACTAGTATTTTTTAATGAATACAAGAAAACTACCTATTTAGTATAGTGGTCGAAATTGCGATTGCTAAAGGATCCTGGGTTAAATTCCCCGGTTAGACAAAGTGTAATGGGCTTTTCCTTTAGTAGTTTATCAGTAATAGCCGGGAGTTTGGATGTTTGAGCCCTGTTGATGGTAACAAGCTTGACCTTAATGCAAGGTAGACCGAAAATCTTGTGATGGCCGCATGAATTCACTGGATACGAGAATTACTGGTTAACGAGGCGACGCTTGGAAGAGGCCTATTCATCTCAAAATCAGAATCTAAATATTTTATTTCACTTAGGCCTGCATGGGCTTTTATGAAACGTTGAAAGGTGTACGGTTCGGGTTGGTCGTTTCTATGGAGAAGAACCGGCAAGATACATCATGGTTACTCTTTTCAAATCATTTGGTATTACAATATTAATGTGTTACAGCAATTAAGTATGGCAGCGTATGACAATAGGTCGTTGCTTAACGTAAACGTAAAACAAGATACATATAACAAAAGTTAACAAGCATCTGGGAATCTTCCTCAGGTTACTACAGAGTGAACTACGACACCCGGAACTGGATTGCCCTAGCCGGCGCCCTCAACCAGAGCCACGAGGTTATCCACTTGCTAAACCGCGCACAGATCTTAGACGATGCCTTCAACCTGGCCAGGAATGGACGTTTGGTAAGAATGCTGTTTTTTTTAAGGAGAAGTTCAATGCAAACTGGTGCCTAAGTACAGAAGGCAGTTTTAATCATAATTTACAAGAAATAAAAATTGATTGTGGTTGCTCATCCACTGGTAGGTACTTTCATATGGAGACGAATGGACAAAAAACTCCATACTTATTCAATCCTATTTTGTATTTTTTATGGAGAAGTTCAATGTAAACTGGTGCCTAAGTACAGAAGGCAGTTTTAATCAAAATTTACAAGAAAAAAAATTGATTGTGGTTGCTCATCCACTGGTAGGTACTTTCGTATGGACAAAAAGTTTCGTTTCGTATGCACAAAAAACTCCATATTTATTCAATCCTATTTTGTAGATAAATAATATCTTCTTTTATTAGATAGATACAGTATTGTGAAATTTCATGATGTTTATTAGACGCCTGCATTATTTGAACTATCTACTAACTTTGCTAATATGAGCGAACTATTCATGAATATGTTTATTTATGCATTCTTAAAAATCCTCCACCACATCTGAAAAAAACCGGCCAAGTGCGAGTCGGACTCGCGCACGGAGGGTTCCGTACCATTATCTATAAATTAGACAAAACGGCAAAAAAATCACGTTTGTTGTATGGGAGCCCCCCCTAAATATTAATTTTATTCTGTTTTTAGTATGTGTTATAGCGGCAACAGAAATACATCATCTGTGAAAATTTCAACTGTCTAGCTGTCACGGTTCATGAGATACAGCTTGGTGACAGACAGACGGACAGACGGACAGACAGCGAAGTCTTAGTAATAGGGTTCCGTTTTTACCCTTTGGGTACGGAACCCTAAAAATCATGACCCAATTAATAAACAAAGATAAAACGAACAATAATTATTTTTAAAGTATTGAATTCTCCTTTTAAAAATGACGCTAAGTGCACACAAAGGGTATTTCAATTTATAGCGATAATTGGAGTGGAATAAAACAGGATTGTGGCTTGCAATATTAACTGCTGGTCTGAACAGAATAGTAACGAGATTCAGCTTGGCTGAGCCCTCTGCAAATTGTACGAGCTGAGAGCATGGACCAAGTTTTCATGAGAAACTATGCCTACGATGTTGGCTTTGTACTTGCATGAAAGTTGATGTAGAGGGTTTTAAATATTCTAGTCCCGTTGGTAATTGTTTTTATAACGTTATGAACCATCTTTACAATTCTCATTTAGATTGTCGTTTGTCTTTTTTTACGCCTCCGTAGGACTGCGTGTGAGTATTTAAATACCTATTTTATAACACTACGTTCTTATATTTTGGCTGCATATTGGTGATTTGACTTTTTTACACGCTGCTTTTGAGTAGTATCGTGGGATTTTCATTACCGACAGGCCTAAAAATCGAGGACTTGTGATTTTCTTTTATGTAATTATCTTCATCATTCTTTCAAATCTAATCCTAAGCAAGCAGACAATTCAAAAACCGATAATTTTCATCTCAAATATTCATGCAGACTCCGACTAAACGGGCCGAATAAATCGTCGCATATTCCCAATAGATGCTTCTATGCAAATTCAAGATGCACCGAGATATATTCAATATACGTTTGCGTGGCTTTGAGGATTGCGAATAAAATGTTACATGAACGAAGACATTTTGTTAATACGAATATGTATGTATGTCTGAAATATATCTTGCTATGCTTTGTGGAAATATCGGATGGGATTGAAATGAAAAGAGAAAATAGATATCTTATGCTGACTTTTAAAAGTGGATGATAAAATTCTTGGTTGATTATTAGTAAAGTTTTGTTTCTGTTAATTATGATTCGATTTATGATAAACTTTGTGATCTACCTTTTTTCGAGTCAATGATTGTTACATTAGTCTAGATATCTTCATTTTTCACATTGATCGTGGCTTAAATAACATTCTTTACATCTTCAAATGAGCAGTCCTAGGGACTTTGGACAGACCAATAAATGGGTTCTCGTCGGTACTAAAGGTCAACGCACTCTAATAAGCACTGCATCGCCGAATCATCATCACCTCATCTCATTTTACAACCTGATCCTGATGGACGATGATAACGTTACGATACTTATAAGTGTGCGTTGCAGTATGAAGTTTTAAGAATGGTGAACACAGATACATAAACTAAAACTTTTTTCCCGTAGGAAACTCAAGTTTTAGAACGCCATTTGCAACGATCCTTACGTCACAGTAAAATAATAAGCAGTAAGTTGGCTTCAAAAAAACGACCGAGACGCTCACGTAATTAACCGAGCGCCCTTTCCCTCGCGCGTTAGAATACTTCAAGGTGCGAACAGACTGAGAGTCGCGCGCGCTGCGTCACTTTCTTAACGATAAACCACACAGTATACCCGATAGTAGCAACCCTAGCCCTAATCGACAGTAGGCATTGAATTCAAGTACACATCCGAGTCACACTACTGCTTATCTTTTCACTGTTATTACGTATTCCTTTTGCCTGATTCCATACACCGACCACGTTCATACACCGAGTCCGCAATCCATGCAGTGATATAATTATACTTTATTTTCATGAACAGAACTATGAGCTCGCCTTCAACCTGTCAATCTACTTGGAGAAGGAGAAAGACTACATTCCATGGGGAGCTATCAACCCAGCGTTTACCTACCTCGACACCGTCCTCAGTGGCTCTCCCGCCCATGAGCTGTTCCAGGTATGAGGCAGTAAATTTTATACTATATTATTTTTTTCTTAGGTTACCATCGCACCTACAATCCCAAGAGGGGTGACTTACATACGTAAGTCCATCAATGCCTAGTTGTGGCCAAGGTTTTTTCAATAAAACGCTTTCTATTTGCAAGCCAATTCGAAATTTAAATAAAACCTTTGATAAGTTACCTCCTTGATCGCCATGTGTCAGAGTAAAAGATCGTTCCATTTTTAAATAACACGACAGATATGAGTTTACTATGTAATATATTTGGCCGCTAAACACGATAGAAATGGATTTTCATACAACTTTTGCCAGCCGCTGGTCGCATGTATCTGGCCAGTACAGGAAATTCGATTTATCACGAAAAAGGTTGTCAAAATAATGCTCAAATTTCCAAGCATGTTTGAGAAAAGGTGTCTTTATTAATATTTTGCCAGTTTTCAGCTTTTCTTATGTAAGTAATAAACACACGACAGACGTCTATATTACCCGAAAGAGTGTGTTCAATAAACTCATATTACGACTGTTATATTATATAAGTTTCATGCAATGGCGGAAGAGCCTATTCCCATTTATCAGCATTTCAGTCCGGGGTTAAGCCGAGCAGTCAGTGATCCCGGGCCATACCTACTTGGTTTCCAGGGTATAATTCGTTATCCAAAAGTTTGCCACAACTTTAAGTATATCGTCAAAGATTTGGATTCATGTTTATTCCAAGTTCTAACTGAGAAATTCCTCATTTAAAAAACGAATACCTACACCATGCAATATGCACAATCCTGCTCAGTAAGACATCAGAAATCACCTTCCAGAATTGGCTTCCCTGAACACACCTCTCAGCAAAATCATTTTAATTTCCGAAACTACTCTTCTTCCAGGAATACGTTCTTCACCTAACTGCTCCTCTATACGCAGAGCTTGGCTTCGACGCGACAGCTGAAGACGAACATGTTACTCCTTATCACAGAAACATTATCCTGGATCTGAACTGCCGTCACGGCAATCCGGACTGCATTGAAAAGGCTCAGGAGATGCTCGAAAGTTTCAGAAATAACCTGGGTAAGTATTTGGGGAAAGAAGAATAGTATCAAAACAGAAATTTCTGTAGAAAAACTTTTAAGTCCTCTTTGAAACTTTAAAATGTTTCAAGTCTTTGTTAAGGTCGGCCTTGCAATCTGCGTTAAGTACTTATGTACATGTTGCATGAGGGCCAATAGCAGTCATAGCCTAGTAGTGTGAGCGTCGGACTGCCAAGTCACAGGTTTTGATTTCGAAACCAAGATACGCAATTGCGTCTTGGGATACGGATCTCACGTCACATTAGCTTAATCACAATAATTCGTTGATGCCTAACACACGACACCACGAGTACGCGTGGACGAGCGGCGCCCGATGCCTCTCAAATCTCGTGAGAGTATCGCTATACAAAGCTTAAGCATCTTTCTAAACTGCATTGGAAATTATAGTAATATTTTATCAGTTCGACTTTACGAACTAAACTCTAAACATCTTCCAATTCCTATTTAGCCGTGCGCTTGAAACCTGACATTCAAACCCTGATCTACTGCTCCGGTCTCCGAGGCGGTAGCGCGGAGAACTTCAACTTCCTCTGGGACTTGTACCTGGCCAGCCAGGACTCCAGCGAGCAGTCTATCTTGCTGAATGCTCTTGGATGCACTTCCAATGAGGAGCGGCGTGCTTTGTAAGTCTTGCTGGCAGCACATAAGTAATATGTAATTTTTTCATTAAGACAAAGCTATCTTTATTGAAGTGAGCTTTAGAGCAGTGGTGGCCCAGTGGTGTCGGCCCCGACTTACAAACAGTAAGTCGTGGGTTCGAACCCAGACAGGCGCATTACTTTGTGTAATTTATTTCATCAGCACTGCTATCAAAACGGTGAAGGGCAACATCGTGAGGAAACCGGCATGTCCTATAACCAAAGAATTCGAAGACATGTGATATCTAGTAATCCGCAATGGGCCCGTGTGGTGGATTATAGCCCATTTCCTCTAGTAGAGAGGAGGCCTGTGTCCCAGAAGTGGGAACATTAATAGGCTGATGATGATGATCTTTATTAAAACAGTCGTATTATAGGGTATATAATATGTAGTTGTGTTTTATTGGCAGCATTATGACGCATTTGTGCAACTAAGGGTATGTTTTCAGAATCAGAATCAGAATCATTTATTCGTAAACATAGGTAATAATTAAAACAAGATCTTAAAAAATTAGGTAGTGCGCTATGTTTTGCCAATTGACATACAAATTATTATAACAAAAAAAAAAAAAACAACGATTATTATGATATTCTGAATTATTACATTAAATTAAACCAAAATAAAATTATGAAAGTATTATAGTACCTTATGATTGTATTAACACATGCAAATAAGTTAAATTTCAGTATTTATAATCAATTCCTTTTCATGTCAAGATTTTAAAGTTACACATGCAAACAGGTTAAATGTCATTATTCATAGTCAATTTCATTACATGTCAAAATTTAAAGTCAATTCAATTCGATTAGAGATAAATTTAAGATTAAAATTATATAAATGTAAAATATTAAAATTTATGTCAGTTACATGCAGAGATTCGTCATTAAGAAACTCATCTAAAGAATAATAACATTTTTCAAGCAGTAAAGTGTTAAGCGTTTTTTTAAACTTCTGCAACGGCATACATTTTATTTCATCGGGTATTTTATTATATATTTGGGGTGCAATACCAAAAAAGCTTTTTTTCATTAGAGCAGTTTTACATTTCACTAGGCACAGTTCATTAATATATTGTGTACGCATCGGAGTTTTTTTAACTGAACATAGTTTTCTGAATAAATGTGGATTTATTTTTACAAACAGTGCAGTTTCAAGGATGTATAGAGCCGGTAGAGGTAATATTTTTAACTTTTTAAAATATGGAATGCAACTATCAGTTGTTTTTAAACCACACATACATCGCAAACATCTTTTCTGCATTCTGAAAACAAGTTCCCTATTTGTATATTGTGTGTATTCATAGTGATACAAATACACCAAGTATAGTGCCAGCATAAGTTTTAATTTTATACCACGACGATAAGCGTAAACGAAATCTGCATATGATTATAACGTTCCTAATATTCTGTAAACCCAGTAAAGGTTGGTGGATGTCAAGTCTACGAATTTACAGTTCTAGGACATGCCAGCCATTTTGGTTACACATTATATTTGGCCTAGTTCATACACCGATACAGAATAGATGAACAAAAAAAGATTAAATGAAATAAATCTAGAAGAGCCCAGATCAAAAAAGGAAAAAAAACTGAACTCCGTATCTACAAGTCTATCTCGCAGATACTACAAGATAACGACCAATACTAGATAAGAACACGCACATACACACAACTTACATTCAGGATACATCGGAAAGTTTAATATCGGTAGCATAAAACTATATTGAGCAAACCTCGAGGTTATCTTTAAAGGAAATCTGATTGTGAAGTTAAGATTGAAATGTTTCGTAAACCGATACAATGTGTTGAATGATTGAAAATGATTGGGAAAAGTTTCAATCAATCAACTCAGCTTGTCATAGTTGACCCTAATTTTCACTTGCATCGGTGTAGGAAGACATCGTGAGGAAACCAAACCAGCATGGCTGAGAGCATTTTAAAGGACATGTAAAGCTAGGTCAGAGGCAAATGGGTGCCATAAAAACTCTGGTTAGGCACTAACCACAAAAAGAAAAAAAAGACAGTTAACCTGCATAATTGAGTTTAATTTAGAAGAAATTCAAATAGACATTCCTTAAGAGGGCCCTTCCCGGACCGCGTTTCGTCAACGCGAGCATGATCGAAACGCTTGTTGTTTCATCCAGAGCCACAGCGGTGGTATTCTTTCAACTCCCCTGTCTTACCTAGCCCGAACCCGCACTACTTGCCTCCCGCGTACCTCATACCGCATAACGCGAGGACATTGAACGAAAAATATAGTTTGAAAATTTATAAAACTTGTTCGAGGAAATACGTGTTTTTGAATTAGTCTTACAAGTATGTGAAATAAATATTTGTTCTTTAGAATCTCCACTACATTTGCAAGGCTTCTATTAGGATGTTTTCTTTACTTTTACAGTTTTTATGTACATTATAAACGGCCAAAGTCGAGGTAAAAGTTGTGCAAAACAGCAATTTTTGGGGGCTTAAACTGAATTTGTCTCTACAATTTTTTATTTTCTGCTTCGATAGAAGCCTAGATATAGTCCACAAAAAAGATATATGTCTAACAACGGCATAATCACGCACGAGCTATTGTCAAAATTCTCGCGAAAAGTAAAATTAATTCTCGGATTTTCCGCTCTTATAAACAGTTTTCAGATAAATTAATGCATAAAACTGATAATGATCAGCTTCATTATTTAAAATTTAACTTTATCTTATATGGCCAGATGCAGAGGTAAATACTACTGGTATTTACTTGCATCCATTTTACATGGAGCGACTGCCTATCTGACCTCCACAACCCAGTTACTACTGGGTAATACGATACCCCTTGGTGAGACTCCAACCAGCTGATATAATGTTCTAATAATAGCATTTTGTTTTCCACCAGCTACCTGAGCCAGGTCATCGACGACAGCTCTCCAGTGAGGGAGCAGGACAGACATACTATCTTGGTCTCTGTCACAAACGCAGGCCCTAACAGCACGGAGGCAGCCCTAGACTTCGTCGTTGAAAACATGGATAAAATTCAACCCAGGTAAAAATAAGTAACAAAAATTGTAAAGTTGAATTCTTTAGGTTTTTTTCTGGTGGAAGCACTTCTAACACAGTGTTTTCAAAGGTAGCAGAAACCAAAAAGCAACCTTTTAGTAGAGAGAATAAAGATCACTGTGACTTTTAGACTGTTATGTCATTAAAGAATTACAGAGGGTAAAATTATTCTCCACAGCATAATAATTCTGGAGACGTTGTGACTGTGACTGTAGCTACATTTAATTTTCATCTTTGTTTCGACAATTCAAAAGCGCCTGGAACTGGCCTACTTGAAATAAATGCTTTGATTTTGATTTTTTGATTTTGTTAGAGGTATTTTAAGTAGCGTCATAAGAGAAATATTACAGTAATTCACCTATTTATTTTTTGTTTGAGTTTTTTGAATCAAGAAGAGTGAGAAGTTTTTCTTTTCTTTTCATATCGATGGTACGACTTATAAGATTGCAATGAATTAAATGTGAAAGTAGCTAAGTCTAGTCTGCTCGTCTATCTGTAGTTACTAGGTACCTAACCTTACCTTTTAGACAACCACGCGGGCGAGCAAATTCGAGTTTAGGTTACAAAACATAAGAACAAATTATTTAAAAAGAAAATAATGTGGATCAATAATTTAAATCGATTTCTTTCCCACAGAGTGCAAGGTTTGACCGGTACAACCAACATCCTGAACGCTTTGGCCAGGAGACTTACCACCGAGGCTCATTCCGAAAAGGTACGTAGATACTTTTCCAAGAGAGAAATTGGATTTAAAACAAGAAACAATATCACGCATGCTATCCCCAAAATAATGGTTGGTGTTTTAAATGGAGGCGAACCTGTCGCTTGTTATCGACAGGCTAACACAAATCTAGAGTCCAGGCTACTAGTGAGAAATTCCTGATGGAAAATCGATTTACATATAGCTCCACCCAATATGCTCATGCAATTACAAAAAAAAAAAACGATATGAAAGGTTTTTTTTATTTGTTTATTTATTCATTACAACGGTATACACCAGTAACAGTAATTAATAATTTTTTATTTATTAATTATGATTTATGCTACAATTTCATCTCGATAGGTACAGCATGAATATAATTATATGAAAAAATAAAGAAAATACATTTTGGTTACAAATTTGTAAGACATACTGGACATACAATTATTCAAATACAATGGTGTCGATTCTGTTGTGCACAAACTAAACTTAATTAAAGCTATTGCTGTCTTTTTCTCTCTAATAAAACGAGAAAGAGACGGACGTAATTTAGAGCTGTCAAATTTAGTTGGAACTAATATTTCTACACAAATGAAGGGTGCACGTAAAAACATGTCGACTAAAAACACGGTGAAGCGCAAGGCATAAACTAGTTTGACATCTCTAACTTAGTTCATAGCTATAGCCGTCCTTTTCTTGCACTGCCTTTTAGTAAAAGATAGCAATAGCCTAAATTAAGTTTAGTTTGTACACAACAGAATCGACACCAGAGTCTTTCACAAAATCACGAGCACAAGTAATTGACGTGTTGGATGACAGATTTAACCAAATTATTAACATAATTTGGTTGATTTGGTTGAATCTGTCATTCAACACGTCACAATCGGGTAGGTCAAAAATAAGGGCATTGATTGCGCTGTGCATGCGACACAGGGGAACACAGGAGAATGTGCACGGAACAATGTGTGGATGAACAGCGGGCCTAAAATGGCCGCTTTATCAGAATCATAATAAATGAATCACGTTAAAAAAAATAAACTAACAGAAATAAGACTCCCAGGTTGTGGGAAGATCTGATATTGAAAACCTATAATGCACTGATATGACGAATTGACCCGACGATGAAATCGACGACTAGACGAATGACCCGAAACGACCCGACGACGAAATCGACGACTAGACGTTCGCCTAGTCATTGATTTCGTCGTCGGGTCGTTTTCGGGAGAATCTCAAGAATGGGTTTTCGGGTCGAATGATCCGAAAACCCATTCTTGAGATTCTTCCAAAAACGACCCGACGACTTCTTCTTCTTCTTCTTTCTTTATTCTTCTAGTTTGACATGCAATTGTTAGAGACATTTAATATGGTGACAACTAAAGTCATGAGTCAAGTCAAGAGGAGCTCGTGGCTAAATAATAACAGCCACTCTGGTCGATTTTCTGGTCTGTTAAGCCGGGCTTGCCTAGGTTGGTCCGTGGATGGGAGACCACACATTACATACCGAGTTTCCTCCGTGCCTCGGAAAGCACGTTAAGCCGGTGGTTCCGGCTGTCAATTGTAGATCTTTGACAGTCGTTAGGTAGGCAGAGGCCCGAAAGTCTGACAACCAGTCTCACCAAAGGGCATCGTATTACCCAGTAATAACTGAGTTGTGGAATTCAGATAGGCATTCGCTCCATTTAAAATACTGGTATTTAGCTGCATCCGGTGAGACTGGAAGCCTACCCCAACATGATTGATAGGTCAGCCAGATGATGAACTTTAATCATCCGTTGTCGCCGAACAAATTCATTTTACAATTGACACACACACTCGTACACACGCACATACCGCTTACATACGTACTACACACACTTGCACGTATTCAATTATAAAAATTATTGTAGTATAAAAAAAAAATTGTACTAGTTTACTGTAACTTTTGTAAGGAACAGGGACTGTTAATCCATAAACAGGTTATTCTGAAACTATAACTCTGTGTATGCTCATGTACTACAATCTCCTTTTTATATATGAAATAAATTTATTGTTATTATTATAATAAACTAAATGTTTTCTTTCCTCAGGTCGACCAACTGTACAATAATCACCAAAGCATATTGACGGCTGGTGAGTTGGCTTCAATCAGTTTCATCAGAGAGAACATCGCAGCCTCCATTACATGGCGCAAACAAAATGTAGAGGATGTAGAATCCTGGCTTACCATCAACTACGGAGCGAGTGGCGCTCCTGCCCTTGTATCAGGCTTTATACTTCTAATTTCTGTTGTAGTGACCATTTTCAATTATTAATAAGTTTTATTTTTATCTTCTACGTTTTATTTAGCTTCGTTATTTTCGAAAAGTTCTTAGTTTTAACTGTTTAGAAGAATATCAATCCCAGATTTATTATTATTTATTTATGCTAAAAAGGCTATTGTCTTTTATCATTAGAGACAATGTGTTCTTGTGAGTTTTCTCGTATTTTGTACTTAATTTTCTTATTAATAGAAGGTCAATAATTATGCTATAATATAATAAGCACTAGTCATGATTTTAACACTTTTTGAAGAAGCTATTTTGAATGTGGAAGTACAGTTATAATTTAAGTACAATAAGTATAAAAATCTTTATAATTATGTATTTTTTATATGACAATATTGAAGTACAAAAAATGTTTTACTAGTGTTTGATATTTACTCAAGCTGAAACGGATGAGACTAAGGTGTTTTTATGTAAATAAGATACTTTAAGATATTTATATTTTCTTAAATATATTTTTATACTATTGACGTCGATGCCATGTTTGTTACAATAAAAATATTTTGATAAAATTATGTTTTTTCGTCATAACTCCCAGTAATTCCCGTAGTGTTAGTCCATCTCGTTTCTCACAGGCCCAGTTATATTAGATACTTTATTACACGCAATACACACACCAATATAATAAGCCTACAATAGTCCCACAGTTGGTCCGTCTCTCTATGAAAGGGAGTACGGGAAAACGCACGTTAACGTCAATAAAATAAAGATCAATTTCTGAAAGACCCTGCAATGTTGTGAGCTTTAATTTAAAATAAGTCTACCTACTAAGGCAGTATTACTCACTGACATATGCATCATTCATCAGTTCCTTCTCAAATAAAATACATCATAGGTAAGTCCTCCTATCCAAACACTTGAAAACTTCAAACATTTCTGAGTCATCTTGGAGCTCTGTAATCTAAAAGTATATTGCTCAACAAAGATAATCCAAAATGGATGGTCACTATGATACGCTGTTTTGTACACTTGAAGCGCAAATTATGGTAACAGTCATGAAATTATTTTTTGGATATTTCTAATCTAATAATGCAGTTTGGACCACATTTTTAGAAGAGCAAAAACCTTATTAATATTACCATTTTAACAAGGAACAATTAAATATTCATTAAAATTAGATTAGATTTATGAATGTGGATGGAGCAATATGAGTAGAAACATGTAAGGTTCGTGGTAGATGGAGTTCTAAAGTTTCTGCCACCCCCATCTAAAAAAACGGCGAATTTATGTATGTGTTTAGGTAATTAAGTTTAAAGAGTATGTACGATATGAGGTATTTTAATTTTATTCGGTCTTAAAATGTGACCCAAATTGTTACTATCGGAGACTCATACAATAAATAATTCATTCAGTAAACTTAAAAAATATCATGAAAATTACCAACTATGAACGAAAATAAATGAAAACTTTTTTCTATTTTTCTATAAGTTTTCATTTGTTTTTGTACTGTGTTATGGCTGTCCATAAAAATAATCGTCACCATTCAAGTCGGTTACTAAACGTGCAACGCACTGTAAATATTTTATCTCGGGGTTTTCACTGCCCATAGAACGACAGAATCAATTTTACACAATACCAGTTTAAGAAGAATCTGATCAGTTATTTTTAGGTCATCGACGTAAACGCTTTTGCGTAAATTCGATGAAAAATCACCATCGAAAGTGTAGTTAAAATGGGGCTATTTAGTTTCGTGTTTTTAATTACAATAGTGTTAGTTTTAAGTAAACCGATTGATATTAATCATATTAAAAAGAATGAAGTGACTGAATTAAATATAGCAACAAAAATCTTGGAAGTGAATAATAGTAGTAATAATTTTTCTGCAGAATTTAGAAATGATGCAGCTTTTGTGAATCAAATTCGTCCTGGAATGTCTGTTACTTCAACCACCGTAGAAATTGATATTAATGGAGACTCATTTACTGGAAACGCAAGAATTGTCGTGTCTATAACTGATACCGACACCAGAGATGAAGCTGTCAAGTTCTACTTTGCTGATTTGAGTATACAATCTGTGAGGTTTTCTATACTTACTGGGTCCAATCTACATGAACCTGCTAACGTCGATATTGATGAAGACGAAGGCACTTTAGAGATAGAACCTGGAATACCTGCTACACATTACACGTTTCATATTGAATATGAGGGATCTTTTGGTGTGGCTGGCAGAGGATTGTACCTGGGGCATTATGGGGACGGACTGTGAGTACTTATTTCATTTGTGACAAACATTTGAATTCTTCAAAATTGTTTTGACCGAATGTTCTAAGATTTTGTAGAGGTTTTACTCCACATGGTATTGCTTAAATTATTGTTCTGGTTATTGCTGATTTTGATCTCGGCTGTAATTTTTAGACCTTTAGCAGCAGTCAAGGGTGAAGCCCTAAAGTTGAGCTATCAGTTTTCGTATCTATATCATAATTATATATTACCTAGTAAATAGGGTCAGTGAGACATCTTAGGTGTTTTGTGGGTCAGAAAGAAGAGATAATCACTTCAGGTAGTACTTGGTATTTAGTTGCATCCGATGAGACTCCACCACTCGACAAGCCGACCCCGAGTCAGTTGGGAAAAATCTAGGTAGATGCTTTTTATAATTTTATTTTACCCTTTTGGAAAGGTTACAGACTAATGACATTATAATAATGTGTTCCGTTAAGCAAAAGTTACTTCCTAAATTAATATCACAAACTTTTAAACAAAAATCTAGTATTGTCAAACACATAACACACACGCACGCACACGCACATAATGATGATTGCGATCGAATATAAAGCATTTACTGATTTAACAAAATAATACTAACTGGAGTTGGGACAGCAATGTTTGAATCCTATTCTATTTATGGTACATTAGAGCCGATTTCGACATTTCTGCCATTTTCAAAGTGTTATTACAACACGACTTTTTTATAAATGATAGTGGAGAAGAAGGCAGCAGAAGGGTTAAAGTTACCCAAAGGGCAATGGAGAGGGCTATGCTCGGAGTTTCCTTGCGCGATCGAATCAGAAATGAAGACATCCGCAAGAGAACCAAGGTTACCGACGTAGCCCGAAGAATTGCCAAACTTAAGTGGCAGTGGGCAGGGCACATTGCTCGCAGAACGGATGGCCGATGGGGCCAAAAAGTTCTGGAGTGGCGACCACGAACCGGAAGACGTTGCGTTGGAGGGCCTCCCACTAGGTGGACCGATGACCTGGTGAAGGTTGCGGGAATCCGCTGGATGCGAGTCGCACGGGATCGTTCAATGTGGCGACACTTGGGGGAGGCATATGTCCAGCAGTGGACGTATTTCGGCTGAAATGATGATGATGAATTTAAAAAATGATATTGGAGAAGAACTATATTAACAAAGGCTCCACAAAATATAATGGAGCTAAATAACATCTCAAAAGAAGCAGATTAAATTATCTAAGCTTTTTGAAAGCTTATGTTAATGTGATATATTTTTGAGTTTCATTGTGAGGCTCTGTTTGCCTAGGTTTTCTGATCCGCTTGGATTGCATTATTGGTTGCGGGAAAAACCTATCGGATGTTTTTTGGCTATATTTTGGGGAGGCTTGTGTCCAATATTGGAATGGTGAGTGTTTTATTTGAATTTTAATGATAATAATAAAAATAAATAAAATAAAATAAAATCAATTTAATTCAAGTATCACTGACTCATAATAGAAATACATAACACAATCACACAGTCACATTACATACACAACATTAAATTCAATCCAATTAATAACAATTTCATTTACTTCATTCAATTACTTTACATTATAATAAGTCAAACACAATCAATAAAAATAAATAAATCAATCATATAATGTCAATACTTCGTTTGCTAAAGCAATGTTCTAATCACCGGAAGGTTTCATAAGTAAAATTATGCTGTTACTTTCAGACACGGAAGTGTCCTTCGTACTTTTTTACTATAAGTACCTAAATCTTAAAAGACGACCAGATCCCGAAATGATTTCTGTTTAGTTTCACTATCAGGGCGAAGTTGTCTGTAGGGATGTATTCGTCATTAATTAAGACCCACTGCAATTTTCATAGCAACACAAGCAAATTCTTTTAGACATTTTTACCTAATTGTTTTCATTTAAATTACTTTTTAAGATGAGATGAAATGAGTTAAAATGATGAGTTTACATTACTCCCTAGTGTCATTGAGTAGCTAGTTCAAAAAAAAAAATTCAGAGCATTTATTTCAAGTAAGTAAAAAAGTTAGAGGCATTTTTGAATTGTCGAAACAAAGATGAAAATTTAATATAGCTACAGTCCCAGTCACAAGACATAAAAACTGTGAAAGTACTGTACGTATAGTTGCCCATTCCCTAGCGTAGATCTCTATGGAGAAGAACGGGCAAGAAATTCCATGGACACTCTTGTAAACCAGAATATTGTTACAAAATCTTGAATCATTTTTTTTGAGACTATCACCCCAAATAGGCCATACGAGGTCTTGCGGTGTTTAAAAAATCTTACTTAAAAAATAGGTGCTCATCAATCTCTCGTCTCAGTTAGACTTTATTTTTGAACTCATTATGAAAGTAGTTCTTAGTTTCGGTAGTACGGCCATCGGGCAATCGTTCTTACGGGCCAACGTTCTTCGGGCAATGGATATTTCAACCAATAGTTCAGTGGTCAAACGATCATTCGGGCAAACATTTTTCAAACAAGAGAACTTTGGGCAAACTTGACGTACTCCTACGAGCTTTACCATGGTTTAGTTGATTCACCGGTAAATATCATTGACCGATGGCATTTTATCGCAATACCGTGGAGCCGAACCGGGCTGTCGGCGTTGTTTGAAGTACATCCCAGGATATAAAGTAAAAGCCTTTATAGGTTCGGTCGTGTTACCTACATAGTTATTACTATTTGCTCTTCGGAAAGGGAAATGTGATATATATTATTTAAAAGGAAATAGTGCAAATCAAGGTTGATGAATCAGGTATCAATAACGGTAGAGCGGCTTTAGAGCAACTCCATTGCATGCATAATTACATAAAATCACCCTCAAAACCACTCCATTGCATATTTTAATTTTATACAAATCCTTTGATTTGAAAGTCAATTGTGATTTTGTCACAGTTTTGTTAAAATAATAGTCTCTTATGTAATAATATAACACATATTGCAGTATGTTTACATATTGACAGTTTGCACAATCTCAATATATCTAACGATAAGTTTATATTTCCAACGAAACTCGAATTCCATCTTCAATTTTATCTTTTTAAACCCAGTTGAGACATTATCGCCACCATCTCATATCTCTGGAGACGTTTCACGATTAAAATTTTTCATGTCTTTCTCATCGCATCGGTCCATTTCTTTTAAGTCTGTACGGCGACACGACGCATGGGAGTGTGGGGAGTGAAGTGAACGGCCATTAAAACCCCATTAAAAATGGCCCGGACTAGATTCAAGTGGAAGTGTATATTATTTTCGTTCACAATCCTTTTAAACGTGTTCACAAAATCGTTACCGATAAACAAGGAACTATTGTCCTTAAGTAACACAGACACCATTTTTAAAAATTCGGAAGCTCCCGTTGTGGTTGAACCTATAGAAGGGTTTCCCATAACTTATAGTGAAACAACAGATGAAAATGTGACTATCGTGGAAGTGCCAGTGAATACAACTCGTGATTTCATGTTCAGACAAAATGTTAGACCTGGTCAGACAGTACGAAATTATGCGTTAGAAATAACAATCAACGGGGATTCATTTAGTGGTCGTGCTGTTATTGATGTTGTCTTAACCGCGGCGACGAGGGAAGATGAAATAGTCTTTCACATTGATGGTCTAAATATAAATTCTGTGAAAGTAGGAGTATTATCGGCTGTAAACGTCTTGGACGCCGACTTCGATATTGACGATCAAGAACTACTGATCTTCCCTCCGATTGTTGCTTTAACGTATTATGTTGTTATAGAGTATAGTGCAAGTTTTGCGACGGGCGGGCTTGGTCTTCACTTGGGACAATACGATGAACAGTAATAACTTATTTCAATTACCTATTTACTTTTTTGATTTAGATGCCGTAGGTTTCACTGTCAGATAACAAGCCTTTCATAACTTCACTACTCGCTGTTTTCGCAAAAGGGTTGGGCGTTTTTTAGAAAAAGACCAAAATGCAGCGGTTTGTTGTAGTATCTACTGTAATATTTGTTCCTGAGATAAAATTATCTGAAGATTGGAAAATTGCCTTTATACGTATTGTTGTAAACTAAATTTGTCAATCATAGAAAAGCAAAAACCATATACAACCGACCAAGGATCGTAGACATAATATTTTTCAATTCGCAATTTTTTATCTTCCTTTAATTTTGTGGGGTCGGCTTCCATTGTAACCGGATGCAGCTGAATGCAATGATTTTACATGAAAAAAAAACAGCCTATCTGTCTCAGTATAAAAAGATGGACATTAATATCGGCGGATCGACCTCGATAAATTGTACCTTAACCTTCGATCGACCCGTCCGGCTGTTATTACTTTTCCAGAGGCCTTTCCGGTAACCTGTTTTTATTTTTAGGACATACGTGGCCATGAATCTGCATCCAACATACGCAAGACGTGTGTTCCCTTGCATGGACGAGCCTACCGAGCTGTCTGGTGTAACCTTCACGTTCAACAACTTAGAATATACACATGTAGTGTTGAATTCTCAGTTGGAGGAGGGTAGCGCGTAAGTACTCCTAATTCAATGCTATTTTTCATAGGAACATTAAGGTTTTATTTCATGTCATTCTCTTTTTTCTTCAATTGATGATTCAGTTTTTGTCCGACCAGAACGTAGCGACCTGGAAAGCTCTGTCATTTGCCTTATTCAAGTGCTGGAGGGTGCAGTTAGTTGTGCACGATGTGCTGGAGAGAAGGAAACTACCCCCTGGTCACGAACTGCAGTGGCCGTTATGGAAATCTTTAAACCGACTGCGGGCTCCACTTTGCCGGTGTAGATCAAATCTGTCAAGATGGGGTATAATTGATCCATCTTAAACACAATGCGAATCTGGAGCCCCAACACAGGATATGCCACACCTTCATATCAATATTTTTTAACTTTACTGACCAATTTCATTATTCCAGGACTCAATTCCGCCCATTGAACGGGCCGCCACATCTATGGGGACTGATAGCTCACAATTTTGCCAGTATTAACATGCCGGTGACAAATGTTTGGTTTTTCGGAAGATCAGTTTCCGGTAGTCAGGAGGGTCAAGCTTCAGTAGCTATTAACTCCTTTTACACCAATTTGAATGAATGGACTAACAAGGAATACACAGAAATTGTCAACGATCAACGTGGTACAATGAATATCGTGGTGGTTCCAGACGTGGCTACGGATTGGCACGCTCTTTCTTCGGTTGCCATTTGGTGAGTCTTGAATGAACCAGCATTCGAATGTACTGAAGTTAAATAAGTGTTTGCCATTACAATTTGCCTGGCAGTGCAATTTCAGGCGCCAAGGCAGGGTTTCGTCAGGGCCGGAAAAACATTGTTTGCATAATTTTTTGGTGCACTTGTACACGCTTACCAGTTTTATCGGACGCACAATCTTCTTGATGTGACTCTTGTTCACGTAATTCTATATCTACAAAGTTCAAGGTCACGACCTTGAACTTTGTAGATATAGAATTAGCCATAATGGTAGCACCATTGGTATTAATCTATTTGAGAAATTTTCATTCAGATTTTTCTCCAAATACTTCACCGGTTATTATATGAGCATGGATGTTTTCAGGGAGCCTTACGTATTCATGGAACCGGTCGGCTCAGTGAAACAGAGGAGTATAGGCTTACCGAAGTTGGCAGAAGCAATGGCCAGGCAATGGTTCGGATACGTGATCTTCCCGCAGAACTGGCGGTACGAATGGGTCGTATCAGGCCTGGCTTCGTATGCAGGCTGGGAAATGCTGAGGATGGTATGTTATGAAAATCACTTGAGGATAATAGCACTTTTTTTTGGTTGAAAAGTCTTCGGTGTCAACAAAGCGCAAATAAATGTATCAAATGTATCAGAAAACCAGCGCTGTGACGTTTTTTTAAATGTTACTGCACCATGTTGAGATACGCTTTATATCTTCGAACAGGACTAATTTCGTTTTTTTATGCTTAATTTTAAATTATAATTTAGTTTTATTGATATTTTAACCATTTTTTGGGTGTTTTGTCCTTTGCGGGCTAATAAATGCTTTTTCTTTTATTTATTTCTAAATGATAACTGTAGACTTATTTGTCCATTAAAAATAGACAAATAATAAAAGCAGCGGTGGCCCAGTGGTGGCGGCCCCGCGACTTACGAGCAGTAAGTCATGAGGCTGAACCGAAACAGGCACATTACTTTGTGTAATTTATTTCATCACCTTTTTTCCTCCACCGTTTTGAGAGCAGTCTCAAAACAAAACATCGTGAGGAAACCTAAGGAGTATGTCCTAGAACGAAAAAATCGAAGACATGTGACATCTACTAACCCGCATTAGGTCCTTGGTGGATTATAGCCCATTCGCTCTCATAGAAAGGAGGCCTGTGTCACAGCAGTGAAAACATTTTAGGCTGATTAGGCTATGCTGCTTAAGCTAGACTTTTATTACTAGTGTGTCTACCAAATAGATAAAGAATTGACGCTCAATATACTTTCTTACAGTTCCAAGGGGATGGGATGGGCACAGACACCACAATGCTTGACGTCAACACCTTATTCACGACCGAAGTCATACAGGAGAGCTTACTCCGTGATTCCTACCTAACTTCAGGAGTGTTAGAACCAGGAGACGATTTGTTTGATGAAGAGGCAATTAGAGAACATATAGGCGTGAACGGAATTATGAAGTACAAGGCTCCGGCACTGATGAGGATGATGAGGGTCGTCCTCGGCGATCCAGACCATGACTACATTCAAATGGCAGCGAGTGCACTTGTGAATGGGCTGTAAGTCTTATAAGAACTGATTATTATTTTTGATCATCTTTATCAAATATGTTTTCCATCCGTTTTTCTATGTATGCTTAAATACAATTACATAGTAGTATATCAATGTTGAACTAGGATTTGATTGGTAGTTTAAAAAATAAGGAAAAAAAATGTTTGTACCTTATTTTTGGTTTTACATTTTTTAAACCCCTTTTAAATTAAATTAGCTATCAAAACTCTAAAGATATGCTGAGTAGCGATATTTAAACCCGATGAAAAATAATACAAAACTAAACATATTTTTTATCAACAAAAACCCAATCATGTAACATGAAAATCAAGTGAAATTTTTAAGCATCCCGGTTGACAAAAAATATGATATTCCACGAAGAATGTGCAAAAAATTCAGTGAGGTTCATAAATAGCATAATTTGCCAATAATAAATTAAATAAATAAATATTTATTAATTATTATTATATGGCTTCCTCATGAATTGGCGAGAAGAAACACACCATCGTGAGAAGTGGAAGGAATGTGGGGTGGCCTTTGCTCAAGCAAGATAATAAAGGGTAACTGAAAAAAAAAATGAAATGACAGCGAAATCAATTTATATTTTTTCGAATTTGAACTGTATTTATATGAAAATATGAATTACGTACGTCAGTTTAAAAGTAACGATTCTTTGAAAAAAAAATACATTTCAAGAGCTTCACAGTTTCTCTTACGTACCTACGTACTATCCGGAAAATAAATCATCTTAGACATCAACATTAAGATCTGTCAGAGACACTTATAGTCCATTATCAGTTGATAATGGATTGTGAGTGTCAGATTTATCATAATATTAACCTTATCATAGACATATCGATCACCGAAAATGTGAATGCTCAATGCGTGAAAAACTAAAATATTGTGTTTTTCATATTTAACCTTGTTAACTAAGAGAAATAAGCATGTTTTTAACTGGGGGTAAAGCGACATTTCAACCGCCAGAGAAAGAAGAATTATCACAAATGCATTTGCAGCCAGCATCATTCTGATAGCAGCTTTGTCCATCTCTTTATAATTATGTTAATTTAGTCAAGAGCGTGGGCTTCGTTTGTATAGCTTTCTCCTTATTTCCGATTATAAAAACTACTATCTCAATCTAACTTGACCATAACATAATCATTGTACAGCAGGCCACTGCTGGCCATGGTCCTCTCCAATGTCTCTTTATCTCAATCATCGGGCACTCCGATTCAGCTACCGCCAACTTCCCTATAGTGACCAATCTTCCTACTAGTTTGCAGGTTTCTTACTTCAAGCTTGTTAATTCTCTGCTTTTTAAACTTTGGCCAGTAAAATTTGATGCAAAGTCATTTATTTTTAATTCTGATAAATTAAAACTGTTTTTTTCCTACTTCTCCTCTATACTTTTCCGATTAATTTTGTTACGGGATCCAAGACAGTTAAATTCACGCGCTTTTCTGGTGGTCGCCACTGTTGATTCTGGCTTTCAGGAGTTACAGTGGTTTGGGAATAGAGTGGCGGGCTTGTCCCAAAAAAAAAAAAATTAAAACTCTGTTTCTATGCAGCACAGCAAAAAGAAGCAGATGCAGAATGTACGTAAATATGCAACATTTACACCAAGTCTACACCAATATTCGATACGGGTTTCACCCCTCTATGGGGCATCCTCAGGAAATGTAAACTCGACAACCTCTCGGGCGCGAAACGACATCGAGTCCACGTCTTCTTTTGCATAAAATTTGACTGACATGAATTTCGTCCAATTGCTGAAATCCTATCTTCTTTCCCAGGGCGCTAGAATGGGTGACCACGCTAAACTTCATAGACGCTGTGAACAGCGAATGGTTTGGAACGAGTCATACCAGTGTGATAGACGATGACTTCGACGAGTACTTGAACCCGTGGATTCAAAATAATGGTTACCCTTTGATACGAGTTACACGTGTACGAGGCTCTGGAGTGTTGCTTACTCAGGTGAATTCATATTAATTTCTGAAGCAAAATTTTTGGGTCGTCATTGCATATTTTTATTAGTTATCCCGTTTTGCCCCACTCCTGAGCAAAGGCTTCCCCCCATTCCTTCCACTTCTCACGATGCTGGGCTTCTTCTTGCTAATTCGCGAGGAAGCCATCCAAGATGTCCCGCCATCCTCTCCTTGGTCTGACGCGACCCCGTCTAGCTATCTCAGGCCCCAGTCTTGCGATATTCGGGCATATTAATTGCTTATATGTACTAATAACTAATAAAATTGAACGCGATCAGCACATCTGAACAGTTTACGAGAGTGTCAATATCTCATAGCAATTATGATACTTACAGCTCTTGACCGCAGTTTAGGTGTCCTAATCACGATCAGTTTCGTTGGACATTGGTGAAATTTGTCCTAAATAATACGACCAGCACCTGTAGTGTTACCATTGTACACACAAAGTGCTTAACAGGACAATTATAAATTAAATTAAACTAACTATAAACTTGAAAAATGGCGTCAAAAAACTTCCTCAACGCTGACAACAAGTAATTCTCCTACAGACTGGCAGCGTTACTGCGCTGTATGTCAACGCCTTTGGCCATGGTAAAAGCCATTGTAGAAATGAAAGAAATTAAAAACAAAATTATATAGTGTGGTGAGAGTTTAACGTTTGTACGTTAAAAAATAAGAATATTCCATTATCATCGCTAAGTACATTCACAAGTGGTTATGCAACAAATGTACATGGAGCATATTACCGTGAAATAGTCTAAACTGATGCGTATTTAAAATTGGTCTCATATGAACTGTTGTAATCTTTTGCAGGAACGTTTCGGTTTCTCTAACAAGCCATTCATTCCAATGAAAATACCAATCACTTACACTACCAGCATTGAACACAACTTTGAAATAGAAAGAATATATCCAGTGGAAATGTTTGACCAATCTCACAATTTAGTCTTTGCTCTCGGCGACGAAGACTGGGTCCTGTTCAACATCCAGGGGCAAGGTAAGATATAACATTTTATACTTGAAACATTGAAACAACTGGGGTACTATTAATAAATGTGTTAGAAACGGGATACCCCAAGGTAGCCAGGTTATCAGCAAAATTCTAAATGTCATGCGTTTGTGAATAATTCCCGCGTCACACACATACAACTTAAACAGCCCCGCAATTCGTAAAAAAGGCAGGTTTAAGATTTAAATGGCTGTAATGAAAGGATCGTCCTGCTGTTGGTTCCTACTGTGGACGCTTTTGTTGATAACACTTATCCTGGCTTCATCTCGTTTTTGCATCAGAACGCTTCTGGCGTAGGTATACGTTTAAGTCTCAATACAGCCACGGAATACCTTTCACCCACATCATTTTAGGCTTTACAGTGAGCATTTTCGTTTATTTATCGGTATTTCTTAAATTAAGTCTCCAGAAATACAATATCATTAAGACTTTTCAAAGATTGTTTTTTTAAACTCATCAGGTTACTATCGCGTCAACTACGAGCTTGACCTATGGGATATAATCATAGAAGCTCTTGAAGAACCAGAGGCAAGGGAGCAAATTCATCCCCTCAATCGTGCAACTGTAAGTATCATAACCTTTGAGGTAAGGTAGCTGTAGTTAGTGTAATACTGTTCTGAAAATGTACTGAGAAAATGGTTTGAAATAAGAAGAGCAGTAATTCTCACTATTTAACACGAGTATCTTGCTTTCTCTTGTACAAAACTTCCCCTCAAAATAATCTGTGGCTTTAATAACCTGTTAAACTAACAATAAATATATTTACGGGACTCCTGTGCTACGCATTTGCATTTGTATCTACTTACCATCATATAACGAATTATATATTATTCTCAGCTCATAGACGATGCTCTGAACATAGCCAGAGCAGGAAGGTTAGACTATGACTATGCATTCAGATTAGTTCTAACCATGGAACATGAAACTGAATACGCGCCGTGGAAAGCCTTTGTAAGAAACATGGACTTCTTAAGGAAACGCTTGGTAGCCTATGTTGATGACGACGAAGATTTAGATCCAGACATTTATTTGGTAAGTAGGTAGGATTTATCACTGACATATATCATGACTATATTTGCGGAATAGGTTAAAAACACGACCAAAAAATTCATTTAAAAAATGTTCTGTTGTATTTCTTCAGAGAATGGTTCGAAGGACAATACATGCTTTTGAAGATCAAATAGGATTCTATCCTGATGTGGCTACACTTGAGCCAGTGATGCAAACGCTGACTCGAGGCCTGGTGATGGATCACGCTTGCAGAGCCCGCTACCAGCCTTGCATAGCTGCTGCCGTAGACTGGTTCTATGACCCCAACAATGCTGAAGTAGTGTGAGTATTCCGAAACGCATTTGACTGATGCATAACCTACATTATAGCAACACCAACTTTTGCCTGCATTGCATGTAGGTTCACCCAGTTTGTGTCATCTCCTCTTGAACTCACGTAGTTACAGTATGATTCTTTCTACCTTCAATGGTCCTGATATTTCCTGTGTGTCGAATGCGACAGCAGGCGGCAAATGCAAACCATGTCCTAAATCGGGGTTCTGTCCCCACGTGTGTGCGGATGCGGGGCGAGTCAGTGGTGGACATTTCGTTCGCTAGCCCCGCTCTGTCATCGCGTGTCATTGACTGGCGTGTTATGGAGGGGGTGGAGACCTATTCCGACCACCGGTACATCCGGTTCGACGTCGACGTCGACGTCCTCAAGCGCGCCGGTACAACAGGCCCCGAGTGGTCCGCATTGGGCGCTGAAGCAGCTGGACCGGGAGCTCCTCCTGGAAGCTTCGATCGTGCAGGCCTGGGTGACATCACCAGACAGGCCTGCCGACATTAACAATGAGGCAGGGTGGTTCCAGGAGGCCATGTCCGACATCTGCGACGTGGCAATGCCCCACGTTCGGCCAAGAAGCACCCGGCGTCAGGTGTACTGGTGGTCGCGAGAGCTGACGTCTCTGCGCGAGGCGTGCGTGGCTGCGCGACACCTGTACGCCAGGCATCGCAGGCTCCGCACCCGCCCACCCAATGTGGCAGCCATTGAGGCGGAGCTTTATGAGGGGTACAGAGCGGCGAAGACCACCCTCCGCAAGGCTGTCCTGCGGGCCAGGGATCTGGCCTGCGAGGAGATGCTGGGGGCTCTCGACAGAGATCCGTGGGGGCGCCGTTACAAAATGGTGTGGGATAAACTCCGCACCTGGGCCCCCCCACTGACGCAGAGTCTCCGGCCTGAGCTCGTGGAGGACGTGGTGAGCACTCTGTTCCCTTCGCGAGGGGGACATCCACTCTCGCCTATGGCTCCGCTACCAGCGATGCTGGAAGCGGACCAACAGGACGACGACAACAACGCTCCGGAAGTGACTGGGGTAGACCTGAGAGTGGCGGTACGCAGGCTCAGTGCCAAAAATACCGCCCCGGGACCCGACGGCTTGCCTGGCAAAGCCTGGGTCTTGGCCTCGGAGGCTCTCGGGCCCCGACTGGAGGGGCTCCTAAGCGCATGCTTGGAGAGGGGCCAGTTCCCGCTTCGTTGGAAGACGGGGAAGCTGGTCCTCATCCGGAAGCTGGGGCGCCCTGCGGACTCTCCGTCCGCATACCGGCCCGTGGTGCTGCTCGACGAGGTGGGCAAGCTCTTTGAGAGCCATTGCAAACCGCCTCGCCGAGCACCTTGCGGGGATGGTCGGATCTTGCGGAACACCAGTTTGGTTTCCGCAAGGGGCGCTCTACGGTGGACGCCATCATGCGCGTGAGAGCCCTCACGACGGTGTCCAGGGGTGGGGTTGTCTTGACGGTGTCTCTCGACATCGCCAACGCCTTCATGCCCTGGAGCTGCATAAGGGAGGCACTCCGGTATCACCGGTTGCCGACCTACCTCCGTCGAGTGGTCGGGGACTACCTGACGGATAGGGCCGTCATCTACCCTGGTCGCAACGGTGAGTGGAACCGGTGATAGATGTCGTGCGGTGTTCCGCAGGGATCGGTTCTAGGGCCGTCCTTGTGGAACATCGGGTACGACTGGGTGCTGCGGGCCGACCTCCATAGCGGTGTCAGTTTAGTTTGCTACGCTGACGACACGCTGGTGCTGGCGCAGGGGATGTCGCACGAGGCGGCGGCCGAAGCGATGACACGTGGGGTTGCGATAGTCGTTGAGAGGATCCGGCAACTGGGTCTAGAGGTGGCACTGCACAAGTCCGAAGCCATGTGCTTTCATGGGCCTCGGAATTCGCCACCGACGGGATCCCTACTGACGATAGGAGGGGTATCCATCGGCGTCGAGTCGACGCTGAAGTACCTGGGACTTGTCCTTGACAGCCGGTGGAACTTTGTGGAACATTTCCGACGTTTGGTCCCCAAACTGGAGCGGACTGGGGCTGCCTTCAGGCAGCTCCTGCCCAATCTGAGGGGGCCAAACGCCTCCTGCCGGAGGCTCTACGTGTGAGTCATGCGGTCCATGGCCCTTTACGGGGCCCCAGTGTGGGCGCGTTCATTAAGGCGGCGAGCCGCCCACTACCTGAACGCGCCCCAAAAGGTGGTAGCCGTAAGGCTGGCCCGGGGCTACTACACGATTGCCCGCGAGGCGGCGAGCCTCCTTGCCGGATTGCCGCCATGGGATCTGGAGGCGATAGTCCTCGCGCGCCTGCATGAATGGCGTGCGGAGGCGCTACGCGGCGCCGGGGGGAAATTCCGCTGCCGCGACAAATTGTCGCTCAGCGGACAGACTTCCGGCGAGATCTCATGGCGACATGGAGAGAGCGACTGTCGCAACCCCGTGCAGGGCACGCCACAATTGTGGCTATAAGTCCCCTGTTTGAGGAGTGGCTTGAGAGACGCCACGGCGTCCTCACCTTCCACCTGACGCAGGTCCTCACCGGACACGGTGTTTTCGGGAGGTTCCTACACCTTATCGGGCGGGAAAAAACGCCCGGGTGTTTCCATTGCGAGGATCGACTGGAGGACACGGTGGAGCACACGGTGGAGGTGTGCCCCACGTGGGCGGAGCACCGCCGTGTCCTCGAAGCGGCGATTGGCGGCGGCGACCTCTCGCGTCCGGCCCTGGTGCAAGCCATGGTCCGGAGCGAGACGGAATGGGACGCCGTCACCTCCTTCTGCGAAGCAGTAATGCTAGAGAAGGAGGTGGCGGTTTGAGAGTCAGCAAAAAGGAAGGGGTCCGTAAGGACCGATGCCTGCCGGGGTTGCGGGACTGTTCGAAAGAGATACCGTGGCCCCGGAACACAAAGGGCGATGAAGGAACATGGATGGGTTTTAGTCAGTAAAAGTCTGACACTTCCTCCTGCTCCGCCCAGAGTGGGAGGAGTCATTTGATGATTTCCCATACGAAAAAAAAAAAAAAACGCGCGAGGTTTTGTTTTCGATGGCATGTCGTATCGTCTTCGTCGATAAGATCTGTATCAACGAACAAATGTACATATTATGCGATGTTATTCACCCCCAGATTTTCTCATAATTTTTCAATTATGAAACCGATGTCCGATGTGTCAGCTAAGCAGCTGGTACTCAACAGCAGATTCTAAAGACACGACAACCAGCCGGCTACGCAACCAACGGGCGCTGGCTATGCGACGGGCTTTATCATGCAGCGTATTTGTTATGTACAATAAATAGTACGAACATTGATAGTAGAACCACATTGCAACGTTTGCAACTACCGAATTTTTAGGGGAAAACTGTGTGGCTGACACTGGCAGAGCCACCATCAAGGATTTTAATTATGATAACACAAAAATTTAATCGCTAATTAGTCGAAATTAGTCGCCAAATATCAGATTTGGTCGGTCACTGGTTCAAAAGATATAAGGGTTTATAGGTGGCCCTGCTGGAGAGAGCTTACCCCAGCAGGGCCACCTTTATATCTCAAAACCTAGGGCACCTAGCGAAGATTTGTTTTCTCCCATATTTACTCGCTAATTAGTCAAAATTAGTCGCCAAGTTACAGATTTAATCGGGTCCTAGTTCAGAAGATATAATGAGTTCAATTATTAAGTCCAAGAGCTAGATCGAAGAGTTCACGAAAAATTGCCAAGAAAAAATATTTCTATTAATATGTGTAATATACTTCTAGTTTTATCGGTCTAAAGTCCTTAGAAATGACCGAGAGAGATAAATTATCTATTAAATACATGTTTAATGTTTTTAATTATTAAGTTAGAGTGGTCTAAACTTCTTTGAAACCATTAAACCTTGCTCTTGGTCTATTTAGTGTCAAGATGTACAGTCGCATGCAACTGTTTTACTAATTTACAATGTTGAGCTCTAATTTACGTTAGATTAATAAATACGTTAAAATTATCGTACCTATCTTTAGTAAAATGTAATACTTAAACGTTGAAAACGTATTGTAAGTATGTAGGTAAGTATCAACCCATTGCTTAAAATACACTACAAAAAAATACATAATTATATCAAAGATGTAAATACTTACTATACCTAATATGAGCATTAACGGCTCTAATTAAGGTTTAATAGGTAAGTTTATTTATTGTTCCTTAGAAATACAACATGTTGAACTGTATCTAAATGCCGGAAATAATATATAAATCTAAATCAAATTATTTTATAAAAATGAATTTCTAAAAAGTTGGTTTGATGTGTGTATTTTGAGGTGATTGTCAGTGTTGCGTTGTGGGTGTGTGTGTATTGTGTCGTGGTAGGTAGAGTTTGTATGGACAGGTTGAGTTTTTATGTTATCCTAATTTAGGTTAGAATAATAAAACTTCGGTTGTCGAAATATAAAATTATTTATTAGTTACCTTAAAATTATTGTACTAACAGAAAATGTTACAAATACCTACTTAATCAATAATCTGAAGAGATAAAGTTTGTGAATTTGGATGTTAGGGGTAAGTACCTAATCTCCGGTACTACTGATCCGATTAAAAAAAATATTTATTCCTTTTGTGAGCTTTTTCACTAAAAAGCTCACAAAAATAATTTTTTGAAGAATTTTGTGACCCACGCAACTTCGTTTGCGTCACTTATGAGTGCATAAGTGACGCAAACGAAGTTGCGTGGGTCAGTTAGTTTCTCAATAAAAAAATTAAAGTCAGATTACCGACGTTGTTTTATATCCGCAAAATTATCTACATGAAGTTACAGTCATTGTAATAGTATTGCAGTAATATTTAGATAAATTTCTACAAGCAGTGATTATTTATTACTGTACACGCGCATATATCTCTTTCTTACTTACCGTGTAAATGTAACGGAGCGCAGCGATCTATCTGCCAGCGACTAAATGCACACATTTTGTTCGATACCTAAATAATTACATATATTTATTGTAGATCTTGTTTTTAGGTAATGAATACTGCTTTCCTTTGGTGGGTTGAAGTTATAGAATTCCTCCAGACGTCGTAGATACACCTGTCTAAAAACTACTTTAAGTATTTTGTACTTGGTTGTACCACTGTATGGGGAAATTGAATTCTTTAATATCTTTTTAATGACACACCGACTGAATCTGTAACTTGGCGACTAATTTCGACTAATTAGCGAGTAAATATGGGAGAATACAGATCTTCGCTAGGTGCCCTAGTTTTTGAGATATAAATGTGGCCCTGCTGGGGTAAGCTCTCTCCAGCAGGGCCACCTATAAACCCTTATATCTTTTGAACCAGTGACCGACCAAATCTGATATTTGGCGACTAATTTCGACTAATTAGCGAGTAATTTTTTGTGTTATCAAAATTAAAATCCCTGATGGTGGCTCTGCCAGTGTCAGCCACCCGGGAAAACTCACACATTGGTTTAACTGATGGCTCGACCACCAAGGTTTTGCTGAAACAGGAAAGTCACTGAACAAAGTGAACAAAATTTTTTACATATTTTGTATAACAAAGCCAATAAATACAATAACCAAAACATTAAAAAGTACCAATTCAAACGACAACTACAAATCACTTCTTTTGATTCCAGTAATCCAAACATCCCTCATGAGATCAGACCAGCTGTATACTGCACGATGGTAAAGGAAGGTGACGAAGAAGTTATAGAAGCTTTGGAAGCAAGACTGGAGATCGAACCGACTCATTACGAGAGGATCGTCATCTTAGAGTCCTTAGCTTGTTCGCAAGACGAGGCTTTTATAAATGGGTGAGTACTTACCTTTCTCTTTAGTGTAACCCCATGGTCATAACCTACAAGATACAGCACTACGTGTCTTGCAACAGCGCCTGACTGATATTATACATAGAAGTTGTTTAGAACACAACATGCTACGAGTCATACAGGCGCAACTTGCGGAGTGACTTACATGTGTTTCGCTTACTGGAAATCGAAACACCCAAGGCCGTGCTATGTGTATGATTGCTAAGTTTTTATTCCGATAGCAGTTAATTTATTATCTTCTAAGATACCCAAAGCTTAAAGATCACCGCGGAATGAATTTGGTGTACTGCAGGGAACGATCTTGGGTCCAATTCTATTTCTTTTTTAATTGTTCAATATTTAAATGGTTTTTTTTTTTTAGGTTACTAGATCAAACCATAGCAGCTGATAGTCCGTACCTTGTTGAGGAAAGAGTGAAGATATTCACTGCAGTAGTAGAAAGCAGTTACCAGAATGCAAATTTAGCGCGCAACTTCATGAGAATGAGGACTTCAGAAATCAGGAACATGTATGTAACTTTTCATTTCTATGGATCTTTTAGCTAACAGGCTTTGACTATATGAGTTGTGGTGGCTCAGTGGTAATGTCCGCAAATTACGAATTATAGCTTTCTCAAAATATTTACTTTAACACATATTTTTTTAGGTACGGTGGTCCCGAAAAACTGGAAGAGGTGATTTTCATCCTTGCCGATAATATGGCTGATCCCGATCAAATTGAACAAGTGAGTATCCAAACTTACATAACATCACGCCTGTAATCCCCGAAGGGTAAGGCAGAGGTGTATTTAATAGTAAACCCACATTTCGCCAGTTATGTTTAAGTTCTATGTTACAGGCGGCGAACCTATTGCCATCAACTGGGCGCAAATCAAGACTCTCATAGTAATAATAATCGAAAATAAATTATTTCTTTACTCAAAATACAACCTAGCACGCAATTTGGCAATGTGTTATTCCTGAAGTAGTCGCTCATCTGACAAACTACAAGTCCATTAAAAAACAGCAACATTTTATGAATAAGAACTTGCTAAGCTATGGATGTGAGTCGCATGGGACCGGTCAATGTAGCGACACTTGGAGGCTTAGAGGCCTATGTCCAGCAGTGGACGTCTTTCGGCTGAAATCATGATGACGATGCTATATTAATAGATCAGGTTCTAAGCTAAATTCTTTCCACAGTTCGTGATCTGGGCGAATGGTCAGAACAACAATTTAGATGACTCCCAAGATGCGGCCTTCCGAGCCGTCGCACAGATGCAAGAGACTCTAGTCTGGGATGAAAGAGACAAAGAGTATGTATACGAATGGATTGACGAGAGCGATGCTCCCAGGATAGTGCTGTCAGTTATGGCATTATGTGTTTCTTTGATGGTAGCGTTGTTGAATCATTAAAGGTATAACAATTCGAAGATCAAGAATGTGTTTCTGTATTAAATAAAATAAAATTTGTTATGTAAATGTTGGTTTGAGTAGGCAAAGTTTACAAAGGAATATTTAAATGAAAACATTGGCAGACGATTTGATTTTTAAGGTTTTAGTGATTTATAAGACCTTTAATTAATTAGTTCTTAAATAGATTTTTGATCTTCAAAGATAAAACTTATGTTAATAAAAAATAAGTAATATTAGTAATAATTTGTCAATTTATATTCGAAAGTATATTTTGTTATTCAATTTAGAATGTAGTAAATATACATTATTTTAATCAACTTTAAAATATTATAGATAAATATAATTAATAATTATTAGATATTATAAAACAAAATTAACATAATTAAAAAACTCTACAATACAAGCTAAATAACTTAAAAATATATTTTGTAGGAAATAAGTTACAATAAATATTTTTATGCTGGGTAGTTTGTATAAATATTTTAGTTATTGTTTTAAATATTATTTTGGATGATAAGGTGATCGCAAAAAAACTCGATAGTATCTCTTTTGATATTACTCGCAGTTTTAAAATGGCTTATTGTGAGTACAGAATATGTTTCATTTATTTTATCAATAGCTTTACTTAATTTTGTATTCAAAAAAGCCTCTATAAAAGATCACATCTTGCTACATGTTTTGTAATAAGAATGAATGATAAATGTTAATCAATTATGATGTATTCAAATAAATTTAACTTAAATTAGATTTTAAATTAATAGTTATAGGTACCAAAATTGCACAAAGTGACTACTTTTAAGAGTAGAATTAGAGAAAAAAAATCATTTATAATGTAAATTATTTTCATTAGATTACATAGACAAAACAGACACCATGTTTTTTGAACCATTTCTTTAGGTAGATTGTTAACACACTTTGTTTGACATCTTGGTTCATACAAGCATTATAAGTCGGTACATAAGTACAGTGTTTTGTTAAACCCTGCTGTAGGCAAACACGTTACTTTATTTCTAAATATTTCCTTCTTACATTGGTGTGTTATTTGTCTTATTTTATAATTAATAGTTAATTTTAAGTTTTTTTTTCCTTTTTTTAGAAAGTATGATGTAGTATGATTAATACTTAAATGTATATTATTTTAATAATTATAAGGGTAGAGTAGTTATGTTTTTTTTACTGCATTTTCACTCATATTTTAATCTTGTAGTTTATAAGTAAATAGAAGGTAATTATTTTTAGAAAAAGAATCTAAATCTGGGGCAAACGCGTCCTCTTGCCTCAAATTTAGTATTAGAAATATAAAAATAAATTTAAAACGTAAATTATTAATACACAACTTAAAAATACGATAACAAGTTATATAAATAATTAGTATTAAGAAATATTTACATTAATTTATTATATAAAATAACCAATTGTTTTGATTGTAATATGTACATATTACAAAATTATATAACACTTAAAATAAATTGCTAAGGAACGAAATAGTTTATTTTTATTTTTCCAAAAACCATTTTAATGAATTAAACTACTTCTTCATCTGTTTTTTTATTTAATTAGGATTTGCTGTTGCAAAGTTATTATTGCCATTTTCTTTCTGAAAATGTTTCGAAAAAGGCCAGTAGTTATTGCTTAACAATTATTGCAAGTCACAAATAAAATCAACACGTGACGATAATGATATCTGCTTTACAATGCAAAAATGTAGTAGTGCTGTTCCACGACAAATGACAAATTATTGCACTAACTGGATGAGTTCACTCAATTCTGTGTGGTTCTTTCTTCAAAATACCATCTCAAACACTACTAAGCTTAGTCCTCATGTGATTTGACCAAAATTACGTCTGGACCTTAAAAGAGACTATGACCTTTGAGTTTGTTTCGGATATTTCTTTTCAGAGTAGTCAGATACAAAATACCGGCCTCACTTTGTTTAAAAAAAATGACATGTAAAAGTGTTTGTAAAAACTTATTTTTGCAAAATAAACAGTAATCATTTATCATTTAATCCAATATTGAATTGCTTTCAAAAATATTGACAACACCATACCTACTACCGAGTAAGTAGTGTATCCAGTAGAGATAAAAAGCTTATTAGTAAGCTTAAGCCTATAATTAACAGGGAAAATCAATAAAGCTGGGGATTACCGTTTACTATCTCTGTCTGTTTTGACACATCTTGATGATAGATAGAAGATAAACATTGTTATAAACAGATACCACCAAAAAAAAAAAAACATTTATTGCAGGTTATTGACTCATATTAGGTACAAAACAATATACACTTTTGCCAATTTTGCAGGCGTCACTATCCGACCAAATAATCTATACATATAATAAATCTGTAGAAAAATAGTTTTTGTACATCGAAAATATTAAAAAAAAAATGCCAGTGTGAAATGATAACCAACAGAATTCATTTCCAGCATTTTTGGAATTTTTGTCTGTTTATCTGTTTGTCTGTTTCGATGATCAACATCACGTAAAATATACGAAACTAATACAGATAACTTTTATACATAAAAATTGTGCGTATCTTGAGGTATTATTTAGTTTTTGTTTCATCGTAATCGGTTAATTCTATCAGAAGATATACGAATAAAGTGTTCAAGAAGAAATAATCTTCAAATGTAAGATGCAGTGACATCTATTGTGCTAGAATGGTACTAATGACTAAAAATGTGCTCACCAGATAACTTTTAAATTGACTGACCAGCTTTATAGTCATCATCATCATCATCAGCCTTTTAATGTTCCCACTGCTGGGACACAGGCCTCCTCTCTGTGAGAGGGAATGGGCTATAATCCGCCACGCGGGCCCCGTGCGGATTGATGTTTTCCTTCACCGTTTTGAGAGCAGCGGTGATGAAATAAATTACACAAAGTTTTTTTTTTTTCGGATGGGAAATCATCAAATGACTCAACTTATATTGTCACTTACGGGATATCTTCCGTGATAAGGTTTTTTATTAGTGATCGATGGTGATAAGTAATTATTTTGAGCTCCCGATATTTCGACGCTGTTGCAAGCGCCATGATCGCGGGTTGACTGGAGAATGCGGGTGGATGGAAAATAAATTGTTAAGAGCAGACAAATCTGTCTACCTTCTTTCTTTGTCTTTTACTACGCGCACTATTGGAACTCGCCACTAAGTCACGACAAAACACATTCTCAGTATCGGGAGCTCAAAATAATTACTTATCACGGAAGATATCCCGAAGTTTAGTTTTAAACCGTGAAAGCTTAAAACAGTGATCAAATGACTCCTCCCGCTCTGGGCGGAACAGGAGGGAGTGTCAGACTTTTACTGACTAAAACCCAACCATGTTCCTTCATCGCCCTTTGTGTTCCGGGGCCACGGTATCTCTTTCGAACAGTCCCGCAACCCCGGCAGGCATCGGCCCTTGCCGCGCGCGCGTGGAACACGTACACGCCGTCGACACGGCCTGTCGTCATGAGACGGACGGACGGCAAGCTAGCCCATAGCCCACCGTCCACAGGCCCCCGGCCACCATAGGCGGGGACCGGGACCCCGCGGCGGCCGGGACGCTGAGAGGTTCTCTCCCTCTCACGTTCCGCCACCTCCTTCTCTAGCATTACTGCTTCGCAGAAGGAGGTGACGGCGTCCCATTTCGTCTCGCTATGGACCATGGCTTGAACCAGGGCCTGACGCGAGAGGTCGCCGCAGCCAATCGCCGCTTCGAGGACACGGCGGTGCTCCGCCCACGCGGGGCACACCTCCACCGTGTGATCCACCGTGTCCTCCGGTCGATCCTCGCAGTGGAAACACCCGGGCGTATCCTCCCGCCCGAACTGTGTCCGGTGAGGACCTGCGTCAGGCGGAAGGTGAGGATGCTGTGGCGTCTCTCAAGCCACTCCTCAAAGAGGGGACTTATCGCAACTATTGTGGCGTGCCCTGCACGGGGTTGCGACAGTCGCTCTCTCCATGTCTCCATGTAGCCTGCCTGGGTTCGAACCCACGACTTACTGTTCGTAAGTCGGGGTCTAAAATGACCCATTATAATACGAGGTAGTTTTACTACCGAGCTTTAGCGACAACTCGCGCAGTAGCGTGATAATGTAAATTTAGTTACTAATAGGAGCGAAGCATCAATGATAAATGTTGCAGAAACCGGGAAAATTTATTTCTTTTGAGAACTTCCGTTGCGAGCGCTGCATAACCGGTTAAAGTTACGCAACAATCATGTATTAGGGAATTGTTCCTCTTAAAAAGTTCAACGTAAAATCCGCAATAGCATAATAATGTCTATCTTATAAGGTCTCACATTCTCTCTGACCCTCTCTCTCTCTCATGTGACGCAGACGAAATTGCGCGGGTCAGCTAGTAAGTAATAAAAGTAGGGTTTATTAACATTGAAACATAATTTTGCGATTTTTTTTAAAGAAATCGATGGATTTGTTTTAATATAACGATGACGTTTTACTGTCCAAAGTAAGTTTGATTGTTACTTTTTCACGCCTAAACCATTGAACTCATTATCCTGAAAGGTGGAGGTTTTTTATGGACCCAGCTGTTAACAAGTTGAAATACGTCCCAAAAAATTCGAAATTTTTTCTCAAGGAAATCACAACATACAGCAGCCAGAAAAATAACATTAAAATGTTATACAAAATAATCGATTTTAACACTTAGCTATTGAGAATGAAAAGATCGGTAAAATCTTAGAAAGTGTATGGAAATCAAGTGACTAGTACTTATAAATTGACTAAACATTGCGAATCGAGTTAATTTAAATAATATCTTGGTCTAGTACCTACTTAATAGTTGCATGACTATTTTACAGGTTGACAAATCTGGTCATCGACGGGCAAATTAAATGATACACAGATTAAAGTCAAAAAATCAGCCAAGTGCGTACCACATACAATGAAGGGTTTCGCAGTTGGGATGAGTATTAACGCACCCACAGTAGTTTTTAAATCACCGATTTTTATTTTTTATTTTTATTTTTCATTTTGTTTCGAACATCATCATTCTCTTGCCCTTCATCATCATCATCATTTCAGCCGAAAGACGTCCACTGCAGGACATAGGCCTCCCCCAAGTGTCGCCACATTGACCGGTCCCGTGCGACTCGCATCCAGCGGATTCCTGCAACCTTCACCAGGTCATCGGTCCACCTAGTGGGAGGCCTTCCAACGCAACGTCTTCCGGTTCGCGGTCGCCACTCCAGAACTTTTCGGCCCCATCGGCCATCCGTTCTGCGTGCAATGTGCCCTGCCCACTTAAGTTTGGCAATTCTTCGGGCTACGTCGGTAACCTTTGTTCTCTTGCGGATGTCTTCATTTCTGATTCGATCGGGCAAGGAAACTCCGAGCATAGCCCTCTCCATTGCCCTTTGGGTGACTTTAAGCTTTCTCTTGCCC
The DNA here is from genome assembly GCA_905147715.2 of Xestia xanthographa. Lineage (NCBI taxonomy): Eukaryota > Metazoa > Arthropoda > Insecta > Lepidoptera > Noctuidae > Xestia > Xestia xanthographa. The sequence continues at coordinate 26,942,992 of LR990653.1, read as the reverse complement.
TTATCCCAATTCATTTGTGGTCGGCGCAGCATGTCTTCTTCTTCCATACTTCTCTATTTTTCGTCATCTCATCATTTTGTTTCGAACACAGATCATTAAAACTAAGTTATACCTGCGGTTGTCACAGAAAATATCCAATAAGTCATAGTTTTATTGAAATTATAATTGTTTCGTCTTTACAATTGGACGATCATTCTCAGAAGATCCATTGGCCAGATCCATGATGGATCTATAGGGAACACTAAAAAGCGACAATCGTTCGTTCTTCTTACTTTTACTAAATTCCACATAACTCGATTCCTTAATTGCCAAATTCTGCCAAATTTTGAGCATTCAAATGAGTCTACTTTTATTTAGTTAACACCTGAGCCCAGGATAGAATGGAGCCATGTGACCTTTTCCTTTTGCATATACGTTGACAGGTGTACAGAAACGGACATAAGGTACATTTTTTTTCGGATGGGAAATCACCAAATGACTCCTCCCGCTCTGGGCGGAGCAGGAGGGAGTGTCAGACTTTTACTGACTAAAACCCATCCATGTTCTTTCATCGCCCTTTGTGTTTTGGGGCCACCGTATCACTTTCGAACAGTCCCGCAACCCCGGGACATAAGGTACCTTTCATCGCGAAAAAAAGTACTGTTCCTGAGGAAAACAAAAAAAAACGTTCATTAAATAATAGATGGCGCCACGTGTCTCAAATCATGATTGAATTATACTATTACAAACAGAGTAAACCCGAATAGAAAAGTCAAATTCTAAATTAAAATGAGGGAAGCCGCATGCAAAAGTAGTATTTAATATCAATCCTCCTTGCCCTATTCCAACTATGCAGGGATACTTTTTTTCCCGTCTACCTGGATGCAGCTTGAATACCAGTATTTTATAGAGAGTGGCTAGCTATCTGACCTCCACGACCTAGCTACTGGGTAATACGATACCACTCGGTTGCAAAATTATAACATGAAACATAAGAATTTGGTTGAACCGTAGAGCACAGTTCACTAGTCCGAATGTGGTATCCTATTCTTTTTGATTATTTGCTCAGCATGATATACTGAATACGTGGTAACCATTTCCGTTTCCGATTTCCGCTCATATTTGAAAAAGTCATTCTCTGGCCAATGAATATATCATTACGTAAAAATTAAGTCCATCAAAAAGAAAAGACCAACTGATAGACAAATTGATAAAGTAATTAGTGATACAATGATCACGGTATCATGTCACATAATTATTTATCGCATGATTATTTACAACTCTCCTTATCCTAACGAATAATCAATACCTGCTTTATTATTATCTGTCAAAACTATTGCTTAAAAACTTACGCATCTTCCTTAACGCCACATTATTTTTACAACCGCAGAGCGAAATATTACATGCAGAGATTCTCGGACATTAAAATTCAATAAAAATGGTTCAGACTACTTTCAAGTGGAAGTACGTCTTCTTTTCATCCGTGATAATATTTAACGTGTTTGCAAACTCGTCACCAACAGATGTTAAAGATTCGGTAGTGCCAAAACTTATTGAAGAAAATGAAGAAGTAACTGTTGTAGAAGAAGCAGTGAATGCAACTCGTGATGGTTCAGGAAGGCAACATGTAAGACCTGGTCAAACAGTACTGAGTTATGAAATTGAAATAACAGTAAACGAGGATTCCTTCGATGGACGTGTTGTCCTTCAAATTAGGCTATCCTCCGCCACTAGAGCAGATAAAATAGTTCTACACGCCACAGATCTATTTATCAAATCTATTAAAGTTGGATTGTTTGCAATTACCAACGCCATAGCGGCTGACTTCTATGTTGATGATGGACTCCTGTATATCACCCCACCATTCCCCGCTTCGGCTCTAATTGTTGTAATAGAGTACAGTGGTCATCTAACGAACGATGGTCGTGGACTTCACCTGGGAAAATCCAATCAAAAAAAGTAATAACTTTGTTTGTGCTTACTTTTCAATCGTAAGTTTTTCTGTAGATTAAATATCATGGTTGGGCAAAACGGAAATAACTAGATCCAACAGTTGAATTTTTATTCTTCAGATAAAAGCTATCGATTGAGAATTAACCTGTAAACGCTTGTTTTGTGATGTACTATCGTGGTCTTTTCCGCCTGACCAGTTTAATTTTTTTTCGCTTAAATCATGCGGAAACGCCGAGCCACGCCCGCTTAAAGTTTGGGCCTATTAGGAAAGCGTCAAATTTTGCGCGCTAAATAACAATAACTCTCGAATGGCGTGCATCGTCAGTCGTCATCGCTCGGCCGATTCGGTATGTTTTCATTCATTATTTCTATACAAAGTCAACGGGGTGGGGCTAAAGAGCGTTTCTATGTTCCGACTGCAAGCAAAAATAAGCTTAGTGGTGGTCAGGCGGGAGTGTCCTCGATAGTACATCTGCACAACAGCACTTAATTTGTTAGTCATTTTGATTTAAAATATTCGTTTTAAACCCTTCTTATATTTTAGCAATTATCTGTCAATGAATCTGCATCCATCGCACGCAAGTCGCGTGTTCCCCTGCGTGGACGAGCTTACCGAGATGCCAATAATAAGCTTCAAATTCAACAATTTGGAATACTCAAGCTTGGTTTCGAATTCTTTGTTGGAGGAAAACAGCGCGTAAGTACTTCAAAATAAAGTTCAGGTTAAAGAAGAGGAGAGGTTTTGGTGTTCAGCTAATGGGCATCACTATCCCAGAGACGGTCGGATGAGTCCGTATCTATTCAGAATTGAATAAAGAGTTTTGTTGCACCAACAATTATTATAACAATATTATTTACAATCATATTCAGGTTTTCATAGTATGTTAATAGAAGAATTTGTATTATAAAAATTCGTGTTTGAACTAATTTTCGTTTTAAGTTCTTTTTACACACTAGAACCCAAATTTTTTCAGAATTTTCCTCTTCTTACTTAAAAATTAGAAAGGGGGGACACAATTTTTACGGCTTTAGAAGCGAATAATAATATCTCATTGACCATACCTAGACTTAAGAAAAACGTATTTTAGTAACCCTGTGTGAGTAGAAAATATAAGTAACAATAACGACAAATTCGTTTTTTTTGAGATAAATTGCTACAAGAATTTAATTGAAAATTCAATTTGAAGAAAAAACGTCGTATCAATTTGTCATGATTATTATTAGCATTTTTCTGCTGTCGTGTGTTCATGCCTATTTAGTAGCTATTATTATTTTAATAACAACGTCATTTATCGTCGTCATCGTTCATCCCTATTACGAACCACCAAGTAGGCGTGACCTGGGTTTCCAATACCATGCATTACTGACTTATTATTTCAGGAATCAATTCCGTCCATTGGCAGGACCGCCATGTCTTCGGGGAATGATAGCTCACAACTTTACACGTATTATTGCAGTTAGTACATACGACGTCTTGGTATACGGAAGACCAGAGAGCCTTAATGGTCCGTCTGTAACCTATACAATATTATTTATTTACTTCTTCTATACCTTCTTAAATGTATGGACTAACAAGGAATACACAGGAATTGTTCATAATCAAGATAAAAGATTACATATATTCGGGCTCCCAGACGTGTCCACAGATTGGAATGCACTTTCTATTATTGGTATTTGGTGAGTCTTTGCAATTATGATTTATGTACAACTAGCTAATTTATTTATTTATAATATTAGCAGCAATTGCATAATTTTAGTACCTGATCGGTTAATGTAGATGTTTTTTTATATTCTTATCAGGGAACCTTACTTGTTCATGGATCCAAGCCACGAAATAAAGATGCAGAGTGTAATATTTCCGAAGATAGCAGAAGCAATGGCTAAACAATGGTTTGGGTATGTGATCTACCCGCAAAACAGGCGGTACGAATGGGTGGTGTCAGGTCTTGCCTCGTATGCAGGTTGGGAAATGATGAGAAAAGTAGGTATTCAATGATGATAAATTAAAATCTGATATTACTGAGGTTGACAAAGGTTTTATTACTGCATTGCTTTTCTCCAGACGAGTAACTACGGCACATTAGAGCTAGATAGCAATACATTATTCGTTACTGATGTCATACAAGAAAGCTTACTCCGTGATGCGTACTCGAGTTCGAAAGCATTAGAGCCAGCATATGATCTGTTCGAAGAAGATGTTATTAGAGACCACATCGGTGTGAATGGAATCCTGAAGTACAAGGCTCCAGCTTTAATGAGGATGATGAGGATCGTGCTTGGTGATACAGATACTGATTTCATTCAATTAGCAGCGCAAGCACTTCTTCACGCTATGTAAGTCAAAAAAAGTGTTAGTGATGATGAAAGGTTGCTGAGAAATAAAGATTAAACTGAAATTATTCTAGAAACTGTAATAACTTCGCTAATTTCTAAAGTCATGTCTTCTTTCCAGGCCGTTAGATTGGGTGAACTCGTTCACATTCATAGATGCTGTGAACGGCGAATGGTTTGGATCGAGCAATCACAATAAAGTTGGCGACTTTGAAGAATTCTTGAAACCGTGGATTCAGACTAATGGATATCCATTATTACATGTTATACGAGTAAACAACAATTCTGTCGTGGTTATCCAGGTAAAATGGTGTAGTTTTGAATATTTTGCTACTAAGACATTTCATATACTTACTTGTGATCAATGGGACAACGCGAACCAAATCGTAATCTACTTGCAATATCCTACTGGGTGCTGTCAGCATAAGTGTAACGAGTGAATCTTGGCAATTTTGTAATTTTACAATATCACTGAGACCACCTGAGATCATATTTTTCTATGACATTTCTTTTGATGCCTTCTCTTTATTTTAATACTATGTTTTCTTTGATGTAAATTAATGGAATTTCGTAGGAGAGTTTCGGTTTCTCCGACAAGCGACAAGAGTTGTACAAAGTACCAATCACGTACACCACCAGCAATGAACGTAACTTTGGTGATGACAACATACACCCCGTCACGATGTTGAACAGCGTTGCAATGTTCTTAAATGTTCCTCTCGGTAGAGAAGACTGGATCCTTTTCAATATTCAGGGACAAGGTAAGCTCAACAAAACATTACTTGACACACCAAACCATTCAAATGAAACGAAGAAAGAGCATTCATAGTTTTAAAATATATCTGACATCTTCCATACAATGCCACGTGAGGGCCATCCACTTTTGTTTTCTTACTCTTTGCTATCATCAGGATACTATCGCGTCAATTACGAGGTTAGCCTTTGGGAAAGAATCATTAAAGTTCTTGAAAACCCTGAGACGAGGAACCAAATTCATCCGCTCAATCGTGCCTCGGTAAGTAACAAAAATCTTTTGTTCGATGTGCGAGATAATGAAATAATACCCGACCACAAACTACGTGGACATATACGTGAAAAAATATTGTTTTCGATGCTTTTGAAACATCAATATGGATAGAAAAGTATCCCTCATATATAGTTTATGATTCAGATGTTTTAATATTAATTTATTAACCAATTGCAAAAATTTAGGTTATTTTACTTCTTGTATGGCTTTGGGAGTTCTTTAACTTTTATAAGATTATCAACAGACATGTTTTGAATGATTAAGAATTTAATAAGCATCTGATTTTGTTCACAGCTTGTAGATGATGCCCATAACATAGCTAGAGCAGGAAAACTACAGTATGATATCGCATTCAAATTAGCTCTAACCATGGAACATGAAACTGGATACGCGCCGTGGAAAGCCTTTGTTAGAAACATGGACTTCTTGAGGAAACGCTTGGTAGCTTATACGCGTGTCGACAAAGATTTAGATTCCAACATTTATTCGGTAAAAAAAACAGACTATTTTAACAGAAAAATATTGTTTCTGGGATAACAACACGTTTGAGTTGCCCCGGATGGCATAGGTCTAAATTATGTCATCAAATAAAACGTTAAATACATTGTTTTCTTATTACAGAGAATTATTAAAAAAACCATACGAGCTTTTGAAGACCAAATAGGATTCTACTCTGATATACCTTGGCTGGAGTCTTTGATGCAAACGTTGACTCGAAGTCTGGTGATGGATCACGCTTGCAGAGCCAATTACCAGCCTTGTATGGAAGCTGCCAAGAAGTGGTTCTACGACCCTCATAACGAGACAATAGTGTGAGTGTCTCTTATATCAAAAAACAGTGAATACCGCATGTATCCTAAAGGTTTGGTCATATTTAAGGATAGTGTAGACCATTAAACTGAACATTTTCTCCGTGAGACCCTAATAATAATTCGTTCCGCGATAACGATGTTGGTGTCATTCAGAAAGATGATTTCTGATTCATGCAGTATATAAGTAATGCACTATGCCACCACCATATTTATTTCTCAACAGCCAAAGTTTTAAAGAATGTAAGCTAAACTGATTATCAATGGTGCTTAATATAGGTACCATAGACAGAGATTCAAACGCCTAATAGAAAACCTTTCGTGTTGCGTTTTTACAAATTTCTCAACAAAATAAAATATTCCTTTTGGTTCCAGTAATCCAGCCATCCTTCATGATATCAGACCAGCTGTATACTGTACGATGGTAAGGGAAGGCGACGACAAGATTATAGATGCGTTAAATGTAAGATTGGGGGTCACGGCGACTATTGGTGAAAGACTTATTATTTTAGAGTCGTTAGCTTGTTCGCAAGACGGAGTCTTTATTAAGAGGTGAGTCCTATTGCATTACTATGATTTCTTAGCCGTCATAAAATAGCCTTTTCGTTCCGCCGTTCTAGAATGATTAATTTGATCATTGAACTTAAAAATGAGTTTGGAGTACCGCTAGGAATGATTTTAGGGACACTCATTTTTCGATGAACATTTTTAAGACTCTCCTGACACACTTTCTGGAGTTGGATTTTATGACTAGGTTTTGTTTTTTACAGGTTACTTGAACAAACTATTGCATCAAATAGCCCATACGTTGCCGAGGAACGAGTGAAGATCTTCGCTGCAGTTGCAGGAAGCAGTTACGCGAATGCAAATTTAACTCTCCAATTTTTGAGATTAAGGACTTCAGAAATCAGGAAAATGTACGTATCAAAGCTATTCAATAAAATATACAAGAAGTCGTTGTTGACGTGATAACGTCTTATAAGTCGATTAACACCGGCTGCACGCACGAAAAAGTGTCACGAATCCTGCGATCAACGCCCAGCTCAAACCCTTGGGCCTAGAAAACTGAAAATTTGCACAGTTGTTCTCTTTATAATGTAGACAAGGAATAAGAAGGATTTTTCGAAATTCAATCCCTAAAGGAATTAAGGGGATGAAAGTTTGTATAAAACAATTTCAGTTTTAACTTAAAATGTTGTGTTTAGGCTGACGATTGAAAATTTATTTATACGTGTCTCAGCGTTTTTGGTAATTCCACCCCCAAAGGATTAAAAAAGGGGATTAGAGTTTGTATGAAAGTCCGTCAGTTTTAAAGTTAGGATCTTAAAATGTTGTGTTTAAGCTGACGTTTGAAAATTAATTTAGAAGTGTCTCACCGTTTTTGATAATTCCACCCCTAAAGGGTTAAAAAAGGGGATGAAATTGTGTATGGAAAGTCCTTAATTTTAGAATTAAAAATCACAAAATTTAATATCGAGTCACATACGCCTCGATATTAAACCAAAGTTCTACCATAGTTGGAAGCTAAATGGTGTTGTTAGAATTTAAATCCTTATGGGGGTAAAACGGGTGATGAAATTTAGTTGTTAAGTTAAAATCACTAATATGAAAAATGACGTTATTACGGAAAATTATCGTTCGTAAACTACTTTACAGACAACCATTTTTTTCTATTTAGGTGTATCGTGATACATAAGAACAGTTTAGTTTTGTTTTTGTGTCTAGTAAACAATTTGAAAATAAATCGACATCCGTGACGCGATAGGTCAATAAAAAAAAGCAATGTAAATGTTATTATATAGAGCTACTGTTGATAATTGCGAAATTACTGATTATTCTTCAAAGTAACTCAATAGTTGTTGTCTTTGTCTGCATCCATTAGTGGTTAGAGTATATTAAGGCTTTGACACTGTAGCTTATTAATTTTAAAATGTAAATAATAGTTTTATATTTCAGGTACGGTGGTCCTGAGAAACTTGAAGAGGTGATTTTCATCCTAGCTGATAACATGGTTGATAAAGACCTAAGTTTCCTAGTAAGTATTGAACTAAAATGATAGATGTATTAAAAGAATCAAAGGGGGAAATGCCCAGAAGGTTGGCAGCATTGCCTCCTTGGATGGCAATGCTATTCTTTGACCAAGAAAAATATTTGTATTTTTGTGTGTGTGTGTGTGTGTATGTATGTTTGTAATGAATAAACTCAAAAACTAATGCGCCGATTACAAAAATTCTTTCACCATTAGAAAGCTACATTCACCTTGAGTAACATAGGCTATATTTTATTTCCGTATTCTTACGGGAACGGGAACTACGCGGGTGAAACCGCGTGAGGTCCGCTAGTAATGTACGTATATCTAAAGACTTAATAACTTCAATAGATGTTGGATTATACAAGCATATTATAGAATATGTTATGAGGCAAAAATAAATGTAATCTTTCACAGTCGATGACCGATACACTACTTATTTTTCACTGTTATTCAACGGAAATGCAATATTTATTTTTCTAACTCCTTATATTGGCAGTATACTATTTTTTTCTGTTGATTTCCTTGGGAAATTAATATTTAAAATGAGTGTGATAGAAAAAAAATAGGAGAAGATCAAATTCGGGACAGGACTTCATGTAACGTCTACGACTGCTGATCGACGACTTTGTTTAATACAGGATCATGCCTTCCATGGACGATGGTTGCACCCTATCTATTCTGCCCTCGTAGTATTAAATGCAGTAACCGTAATTTTGAAGAATTCCTGTTTTTATAAAAATAATACATCGGAGTAGCTTAAAGCATGGTCAAAAAGAAAAAAGCGGCATTCGTAGGCTTATCTGATACTGTCACAAATTAAATCGGGTTTTTTCTCGATACCGATATTTTCAAAGCATTTTCTCTTAGGGGCGCAGTATTACCCTATCTAAACGGATATTTATTTCTTTTTACAGTTTTCAACCTGGGTGAATGCCATCAATAACAATTTACAAGACTCTCAACTGGCGGCTGATCGAGCTCTCGAACAAGTTAATGAGAATCTTCTCTGGAATGATTCTCATCTCTGGTTTGTTTATTCATGGATAGTCGACCATGCATCATAGTGTTGTGAGATGTGGCATGCGCTTAGTTTTGTAAAACGATACAACCCACGTCAAAATTTTTCCATTTTCTGAAGTAATTGATGATTTTGGATATTTAACGCTGATACATTTTGATTGGTTCTAAGTATACGTTTTGGATGTATATAGGCATGAAATTACTGCATAGTATAATAATCCAACATTCTAATGTTGGATTATTAATGATGGACGTATTTAACAGAGTTTATAAAAAGTAGGTTAGGTCATTTTGGCAGAACTTAAGTTCGTATTAGAAGTAAAAGAATTTGCAAATCTAAAATCCGTTCCTATTACGATATAGGATAAAGGAACAAACTCCCAGACAGTCTGGGAGTTTGTTCCTTTTTCCAGCAAATACACTACTAAATGGAGAAGGGAGAAGGTTTTGTGGGTTTGTATTGTATAACATTTTTTATAAAATTATAATAACATATTAACATCAAATTAAATTAATTACAGGCTTAGAGCAAGTTGTGTTTTGTTTGTTTTTATTTAGTCGTTTTTCCTCTATAAAAAAATGTGGTACTTTATATTGGTAAATTATTTTTCAATACACTTCCTCGAAAACGGGTTCTTAACGCACTACGATTAGGTACAACATGCAATGTACTTCACATGCGTGGACTTTTTAATGTATCGCGTGTGCACACTTATTCTAAGTCCAAATTGTTCCAATGCCAGTAGTCGGCGCGGAAATAAAAGCAAATTAAATCATAGATTCTTAATAATTAATGATAAAAATACTTTTCGTTCTATTATTTTGCTTCATATAAAGTGGCATTTTTTTCAGTCATTTTAGCACATTAAATAATAGATTCCTAATAATTAATGATAATAATACTTTTCGTTCTATTATTTTACTTCATCTAAAGTGGCATTTTTTTCAGTCATTGTGGATTTTATAGTATTAAGGATATTCTATGCTTACTTTATTAATCAATAAATCTATACATATTAAAATAAATAAAATTCCACACCGTGTCGGTCTGTTAGTCCGTAATTTTCTTCGGAACGTATAAGTATTTTGATGCAATTGTCACGATTAAATAAATTTACGAGGAACGTTTCAATGTAATGGCTAGGCGATGCCGCGCTATTTCGAAATGAATTATAAATTCTGTCTAGTAAATCAGTCAAATCGTGAAAATTGTATCAAAATCTGTCAAGTAGTACAGACACGGATGAGTCACTTTGTTATTACAATTTTTGGAAGGCCTCCCGCTAGGTGGACCGATGACCTGGTGAAGGTTGCGGGAATCCACTGGATGCGAGTCGCACGGGACCGTTCAATGTGGCGACACTTGGGGGAGGCCTATGTCCAGCAGTGGACGTCTTTCGGTTGAAATGATGAATGATGATGATGATGAATTCTGTTTTTTTTTTTAATTAGAAATTTCTGGTAATTGCATGTTATTATTCCATTTTCTGACATGTTTTGAAACAGGCCAGTAGTCAACAATTAAAAGTCGTAGAAAAAATGAACACGCAACTATAAAGATGCTTTATAATGTAACAATGTAGTCGTAATATTTGTTGTGTCGTTGAGCTCGAGTTATGCTAAGCTAGAGTTATGAGGCCAGCTACACGATAACTGACAAATGCTTGCACTAACTGGACAGGGTCCACTCAAATCCGTGTGGTTCTTTCTTCAAAAGACCATCTTAGACACTAATCTGCATTGTCCTCATGTGAATTGAGCAAGATTATGTCTGGACTTCAAAAGAGACCTCTGAGTTTGTTTCGGCGTATCTTGATTAGGACACCTAAACTGTCAGTATCATAATTGCTATGAGATATTGACGCTCTCTTGAACACTGTTTAGGTGTACAGACCACGCGCAAATAAAAAAATCGCTCTTAGTATTTGCAATTACGACTTGTTTCACAAATCATCACTAATTTACCTGAGTAAGCAACACTCCAGAGCGATGACGTGTAACTTGTATCATAAGGTATCCATTGTTTTGAATCCATGGGTTTAAGTACTCTTCGAAGTCTTCGTCTATGACACTAGTATGGCTCGTTCCAATCCATTCGCTGTTCACAGCATCTATAAAGTTCAGCGTGGTCACCCATTCTGGCGCCCTGGGAAAGAAGATAGGATTGAAGCGATTAGATGGGCAAAGTTCATCAAAATGTGTCTTTTATGCAGAAGAAGATGTTAACTCGATGTGGTTTCGCGCCTGAGAGGTCGTCGAGTCTACATCTCTTATGTGAGTTGAGCAAGATTATGTCTGGACTATAAAAGAGACTATAATATGATCTTTGAGTTTATTTCGGCAATTTTTTTTCAAAGTAGTCATTTACGAAACATCGGCCTCACCTTGTTAAAAAAATATAGGTACTTATGCGTAAAAGTGTTTGTTATACCTATTTAGGAAATATTGAACTACTTTCTACCAAAATATTGATAACCCGATACCTACTACCGACAAAGGAAGGTGTTATCTAGTTTTGTTTTTAAGTTGTTTTTTTCAACTGAGATAAAAAGCTTATTAATAACTCTAAGCCTTAGGATAAGCCTGTTAACAGGGAAAATCAATCAAAACAGGTAATTACCGTTTATTATCTATCCATATCGATACTTTTTGGAGGGAGATAGGTATCATAACACATAAAAACTGGCCAAGGGAGAGTCCGACATGCGCGTAAAGGATTCCGCACCATCGTAGTAGGGGAGCCCCCTTTAATTTTTAATTTATTTTATTATTTGTTGTTATAGCGGTAATAGAAATACACATTCTGTGAAAATTTCAACAGTCCACTTATTACGGTAAGATACAGCCCGCTGACAGACAGATGGACGGATGGACGGAAAGACGGACAGATGGACGGACAGACGGACGGATGGACGGATGGATGGACAGACGAACGGATGGACGGACAGACGGATGAATGGACGGACAGATGGACGGAAAGACGGACGAATGGACGGACAGACGAACAGACGGATGGATGGACGGACAGACAGACAGACGGATGGATGGACGGACAGACGGACAGACGGACTGATGGACGGACAGACGGACGGATGGATGGACGGACAGATGGGTGAATTGATGGACAGACGGACAGACTGCGGAGGCTTAATAATTTAAAGTAAGCCCTTTGCGTACGGAACCCTAAAAATATTAGTACAAGCAAAAACGACCAAGTTTAAGGTTTATGAACATTGAAACTGATCAATTTTGCGATTTTGAAAGTCAATGTCCAGCAATGGATTTGTTTTAATACAACGATGACGTTTCACTCGTTAACATTTATTACCAACCCTCCATGCCCTATTCCAACCGTTAACATTTATTACCAACCCTCCATGCCCTATTCCAACTATGCTGGGATTCGTTTCAGTTCTAACGGGTTGCAGCTGGAATACCAGTATTTTATATGGAGTGGCTTCCTATCTGACCTCCACAACCCAGTTACTGGATAATGTGATACCCCTCACTAGCGAAATTCTATATGAAACAGCAATAACCTCGCTCTGTACTCTGTACTACTAGTGAAATACGGATGTTGGGTTTGTACTATGTGGTCGTAGGAAGGAGAGTAAATGAAATTCCAGAGATCATTAATAAAGTCTATATAACTGTTACCCAAAAGCAAGTTCTGACGTCTCTTACATTAGTTATTCGAACACAACGTGTGTTCGAATATTGCCACGGCGCGGAGCTGTAACAGCGGCTCTACATAATTATAATCTTTGTCATTGTAGAGACCATATATACCATATTATTATTGTAATAAAGGCAGTATAGTCTCAGCAGTCATTGGTTTCATTTACTGTCTCTGCCTACCGTACATGGCGACCGTGACAGGACACGAACCTGCAATCTTCGGATTCTACCGTACAGAGCAAACAACTGGTCACCAAACTAAGTGCGCGGGGGACATTGCATTTTTCCTTGCCAACATTATTGTTATATGTAGTCCCATACAGTTGATGTCCTTCAGGAACACCTCTGCTTAACTCTTCGAAGAAATACAGACAGAGTTACAAAAGTATAAGTTAACTCTTCACTTTGTCTTTAAATAGAAAATGGTGTCGATTCTGTTGTGCACAAACTAAACTTAATTTAGGCTATTACTAGCGTTTACTAAAAGGCAGTGCGAGAAAAGGACGGCTATAGCTATGAACTAAGTTAGAGATGTCAAACTAGTTTATGCCTTGCGCTTCACCGTGTTTTAGTTGACATGTTTTTACGTGCACCCTTCATTTGTATAGAAATATTAGTTCCAACTAAATTTGACAGCTCTAAATTACGTCCGTCTCTTTCTCGTTTAATTAGAGAGAAAAAGATAGCAATAGCCTAAATTAAGTTTAGTTTGTGCACAACAGAATCGGCACCAATAATATAGTAATTCAGCTCATGTTCGAAAATGTCACTTTCGGGCCAATGAACGTATCCTTACGCAAAAATCACGTCCGTCAGAAAAACGGACAAACCGAAAAACACACTGATTAATGTAATTAGTAATTTAATGGTCGCGGTATCACGATACATAATTATTTATCGCATGATTATTTACAACTCTCCTTATCCTAACGATCAATCAATACCTGCTTTACTATTATCTCTCAAAATGATTGCTTAAAAACTTACGCATCTTCCTTAACGTTACATTAGTTTTGCAACCCCACGGCGAGAGTAGTAATCAGACAATAAAATTTAAAAAAAATGGTGCAGACTACTTTCAAGTGGAAGTACGTCTTCTTTTCATCCGTGATATTATTCAAAGTGTTTGCAACGTCACCGACACCCGACAACGTTGAAGATTCGATAGTGCCAAACATTATTGAAGAAAATGATAAAGTAACTGCTGTAGAAGAAACAGTGAATGCAACTCGTGATGGTTCAGGAAGGCAACATGTAAGACCTGGTCAAACAGTACTGAGTTATGAAATTGAAATAACAGTTTACGGATTTTTTTTCGATGGACGTGCTGCTCTTGAAATTAGGCTATCCCCCGACACGAGGGAAGATAAAATAGTCCTACACGCCACAGATATATTTATCAAATCTGTGAAAGTTGGAGTGTCTGCAATTACAAACGCCATAGCGGCCGACTTCTATGTTGATGATGGACTCCTGTATATAACCCCACCGATCTCCAATTCAGCTCTAATTGTTGTCATAGAGTACATTAGTCAACTAGCTAATGATGGTCGTGGACTTCACCTGGGAAAATACAATCAAAAAAAGTAAAAACTTACTCAAGCTAACTATTTTTTTTTTATTTTAGGCCTACTTTTCAATCGTAAGTCTTTCTGTAGATTAAATATCATGGTTGGGCAAAACGGAGATAACTAGATCCAACAGTTGTATTTATTCTTCAGATAAAAGCTATCGATTAAGAATTGACCTGTAAATACTGCTTTTGTTCTGCACAACAGTAGGTACTTAATTTGTTGAACTTTTTGATTTAAAATATTCATTCTAAACCCTTCTTAAATTTTAGCAATTATCTGTCAATGAATCTGCATCCATCGCACGCAAGTCGCGTGTTCCCCTGCGTGGACGAGCTTACAGAGATGCCAATCATAAGCTTCAAGTTCAACAATTTGGAATACTCAAGTATGGTGTCGAATTCTTTGTTGGAGGAAAACAGCGCGTAAGTATTTCAAAATAAAGTTCAGGTTAAAGAAGGGGACAGGTTTTGAAGTTCAGCTAATAGGCATCACTATCCCAGAGACGATCGATGAGCCCGTACCTATTCAGAATTGAACAAAGGGTTTCGTTGCACCAAAAAATATGGTACGTCTGAGGTACGTATAATAACAATATTATTTACACTGAACAGCAAATATTAATTGGATTTTCATAGTACTTATGTTAATAAAAAACAAAGTTGCTGTAGTTTCACGTAAAAGACCCGTATCTCAAAAACATAATACAAATTCTTGATCCAACAAATTTTCGTTTAAGTTTTTTTTACATAGGTACTACAAACCTACCAGAATTTTCCTCTTCTTACTTAAAAAATAGAAACACACTATTTTTACGGCTTTCAAAGCGAATAATAATAATAATGTTGTGCGTGTTCATGCCCTCTAATAGTTATTCTTATTTTACTTACAACGTAACCCTGATTCATCCCCATTACGAACCACCACGTAGGCGTGAATTGGATTTCCAATACTATACATTACTGACTCATTATTTCAGGAATCAATTCCGTCCATTGGCAAGTATTTTAGTAACCTTGTGTAACTGGAAAATATAAGTAACAATAATGACAAATTCGTTTTTATGAGTTAAATTGCCACAAGGAATTAAATTAAAATTCAATTTGAAGAATAAACGTCGTATAATTTTGTCATAATTATTATTGGCATTTTACTGTTGTCGTGTGTTCATGCCTATTTAGTGACTATTATTATTTTAATAACAACGTAAGTCTGATTCATCCCTATTACGGACCACCAAGTAGGCGTGAATTGGGTTCAAATACCATACATGACTGACTCATTATTTCAGAAATCAATTCCGTCCATTAGCAGGGCCGCCATGTCTTCGGGGAATGATAGCTCACAACTTTGCACATGTTAATGTAGTTTTAAATGACGTCTTGATATACGGAAGACAAGAGAGCCTTAATGGTCCGTCTGTACCCCATACAATGATAACCATTTACTTACTCTACACCTTCTTAAATGTATGGACTAACAAGGAATACACAGGAATTGTTCAGAATCAAGATAAAAGATTACATATATTCGGGCTCCCAGACGTGTCCACAGATTGGAATGCACTTTCTATTATTGGTATTTGGTGAGTCTTTGCAATTATGATTTATGTACAACTAGCCTTATCCCACGGGTTCACTCCCGTTTTGTACGAAAAATAACCCAGGGGAACAAAACGTAGCGCAAGATTCTCGGGGGTAAAGCTTTCCGTTAGTGAAAAAATTTACAGAATCAGATCAGTGGTTCTGAAGATAACCTCCTACACACGAACTTACTGATAAAATATTCACGTAACCAGAAGGCGAGCAGCATTTTTGTGCCAAAGAATCAGCAGTACCATTAAACGTGGCAATGCTGCCAGCCTTCTGGGCACTTTTCCTGTTGACAGCGATGTGGACGAATTTTTTGACGCCCTGTAACCCTTTTTGATACTTGTAAATATGTTTATTTCTATTATAGAGTTAGTATGTAAATTATGTAAATATTATTAGTTAGTGTTTAATCAATGTTAGGCACCAAATTAAAGTCTTTATAGATGAGGTGCAATTGGGTATAATTAATATTAAATCACAATATTTAGAAAATAAAATATAGGTAAACCGCCCCGTTGCTTGCCAACTACCACAGCACAACAAGACCTAGCAACGGGGTTGCCAGATCTGTCGCCAACATCTCTATAAATGCCTTAGAAAGTAATAAAATATACTGACAAACTAATTTTATTTCTATTTAGTATTAGTATAGATGAATAATATTAAAACAACTAATGCATCAATTAAAAAAATGTAACAAAATTATAATTTTATCATAGCCCTAGGCATGCTAAACTTGTCGTCCGTAGTTTACACTGCATTTTACTTTAAATAATATTATAAACTAACAATAGCAGCAATAGGCTAGTTTCCACCGTCAATAAATTGCAAATCTATTTAGTCCATCAGAGTACTGGAAAATAATGGCCTCGTATTTTTTGGTTTCATAAATCAATGAATACTTATTGACAAAGATGATGCGTTTTATCAAAAATCGGGAAGGGGGGGTTCGTGACGTCAGAACGCACTAAAAATTATACCACGGCGTGACGTATTCAGAATTTTAAAAGCTTCGTATCGTCGTCAATTTTGGTTTACGTAACAAAATAAAATACGGGTCAAATATTTTTAAATAATCTAACTGACGGACTAATTATATTTTTTTCAGTTGACAAGCCTATTGCATAATTTTTACCTGATCGGTTAATGTAGATTTTTTTTATATTCTAATCAGGGAACCTTACTTGTTCATGGATCCAAGCCACGAAATAAAGATGCAGAGTGTAATATTTCCGAAGATTGCAGAAGCAATGGCTAAACAATGGTTTGGGTATGTGATCTACCCGCAAAACAGGCGGTACGAATGGGTAGTGTCAGGCCTTGCCTCGTATGCAGGTTGGGAAATGATGAGAAAAGTAGGTATTCAAACGATGATAAATTAAAAGCTCATTTATATTACTTAGGTTGAAAAGGTCTTTTACTGCATTGCTTTTTCCCCAGATGAGGTACTTCGGCACAACTGAGCTAGATATCAATACATTATTTGTCACTGAAGTCATACAAGAGAGCTTACTCCGTGACGCGTACTCGAGTTCGAAAGCATTAGAGTCAGCATATGATCTATTCGAAGAAGATGTTATTAGAGACCACATCGGTGTGAATGGAATCCTGAAGTACAAGGCTCCAGCTTTAATGAGGATGATGAGGATCGTGCTTGGTGATGCAGAGACTGATTTCATTCAATTAGCAGCGCAAGCACTTCTTCACGCTGCTGTGTAAGTTAAAAATTGCTATAAATGATCTTTAAAGATCGTTGAGAAAGAAAGATTAATTTACTAACAGAACGTATATTATTGTAATTGAAATTATTCTAGAAACTATAATAATATCGTCGCCAATTGTCTTCTTTCCAGGCCGTTAGATTGGGTGAACTTGTTCACATTCATAGATGCTGTGAACTTCGAATGGTTTGGATCGAGCAATCACATTAATTCCGCAACAAATTAAACTAGGTGTCTATGCAAAATGCAGCAAAGCCCTACTACCCGCAAAAAGATGCACATGCAGAATGTACGATAATAATTCATGCAACATGTAACCCAAACCTACACCAATACTCGATACGGGTTTGGCCCCTCAACGGGACATCCCTCAGGAGATGTAGACTCGACGACCTCTCGGGCGCGAAACCACATCGAGTCAACATCTTCTTCTGCATAAAAGACACATTTTGATGAACTTTGCCCGTCTAATCGCTTCAATCCTATCTTCTTTCCCAGGGCGCCAGAATGGGTGACCACGCTGAAATTTATAGATGCTGTGAACAGCGAATGGATTGGAACGAGCCATACTAGTGTGATAGACGATGACTTCGACGAGTACTTAAACCCATGGATTCAAAACAATGGATACCTTATGATACAAGTTACACGTCATCGCTCTGGAGTGTTGCTTACTCAGGTAAATTAATATGATTTGTGAAAAAGTCGTAATTGCAAATACTAAGAGCGATTTTTTTATTTGCACGTGGTCTGTACACCTAAACAGTGTTCAAGAGAGCGTCAATATCTCATAGCAATTATGATACTGACAGCCATTGAACGCAATTTAGGTGTCCTAATCAAGATACGCCGAAACAAACTCAGAGGTCTCTTTTGAAGTCCAGACATAATCTTGCTCAATTCACATGAGGACAATGCAGATTAGTGTCTGAGATGGTCTTTTGAAGAAAGAACCACACAACTTTGAGTGGACCTATCCAGGCAGTGCAAGCTTTTGTCAGTTATCGTGTAGCTCGACTTATAACTCACGGAGCTCAACGAAACGACGAACAGTACCAAAGAAAGGACATTTGGGTAGGCGAGATAGTACTCAAACTGCCAGACAATCGTGGGGAAAAAAATAAAATATGTGAACCCACATGGTCCTCACATTCACAACAATTAAATAAAATCTATCTATATCTTCTATACATATAATAAATCTGTAGAAAAATCATTTTTTGTACATCGAAAATATTTCGAAAAAATATTGCCAGGGTGTGAAAGGATAACCAACAGAACTCATTTCCAGCATTTTTTGAATTTTTGTCTGTTTGTCTGTTTCGATGATCAAGCATCACGTACAATTTACGAAATCAATGTAGATAAATTTTATACACATAAATTGTGCGTATCTTGAGGTATTATTTAGTTTTTGTTAAATACGTAATCGGTTAATACTATCAAAAGATATATGAATTTAAAGAGTTCAAGAAGAACTAATCATCTAATGTAAGATGCAGCGACATCTATTGTACTAACATGGTACCAATGATAAATGATAAATGATAAATGATGTTTATTTTGCAAGTAGGTTTTTACAAACACGTTTACACGTCATTTTTTAAAACTAGATGGGGCCGGTGTTTCGTACCTGACTACTCTGAGAAGAAACAGCCGAAACAAACTCAGAGGTCATAGTCTCTTTTAAAGTCCAGACAATCTTGCTCTAT
Organism: Xestia xanthographa; assembly: GCA_905147715.2. Lineage (NCBI taxonomy): Eukaryota > Metazoa > Arthropoda > Insecta > Lepidoptera > Noctuidae > Xestia > Xestia xanthographa. The sequence continues at coordinate 26,923,567 of LR990653.1, read as the reverse complement.
TCACATGAGGACTATGCAGATTAGTGTCTGAGATGGTCTTTTGAAGAAAGAACCATACAGATTTGAGTGGACCTGTCCAGTCAGTGCAAGCATTTGTCAGTTAACGTGTAGCTCGACTTATAACTCAAGGAGCTCAACGAAACGACGAACAATACCAAAGAATGGACATTTGGGAAGGTCGCTTATAGTACTCAAACTGCCAGACAGTTGTGGGAAAAAAAACAAACAAAAAATAAAAATGTGACCCACATGGTCCCCACATTCACAATAATCAAATAAAATTAATAACAAATTCTTTTCAAATGAATGTAACTAAAAAAAAAAAAAAACACAAAAATCATTAAATGTCGCAATGATAATGAAATAAAAAAGTAAAATACTTAAAAAAATAAGTATTCATGTCAAATCAGTAAATGTCACATAAAACAATAAAAAATAAAAAAATAAAAGTAAAATAATAAAATACATGTCAAAAAAAAAATTCAATGTCAGAGTGTATAAAAGAAAGGAATCAATAATAAATAAGCGAAGTCCGAAATTTCGACATTCACAGAGCAAATTTCATTGGAGCAGCTTAATCCCAAGCTTTTTTATCTTCAAGATAGTGATTAACATGATAGTAGGCTTTCAGGCACAGCTTCCGTTTTATAAACGATTTGAATTTATTTAGGCTTAGTGCTTGAATTTGACTCGGAAGTTTATTGTAAAAGCGTATACATTGGCATCTGAACGTACCTCCTATTTTTTTGAGCCTCGTTGCAGGAACAGCAAATTTGTGTTTGTTCCTCGTGTTTATGTTGTGGATATCACTGTATTTTTTAAATAAATTAATATTTTTGTGGGCGTACAAAAGGTTTTCATAAATAAACTGAGAGGGCACAGTAAGAATATTAGTCTCTTTAAATTTTTCTCTGAGGGAGTATCTGGGACTTAATTTATAAATTGAACGAATTGCCCTTTTTTGCAAAACAAATATTGTCTGAATATCGGCGGCATTGCCCCACAAGAGAATACCGTACGACATCACGCTATGGAAATAACTAAAGTAAACTAAACGGGCTGTCTCTAAGTCAGTTAAATCACGAATTCTTCTAACGGCGAATGCTGCAGAGCTAAGTTTCTTCGACAGTTTGTCTATATGCGGGCCCCACTGAAGCTTGGCATCCAAAGTTATGCCTAAGAAGACTGTGCTATCTTCCGGTTTTAACTCTTCATCCTTAATTAGTACAGTAGTTTCCATTTGTCTTACATGGGGTATCGTAAACTTAATACACTTAGTTTTTTTCTCATTTAGGAGTAGATTATTAACATTAAACCAATTAACGACTTTCGCCAGGGCGCTATTAATATCATCTGTAACTAACTGCTGACGTTTGAGTTTAAATAAAAGAGAAGTGTCGTCTGCAAACAATACTATGTCATGATTATCCTTTATGAGGTAAGGCAAGTCATTTATATAAATAAGAAACAAAAATGGACCAAGAATTGAGCCCTGGGGTACCCCCATTCTTACTACGGATCCGGGAGATCTTTTCCCTTTAACATCAACTCTCTGAATCCTGTCACTCAAATATGAAATAAGAAGAGCCAGGGAGGCGTTACGGATTCCGTAGTGGTGTAGTTTCCTGATTAATGTTTCATGAAGAACACAATCGAAAGCTTTAGATAAATCGCAAAAAATGCCCAAAGCATCGCATTTGTCCTCCCAGGCATTATAAATGTGTCCTAAAAGTTCATCAGTAGTTGAACGACCCCTTGTAAAACCAAACTGTTTTTTATGTAATAACTTATATTTATTGAAAAAACTTTGCATTTGTGCCAAAATTAATTTTTCAAAAATTTTACTAAAGGTGGGTAGTACTGAAATGGGTCTATAATTAGTGGGGTCTGATGTACTACCCGATTTAAACAATGGTATTATTTTACTATATTTCATTAGATCAGGAAACTCACCACGGTCAATACAATCGTTAAATATTACAGCTAATGAAGGAGCTACAATGTTTATAATGGATTTAGCAACTTCCACAGAATGACCCCATAGATCGGCGGTCTTTTTAACATTTAAGGTGTGAAAAGTTTTAATTATATCTTTACAGGTGACATATTCAAAATTAAATTCGGAATCACAGACTGAAACGTTTTCCCTTAGTAAAGACTCGGCAGCAGCAGGTGACGAGTTTAGCGATTTAGTAGTCGATACGGGAATATCCGCAAAGAAATTTTCAAAGGCTGTGGCAACTTGAGTGTCTGAATTTAAAATTTTATCGCCAATAGCAAGGCTGTAGTCACTGTTTCGGTTGCAAGACTTTCCCGTTTCGCTATTAATAATATTCCATGTCATTCTAATTACATTACTACTATTTTTAATTTTTGAACTCAAGTAACGTGACTTTGCTATAAAACAAACTTTTTTAAATATTTTAGAATAATTTTTAACATACAACTTAAATTCTCCAGTGTTTATATGGGTCCGCTCTGCATACAGCTCATAAAGTCGTTTTCGACTCTTATGAATACCAATAGTGGCCCAGTCGTTGAAGGAAGCGTTACTATTAACCGAGATTGTCTTAGGAATAAATGTGGTATTAAATTGTGTGCAATACATACTGAAAAAATCGTTATAATGTTGATTGGGATCATCATTAGTTGACAGTAGTGGTAATTTAGACAAAAGTTTAGTTTTAAAGGTTTCCAGGCGAGTTTTAGTTTTTGGATTAACAATGATATCCTTTTTAGTGACTTTCTTGCTTACATTAGGAATTGTGATCAATTGCCCACAATGATCAGAATCTAATAAGTTAATAATTTCTTTGTGGGTAGGTATAACATCTGTGTAAATATTATCTAGGCAAGTGGCACTAGTTGGTGTTATTCTAGTGGGCTCCAGAAATTTGTTTTCAAGATTGTATGAATGAAACAGGCTTAAAATTTTAGTACTTAACCCAGAACTTTCTAACAAATTAATATTAAAATCACCGCTAATAATTATATACTTCTTAGAATTACAGATTTTATGCAACACTTCATCCATTACCTTTTCAAAACAATCATACAATCCTGAAGGAGGTCTATACACACTTAATATGATAAACTGCTCCAACTCTATACAGGCTATTTCAACTGTTCGCTCAACAGATAGGCTTACAATATCCTTGCGGTCTTTAAACTTAAGCTGATTATTTACTAGGATTAATGCGCCGCCATGTATAGCATTTACCCTGCTGAATGAACTACCAACCTGGTGATTACTAAAATTGAAAATTAATTGGTGACATTTGAGCCAATGTTCCGTTATACAAAGAATATCTATGCAATTACAATTCATGAAAAGTTCTACTTCTAATTCTTTGTTCAAAAATCCTTGAATATTTTGATGAACCAGGTTGATACTATTAAAATTCTCAAAACATTCGCCTGATTTACTATCTGGCTTCCTTATATTGCAAGAGGTTGCCTCTGTTGTCGAAATTGCTAATTTAAATGATTCACTGATTCATTCATTGTTGACAAACTATTGGTAGAGTAATTTAGGCTAATATTGCATTGATCAACAGAGGCAACTTGATTAGCCAAGTTCTTGGCTGTAATAGAAAAATAATAAGATAGCGACACAGCTACTTGTCTTTTACAATAGTTTGTCAGATAGCACCTGTCTACAAGATATCTATGTTTTGTCAAATAAAAATTGTTGCCAATATAATTGTTGATGTCAAGTAAATGAAATGAATTATTATTGAATGTCAAATTATGCAATGTCATATTCATATTATATCTATAGTCATTTTCTTCCTGTGGCAAACTTTTACTATAAGGAAATGTAAACAACACAATTTTTCTTAAATTTAAGTTTGACAAAGTTCTATAATACTGGAGCAATTCTCCTTTGTTCACTTTTCCTCTATTACCTATCAAAATTAATAATATGGTGTCCTGGTTAAACTTACATTTAATAATTTCTTTCATAATATGATATAAAGAACATCCTGGCTTACAATTGTTTATTACGGAGTGTCCTGGATATTCATCAGTTAACAAATTACCTAGGTCTTTTCCAATCTCATCACAAAAGATTACTATGTCATTATTTACACTTTGTTTATATTGCTTATGGGAACAATGACTAAAACTGTGCTCACCAGATAACTTTTAAGTCGATTGACCGGCTTTAAAAAAAGTTATTATAGCCTAAGGTACTCTAGATTAGTCTACATGATGCTGCTTTGAAAATTTACATAGCAAGCTCAAGAGTTTGTTTGGTTGGTTGAACGAGTTAATCACAGGAACTACTGGTTCGAATTAAAAAAATCTTTTAGTGTTGGATAGTCCATTTCCTATTTGTCCGTTGCTTAGTGTGCTTAGATGGCGCTGTGTGTAATGTCCAGCAATATTTATTTATTTATTTTATTTTATTTATCGAGGTTATCTAACATCACTCTACAACTAAAAGGAGCAGAGCACCAATGATAAATGTTACAAAAACAGGGAAAATTTATTTCTTTTGAGAGCTTCCGTTGCGAGCGCTGCTTATTAAAGTTACGCAACAATCATGTATGAGGGAATTGGTCCTCTAAAAAAAATCCGAGCATATGTCTATCTTTTAAGATTCACTCACACTCTCCCTAACCCTCTCTCTCTCTCATGTGACGCAGACGAAGTTGCGTGGGTCAGCTAGTTAATAATAATTTACAAAATCAATGACAATAAAAAAAAACATCAATAAATGTGACAATAATAATAAAAAAAGTAAAAAATTTAAAATTGGTCTCTTAATGTTATAATCTTTTGTAGGAACGTTTTGGTTTTTCCCACAAGCCATTCATTCCAATGAAAATACCACTCACTTACACTACCAGCATTGAACACAACTTTGAAATAGAAAGAATATATCCAGAGGAAATGTTTGACCAATCTCACAATTTAGTCTTTGCTCTCGGCGACGAAGACTGGGTCCTGTTCAATATCCAGGGGCAAGGTAAGATTTAACATTTTATATTTGATACAACTGGGGTACTATTAATATATGTGTTATAAGGACGTATCCCGTCAAGGTAGCCAGATCGCCAGCAAAAATCTAAATGGCATGCGATTTTGAATAAGTCTCGCATCAACATACGACTGGATTTTTCTTAAATTAAGAGAATCTCCACGCAAGGAACACAATATCATTGTCATAATGATATTACATTTCAAAGTTTTTTTTTTTTTAAACTATGATAACTTTTTATCAGGGTACTATCGAGTCAACTACGATTTTAACCTATGGGACACAATCATTGGAGCTCTTGAAAAACCAGAGACGAGGGAGCAAATTCATCCCCTCAATCGTGCAACTGTAAGTACCATAACTTCTCTGAGTTTGTAGTAATACTGTATTTTTATTTCCTTTTTTTAAACTACTGTTCCGGAAATGTACTGAGAAAATGGTATGAAGTAAGAAGAATAGTCATTCTCACTATTTTACACGAGTAGCTTTCTTTTGCCGTTCGTGCCTACCACCTACCAAACATTCAAAAGTTTATCTGCGGCTTTTAATCTGTCTTTTTGCGAACCCGTCATTTTGCTAATCTGTCTTTTTGCGATCCTGACGATTTGTATCAAAATACTAACACCGTACAATTCGCTAATTTGTCATTTTGCGTTTCTGACGTTCTTTGCCCAAACCGTGCCTACTACCTACCAATCATTAGAAGAAACAATAAATATACGACTATCTGCGAGATACCTGTGCTACGCATTTGTATTCCTCTAATAACCATCACATATCTAATAAAATTTTATTTTCAGCTCCTAGACGATGCTCTGAACATAGCCAGAGCAAGAAGAATCGACTATGATACCGCATTCAGAGTAGTTCTAACCATGGAACATGAAACCGAATACGCGCCGTGGAAAGCATTTGTTAGAAACATGGATTTCTTGAGGAAACGATTGGTAGCATACACTCGTGTCGACAAAGATTTAGACTCCAACATTTATTCGGTAATTATAATAAAAAAATCCATTAAAGACTTTGTTTCTGGGATAACAACAGGTTTGAGATGCCCCGGATGGCTTAGGCCTAAATTATGTCATCAGATACAAAATTAAATACATTGTTTTCTTACTACAGAGAATGATTAAAAAAGCGATTCGAGCTTTTGAAGATCAAATAGGTTTCTACTCTGATAGACCTTGGATGGAGTCTTTGATGCAAACGTTAACTCGAAGTCTGGTGATGGATCATGCATGCAGAGCCAATTACCAGCCTTGTATAGAAGCTGCTAAGAAGTGGTTCTTCAACCCTCAAAACGAGACAGTAGTGTGAGTGTTTTGTATATCAAAAAACAGTGAAGACCGCATGTATCATAAAGGTCTGGTCATATTAATGGATAAACCATTAAACTGAACACTTTCTCTGTGAAATCATAATAATATTTTTTTCGCGATTAAGATGTTGGTCTCACTGAGAAAGTTGCTTTCAAATTCATGTTGTAATGAAGTTATTATTTATAATGCACTATATGAATAAAAGAAACAATTACAATTCGCTGAACAGAGGATAACGCGAACCCGTTTAAAAAAAGTCGGGTCTTTAACGTTTTTCCTTTTCAACAACCAAAGTACTACAGAATTTATACTGAATTGATTATCTAATCTATGGTGCTTAATATACCATAGAGACAGAGAGTCAAACGCCTATTAGAAAACCATTAGTGTTACTTTTATTTACAATTTTCGAAACAAAAATTTAATATTCCTTTTGTTACCAGTAATCCAGCCATCCCTAATGACATCAAACCAGCTGTATACTGTACGATTGTAAGGGAAGGCGACGAGAAGATTATAGAAGCGTTAAATGTAAGATTGGGGGTCACGGCGACTATTGGTGAAAGACTTATTATTTTAGAGTCGTTAGCTTGTTCGCAGGACGAAGTCTTTATTAAGGGGTGAGTACATGTGCATTACTATGATTGCTTTGCTGCCATAAAAATAATAATTAAATAATTTTAGTCTAGATTATTTAATGGGTCTCCCGACTGTTGCAGTCAATATGTCCTGTTTCCTGAACTTGTTTTAATCTTTTCCGTTTTTAGGCTTCCGTACCCCAAGGGTAAAAACGGAACCCTATTACTAAGACTTCGCTGTCTGTCCGTCTGTCTGTCACCAGGCTGTATCTCATGAACCGTGACAGCTAGACAGTTGAAATTTTCACAGATGATTTATTTCTGTTGCCGCTATAACAACAAATACTAAAAACAGAATAAAATTAATATTTAAGGGGGGCTCCCATACAACAAACGTTATTTTTTTATCGTTTTGTCTAATTTTGTATAGATATGGTACGGAACCCTTCGTGCGCGAGTCCAACTCGCACTTGGCCGGTTTTTTATTACTTATTTGGTATTCGTGGACTATACGAAGGCATTTGACAGCGTGAAACATTTTTTACGCAGTCGGGTTTTTTATTTTTTTAAATATTTTTTTTATTTTACACGTTTTAGTTACCTAGATATACCATTTTAAAATCCTCATGATGAGCTCTTTATTGAGCCGTTCAGGCTACAGAGCGTGCCAAACATTTGAATTTGGCGCCAAAAATCCACCATTTCGTTTTTTTTTTTTATTTTGATACACCTAGTGTCACGCTCACAGTAAATACGAATCTAACGACACTTCTCAAGCTATTATCTATCGAGCCGTTCAGGCCATAGAGTGTGCCAAACAATTATCCATACATACATACATACTCTCGAAAAACATAACCCTCCTTCTGGCGCAGTCGGGTAAATAGCTATTTCGTCCCGCCATTGTAGAATGAATAATTTCATAATTAAACTGAAAAATGAGTTTGGAGTACCGCTAGGAAAGATTTTAGGCACACTCATTTTTCGACGAACGTTTTTAACTTTCTTACCACACTTTCTGAAGTTGGATTTATGACTATGTTTCGTATTTTACAGGTTACTTGAACAAACGATTGCATCAAATAGCCCATACGTTGCCGAGGAACGAGTGAAGATCTTCGCTGCAGTTGCTGGAAGCAGTTACGCGAATGCAAATTTAGCTCTCCAGTTTTTGAGATTAAGGACTTCAGAAATCAGGAAAACGTACGTGTCAAAGCTATTCAATAAAAGAAGTAGTTTTTGACGTGATAACGTCTTATAAATCGATGAACACCGGCTGCACGCACGAAAAAGTGTCACGAATCTTGCGATGAACGACCAGCCCAAACCCTTAGATCTAGAAAACTGAAAATTTGCACAGTGGTTCCCTTTATAATGTAGACAAGGACTAAGAAATGATTTTTCGAAATAACTAAGGGAGTTAAATTAAAAAAGTCCGTCAGTTTTAAAGTTAGGATCTTAAAATGTTGTGTTTAGGCTGACGATTGAAAATTAATTCATAGGTGGCTCAGCGTTTTTGATAATTCCACCCCCAGAGTTAAAAAAGAGGATGAAGTTGTGTATGGAAAGTCCTTAATTTTCGAAGTAAAAATCACAAAATTTAATATCGCGACACATACGCCTCGTTATTAAACCATAGTTCTACCATAGTTGGAAGCTAAATGGTGAAGTTAGAATTTAAACCCTTATGGTGGTAAAACGGGTGATGAAATTTTGTTTTTTAAGTTAAAATCACTAATATGAAAAATTACGTTATCACGGAAAATTATCGTTCGTAAGCCTACTTTACAGACAACCATTTTTTTCAACTTAGGTCTGTCGTGATAATTTTTTTTTTTTTTCGGATAGGAAATCATCAAATCGCTCCTCCCGCTCTAGGCGGAGCAGGAGGGAGTGTCAGACTTTTACTGACTAAAACCCATCCATGTTCCTTCATTGCCCTTTGTGTTGCGGGGCCACGGTATTTCTTTCGAACAGTCCCGCAACCCCGGCAGTCATGGCTCTTGTGGACCACTTCCTATTGCTGACTCTCTTTGAGGCGCGCGTGGAACACGAATGCGCCGTCGACACGGCCTGTCGTCATAAGACGAACGGACGGCGAGCTAGCCCACAGCCCACCGTCCACAGGCCCGCGCCTACGGTGGCCGGGGGCCACGCGGTGGCCCTCGACGCCCGGGGCGTCTCCCACGGCGGCTGGGACGCTGAGAGGTTCTCTCCCTCTCCCGTTCCGCCACCCCCTTCTCTAGCATTACTTCGCAGAAGGAGGTGACGGCGTCCCATTCCGTCTCGCTCCGGACCATGGCTTGAACCAGGGCCGGACGCGAGAGGTCGCCGCCACCAATTGCCGCTTTGAGAACACGGCAGTGCTCCGCCTACGCGGGGCACACCTCCACCGTGTGCTCCACCGTGTCCTCCGGTCAATCCACGCAGTGGAAACACCCGGGCGTTTCCTCCCGCCCAATTCGGTGCAGGACCCTCCCGAAAACACCGTGTCCGGTGAGGACCTGCGTCAGGCGGAAGGTGAGGACGCCATGGCGTCTCTCAAGCCACTCCTCAAAGAGTACTTATCGCCACAATCATGGCGTGGTGGCACTGCACAAGTCCGAGGCCATGTGCTTTCAGGCACATGGCCTCGGACTTGTGCAGTGCCACCTCGAGACCCAGTTGCCGAATTCTCTCCACGACTATCACAACCCCGCGTGTCATAGTTTCGGCCGCTGCCTCGTGCGACCTCCCCTGTGCCAGCACTAGCGTGTCGTCAGCGTAGCAAACTACGCTGACACCGCTAGGGAGGTCGGCGCGCAGCACCCAGTCGTACCCGATGTTCCACAAGGACGGCCCTAGAACTTATCTCTGCGGAACACCGCATGACTTCTCTAGCCATTCCGCTGCGACCGGGGTAGATGACGGCTTTATCCATCAGGTAGTCTCCGACCACACGACGATGGTAGGTCGGCACCCGGTGATACCGGAGTGCCTCCCTTATGCAGCTCCAGGGCATGGAGTTGAAGGCATTGGCGATGTCGAGAGACACCGCCAAGACAACCTCACCCTTGGACACCGCATCCCACGTCGTGAGGGCTCTCACGCACATGATGGCGTCCACCGTGAAGCGCCCCTTGCGGGAACCGAACTGGTGTTCTGCAAGATCCGGCATCCGGAAGCATGCGTGTAGGAGCTCCTCCAGTCGGGGCCCGAGAGCATCCGAGGCCAGGACCCAGGCTTTGCCAGGCAAGCCATTGTGTTCCGGGGTGGTATTTTTGGCACTGAGCCTGCGTACCACCACTCTCAGGTCTACCCCAGTCACTTCCAGAGTATTGTCATCGTCGTCCTGTTGGTCCGCTTCCAGTATCGCAGGCGATGGAGCCATAGGCGGGAGTGGATGTTCCCCTCGCGAAGGGAACAGAGTACTCACCACATTCTCCACGAGCTCAGGCCGGAGACTCTGCGTCAGTGCGGGGGGCCCAGGTGCGGAGTTTATCCCGCACCAATTTGTGAGGGCGTCCCCACGGATCTCTGTTGAGAGTCCCCAGCATCTCCTCGCGAGCCAGATCCTTGGCTCGCAGGACAGCCTCGCGGAGGGCGGTCTTCACCGCTCTGTACCCCTCATAAAGCTCCGCCTCAATGGCTGCCGCATCCGGTGGGCGAATGCGGAGCCTGCGATGCCTGGCGTACAGGTGTCGCGCAGCTACGCACGCCTCGCGCAGAGACGTCAGCTCTCGCGACCACCAGCACACCTGACGCCGGGCTCTTCTTGGCCAAACCCGGGGCATTGCCACGTCGCAGATGTCGGACATAGTCTCCTGGAACAACCGCTTCATTATTAATGTCGGCAGGCCTGTCCGGTGATGTCACCCAGGCCTGCACGATCGAGGCTTCCAGGAGGAGCTCCTGGTCCAGCTGCTTCAGCGCCCAACGCGGACCACTCGGGGCCTGTTGGACCGGCGCGCTTGAGGTATGGGTGGAGACATGGAACCGGATGTACCGGTGAACGGAATAGGTCTCCACCCCCTCCATGACACGCCAGTCAACGACACGCGGCGACAGAGCGGGGCTAGCGAACGAAATGTCCATCACGTGTCGTTATACCTAAGAACAGTTGTGTTGTTTTTGTGTCTAGTAAACAATTTGCAAATAAAACAACAACAGTGGCGCGATAAGTCAACAAAGAAAAGCAAATAGTTAAATATTATTGTAGAGAGCTACGGTTGATAATTGCGAAATTACTAATTATTCTTCAAAGTTACTCATTATTAGCTGTCTTTGTCGGCGTCCATTAGTGGTTAGAGTGTATTAAGGCTTTGACACTGTAGCTTATTAATTTTAAAATGTAAATAATAATTTATTTTTCAGGTACGGTGGTCCTGAGAAACTTGAAGAGGTGATTTTCATCCTAGCTGATAACATGGCTGATAAAGACCTAAGTTTTCTAGTAAGTATTGAACTAAAATAATAGATTTATCAAAGGATCAAAGGGGAAATTGCTCAGAAAGTTGGCAGCATTGCCTCGTTAGATGGCAATGCTGATTCTTTGGCCAAGAAATAAGCCAGCCCTCTGGTCACAAGAAGAGTCGACCAACCATTTGGTGTGTGTTTCACCCCCAAACACATTACTTAAACACATAACTACGAATCGAGTTTCTGTTTTTGATACACATATTATTATAAATAGGTATGTACAGTAATTACATACGTATTTAAATACTTAAATAACAGCAATAGATGTTGGATTATACGACCGATTGGAGAAGAATCAAAAAGAAAATTAACCTTTCATAGTTAATGACCGACGTACCTACTACTTATTTTTCACTATTATTCAACAACAACAACAACAACAGCCCATAACGTCCACTGCTGGACATAAGCCTCTCCCATGATGGGAGGAATTTGCCGTAACCTCCATGCTTGGCAGGTGGATTGGAGATCGCATTGATGAAAGACTAACAGAAAACGCTGCTGCCCATTCTCAGGTCTACGTTTCTATTATTTCGTTCTCCTGTTTACGTACCAGCACGCTCCCATTTTGCACCACACAAATTTGCAAAGTTGTTGATTTTTTAACATTGTTTTAGCTTTCCACAGAAGAAATGCTGTTGTTGGGGTCAATGACTCTCGTATGTAAACCTTTTCATTACTTCCACTGCCCACGTCTTTTCACTGATGTTTTTTGTTTTCGAAGCTGCTAGCCAGTATTCACGGTTATTGTCCCGTAACAACACAATGATTGGCGTCTGCGACAACGCTCCGTCATTGCCATTGCCACGGGCTGGTTTCTTTTTACGCAGGACTCGGGTTATAAAATAAATAAATAAAATAAAATATCTTTATTTCAGACCTATAACAGTCCATACGTTGTTAGTGGTTAGTAACAGATAAACAGATTGTGCTTATATGCTATGTTAGTGTTATTAGTAGTCCTTAATTCAATTTAACATAAACCTATACTTATTTTGACCCAATGTCTTTGGATGAGGCAGTCCACTCTGCCAACAATCATTTTTAGGATGCTGTTCCCAGTGCTACGCAAGCGTTGCAGTAAGGAAGCCGCTTTCTTACGCATGATGGCGTGAAAGCCATCCGTATGAGCTGCTGCAAACATTCCTGATGCACTGCAACGTCGCGGCAACCGCAACAGCATCCTAAAAGCGTTGTTGTATTGTACGCGCAGGACGTTGTAGGCTCGGCTCGTATATGACACCCACAGGCCGCTCGTGTAGAAGGACTGACAGAACGCCTTAAATAAACTAACTTTGACGTCTGCCGTGCAGCGAGCAAACCTGCGGGCGAGCATATTGCTCCTCACCGCCAACGCCCTGCGCTCACGCTCTATGTCGCCATCATCACGCAGGTCACTGGTGACAACATGCCCAAGATACTTAAAACTATTCACCACATTGAGTACTACGCCGTTGAGATATACTGGAGGTACACGACGGGGCTGTTGTTTAGGTGCCGTAAACACCAACACCTCACTCTTTTTTGAGTTGTATTTAAGGCCGTGCACCTCCGCATATGTCTCGCATATCGTGAGTAGCGTCCTCAGTCCGCTCATAGATGGACTGAGCAACACCATGTCGTCCGCGTAACTTATGTTATTAACACATATACCGTCTATATGACAGCCGACATGTGTGCTGCTCAGCCGCTCGATAAGTTCATTTATATATAAATTAAATAACAAGGGCGAGCTTAACCCCCCCTGCCTCACACCACATTCCATATACTTACAGGTTATACTTTCAGTGTTCTGATTCAATAATTTGCAGACTGTTTTAGCAATCTGAAATACATCTTCATTTTCCTTCTCCGTTATACCACAAATCTCAACGTCATTGAATGACTGCATTTGCTCAATTTTGATGATTTTTTGTTCCAGTACCTCATTCTGAAGTTACAGGTTTTTGCACTTTTTTTTAATATCCGTGCATTGGTTTTCGAGAATCTTGATTTTACTTTGGTGATCAATCATTTTTGTCTCAAAGTCATCGATTTTCCCGGTTCTCTATTGTATTACCTAACTTTTTTATTCATAATTTAAAGTGCCATAACTTTTTTTGTCATAATCATCATTTGTCCGAATGATAACTTACCCGAACTTAATATCACATAATATCACATTCCATAAAATTGAAATCCCTAAAATATGCCCTAAACCCGTTTGTCATAAATATTATAATCAATAATATACAAAAGACTTTAAACCGTTTTCAATAATGGTTATAAACCCAAATTTAAAAAAAAAAAAAAAAAAAAAAAAATTGATCTTAATAATATTTTTAAAACAAACCGGTATGTTCCCAGACGTTCCCAAAAGGGGACGGAACATTGTTTTTTTTTAAATTATGTCTGTAATTACGGGTAACGACAGGTTAAGTATTACTTTGCTTTTGCTATGCTATGAACTTCTCTCAACACAACACATTTTTATACGATATTGCTTTTACGAAAATTGTAAGAATTAAAAAGTAGAACCATCATATCGCAGAAAGATCACAGTTAGAATCTTCTTTTGGAATACATTTCATATCAGTAATCACTAAAAGGCATAAAATCAATCAATCAAACCGTCAATCATTATAAAACAGTTGAGTATGAACATAATTATGTGGATTATATTTTTCCCTGTATGCAATCATACAAACAAACATACACCATGCATGCAGCAAGCGTGCAGCAAGCATTCAGCAAGCATGCAATAAGCATGCAGCAACCATGCAGCATGCAAGCACGCATACAGTATGCAAGCAAGCATGCAGTGTGCAAGCGAGCAAGCATGCAGCATGCAAGCGAGCAAGCAAGCAACATGCAGCAGGCATGGTTTCTGTCACGGCTCCGGCGCTGCGGGGCTCCGGCGGCTCCACGCGAGCTTATCGTCGCAGATGTGTTTAACGCTCACCGCCGCTGCTGAGGCTGGCCGGCGAAGCCGGCCAGCAAGCCGAAGCTTGGCGAGGCGAGTGTTAGCAAGGCGAGTGTTACAACCACCGGCTCCTAAACTCGAAAGCCGCCTCGCCCCTTCGCGCGTGGGGTCGGATTTACAGCGATTCGTTTTTGTCACTAAAAACTAATTTTTAGCAAATGTTTTAGGACCAAAAATGTCATTATACTGTATGTTATGATCATCATCATTCGGAATAATACACATTATTTATAATAAAATGCTTAGGACATTTGACTTTCTGGCATGTAAAATTAGAAGATTCAATTATTATAGTATTCGATATTAATACAGAACAGTTTTAGAAATAAAGATAACAAAATTTCGGGATTTTAAACATTATGGTTAAGAAACCAAACGTTTTATGGATAATGATTTTCAGACCAACAATTTTAGGAGAATTAAGGGAGTACCATTTTTCCCGTAGTGAAATGTTGGGTACTCTGCAGTTCTTCGGTTTTATTTTTTCGGATTTCTTTTCTAAATATTAATAGTTGGTTCTTGTCTTTTTCAAGTTATCCCTCATAATCCGATTCCTCATCATCAATCTCGGGCTCGGGTTCAAGTAGTATGCAAGAGATGCGTTTCGGTTTTGTACCTCCGGCGCATGCGCGACATTTCCAATCAACGGAATCCGTTAGCGATAACGCACTCAGTTGCTCATTGGTTATGGAAGCACACGATCCATGAATCCACTTATTGCACTTACTACACTGGACTCCAGGCGTTTTTTTGTTAATCACTTTATTGCATTTTGCACACTTCACCATTTTTACAACGCGTGCGCACAATTTGCAACAACCAAGTAGTCGGTAATTATACTGTGACGCGGCTTTCCGCTAGCGTAGTGCGCGCGAGACTGACTGATGACAATATTGATGACTGACTGATGACTGATGACTGATGATAATGTTTCTGTTGATTTTCGTTTTTGGTCGAAACCGACATTTTACAAAGCATTTGCTATTAAGCGCGCAGTTATCACCCCATCTAAACGAGAATTTATTTCTTTCTACAGTTTTCAACCTGGGTGTTTGCCATGAATAACAATTTGCAAGACTCTCAATTGGCGGCTGATCGAGCTCTCGAACAAGTTAATGAGAATCTTCTCTGGAATGATTCTGAACTCTGGAATGTTTATTTTTGGATAGTCGAACATACTTCATAGTGTTTTGAGATGTGGCGTGAGCTTAGTTTTGGAAAGCGGTGCTACCCACATCAAATTTGTCCCATTTTCCGAAGTAATAAAATTTTAATGACTTTGGATAGTTAACGCCGATTCATTTTTAAATCTGTAATGTTCTAAGCATACGTTTTAGATGTCTATGGGAGTGAAATTACTGTATGGAATGTTGGATTACCTTGACGTATTTAACAGACTTTAATAGAATTGTGGGAATGACCCAAGTCATTCTGGTAGAGCGTAAGTTCGTATTAGAAGTAAAAGAATTAAATTTGCAAATCAAAAATCTGTACAATAATACAAATAGATAGTCTTGTCTGGGAGTTTGTTCCTCTTCCCAGGTAATACACTACGAACTGGGGGAGGGTAATTTAGGTTTGTATTGTATAACTTTTTTCAATATTTTAATAACATGTTATTGTTTTCAAATTAAATGAATTACAGATATTTAGCGAGTTGTGTTTTATTATAATTTGTTTAATATTACTCACCTTATTATTATTGCTCATAATTATATAACTCATTTCAGGTCAAGGCCGACAGTGTAAGCAATGTTTACGGCTCTTGGTATTTGTAGTGTGCGTGTGTGGAAGGTGGATATGCAGTGTGTGGGTGTGAGTAGGTGTATTTAAAAAAACGTTTTATTTTTTTGTTTAAAAAAATGTGGTAGGCATTTAATATTGGTAAATAATTTTTCAATACACTTCCTCGAAAACTGGTTCTAATTTAACTTATTTTAAGTCCAAATTGTTTCAATGCCTGTAGTCGGCGCGGAAATATAAGAAAATTTAACACTCTTTGACTTCTGTCCCTGAAGTTCCGCCGGGCCAACTAACCGGTCGCCCGATCCCACGTTCACTGCCCAAACTGCGGACCTGAGCATTATTATGAACATGTCGCTTCATAGGTCTCCTCCTGGAAATAATGTTCAACATGTACAGTCCGAAAATGACCTATGCAATCTTAATCCAGATAGTCCAGCTAGTTATACGGGGAGGGCACAGAAGCGTATCCGCATTGACGGTCGAGAACAATTAGGTTATGAAGTTCTCAAAGACGAACTATCCACCATGCTCACCACTATGCTATCCAGTTGGAAGAAAGACCAGGATATAATGCTAAACAAACTGCTCAATGATTTGACTGAGCTCGAGTCTCAAAATTCAAGCATTAAATCGACTAACGACGCTTTGGAAAAATCACTACAATTCATGTCTGCGCAATATGAAGAAATAAAGCAGAAACTGGTCGACATGGAAGGCGAACGAAACAAAAACATGAATTATATATCCACCTTAGAAAATAACATCAATGAGTTGCAAAAAAGAGCCAAGTTCACAGTTATCAAGTTCAAAAACTTAACTTCGCCACTAGAACAGATAAAGTCCGAGTCACAACAAGACCTATGTGAACTTGTTAAAAAAACGTGCAACGCGGTTAAAACCCAAATACAGACATCTGACATAAAAGATATTTACAGGATTAAAACCAAAACTGGCGTATCCACCATTGTAACAGAGCTATCCTCAGTTCTAACCAAAAATAGAATCCTAAACGGAGTGAAGGAATTCAACAAGCTAAATCCTGTTAATAAGCTCTCCTCCTCTACTATTGGCCACCCAGGACCTAAAACTCCCATTTATGTAGCTGAAAGCCTCACAAGCAAGGATAGAAAACTGTATGCAATGACTCGCGAAAAGGCTAAATTTCTAGAATATAAATACTGCTGGATTAATAATGGCCGCATATTTATGAAGAAAGCGTATGGCGACACTTGTATTCAAATTAAAAATGAAGCGGATTTAGAAACCCTTAAGAAAATTATCTGACTAGGTACTTTATTCATATTTTATATATTATTTTACGTTAAAAGTTTTAATAGTTGTGTCAGCAAACTTACCGCTTGTACTCTTTGTGTCACAAATGTTACAATGTATTTTTTAAGTCTACCCACTTACCATAATTATAAATTTTATCGATATCTTAAGAACAAAACATATCCATGTACCTTACACTCACAATTATACTATTAAATCACGCAAGTTTTATTAAGAACTGATCTACATAACGAACACATCACACTTAGCACATTTTCTCACACTAATACCTGGGAGTATAGCCAACTAACAAAACTGTATTTACATATTATCTATTTGAATGATCAACATTTATTGTTTTAAGTGCATTACGTCGGGATAATTATGTTAGAACGCGCGAACGTAGGCTTCTCAGCCTATCCTGAATCAATGAACTGCCAACTTAGTTTTTTGTTTATTATAATTCGCAGCCCTTAATGACGTGTTATCCGACTTGGATAATATTTCTTTTTGTGACTCAGTTTTATGTGACCCTCACGAATGTTCCTCACTGCTACCTGCAATAAATAATAACATTAGTGTTCTATGTCAAAACATCCGTAGTATAAAAGCTAATTTCTCCGGGTTATTAACACTAATTGAACGGATCAACACAGATTGCGACATATTAGTTCTCTCCGAATGCTGGCTTTCCTGCAACCCTATTATACCAACCCTAAATGGTTACAATTCCTTTGCTACACTAAACAACCATAACCAAAATGATGGAGTAATTGTGTTTATTAAATCAACGTTAACCAATATAAAAATAAAGGAACCCGTGATTCTTGATTCAAGTTGCTTAGTGGTCACCATAGGTTCTGATTTGGCCATAATAGCAGTTTATAGACCTTATGCATTTAAAGACCCATCCAACTTTATACAATCCCTGGACAGAGTACTAAGCGAACATAAATCCTATAAAAATATATTCTTGGTGGGGGATAATTAATATAGATATTGGTAAAGAAAATAAATCAACTTATACTCTGGATTATCTAGATCTTTTGTTGCACCATGGATTATATCCGGGGCATACCCTCCCAATACATGGGTCTACATGTTTGGATCACGTTAACATTAAGACCTCTTTGCCTACGAAGGTTTTGGTATTAGAGACTACTATCACAGACCACTATGCAGTTCTGGTGGCTGTATCAATGAGGAAATCCATTGCTGCTCAGCGCTCTTTTATTACCAGGGTTGATGAAGATAACTTAACAATTGACATGGAAAAAATGAATTTTGAAAACGTTTCACAGCACAGGACCCCAATACTGCTGCTAAATTTTTAATTGAGCCTATTATTTTTACTTTATCAGCCAATACCTCCACTATCGCACTATCACGTAGACGTAGGCCTATTAAAGCATGGATCACCCCAGGGTTACTAAAATGTATGCGCCATAGAGATAATCTTAATAAGTTATTTATAAAAAACCCCAAAAATGATGTCATCAAGGTTTCTTATAAACGGAATAATAACTACTGCATTTCTCGTTTGCGAAAGGCCAAAAAATATTATGAAAGAAAGGAATTTGAAAAAGCAGGCAAAAACTCCAAACGGTTATGGAAGGTCATTAAATCTGTTGCAAACACTAATAAACCTAAGGACACTGCGTCTGCTTTATTAGAATCCAATCTGGATAAACAGGACGCGGTGAATAACATTAACTCGTACTTTGCCAATGTAGGAAGACAGCTAGCGGAAAAGATTAATAAAACTCCCTGTCCCCATGCTTCAGTAGATTCTGTAACGGATTCTTTTATAATGCTGGAAACAGATGACGCAGAGGTAAATGCGTGTTTGATGTCACTGAAAAACGACTGTGCAGTTGGTTATGACGGCATCTCCTCAGGGTTCTTAAAGAAATATTGCTCAATTATTGTGCCCCCGCTCACCTACATCTGCAATTTAAGCTTGAAGACTTGGCATCTTTCCCGATGCATTTAAAAGAGCCATCCTTCACCCTATTTTTAAATCAGGGGATCGAAACCGTGTTGAAAATTACAGGCCTATTTCAGTTTTACCAGCTTTGTCAAAAATTTTAGAAAAAATTATCAATATTAGACTTGTAGATTATTTAGAATCACGTAAACTCCTCTCAAATAACCATTTTGGTTTCCGCAAAAAAACATCAACGGCTGATGCAGTACATCACCTGGTCGACCACATAGTCAGAAAGCTTGATAAAAAATTGGTTGCCTGTAAAGTCGGTATACGGGCGAAAGTTTTACGTGACAACGACTTTGAGTGGTAAAATAATTTTAATGTGAATATTCAACACACTCTCTCGCTCTTAGGCGGGCTAACCATGCCCGAGTGGAAGGGACGCGTGCCTCTCACTCGCTCTCATTGTGAGCGCATACCGTGAGCGGAGCGTAACGCAGTTTCTTGAAGTGTCACCCGGCAAACCAATTTATAAGACGTTGTCACGTCAAAACCAAAAATGTGTCGCTCTATTCCTGGATCTTGCAAAGGCATTCGGCACCGTTTCGATCCAAATACTGTTAAAAAAGCTGGAGAATATGGGGATTAGAGGTACTCAGTTGTCCTTACTCCAGAGCTATCTCAGCGAAAGAACCCAATGTGTAAAGATAGGGCCGCACACTAGTTCTAAGATTTACGGGGTGCCTCAGGGCAGCATCCTTGGACCGAGCCTTTTCTTATGCTATATAAATGATTTATGTAATCTTATAATTGAAAACGGCACAATATTTTCTTATGCGGATGATACAGCTCTCGTATTTTCATCGAATAATTGGGCTGAAACGTATCGCCTTGCACAGCGAGGCTTTAATGCTGTTAGTGACTGGCTTCAAAAAAATTTACTCACCCTGAACGTATCCAAAACCAAGTTGCTCAACTTCTCCATTCGCAATTCCGCAATTCCATCTGATGTACTCCCTCAAATTACAACTACTGATAACACTTCTAGTATAGATAAAGTCACACACATCAAGTATCTTGATGTGAAGACAGTCATCTGTCATTCAAAAATTATACCGATCACCTCTCTAACCGCGTACGGAAGCTCATTTATATATTTAAGCAATTGCGCGAATCAGGCGCTGTGTCAATCGATTTTAAACTATTGCAACACGACCTGGGGAGGTGCCGCCAAATCTAACCTTATAAAAGTCGAACGCGCCCAAAGAGCGGTTCTTAAAGTTTGTTGTTTCAAACCCCGCCTATTTCCCACAGTTGAACTGTACGAATACTGCCAAGTACTGACTGTAAGGCAATTATTTATTCTGGCCACAGTTATCAAACAGCACTCCCTGTCACAGTACACACCGGGACCAGTGCGTCGAAACCGCCTTGTTGCCACATCTTTCCCAACCAAAACATCATTCAGCCGTCGCTTCTTTATTTTCCTCGGACCGTACCGCTATAATAAAATTCAGAAAATTCTATCCTTGCATCAACTAAACCAACACGACCTTAAAATAACTGTTCAAGATTGGCTACGTCAGCAGTCATATACTGCAACAGAGGGTCTGTTTCAGGTTTTGGCTTAATTTACCTACAACTTACTGGCACATCATACACATACACACTCATGCACAAACCCACTTACACACACTCATGCACAAACACATACGCACACTTTCACACACACCTACACCACTTATGTAATTATTCTAAATTGTTTTGTTCTTTTGTTACATTTTACTTTTATTTCTCCTATGATACCTATTTTTAATTTGTAAACCAACCTTTAACATTGGTACCTAACAATAATACTGTAAATTGCTTTCTGAGTGGAAACCTGGTGACCTGTAATACAGGTGTTTCACTACCTACCACAGGCAACAGTGATTCACGACCATGTAATGTCTTGTTTATGCCAATATTTTTTTTTTTTTTTTTTTTTTTTTATTCTATTATTTTTTCGAAAGTGTACAGTATTATGTTATACTTACGCTTCATATTCACCATTCATAATACTATTCATCATCCTTTTTATTTGTTTATATTTCTACACTCCGCAAATTGATTTAAAATACGATTCTTTAACTTGGAAATAGCTGAAATAAAATATTATTATAATTTTCATGTTGTGATATTTACGTCAAGCGTCAAATTGTCAAACTGTCAGTTAGTTTTTTAATTCTCTTTCTGCTCAGTCTATGGTCTAGCTCTATGATTTCTCTTTTTGGTTTGTATAATTTAAATTATTTTTATCAATATGTCTTTAGCCATTATATTTTGTAGATTATTATGATTGTTTACTAAATAACTTAATATTAAATTATATTATAACATTCTTTACGCGCTCATGTATTTGTCCTGGCCGACTACACTTGTCAGTTGAGATGATGGCCACACTAAGAAAACTACGATTTGAAAAGAAGGAAGACTACTTCGGAGAAACGAGCTGACGGACGGAAAAAAAAAAAGGTGGCTGAAAAGACTACTCTGGAATCTGATTTGAGGAGTATCAGGGAGCAGCTTGGTTTTCGCTGTGAGATTCTTAAACTGCCCAGGGGATCCAGCGAAAGTTTCTCCTGGGACTTCTACTCCCGATGTTCGGAGGCTAACTACGTGCCTGTCCGTCTACTGGTCTCGCAGGGCTGTCCTACGTCTGGCCCTGAGTTCTGCACTGTCTTGTTGCTGAGCTGTCCTGGTGAACTCTGAGATCTGCGCTGCCGCCGTTTCTACTGCTTCAGAGCTGAACTTCAAGGTTACTCCGGTATCGACCTGCTACCCTGACGCCTGATCCCGTTCTTACAGTGTGGTAAACTCATTATTGTCCATCTAAGTGCATAAACTTTAAAACTGAGTGCGTGCTAGGTAGTTTTTTATAACTAGCTGTATTTTTTATCTTTCCCCTCTATTAAAATTTTATTGAACAAGTCTGCTTATCCATTTATTTTAAATAGGAGCAAGTAGATCTGTTACAAGTGTAATAAAAAACGTAGTTTGATACACGTGGGCCTTTGTTACTGTAGTTCTTGGCTCCATAACAACCTCGCCTGCGGCTCGGTTGTGAATTCTGCCTCGAATGCAATAAAAAAGTTGCCCCACTTGTATCAAAATATACTATTTGGAGTTTTAGTATCTTAATGCCATGTATTAAATTCCAAGTTTCAAACCATTACCCATTTTCTCGAAATACATTAATCTGCTAATAAAAATCAATGCATAGTGGGTACATAATAAAAAATTAGTTTGCACACAATGTTGTGGAAATACCCCACGTGCTGTATTATGTCTGTGAAGAGGAATATTCCGCTACAATAGCAATAAATTTGTAATGAATGGTAAAAAAATCTACCGACGGACGGACGAAGTCTTTGCTCCATAAATGTCTACCTTCGTAAAACATCTTGGTGCTGCAATCTCTGACCGCTACAATAGGTCCTTCAGCGTAGTGATGGGTTGGCTAAGATCAAGTATCATCATCTCAATAATCCATGCCACTAGCATGTGCATTGACGGCACAAGATATGAATTTAAACCCATAGTCAAGTTATGTGGACAGAGTGATGATGGAGCAGCACTACCTGGACAAGACTAAATAAATGTGGATGGGGACAATGAACTGATGATTGATGCCAATTGCAATAATTCATCATCATCATCATATCAGCCCGGAGTCACCTACTGCTGGGTATAGTCCTACCCTTTTTTCTGCCACACTTCACGTTTCTGTGCGTCCCTTATCCAGGTCTTTCCCACGACTTTGACGATATCGTCGACCCAACGAGCTCTAGGACGGCCCTGGTTTCTTTGGCCTAATCTTGACCACCACTCGGTCAAAGCCTTGCTCCATCGGCCATCTCCGCGTCTAGCCAGATGTCCTGCCCAGGTCCACTTGAGCCGCACCGCCCAGTCCTCAACGTCGTAGACTTTCGTCCGACGTCGGATTTTAGTGTTACGCACTCGATTCAGTGTTATGCATTAGTTCGCGATGGATAAATGAGAATGTTTTATAAGTCAATCGATCAATCATTTAACAGTACTGTAGTTATAGATTATTTTGCATTTAAAATTTACTATTATTTAGCTTTTTTAAGTATTTCAATAAAAAAAAATAAAAAAAATAGTGCTGGTGATTTCCCTTTTCTGTCTTTATCTGTTTTGACACACTTGCAGAGTGATAGGTATCAGCAGAGATAAAAAATTTTTTTTTGATAATCTAAAACGAAAAAATTCAAGGTTTATGAACATTGAAACAAATGTGATGTTTGCGGAAAATCAATGTCCAGCAATGGATTTGTTTTGATTATAACGATGATGTTTCACTCGATATTATTTAAGGCCAGGTAGTTTTGCAAAAGTAGGCATTTAGCGCTGTAGGCTACGCGCGAAATACTTCGCGTGGACACAGCGCGTCAGAGAACTCGCATGACTCCGCGCGGCGACACAGTATAGAAATATGCAGTAGGTTTACATAACCTACTGCAAATATTTCTATACTAGCATATTACTACTACCTACTGCATATTACTTGACTTTTATGAAATTTTTTTATGATCAAAATTTGTTACTTGTAGTAGCGATAAATTAGAGCTTCGATATAAAATAATTGTCTATAAAATATTAGACTATAAAATAGGTAGTCATAATTGGGCAGTTGGAATAATAAATTGAAAATAAACAGCCAGTTCGCAGGTTTGAGAACTGTAAAGATAAAATTTTGATTTGTTTATGTTTTTGTATTATTGTTTTTATTTTTTTCAAAATAATTGTATTTGAGGAAAGTATTTCAATTTCAACTACGGTTATTTACTTCAAAGATAGGTTTGCATAAAAAGAACCTAGGGTGTCAAATAAAACAAATTTATAAAAGAAATCTATAAAATAATATAAAAATGAATTGCTGTTCGTTAGTCTCGCTAAAACTCAACAATAGGTCAAGGTTTGTATAAAAGATAAAAAATAGGGGGTAGGCAGTAGGTAGGTGGTTGGTAGGTAGTAGGTAAGTAGGTAGTGGGCAGGTAGGTACTGTAGGTAGTAGATAGGAAGTAGGTAGGTAGATGGTAGGTAGTAGGCAGATGGTAGGTATTACGTAGGTAGGTAGGTTGGCGGTCGGTAGTAGGTAGGTAGGTAGTAGGAAAAGGCGCATTGCAACGCATGCCGGGGCACAGCTAGTTTTAAATATTTTCATGTACTATCGTGGTCTTTTCCGCCTGACCATTTTAATTTGTTTTCTCTTAAAACATGCAGAGCCACGCCCCCTTAAAGTTTGGGCCTATTAGGAAAACGTCAACTTTGCTGCGCAAAATAACAATAACTCTCGTTCGTTTGGCGTGCGTCGTCAGTGCGCTTGGCCGATTCGGTGTCTTTTCATTCATTATTTCTATATAAAGTCAACGGGTCGGGGCTAGAGAGCGTTTCTATGTTGCGAGTGCAAGCAAAAATTAGCTTAGTGGTGGTCAGGTGGGAGTGTCCTCGATAGTACTTTAGTCATCTTAAAATTGCCGGTTGCAATTCTTGAGGCTGCCCCACTGACCTATAACAAAAAGTAAATGAAGTACCTATTTCACAGAAATTGATATATATAGATATTGATATGAAATTGATAGGTAGATATAGTATTAAGTATTTACTTTTCGTTCGCAAACGCCAGGCTGAGATATCGATATAGACAAAATATGATTTAATTTTCATCAAAAATCTTAGCGTTCTGTAGTAGTACTGATATTTTTATACTGTGGATATGTTTTTAAGTATTTGTTTCTTTTATTGCTTTACACGACTTTTTTCGCCTGCGTTGTTTATTGCCCATTATAACGAACAAAAAATCTCTCAAAAACAGATGATAAGGTGCGCGAAGTTGTCGCGGAAAAAACTGACACAAGTCCGTCGTCCATAAGCGCCAGCACGCGACTGAACGGGCCTGTCGGAGCCGCCGCAGGCGCTTTTAATTCATATTTAATCGTAGTAATTAAGAAAATCATTTTATCAATTCAAACTCTGCGAATTTGTCTATAACTAATTAGTTTCTTTAATATAGTACAAAAATTAAATGTAAAAAATCAGTAAAATAGTCATAATATTGAAAAAACGTTATAAAAAGGGGCAACTTCGCGATTTTTTTCTATCGAGTGAAGTTCATCAGGTCTTGCAACTGAATGCGATTTTGACTAGACAAGATCCTTAACTAACACATATATTTTTTTTTAAGTTTAAAACACTATATTCTTTGTCTCAGATTGTTTTAAAAAACTTAAATTCGGGGCCACCTAGCCCGTAATCCTCCTAGCACACTATTACATCTATATAGGAATCGGTTTCCAGTCTAACCGGATGCAGCTTGAATACCGGTATTTTACATGGAGCGACTGCCTATCACCACAACCCAGTACTGGGTAATATGAATCCAGGGGGATTAAAGCTAGTGT
Organism: Xestia xanthographa; assembly: GCA_905147715.2. NCBI lineage: Eukaryota > Metazoa > Arthropoda > Insecta > Lepidoptera > Noctuidae > Xestia > Xestia xanthographa. Next base: position 26,897,848 of record LR990653.1, on the reverse strand, counting down.
CACCGAGGGCGGTAACACTAGCTTTCAGATTTTCATGCCACTGACTGATTACCTGTAAAAACTGACACAGATCTACAACGAACGGCTTAACGTGCTTTTTGATGCACGGAGGAGTCTCGATATGAAATAAAGTGTCCTACAGAAACATCTCTATATTAACATAACTCTTCGGGGAAATGTATACGTATTATGACTGTATATTATACTTAAAAAGTCACTTACGGGATATCTTCCGTGATTATTTAATATTTTGAGCTCCCGATATTTCGACGCTGTTGCAAGCGCCATGATCGCGGGTCACGGAAGATATCCCGTAAGTGACATTTTAAGTATAGTTATGAACCGTGAAAGCTTAAAACAGTATATTATATTTTAACTGTTTAGAGTTAAAATATAATATACTTACATCCTTTACATACAATGACGAAACTCAGTGAGCCAAACGAAGAATAAATCACATAATAGGTAATATTAACTAACTCATATTTTTTTAAATGTCACTCTCCGGCCCATGAGCATTAATTCTTTACGCAAAAATTACGTCCGTCAGAAAACAAAGCAAACCTACAAATGCACTAGGTATTATAATAATAAGTTATCTAATACCTGAAGAGGCTCACGTTTGGCAGCTAGATCAAGGGCTTGTTTCAGAAAGCGGTACTCCTGGACACGGCTTGCATTGTTAAGAGGTTCTTCTCTCTGGAACTCTGACCGGTAGTTTGGACTTTGACCCGATACCGGCGGGCTTTTAAGTGTTTTTTTTTCATGTAAGAAAGGCTTTCAGTCTAACCGGATGCAGCTGAATACCAGTATGCATGGAGCGACTGCCTTTCTGACCTACACAACCCTGTTAGTACTGGTTAATATGGTAGCTCTTGGTAAGACTGGTGGTCAGGATTTCGGGCCATTGACTACCTGTAACGACTGTCAAAAATGTACAAGTTACAGCCGGGACCACGGCTTAACGTGATTTCTCAGGCACAGAGAAAAATCAGTATGTAATGCGCGGTCACCCATCCACGGATCAACCCAGGAAAGCGCAGTTTAACCTAAAGATCAACCCGAGCGGCTGATATTATTGAGCCCTTATTATCGAGCTCCCATATCTCATTTTTTTTTAAGTAATCGTTTCGGTAGATTTAGTAAAGCAGTTATTGATTGATTGTTAAGATAATGAGATATCTTAACAATCAATGCCAACAATCAAAAGCCACATTTCTTTTAGAATCGTACAGCGGAACAACACGTGGAGAGTGTAGTAATCGGACATTAAAATTCAATAAATATGGTTCAGACTACTTTCAAGTTGAAGTACGTCTTCTTTTCATCCGCGATATTATTTAACGTGTTTGCAAACTCGTCACCGACAGACGTTAAAGATTCGGTAGTGCCAAAACTTATTGAAGAAAATGAAGAAGTGATTGTTGTAGAGGAAGCAGTGAATGCCACTCGTGAAGGTTCAGGAAGGCAACTTATAAGACCTGGTCAAGTAGAAGAGAGTTATGAAATAGAAATAACAGTAAACGGAGATTCCTTCGATGGACGTGCTGTTCTTGAAATTGTAACCTTTGCTATGAAAGAAGATGAAATGATTTTACAAGCCAAACATCTATTTATCAAATCTGTGAAAGTTGGAGTGTTAAGAACAAACGTCACAGCGGCCAACTTCTATGTCAAAGATGAACTTCTGTATATTGACCCACCCTTCCGCGCTGAGCTTCTTATTGTTATCATAGACTACAGTGGTCAACTAACGAACGATGGATACGGACTTCACTTGGGAAAATACAATCAAAGGTGATTTAATTAAAAAAAAAAAAACCTAATTAGGGGAGACTGTTCAATCGTGAGTTACGTTGTGCTACGTTTTCCTGCAGATTAAACATCATGGTTGGATAAAATAACTATGTCCAACAGTCGTATTTATTCTACATCTTTCAGAAGAAGAGAGAGATCTCTCTCCTTCATATCGCCAGCACAACAAATATTCATATAATCAAAATAATTGTTTTTATACTTCAGCAATTATGTGGCAATGAATCTGCATCCATCACATACAAGTCGCGTGTTCCCTTGCCAAGACACTTTTTTTACGAGGCCAATAATAAGCTTCAAGTTCAACAACCTGGAATACTCAAGTTTGGTGTCGAATTCTTTGTTGGAAGAAAACAGCACGTAAGTAATGGTAGGATGAGCCCACATTATAAAGATTAAAAAAAAAAAAAGAGGTTTAACAATCAGAAGTGCCATACTATAAGTATGCGCCCGACCCGGTTCTCGATGATGGTAATATCGGGTCCACCTTTTATAGCAGAACTTTTTATGTCATAATATTACTTTGCATAACAGCGGGTAGCATAAACTTCATTTCGCAGAAAATCGTTTGGCAGACACTCATTTATCATACATTCAAAACTCATAATTTTGTAAGTCGGAATCATCTTTAGGCATAAATTTCATATGCATAAGAATTAAAAGTAGAACCATCTTAGCGCAGAAAGTTCGTAGCCAGAATCATCTTTTGGCATAAATTTTATATCGATAGTCACTAAAAGCAGAACTATCATATCACAGAAAGTTTACAGGTAGAATCATCTTTTGGCATACATTTCTTATGCTTAACAATGGAAAGACTCATCTATCACATCCACATCACAGAAAATTCTGGAGGAGCTCGTGGCTAAATAATAACAGCCGCTCGGGTCGATCGTTAGGTTAAGCCGTGCTTGCCTAGGTTGGTCTGTGGATGGGTGACCGCCCATTACATACCGAGTTTCCTCCGTGCCTCGGAAAGCACGTTAAGCCGTTGGTCCCGGCTGTCATTTGTAGATCTTTGACAGTCATTAGGTAGTCAGAGGCCTGAAAAAAGTCTGACAACCAGTCTTACCAAGGGGTATCGTATTACCCGGTACTAACTGGGTTGTGGAGGTCAGATAGGCAGTCGCTCCATGTAAAATACTGGTATTCAGCTGCATCCGGTAAAACTGGAAGCCGACCCCAACACAGTTGGGAAAAGGCTAGGCAGATGATGATCACAGAAAATTCATTAAAACAGTTGATTGTGAACATGTGGTTTTATTTTCCTGTAAGCAGGAGGCAAACATGCAAACAAGCATACATCTTGCATGCAGCAAGCATACAGTATGCAGACATGCAAACCAGCATACTATATGCAAACATGCAAACCAGCATACACCATTCATGCAGCAAGCATACACCATTCAGGCAAGCAAGCATGCAGCATGCAAGCAAGCATGCAACATGCAGCAAGCATGGTTTATGTCACGGCTCCGGCGCTGCGGGGCTCCGGCGGTCCCACGCGAGCTTATCGTCGCAGATATGTTTAACGCTCACCACCGCAGTTTCGGCTTGCTGGCCGGCGTAGCCGGCCAGCCTCAGCAACGGCGGCGAGTGTTACAACAACCTGCTCCTCAACTCGCGGGCCGCCTCGCCCCTCCGCGCCTACGCAATTTTAAATTACACTCTAGGGGTAGGGCAGATAAGACTACGTAAAGTCGGTTTTGGAGCGATTCGTTTCTGTCACTAACTTTTGTAGCCCATCATATTGACTTTTTGAGACTATATTTAAATGTTTGGTTAAAAATGCTATTTTATAGAAATGGCAATAATCCCAAATAAAAGTATTCGAAATGAAATTCAGCCATCTTCGTAATATGCCAAGTGAAATTGTGCGAAATTTGAACATTGCCAAAGGTAATTATGCCAAATAAAATTCTGCCATGTTAAAAGTATGCCATTGTAAATTCGGAAATACAAACATTCGGCCAAACAATAACTATATTAAATATTTTTTATGCCTTTGAAATATTCGTTTAAAGAAGATTATGCCAAGTGTGTTATGCCAAATAAATTTCGGAGCATCAAGATTCTGCCAGATAGAAGGAACCCGGTAATATCACCGTTGTACTGGGATCGACCTATCATCACTGACAAGACTATTGCTGCCAGTAAGTCAGACATTTTGGTGATAGATCGATTGGAGCGTCGCGAAATGATTGTTGATGTAACGGTCTCGCATTTCGAAAATCTCGTGAAAGCAGAGAAAGATAAGCAATTCAAGTATCTGGCGATGGTTGTCGACATGGGGATCCCTTTTTTTTGCATAATCTTCTTTTTCCTAATATACTTTGACATAACTGTTTTGGCATAATTTGTTTTGCCATAATAATACTTTGGCAAATTTTTTTTTGGCATACTGTTTATGTTGGCATAATCATCTTGAAGGCTAATTTGTTTTGGCATAAATTGAATTTTGCATAATGTTACTAGGCATAATGACTATTAGCATAATAGTATTTAGGCATACAAATAATATAAATACCAGAATAAAATTTGAGTTATTTTTACGTATTTATTTTGAATTAAAAATTCATTAAGTTGTACTACAAAAGTTAGTGACAGAAACGAATCGCTGCAAAACCGACTCTACGTAGTCTTGTCTGCCCTACCCCTAGAGTGTAATTTAAAATCGCGTAGGCGCGGAGGGGCGAGGCGGCCCGCGAGTTGAGGAGCAGGTGGTTGTAACACTCGCCGCCGCTGCTGAGGCTGGCCGGCGAAGCCGGCCAGCAAGCCGAAGCTGCGGTGGTGAGCGTTAAACACATCTGCGACGATAAGCTCGCGTGGGACCGCCGGAGCCCCGCAGCGCCGGAGCCGTGACAGAAACCTTGCCTGCTGCATGTTGCATACTGCATGCTTGCTTGCTGCATGCTTGCTGCATGCTTGCTGCATGCTTGCTGCATGATTGCTGCATGCTTGCTGCACGCATGCTTGCTTTATGCTTGCTGCATGCTTGGTGTATGCTTGTTTAAATGTTTGCAAGCTGCATGTTTGCTGCATGCATGGTGTATGCTTGTTTGCATGCTTCTTACAGGGAAAAAACTCACATATGTTCACAATCAACTATGTTCAAAACAAATATGTTATGTATTACCTGCTTCGGAGAGATGGTTTTATTCCAATCGTCAAAATAAATTGGTATATCCAATTAGGATATGTCTAAAATTTTAGGATTATGCTTCTTTGTTATGCCTATAAAAAATATGTTTTAGTATCATTATGCGTAAATCAATTTATGCCTAACAATATTATGCTTAATCATTATTATGATTAGATAAATTATGCTTTAAAAAAATATGCGTAAGCTGTTATGCGTAAAAATGTTATGCAAAAATATAATTAGTAGTAACAAAAGTATGCCAAGTTATATTAGCTCTTAAAATTTTATGCAAATGGATAGGGAACCGTCGACATGGGGCGTGAGACCAGCAGTCATTGTGGCAACAGCCGAGTCGGCCAACGACTTAATATAGCCAATAGCCTCGACCAATGTCTGAAGAACCTCTCGCTTGGCAGCTTGGTTCAGAAAGCAGGACTTCTGGACACGGTGCGCATTGTTAGGAGGTTCCTCTCTGAGGAGCCTTGACCACCGGTAGCTGATTCCCGATGTCGGTGGGCTACTATTTATTTAATTTTTAAATGCTTTTTTATAATATTTTAAATAGAAATATTAAATGATATTAGAAAACATAATCTTTATCTTCTATACATCTTTATCTATATATACGTATATCTATCTCTATATTTATACATATAATAAATCTGTTGAAAAGTCATTTTTGTACATCGAAAATATTTCGAAAATTAATTGCCAGGGTGTGAAAAGATTACGAACAGAACTCATTTCCAGCATTTTTGGAATTTTTGTCTGTATCTCTGTTTCGATGATCAAGCATCACGTAAAATTTACGAAACCAATGTAGATAACTTTTATGCATAAAATTGTGCGTATCCTAAGGTATTATTTAGTGTTTGTTTCATCGTAATCGGTTAATTCTATCAAAAGGTATATGAATTTAAAGTGTTCAAGAAGAACTAATCATTAAATGCAGCGACATCTATTGTACTCAGATCTTAGATCAGCGTCAGACAGCATCACCTGTCTGGCATAAATGCTGAAATGTACCTTTTTGGCGCAGCCGTGAGGCACACAGCATATACTATGTTTTCCTCCTTATTTTGTAACTTTTTTTTTGTTATATATGTGTGTGTGCTTTAATAACTGACGTTAAATAAATATTTTTCTTTCTTTCTTTCTTTCTTTACTAATATGGTACTAATGACTAAAAATGTGCTCACCAAATATCTTTTAAATCGACTGACCAGTTTTAAAAAAAAGTTATTGTATCATGATACTCTAGATTACTACGACTATATGATGCTGCTTTGAAACTTTACACAGCATGATGTCCGTGCATTATAATTTAGCAGTTTAACATGTCCGTTGATAGATGGCGTTGTTCATTTCACTCCCTTTTCTGCATCGTGGTGTTAAGATTTTCCGTGAAAGAATGACACTCGCCCGTGTCAGTTAACTCAAGTTTGGTTTTTTAACCGACGAAATATAAAGGGGAAAGTTCTTTTATGTATGGCCACGCACAACTTTTTACAGAGAAGTCCGATATGCATGGTACTTATTTGTGAAAAGCGTAGGGATATGATCTCAAAATTGGTCCCATTTAAAATCGAAAAACCGTGTTTGGGCTAATTTCCTGCATCTTTGATGAGAACTTTCGACCTAACTGGAGTATCATCGAGTGGACTGTCATCGAGCGTCTAAGGATGATAACGTAAGACTGTCGAGGCAAGCCCTTATTTGGAAAAATATAGGTACCTAGCTAGATTATTTTACCGATTAATGCAAATATAATATCGAAGAAATAAAATTGTTATCCACTTGAATCTATACGAATATTATAAAGCTTAAGAGTTTGTTTGGTTGGTTGAACGGGCTAAAATAATGACAGGAACTACTGGTTCGAATAAATTTTGTTTTTTTTTGTGTTGGTATTTTTGTGTTGTTAAATGGACTATTTATCGAGGAAGGCTAGAGGTTATCTAAGCTCACGCTACAACTAAAAGCAGCGGAGCATCAACGATACATGTTGCAAAAACTGGGAAAATGTATTTATTTTAAGAGCTTCCGTTGCGAGCGCTGCATAAGCGGTTAAAAATACGCAACAATCATGTATGAGGAAATTGTTCCTCTCAAAAAGTAAAAATAAAAAAAATCTGCGATATCATACGTCTGTCTTTTATGGTTGAGTCACTCTCACAGTATGACTCTCTCTCATGTGACGCAGACGAAGTTGCGCGGGTCAGCTAGTATGTATTAAAATAAATAAAGGAAAAAAAATATGTAGAAGTATCAAAAGAGAAAATAATTAATGGCGTTTTTGTTTTTAATAGATTCTTTTGCTTACAACATGAATCCGATTCATTTTCATTACTGAGCATTGAGTGAGTGTGAATTTGATTTCGAATTTCTTATTATTTCAGGAATCAATTCCGTCCATTGGACGGGCCGCCATGTTTTTGGGGAATGATAGCTCACAACTTTGTCCTATTAAACAAACCGGTATTTAATGTTTTACTATACGGAAGGCCAGGAATACCTCATCAGGACTCTATAGCTTCAATAGCTATTAACTTCTTTTACCACAACTTGATTGAATTTACGAACAAATATTACACAGCAATTATTCGTAATCAAGATGGTAGAATGAATATCTTTGGGCTTCCAGACGTGTCCACAGATTGGAATGCTCTTTCTGTTATTGGTATTTGGTGAGTCTTTGCAGTTATTAGTGTTATATTGATGTAGGTACACACGGCGACACATCAAGCTCATTTCCAGTATAATGTAATACGCACAATGAGAGATCCGCTAAACTAGTTTCGTATGGCTTGATTGGTCGTCGTGCGTATTATGAATTTTGTTAGCACTGCCAAAATAAGTATTCAAATCCCTTTGTCAATTTTCTTTTTTTTAATATGAATATCTTGTTATTACATTATAATTTTGTCTGACGCCTAGCACATAAAAAGCTATGCAAAGTTCCAGAGCGTGTTAACTCACAATTTGTAAACAAATAATGGCCGCGATTGTTTACACATTTTTAAAACCCATATTATTTAAAAAATATTATTTTTCTAATTTCTTATACCTATGTAATCAGGGAGCCCTATTTGTTCATGGAACCAAACCACTCAGTGAAGCAAAGGAGTATAGCGCTACCGAAGATAGCAGAAGCAATGGCCAAGCAATGGTTTGGATATGTGATGTACCCGCTTAACAGGCAATACGAATGGATGGTGTCAGGCTTTGCGTCGTATGCAAGCTGGGAAGTGATGAGAAGGGTAGGATCTCAAATTCAAATAGTTGGCTTAGTTAGAAGATTATTTTATTTTACTTCGGTTGAAACAGGTTGTTCACTTAACTGCTTTTTTTCCAGTTCCAGGACGAAAGTCAGCTAGATGTTAATACTTTATTCGTTACTGATGTCATACAAGAGAGCTTACTCCGTGATTCATACTCGAGTTCGAAAGCCTTAGAGCCAGAACATCAACTAATCGAAGAAAATGTTATTAGAGATCACATCGGTGTCAATGGAATCCTTAAGTACAAGACTCCGGCGTTAATGAGGATGATGAGGACTATGCTTGATGATGCTCGAACTGATTGCATTCAGTGGGCAGGGATAGCAATTCTTATAGATCTGTAAGATTTAAAAAATGGATCCTGTTAAGAAACTATTACATTCGTTTTATGTCAGGGTTTGAGACTCTTGATATTTTTAGAAACAAATCATACATTTTTATGGACTAAATTTTGCTAGAAGCTATACTATCAATCGGTACATTTCTAAATCTCTGTATTTATTCCCAGGTCACTATTTTGGACGAACACGTTAACCTTTATAGATGCTGTAAACAGCTGCAGCATATGGCTTGGACCAACCAATAGCGTTATGGATGGCGACTTCGTCGACTTTTTGGAACCTTGGATTCATACGAATGGAAACCCATTATTACACGTTATTCGAATAAACAGCAATTCTGTGGCGGTTGTCCAGGTAAATTGGTACAGTTATAAAGATTTTGCTAATAAGACATTAATGTTTGATAGTTGGGACAACGCGAACAAAATCGTAATCTACTTGCAATAGCCTACACTGGGTGCTGTCAGCACAAGAATAATTTGGCAATTATGTATTTTTACAATGTCATTGAGACCTGAGATCCTTTTCTATGACGTTTATTTTGATGCCCTCTGTATGCTTCTCTATGTAATAGTAGTAGTACTTATCATAAAGAACAATAGCACCCTCCAGGCAATCCGAGAACCACACTTAGAGCTACACACACACACATAGACATCTGTACATTCGTAACAATACTCTCAAAAGATAGGTCTCGGTCAAATTTCGGCTTCGTTAAGGGGGGTATTTTTACACCCATTTTTAATATTGTTCTCTTTGATGTAAATTAATTTCTTTTCGTAGGAGACTTTCGGTTTCTCCAACAAGCAACAACAGGTGTACCATGTGCCAATCACGTACACCACCAGCAATGAACGTAACTTCGGTGAAGACCACATATACCCCGTCACGATGTTAGACAGCGCTGTGATGTTGTTGAATGTTCCTCTTGGTAGTGAAGATTGGATTATTTTCAATATTCAGGGACAAGGTAAGCATAAAGGTTGGCACATCCACCAATATTTGACACACTTGAGCATACGTTGCGAACAAATATGCGCTTTTCTAATGAGAAGATTTCTAATATTTCCGTACAACGTTGATATTTCTGCATATGGCCTGTGTTAACTGGTACGTAAAAGTTAAACATGATAACCCAAGAATACTGTGCACGTTCAGATGAGCTTGCACAGTTCTTGTCCACTTCAGTTCTTTCTTCTTGGCACGTACAATAACAATTTCCTGAATTATTTTTATGCATAATATTCTAAAATAATTACGAGCTTAAACAATGAGTTTCATAATCGGAAACCACACGAAAAATCGACCTTTACCTTTTGTTTTCAATTAATGAAATTGGTTGTAGTAACTGGTACTCTTTGCTATCATCAGGTTACTATCGCGTAAATTACGAGGTTGACCTTTGGGAACGAATCATCACAGCTCTTGAAAACCCAGAGACGGGGAACCAAATTCATCCACTCAATCGAGCTACGGTAAGTAACAAAAATCTATTTTTCTCTGTCTTAATAATAAAGCGACGATGTAAGAGAAAATGGAATACCAGACCGCAAGCTTTTAACTAATTGACATTTATTTAAATATAGAAAGTATTCGCTACAAAAACACTCTTTGATGTGGTATAAAGCTTTATAAATCATCAATAAAGATAGTAAAGAATCCCCCATGAGTAGGTTTTGATTCATATGATGTTGTATGATGAGTGGATGTCTTAATACGTATATTTATTAATCGATAATTTTGCAATTTTGATGAGAATAAAAACGTAGTTACCTGTCTTAACGAACACCTGTTTGAACGATCACAATAAAATAACGATCTTGTTTGATGCACAGCTCGTAGATGATGCCCTCAACATAGCTAGAGCAGGAAAACGAGACTACGATATCGCATTCAAATTAGTTCTAACAATGGAACATGAAACTGAATACGCGCCGTGGAAAGCGTTTGTTAGAAACATGGACTTCTTGAGGAAACGCTTGGCAGCTTATACTCGTATTGACGAAGATCTAGATTCTGATATTTATTTGGTAAGTAGAAAGATTATTCTTTATGAGAAGAATGACACATGCGATAAAATATAAATAAATCCGTCGTGAAAGAAAATATGGGATTTTAAATATTATAGAAGAAGCTTTGGTTTCGGAATGGCAACGAGTCTGCGATGACTTTGGAATTGCGAGAGTTCAGGCAAGTGCAGGCGGCTGATGTAGGACTAAAATATGTAATAAAATAGAATTAATATGAACGCATAATTTTATTGCTGCAGAGAATTATTAAAAGAACAATACGAGCGTTTGAAGATCAAATTGGATTTCACCCTGATGTGGGTATAACTGAGCCAGCGATGCAATCGCTGACTCGAGGCCTGGTGATGGATCACGCTTGCAGAGCCAACTACCAGCCTTGCATAGCTGCTGCTAAGAACTGGTTTTACGATCCTAACGAAAATGGAGAAGTGTGAGTCTAGTTTGATAAAAAAAATATGATCACATAGTTAAATACATAGTCAAACGCTTGTTAAAAAATCACTGCACTAAACAAGACATAACTTTGAATGTTTCTTTTGTTTCCAGTAATCCCAACATTCCTCATGAGATCAGGCCAGCTGTTTATTGTACGATGGTAAGGGAAGGTGACGAAAAAATCATAGAAGCGTTGAATGCAAGACGGGAAATCGAACCAACGCTTTATGAGAAACTCGTCATTTTAGAATCGTTAGCTTGTTCGCAAGACGAAGCCTTCATAAATAGGTGAGAGTACTCACCTAATTAAATACCACCTAATCAAAAACTTCCACCTAATCAAATTACCGCTATACTAGTACATAGTAATGTACTTGTATAGCGGTAATTTCTTAGCTGCTATTATCTAGTTTTTTTTGTCCCACAACGACGAAACAATTAATTGATCATTGATCTTCTATGAAGTGATGGTGATTATGATGGTGATAGTGATGGTGATCACTATCACCAACACAATCACCATCACTATCACCATCATAATCACCATCACTATCACCAACATAATCACCATCATCATCACCATCACCATAACAATCACTATCACCATCACCATCACTATCACTATCACAATCACCATCACCATCACTATCACCATCAATTTCTCTTGATTAAAAAAAAAAACAAAAAAAAACTGTTATTTTTGTTGAAAAAAAAATCGAGTTCGATCGATCGAGTTTATAGGTTTCGGCTCCTGAACGACCTGAAAATAATGGTGTATAATTAATTAATAAGTATATATTCTGATACAAGTTACTTTTTATTTCGTACCTTTTTAGGGTTCCGTACCCAAAGGGTAAAAACGGAACCCTATTACTAAGACTTCGCTGTCTGTCCGTCTGTCTGTCCGTCTGTCCGTCTGTCTGTCTGTCCGTCTGTCTGTCACCAGGCTGTATCTCATGAACCGTGACAGCTAGACAGTTGAAATTTTCACAGATGATGTATTTCTGTTGCCGCTATAACAACAAAAACTAAAAACAGAATAAAATTAATATTTAAGGGGGGGTCCCATACAACAAACGTGATTTTTTTGATAATAATGGTACGGAACCCTTCGTGCGCGAGTCCGACTCGCACTTGGCCGGTTTTTTTTCATTCTCATGAAATGAAATCCCAATGGGTCGATTTAACCACTGTAGTTTTTTCCCGTGGTAAACTGGCCCGCGCATTCGGGCGAGTTTTCCACTACTGTTTTTAATCCGTGTAAACTGGGCCGCGGACCAGAGGCCAGTTTCCCCCTAAGCCTTCGCATTGCACGGTTCGGTATGGTAGTTTCCATGGAGAAGAACCGGCAAGAAACTCCATGGTTACTCTTTTCAAACAGATACACTGAGTCTAACAAATAACTTGACATTACACTTTCACACATTAACACTAGGCACAATGAATCGTGTACAGTTTCAAGACGTCTTCACTCCGCTGCGGTCAGACCCAGACTGTCTGCCTCGCCGCGAAGTGTTAACGTCAGGACTGTAAAAGCCGCCATGGTGGGGTAGACTGGTAAGTACGTCGCGTGATGTCACCACTGGCGCGCCTTCGATTCATTCGTCCGTACTCATGACCGGATGCGACATACTAAACTCTTTTTATTTATGAAAAATGCCTTGTATTGGCGCATATAAACATTGTGGTACACTTGTTTAAGTTTTTTAATACATCACTTATTTTACAATTTACTGTTTTTATGTAGCAAGTTTTTGGTGAAATGGAACGCACTGTCAAAACACACCGCCCTCGATAACGCGTATTGACGTCAAAGTTCAGTGTGTCAAAAAAACACTTTTATTTGAAAAGTGCTTAAAGTTTCTGTTATGTATGTAGGTACATTTAACTTAAGATCCAATAAAGCAGTCTGCGTTAAGGCCGTCTACGCCAAGCAAAGTAGGTATTTAACGCTACCACCCTTTACGCGAAACGAGTCGTGCACACGCGTCGCCGACTTGAACCCAAAGCTGAGCGAAGTGTCACAGTATAGGTAAGCGTGTCGTGTAGGCAGTAGGTCAACTTATTTTATTAAATTGTCAGCTTGATTTATTATAATAGGTAGTAATTGCGAAAAGCTAACATTTAAATGTAATAAATTAATTTGAATAGATATTGTTAATGCAAATTGCTGCAAGTCGTAATTTATTCAATTATTTGTGTACCAGACGGGTGGACTCGTGTTTGGAAATTCAAAAACTATAACGGAACCAAATCTGAGCCACTAACCGCCCTGTACCGAAAGTTCCGGGTGTAAACGTTAGCTTCGTGGAACGGAGAGGTGGGTTTGGAAAATACTGCACTATTATTGTAGATGGAGAAGAAAGGAAACACTATTTGACTATGGTAAGACACTACAAGCAGACAATACTGGAAAAACTGAGCTGAAACTATAATCGGAAAGAACTGTTAACTATTCCGATATCGAAACGAAACTGACTGCTTGAATATCGTAAACAAAACTGACTGTTCCAATGTCGAAAACAAAACTTACTATGCGGTGCCTGCGCTGTGCTTTCATACTATTAGCAGACACACAAAAAATATTCGCGAATCCTCTAGCGGTGTGTTGTGTAGTATTTGTTCGCTAGACAATCTTTTAATTCATACAAAAAGCATGAACAAAAAACATTAACAAAAAAATACAAAGGAAACTATAAACAAAAGGATAATAAATAACTCGAACGGAAGAAGGAAGTAGGTACTTTACGCTCTCGGCGTACGGTCGAAATTAAATTAACATTTCTCGATGTTTTTTATAAGTAGTTTGCGTACGCGCACCTGTGACGAGACTATTCTCGAGGGAATTTGTACCTACTTACTTTTAAAACTAATAATAACAGAAAGTACTCGACAAAGAATCACAAACACGGCAATAGCGTACTTTCTCGAACGTTCTTTCTATAGACTATATAAAAACACTGTTTGAGACACTTGTCGCGAACAATTTGACTAGGTTTCTTACATTGTTTTTATATCACGAAGAGACACATGCTTTATTTGTTGTATGTGTCACCGTAAAATTGTAAATACCGTTAGATTATAATCTATCTCGTGAGATTGTAAACTTGTTCGTTGAGGAATTCCCTCGACTGTCTATGGTCTCCATCATCAGACCAATGGCACTTACAACCCATATGGGTACAAAGTTCTCATCAATAGAAATGAATTAAATCCAAACACAAGGTAGCTACTGTAAAACGTTGAGGAGTTCCTTTGACTGTCTTTCGTCTTTATCATCAGACCCCTAAAGATGACCACAACCCATTTAGGTGTAAAGTTCTCATCAATACAAATTAATCAAGCCCAAACACCAGGTAATTATTGTGAATCGTTGAGGAGTGCCCTCGACTGTCTTCGGGTTCCATCATCAGATCGAGTCCAGACTTTCCTTAAGTAGTAGTGCTCTAAAATACTCAATGAACAAAAAAACAAACGCACTAGTCGCACTACGATGTTCAAAGGTTCCCCTCGATTTTTCTGAGATGCCATCATCAGATCCCAGTTTCATGGTCATGGTACTACTTTTGGAATATCTTCTTTCCAACAAAAAAAGAATTATCTAAATCGGTTCATAAACGACGAAGTTATCCTACGGTCAAATTGTGAAACCTCCTCCTTTTTTTAAGTCGGTTAAAAAAGACTGTACTGTTATAATTACACTACGTTCTTTAAATAAATCGTTCGATAAATCGACGGGACGGCCGTGCGCCAGCAAAAGGGACATAGGTCCTACCTCGTCAAGGCCTGGCGGGCGACTGAATCCACGTGCGCAAGCCGTTTTCTTATATAATAATTTATTATTAAAAGGATTAAATTGTTTTGAAAAAATTAACCACAAATAATCGTTCTATATGTTATTAACTTTGCTTAGATATTTTTTTTGGAAGTAAAACTTTCATATTCTCCAAGTAAAATAAGAAAACCATAAAAAAATATTCGAATTAGGCTCCTGTTCGGATTTTTTTTTCATCGAGTGAAGTTTTTGATATCATGTTTTGAACCACAAATTATCTTAGTAAATATAGTCAACTATAATATCTATTTTTTTTGGCTTTAAAAAATCACTATTTCTTTGTTTACTATTGAATCAAAGTTATGTAAAATTGGGAAAATTGGGACTACCTGCCCTTAAGTAGCCTTGTCTTATTGACGTGTCCCGTACTTATCACTGGCGACGAGCGGTAGTGTTACCGATACGATATCTACGCGTGTCAACATTTTGTTAAAAATGCCAATTGGACCTATAGAACCGTTTGATTCAGCGAAAAACAATTGGGATGCGTATATTGGAGTCCCGCAAGGGAGTATTCTTGGGCCCACCTTATTTTTATGTTATATAAATGAGCTCTGTCAGCTCCAAATCCAAGACTGTAATATTATCTCATATGCAGATGATACTACTTTGACATTTGTAGGTGACACCTGGGAAGAGGTTTATGCTAAAACACAGGCTAGGTTTAACACTATCTGCCACTGGCTGTCTGCAAATTCACTAACATTGAATGCGGACAAGACCAAATGCATGCAATTTTCCGTTCGTCACCTAGCAGTGACTTCACAAAGCGTATCCCAAATATTTGCCCACCAATGTTCAGTTCCTCCCGTATTACAGTGTAGTAACTGTCCGCAAATAAAATCTGTCAAATCAATACGTTACTTAGGCGTTACTATTGATAATAGACTATCGTTTGGAGAACACATTCATAATGTCGCCCAGAAAGTGCGTAAACTTACGTACATTTTTAGACAACTGAGACACATAGCAGATAGAAAGACACTGATCATGGTTTACAAGGGCTTGATCAAATCCATTGTGACCTACTGTATTACTACATGGGGCGGCACGGACAAAACAAAATTGTTGGAGCTAGAGCGAGCTCAAAGGTTGATTTTAAAGGTTGCCTTCTTTAAGCCTAGACTCTTTTCTACCCGGAAATTATATCAAGAAACCGGTGTACTAACAGTTAGACACCTGTACATTCTTCTGAGCATCCTTCGACAACATGGAGATATATCGGCGTTTAACCAGGAGATTGCTAACACAAGAAGGCACTATGCCGTTTGCAAAACCTCTAAAACCAAAACTTCGCACAAAAAATTTATAACTTTATTGCACCTAGATTATATAATCAAATTAATAAAATTAAAAATATATTTAATTCTAATTCAAAAGAATGTAAGGGAAAGGTAACTTCATAGCTGTTGGGATTGGACTATAAGAAGACTGAGGAACTACTGGAAATAAAAACGTAAATTTATTATTTATTTAGTCTCAGGTTTTGTAGTATTTGTAACACATAACAAACAATCACCACACACCTCACATAGTACACTCATACATGAACACACGCTCATACAACAGCACTCATACACTGACACGAAATCACTATACACCACACATAGAACACTCATTCATGAACACACGCTCATAAAACCACTCATACACTGCCACACAAAAACACACTCGTTTACTCTTCTACTCTATCTTAATGTAGTACTATTAATATAAGTTTGCCTATCTGGTTTAAAAACTTTGATGTGTATTGTAATAAGTATATACTACTTTTGTTAGATCTCCTAATATGCATCTTAGTGGGGACCTGGTGTCCTAAAATACAGGCCTCGGCTTAGTTTAGGCGCTAGTCTCCCACAAATAAAATACTTTTTCCTGTATATAGATATGTTACAACATAAGTACTTACTGTAAGTTTTTTATTTGTGGAAGAGAAATAAACAAATTTTAATTTTTATTATTATTTATTATATTCGACGGGTCAATCAATTTATTACATTGCTAAATATTGACGATACGTTAAAGTTAGCAACTTCAGTGACGGTAGTAGGCGCGGAGTGCTACGAATTGATATGTGATTTGTGTTCTCCCGACACCCCTGAAACAAAATCTAATGACCAAGTAAAGTAGCACCTGGAACCAGACAGGTCGGAAATCGCTAAGAGGCACATATTTCGGCAAAGATTACAAAGGCAGGGAGAAAATATTCGCGAATACCTTCAAGCACTAAAACATTTAGCTAAAACGTGCAACTTCGGCGCTTGTTTGGAAGTGTGCCTACGAGACCAATTTGTATCGGGGCTGAACGATAAAGATATGGGGTCAAGGATCTTCGCAGAACGAGGTATTGGTTACAAGCGCGCCGTGGAGTTGGCGCTGGCGCTGGAGGCGGCAGAGCGGCACGCAGCTATGGCGTGTGCTTCCGCTGGCGCAGCGGCCGCGCGGCCCGGCGCTAGTGGCGGCCCACCTGTGCCATCGCAGCAGGATGACGACGGTTTGCATCGGATCAGCGCGGGCGCCGGTGCCTCGCGTGGCGGCAGGGCCACAGGTGGCGGCGGCACAGGTGCAAGTCGTGCGCAGGCGCAACGCACGTGTTCGCGATGTGGAAAATCGGGTAATTTCGAGGCCAAATATCGGTTGTGATATGTGTGGTGGAAAAGGCCATTTAAAAGCAGTGTGGTTGTTAAAATAAGAACACAAAAAGTTTTAAAAGTCAGTTTTTTTTTTAAATGATTCAGACTCGGAAGATGACATTTGTAATTTATATAATTTGGTAGTAAACAGTGATGGTGATGGACCGTACTACGCTAATTTGATTGTCGAAAATGTTAAATGTAGATTCGAAATAGACACTGGAAGTAAAATATCTGTTATTTCAAAATGTTTCTATGACAATAATTTTAAAAACATCCCAATCGAAAATAAACTGTTAAGTTTGAAATCGTATACAGGTGACGTCATCGAGACCATCGGTTACATTGTAGTTAACGTTGAATGTGGTAAACTACATGCAAAACTAAAGTTATACATCATCGATAACGGCGCGACGGCCCGCCGTTAATGGGCCGTACATGGATAAAGTATTTAAAGATGGCTGTTGTAGAATGCTACAAATTGACAGATCAGAATTGACTCATTGGCGGCATCGTTACGAGACTTATTTCCGATTCTCGCCACAGAGTGTATTTGGTTAGCACGTGTGTCCTGAATTTCAAGTTGTTTTTAGTGAAAAAGTGACTTGTTGTGACTTGTTTTTGTATTTTCGTGTTGACCTTGTGTTGTTAATCGGGTTTGTATTGTTCATTTCTTGATATAGTCGTTTTTACCGTAGTAATGGAGCGAAATAAGCCTCCCGACCCTGATCCTCCACCTGACATCCCTTCTTCCTTTTTCCGATTATGCTCCCCTATCTCAACTCGCCAATGTTGCTTGCAGCATAGCAGACACGCAAATTTCATCCAATCCGTCACGCAAACGTCCAGTCGACGATGTTAATATGACAAGCCCTCCTACGAAGCAACAAAGAGCTCAAGTTGGTCGTACTAAGTACTCAGTGACAGATAAAGCGCCTTTCCTAGTCCACGTATCCCGCACGGAATCTCATCCTAATGCCAATACTACACTCCATCCCGTTACATTCGGCATGTTTCTATTCAATAATAACATTGGTAACTTAGTTCGTGATGGAGTTAAACGAGTTGGTCGTAACCGAGTTTCTGTGGAATTTACTTCCCCTCAGGATGCGAATGCCTTTATCATAAACAGTATTTTGTCCAAAAATGGTTACATCGCTAGTATCCCCACATTTAACATTACCCGTATGGGTGTTGTAAAAGGAGTTCCCCATAACATGACGGAAGAGGAGTGTAAAAGTTATTTATCGGTTCCATCTGGCTGTGGACAAATTCTTAAGATCAGACGCCTAAACAAAGAGAATTTTCAAGACGGGGCTATAGAAAAACTTGCGTGATCACGTTTGACGGGCAGGTTTTACCTAATAGAATCTACTGTTGCTACACATCTCTCCCAGTACAGCAATATGTTTTCCCAACAATTCAGTGCCGTAAATGCTGCAGATTTGGTCACATTGAATCAATCTGTAGGTCAAAACCACGCTGCAGTAAATGTGGCAATGATCACACTGGTGATGGTTGCAGCATTCCTGAGGCTGAAGCTTTCTGTGTACTATGCTCGGGGAATGACTTTGCTAATAGCAAGTCATGCCCGGAGTTTGGTAAACAGAAAGCTATAAAGACTATCATGGCTGAGAAATCCTTGTCCTATGCTGAAGTAAGCAAAACTGTCTCAGCTGCTTCCCGTAACTATGCCAATATTACAAAATCCCAACCCCAATCATATCGCAAAACAGTTTTTCTAAATCCTAAGACCCATGCCCCCCTTTCCCCATCATACGATAGAGTTGCTCATGAGCAAATAACTAGTTCTCCCCAATCTTCACAGCCTAATGGCTGCTCTCTTAATAACCCCTAAGTCGACCGTAATAATATTTCCTCTATCATTGAAATTCTCGTAAAACTCCTGTCCCATGTAATGTCTTCTTCTAGCTCACAAATACCGTCCAACGTTGCTCACCAACTTGTTACTCTTCTTCTAGAAATTAAAAATGACGGGTCGCCAAGTATTCCTTCAGTGGAATGTGAGGAGCGTGTGGCATAAAAAGCACGACCTCATATCCCTCCTAAATGAGTACAAGCCCTTGGCTTGCTCCATTGCAGAGACTTGGCTCACCCCCAAGTCTTAGCTTTCGTGTACCACATTTTAATATTCTTAGATGCGATAGATCTGATGGCTATTGAAAAGGAGGGCCGACCGTGTCCCACTTTTGTCCTTATCCTTACCTGCGCTTGGTGGTGATGTGAATGTTGTTGGAGGGACTGTTGAGGGGATCACGGTCCTCTCTGTATACATTTCGCATCCCCATCATAACTTTTTAACCATTTAAAATAAATATTTGTAGTAGTATCCATGGTCCCCTTTTGGTCATGGGTGACTTCAATAGCCATCACTTTAGGTGGGGTTCTAATAGATGCGATTCCTCTTAACCTCTGTGTCCTAAATGACGGTTGTTCGACCCGTAGATCTCTTCCTCGGCAGCAAAAGAGTTGTGTAGATCTCACATTCTGTTCTGTGGAGTTGGCGGCATCGATTCATTGGCAATGCACTACTCTGACGCATGGTAGGGACCATTACCACTTCTGAAGTACAACTTGTCCAAACCCGATTGGACAAAATTTTCATCATTACTGGAGGAGAAAATTAATGAACTCCCAAATTTAAATTCAGCATTTTCAGGCCTTTTCGATCACTGCCATGTTAAGAATTGTAAGAAGGCTTTGTTTCGGCCATAATCTCAAGTGCAGATTCGTCCTTTAAGTTGCGGAACTGTGCCAGAAACAAGATTCCATCACCCCCATGGTGGGACCAGGAATGCACAGCAGCAATACAGTCGAGGAATGACGCCGAAATACAGTACAATGAATCGATGAATAACGACAATTTACTACAGTATAGTATGCTCAATCTAAACGTCTTCTTCGTAAGAAGAAACGTTCGGGTTGGGTTAAGTTTTGTACTTCTCTATCATCCTCCACTCCCGTATCAGCAGTCTGGAAGAGTATAAACGGCTTTAGGCATGGTTGCTCCCCGTCAATCTCTTCCCCCATCACCAGACAAACTGCTGAATCCTTTTTCGATAAAATTGCTCCGCCCTATGTTCCCTTATCTTCAGAATTATTACTCACGCCTGTAAATACTGCGGATGATCCGCTGGATTACCCCTTTTAAATGGAGGAATTGAATACGGTATGGATACCGCCCCTGGCAAGGATGGCATCCCATACTCTTTTATAGTCCACTCTGGTACCAACGCTAAGAACTATTTTATCGAAATTGTAAATTACTGTTATCGTTTTGGTTGGGTACCGGATCAGTGGAAACAATAAATCGTCATTCCTTTTTTGAAACCAGGCAAGAATGCCGATGACCCGAATGGACTTAGACCAATTGCTTTGTCGTCCGTCTTGGCCAAGTTACTGGAACATTTAATTAAAAATAGACCTGAGTGGTTTGTTGAGTCTCGGGATCTACTACCCAGCCATCAATTTGGCTTTAGGAAGGGACTTAGTACAATGGACAGCGTGGCAACGTTAGTTACGGATATACGTACAGCCTTTTCCAAAAATGAATCTGCTGTAGCCACCTTCCTAGACATATCTTCCGCATATGACAATGTCCTTCTTCCCATTCTCAGGCAAAAATTGCAACAGCTGAGTATTCCGGCGAAGATGGTACAGTGCATATGCGGGCTTCTTATGTCCCGCTCTTTGGTGTTGAGAGTCCAGGGTGAGATATTTGAGGAAAGACAGACGTGGAAGGGTCTTCCCCAAGGATCTATCCTCAGCCCATTACTGTACAACTTATACACAGCTGACATTGGCTCATGCCTTAATACTGACTGTCATTTTTACAGCATGCCGACGATCTTGTCCTGTACGTAGCCAATGCATCAGTTGTTGATGCTGCTTCATCTCTCTGTCTCTCTCTGTCTCTCTCTGGACTCTTTAAATCAATGGCTTTTAGACCATGGTCTCTCCCTATCTGCTCCGAAAAGTTCGGTTGTCATTTTCTCCCGGAAACAACGGATCCTTCAAGTCTCAGAAGAAGATCAAGGTATTCCAGTAGTTAATGATGCAAAATTTTTAGGCGTGTATCTGGATTCCAAATTATCTGGTTTACCCCACATTAATTATTTAGTTAAAAAATGCGAAAGGGTTATCCCTATTTTAAAAGTCCTTGCTGGTGTCTGGTGGGGTGCCCACCCTTTTTTTTTTTTTTTTTTTCGGATGGGAAATCATCAAATAACCCCTCCCGCTCTGGGCGGAGCAGGAGGGAGTGTCAGACTTTTACTGACTAAAACCCATCCATGTTCCTTCATCGCCCTTTGTGTTCCGGGGCCACGGTATCTCTTTCGAACAGTCCCGCAACCCCGGAACAGTCCCGCAACCCCGGGGGGTGCCCACCCTTACACTATGAAATTAGTCTATAACGATTTAGTTCGTAGTTTAACACTTCAATACCCGCAATTTTAAAATAACAATGCACCGTGCCTCTGGAGGCACGGCCGGGAGCATACGGGTTAATATAGATTACGGCTCATTTTTGTTGAGGCGGTTTAGTTGGATTGCCTTCGGATCATCTCAGGTTGCATGAAGTCCTCTCCCATTAACGCCTTGCAGGTCGAATGCGCCGAACCTCCCTTAGCCCTGAGGAGGCAGTAAAGTGTCATATCGGTCCTTTGTAGAATTCGTCTAGGCTTTTGCTGTTCTCCAGTTTTCCTTCGTAAAATTCGTGTGCAGGACTCGTCCCTCTGCGAATGCGGATTAGATGAGGGTAGCTTGGATCACATTTTTTTCCACTGCATCAATAATGATTCATCTTACGACTTAAACAGTCGTCTCCCCAAATTAATGATTCCTGTGCCAATTAATTTCCCTTCCCTCTTAACATACTCCTCCCCAGAACTGCTCCAGATGTTGATGGTTTTTATCCGCCTTAATAATATTAAATTGTAAAAATGTTTTTTAGTCAAATTACCTTGGTGTGGTATATGTTTTATTTTTATTTTGTTATTTTAATGTTATTAACTATTATAATTTATTTATATGTATATTCTTGTTTGTTTCAGTGCTGTCCTACTAACCTAACAACAAGTTCTACAATGATTTTAGCTATTTAACTGTGATATGACTTCTCTCTGGTTTTTCTCTACAAATCACTTGCTTTCTCATTCTCTTCTGACATTGGCAGAATTGTCGACATTGGCATCGACATCATTTGCCATAAATAAAAATAGAATACAATAGAGACTTATTTCCGGAGGTTTTTGCTGAAGGTTTAGGCACATTTAAAACTAAATTTCACTTATATTTAAAGGATGACACAACAGTATTTGTTTTGGCACGGTTGTTGCCACTGGCCTTACGCCAGCGAGTGGAACAGGAGCTCGAGCGGCTGCAGCGGGAAGGGGTCATCTATAAAGTGGAGTGATCAGACTATGGCACCCCTATAGTGCCGGTGGTTAAAGCTAACGGCAATATTAGACTGTGCGGTGACTACAAAGTAACAATCAATCCACTTTTGAAAGACTACCACTACCCGCTGCCCCGCATTAAGGACTTGTTCGCATCTTTAGGTGGGGACAGGAGTACAGCAAATTAGACTTATCAAACGCTTTCCAACAGTGTATTTTACATGAGGATTCTCCACCGATGACGGCAATCACAACTCACGTTGGCACTTTCATGTATAAAAGAGTACCATGTGGTATTAAATGCTTATCAGAAAATTTCCTAAAAATTATGGAAGAGACTTTAAGTGGATTGCCGTCAACGGCGGTTTTTGCGGATGACATTTGCGTTACTGGTAAAGATAGAACTACACATTTAGCTAATTTAAAAGCGGTGCTACAAAGGCGCAATCAAAATGGTTTGAGAATTAATTTTGCAAAGTGTGATTTCTAAAAGCAGTGTTACCTATTTGGGTTATAAAATTGATAAGTTATTGGGTTACATACAGATAGTAAAAAAATTGACGCCATTGTAGCAGCACCTGAACCTACAAATGTTACACAGCTCCATGGGACTTGTAATTTTTTATTCTAAGTTTTGTGTCAATATGAGCGATATTTTGAAACCTCTTTATTGTATGTTAAAGATTTAAGTTGAATGGCAATGGAGTGACGAGTGTAATAGGGCTTTTATAAAGATAAAAAAGGTGTTAAGCCGCGCTCCTGTTTTAGCACATTATGATGCAAGTCTCCCGTTAATTCTATCAGTTGACAGCAGTGCATATGGCGTGGGCGCGGTATTGACACAGCGCCACGCTGACGGCTGCGAGCACCCGGTGTGTTGTGCTTCAAGGACGCTCAACTCGGCCGAAGTCAATTACTCGCAGTTAGATAAGGAGGCGCTAGCTATTGCATTCGGTGTAACTAAGCACCATCAATATGTTTATGGCAGACATTTCACACTTCGTAGTGATCACCGTCCCTTAAGTTACATTTTTGGTAAAAATAAAGGAATACCAGTGACTGCAGCAAGCCGCTTACAACGTTACGCTGTTAAGTTAGCTGCTGACGACTTCAATATTGAATTCGTAACATCGTCTTAAAACTGTTTTTCTGACGCTCTTTCTCGCCTTCCTCTGGACTTGACAAAGCGTCAAGTTAGAGGTAAAGACGAAAAATGTAGCTATTTAAATTACGTGCAAAAACATTTTCCAATCAGTTTTAAAGATATCAAAACTGAAACTCGGAAAGACGCGTTATTAAGTAAAATATATGGTTTTATAATGCATGGGTGGCCCTGTAATAAATCGGTTGATAAAATAGAAAATGCTTATTTCAACAGAAGAGATAACTTGCAAATTGATCAAGGCTGTATATTATGGGGTTATCGTATTTTCATACCAAGATCGTTATGAGAGTTAGTTTTGACTGAGATTCATAATGGGCACCCGGGAATCGTCAAAATGAAACAAATCGCGCGTAATTACGTATGGTGGGAGCACATTGATGCAGAAATCGAATGCGTGGCGAGCGAATGCGTTGTTTGCAGGGAACTACGGCCCGCGCCCCCCGCCACGCCACTACTTTCGTGGCTGTGGCCGGCAGAGCCGTGGTCACGTCTGCACCTAGATTTTCTCGGCCAGTTTAATAATAAATATTTTTTTGTACTGATTGACGCTCACTCTAAGTGGATAGAAGCGGAACCAGTTAACACGACGTCTGCCACTATTGTCATAGACTGTTTACGACGGTTGTTTGCACGTTTCGGATTGCCGAAACGCATAGTGAGCGACAATGGGCCACCTTTCTCATCCTTTATACGGGGGTACCCGTATCATCCCTCTAACAACGGAGCTGCAGAAAGTGCAGTGCGGTCCGTGAAACGTATTCTTAAAAAGGCACAATTAGAAGAAGATTTGAATACCGCAATAAATCGATTTCTATTTATGTATAGGAATACTGAACAAAGCACCACCGGAATCGGACCGCTGCGGACGCTGGCCCAACACGAACCAGTCATGTTACGAGATTACACGAAATCGAATCGTAAGTGGACTGAGGATGTTGTGACCGAGCGTACGGGGCCTGTATCCTATACGGTGAAAACGAGTGCTGGTCAGACTCATAAGAGGCATATTGATCAGCTTCAAACTCGTAAATCGCGGCATTCTTTGAGTAAGGCAATTGACGTCATATCATTCGATCAAAGTAATAGCAAACCACATGCTACAGAGCAGTCAATTTGTAAGGGCGACACGGACGACAAAGATGAATTCTTTGATAGTGTGGGAGAGGGAGCGGGGAATGCGGCGCAGTCACCACGGTCAACCCCGCCGTCCACGCCACCTGCTGCTGATAACACTTGTCGCGTGCGAAGGAAGGCGGCTATTCGTTGCCAAGAAATTCTTAAAAATATGTAAACACATTGAATTCTTGTTATGTTTCTGAATTATTATTGCTAAGTTCTTAACATTATAACGCTAACGTATTGTATGGTTATAACTTAATTACATTTTCACAACTGTCTTTTTAATTGTGTGTCTGGTATTATTTGTTTAAGATTTCTATGCGAAATTTGGGTGGGAAATGTGTTACGTATGTGGGTACATTTAACTTAAGATCCAATAAAGCAGTCTGCGTTAAGTAGCCTTGTCTCATTGACGTGTCCCGTACTTATCAGTTTCACTAAAAATTTATTATAATATTGTTATTGCAATTTTTACTTGATTAAAGCACATACAATTGGTAAATTTATTTTATTAAGGCCAAAAAAAAAGATTTAAACAATTCAGATTATGGATAATGACGTCACATCATGGCCGTGACAGCTACGGACGTTTGAATTGTTGTAGAAAATTGCAGGAGTTTAATATTATTTTTGTGTGACAAGCAGTAGTTAAACATAACTTTTAATACTTTTCTTGGGTTGATTTGATAGTACTGTATTTTATTGATTTATGCAAAGAAAAAATTACGTGCGTATTCCCTATTGTGTAAGGTGAACTGAGCAATGAGGTGGAGTACCACTAGGAATGACCTAAGGCACAGATTGTTTTGAAATAAAGGTTAGGTTAAAAGTACCTACATACTTAGTGAAACCTATGATGAAATTCAGCCCGATTGACCAACGATGGACAATTTTAAGATTTCCTTGCCGAACTTGATGGAGTTAGGTTTTGGAACTTTTGTACAAATATTTTGACTATTTCGTTAGAAACTTTTATTTTTACAGGTTACTTGAACAAACGATTGCCCCAGATAGCCCTTATGGTGTCGAGGAACGAGTAAAGATCTTCGCTGCAGTTGCAGGAAGCAGTTACGCAAATGCAAACTTAGCTCTCCAATTTTTGAAAGTTCATACATCAGAAATCAGGAAAATGTATGTGTATTTTATTTTATGTACCCACAATACATAAGAAAAATGAGCTACCAATTGTTCCTTTCTTGAGAGGTTGAATTGTTTCTAGGGAGGTTGGGGGTTTCTTGTGAGGTTGATTTTGTGCTTATTACAATATTGTAAAGTGTACAATAGTTAATAATGATGAAACTACTCATTACTTCATAGCAAATCAACAGAGGCTGCATTAGACTTGTAATGAAAGCACCAATAGTGTGATAATGACAAAGGTATACGTAGGCACTGGTATTGTGTCTTTAAATCTAAATTTTAATTTCTTTAGGTACGGTGGTGCTGAGAAAATAGAAGAGGTGACTTTCATCATTGCTGATAATATGGCTGATGAAGACCTAAGTTTTCAAGTAAGTGTCGATTTAAAATAATACACTATTGACGGTGAAATATTTTAGTAGAAAATGTCAAGAGGCAATAGAATAGTAATCTTGCATGGTTGATGACCGACATTCTAGTTTTTTTACTGTTATTTAATTTTTCTAGCATCTGGTTTGCACATTACTACTAATATTTCTGTTGACGGTCCCAACAAAACTAAAATGAGTGTGATAAAAAAAAAATCTTACAAGATGATCAGATTCGGGACACGATTTTATTTAACTTCTCTGTCAGATGGTCCGCGCCTTGACCATATTTGATCCAGGATCATACCTTAATGCGGACCATTTGTCGTGGACAGTGGCCGTTCTTGCAAAGCTGCACCTTATCTATTTTCTGCCCTCGTAGTAATAAATGCAGTAATTGACTTTTCGGAACATGATGAAACGGAAAAATGCAGCTTTTCTACATTAAAATTTGTCTGATACTGTGACACATAATCGCGTTTATTTTCGAAACCGACACTTTCAAAGCACAAAAGGTTGCGCAAGGGGCGCAGCTATTACCCCATCTAAACGGATTTTTTTTTCTTCCTACAGTTTTCAACCTGGGTGTATGCCATGAATAACAATTTACAAGACTCTCAATTGGCGGCTAATCGAGCTCTCGAACAAGTTAATGAGAATCTTCTCTGGGATGCCAGTTTCAAGAAGTATGTTTATTTATGGATAGTCAACCATGTATCATAGTGTTGTGAGATGGGCTTAGAATAATGACAGGGTCATGAGCGGATGAATGATGAGTGTTTTGTAAAAATGTGCCAACCCCAAAGTTTGTCACATTTTCCGAAGTAATTATAATGATTTCGGATATTTATTGATGATTGATTTTTAAATCTGTTCTGCGCACGTTTTTTTAGATGAGATTAATTTTACTGGATACTTTCTATACCACATTTAGATATTGAATTAATATTTTGACGTAGGTATTTAAAAAATAAATGAATCATAAAAAGAATGTGGGCTCGTTTTGGAATAACTAAATTCTTATTCAAAGTAAAAGAGTTGTTAGTAAAAATCCGTTTTTTAATACAATTATTGTCTCGTTAATGTATTGCTGGGGAGTTTGTTTTAAGACTTTTTCTTTCTACCTTATACACTAGAAAGTGGTGAAGGGCAGGCTTTTGGGCTTTTTTCATTCTTATTAATACACTAGCTGATAACCGCGGCTTCGCCCGCATGTTTGTCGGTTATCGCAACCAAAAGTAAAGCTCTTAGACGGCTTATTTTATTCCGACATCTTTAACAAATATAATTATATTTTAGCCAATGTATACAAACGTGTAAAAGGTCTCATCACTAAGCCGTCAACCAAGCATTCTGTACATCAAACTAAGTAACTTTACGCAAAATATATTGCTGGGAAACGACTTTTTTTTTGGGGTCTACAATCATGTTTTATGGTAGAACTCAATGTAAAGCACTCAAAACATTGTGCTGATGGATGGATTGAATAGTACGGGGGTCGTGGAGGTGTTTAAAGTAAAAAAATCTTACATTAAAAACTAGTATTTGAAAAAAACTTTTTGACCCCCAATATCTCCGTAAATAGAAGGTTCTCAGGTATGCTGTAGAACAAAAAAATGATCGCAATGACGGGGAGAATAAGTGCCTTTCGGCTTCGTTAAGAGGTGTTTTACACCTTTTATACCTTCCTCGAGAACCACTATCCATTGATGAAAATTGTTTCAGTAGTTTTTGACTTTATCGCAAACAGACAGACTGACAGACTTTGTTTTATAATATGTAGTGATGATTACTGTCATGAGTTTTAAATGATATATATATATTATTAGATGTTCTAATAAGTTTTTTTAAATAAAATATGTTCAAGGTTTAATTTCGGTTTGATTTTATCATTTTTTCTCTAGTAGAAAATTTTGGTGAACATTAATTGAATAAATAAAACAACTTGCTTAGAGTTACAAAACATACATATAATTAGTGTTTATAATTAATCAAGTTATATTAATAATTATAATTTTATTAGGATGACTTAATATTTGTAGAGTAAGGCCAGACTAAGGCACGTCATATTATTCTTATTAATTTTCTTAAATTAATATGTACATACATTCAACATTACATAAAAGCTTATATAAATTGGTTAAGAATTAAATACGTTTTGACTAGAACTAAACCGTTAAATTATCATAAATTTTTCATTGCAACAACTTTACAAAAACATTGTTTTTTAACGTTTTTCGTGGTTTTATTTCTTCATTATTTAGTAACCACAGTAAAAGGAAGGAATGTGATTTTTGCAAATTAATTTCCCCTTATTTTGCTAATTTTTATCAAGCCTGTCTTAAAATAATTTTGTAGAAATTATTTTGTAAGTTCAGAAATCCAAAGGTAGGAACAGTCTTGGAAAACATAGTTAAAAATAACATTCTTAACATAAATGACCTATTAAATAAATAACTAGTACAAATTAAATTGAAAACATGAGGCAAGTCTATCAAAAAATGAAGACTTTAAAAACTGATGACCAAAATGTTTACCTTCTATATGTCTTCCGATTGCAATACTTCATTTATAACTCATGAAAACGTTTATTACAGTTGCAATTAATAAAATCGTAACTGAATATTCTACCGACGATGCTCCTCCTGTACGCAGCTTTTCAGAAACAGCTTCAGTTGTCTGTAAAAAAATTAAATATCATTATATTTATTTTACTTTGATTAACTACAGTGGCCTGCAAAAATAAGTATCACACTTTATTTTTTTTCTTCTTAACTCTATAGAAGTTAGAGATTTAAAATAAATAAAAAAAACGTTTTATAGTAATTTTTGTCAGCTTTATTAGTTTTTATGTACAAAATTAAACTTTTTTTCGAGTCATTTTTGTTTCGAAAGCATATCTTGTGTACTTAAAAACTTATTGCAATTTTAAAAGTGTGAGACTTATTTTTGGAGGCCAGTGTATTTACACCCTATCTTGAAGGAAATACATTTTTTTTCTTCTAGCATAAATCTATCATCACCTTGCTAAAACCTTCCACAAAGCTTATGAACGTGGGGTTAGTTTATCATCCATTCTCCCCTATAGGCCGTCACATTATCATGTACTAATTTATCTTTAACACCATTTAGAGGGCCTTGATTAGTTTCAATCTCGTTCTACAACCAATTTCAACAGGATGACATTGTTTTAATTAGTACGTTTTTCAATACGCTTTTTAAGAAATAAAATAAAAGTATTTTTGTCTAGACTATGATTTTAATTTTCTTTTTTTTTCCGTGCTTTGTTTTCGCCAGGTTGAAAGAGAAGCAAAGGTATGAAGCCATCTATGTTCCTTCATAGTCCCACAGCCACAGCAGGCAGCCCTTGTGGACCTCTTCCTTTTGCTGACTCTCTTTGAGGCGCGCGTGGAATACCAGGAGTGTTCCACGCGCGCCTCAAAGAGAGTCTGTAGAATCAGTGAGGCACGCGTCGAACACTCCTGCTTGTCGACACGGCCTGTCGTCATAAGACGGACGGACGGCGAGCTAGCCCACCGTCCACAGGCCCGCGCCTACGGTGGCCGGGGGCCAGGTGGTGGTGGCCCCCGACGCCCGGGGCGTCTCCCGCGGCGGCCGGGACGTTGTGAGGTTCTCTCCCTCTCCCGTTCCGCCACCTCCTTCTCTAGCATTACTGCTTCGCAGAAGGAGGTGACGGCGTCCCATTCCGTCTCGCTCCGGACTATGGCTTGCACCAGGGCCGGACGCGAGAGGTCGCCGCCGCCGATCACCGCTTCGAGGACACGGCGGTGCTCCGCCCACGCGGGGCACACCTCCACCGTGTGTTCCACCGTGTCCTCCGATCGATCCTCACAGTGGAAACACCCGGGCGTTTCCTCCCGCCCGATTCGGTGCAGGAACCTCCCGAAACATCCATGTCCGGTGAGGACCTGCGTCAGGCGGAAGGTGAGGACGCCGAGGCGTCTCTCAAGCCACTCCTCAAAGAGGGGACTTATCGCCACAATCGTGGCGTGCCCTGCACGGGGTTGCAACAGTCGCTCTCGCTATGTCGCCATGAGATCCCGGCGGAAGTCTGTCCGCTGAGCGACAATTTGTCACGGCAGTGCAGTTTCCCCCCGGCGTAACGCCTCCGCGCGCCATTCATGCAGGCGCGCGAGGACTTATGCCTCCAGATCCCATGGCGGCAATCCGGCAAGGAGGCTCGCCGCCTCGCGGGAGATCGTGCGGTACCCCCGGGCCAGCCTTACGGCCACCAACTTTTGGGGCGCGTTCAGGTAGGGGGCGGCTCGCTGCCTCAATGAACGCGCCCACACCGGGGCCCCGTAAAGGGCCATTGACCGCACGACTCCCGCGCAGAGCCTCCGGCAGGAGAAGTTCGACCCCCCAGTTTGGGCAGGAGCCGCCTGAAGGCATCCCCAGTCCATTCCAGTTTGGGGGCCAAACGTCGGAAATGTTCCACGAAGTTCCACCGGCTGTCGAGGACGTCACAGGTACTTCAGCATCGACTCGACGCCGACGGATACCCCTCCTACCGTCAGTGAGAATCCCGGAGGTGGCGCATTCCGAGGCCCATGAAAGCACATGGCCTCGGACTTGTGCAATGCCACCTTGAGACCCAGTTGCCGGATCCTCTCAACGACTATCCCAACCCCGCGTGTCATATTTTCGGCCGCCGCCTCGTGCGACCTCCCCTGGGCCAGCACCAGCGTGTCGTCAGCGTAGCAAACTACGCTGACACCGCTAGGGAGGTCGGCGCGCAGCACCCAGTCGTACCCGATGTTCCACAAGAACCGATCCCTGCGGAACACCGCATGACATCTCTCGCCGGTTCCATTCTCCGCTGCGACCGGGGTAGATGACGGCTCTGTCCGTCAGATAGTCCCCGACCACTCGACGGAGGTAGGTCGGCACCCGGTGATACCGGAGTGCCTCCCTAATGCAGCTCCAGGGCATGGAGTTGAAGGCGTTGGCGATGTCGAGAGACACCGCCAAGACAACACCACCCCGGGACACCACATCAACACAACACACATCGTCGTACATCGTCGTGTCATAACAGTAGCCATTATGGCATATTTTATCCCGATCCGTCAAGTGGTTTTAACTAGGCGTTGATAGTCAGTTAGTACCATAGGTCAGGGTAAACGATTCTATTATAATAAATTACTAGAATATAGAATTTTTGCTATGTCAAGTGATAGCCGGAAACACAGGTTTAAATAAACCTAGTTTGGGCAGGTCGCTCACAAACACTTGAATTCCACATTATCGTTACTTGCACCTTAAATATATTTTAGTCTATACTAATATAATAAAGAGGTAACATTTGTTTGTATGTTTGTAAGTTTGTATGTAGGGGGTAATCTCCGGAAGTAATGAACCGATTTCAAAAATTCTTTCATCATTAGAAAGCTACATTCACCCTGAGTAACATAGGCTATATTTTATCCCCGTACTCCCACGGGAACGGGAACTACGCGGGTGAAACCGCGTGACGTCCGCTAGTTACCTACGTATTTATAGTAATTTTTTATGCACTAATTGTACCATTATTTGAAAAATAATAGTAGTTACCTAAATGTACTTTTTTGTAATACTTTTTAAATAAATTATTCTTATTCTTATTATTAAAGATTACTATCCTTACCTTTTCAGTAGAAGACATCACAATAGGCATTGGTCTCGGTTCGCCGATCGGAATCATGCCGTTAAATCTGGTTTTCGCTCGTCTGGAATAGAGCAAAGGCAAATAGTAAATTATTTAAACAGGATGTCTCTCAATCATTAATCAAACATTTTCTTTCTACTTTGTCCTGTATACTTTTAGGCTTCTTTCTTCTTCACTAAATGATAAATGATGTTCATTTTGCAAGTAGGTTTTTACAAATACTGTTACACATCATTTTTAGGGTTCCGTACCCAAAGGGTAAAAACGGAACTAAGACGTCGCTGTCTGCCCGTCTGTCCGTCTGTCCATTTGTCTGTCACCAGGCTGTATCTCATGAACTGTGACAGCTAGACAGTTGAAATTTTCACAGATGATGTATTTCCGTTGCCGCTATTACAACAAATACTAAATATAGTCAATGGTACGGAACCCTTCGTGTGCGAGTCCGACTCGCACTTGGCCGGTTTTTTTAAACTAGATGGGGCCAGTGTTTCGTACCTGACTACTCTGAGAAGAAACAGCCGAAACAAACTCAGAGGTCATAGTCTCTTTTGAAGTCCAGATATAATCTTGCTCAATTCACATGAGGACCATGCAGATTAGTGTCTGAGATGGTCTTTTGAAGAAAGAACCACACAGATTTGAGTGGACCTGTCCAGTCAGTGCAAGCATTTATCAGTTATCGCTGTATAACGTCATGACTGAAGGTTTGGAATACGGATGATGACAGACTTAAAAAAATATGATTCTGTTTAGTCCGTCAGTTAGATTATCGAAAAATATTGGATACGTGTTTTTTGTTTTATCAAATTAATAAAAATTGACGAAGATAAAACGTGTCAAAGATCATGAGTGGGGGCTTGTGACGTCACATTTGAGTACAAAATGTACTCAAGTGTGACGTCACACGAGTTTTCGACGCACTGTATCGTCTTCATTTTTTGTTAACGTGAAAAAAGAAAAAATATGAGTCCAATATTTTTTGGAAATCTATCTGACGTACTAATTAGATTTTTTTTATCATCTACCCTAATTCTCGTCCCCTATATTACCCGGAACTCACGAACTGACAAAACATAAGTCTCTACACCGTCGGGTATAACAGAGCAACTAATAAACTTGAGTCTTACACTTTCTGGTCGGCAATCCACTTGTCGTCCTGTTCGATGGGGTTCAGTTTCCTAGTGTACGTACTGCTGAACGTCTCGTTGGCTAACACGAAGAAGTACGACATCCGACAGTCGGGGAACAGGCTGGAAACGATAAAATGGGCAAATTTAGGAGCCATCCAAGAAACACAAATTCGCATTCGAATGAGAATACCTCACACCGAAATCAAATCAAATCAATCAATCAAAACAAAAATCAATCAAAAACAAATAAAAAAAACAATTCAATCAATCAATCAAAAAAAATCAATTTGTCAAAAAACAAACTTTGTTGTGTTGTTTGTTTGTGTTTTGTTTTTGTGTGTGTTTGTTTTGTTGAATCAATTTGTTGATGGCAAAATATCAAAATTTTTTGAAGATATCACTTTTATAGCTCAGAATTCAAAAGCAGCAGTTAAAGTTCGCATGCTCTAACCCCGACCCCAAAATTTTTGATTGCAGGTGTTGCTATAGTACAAATCAATACCTTCTAACTACACCAGCATGTCTATGGAATTATCTCCTATCTTCTTTGGGAAGTTTTGACTTCGACAGAGATAAATTATGGACTCTTCGTCATCGATATGAACCAGTCCAAAAGGTGATAATGGGGTATTACTACATGGCATCTAAAGAACGCAGCAGACGTTCGTTTAAATACAGAATAATCCATCTGCTCCCTTAAAAGTACATTTTCTTTATGAGGACTGTTATCCACCTGCCATCACTGTACTCGAGTGCATTCATCATCATCAGCCTATTAATGTTCCCACTGCTGGGACACAGGCCTCCTCTCTATGAGAGGGAATGGGCTATAATCCACCACGCTGGCCCAGTGTGGGTTGGTAGATGTCACATGTCTTCGATTTTTTTAGTTCTACGACATGCCGGTTTCCTCACTATGTTTTCCTTCACCGTTTTGAGAGCAGTGGAGATGAAATAAATTACACAAAGTAATGCGCTTGTTTGGGTTTGAACCCACGACTTACTGTTCGTAAGTCAGGGCCGCCACCACTGGGCCACCGCTGCTCGAGTGCATTGATCAGTGATAGATGAGACAAGGACTTCGATCTTTTTGTTTCTAAGGCATATCGGTATACTTTACAAGCTTGCGATTTACGACAGCAACTTGCGACACACGCGTGTGTAGTGACCTCCAATTTTTTCATTTGCACAGTTGCTATCTCATAATGCACGTCAAAAATGTAATTGAGCGTTTAACTCGAGGTCAATAAATGAAAGAGAGTAATGAAAAGCGAAGTAAATCATCCCTGACCTTGGCCTCTGCTATTCTTTCTTGCTTACTCCGCTCTGTTTTAACCAGTTTCAAGACATGTAATAGTGTGTGCACTCACGTATGTTTCCCTCTCCGGTCCTCCACATACACGGCGCGTACATGCGCCTGGCACGGCGCGTACGGCAGCTCGCACGACAGCTGCAGCACATTGCTGCGGAACAGTCGCATGAGGTGAGAGCTGTCCTTAGAGATATCCTTATCCTTTACG
This sequence comes from Xestia xanthographa, assembly GCA_905147715.2. Taxonomy (NCBI): domain Eukaryota; kingdom Metazoa; phylum Arthropoda; class Insecta; order Lepidoptera; family Noctuidae; genus Xestia; species Xestia xanthographa. Next base: position 26,862,806 of record LR990653.1, on the reverse strand, counting down.
AGCTGTGTGTACACCGGGGATACTTTCTTGATCATGAAGCTCTGAAATTTGAGAAGGAACCTAATGAATTTACATACAAACATGAATTTTCTCCACCGCAAGAATTTTCTTCATGGCAGGAAGCCGAAACTCTAGAACACCACAACGATCATATTTACAAGCTTTTACTTAGTCACCTGTCCTGATGTTTGTCTGTAATCAAGTCTTGCAACTTAAATTATTGATCCACTTCCCGGTTACCGTTTGAGCCAAAATTTTGAATCATCATCATCATCATCATCATCATCATCAGCCTATTAATGTTCCCACTGCTGGGACACAGGCCTTCTCTCTATGAGAAGGAATGGGCTATAATCCACCACGCGGGCCCAGTGCGGATTGGTAGATGTCACATGTCTTCGAATTTTTTGGTTCCAGGACATGCCGGTTTCCTCACGATGTTTTCTTTCACCGTTTTGAGAGCAGTGGAAATGAAACAAATTATACAAAGTAATGCGCCTATCTGGGTTCGAACCCATGACTTACTGTTCGTAAGTTGGGGCCGCCACCACTGGGCCACCGCTGCTCTAAAATTTTGAATATCTTCGCTTGTCTGAATTTCTTCTTAATTGGTGCATTACCTTTTTTCTTTCTTAATACATCTCTATCAATCTGTCATTATGTGGAATTTTGCTAGCAATAACATCTTAACTCTAAAACGATGCTGGCATTCATACAGATTTAAAATATGTCTTACCTCCCATTCCCAATACAAATGTCTTGTCATATTACAACTAGCTCCTTCAGTGATGAGCATTTCGAACCCAGTCAAAGCCGACTCCCATACAACAGGACTGCGTTCTTTGTCTAGATAGTCTAGAACATCCATAGCAAGTTGCACGTCTAGGTCACCGGCTACGTATAGAGCAAATACATCGTTTACAATCTGGAACACATCAAAGTGTATAATTAGATCTGTGTCAAGGTTTACACCACGTTTCAAAAGAAAGCGAATCTTGAATTTAGCTGAAATACGTGTTTGCAAAAATCTAAATAAAATTGTGTGGCGCTTTTATTCAAGGTGTGAAGAGACAACGCCGCTCAAAGTTACCATGAATTACAATTTACTGATTCATAAATTTGACTGTATTAAACTTTTGTATGAAATAACAGTTTGTCTTTTTTTTAATCTTTCAACGCTAGTGGGTTTAGAATCATGTGTTGAATTTAAAAATAAGTTTTCTTGTCGACGTCCCCTTTCACTGGTGTCGATTCTGTTGTGCACAAACTAAACTTAATTTAGGCTATTGCTATCTTTTACTAAAAGGCAGTGCGAGAAAAGAACGGCTATAGCTAAGAACTAAGTTAGAGATGTCTAACTAGTTTATGCCTTGCGCTTCACCGTGTTTTTAGTCAACATGTTTTTACATGAACCCTTCATTTGTATAGAAATAAAATATTAGTTCCAACTAAAATTGACGGCTCTAAATTACGTCCATCTCTTTCTCGTTTTATTAGAGAGAAAAAGATAGCAATAGCTAGCCTAAATCAAGTTTAGTTTGTGCACAACAGAACCGACACCACTATGTAGCGCTTTCATCTGATTTCAAAGTGTGAAGTATATGCACTTTCTTGGCACTTACTTGAGCTCTATTCAATTCGTCTATGCTTGTCATGTTCTCCTTCAAAGACTTCGCTATGAGTCTCCAAGTTACTGCATCGTAGTTGACTCTATAATACCCTGGAAGTTAGAAATTGTAATTTTAAAATAGCAACCTCATTTGGCCTATAATATTCCCACTTCCTACATGTGGGCTCAGAGTTTGGTGAATGTTGCTGGTTCTAAACTTTTAGTTCTGAAGATTCTAGCGAGATTTCGCCAGATAACGTTTTTTTTCGCGCAGTGGTGGCCCGTGGTAATAGCCCATAGATAGCCCCGACTTACACTTTCTAGATTTAAGTGTTCAAAACAAAATCAGGCAGGCACTAACCCGTGTAATTTATTTCATCAACATTCAAGGAGAACATCATGAGTGAATAGGAACATGTGACATCCATCAAGACGACTTACAAATTTTAGGTTTAGTGCTTAAGACCAGGCAGGCCCTACACGACACGTGTAATTTATTTCATCATGAGGAACATCATGAGTGAACAGGAACATGTGACATCCATCAAAACGCACTAGGGCCGCTGGTCGATCATGACCAACTCTCTCTTTCACATGGAGGAGGCCCAGCAATCGACACGTTGGAGGTTTGATAGACTACATAATATTTCCAGTACTACCAGCATCATAAACATTATGCGTAAAGCATAATTATCGACTACAAAATGCATTGTATCGTAAATAGAATCAGCACAGTTTTACGAGCGTGGGTATGACACAAATAGATTCATTGCTAAGCCAAGGACTTGTCAAGTTCAGATGTGTTATTATTAGTTGTAGTAGCTAAACCGTTGCGGCTCAATTAATGGTTTGCTCTTAGTGGTTTGTTGTGGATGGTTTCATTTGAAGTTTGAGGATGTTGAGAAGATTTTTTTTTTATTATTGTGGTAGACTGATGAAGACTGTGATTTTTTTAATTATCCTATGAGGGCTAATAATAATAACGGTCAGCCAAAATTTAGGTCTGCTACTGACTAACTGACCAATATCTTAAGCATTGGTGTTTTGACCTAATCATAATCATCATCATTTATTTGCAATAAGTATAGTACATTATGGTCTTAAAGTCAGTTGATAAATGATAAATGATGTTTATTTTGCAAGTAGGTTTTTACAAACACTTTTACACGTCATTTTTTAAAACTAGATGGGGCCGGTGTTTCGTACCTGACTACTCTGAGAAGAAACAGCCGAAACAAACTCAGAGGTCATAGTCTCTTTTAAAGTCCAGACAATCTTGCTCAATTCACATGAGGACTATGCAGATTAGTGTCTAATATGGTCTTTTGAAGAAAGAACCATACAGTTTTGAGTGGACCTGTCCAGTCAGTGCAAGCATTTGTCAGTTAACGTGTAGCTCGACATACATAACCCAAGGAGCTCAACGAAACGACGAACAATACCAAAGAAAGGACATTTGGGTAGGTCGCTTAGAGTACTCAAACTGTCAGACAGTTGTGGGAAAAAATAAACAAAAAATATAAATGTGACCCACATGGTCCCCACATTCACAATAATCATATAAAATTCATAACAAGTTCTATTCAAAAATAATGTAAATAAAAATCACAAAAATCATTAAAAGGCACAATGATGATAAAAAAAAACTAAAATACTTAACAAAATAAGTATTCATGTCAAATCAGTAAATGTCAAATAAAAAAATAATAAAATACATGTCAAAACATTACATGTCAGAGTGTATAAAAAATAATAAAATACATGTCAAAACATTAAATGTCAGAGTGTATAAAAAAAGGAAAAGAAAAAATAAAAAAAGGAAAAGAAAGGAATAAATATAAACAAGCGAAGTCCGAAGCTTCGACATTCACAGAGCAAATTTCATTGGAGCAGCTTAATCCCAAGCCTTTTTATCTTCGAGATAGTGATTAACATGATAGTAGGCTTTCAGGCACAGCTTCCGTTTTATAAACGATTTGAATTTATTTAGGCTTAGTGCTTGAATTTGGCTCGGAAGTTTATTGTAAAAACGTATACATTGGCATCTGAACGTACCCCCTATTTTTTTGAGCCTCGTTGCAGGAACAACAAATTTGTGTTTGTTCCTCGTATTTATGTTGTGGATATCACTGTATTTTTTAAACAAATTAATATTTTTGTGTGCGTACAAAAGGTTTTCATAAATAAACTGAGAAGGGACAGTAAGAACATTAATCTCTTTAAATTTTTCTCTGAGGGAGTATCTGGGACTTAATTTATAAATTGAACGAATTGCCCTTTTTTGCAAAACAAATATTGTCTGAATATCGGCGGCATTGCCCCACAAGAGAATACCGTACGACATCACGCTATGGAAATAACTAAAGTAAACTAAACGGGCTGTCTCTAAATCAGTTAACTCACGAATCCTTCTAACGGCGTTAAGTTGAGCTAAGTTTTTTTGACAATTTGTCTATATGCGGGCCCCACTGAAGCTTGGCATCCAAAGTTATGCCTAGGAACACTGTGCTATCGTCCGGTTTCAACTCTTCATCCTTAATTACTACAGTAGTTTCCACTTGTCTTACATGGGGTATCGTAAATTTAATACATTTAGTTTTTTTCTCATTTAGGAGTAGGTTATTAACATTAAACCAATTAACGACTTTTGCCAGGGCGCTATTAACATCATCCGTAACTAACTGCTGACGTTTGAGTTTAAATAAAAGAGAAGTGTCGTCTGCAAACAATACTATGTCATGATTATCCTTTATGAGGTGAGGCAAGTCATTTATGTAAATAAGAAACAAAAATGGACCAAGAATTGAGCCCTGTGGTACCCCCATTCTTACTACGGATCCGGGAGATCTCTTCCCGTTAACATCAACTCTCTGAATCCTATTACTCAAATATGAAATAAGAAGATCCAGAGAGGCGTTACGGATTCCGTAGTGGTGTAGTTTCCTGATTAATGTTTCATGAAGAACGCAATCGAAAACTTTAGATAAATCGCAAAAAATGCCCAAAGCATCGCATTTGTCCTCCCAGGCATTATAAATGTGTCCTAAAAGTTCAACACCGGCATCAGTAGTTGAACGACCCCTTGTGAAACCGAACTGTTTTTTATGCAATAACTTATGTTTATTGAAAAAACTTTGCATTTGTGCCAAAATTAATTTTTCAAAAATTTTACTAAAGGTGGGTAGTACTGAAATGGGTCTATAATTAGTGGGGTCTGATGTACTACCCGATTTAAACAATGGTATTATTTTACTATATTTCATTAAATCAGGAAACTCACCACGGTCAATACAATCGTTAAATATTACAGCTAATGAAGGAGCTACAATGTTTATAATGGATTTAGCAACGTCTACAGAATGACCCCATAGATCGGCGGTCTTTTTAACATTTATGGTGTGAAAAGTTTTAATTATATCTTTACAGGTGACATATTGAAAATTAAATTCGGATTCACAGACTGAAACGTTTTCCCTTAGTAAAGACTCGGCAGCAGTAGGTGACGAGTTTAGCGATTTAGTAGTCGATACGGGAATATCCGCAAATAAATTTTCAAAGGCTGTGGCAACTTGAGTATCTGAATTTAAAATATTATCGCCAATAGCAAGGCTGTAGACCTTCCCGTTTCGCTATTAATAATGTTCCATGTCATTTTAACCACATTACTACTATTTTTAATTTTTGAACTCAAGTAACGTGACTTTGCTATAAAACAAACTTTTTCAAATAATTTTGAATAATTCTTAACATACAAATTAAATTCTACAGTTTTTACATAAGTCCGCTCTTCATACAGCTCATAAAGTCGTTTTCGACTCTTATGAATACCAATGGTGGCCCAGTCGTTGAAAGAAGCGTTACTATTTACAGATATTGTCTTAGGGACAAATGTGTTTTCAAATTGTGAGCAATACATACTGAAAAAATCGTTATATTGTTGATTTGGATCATCATTATCTGACAAAAGTGGTAGTTTGGATAAAAGTTTAGTTTTAAAAGTTTCCTGGCGATTTTTACTTTTTGGATTAACGATGATATCCTTTTTAGTTACTTTCTTGCTTACATTTGGAATTGTGATCAATTGCCCACAATGATCTGAATCTATTAAGTTAATAATTGCTTTTTGGGTGGGTATAATATCAGTGTAAATATTATCTAGGCAAGTAGCACTAGTTGGGGTTATTCTGGTGGGCTCGAGAAATTTGTTTTCAAGATTGTATGACTGAAAGAGGCTTATAATTTTAGTACTTAACCCAGAATTTTCTAACAAATTAATATTGAAATCACCACAAATGATTATTGACTTCTTAGAACTACAGATTTTATGCAACACTTCATCCATTACCTTTTCAAAACAATCATACAACCCTGAAGGAGGTCTATACACACTTAATATAATAAACTGCTCCAATTCTATACAGGCTATTTCAACTGTTCGCTCAACAGATAGGCTGACAATATCCTTGCGGTCTTTAAATTTAAGATGATTATTTACTAAGATGAATGCGCCGCCATGTATAGCATTTACCCTGCTGAATGAACTACCAACCTGGTGATTACTGAAATTGAAAATTAATTGATGACATTTGAGCCAATGCTCCGTTATACAAAGAATATCTATATTGTTACAATTCAGGAAAAGTTCTACTTCTAATTCTTTGTTCAAAAATCCTTGAATATTTTGATGAACCAGGTTGATACTATTAAAACCTTCGCTTGATTTACTATCTGGCTTCCTTATAATATTGCAAGAGGTCGCCTCCGTTGTCAAAATTTCTAATTTAAATGATTGACTGATTCATTAATTGTGTTCAAACTATTGGCAGAGTAATTTAATTGAGTATTGCATTGTTCAACAGAGGCGACCTGATTAGCCAAGTTCTTGGCTGTAATAGAAAAAAAGTATGATAGCGACACAGCTACTTGTCTTTTCCAATAGTTTGAAAGATAGCACCTGTCCACAAGATATCTATCTTTTGTCAAATAAAAATTGTCACCAATATAATTATTAATGTCAATTAAATGAAATACATTACTTGTTACTATTGAAATACATTACTTGTTGAAGTTCCTAATACATAGTCAGATATAGATGAGATGCAAAATTTTACAACACAACATTCATTATAGTTACCTTAATAAGAATAGATTAGTCATTAACATTATTTATAAAAAGATCGAAACATCTTGATTTATGAAAACATCACTCGGTATTTCCATAAAGTGTTGTAAATTTATGTATCTACAAAGTGCGTACTCGTACAGTAGCTACGCACTGTATGATTTCCATTGAAAATATACAAAATGTAAACGTACGAAGCCGTCAACCAAGCGTTCTGTACATCAAACTGATTAACCCTACTCAACATTTTTTTCTGGGAAACGACATTTTTATTTTGGGGTGAAAAATCACGTTTTACCGTAAAACTCAACGTAACGCACTCAAAATATTGTACTGGTGGATGCATTGAATAGTAAACGGGTCATGGTGGTATCTAAAGTATATTTATAACCTTAAAACTAGTATTTAAAAAAAAATGTAATAAAGTTAGAATTTTGACCTCTAATATCTCTGGAACTAAAAGGTTCGCAGGTATGGTGCAGACCAAAAAATGATCGCAATGACGGGGTGAACAAGTGCGTTTCGGCTTCATTAAGTTAAAAATTACACTATTTTTATAGGGAAGCGAACTCCCAGACAGCAAACAAACAGTGAGCTGCACAATATTCGCCTAATGAGGACACAGCCTTAAAACTGTTACCATCAATGAAGGCCAACTTACCTGAACCTTTCCTGTTCAATATAATCCATCCATCATTTAGGTTCTCTCCGAAGGTGTAAGTTTGTGCCCCAATAGTGAACCGCGGTTGGTAGCAGTTGTAACAGTTCCGGTTCTTTTGAACCATGTAGGATATAGGGATCAGGAAGTCAGTTTGTATGCGGTTTTCCTGGGTGAAGCTGAACTGCCTCTGGAAGATGTTGAGGGCATTATTACAAAACTTTTTCTGAAATGTTCGGCTTATGTCAATGGGAAAAAGTCACCACACGATGGTTGCTGGAAGACGGATGGCACCGCCGAAACCGACCCAGTGGCCCTACTCTCTAACGTTTCGTCTGTATATTTGGATCTCGCGCACGTCTGCAGATGAGTGCAAGTGAGAGAAACGGATAGATCCGAATATACGGACGAAACGTTAGAGAGTAGGGCCTCAGAAAAAGGTGGCGAGACGATTTATTGGGAGAGGCGTTTGCCCAGCAGTGAGACATTGCAGGATAGCAAAAAAAAAAAGGAGAACCCAACAGAGTGAATCTCAGTGTGTCAATAAAGCTCACTGGGTTTTGGATCTTAAACACAACGAGTGCCAAGAGTGTCGAGATCCAAGTATTGCGTTAAAAACACAGTGCTCGATAGAAAAATTACCCGTACGAACAAGTTATTTTCAAGAAACTTTGACGGTAAAAAGCTATTACAGAGCATAAATAAGCAGACTAGTGCTTTGATAAAATTGAAAATTAGCACATTGTTGGCAACAAAAAACAAAAATTTGCGTGTATCTTCAATTTAGTATTAATAAATGAATCTGAAATATAAATATTAAGGGGTAAATACGGCCCAAATCGGGTAGATTTGGGCCGTTTTGGGCCCCGTTTTTCTAAGGCCCCGTACACAGCCTCGGGAAATGTGACTCTTTCATTTTTGTTTTCCAGTCGCTGTACTTGTTATCATCTACAAACCTGTTTCAACTGAACGGCATTAGGCACCCGGTCCCTCAGCACTTGGACGTTGATGACGGGATACCCTCGTCTTCTGAACCAGGACCCAAGGATGCGAGATGCAGTGGAGCCGTTGAAGAACTGGTGGAGGCACTCAATCGTGCTATGGTCTAGCGTTGTCGTGAAGTCTTGTAAAGATATGTATTTACCTCTCCTGAAATTTTCAACATCAGTAATTTTATTTCATTTCATTTCATTTCATTTTATTTCATGTCATGTCATGTCATTTCATTTCATTTTATTTTATTTTATTCTATTTGGGAAACTTAGAGCTACTTTAAACAATGTTACCAAACAGTACGGATTTGATGGCCAATTTGAAGAGAATTAGTATTTTGTGATGAGTTGCCATTTGGCCATGGCAAAAGTGTGCATTTGCTACAACTGTGAAGTTTTTCCTGAGGTGTTATACGGCAGTTTATTTATGTTTTATGGCTAATCTGCGCCGTGACATCGAGGCCGATCGTGAAACGTTTTGCAGCAGCAGCAGTCGAAAATAGATTGAACGAATTCTTAGAAGATTCATACAAAAGCATATGAAATGATGAATTAACGAATTGATGAATTAATGAAATGATGAAATAAAATGATGAAGTGATGAAAGGATGAAATGATGAAATGATGAAATGATGAAATGATGAAATGATGAAATGATGAAATGATGAAATGATGAAATCATGAAATCATGAAATGATGAAATGATGAAATGATGAAATGATGAAATGATGAAATGATGAAATGATGAAATGATGAAATGAAGAAATGATGAAATGATGAAACGACGAAATGACGAAATTATTAAATGATTCAATGATTCAATGCAAAAATTATTAATTGATTAAATTATTAAATGATGTTTATTTTTGCAAGTAGGTTTTTACAAACACTTTTACACGTCATTTTCTTTTAAACGAGATGGGACCGGTGTTTCGTACCTGACTACTCTGAGAAGTATAATAAGTGCTGACGGTAAAATATAAAGACTACAACATACGACAATCAAAATTCACCTTAGACCTCGTTAGCTCACCTGGACTTAATATAATGCACCAACGCCTGATGGAACTTCTCAGAACCGACCCAGTTCTCCAGCATCCACAATATAGCTCCTGTCTTCATGGTCACCAACTCCTTATACCTTGGCGGGATCTCTATAGCCAGTGAGGTGTTGAAGGTGTCCAAAGCGGGGGTGGTTCGATGCCAGTCCACCGCCATCGCTTTGTGTTTCATTTGAAGACCATATTCGCTTATTTGACGTTTGTGTGGGGTTTGGATACCGTAGTTGTACTGTGAAAGTTGACAAAGGAATATGAGTTTAATGTAGTGTCATTCAGCAAATTAGGAACTGGGCAGTCTGCTCAGGGAACGCCAAAAGTAAATATCGCAAGTCATGAAAACAAAGTCCTGTCGTCCACGACGCCACTAAATAGAAACCAGTACCAACACCAGTGAGTAGCCAGAATGCCGCAGAACTAATACTACAATGGTAGTCAGAACACGGTGCAACCATTCTATGAAAAAAAAAAAACATAATGTAACTTCACGGCTGTAATCCCCGAAGGATGAGGCAGAGGTGTCCCTAATTAGTGCACCCAAATTTCACCAATTATGTTTAAATAATGGGGGCGAACCTATTGCCAGCAACCGGGCATAAGTCCAGCCTCCGTGGTTGCTACTGAGAAATTCCTGGAAAACTCAATAATAACTTTGCCCGACCCGGGAATCGAACCCACGGCCTCATCTTGCGAGCACTTCACCAGCGAGGCAGTCCGGAAATATTTAAACTAGTCAATATGTATCTATTAGTTGGTCACGTCGTGTAAGAACCACCATTAAAAAACCTACCTACTCATTGGTGATTTAAGTTTATAACTTACTTTGGGTTGGATGGTGGGCCTAAGATGGCCTAAGATATATATAATTTCAAGTATTACTATAATAGGCTAAATTGTAGGAAATCTCAAAGGTAAATCTGCTAGTTTATTCTTTGTATAGAAGGGCCTTTGCCCTCAGTGTGGTAGAATTTATAGGCTGACATTGTTATAAATAAGCCAAAGACGGAAAAAGATAGAGAGATGGCACAGTTGGTGCGTTGGCTAAGCGACTGGCTGCTACGCTGCGTGTCGCAGGTTCGATCCCTACACGGAACAAATATTTGTATGGCCTACAGGTAGTTGTTCCGGGTCTGGCTGTTTGTGTATTATTGAATTTTTTGTAAACAAATCCACAACACAGAAGGAATTCCTAGTGTCCGTTTTAATGAGTCGTTCACCAACTCGTCCCACATGCCCACGGCCCATTTGGGACTAGTTGATGAAAATCAAAATAAATAATAATATGTTCGTTGTGCAACTCGTCCCACGTTTCTTTTTGTGTGGAACTTTAAACTTTGACAAAGTCGTGGTAAATGCCATATATCCAGTAAATTCACTTTCAGACGTAAATCTAATAATAACAATTAAGTTTCGCTATCTTTATTTGTTTTGATAAAACCATAATCACGGTATTTTGATTTGTATAAATAATATCATTGTTATCTAGGATTTCCGATCCGCTTTCTAATCTGGCTATATAAACACAGAATATAAATTATCATGATATATTACATGAAAAGCCCGTCACAGCAATATGAGCTGCAGCTTTATGTACATTATCAAGAGCATCATTAAGGCTTATGTATTTTCATCGAGATATACATATAATTTCAAGGCAACAATGCTTGTCTTATTTCAAGACGAGATGAAAAATCAGACAAAAATACTATTTGGAACCTTGACACTGTCAGAAGCCGTCGTGGTATCTACGTAGAAGATGGCGGCATGAATATTGGCGGAATCAAAGGTTATTAGCTATAGACTGGAATGACAAAGTCATGCCCTTTGTCTAGCAAAAGGATGATGTAGGTTTATTGATAGTATCCAGTAAGACTGAGTATACACTGTACTCTTCTCTCTTTACCTGGTGTCAGATTTTTATGCGGTCCCAAGGGACTCTGACTTGTCTTTACAAAGCAAGTGATAATAGTTATACAATACGTTCATGAATCCGAAAAGTGAGAAGTGCGTGTCTTGGGTTCGAACTTGAGACCTACGACTTAGCAGTCCGACGTTCACACCACTCGGCTATCACTGCATTCGACTGATATACACGATACTGATTTTTACGTCTAATATTTGCGCTGTTTCCGCCTCACACTGTTACTGTTAGTGCTTGCTTGCGCATTCCCACTGCTGGGCAAAACACTCTCCACATGCACTTCCAGTTCTTTAAACCAGGGCTAATGTAACACGGGTCGTCGGTTTTGTCAAAAAATGGTCTGAACCTTGTTTGTGGGTCATGATACACCGAAAAAATAAAACCAGTAATTGATCAGCATCAATACTCGTAAAAAAGAAGTTAATTTTTAAGACATTATTTTGTACCCTATAACCATGTTTTCCTATTTAACCTTTAACTATGGACGTGCGGTCTCACAGGCCGCGTGCAGTTTGTGATTCTTGTGCCCCTTTCCTCCCGCGTACCCCACGCGTCCGCCGGCCTCAGTAGCTTCGGTTTTAGTGGCGAAATGACAAATGAGAGTGAAGGTTACGTCGCTGCTCTAAGCCGCTATGCAAAGACTGTCAATAAATATGACCAAGTTGGGCCCTTGTCGAAATTTTTATGTTTAGTTTTAAGAAGATTATATTAAGTCTTTTATGTTCTTTGTTCTTTATATTTTATTGTAAAAGAAGTTACTGACAAAAAAAAGTCATTTTCCTCTGGTAATATACCTATAAAGTGATCTCAAGCTAAAAAGTCTGAACAGTGCCTTTGATTGTTATATCGTTAGATTTAGTTTATAATAAATACTTTTTTCATTAAAATTACATCTTTTATTAACATTTAGTAACTCTTCTAAAGGATATAAACAAAAAATTATACAATACTTACGCATCAAGATAGAAATATTCCCATAAAGATAGCGGTCTCTGAGGCCGCACGTCCATAGTAGTGTAACACAAATGGACCGCCCATAGTTAAAGGTTAACCTAAAGCTTGACTGGTAGAGAATGCCTTGTGTCATTAAGTCCGCCTATGTACTATCGAGGACACTCCCGCCTGATCTACTACGCTAATTTTTACTTGCACTCGCATCATAGAAACGCTCTCTAGCCTCGCCCCATTGACTTTGTAATAGAAATAATGAATGAAAGACAATACTGATCGGTCGAGCGCACTGACGACGCACGCCAAACGAGAGTTTTTGTTGTTTTGAGCGCCAAATTGACGCTTTCCTAATAAGCCTAAACATTAAGGGGGCGTGGGTCGGCGCCTCCGCATAATTTAAGCGAAAATATTTTTACTTGATCTGGCGGAAAAGACCATGACTGTACCACTATTGTACATCAAGTTTAAATAAATAAATCAATTACTTACTTGGGTCAAGAAATAATAAGCCAGGTAGGTAGCCATGCCTTCCTTGAACCACTCCTCCTTCCACCTGGTCCTCACGATCTCCCCAGGGTTGCCGAGCCATATCCTGCTGAGCTGTTGTGCCAGTTCGAAGGTCATGTACTCTATCTGCTTGATGCTTGTGAATTGGTCGATGTTCACTAAACGATAGGCTCTGTAAGTTTTGAGATGGTTAATAGGGTATATGCATGATTTTTTTATCACTCTAAACAAACCGTATAGCAAAGTGAAATTATTATTTTAATATCTTTAAAAATACTAAGTTATAAGCATTTGAAAGTGCTGATTAGACAGAGATCCGATACAGTGAATGACGTTATTCTCTGCATCGACGTACCCCTCCCTTAATCCCTTTTTCGATAAACGGAATTTAGTATGGATTTTATACTAAATTCCGTTTATCGAAAAAGGGATAGAAACAAAAGTTGAAATGGTTATTACTTTTGTGTTGTTTGATCGATTTATGTCTTGTTTTCGTTTTTTGTCATTATTTTTATAGTCCTTTAACATTCCGTATCAAAATAAAAATAAAATAAATTTATGCATATTCCCTATTAGAAATGGAACTTTTGCACCCTTGTAGTTGGCAGTTGGTTACTCGTAAGAACAAGTGTTTCGTAATCTTGATGCAGTAATTGGGTTGGAGATGTTCAACAAAAACGCAGCAAGTGTTGTAATTAAGAAAGTTCACTAAGTGGCTGATTGGATTCGATTTGACTCATCACGTAGGTGATAGTTAGCAATTATAGCAATTACTTCAACGAGATCGAGACCCCGTCTGATCCGAAACGAGGCAAATAACGTCTTTTTTGCTATTTAGCTCGGACATAGAGCTGTTTTAGCTTGAACATAGAGCTTTTTGTCTTGGATATACAGCTTTTACTGACCAGCCAAAGCTAATTGTGAATAAGTGTGATCTTTGCCTTAAATTGTATGTTTTCATTCTAAATGATTTTTCATTTTATATAGTTCAGTAAATAGATACCATGCTAAAACTGTTGCTTCTATATTTATCTGAGTCAACACGTATTTTCATATGCTATGAGAAGTATGACTCACAACAAGCTAAAAAAAAACACCTGTGTATATTTAAATTGGCAACTACAGGTTATAATATTTCTATCCAATATTGCTGCCTACCTTAGAGGAGCTCTTGGCTAAATTATAACAGCCGCTCGGGTCGATCTTTAGGTTAAGCCGTGCTTGCCTAGGTTGGTACGTGGATGAGTGACCACCCTTTCATACCGAGTTTCCTCCGTGCCTCGGAAAGCACGTTAAGCCGTTGGTCCCGGCTGTCATTTGTAGATCTTTGACAGTCGTTACAGGCAGTCAGTGGCCCGAAAGTCTGACAACCAGTCTTATCAAAGGGTATCGGTATTACCCAGTACTAAATGGTTTGTGGAGATCAGTTAGGCAGTCGCTCCATGTAAAATACTGGTATTCAGCAGTATCCGTTTCGACTGGAAGCCGACCCCAAAAGTTGGGAAAAGGCTAGGCAGATGATGATTGCTGCCTGCCTTAATCTCACTTGCCAACCGTAAAATACATAAATCGTCGCAAGCTAACAGGTCCGGGGTTCGAGTCCCAGGTTGAACACAGTATTATTGGTTTTTCCCATCAGGTGTTTCTCAGTACAAGCCCAGAATCTAGATTCGTGCCTGGTTGATGGAAATAGGCTCGCCTCTATAAGGGACTTTAACTTAATTGGCAAACTGTAGGGTGTATCCTAGGCATTACAACGCAGTGTAATTATAGTTCGGTTCAAACTTAATGGCGGCTCGGAAGTTAACTGCGAGTGACGGTCTGCGCAGGAATAACGCTTTAAACTTTATGGCGATTCAGAACATCTAATGTAATGCTGCGCAGACAACAATTTAAGTGTATCAACGGGGTGCAGATGACGCATCGTTTTGTCTGTATAATGCGCAGACCGTCACTTGCAGCTAACTTCCGAGCCGCCATTAAGTTTAAACCGAACTATACAATTCATAAAATATAAAATTCTTCGTAACCAGTAGCCACTTACAAAGCGATCCAGAATTAACACTGACTCAAATACCAATACGGTACTCATAAAATATTAATGAAATAATAACAGAGGAACAGAACAGCCGATAGCATATTATTATTACAGCTGATATAATCCACTCTTACTCATAAGCTAACCTTGAAGAATATACTCAACTCCTAACTTTAGAATATGGGTCAAGTTTTGCGACTGTTTCATGTACACGAGCCGACATCAACCAGCATAAGATGACCTCGCAGAGTATGAAAGCTTATTCAACCCGAGGTCAGCGCAATCTGGATATGTGTACAATGCCTAGTATGAGCTGACCTTTGATAGTAAGCAAAGACAACATTTTGAGAGGTCAGCGTATACTGGCGACGTTTTGCAAGATATAATCGTCGTGGGTACGTACAGGAAGCGAGATATTCTTTGAAACGTCGAAATCTTGTGACGTCACAAGATTTTCCCGAATGATGTTTGTTTAGTAACGTCGGTTTGTTTTATACATATTGTGACAGTTTCGTGGTCAGTTGATCAAGCAATGCGATGAGCTAGACCAATGACAATCGCTGTCGAAGATTTTCGTGTTTTTAAAATGATTCTATAGACTTGACAGCAGCTTCTCGACAGCGTATGTCAGTCTTATACAATTTTAGGGGTATGAAGAACAGGGTGTAATGTTTTTCATCCCCTATAGAAAAGGGAGGATCCTCCGACCAGACGGGTGTTATGTCTGGTGGGCTACTGCCCGACAGTTGTTATTGGGATTTTCTATATTATCTTAAGAGGCCGGCGACCGATGCGTAGTTCATACAAACGTAATACCAAAATAATTTGAAATCAAACATATTCTTATGGTAATGTGTTGTAATTATTTCGATTGGATTACAGAACATCTGTGTTCCCAAATACATATTTAAAAAGGACAGCAATATAAAGACGAGATATAATGAGGAATTTAAAATGTCTATAGAAAACTTATTATTCTCATAACTCTTGTTTAAATCAGTGTCCATTCAAAATATATATTTGGGAACCTATTTATTCTGTATTCCAATCAGAATAAAGACACTACCTTAAGAATTAAACCAAATTATTTTGGTATTACATTTGTATGAACTACGCATCGGTCGGCGCCTCTTAAGTCGCGAATAACTTTAACTGCACTATTTAGAATGTTGATGTTAGTTCTTTAATTGTGTCATTGATAGTACTTATAGTACTTGTTGTACTATGGTGGTGTAGTGCTTTTGTGGTGCCGCTACACAATTTTTGACTTTTCTATAATAGTTACTGCTGGTTAAATATCACTTTGCCCTCTCCTTCGATTAGAGGTTTCGGAACTGTGCTACGACGGCGGCGACGTGACGGATGGAAACAGGTGACCTTCACGCGCGTGCCTTGACGTAAATCGCATCGCACGCAAGTGGCCTTAGGTTATAAGAACGAGTCTACAAAATTAGCACCATTTAAGATTCCAAACATCTGAATAACTTACCCGTTAGTCAGTAGATTCCAGCTTCCGATTTCATAACCACTGATTATGGCCGGCACAGCAATCAAGTTGATCGGACCTTGTACTAAAGTCGTATTATCCTTTGCATATTCATGTATTAGATTAATAATCGTTATTCCATAGTTATGAATGAATTTGTAGTCGTGCAGTTCGTCGATAGGAGCCCATAGGAGTAGAGTGTCGTTTGCATAATGGGCTTTCGCACTGTTGCTCGCGAACCGTGAATAGTGGAACCCAACTTGATGGAGGCCGACTTGTGGAGATGGCACGTATTCTATTGTTATGTAGTCACTTCTGACACTGGAAAGAAAAAAAAAACAATTATTATTTTTATTCGACAAGTATTGGTGCAAATAAGATTAAGTAATAAATCTACAACATCGTTTGGCTGAAAACATGAAAGTTCATGGAGGTTTTTTTCGACTTCTACGCGGGTGAAATGACCATTTCTGTCATAGGTTTTCTTCAAGCAGAGCACGATACTAAGACGTACCTACTATAATTATGAGGTACGGCGGATGTATTATTTAAGGGCGCGCTCACATATTTTGACCAAAAATACGTACTTTTCCAAGTCCTCGATATTTGTTATATAAAGATAATGGCATAATATTTCAATGAAGAATCATAAATCTGGCTTTGTTTTAGTTCGTAGATTGATTAGAATTTTGTTATAATAGTTAATATTACGAGAAACAGCAATTTTCCGACAGCCAATTTCAAGCAAACGTTAAACATTAGGTTTTCTCCTGCCATTTGTATCAAACTGGTAACACGAAAAAATCTAAAAAAAATATATATGTACTGGTCATATAGTCCTCAAGGTTGTAGATTGATTAGAATATTGAAATAAAAATTGAATCGACGCAAAAAAAACGATATTCAAAAGCAATATTGATATAAAATGTATGCATTTTCAGCGTCCATTATATTCCAAATAAACTCAATTTTATCAAATAAATTAATATGATATAAAACAACGATCTACAACGAATACGTTTTATTAGTTTTCGTTTGTCAATATAATAAGACAAAATTACAATAAATAAAATTGGAGAACTATAATTCTGCGTCAATTCAGCTCGCACCTCAGTCTCATATCAGTCTCGTCTCTAATTTTTGTCAATAACAATCGACAATCGTCCGGAGATCAATATTATTATCGAGTCGTGTAGGCCGGTCGAAAAAATTTGATCCAGGAAGTAAAAATCAAAAATTTACGAAAAAAATGTAACAGCCCTCATAATAGAATTTTAAAAATAAAATCTGACACTTTAAAATGTTTAGCTTTAAAAATTAAATAATAAACTATAAACGATACGAATCGACTACGCTACGCGAAGCTCTTATTTCTGTCTGCAGGACGTCGGGGTGCCCAAGTCCAGAGCTCGCTTCGTTCGCTTTTGCATGCTAAGTTCTCCTGGTAATATTACCATCCATTATATGTATAGTTCATTTAATTAATTTTAAAGCTAAGCATATTTGTAGTGGAAACCATTATTTTTTAGTTCATAAATTAATATTTAAAGCTAAACATTTTAAAGTGCTATACATTATTTTTTAAATGCGTGTTAAACGTTATTTTTAAAGTGCATTCATAACATTCCCCATATTATAGTCTAAGTCAATAAGAACAATCGGCTATAGAAACATCTATATTATAAGTAAATCCAGTTAGTATGAACAATGCGGTGATGTAATAATTAAAATAGCTTAATGGGTCTATAGTAATAACTTATATCTCTTACAAGAATTGGCCACCTCATCGTCGCCGTTAGCTGTCATAAGCAGTGACTACTAACTAAGGCATGAATCCTCAGTAAGATCATAGTACAGAAAGTGACAACTCAATGGTGAAGGAGCCAGTAGAAGCTGACCTCTCATTCTATTAAAACTTTAGGTCTACTAATACTAGACTAGCTCTAGGTATTGGTGCCGATTCCCTTGTTTACAAACTAAACCAAATTTAAGTTCAGTGCATCTTTTTCTTTCTATTTCATTAAGAAAAGGACAGAAGATAAATTTTAGTTATGTTCTGTCAAATTAATCAGCGCCATACAAGTTTTAGACGCGATTAAAGAGTTGACTACTAAAATTACGTCAGGTGCTGACTAATTTGACAGGATTAAGGGCAGGTAGTCCCAATTTTCCCAATTTTACATAACTTTGATTCAATAGTAAATAAAGAAATAGTGATTTTTTAAAGCCAAAAAAAATAGATATTATAGTTGACTATATTTACTAAGATAATTTGTGGTTCAAAACATGATATCAAAAACTTCACTCGATGAAAAAAAAATCCGAACAGGAGCCTAATTCGAATATTTTTTTATGTTTTTCTTATTTTACTTGGAGAATATGAAAGTTTTACTTCCAAAAAAAATATCTAAGCAAAGTTAATAACATATAGAACAATTATTTGTGGTTAAATTTTTCAAAACAATTTAATCCTTTTAATAATAAATTATTATATAAGAAAACGGCTTGCGCACGTGGATTCAGTCGCCCGCCAGGCCTTGACGAGGTAGGACCTATGTCTCTTTTGCTGGCGCACGGCTGTCCCGTTGATTTATCGAACGATTTATTTAAAGAACGTAGTGTAATTATAACAGTACAGTCTTTTTTAACCGACTTAAAAAAAGGAGGTGGTTTCACGATTTGACCGTAGGATAACTTCGTCGTTTATGAACCGATTTAGATGATTCTTTTTTTGTTGGAAAGAAGATATTCCAAGAGTAGTACCATGAACATGAAACTGGGATCTGATGATGGCATCTCAGAGAAATCAAGGGGAACCTTTGAACATCGTAGTGCGACTAGTGCGTTTGTTTTTTTGTTCATTGAGTATTTTAGAGCACTACTATTTAAAAAAAGTCTGGACTCGATCTGATGATGGAACCCGAAGACAGTCGAGGGCACTCCTCAACGATTCACAATAATTACCTGGTGTTTGGGCTTGATTAATTTGTATTGATGAGAACTTTACACCTAAATGGGTTGTGGTCATCTTTAGGGGTCTGATGATAAAGACGAAGGACAGTCAAAGGAACTCCTCAACGTTTTACAGTAGCTACCTTGTGTTTGGATTTAATTCATTTCTATTGATGAGAACTTTGCACCCATATGGGTTGTAAGTGCCATTGGTCTGATGATGGAGACCATAGACAGTCGAGGGAATTCCTCAACGAACGAGTTTACAATCTCACGAGATAGATTATAATCTAACGGTATTTACAATTTTACGGTGACACATACAACAAATAAAGCATGTGTCTCTTCGTGAGATAAAAACAATGTAAGAAACCTAGTCAAATTGTTCGCGACAAGTGTCTAAAACAGTGTTTTTATATAGTCTATAGAAAGAACGTTCGAGAAAGTACGCTATTGCCGTGTTTGTGATTCTTTGTCGAGTACTTTCTGTTATTATTAGTTTTAAAAGTAAGTAGGTACAAATACCCTCGAGAATAGTCTCGTCACAGGTGCGCGTACGCAAACTACTTATAAAAAACATCGAGAAATGTTAATTTAATTTCGACCGTACGCCGAGAGCGTAAAGTACCTACTTCCTTCTTCCGTTCGAGTTATTTATTATCCTTTTGCTTATAGTTTCCTTTGTATTTTTTGTTAATGTTTTTTGTTCATGCTTTTTGTATGAATTAAAAGATTGTCTAGCGAACAAATACTACACACCGCTAGAGGATTCGCGAATATTTTTTGTGTGTCTGCTAATAGTACGAAAGCACAGCGCAGGCACCGCATAGTAAGTTTTGTTTTCGACATTGGAACAGTCAGTTTTGTTTACGATATTCAAGCAGTCAGTTTCGTTTCGATATCCGAATAGTTAACAGTTCTTTCCGATTATAGTTTCAGCTCAGTTTTTCCAGTATTGTCTGCTTGTAGTGTCTTACCATAGTCAAATAGTGTTTCATTTCTTCTCCATCTACAATAATAGTACAGTATTTTCCAAACCCACCTCTCCGTTCCACGAAGCTAACGTTTACACCCGGAACTTTCGGTACAGGGTGGTTAGTGGCTCAGATTTGGTTCCGTTATAGTTTTTGAATTTCCAAACACGAGTCCACCCGTCTGGTACACAAATAATTGAATAAATTACGACTTGCAGCAATTTGTATTTACAATATCTATTCAAGTTAATTTATTACATTTAAATGTTAGGTTTTCGCAATTACTACCTATTATAATAAATCAAGCTGACAATTTAATAAAATAAGTTGTCCTACTGCCTACACGACACGCTTACCTATACTGTGACACTTCGCTCAGCTTTGGGTTCAAGTCGGCGACGCGTGTGCACGACTCGTTTCGCGTAAAGGGTGGTAGCGTTAAATACCTACTTTGCCTGGCGTAGACGGCCTTAAACTAATACTTATCTTCTGTCCTTTTCATAATGAAATAGAAAGAAAAAGATGCATTCAACTTAAATTTAGTTTAGTTTGTGAACAAGGGAATCGGCACCATAATCACCGACGTGTGGCCGACTGTACAACACAGCTTTACAAATGTACCGTATCGGATTTTTTTATGTCAGTCTATAAACGCTGACTATTGTAACTTTGGAGACTGATGTTATATATTATTGCGCACCGTATTAATAAAAACGACATTGACATTTGTAAAATATTCCTCAACAACTATATCGTGCAGACTTACTTGTACGTAATACGTTTGTAAATCTCATTTTATTAGACAACTCTAAACAGAGACATAAGTAATACTTATATTTTATATTCGTCAAAGACGTAAATATACTTACGATTATTCTTTGACTTGACATTTGACAAATTATGAATGCTCATCTATTATTACATATAATAAAACAGTAAAAAAACTGTGTCTGTACATTGAATATATTAAAAAAGAAATAATTGAGGGGGGTTTAGAAACAGCAATAGAGCACGAATCCAAAAAAAAAAATCTGTCTGTTTGTCTGTGTGTCTGTTTGTCTGTGGGTCTGTTTGTTTGTACACGCTAATCTTCGGAACTACTGGACGGATTTGAATGATTTTTTTGTTGTTGTATAGGTATTAAGTCTGGGCAAGATATAGGCTATAATTTATCTTGGAAACTTGAACACCTGATGCAGAACCACAACAGACCAGCTGAACTATAAGAGATACAAAAATGGTACCATAGCAAAAATTGTTCCACGTGATGGGCATTTTCTGCTGAGAGAATAAATTTGAAGATCTGGAACACCTGATGTGGAACTCCAAGAGCCCAGCTACACTAACATATATATAGAAATGACGTTTTAGCAAAAGTTGTTCAATCTGATGAGCACTCTCTGTTGACTTATAAAAATCGAAGATCTGGAACACCTGTTGTGGAACTCCAAGAGCCCAGCTACACCATAACACATAGGAATGACGTCTTAGCAAGTGTTGTTTGGTCTGATGGGCATTTCCTGTTGACTTTTATCTTGGAAACAAACACCTGATGCAGAACCGCAACAGACCGGCTGAACTATAAGAGATACAAAAATGGTACCATAGCAAAAATTGTTCTACGTGATGAGCATTTTCTGCTGTGAGAATAAATTTGAAGATCTGGAACACCTCGAAGATCTGGAACACCTGTTGTGGAACTCCAAGAGCCCAGCTACACCATAACACATAGGAATGACGTCTAAGCAAGTGTTGTTTGGTCTGATGGGCATTTCCTGTTGACTTACAAAAATGAAAGATCTGGAACGTCTCGAATCGTCTCGCGCATCCCGTTGTATTCCCGTCCCCGGGCTCTTAAAATTCGACATCAGACGTTTCAGATCTTCGATTTTGACGACCCCGTTGTCGCTGGCATAAGCAACAGGATCCGCGTACGAAGTCGCGGGCAGAAGCTAGTTCATTCATAAAAACATTTATTCGTAGGTACATACAAATACGCGATGATTAGTTTGAAACAATGGGATCGTTGCGTGCTTGATCGGTTTTAACGTGGGCAATGCGCAATTGGATAACAAATTGCTCCATTATCGTCTAAAGACTGTCTGGTGTTCTTGTTAAGGAACTAGGTGAACTCTTCGTGGGTGCTGCTACCCTGGTAGTTTGTTGATTAGACAAAGTGCAATACACGATTGGATATTGCTCCATTATCCTCTACAGACTATCTGGTGCTCACCGGGGGTCATCATCTGCCTAGCCTTTTCCCAACTATATTCACCGGGGGTGCTCACCGGGGGTATTCGCTTGTAATTAAACAATGGGGGCTATCGTTTTAGAGCTCACCAGATGGCGCACTGTCGAGTAAGATCCTGTCAGTAATTCTATTCAATACTTTAAAGCACCAATAACTTCATAAAAATGTTTATTTTATTACTTATAACAACATAGTGTAGCTTTAGATATATATTTACAATATTCTTCCTAAAATTAGCAAGCATGAAACATTTAAAGATCTTTCTACCTCCAAGTACTAACAATACTATGATCCTAAGTTGCTACTTAAAATCATCAAGTCATAATTAATCAGGAATGGCTCAATCTAGAACACAATCGTGAGTATTAGTATACATACGAGATAAAACAGCACACAACGCGCGAACACTCTATGAAATCTGACATTTTGGAGGACCTTAGTCTACACAGGCGTCTCTAGCGGCAAATTCACACGCGATAGCCCCCATGCCAATATTCGATTTGGTATAGAAACTAGTGAATCTGAAATATTACATTAAGTACAGGCAGGCAATAGGGTACATGCATGTTTTTTTTTTACTCTAAACAAAGCGTATTAACATCAGAAATAGCAAAGTGAAATTATTTTTTTAATATCTATAAAAAATAATAATTTATAAGCATTTGAAACTGCTGATTAGACAGAGAGATCCGATAAAGCGCATGACGTCATTCTCTGCATCGACGTACAAACTCCATACTAAATTCCGTTTATTTATAGAGATAGAAACAAAAGTTTAAATGGTTATAACTTTTGTGTTGTTTGGCCGATTTGTCTTATTATCGCTTTTTGTCATTATTTTTATAGTACTTTGACATTCCGTATCGGAATAAAAAAAAAAGAAAATGTATGCATATTCCCTATTGCTGAAAGAACAAAATGCGAAAGAAGTGAACAAAACCATAGCTGATTAATCCCCGTCCCGGTGAAGGACCGTCGCCGATGGAGAAGGTGATCTCTTTGTGGGTATTGGTGCACTGGTACTCTTCACTTTCATTATCGGAAAAAGTGCAATATATGATTGAAAAATAAATTGCTACATTTTCGTCTAAAGACTGCCTGGTGTTCTTGTTAGGAAGCAAGGTAATCTTTTTGTTGGTGCTGCTGCCCTAGTACCCGCACTTTCCTGATTGAATAAAGTGCAAGAACAGTATCGTAAATATTTTGATATTACAAAATCTAGTCAACAGCTCGCGCTATAGTAGTTAGTCATCATTAATTTTGAAACCTAAACATACAGCTGAGCTAGAAAAAGCTAAGGAAAACTATTGTTAAAATGTTATAGGCCCTAAGAACAGATAGATGGATATACTCATCGTATACTCATAATTTGGACGTGGAGCCATTAGTACTAAGCGTTACTACACACATGCTCGGATCGGCTATTTCGGCTATACTTGTCACGCCTAAAAGCTCATTGGTTGGTCAATGTATTATTATTTACTCGATGGATAAGTACGTCAAAGTTGATTTTCTTCAATCAAACGTGTACGCAACATACATTACCGGTCACGACGCACGTCTCGACCACAATAATTGACACAATTCTCAGCGGCTCGAGCGTTCGCCATATAGGGTAAAACATCTCAGCACCCACGGTAACACTGTGAGCGGACTATGCTGTAGATTATTTGTCCGTAAGTAGCTAGCAATTTATTTTAAATTTGGAGGCATGAAGCGTATGTGACTAATAAAGTGATGAGATGAAAGTGAGAAAGAGGAAGACACGGAAAAAGATGGATGGATTGTCTGAAGAATGATATGAATAAAAAGGAAGTGAATAGATATGACAGTTTCAGAGAACTGTCAACCATCATAGACTTAGCCTAAAAGAAGAAGAAAACGTGTGTGCAGTGACACTATCTAACATGAGAAAATGGCAGACAGACTGAAGTTTAACAATGCATTTTTTGACCGGCACGGCGGTATACTCTTAGAATAATGGCAATAATAAAACGTCAAATCCCAAAACAATGCCACTTGCACTTACACTTGAGTTAATTTTAACCATGTATTAAACTACATATCAACCGCTTTCAATGAGACCTGTCTTTATAGGTTTAAAGCTCAATCAACCGGCAAAAAGAGGAAAGTTGAAAATATTTTCTATTTCCGATTAGCCACCACCCAAGTTGGAAGTGAAGGGAAAGCATGTTATCTTTTGGAAAACTGGATGATAATTCTTCTAGTAAAAAAGGGCTTTATGTGGTGAGTAATTGCTTTTTGTTCGCTCTGGTACGTTTAAGGAGATCTGAAGTTCAGATCTCCTTAAACGCACCAGAGCGGAGATTGCTGTATCTAAGTTAGATTACAGCAATCATGAGACACCCCCTGTGGCAGGAATAAAATTGAATTGCCAGATACGTAGTTTTCCTATTCGAGTCCACCAAATGATCTCTTCTAGGATGATCGTTTAGGTAGACCGACGACCTTGACCTTGTCACCTGGATCAGGCTGGTAGTGTAAGGTGCAGAACAGAATGCCTAGGGCGCCCTTTGAGAGGCCTATATCCAGCAGTGGACTTCGTCAGACTAAGTTGATTGAAATAATTGAGAACGATGCTACTTCTAAGTATACAACACCTTTCTGTTTACCTAAATCAATAGAATTGTGTCCTGGAAAAATCGAATTAGTCCAACAGTTAGATTATCAAAAACTATTTGACACGTATTTTTTCTTTTGTTACGTAGACCAAAATTGACGAAGTTACGACGCTTTTAAAATTCTCAATACTTCACGCCATGCTATAATTTTTAGTTGTGACGTCATGAGCCGGGACTCCGGAGTTCGATGCGTTTCATCTTTGTCAATATTCATTGATTTACAAAAATAAAAAATACGTGTCCATTATTTTCCAATACTCTAACTGACGGACTAAAAGATTTGCAATATATTGATGGTGGAAATGGAAACTAGCCTATTAAAACCAACATCGAAATACAGTGTCAAATCTCTTAATAGTACAATTAGTACTTATATTGTGGAGTCACCAATATTTGAAGCCACACATGTTGCCATATGTATAAACTTGTCCCTTCATTCTATACAAGGTAGATAATTATGTATGATGACCTAAATAAATGGAGCAGCGGTATTACAACCATCTGGACTTAAGGTCAAGAGGTCGCTCCCCAAATCCGGAACTTATGTTTTGTAGCCATAATATTTTTCGGGACCATATGTCACAAATATAGCTTGCTAAATGCAGTTTTATAAGAATGGAGCGTCTCTAGGTCTGAAAAGTTTAGTGCCAATAAAAATACATTGTGAAATTCACAATCACGAGTAATCAATTAGGTGGTTAATTTTATGTATGTAATTCGTTGAGGGGGGTTTGTCGTCGTTTCATTCGGTTTAATTTCGTTCGTTCATTGTTTGTTTGTTGTGTTTCGTTAGTGTCGTTCGTTCGAAGGTTTATTTTTCGAGGATGTCAATTTTTCACCGTTTTAGCTTACCTATCTCTCTTCTGTTCTTGAGCGATGACAAGACTGGTATTTGTGTACTGTACGTCGTTCAATTTCTTTAGGATGAACACTCTGAACTTAAACCCAGCTTCAAACCTCGGGTTCTCGAAACACGGGAAGAAGTACTTCGCTCTGTTTGGAGATAGTCGCGTTGTGAACAGGTATCTGTAAGAGAAAAAGGAAAGCATTAAGATTATATTCAATTTAGGTAGGAATTGTATTGTACCTACTATCGGATTGAAAACGGATATCCTACATCCCAACCCTGGTCATAGCCTATCCGTGTGTCAAATTGGATCGAAATTCGTTCGGCCGTTAATACGAATCGGATAGAAAAACAAACAGCTACTTTCGAAATAGATAATGATGTCGATTCTGTTGTGCACAAACTAAACTTAATATAGGCTATTGCTATCTTTTACTAAAAGGCAGTGCGAGAAAAGGACGGCTATAGCTATGAACTAAGATAAAGATGTCAAACTAGTTTATGCCTTGCGCTTCAACGTGTTTTTAGTCGACATGTATTTACGTGCACCCTTCATTTGTATGGAAATATTAGTTCCAACTAAATTTGACAGCTCTAAATTACGTCCGTCTCTAGAGAGAAAAAGATAGATATAACCTAAATTAAGTTTAGTTTGGTTTGTGCACAACAGAATCGACACCAATTTCTAATATAAAGTGTGGATGAAAGACTCGGATGACTTGATTTCTCAATGTGGAAATAATAATAATAAATTAAAAACAAAAATTTGAATAAAACCTGCCAAGTGCGAGTTGGACTCGTTCATGAAGGGTTCCATATTATCGTAGTAGGAGAGCCCCCTTTAATTTTAATTTTATTTGTATTATTTGCTAATACAGCGTCAACAGAAATACACATTCTGTGAAAATTATAACTGTATACATTTTACGGATCGTGAAATATAGCCCGCAGCTAACAGACAGTTGGCCGGACAGTGGAGGCTTAGTAATAGAGTCCCGTTGGTAATTACCCCTTCGGGTACGGAATACTAAAAGAGAAAGAGTCAATTAAAACATTTGACTATAGTCTGCGCCAGATAAGTAGGAATTAAAGGTCATTGCTCTTTCTTTAATTTCTCTGTGTAGGTACTATGGGGGTCTTTTCCGCCTGACCATTTTAAGCTTAAATCATGCGGAGGCGCCAAGCCACGCCCCCTTAAAGTTTGGGCCTATTAGGAAAGCGTCAACTTTGGCGCGCAAAATAACAATAACTCTCGTTTGGCGTGCGTCGTCAGTGCGCTCGGCCGATTCGGTATCTTTTCATTCATTTTTTCTACACAAAGTCAACGGGGCGGGGCTAGAGAGCGTTTTTATGTTGCGAGTGCAAGCAAAAATGAGTTTAGTGGTGGTCAGGCGGGAGTGTCCTCGATAGTACCCCGACAATACATTGTGTATCGTTTTTTATTACTAGAAAAAGTCAGGGATTACAATAAAGGTAGATGTGGGACAACTGTATGGCATTATTTCTGTTTTCGGAATTATGTATTTGAATAAATGTATGCGGGTTAATGACCTTTATTTCCTACTTATCTGGCGCAGAATAGCCTCATCCTCAACACAAACTTAGGGCCAAGTTCACCGAAAAGATAACAGTCTGATTATCTAAAAACGGCTGTTTAAAACACATTTTTGAACATGAAAATGTGTTTTAAACAGCTGTTTTTAGATAATCAGACTGTTATCGTTTCGGTGAACTTGGCCTTTAGTCAATCAGGTCAAGATTTACCTAGAACCAATGAGTTCTTAGTTCAATATCCTTGATAAATCTATCCTTGTTGGATTTTCCTGTATACAGGGTGTAAACAGAGTCTTCACGAAGCCGTTAACCAAGCATTCTGTACATCAAACTAAGTATTATTAGTATTTATACTTTGTATTACCAACTAATTAGAAAAATTAAAGCTCTCTTTCTCTTTCCTACTTTGCTGTGCCCTTACAGGGTCTGTTTATGTACACACTGCAAACTAGTTCGGTTTTCAGGGCACACTAACATAGTTATTGGTGTGCGTAAAATCAACGTGGTCTGGCTTCGCCTATTTATTAGTGTTTGCGCTTCACTATAACCCGTTGTCCACCCACACACTTGCAATTTTTTGTCACTTGATGTTGCATGAATATGAAGCATAAATTTAGCCATTTTAACAATCGTCTCCGTGGCGCAATGGTTGGACGTGCGGTTAATGATATCTTACGCCGCCAGCGCGTAGCGCCGTAAGTTCGAATCCGACTGCCAACATTTCAATGTTTTTGTATGTTTAATAAAACATTTTACATTTGTTTGTTCAATTCATTGCTTAACTGTTGGCACATTTCCTTTATTTTGAGTTAGAATATATTATTATAGATCTACCCTCTAAAAATGACAAATCATGTGTAAGTTAGTAGTTTTAAGTCCATCGTCATAATGCTATTGACTATCGGGCTTTCGTTACGTTTTTAGACATTATACCCTGCGTGTTTTGAGCAGTGCTTTTATTTGTTAACCATTATGAATTACCTAACTACACTTTTAAGAGCTGAGATTATTATTTTGCGTGAGCAAAACGTTTCAAATAGTGAAATTGCGAGGCGTTTAAAGATATCGGTAAGTAACAAAATGTTATTAATATGTTTAGAAGATTAATGTGTTTTTAATATAATCCACATGCTACCTATTGATTGTTGTTTTTTGTAACATTATTTTATTATTGTTCACAGAGAAGGACTGTGCAATTGTGGGTCCATCGTTATGCAAATTGGGGAAGCATTGATCCTTGCCGACCGGGACCAAAGGCTGGATTAGCATACACAGATGCCAATGAGCGGCACCGTGATATAGTTGCGACGCACATCGCTGAGCTCTTCCTCACTACTCGTTCAACGGCGACTAAACATGACGTGACATTACAAACTGTACGGAACCACTTGCGTGCAGCTGGTGTGAAATGTCGTAGGCCGGCCAAAAAAATATTACTGTCTGATATTCACAGACAAAACCGGGTACGCTTCGCAAGAGAATATTTGGATTTCGATTGGTGCAATAATGTTGTTATATTTAGCGATGAAAAATGTTTTAAGTCAGACAGAGACGGTCGCAAAATATTGTGGCGAAAAGATGGTGAACGCTATAATAAAAAAAAAATTCTTCCATGCAGGTCTAGTGGCCGCATTACTTTGGGATATTGGGGATGGATGTCATCAATGGGTCCTGGTGAATTAGTGCAGGTAGGGGGTCGCAATACCAGTGAAGGTTACTTGGACGTTTTACATAACCTGATGCTACCAAGTGTGCGCGTTGCATACCCGCAAGAACACATTTACTTCGTGCATGATAACTGCGCAGTGCATCGCGCGCGACTTGTGCAAAGTTGGTTTAACGTTCAAGAAAATTTTACTGTCATTAAATGGCCATCAAAAAGTCCTGACCTGAACCCCATTGAAAACCTATGGGGTCATATGGTGCTAAATTGGGACTCGTCTGAAGTCAGGTTCAAATCCAGTATAGATGATGTCGTTATGTCGTCATGGGAATCGTTTCGTGGATCTGACTTATGCAAAAATATGGTTGCTAGCATGAGGACACGATTACAACAAGTAATAGATAGTGAAGGCGCACCAATCGGCTATTAATAAAAATATCAGGGGGTAATTTGTTTTAAGTGAGTGATGTTATTGTTGGTGAGATAACAATTTAGGATACCTGTATCTTAATATCTTTCTTACTAACATGTTTATTCATGTCACTAATAAATAAATTACCCACTTGAATATGAAAAATATCGTTATTTCCTGTCCGACTTAGAATATTTGTCATGCACAAAACTTTTTTATTTGTAATTATACTTATTAAAAAACCTAGTCAATAAATATTGTTGATTTCTTATTACAAATTGTTTAATTTCCACTTCCATATTTTTTTCTTATTATCAGATAAAATACTAAAACAAATCAACAAAATGACAACAAATGTTTTTAAAAATGCAAAAAGCTAGTGTCGGCGGCGGGATGCGATCCTGCGAACGTTGCTTTATCAGTCGATTGCATTTACAGCTACGCCACCAGACCAGTTAGTAACATTGTGAAATTTATGCTTCATATTCTTTGCCTACAAAATAGTCCTAACCGTTTTCAATTACGACGGCCAATCTTAGCGAAGATTAGCTACACAAACACACACACACACACGTGCTGCTGACATATTGTGAGACGTGAGGCGAAGTAATACACCAGTTGATTTTACGCACACCAACATTATGTTGGTGGGCTCTGCAAACCGAACTAATTTGCTGTGTGTACCTAGCTTTAAGCCCTTTGTAACATCTTTGTGAAAAATGAATATGAATAAACCTATGCATTTTTTTTAGCTGCATGGGAAATGACTTTTGACATTGGAAATGTCTTTTCGTTCGCTCCAGTGCAAGCACCGATTTCACGAAAGAGTGCGAACTGCGATCCCCTTATATCTCGAATAGTTGTGAAGATATGATATTCAGAAAAAGCTTAAAAGACGCGTATTTACAAGCGCTGTAAGTTGCAAAAAGATTTATTCGAGAAAGTCAAAAACGAAAAAAGTTATGGCCGAAATAGGGAAAAAAAAATTTTTTTTTCTCTATTTTTGATTTTGGCGCTCGATATTTTAGAAAAGAAGAATGATATCAACAATTTGAGAATAAATCCTCTCGACAATTTAGTCAGCTACAATTTGAGCCTAAAACAAAGACGATCGGGTTAAGGGTTTGCCCTATAGCGTAACCTTTTTGAGAAAAGCCAAAAAGTCAGAACGACATTTTTCACATGACATTTATGACTTTGACATGATGTTTCGCAGAGTTCGTTATCGGTGTCGAGGATGCCTATGTTAATCTAAGAATTGAATACATTAATTATCATTCAAAGTTGTAGTTTTTGTAACCTTTTCCTTATGCCGACGACTTTCTCGTCGCTGAGCGACAATATTTGTTCGAATTCTATAGATTCATTTCCAATGTGCTCTATAGTTGTGTGTGAGGCACGAAATCTACGATTTTTTGTTGGGGTGAAAAATCATACTTTTCGGTAGGACTTAATGAAACGCACTTAAAACATTGTGCTGACGGTTAGATTGAATAGTACGGCGGTCGTGAAGGAGTTAAAGTAAAAAACTTACATTAAAAAAAATTATTAAAAAAAACTTGTCAAAAAGTTGGCACTTTGACCCCCAATATCTCCGTAACTAAAGGTTCCCAGGTATGGCCTAGAACAAAAAAAAAAGATCGCAATACGGGGAAAACAAGTGCCTTTCGGTTTCTTTAAGAGTCTTTTTACACCCTTTATGTACATTACCTGGAAAAACACAACCTCTTGACCTATTCTTACAAAGAGGTAGACTCATTGTTATATGTTTGCTATACCTTCGCACATACATAGCCCTTTGACCCATTTCCATTCTTGACAAATATTTGTCTCACTATTGTTTTAGACTGCCTCGTATATCTAGTGGTGGCAAGTGCTATTGTTGATAATGAAGTTCTCGATTTGACTTTTGGAAAGCCCAGCCAAAATAACATTTTCTCAGAAACAAAGACGAGGAAAAAGTCAAAACTTAATTCATTGACATTGGGTTTCCCCATCACGCGTATCTACTTTTTCCCTATTACATGCTCGGACCAAATAAAAAGGTAAAGATAGAACTTTGCGAACAGAAAAAGCGAGGCTTTCGTGTTCCACGCGCGCCTCAAAGAGAGACAACAAAAGGAAGGGGTCCGCAAGGGCCGATACCAGCCGGGGCTGCGGGACTGTTCGAAAGAGATACCGTGGCCCCGGAACACAAAGGGCGATGAAGAAACATGGATGGTTTTTAGTCAGTAAAAGTCTAACATTCCCTCCTACTCCGCCCAGAGCGGGAGGAGTCATTTGATGATTTCACATCCGAAAAAAAAGCCCGTCAAAATTAAGTAAAAAAAAAATTTAGACGGAACTCTGCGAACAGAGAAGTGAGACCAGTTTCGTAAACATGTTGTGCATTTATTGAGGCGTAGTTTAATTGTAGTTTGATGTATATGTGTGCGTGTGAGCGTGTATGAACAGAAAGAGACGTAATTTGTGCTGGCCTCACTTTATTGTTCGCAGCGCTGCACGCTGTCTTGGTTTTTTACTTGGTCTGAGATTAAATGTCACATAAGAGTCCTATTCAATTTTTTTCGCAAATTTTAAATTCATCCTGGGTGAAATTATTTCGATCTGCGTACACGATTCGATAATAATAGCGATCTCCGGACGATTGTCGATTGTTATTGACGAAAATTAGAGACGAGACTGACATGCGAGCTGAATTGACGCAGAATTATAGTACTTTAATTTTATTCATTGTAATTTTGTCTTATTATATTGACAAACGAAAACTAATGAAACGTAGTCATTGTAGAACGAAGTTTTATATCTTATTAATTTATTTGATAAAATTGAGTTTATTTGGAATATAATAGACGCTGAATCAAGACATTTATGGCTTAAATTAGGCTTTCTTTACGATTTTTTCCGTGAAAACTCAAGAAATTTAATGAATATCTAGAACTCCAATAAACAAGTAAAACATTCAACTTATCTTTCAGTAATTTTAGCTTTTATAAGAATTGCATCTAACAATATGAATTTGAGCGTCAAAGTTCCATCGCCGACGGTTTTTCTTGCAAACTAAGTTCGTAAAATATTTATAGTTAATTTCACGAAAAGAAAAATGAAAATGTGTAACTCCAACTTACAAGAAAGAGAATGGCACTATCGTTATTCTTAAGCAAATAATTAAAATATTTTACTCCTGTTGAAAATTACTACGTCAAAAATCATGAATTTGCGTAGAAAATGTAATAGGACTCTTAACATATTTAGCGAAACGTAGGAATAGTTAACGTACACCTCTGCCTAAGCCTTCAGGCAAAACATGCTTGATGTTTTGTAATAGCTTTAGATACGGGTGGTCTATAGATCGACTACATTTACATTTTTTAAGTGGGTGTTGTACGAGGACCCACGGACTTAAACAGATTAAAATAGGAAAATATGCAGTTAGCAACACCCACTATCGCGCTGAGTTAACCTTCACTATCAAACCATGATTACCAATTATGGTGGATTGGTATGCTAATTGTATTCTGCAGAATTATGTTAACAGTAGCAAATAGTTCTGAATCACGAAGTTTATGTAAGTCTTCTAAGTTTACGGAAATCAATTATTTGTCTAGCAAGTTGACAGCCTATAATTATTTGCAGTATTATCCTGCAACTTTCGAAAAACAATTTAAAAAATACAATAAAATTGCCTTTGTTTAAATATGTGGCCAATTTTAAGAAGCATACTAATCAATTTCCCTGAGGTTACAGTGTCAAAATCCACGAAATCATGTAAGTTTTTAGAGATGTCAAACTAGTTTATGCCTTGCGTTTCACCGTGTTTTTAGTCGACATGTTTTTACGTGCACCCTTCATTTCTATGTAAATATTAGTTCCAATTAAAAAAAAAAAAAACAAAAAACTTGACAGCTCTAAATTACGTCCGTCTCTTTCTCGTTTTATTAGAGAGAAAAAGATAACAATAACCTAAATTAAGTTTAGTTTGTGCACAACAGAATCGACACTTTACCATTATATCCGTATTTTTTATCTCCATTTGCAAAGCGAAGTAGTTTTCCCACATTAAAAAGATGTCGTCTCCTTTTTTGTCACAGTTTATCTTAAAACTTGGTACCTAACAAACAAACCATGCAAGAAACTAACTTGAGCTCACAATATGAACCAAGGCCGCGTGTCGTCCGGAAGTGTCTGTTTGAGATCGTTGTAGTGCGTATTAAAATATGCGGCCTAAAATAAAAAGTCTAGATTGTTTGCATTTCAATAATATACAATGTTTTTTTTTCGAAGATTCATAGGTTTTATGTCTTATCTGAGAAAACTCCTAAAATAATAAAAAAAAATTGTTTATCCTTGTTATACTTTTTTCCCATGAGTTTGTAACTAAAACTCACATTGATAAAATATCTTATGCAATATACCACACACAGAATCGTCCTTCAAGATTCATTTGACACTAATTCCACTTAACACTCCCTATTCAGAATACCAATAAGGAAAAAAATACCATTCAACTAAACTTAAACGTTTTAATCGCCAACATTCCTTAACGACCGATAAAACACTTGATCAATCGCCGCACATGATCGACCGTTGACGTTAATGTCTTAACATTTATGAGTCCACTGGGGCGCTTCAAAGTAACACCTTGCTTTTTCAATCTTTCTTTTTCGTATAGTTGGGCCTAACCTGGTGTCAGTTTATACTGCCCATGGACCTCTGAATTGACTTTAAATTCCGTTGAGAAATATTTTCAGGCACGCTGCTTTGGTTTCCCCACGATGTTTTATTTCATTGTCTTGGGATCGAACTCGAAATCTATGACTTGGCAGTCCGACAGTCATACTTACCACTAGACTATCATTGGTTTTTCAAAAATCCAAACCAAAAAACAAAATTCAAAAACAAAAAAAAAAACATGAAATAATCCTGTCAATGTCATAGCACAGCATTTATACAGCAGTAGCTTTTGAGTTTGTAAACCCAGACGTTTTAGTGATTGTCAAATGTTTCAACAATGTTAGCTACACAGTGTATGTCCCATTTGGTATGACTAACGAACCGAGACGTTGCGCAGACGATTTATTTAGCTAATTAGCGACAAAAGTATAGATATTTATGTTTGGTTTTAAGTGGAATATTATGAATTAAGTAATAGGTTTCATTTGTAATGGTTCATTGATTTTGTATGATGCAGTGTTAATGAAAGAACAGGAGTTTGTCATGTAGGTTCTAGTTTTTGTAAATTATGTTAATGAGGTACCAACTCATAATATCTATAGCTGTTAGCTAAGTATCTGAGAAATTCTACAATTGAGTTGAACAGATTTATTGTAAGACTGAGAAAAAGAAATCTGTAGGTACAGATGGCACATCAGGCTACTATAATCTGTCACTTTTTAAATAGATTTTCTTGATTCAAGATTGATTGGAAAAATTTGATAGTTTCGGGTATCATGATATGCTGGCATCTGTAAATCAGTAAAGTAAAGCAAGATTTAGAAAGTTTATTTGCAGAAACGCCCGAAGCCCTGATAAATGTAAATTTTTACTTTTCTCACTAATTCCTCTACACCAACGCTCATTACACAAATCAAAGAACAATGGCACAACACATCATTCAAAATTTAAAACTGTTATCACAAAATACTAAGGCATACTAATAGACAATAAAAGCATTTATTATTTATGGTATTTGACCATTAACAAAACATTACATGCTCTAGACTGCACGTGGGATAGAAGGTCGGACGTATATGGTGATCGGCCTTACACCCATGTTGAGATTGAATAAAAACTAGTCACTTGCTAATAAATACTGGCGAAGTATTCACGTAGGTGGTTTATAGTATCTAGCGTGATTACCACTTAACATGCAATTAGAGCCATGGATGTTTAAAAATCATTATTTGTTCGTCTGTTCGTACCATAGACACTCCCGCTCTTAATATCAATGTTCATTAATTTACAAAAACAAAAAATACGTGTCCATTATTTTCCAATACTCTAACTGACAGACTAAATAGATTTTCAATTTATTGATGGTTTAACATGCAATTAGAGCCTTGATGGATGTTTAAAAATCATTATTTGTTCCTCTGTTCGTACCATAGACACTCCTATTTTTTTTTTATTCGGATAGGAAATCATCGAATGATTCCTCCCGCTCTGGGCGGAGCAGGAGGGAGTGTCAGACTTTTACTGACTAAACCCATCCATGTTTCTTCATCGCCCTTTGTGTTCCGGGGCCACGGTATCTCTTTCGAACAGTCCCGCAACCATATACACTCCTAAACTATCGATTTAGATGAACTTTTGCATAGTTGTTCTATATAGACGACCCGGATGGCGCAGTGATAGTGAGGCTGCCTTACGTTCTTAGGGTCCCGGGTTCGAATCCCGGTAAGAGCAAGTGTTTGTGTGATGAGCGTAGACATTTGTTTTCGAGTCATGGATGTTTATATGTATATTATGTATGTATTTACAAACAAAAAGTATCTATGTAGTATATCAACAAAAAGTATATATATGTAGTATATCAACTATCTAGTGTCCACGGCACAAGCCTCGTTGCTTAGCGTGGTACTAGATGGTGCTGTGTGTAAAGTCCAGCAATTTTTTTTTTAAGTTACTGATAAAAATGTAACAGGCGCCACTAGTTTCACACAAAGAAAACATTTTTTTTAAGGGTAAACGTGTTGCGCCGGTGCGACCCCAAGTATCATGGCAAAAGAGCAGGAAAATTAAGTATTTTTTATATTTTTGCGTTTATAATTTTTGTTTTTGGCCATGGCTTCATCTGGATGAAGGTCAGGAGATATCTAACAGGAGCGTACTACTAGGGTTAAAATTATTCTGTGTCCTAATCTAGTGCTTCTAATTCCAGCGTAATCTATAAAACATACCGATGGTTACATTCGTAATATTAGTCCGAATTGTCTTCTTTGCCCTTATGTTTGAGTTTTTTGTTTAAATACATATTAAATACAATAAAACACCTAAAATGAAATATAAAAAAACACTCATGTACCTAGTTATATGATTATAAAGGCAAAGCAAAAATGGCTAATTCACTTTCAAAAGAAAAGTTCGTAACTACTATATAAGTCAGACTAAATAGCTCTCAATTTGAAGTCTAGTCATAATAATTATTATTAGGTTTCTAGTTATTTTCCTTTTCTTTTTTGGTATTTGATTGAATATCTATTAATTTATTTTATCTGTATATGTGTATTAGTATCAATATAAGTATTTATATTCTCGTTAACAAGTTATTTTTTTATACATTATTTTGTACCCTATCACTATGTTTTCCTATATTTAACCCAAAAGTTGACTGGTTGAGAATGCCTTATGGCATTAAGTGCGCCTATGTACCACTATTGTACATGAAGTTTAAATAAATAAATAAATTATCAGGTATTATTATTGCCATCTGCCAGCATGACTGGTCAACGCTCTTTATGATAAAGGTAGTAAACATCAATACTCTATTTGAAAATAATAATACTATTATTTTAAACAAAACACAATCGCACTGCAATTAGTGCGATTGTGTTTTGTTTTCGCAATCGCTATCATCATCATTATCTTGTCCTTATTCCAATTCATTTGGGGTCAGCAGAGCAATGTCTTCTTCTTCTATACTTCTCTATTACCTACTCGTCTCCCCTTCCTACAATCCTTTTCTTGCCATATCATTCTTAATAAACAGTCTTATTAAACAGTCTTCCTCTACTCGGTTTCGCGATAAATATTTATATCAATGGAATATGTGAGCCATATTCTCAAAGCGGGATCTATTGAGGCCTCCTTGTCAGTAATACCGATCCCCATAATATTAAAAGAACTTTAAAAGTTTCTAAGTAGGTATTTATTTATTAAATTTATCTAAGATCGATCGTCGGCAATTCTAATCTAGCTTCTCTTTTCAAACTATCTTAGCTGTTGTTAGAAGTTGGATTAGAATTGCCGAGGATCGAAGCAGACGACTACTGGGTCAACGCCTTTGAAGAGAGAAAGAGGTTACAGTTAGACCTTAAAGCTAGATCACCTACGCATATAATTAAGTCATCAATGGTGTTCATAGATGTCAGTTTTATGCTTAGAGTTATTTGGTCAATGTTGGATATGCTAGAGCATGAAAAAGCAGCATACCAAAGCTCTCAACAACTACCCCAGAAAGCCATCGAACGCTGTTGCAGTATCCAAAATCTGCAAGATGGCATCAACATCATCGTAACTATATGCATATGATGAGGCCCCTACGAGCATGATCCCATTTACTGATTAGATAAATTAAACCATATTAGCAAGCTCTAGGAGCCCTTGATCTCTTTATAAAAACAAATGATTGACTATAGGTATGTGCGTAATCACTATTTTATTGTATGTATTTAAGTCAATTATAGAATGAAAACAATGTTCAATGATATACCTACTCCGTAAACCGGCGACACTGTTCTGCCGATGACATAATTTGATAATTACCTACGTTTAGTTCAATTTAATTGAATGAACTGATTCAACGCATCCAAGGTTGCGCTATATAAAATTAGCAATAGCTAAAATTACGTCAGTAAGAATGCGCTCATTTAGACGAAATACTTGGAAAGCTGTGTTGATGTTATGTTTTGAGTAAGGAATGCGGGCGTTTTTACGGAAAATCTGCACTAAGCAATGATATCGGTTTGTCTATCTAATAATTCTCAAAACCACAAACATCTTTGATTTTGTTCCAGCCTGTCTCAGAGAAGAGATGTTGTTGCCCAGTTGTTCCAACGTTATAGGAATTAGACATTAATAAGACAAAGGTAACCAAGCTATACTGCTGATGTAAGACCTTTTCTGAAAATACATGACTTTTGTATTGTACAAATAATGAAAAAACACAGAACAGAATAGTAGGTAACCAAGAATAAATCTATTTCTCATTAAAATTACGCAGAGAATCCCAACTTTTTGAACAAAAAAAAAAAAAACATTTTAAAAATCCCTGCCGATACGCTTGCGAAGAAGAGCGTAGCAAATTTTCTGGCAACATCTGCTTGTTAATAGCTAACACTAATAAGAAATACTAAGACAACAACAAACAAACGTAAACATTGTAACAAACAGTTTACAATTCAAGTCTATTCTGTGACTAATTCGGTAATTACTCATAGTCATATTACAAGAACTAAGAATACTATTTTCATTCGCCATTGACCTGACCTAGAGTTTCAAGATCATACATGAACAAATAATTCAATAATAAACAATGTGTCATGAAGAGAGCGCTGTTTATAATAATTTGGCACAGTTATAACACTTCCACCTGCCTAGCGTTTTTACAACTATGTATATTGGGGTCGGCTTCCAGTTTTACCGAATGCAGCTGAATACCAGTATTTAGGTTGTACTGTATAGCCTATGGGCGCTATGGCGCGAGGACTTAATTTTTTCTAGCAAAAGTGTTATTTTCGCAAATCGTTTAATTTCTCGATTCTATCTTAAAAAATACCGAATTATAAGGCCAAAATGTCTAGGTGTTTTTTGTCTCCGACTAACTGTTTGTCGTAAAAACGATGTCGAATGGATCCATTGGTTAGGTTAGGTTAGACCTATGACTAACTACAAGCGAGCCGAGCGAGCAAAGCGAGTGGTACCGCGGCAGCAGCCACGAGCGTTACCTCGAAATTTGTCGCGAACATTTTCTAAGTCTTTTTTTCATAGTGCCCCTAAGACGACCCACTCACCGTATTTTACATGAAACGATTGCCTATCTGACCTCAACCACCCATTTAGTAGGTACTGGGTAATAAAAACCCCTTGGTAAGATTGGTTGTCAGACTTTCGGGCCACTGACTACTTGTAACGACTGTCAAAGATCTACAAAGCTCGGACCAACGGCTTTTCAAGGCTCCGAGGAAATTCGGTATATAATGGGTGGTCACCCATCCACGGACCAACATAGGGAAGCGCGACTTAACCTAAGCTGAAGATCCGACCCGAGCGGCTGTTATTATTTACCCACGAGCTCTTCCAGTTAAGAAAATCTGTTTTTTTTTTCAATGACGGCGAACGCTTAATCTGTATACCAGCTCTTTTCGTCTCTTCAGAGATTCCTTTCCCAAAATAGAACAGCGATGCAAAAGTTTACAGTTATTATGAATTAAAATATTTTTTCGATGACCGGAATGACCTTATTCAATTTTTTTTTATTATTATATCATTTTTTTATACCAGAGCGACTTTGAAGGTAACATTAGGTGTCATTAAAAATAATAAACCAATTCTAATGTTATTTTTTCAACCATGAAGTAGGAAATACTCTAAATTCAGGCGCAAAATATACATACAAAGTACTACCTAGGTAGTTTCAGTCAGTTTTCCAAAAAATATCGTTCCGAATTCATTAGCATTTTTTGTTTGGTTAGCAACAGTGCAAATTCTAGCATATTACACAATCTGTTTTGCATCATCGTGTTAGCACATCACTAAATGATTTGCGGTTCTAATAAGCCGTTCCACAGACAATAGATTAAAAGGTCACAGCACTATTTAGGCTGTAGGATAAACAGAGTTACAAACCGCTCTATTTACACGCCAAAATAATTATTTGAAACTGCAAATCCCCATTAAGATGTCGGGATTTTCAGAGGGGATTAAAATTGTGTAGTTTTTTTTTTTTGTTTTGACTAGTAAAATCGATATTGAGACTCAATTATCAATTTTACCGACCGTGACAAAAAAAAACGAGTTTTCACAAATGGAAAACTGGATGCTAATTTTCGTCACAATTTGAGTAAACGTTTCTAAATGACATTAAATAGGCCAGCCAATGCGGATATGAATTATATTAATATAATATATTTAATAGCATTACTTACTGATCAAAAAAACTATAGATACCTACTCAACCTTGTATGACTGTTTTCGTATGGTCTTATTTGGCGCGAGATAAGGCGGCAAAAAAATGTCTAGCACACAATTATAAACTTGCCGCATAATCCCACGATGTTCCCACTGCCGGGACATAAGCCTTTTCTATGAGAGAAGGAATGGGACGTAATACCCCACGCGTGCACAGTGCGGGTAGAAAACGGTGAAACTATTTGACAACATTGTCAGTACCACACAATGCAAAGAGTTTGCACAAAAGTACGTTTCAAACTCCCACTATGAAGCAATAAAATTGTTGGTATTAGGACTATTAGATTTAGGTTTATCATAATAGTTTAAGAGCCAGGAGTAGGTATAACTCATGAACTTTCAAGGCAAATTGTTTTTAGTTATAGGTACTCATTTTAATTAAGCCCATCATTAAAGGCATAGACTGCATCATCTGGCTAGCTTTTCCCAATTATGTTTGGAACGGCTTCCAGTCTAACCGGGTACAGCTGAATACCAGTATTTTACACGGAGCGACTATCTATCTGACATCCAAAGGCATCTACTGCAAAACTTTAAAATCACACTTGTTGTGGAAAGCATCGACAGAAAGCCTAGATTAGTGGCAGTGGCAATCGTTGTCACAGACTGTAAACAGTTTTGACTTATTTTGACTTTTTCGATAGCTTATGTCAATCCAATACATTTTTGACTTTTCGTCTTCGTTAGCGCTGATAGAATGTCATCTTGTCTTGGCCGTCAAGATAGGAACAATCACAGAACTTCTGTGGGAACAATATTATTGTAATTGGAATGAGCCATCTGCTTCAGTGTAGGACGCCTAAGCTGTTTTCCCCTTATTTGTAGATTGAAGGTATGTCTGTTATCTATTATATTATGTGTTTTCTCGTTTATATTGTGTTTAGTTAGGATAGAATTG
This sequence comes from Xestia xanthographa, assembly GCA_905147715.2. Classification (NCBI taxonomy): domain Eukaryota; kingdom Metazoa; phylum Arthropoda; class Insecta; order Lepidoptera; family Noctuidae; genus Xestia; species Xestia xanthographa. Next base: position 26,821,363 of record LR990653.1, on the reverse strand, counting down.
TTACCTAAAGAAATGGAATCATTGACTGACTGTATAGTTTGTAATTAACACTTAAAAAAAAACATTTTGTTATAAAATAAGAGGTCTACTTACTTGAAATCTTTACTCTGTTCGTCGTAATATTTCACCAAAAACACACCCTTACTGCTTTCTTTCACATATTTCCTGAATGAAATTTTGATAAAATAAAACTGTCTGTTTAGCGCAGAATACATATTCAATGGCTCCTTCAAATAAATATGAAGTAAGCTCCTTAAAGTGATGAATTCAAACGGCCTTGCTGTATTTATTATGTCCCGGGGTCCATCGTAAACTTTGATTGAACTTATTTCCATGTCGTTTGCGTTTAAGGTTAACACATTCACATTAGGTGAGTTCGCTATTACAGTTATTGTTAATTCACAGTCATAATAAGACAGATCCGCGTTCACGTAAGGATAAATATTTAGCTCGTACTGTATAGGATACACTGTATAATTCAAACATTCTTCGTCCACTACAATATTTCCTTTTGTCAACGAAAACAAACAGAAAAGGAAAAACGCGCGAAATATTTTTTCTACCGCCATTTTATTTTTTTAGGCAACGGCATGAATTACTTTCAGCCTAATGTTGCTTTGGAATTAGTTTATTTATTTTTAATTTAGTCACAATTAATTCATAGTTCGTTTTTCGAATTTCCCGCCAAAGAGAGCGTTCTAAATACGTCTGTACGCGACGCGCGCGTAAATGCTTGTAGTGTTGTTCCTCTCCATAGATCGAAACTTGGCGCCGCGCCGGTGTTGCCAAACCAGCATGACTTGAGCTTCCGCGCCCCTCAGTTTCTTGTATCAACCACAGCTTTGAGGGGACTTTAATATAATGTCACAGATATTATTATATTGAATTGCAGTATATTTTGTTTGTGCATATGGCTCACCTTCATGTGTTAATTCGGTATCAGTATTTTGGAGTATGATAAAATTGTTTACTTTGGAAAATAGATATTCGTATATATAACCATGTGCATTATACAACTTAAATATTAATGTGTATTTTTATTATTCACATTTTGACCTGAATAGTTAGGAAATAAAACTTGTTATTTTTAGATTAAATAATCGCCTTCTATAAAAATACAGTAAGTATGTTTGATTTAAATACTAAGTATTCGGTGTTACCAATTCTTTTACAAAAAACCGGCCAAAAACGAGTCGGACTCGCGCACCCAGGGTTCCGTACATACTTTTTAAAGGACACAATTAACTTTGCTGTTCGATCCCTAGAAACAGCTATTGCACCAACCGCAAATATAAGTTTGTAATAGTAAAATCGCTTTTTTTTGTTGTTAGACTACATATTTACGGTTTTCCAATTTTTCCCTTACAAGAGTGCTGTTAGACCTTTCTTTTAGGCAAATTTCGTGATTCTAGACCAACGGAAACTACCATAAAATATAGGTTTTTACCAAAACCTATAGAGTACTTCCGGTTGACCTAGAATTGTCAATTTTGATTGAAAGCAAGGTATTACAACACAAGTAAATGGAAAATTCCGGAAAATAAAAAAGTTGAAAATTAAGGTAAATTTTGGTAGGTAGGTACTTACAAGTTTTCGCAAAAATCTAAATATACCCATATCTTTTTATCGTGTTGACTCAGGACACTTTACTGTGCTCAGGACCTTGATTTTTATACACCTAATAGGAACTATATACCTCAGTATCTGGTATAAATTCAAACAACCTAAGTCCACCCGTGCCTGAGAAAATCGGTGGTGACAGACGGGCAGACGGACAAGAAAGTGATCTTATAAGGGTTTTTATTTTATCTTTTGAGGTACGGACCCCTAAAAATCAGCAACTAATCAAAGTAATTTCTAACTTTTTTCGTAGCAGTCGAAGATCACGGCATGCCTGGAATTAACCTCTCCCATCACGCTAAAAACATTCAAAATAGGAACATTACATTTAAATGTCCCTTACGGCATTCCACCATCGATGTGTAGTTTTTAGTTCATCACATCCGCCGACACAAACCTTACGAAAGAATGTCAACATAAATCAACAATCCAATTTACAAAACAACACACTAAGAAATAAATCAAAAATCCCGTATCCCGATGCCCTCTACCCACGTTCCAATTCAACACCTAACAATGGTCTAACGGTAACACGACACAATTGATCTGGAAGACTGGAAGCGACACGTGGGCGGCGCACTTAGAAACTATTCTATGTAGCATAGAGATTAGCAGCCCACGGTTACTTCGATGCATGTCTTACGAGCGACGGCTAATACCTTGTATGGTAGAAAAAAGTTTGTATGTTGTTGTTGGCTTGGAGATCTTATCCTTGATGTGAGGTTAGAGAACTGCAATATTGTTAAGACGCAGAGGTGTGTTTTGCTACAATTAGAAATAAAATTCTTTTTTTATGGCAACATTACTTATTAATAAATCTTAGTCTTAGTCCGACTGATCAAATATTACTTAGCTATCTGATTCAGAATCTAGTTCTATAAAAAAAATAACTATACCTATTCCTTTGCTACGTTTTATACTTATTTCTTGTAATGTGTGTTACTTAATTAACAAGAGTCAAACCATTTCTTTCAATTATTTATTTAATTAGGCGATTAGAGAACACATTTGAACGTCAATCAAAGAAATAGAATATAATTTATTGCCTATAGTATCTCTCTATCTACAACCAGACGCAAAAACTTTGATCTCCGAAATCTGATCAAAAATAACTTGAATATCGTGAAAAAACTAGAGCTTGATAAAATAATTACCTGCGTAAAAAAACTCAAAGAGGAGATCGTGGCTAGATAATAACAGCCGCTCGGGTCAATCTTTAGGATAAGCCGTGCTTGCCCAAGTTGATCCGTGGATAGATGACCACCCATAACATACAGAGTTTCCTCCGTGCTTACTAAAGAGCCCCTCGGAAAACCGTTGGTCGCGGCTGTCGTTTCGACGCAAGAAAGCAATTTTGTAGTATCTCGAAAAGCTGAACTTTACTTCAAAGCCAAAAAACTGTTTAAAAATTCATAACTCGTAAACTAGCTGAATCAAAGAGGTAATTTTTGGAATACGTATTTCTTAAAATTAAATCTATCAGATGGCACTAATGGTAGCATTCTAAAGTTAGTCTAACGTGCGTTTTATTAGTTACAGCAATTGGTATTTCAATTTGAAGCAGCAATATTGCTGCATCTTGGTAGTTACAAAGGGAATTATTGGTATTTTAATTTAAAGCAGCAATATTGCTGTATCTTGGTAGTTGGCATTAAGTTGTGTGCGTTAAGACATTCAAAATAGTTGATTTTATGGTATTTACAGCATTTTGAAATATATTTTGTTAAAAAAAGTTGAAAAAGTCTACGTCGTATCATAAAAAAATCGTAGGAAGACGTTGATCAGACCGCCCGACGCAGTATTTTTTTATGATTTAAATGATGCAATAAAAGAAAATTGCAATTTTTTGAGATACGACAAAATCGCTTTTCAGCGTCGATTAGAAGATCCTTAACCTGTAATGAACAGGTACTCAGTAACTCGAAACTATAACAACTAGTCTTACCAAGGAATTGTATTACCCAGTACTATCTGGGTTGCGGAGAGCAGATAGGCAGTCGCTCCATGTAAAATACTGGTATTGAGCTGCATCTGGTTAGACTGGAAGCCGACCCTAGCATACTTGGGAAAAGGCACTAAAGGCTAGGCCGATGATGTTAGCCATGTGGTATCCGGCAGAGTAGAATAGAACCAACCCTTTACACTGACGGGTGTCGTATAAGGCGACTAATGTCTGAGGCAGAACATCTTGCGCCTCCGTAGACCAGAGAATGGGCAGCAGCGTTTTCTGTTAGTCTTGCATCACTGCGATCTCCAATCCGCCTGCCAAGCGTGGAGATTACGGCAAATCCTCTCATCATGGGAGAGGCTTATGTCCAGCAGTGGACGTTAAGGGCTGTTGTAGTTGTAGTAGTAGATGATGAGCTGCGTAATAAAACATTAATTCTGGAAACCAAAGTAGTATCGTCCTAATTTCAAGATCTAGTGATAAAAATCCTATTTTACACATAACACATTCGCCCATCACTTTACATATTTAGTCTTAGTAATTACGTAACGAGGCCACGATTTAAGATTTATTACTTGACATTCCCTGACCGCTTCCAAATCTATTGAGGATTAAATATAAGCTAATTTTGGTTCGAAGAAATAAACTGGAGCAGTTAATGTGACCCGATACGATCATGTTGATGTGTATTCTTTTGTAAAACACGGAATAGATGATTCTGAGAGTTGGAGGATTATAGCGAGCTACGTGAGCCGAAAAATGGCGTGATGTAATTAATGTAAGGCGAGTTATGTTTTTAACCGACTTCCAAAAGTATTCAGGTTCTCAATTCGATTGGTATTTTTTTTTTATATGTAGGTACACTGATTACGCTGACATTTATGATCCGATTTACGTGATTCTTTTTTAGTTTGATGCGGAATAGTTAGTAGTAGTAGTTTTCATTTTATGAAGATTTTTACTTCAGTCGTGTGGTATAATTTCATGTATGTTCACAGATTTCTCCTCCATTTGTGGAGCGATTCTCAAAACTCTTTTTTTATTTGAAAGAATATACTCCTGAAATGGTCGCATTTAAATTTGGTGAAGATCTGATGCTGATCTTCGGAGATATACAATGGAACTCTTCAAAACTAGATGGTAAATCGGTCGTGATTGCTGCAATCGCTTAGGTGTTTATTATTGTTTATACAACATCATGACGTACCATCACGTCTGTATGCTCTGAGGGTACGCAGATGTGTACAATACACCCAAATTTCGATAGTTTAGGCATGTTAAGTTCCATTTATTGGGGATAAGCTTATTACCATGACATGTATTGTTATTTTTACTCAACAGCTGCGGCAAAGCCTAATGCGATATTACTATATTCCTTGGATTATTTTTAAACTTTTAAATATCGAATTATTGATATTTTAGTTTGAAATAGAATTGATGAAACTTAAGAAAGAAACAATAGGAAAAAAACTCCAATCCACACTTATGTTTTTTTCTGTATTTTTTTCACTCCTAAAGAGTCAACTCAAGTAATCCGTGTTTCTGGATCTTTTATACCTTAAATTATTGACATAATCATCAGGTTGGATTCTGGAAGAAATGAAAAAATAATTAAAAGTATTGATAAAAGTCAGGTATTTATTTTAACATTAAAGAATAGGTTTGTATGTTCATAATATAACTAATAAGCTAAGTACTTATTTCCATAATTATTATTTGTACGTTTTAGTGGAGAAGACTCTCTTCTTGGCTTAAAACTAATTTTACTAAGTAAGTACACTAACAAAATACTGAAAAAATCATTAATATTCTAAATACAATACTGAAAATAAACTCACTTTACAACTATTCGCATTCATATTCGAAAAACAATACCCTTCTTTTATGAGCTATTGCAGTCGAGTAAAATAAAAAGATACTATAAAATATCAAGTAGGTAAGACATTCAAATCCAAACAGCAAATCCTGTAATTCATTAGCAACACATTATAAAAATAATACTGAATTAAAAATCAAATATCCATTCAGTAAAAATCAGAACTCAGTAAAAAGCAGTACAGCAAATCCTAGCAAAATCATGATTATAGATGGCAAGGTTACAGCAGAATGTGAATCTGAGGTCTTGATGGACTTGAGGATATCAGCCTTGTGGCTATTGGCCCAGGATGTGGAGGCTCTGGCTTGTATTAGGGAATTCCTGGCAGCTGTCTTCGAAGCTTCGGTACACGCAGTGCAGGATGTCAGGAACGATTCAAACTAGAAAAATAGTAATAGCATTTATTTTAATTGACTCATTTTTAGGAACTTATTTGAGAAGAGAGTTATGTAGGTGTTATGTGCATAAGTTGAGGTTTTTTCATAGGATAATAAGACTGGGAACCAAATATCAGAGAACCAAATGTTAAAACTGGTACTTTGTATTGTAGTTACACCATTTAAACGACAAATCATGGTTCTATCGGGAGCTCAAAAATAAACAATAATCCCGGAAGATAATAATCCCGTAAGTGACATTTGTAGTATAGTTATGAACCGTGAAACACATAATTGTGAAAAAAATGAAGTTTCGTTTAGGAAATCATAAAAAAAAACATAAAAGGGCAAAAAAAGCCAAAAACCAAATAATGTCAAATGGCCTTGAATGAAGCATGATCATGATCCAGATAATTGTAATTCAATGCCAAAATGATTGAGATAATGTTATATTTTAGTACTAAAATATGCTATCTAGCGCAATAATTGTTGTATAACCTAATATTGTGTTATGTCAGTCAATTAGCAAGGTCGAACCAATTATCTTGTGCTAAAATAACGAAATGAAGTCTAATTGCAGTCATAAAATTTAATAATGTTAGTTATATAATATTTACTACAATACTAATTCCATATTATAATAACATTTGATATTGCATTAGTACATAGTTTGATAAACATCAAGGTATTGTCATGATACACGAGTTTTATACAGGGTGTAAAAGACCTCATCACGAAACCGTCAACCAAGCATTCTGTACATCAAACTAAGTAACTTTACGCAAAAAATATTGCTGGGAAACCACTTTTATTTTTGGGGTGAAAAATCATGTTTTGTCGTAGAACTCAATGTAACGCACTCAAAACTTTGTGCTGATGGATGGATTGAATAGAACGGGGGTTATGGAGATGTTTAAAATAAAAATCTTACATTAAAAACTTGGAGGTGTTTAAAGTAAAGATCTTACATTAAAAACTTGTATTTTTAAAAAACTTGTCAAAAAGTTGGAACTTTGACCCCTAATATCTCCGGAACTACGAGGTTTCTAGGTACAGTGTAGAACAAAAAAAAACCGGCCAAGTGCGAGTCGGACTCGCACACGAAGGGTTCCGTACCATTCCGTACCGGACAGACGGACAGACGGACAGACGGACAGACAGACGGACAGACAGCGAAGTCTTAGTAATAGGGTTCTGTTTTTACCCTTTGGGTACGGAACCCTAAAAATGATCGCAATGACGAGGAGACCAAGTGCCTTTCGACTTCGTTAAGGGGTGTTTTACACCCTTTATGTACCACCAAATTACCATCGTCATTCTCCTGAACTTATTTTTATTTATTTGGGTTTCGGGCAACAATCTTCTTCTTCTTCTATTATTCTTTTGAGTTATATCATCTTTCACGCAGTCTTTTGATATTTTTTATTTTATTTTGTCTCTCCTATTCTTATTCATACTCAAACAAAACTTTCCTCACGTCAATTTTCGTCTTTGCTCTACATCACTTGCCATACTATCAAAACTGATTTCTACAATTTCCACAACAACTGCCTAGCCTTTTCCCAAGTTTTATTAGGGTCGGCTTCCAGTCTAACCGGATGCAGCTGAATACCAGTATTTTACAAGGAGCGACTGCCTATCTGACCTCCACAACCCAGTTAGTACTGGGTAATACGATACCCCTTGGTAAGACTGGTTGTCAGACTTTTTGGGCCACTGACTACCTAACGACTGGCGAAGATCAATAAATGACAGCCGGGACCAACGGCTTAACGTGCTTTCCGAGGCACGGAGGAAACTCTGTATGTAATGGGAGGTCACCCATCCACAGACCAACCTAGGCAAGCACGGCTTAACCTTAAGATCGACCCGAGCGGCTGTTATTATTCAACCACGAGCTTCTCATTTCTATAATTTCCACTAAGGTATAATTAATCAATGATTGCTAATATTGACCATCTGTAAGAATACGAGTAACGATTCATTTTGTTAAAACCGAGAAAATCCGTGAGCCAGTTTTAGCTCAGCAGCTGATCTTTAAATATTTTTAAAGCAGACAATTATAAAATCGCGATATTCCATCTCAGTGTTTCCTCCTTGGCTAGCAGCCAAACTCATTGGAATATGAAGACTTTCACTCACAATCCATCCATCCGGGCCATATCGTTTTTAGGTCAGAACATTCATTTATAATGGGAAATCCATTAGGTACAATGAATATTGTGATTGATATTCAAAGTACGGACTTTCGTTTATACGAATGTGGGAATGGATGGGAAGCATTTTGTAAAGATATATATCAAATCCTTAATGCAAATGCATTAAAGTGTAAAGGAAGAATTGACGTCAGTGGAGAAAGATCTCGAAAAGGAATGGCAAGGGAATGGTGAGCTTTTTATATCACTACATATTAAAAGCAAAGTCCCCCGCCGCGCCTGTCTGTTCCTATGTATGCTTAGATCTTTAAAACTACGCAACGTTTTTTTTAATAGATAGAGTGATTCAAGATAAACGTTTTAGTATATGATTTGTGGTATAGCCGTGTGGTATCCGGCAGAGTAGAATAAAACCAACCCATTACACTGACGGGTGTCGTATAAGGCGACTAATGTCTGAGGCAGAACACCTTGCACCTCCGAAGACCAGAGAATGGGCAGCAGCGTTTTCGGTTAGTCTTTCATCACTGCGATCTCCAATCCGTGGAGATTACGGAAAATTCCTCCCATCATGGGAGAGGCTTATGTCCAGCAGTGGACGTTATGGGTTGCTGTTGTATATGATTTGTCAAGCGGGTGAAGCCGCGAGCATCAGCTAGTTTTAGTAAAAGAATGATTCTAAAACCAAAACAAACGTTTGGTTATTCATCATCTACCCAGCCTTTTCCCAACTATGTTGGCTTCCAGTCTAACCAGATACAGCTGAATAGGAAGTCGGCACAACATGTATTGTCTTCTTCTTCCATACTTCCAAAAACAAGATGACTTTTTTATCACTTTCCAAAAAAAATGGGTCTACTAGGTGAACGGAGTAGAAGCAAATGGCATACTTAGCTTTTCCTTTTTTTTTTCTAAAAAAAATTCGAATAAAAATAACGAAATTCATTATACGCGTATTGCGTATGATTTGAAATTCGATATTTTTCTTTATTTTTTCAAATTTCTCTTTCTTTGTTCTAATAATTAAAAGTTTACAAAAGAAAAAAAGAAAACTAGTTATGCCAAAGCTTCTACTCCGTTCACCTAATAAACCCATTTTTTTTTTAAAAGTGATAAAAAAATCCAATGAAAAATTCATCCGGTATATTGAATTGGTGATCGTTTTTGTTCTAAGGCCGGAGTTAGACACTTGTTTCAAAGGCTTGCGAAAATTCAAACCTTTTTGATATTTTCTTGATTCAAACTAGTTCTATTTAATTTTTCATTGTAACTTGTTTATAGCCTAATTTGACCTAATATCAAATTAAAATTAGACTTTAAGCAAGTTCTATCTACAAGTTGATCCCGCAACGTCAACTTCGAGGCGTTCATGGTGCGAATACCGAATTGTTATCCGCCCATGGTGATGGAGGAAGACTTTTGGCCGAGGGACGTGGTGTTCCGTCGCTTCCGCGGACAAGTTCCACTGGACAGCCAACAAAAGTGAAGTGTTACTAAGTGAAGTGCTACTAACATAGATAGAAGTCTTATTTACTAACACAAGTCTTGTATTTACTTTATATATATGTTAGTTTATAAGGTACTAGCGGACGTCCCGCGGTTTCACCCGCGTATTTCCCGTTCCCGTGGGAGAACGGAGATAAAATGTAGCCTATGTTACTCAGGGTGAATGTAGCTTTCTAATGGTGAAAGAATTTTTGGATTCGGTTCATTACTTCCGGAGATTACCCCCTACATACAAACTTAGAAATATTAGTATAGATATATTTATGGGCCATTGTAGCCTAAATTAAATTGACGTTGTTGTTGTTGTTGTTTGTCGAAAATTTTCCAACCACATACCATAAAAACACAACATCAGCAAAGCATTCAGGACAATTTCGTGGAAACAAACGATCATTAGCCATGGCCAGTACCAATTGAATGAAATTGACACATCCCCCTGTCAACACGGCCACGTCAGGTAATGAGTGTGCTTTGCCCTCGAATGTAGTGTTTGATAAACAGTCATTTGGGTCACCACCGGGCCCTCAATTAGGGACGGTCAGACTCAAAGGTTATTCTTGTGTTTACTTTTGAAAGCGATTCGGTGATTAGGGGTTTGCGGAATAATTTTGCAGAGGAAGATCTGATTTGCTACGAAGGTAATTTTATTAATAGAACAACAAAATCTAGCATCTTGTTATCGACACTCTCTTTCGCCCGATGTTTCACGATGTAAAAGTCAAAATCAGTCCAATAAGTTTGAGGTGAAAAGGTAACAAACAGTTACTTTCGCATTTACATTATAACCTATCAGATTAAGTGATACCGCCTAGCAATCTGGTACAGCATACCCAACGAATCTATGCAACTCTTTGCTATCATTTTGCTCGTAGGATCATCACGAAAGATTTAATCAATTCCTTAGTTTGATTTTCCAGGTCAAGTGACATTACATTTTTCTCTTGAAAAACTTTAGTCGTCACTTGGGTATGCAGTGACTAATTTATAAGGGTCACTCCCTAATACATAGGAATAGGACTGAATTTCGTCATCAGGTTACTGGGTAAAGTTGGATCAAAAACACGTGTTTACCTACAATGACCACACGTTCTTTTACGTGAATAATATTATAGTTACCTCATTGAAGTCACTTTCGGTGTGAAGTGCACCCGCAACGGTGGTTAAAATCGTGTCCATCGATGGGTATCTGCAAAATTCAGATATTGTTATTTAAATCGGTTTTAAAAATAAAGATTATAGTGAAATAAGTGCTACCAATTAGTAAAATCATAACAAAACAGTTAAAGAAACAAACAAGGTTTTATCTTTTTCAGCAGAGGTGAAACTGGAACATCGATTATTCTGACGGACATCAATCAAACAAAATGAACTGTACCTACATAAGCAAACATTGCACAACTTTTGAAAAGTGAAGCTAAACGCATTCATTTCTTTCTTGCGTATTTCTGACTTCTGACTGACATTGTTGTGATACCTACCAGTTTCATTGGATACTACTTATTTGGTTTTATATTATTTCTGAACTCATTAAGGGGACTACAGGAGCTAAACGCGAGTTTTATAATGCAAAAAAGCATATTATGATTCACTGCAATAAACAACACCAGAAATTTATATGATATTCTTCAAGATATATGATATTATGATAGTGTTTTGAAAACATAATACAACAAATTTTCAACGAACTTATCCCTAAAAATTTCTTTTAACGACTAAAAACCATACTTAAATACGTGCGATCATTCTGATTTTTTGGCAAATAATTCTACAAGTAACGTATTAGCATGATAGTGTTTTATTTTTTTAGTCCAATCAATAGATTATAGTGTTTTATTTTTTTAGTCCAATCAATAGATTTTTTGTAAATCGCTAAATCGCAAAAAAAACACTCATTTCGCACTATTCGGGCCGCAGTGACTGACGTAACAACCACTTTGTAGTGCCAGCTGATTAGAACTTTATTCTAACAGTAATACAAACGAAGTTTGAACCACCACAAATAGAGTTGCTAATCTGAGGTAGTATAGGCTCTTAAACATAACTGGCGAAATATGATTGTACTAACGAAGTTTGAACCACCACAAATAGCGTTGCTAATTTAGCTCCTGTAGTCGTCTTGATATGGATTCCTAATAATTGTACGATCAAAAGCGCGTCAGTACTTTCACTTGAGCTATAAAAACCTTGAAAGGCGCTGTCAAAGTAAATTGTTTAACGTAAGTTTATTTTCTATAATATTTACATTATTTACATACTAACTCTATAATAGAAATAAAAATATTTACAAGTATCAAAAAGGGTTACAGGCACAGGGCGTCGAAAAATTCGTCCACATCGCTGTCAACAGGAAAAGTGCCCAAAAGTCTGGCAGCATTGCGTAAGTACAATTTTATTGAAAAATGGATAGTCTATTAATACTTTTAATATAAGTAAGAATTACACAGGGTGTAAAAGACCTCATCACGAAGCCGTCAACCAAGCATTCTGTACATCAAACTTAGTAACTTTACGCAAAAATTATTGCTGGGAAACGACTTTTTTTTGGAGTGAAATATCATGTTTTGTGGTAGAACTCAATGTACCGCACTCAAAACATTGTGCTGATGGATGGATTGAATAGTACGGGGGTTATGGAGGTGTTTAAAGTAACAATCTTACATTAAAAACTTGTATTTAAAAAAAAAAAAAACTTGTATAAAAGTTGGAACTTTGGCCCCCAATATCTCCGTAACTAGAAGGTTTCCAGGTATGGTGTAGAACAAAAAAAACCGGCCAAGTGCGAGTCGGACTCGCACACGAAGGGTTCCGTACCATTATCTATACATTAGACAAAACGGCAAAAAAATCACGTTTGTTGTATGGGAGCCCCCCTTAAATATTACTTTTATTCTGTTTTTAGTATTTGTTGTTATAGCGGCAACAGAAATACATCATCTGTGAAAATTTCAACTGTCTAGCTGTCACGGTTCATGAGATACAGCCTGGTGACAGACAGACGGACAGACGGACAGACGGACAGACAGCGAAGTCTTAGTAATAGGGTTCCGTTTTTACCCTTTGGGTACGGAACCCTAAAAAATGATTGCAATGACGGGGAGAATAAGTGCCTTTCAGCTTCGTTAAGAGGTTTTTTACACCCTTTATACCAAAAGGATGGATGGAGTACTCACATAGAACTCCATAGCGTATAATTCGATTTCAGAGCATCTATGACAAGGTGTTGATTGCCATAGGTCCTCAGTATGCTCGTCAAAGGTGTAGTCAGGTCCTGGGTCCTGATTGGAGTGTCGGCAATTGACACAGATGCCAGATATCTGAAACAGACATAAATAAAAAAAATAAAATTAAAAATTATTTTTTTGTAAATTTACATTTGTTAATACATATTTTAATGTGGTTTGTTCTGTTATTTATTTACTCTATGTACCTATAGTTAAATAGATAATATAATTAAATAAATAAGGTTTTTTTTTTCATTTTTTTTTAACAGTTTAAGAAACTTTAATTATACTGCTTTCAATGGCTTAAAAGTACCTACTTATAGGAAAAAAAAAAACACAAATCGCAAAAGATAAGATTTTTTAATCTTATGAAAAGCAATATGAAAAGAAGAACGTCCTGTACTTTCTCCAAAATCTCCAAAAGAGTTCTAAAACAAGTTTATGATTTACTTCCGTGCTCACACTTGAATTATAATCATTATTTTACTGTACTTGTCGACATTTACCTCTTTTTAATTTTTAGGTTTAATGATCTTTTTCTCCGTTAATTTCTACTAGTAGGACAGAACGGACACGTTCTGTCCTACTTTCAGAAAATAATGGATACTTTTCTCTGTTTAGTACTACTAGTAAAACTGTACGGTAGAACTATACGGATACAATGTAATCATTGTCCAATGAGGCTAGAATACTTTATTGTATTACTAGCGGACGTCACGCGGTTTCACCCGCGTAGTTTCCGTTCCCGTGGTAGTATGGGGATAAAATATAGCCTATGTTACTCAAGGTAAATGTAGCTTTCTAATGGTGAAAGAATTTTTGAAATCGGCTTAGTAGTTTTTGAGTTTATTCATTACAAACATACACACAAAAATACAAATCTTTCCTCTTTATAATAATAGTGTAGAGTATTACGGTAATAATTATATGTTACCATCGCGGTGACATATTGTTTATAGAAAAAAACCCGTCATTAAATAAAGATTAAAAAAAAATACAGTTTACCAGATAGGTCTAGGAATCTTGACGACCTCAAAAGTTAATGGAGGTATATAAACTACATAACATAACCTGGGTGTACCTAATACACCCACAGTTCACCAGTTATGTTTTTTAAGTCCCATGTAATAGGGGGTGAGCCTATTGCCATCATTCGGGCACAAATCCAGCCTCCGTGGCTGCTTCTTAGAAATTCGAAATGGAAAAACCCAATAACAATTTACCCGACATGGGAATCGAACCCCGGCCCTCATTCTCAACAATCGCACTTGCGATCTCTAGACCAACGAGACAATTTATAATCTAAAAATCATAATATTCATACGTCTTCAAACTCTGTTCATTCGATGTACAACCCAAGGCATCTTCGATGACCCAGACTTCGTTCGCCACATTGGTGCTCAGCATACGGTTCCACAAGAATTCGAAGTCTTCCTCAGTGCCGTGACGCAGTCCCGCGCAGTATACCACAGGACGCAAGCTGGGTGGTACCCTGGTAAGACGTCATGGACAAAGAATTTGCATTAAAAACCCATTGTATCTTTTGGAGACTTTTTTGTTTACTGTTTTGTGTAAAAGATAAGATAAGGAAAAAAGTGAAGTTTTTTTTATTTTTACAAAAGTTGTGTGTATAATATTATAAATGAGACTAAACTTCTGCTCGAGCATATTTGAGCATATTTTACCGATATCGGTCAGACTAACGTGAACTTGTGGAAAAAAATGCGCGATAGATATACTGGATGACTATTTTATCACTTTCCAAAAAAAATGTGTACGTATATACTAGGTGAACGGAGTAGAAGCTTATGGCATACCTAGTTTTTTTTTTCTTTTTTCCACAGCTTAGAAAAAAATTGATCCATCATCAAAAAACGCTACAAATTACACGTAAACTTTTCATATTACAAAGAAAAATTAAGGAAAAAAAAAATGAATAATATTGAATTTCAAATCATACACAATACGCGTATGATTGAATTTCAAATTTTTTCGATTTTTTTTTTCGAATAATAAAAAACTACGTATGCCTTTGCTTCTACTCCATTCAAATATTATACCCATTTTTTTTGGAAAGTGATAAAAAAGTCATTCTGTATAGTTTTTCATCGTTTTTATAAACTACAATAGTAATTTTTACTATTGAACAAAACACAATAACGAATGTGGTAGAAAAACTTATTAAAAAAAAAAGAAAGACACGCCATTGCACAATAATTCAGTACTAAAACTAGACGGCCGATGAACTTCACTTCTTCAAAAAAAATCATGGTATGATGTTGCAAACTTGCGTTCAAGTATCAGATAATCTATTATACATACTATAGTTTAACGGCGTTTTGAAAGGACTTTACAATCTTTAAAATAGAGTTTAGAGTCGTTTAGTTAAGAGCAAAATTCGAGTTTTGGTTTTGGAAAAGATCATTGCCAAAAGCAAGTGACTGGATCTGAATCTATTTCTCTCAATTTGTACTCACTCAGTGCCATTGTGTCTCAAAGCCCTGAATAAAGCAACAGTGTTCTCAACACATCCGCTATGTTCCAGCTTACAAGCGAACTCCAAAATCTGCATGCGGTTCCTCAAATCTTCGAAACTGTCCGTGGCCCTTACTTCATAACCGAAGCTTGAAATTCCATGGTCCATGTGATGAAGGATAAAGTCCTAGAATGAAAATAATGGTATAAAGGTAAACACCAAAACAAACACCACCAAAAACCGACAGGAAGGTAACCACCTCATAACGAAGTCTAAAGGCACTTCTTGTTCTCCTTATCATTGTAATTATTTTTTTGTTCTACACCACACCTGGGAACCTTCCAGTTACGGAGATATTGGGGGTCAAAGTTCAAACTTTTTGACAAGTTTTTTTTTTTAATGTCAGATGTTTACTTTAAACACCTCCACGACCCCCGTACTATTCAATCCATCCATCAGCACAAAGTTTTGAGTGTGTTACATTGAGTTCTACCACAAAACATGATTTTTCACCCCAAAAAAAAAATCATTTCCCAGCAATAATTTTTGCATAAAGTTACTTATTTTGATGCACAGAATGCTTGGTTGACGGCTTCGTGATGAGGTTTTTTACACCCTGTATATAACTCTCGCATTTATAATAGTAAGTACGAGCAAGATAAGACAAATATGGTTAATTAAAATCTTCAAAAAAATCTCACCTGGACGGAAGGCAAAGCTTCAGAATCTCCCAGATACAAGTGCCATATTCTGCTGAAGCCCTTCAGTGCTGCGAACCACACGGAGTACTCAGTCTCTCCATCTAGGGCGTCTAATGCGCTGTAGAGAGTAGCGAACGGTACTTCGTCCGAATACACTAATGCGAAGAGATCGTTTATAATCTAAAAAAAATAAGTTTATTTATTTTTCGCTGATAAAATATCCAAAAAGCACGCATAAATAGGCAAAGTTCGTATGGTGTCGGACGTAAAGAATAGCACCACCCCATACCTTCCCTTGGGTGTCGTAATAGGCGACTAAGGGACTTACCAGAGAATAGGCAGCAGCGTTCTCGGTGCTTTTGTAACAACCGTACTGCGATCGCCAACCCGCCTGCCAAGCGTGGCGATTATGGCAAAAACCCCCCTTTGGGGGAGGCCTATGTCCAGCAGTGGACGACTTTCGGCTGAAATGATGATGATGATGACGCATAAATATGGCCTTTCCAGTAACTCAAGTTTTCGTAGTATGCGACCAAAAATAGGTGTAGTTATGATTTCATCTCTAATCTTAATGTTGGATATTCTTGTATGGTATCAAGCGTTATGATGCCAGAGATGGTGTTATTTAACCACAGATATTGGAAAGAACCAGAAAAAATATTTTTTTCAACAAACGTTTGTTTGATGAATAAATTAAATCTATGAATACAGACAATTGAGTAACATACTCGGATTTTGGCGGTTTTGTTAATTTCCAAACACCCATTTATACCCAATCTCTGACCAACCGGACTAATCTACACTAATATTATAAAGAGGAAAGATTTGTATTTTTGTGTGTGTGTGTGTGTATGTTTGTAATAAATAAACTCAAAAATTACTGCGCCGATTCCAAAAATTCTTTCACCATTAGAAAGCCACATCTTTACTGAGTAACTATATATAGGCTATATTTTATCTCCGCAATCGCACGGAAACAGAAACTACGCGGGTGAATCCGCGTGACGTCCGCTAGTATATAATAATTATCATCATCATTTTCGTACTCTTGCCCATTCTATTTGGGGTCGGCGAAATATATCCAGCGAAAAAAAAACAAAAGGTGCATTCGTCATACAAATACCTTGGCCCGATTCAAAGGATGGATGAGTTTACTGTCATTTCCTTTCAGAGCAGATATAATCATAGTCCACAGGTGGTCATCATAGTTCACTCTGTATAAACCTGTAAAAAATATAATCATGAATACTGGTGAAAATTCATGGTGAAAAACTGTGTTAAGATCTTTGTGTAAAAAACTGCTATGCAACGGTTAGATTAAGTATTTATAGCTCCATGCATTTTTTTTCCCGCACTATTGTCATTGACTATTATCGAAACCAGTATAACAATAAAGCCCTATTGTCATTGACTATTATCGAAACCAGTATAACAATAAAGCCAAGGAAACAGTAAAGTGAAGTCAGTGGAGTTTATCCCTATAAATACACTCTCTTTTTGAGCCCTACCTGTTTCCTGAACGTTGAAAATGGCCCAGCTATGATCTTGACTTATATTAGCGATTTTGAATTGAAACAGTTGTTCGTCCATGATAAACACTGGCTTAGTGTTCTCGAAGTCTGGGGAGGCTTGCGTGGTGTACGTTATCGGTATTTTATACGTTTCATTTGTTGAGAGAGAGCCGTTTACGTAATAGCGTTTCTGAAACAAAAAACTACATTACTAGGAAATCTTCGTTTTTACACGACTGTCCTCTGCTGTCAGGGTAATATTCTCGTAAATCTATTTTCGGATCTATAATGACCTTATTTTTTAACCACGGTAACATATCGCGACGAATCAAAAAAAAGATGAAAGCTTTGTAAAATAAAATTTTTTAGACCTTTTTGCAAGACTCATAGAAATGCCACAAGACCAGGTTCATTAGATCAAAAGTAAATGAGATAGAAATATGTATATATTCTAAGTCTCCTTCGTCTATGCAAACTTTTTTATTTGGGCCCCGACGTTGTTATACGTTAGACGTTATTATATGTATATAGACTAAGGCAAAATAAACAACGGCTTTCAGATTACAATTTCTTTGGAAAGTATTACCCATCCGTCTACATTGGATAGTAGAGAGTCAGTTTACATAGCTAATCTAACCACATTCCACCAAGAATAGAAAAGTACTCACTTGTGTCAAAGTAACAATATCAGTCTCATAATCAATGTACACTGTCAGTACAGGGTGACCAGCCTGGGTAATCCAGGAACCCATGACGTCATCGATGCTAGATTGGGGGTAGGAAGAGAGGGAATTGTAGACACGGACTCCTTCATTAAGGCCTTGGTACAGCTTCTCTGGGTAGCCGGAACTGAATGAGCTGTAAAGAAGGAGAGCATTTGAGCAGTGACCGCTCAGAATTGGTCCGAATCGAACCGTTCGGGATGCATTCTTTGAAACTCCATTCCGCCACGCAGATTGGTAAGCCGTGAGCCGTCTGAGCATTGACGTAGTGATACGGCAATGACTCGTGCTTACTTAGGACTGACGCTTAGTTAACGACGAGCCGATAAGGCGAGGTGATGCTCAAAGCATTCGATACAGGTAGTTTTATTTTATTTGATTTATTTAGGGACAAAAAACAGTTACACGTTACAATTTGTATATCGGAACTAATTATGTTCATTTAATAAACGTATAACCCACACTATTGTCCACGGATTCAAAAATACTTAAAAGAGGAAAGCGGACGGTCGCATATCTAAATTATGAATTAAATAAAAGAAGAAAAAAAAAAGTTATGAAAGGTTGCCGGTAAATAAAGCCGTAGCCATTTTTTTTAATCTTGCAGGAGAAAACGCAGAATACCTCAGACTCGTTCTTTTTCTTTGCGTGTTTAATCCTTTCTATTCTTAGATAGCAGGCATTTACATTTAGGTGAGATAGTGCAGAGTGAGTTGGTATAGACATGAACCGTTGTTAGAAATCGTTAGTGCCCTCAAAAAATAAACACGCAACTTACTTATTTCTCAAGTAAAAATTCAGTCCATATTTAAAAGCGTCGTCCCCAATCAAATGATGCATCATCCTGATCACGGAACCGGCTTTCTGATAGGTGATGGTTCCAAAATGGCCGCTGATTTCGGCGGGAGAATTGACATTGTTGTTTGTGATCGGTGGAGCAGATGGAGAGTTGTCGGCATCGTAGGCGCTGTATACTGACCCAAACACCAGCTGGTTAGCTGAACCCACCTCTGGATCCACCTGTTGTAGGTATTTGTGGAAATTAATGATTTAAAACAAACAGTCAAACAGGAACATGCATGGAGCATTTTTGATTTCGTATTGATGAAGTAAAAAGATGGGCCTACAATCGCACTAGATCGTGAAATGTGGAAGGAGGGAAGGGAGGACTTTGCCCTGCAGTGGGACAATATAGGCTTATAATAATAATAATAATAATTGATGAAGTGTTGGACGCTCATCAATAATGAATTTGAGTCATTATTTACAAGAAGTGATTAAGAATAAATCGATCAAACCAAATCATAAGGCTTAAAGATAACAAAAACGGTTGATAAGAAAGTAATTTAGAAACGGAAGGCCTACTCCAATTACTATTGATGACTAATAACAAGGGTCTCTAAAAGTAAAAATTGCTATACACTTAAATACATACAAAAGCCGTGATGTAATCCTGGAAGTAGTTGGCAAAGCCTTCGTTCAACCAAGTGTTGCTCCACCAGTGGCAGGTGACGAGGTTACCGAACCACATGTGAGTGGTCTCATGGGCAACAATCTGTGCTACCCTGTACTTGAAGTATGGCGTCGACACTTCGGGAACGTACAGCAGTAAGGCCTCCCTGCAAGATTTTTTAAAATTAAAGTATCCGTCATCTGCATTTCTCCTGTCCCATTTTTTTTGGTGATCGTGTCTTCTTCTTTTAAATACTTCATCACATCAGTAGTGAAATTAAGAATACTATTTTTTTTTCACAAAATTCAGAAGCAAGATTGTTCCTGGTGAAATGGTTTTATGGATTACAGAACGTATAGATTTAGATGCACATGATACACTTTATTGCCATCATGCAGACTTGAATGTGTGGTATTACTCTCATCATTATTTGCCTAGCTATTTTACATGGAGCGACTGCCTATCTGACCTCCACATCCCAGTTAGTGCTGGGTAAATACGATACCCCTTGGTAAGACTAGTTGTCAGACTTTCGGACCACTGACTACTCTATACTACAAATACAACTTTGATAGTCTGGTGCTTAATTTATTTCTCTAACAGTGTCTTTAGAGTCTTTAGCAAGACATAGACTTGTAACTATAATAGCCATGACCCAGCAAACCTACTTAACACTATTTGTATTCATACCTGTATTTAATAAGACCCCAGTTCTCCATAGCTCCGGCTTTAAAATCAGGTAACGCAACATGATCTAGCCTCAAGTGATTGTTGGTCGAGTAGTAGTTGATGCCAAAGTAATTTCCCAAAGCATCGACCACTTTCTTGCCAAATTCAAAAGCGTATGCACTCTGATTCTTCGCGTCTGGGCGAGTGTAGACCCCAAACTCTTGGGTTCCATTGACACTGGAGGCAGCTGCTTCGAACTCTGACACTAGGAAAGCAACCAGGTAGGTAGCCATCCTCGGTGTCGGGTAAAAGATCTCTCTGATGTAACCATTGCTCCTAAAATAAAAGGTTATGTCATGCATTTTTAAAATCCAAATTACTTGGTTTGCGTTTGCTGTTTATTTGTTATTTATTACATTCTTATCATATCAAAGCAAATCCGTGTACGATAATGGCAAGTACAATACTACTATATACGTATTACTATCAACGAAGATTAATCACTTTCGATTATAATTGAAAGTGAATAAAATCGCAAATGTCATTCTACGACGATCCCAACATTTTATTAAAATTTTATTACATTCTTTAACACATAATTATAAACTGAAGAATATTTGTAAATTTAGACACTACAGCAACGGAAAACAAGTTCCACTGAAAAGGGACACTATGTAATGAGATCAAACCTAGTCAGCGTAGGACAGACTTACAAAGTTTCTCTCCGTTCCAAATCAGTATTGGCTAACGAAATTTGAAAGTTAGCAGGGCGGTCGATCCCTATGATGAATGTCGCTTTCAATTCAGGCTCATCGAAGCAAGGGAACACTTTTCTTGCGTGTGTTGGTTCCATTTGAGTAGCACCCAGCCATCTGGAATTTACAATGAGATTATTAGCAGCTGCATTAGGGCTAGACAAGAAACACCCATCACTTTCAAAAGCGTTTCGTTTTTTAAAAAGATTACAATGGGATCGCCTTGAGCTTTTCGGTTCATCGTAATCCAAAGCATTTTTGACTTTTCCATAATAAATTATTATTACCATTAGAACGACCAACGATCAACGTTTATTTTTCAAATTTTATCAGAATCTCTTCACTTTTTTGAAGATTTTAATTTCAGAAAAGAAAACAGAATTTTGTACCTAGATTTCGAAAAAAAACCGTCTGTTTTCGCAAGCAATACTATAAGACACAATTTAGGATCACATTATAGTATCCAGAGAATACGAAGAAAAATTTTTTGTTGCATGTCTTATTTTATTTTCAGTCTGTGTTTTTCCACTGTATGGTAGAGGCCCACCTTTCTCCTTTACTATCTTCTCTAGATCTTATTACTACAAAATGGCATCAATAATGAGGTTTTCTTTTTGAGGTATTAAAAAAAACATAGTTTCCAAGAACTCTGTAGATGGCGTTGAACTGACTATGTTACTTGGTGCCAAAGCCAAAACGCTTGGAAAAAAGAACATTGCGTCACGTCACATACGCTTGTTGACTGACACTTTCGTTTGCTCAAGCTTCCGTAATATAACCTAGTTTTCTCGCGCTTGTTATAATCAGTTCTTTTACGTTCCGTTCCTTGCAGTAACTTACCAAGTTCATCGCCATCTATCCAGCGACTAGGGAAGAGCTAAAAAGAAAATCCCTCATTGCATAATAATGTGAAAGGTCAACTAACAAGCATCAATTATGATTCCACAATTTACTAATCTAATACATTGCGAAAGTAAATATGTTTAGTATGATTCCTTTATCTTCAGACTTTTAATACCGGCTTATGTTTATCAGCGCAGAAACGGCCTATCTTTGTAGTAGATGTGTTATTCTGATAAGAGATCTCGGCGTTATCAAACATGTTTGCTTTGGTATAGATGAGGTAATATCTATTACCTACTCAGATATTTTCAAACTTGAGTTTTTGATGCAATGAAAGACAACGACCAAAGAATAGATGGATAGAAGTTGGCTAATGGTATAACAAAAAGAAAAGCTTTTATATACATGCTCTAAAAAAACTTTAAATTAAAACAAAACCCATAAATTTGTTACAATAAACAATTTGAAAATGAAATAAAATCTTGTCGTGTGATTTACCTGTGTGTTAAATTGATGATTTTATTTTCTTTTAAGGCGACTCCAGGAGCTAAATCAGCAACTCTATTTGTGGTGGTTCAAACTTCGTTTGAATTACTGTTACAGTAAAGTTCTAATCATCTTGCACTACAAAGTGGTTGTTATGTCAGTCACTGCGGGCCGAATAGTGCAAAATTAGTGTTTTTTTGCGATTTACAAAAAATCTATTGATTGGACTAAAAAAACAAAACACTATCATGCTAATATGTTGTTTGTAGAATTATTTGCCAAAACTTCAGAATGATCGCATGATTTTAGTATGTTTTTTACTTGTTAAAAGAAATTTTTAGAGATAAGTTCGTGATTTTTTTTTCGAGTAAAATTAGTTCTATTATGTTTTCAAATACTAGCATAAATCCTGAAAAATATCATATATTTTTCTGGTGTTGTTTATTGCAGTGAATCATATGCTTTTTTGCATTATAAAACTCGCGTTTAGCTCCTGTAGTCCCCGTATGAGAATTTAAATAAAAGCTTGATTTTAATAACGTTTTAGGGTTCCGTACCCAAAGGGTAAAAACGGAACCCCATTATTAAGACTTCGCTGTCTGTCCGTCTGTCCGTCACCAGGCTGTATCTCATGAACCGTGACAGCTAGACAGTTGAAATTTTCACAGATGATGTATTTCTGTTGCCGCTATAACAACAAATACTAAAAACAGAATAAAATTAATATTTAGGGGGGCTCCCATACAACAAACGTGATTTATTTGCCCTTTTTTTCATAATAATGGTACGGAACCCTTCGTGCTCGAGTCCGACTCGCACTTGGCCGGTTTTTTTTGTTTTTGTTTTTGCTGGTTCCGTATTTTTTTTAACAAACCCTTTTAACACAGATATACACATAGACGAAGAAGAAAAAATGCATATTATAGGGGGGATAACCACCGTGCGAGTTTCTTCTAAAAAAAATGAATCACTTAAATCGGACCAGTAATTACGGAGAAATCGGTGAACACACCTAAAAAAAATAAACTTGTGGAATACATAACCACCTCTTTGTTTAGAAGTCGGTTAAAAATAAGGTATTTTTTCTCATCATCTAGTCGTGGGAACTAATTGCACATTATCTTCTATGTTTATACCTATATCCATATGGGTCAAATTAATTTGTGGATATTTTTAGCGTGGGTATTTAATTTAAATCTGCATCCGTCTCAGAACAATGGGTTTTTCTTATAATTACGGGAAAATCCCCGCGATCATGATGCTTGCAACAGCGTCGAAATATCGGGAGCTCATCAACATGGAAAACCACGGATATTATCCCGTAAGTACTTTAAGTGTAGTGAAAAACCGTGAAAGTCTTAAACAGTGCTTTCTTATAATTTTTTCGAATTGTATGTATTGTATTGCTTTATTTCTTTTTCGTGTGCATTAAATTATTTTGTAAAGCATTCATAGACACTTTAATATTTAAATGATTACCTCTAACCGCATATATCACGTGTATGTAACAAAAACAAAATATGTTATTGCTTTGGCTGTGGCATGCACCTAGTCTGTGAAAACAATACTAAACTGTTTATTCAAATATCGTCGCTGCTCGTGCAAAAGTCGCTATGTGCTATTTCGTGATTTTTGTTTTTTATGCAGTTTGAATCTTTATTTCAATATACACATCCTGTAAAAACAGCCTGCTATGTGATAAATACAATATTTAAAGAGTTACGGAATGTAGCTATTACTAGCTATGTGACATACATACATCGAAAGTTCCTTAGAAACACGCTAAGTGTTATATTTCACATAGCTAAAATAAGTTGATTAGAGCAAAAGCAAAAATTGCGCCCGATATGTGCTGTTCACTGCACATAGCGAGTTTTTTGGCCAAATTTAGACTCGCTCGATCACGAAACGCACAGGTCGAGCGTCACATATCTATGTGACGCTCGACCTGTGCGTTGCATCCACAAAACTATCTAGTTTTGTGGATGTAATAATGGCTCATTACAGTTCTAGAAGCGAAGGAGAACGCATTAAAAATTGTTTCATCATTCATCGTCATTTCAGCCGAAAGACTTCCACTGAACATAGGCCTACCCCAAGTGTCGCCACAATGACCAGTCCCGTGAGACTCCCATCCAGCTAATCCCCGCAAACTTCACTAGTTCATCGGTCCACCTAGTGGGAGGCCTCGCAAGTCTTGCAACGCATCGTCTTCCGGTTCGCGGCTGCTACTCCAGAACTTTTCGGCACCAGCAGTCATCCGTTCTGCGACCAATGTGCCCTGCCCACTGCCACTTAAGTTTGGCAATTCTTTAGTCTACATCATTAACCTTTGTTCTCTGGTGGGTGTCCTCATTTCTGATTTGATCACGCAAGCAAATTCCGAGCATTGCCCTCTCCATTGCCCCTTGGATGACTTTAAACATTTTGATGAGACCCATAGATTTGCGAGCGACCACGTTGGAGCCGATATATAATCACGGGCAACACACATTGGTCATAGTCTTCCGTCTTGAGACACTGCGGTAACTTGGCCGAGAAGATACCACCACGCAAACGCAACTGACGCAACTTCCCAAACGCTGCCCAGCCGAGTCGGCTTCGACGACCTTTTTCTCGAATTTAGACCTACCCAACTGGACCGTTTGTCCCAGGACTTCTTTATTTCAACGGTGATGCGAAGTACAAAATACGCCACACAGATCAGTGGTACAATTTGCCGCAGAGGAAGTCAAACGCGGCCCGCTTAGGGGAACCTATAGCCTATAATATGGTCTTCTAAAATTCGATTCTACCAAATTTAGACACTTACAAAGTTTAAAGCAATACATGCACCTCGATTACCACCAAAAATTTGAACCATTAATGTTCCACATTTTCTCTCTCTCTCATTACAGTAATAATGTCATTTGAACATAAATTTATTGTTTTTTTTTTTTTTAAATTACTGCCTTAGTAATTATTTCTTTCTAAAAAATAGCTATGTATCATCGTACAGCCAGTCTTTAAGCCTTTCTTTATGATTCCATAGAATTATAAAGTAGTTATGTGTGCTCAATATGCACATAGCTTGTATTTACGACTCAATTAAATAACTCCATGTGTCAAATTTGCCAATTATGTTTAATTTTGGCATTAATAATGTTATCCATTCAAAAGTAATCTAAAACTACGTCAATTTGTTATATGTATTAAAGTAAAAGTAAATTATTTGAATACTCCGGGTATTTTTTGAGAAAATCAGTTTTTTGCGGCTCCTGTAAAGTGTGTAAAAAACACAGCGATTATGGAAAGCGCAGCGACGATATAAATGTATTGGTTCTTTAATTACCTACTTTCTTAGGTATTATTTATTTCTAAAAAATAGCTATGTGTCATCGTACAGCCAGTATTTCAGCCGTTCTTTAAGATTCAACAGAATTATAATGTAGTTATGTGCTCTAAATGCATATAGCTTATATTTACGACTCAAATAAATAACTCTATGTGTCAAATTTGCCAATTATGTTTAATTTTGGCACCATTAATAATGTTAATAATAAAAAGTGATCTAAAACTACGTCAATTTGTTATATGTAATAGAGTAAAAATTAATTATTTGAATACTCCGGGTAATTTTTGAGAAAATCAGTTTTTTGCGTCTCCTGTAAAGTGGGTAAAAAACACATAAGTAGCAATTATGGAAAGCGCAGCGATCATATGTACTTAGAAAAATTATGTTATGAAATAAAATAAATATTTGAAATAGTTATCCTCTGTTTTTCCTTTTATTATACCTAAGTATAAGAAACATACTTATACTTTCATTATTATCAATAGACTATTTCAAATGAATTCATTGTCCTCTTATATTCAAGTGTTTTACAATAGAACTACCTACACGTGCCAACTGTGCCAAGTAGGTACTTCTCAGTAGATTATAAAGTATTTATGTACTTTAAATTACAAGATTACTAAGCATTTACTTACATAATTCACTGCTGAACAGCCGCTAAGTCTGTAGGTAATTCCCCCGAAAAACATTATCAATTGCAACGTAAAAAGATTTTGATTATGGTAAGTACCTGTAGTTGTTTTGTTTATTGCTTATTATAAAAGGATATATTTTATCTCTATTGGACAGTTCTTTTCTATATTGAGTTGTTTATTTATATATTGTGTAGCTGACGTCCCGTGGTTTCACCCGCGTAGTTCCCGTTCCCGTGGGAGTACGGGGATAAAAAATAGCTTATAGCACTCACGAATAATGTAGCTTTCTACCAGTGAAACAATTTTTAAAATTGGTTCATTACTTCCGGAGATTACCCCCTACATACAAACTTACAAACAAATGTTACCTCTAATATTATATTATCTATATATATAAAAGAGAAGTTCACTCACTGACTGACCACTCATCACGAAATCTCGGAAACTACTGGGCCGTGAGGTCTAGAATTTGGCATAAGCACTCTCTATGGGGTGCAGGCGCGCACTAATAAGGATTTTTTAAAATTCGCACCCCAAGGGGTTGAAAAGGGGTGTCAAAGTTTGTTTGAAAGTTCTATGTTTTTAAAGTCAGAGACATGAATGTGGGCTTGAATGTTCCTTTCGGCTTCTAGATGCTCACTAAGAAAGGGTTTTACGAAATTCAGCCCTTAGGGGTATAAATAAGGGTGTTTAATGTTTGTATGAAAAAAGTTAAAGATCCAAATTGAATCTTACGGCAACGCGTTATTGCATACTTTACATTGAAATTAGAATTCGGAAGCCGATAATGATCCAAATTGAATTTTACGACAACACGTTAATGCATAGTTTACATTGAAATAAGAATTTGGAAGTTCCTTGAGGTTTATCTTCAGTTTTTATGCGAATTTCTAGGTGGCCAGTATGTTTCAGTAAAATGCAGGAGACTGCTGAAATGTAGGTAATGAAATGAGGTTAACGTTCTAAAGTTTTTATGCCAATTTTTAGGTGGCCAGTATTTTTCAGTATGCAGGCAAAGAAAGAAAAAAGGAAAGGTAAGAAAAAAACGTTTCAAAAAACGAACTCGTGAATCAATCACAGAATACAGAATAGTGTAAAACCCATAGACTTAGTATAAAACCTGAAGTTACGATATACGTTCAAGCTCATTTCTGTTCTGCGATATTTTGCTATTACTAATAATTTGCTTTGAAATATTTGTCATCATCGTTGTTTGGTTCGTCTTCGTTTTGGTGCAAACTATTTCATGCCGTGGCGTTACAGTACAATGAAAATATTTAGAAAAAAAATTGTAGGGGTGTTAAAGGATGACTAACAGAACCCATTTCTACTATTTTATTTTTTGTCTGTTTGTCTGTGTCTCTGTTTGTCTGTGTGTCTGTATGTCTGTGCGGGGTCTTTTGTTACAGCATCACGTGTAAATTATAAAACCAATGTGGTCAGATTTAATGCACAAATATTGGGTATAACGGTATAACATAAAGAAGGTTTTAGTTTGTGTTTCATTTTAATCGGTGCTTTCTATCAAATGAACAGTGTTCAAGAAGAACTTATTATCAAAATGTATGATAATGTAAGATACACGCATCGCCATCTATTCAACCAAAATGGTACTAATGACTAAACATGTGCTCACAAGTTAACTTTTAAATCGTGTGAACGTCTTTAAAAAAAGTTATGATAGCAAAAAGTACTCTAAATTAGTCTATATGACGCTGCTTTAGAAATCTACATAGCACATATAGTGTGTGTTAGACCGCTTTCCATAAATTATATTTTATCAATTTAACTTCGGAGTCAATAGATGGCATTTCACTCCATTTTTTTAACCGCGTTGTTAAGATTTTTCGTGAATGAATGACTCTCGCCCGAGTAGCCGCGAGATTGCTCCAGATTTGGTGCTAGGCCCACAAAACAAATTCAGGAGGTTCTCAATTCAATGCGTATATTTTTTTTATGTAGGACCATGCCTAACTTTTTACAGGTAATTCCGATAAGCATGATTTCTTTTTGTGAAAAGAGTGTAGGTATTTATCTCAAAGTTGGTACTATTTAAAATGGGAAAATTGTGTGTGTGCTCATTTCATGTATATTATTACCTTACATGTAAGTTACTCAACAATCATGCATGTATGACGGGATTGTTCCACTTAAAAAGTTCGCGATTGCACATGTCTATCTTTTAAGGTTAACTCATACTCTCTCTAACCCTCTCTCTCTCTCTTTTATAACGCAGACGAAGTTGCGCGGGTCAGCTAGTTAAGTATAAATGATCTTGGTAATACATACTATGCAAGTACTTCATGCATGGCTGTACCAACCTCTATAATAGATTAAGATCTCATCATTGCGTGTTCGTAATTCAAAACATGCCTACTTGATCATTACCGAAGAGTATACCTTTTCCTGCTATGTTCTATAATTTGTAAAAAAAACTAGTATACCTAACTAACAAACAAAAGTACAACGATAATTGGTCTCTAATTTTATCGTGAAGTACGTAACATTCGTCTTTACGTCATTAATACTCAAAAAAGAAATAACAAATTCATAGTGCAACAAAATATGTAAAAGTAAGTACTTACTTTTTGACTCCATTCTGGAAATAGTGATTCCTGTAGAATCCATTCAGATCTGTTCTAATCGGTCCTTTGTACCGGATCTGCAAAACATACTCCAGGCCGGTTTCCAAATTGCTTACCAAATTGATGTAAGCAAACGTGTAGGTTTTGTTAAATTCTAGTCCATTTGTGGCATTCAGTGCTATAACAGATCCTGTATTGTAAACTAAAACTACGACATTATCCGAAGTGATGTTTAGATCCTCAGAATGTAGCTTAATCTGATTGGTGGCAGCAGTAGTTGTGAATTGGATGCTGACTGTACCATCGAAAGTGAACTGGTTTGCGTCACCAGTTTCAAAGTACGGTGTTATTAGTAGCTGATATTCTGACGGTACTATTGGCGTATTCAGTCGATAGTTGGTGTCAGTAGCGAAGGCATTTGAGAGCAAGCCCGTTAATGCTAAAACCAGCAAATTTCGATACATGTCTGTGAAAAAAATATCTGTGTAAGTATCTTGGAGAAATATTTACGGGTGCAACGCAGAAGTAGGAGTGGAATTTCTAATATCCAATATCACTTTGCCTGATCTGGGGATGGTCAATAATCGTGCTTGCGGCCACTCGACGATTCATTCGTCATCTGGCGACTGTGAATCTCGCGACAGTCGCGAGATGGCACTTTTTAAATTTTATTTGAATTGGAAAGTGCCAACCCGCGACCAGTTGCGAGATTCACAGTCGGCCAACGACACAGTCTCACACATACACAACAAAATTTCGAACAAAGTCGCGGGTAATAGCTAGTCTAATTATAATAGAAGTGTAAAAGATTTAATTAAAACGAACTAACCTGCCGTGTTCACTAGTATCAACTACTGTGCAAACTGGCTAGAATATAACCATAGCTTCAGATATTTTGTCAGTCGTTACTCTGCGACTGATAACGGTCATCTTAAGTGTGTGCTATCATTCATGATAGTACACCACTCGTCTTTTGTACTAGTCATGTTTTATAGGTTTACTACTAAGTAAGTAGTGGCAATAAAAGTTTGTAATTTCCTTGTCTCATTGTGAATTACTCTTCTTCAGTAGTAAGTATAGGTTATACATAAAGATGCGACTGTAATAGAGTTGAAATGTCATCTCACGGTGCTCGCCATGAACATTGTAATTTTTATTAATACTAGTTTTTAACGTTAAATAAACAAATATCGCTGGACATTACACACAGCGCCAACTAGTGCCACACTAAGCAACGAGGCTTGTGTCGTGGACACCAGATAGTTGATATACTACATAGATACTTTTTGTTTGTAAATACATACTTATTATACATATAAATATCCCTGACTCTGAAACAAATGCCCATGCTCATCACACAAACATTTGCTCCAACCGGGATTCGAACCCGGGACCCTAAGAACGTACCTAAGGCAGCCTTACTACCGTGGCGCCATTCGGGTCGTTAAAATTTGACTTCAAATACCTCCATAACACCTGTACTATTCAATGTTGCCTTCAGCACAATGTTTTCATTGGCATTTGAGCGCTATCTATCGTAAACCATGATTTTTCACACCAAAAAAATGTCGGTCCCATCCATCATTTTTGAGCAGTGTTACTTAGGGCCAAGTTCACCAACAGTAAAACAACCGACTGTTTCGTAATCGGCCCGGTAAACGTAAACAGTTGTTTAAACATTACGTGGAAATTTTGGTGTTCACCACAACTTATTCTAGCTCGGTTATGTAAACGTGCGATTTAGGAATGAAAGGCCGAATGATTATAATACAGTCAAATAAGGTGGTTAACTTAACACGTAAAAACCGTACAAATGCGAAATATCTTAAAATGGTTGCATTATACCCATAGATAATACACTATATAATGAGAAAAGCCTCCTCTACACGTCTGCAGATGCATCTGCAGACATCGTCTTCGGATGCGTCCACCGACGTATAGATGAGGTAATTTGTGCATCTGTTGTAGGTATTTAACGTCCGCAGACGCGTCCGCCTCGAATCCGATTATTTTTTTTGGCACAGATCAATCAAACAATCAATCAAGTCTATTTCTCACCAACATAAATTATTTACATTGGTCAGATTCAACAATGATAGGTACACAATTCAGGTAAGTATATATTGTGGGAGACTGGTGCCTAAGCAAGGCTCGTGACCTGTGTTTCAGGACACCAGGATCCCACCCCTTTACATTTTCATTTCTACTAATTATGTACTAGGCGCGCTGACAGAATGTAAGGAACCTTATACGACATTTTATAGTTTATAATAAATTATATTATGCTTAGAAAAAACTAGGATAAGTATGCGAGACTAATGTTAGTAGATGTGTAGTATGGGTGATTGAGTGGGTGTGTGAGTGTATATGTGAGTGTGTGTTGTGTGAGAGTGCTTGATTATGTGTTCAGGTCATTATAAGGATATTTTCAGTATCATTATAGTTTAATTTTAGTAGCCAGTCGGTTAGCCTCTTATTGCATTTATTTTTGTGAGGCTAAAGATTTGTAGCACCTTATGTGTTTTATTGTATAAGTAGCCACCCAAATAGCAAAGGAAACGCCTTGCAAAGATAGTTTTGAGACGAAGATGATGGCGCTCCACTGGGTCATATCGTCTTTTCCCTCTGGACAGTGTTGGATTTAACATAACATAGTTGCACTATCTTCAAAAAGAAAGGTAGGTAAGTATACCTACATTGTTCTACTCATATTCACATTTTCGCAAGCGAACTCATTGCCACGTCTCGCAAAGTCGCGGGTAAGTCCTATTAGGAATCTTATAGGATGTAGGAGCTTATATTCTTTCATAATAACAACTAAATTGGGTGCATAATAATGACGTTTCAATAAGTGATTGTCCTATGTTGTAAATTCCAACACCTATTAGTTTATGTTGTCCTTCAAACATGAATCGCATACGCGCCAGCACGTGCGACCGATGATAACACACACACAATTACACAAACGCGCCGCGCGCTGCCGCCGCCG
Source organism: Xestia xanthographa (assembly GCA_905147715.2). Taxonomy (NCBI): domain Eukaryota; kingdom Metazoa; phylum Arthropoda; class Insecta; order Lepidoptera; family Noctuidae; genus Xestia; species Xestia xanthographa. The sequence goes on along the minus strand of LR990653.1, from coordinate 26,789,500 downwards.
CCGCTGCAATGTCATCAAGTCTTCAATGAAATCGCGCATGTATGCGTCACTCAGCGTTAAGAGTGTGTATGTGTAGGTACACGAACAATCTTCTTACTGTTCTTTACAGCGTCTATCCCTTTCGCTCGTGATGTCGGATGAAATAGCATGCATTTTAACCCCGCCCATCAACTAGTTCGTGCTGCTAACTTGGGCGTTCTTAATACAAGATTATACCTGAGATGACTGTTCTATAACCATCAAATTATCTGTTGTTTGAAGTTTTGTTCATTTTCGTTTGAAATAGTTTATAAATTAAATACGTACAGTCCGTGTTTGGATAAGAAGCGCATTGCTAATTTTACGCATGACGAAAAAGAAATTGTCACTAGTTTAGTGTGAAGTAGTGTCGTCTGGTGGAATACAAACGAGGAGTTCGCAAAAGTCTTTCAACGATTTCAAACTCGTCCAAAATATAATTCAAAGCAGACTGCATGTTAAATTCTCACAGTAATATCTGGATATAACCTTAAATTTTGTTATATTTGCAGTTTACAAACGTCAAAATACACCGATTAACTACTAACCGGAACTATAAACAACCTCTCCGAGGTGGGTTAGAGAAAACAGTTGATTAGCGTGTTTTATCGGTTGATTTGCTTTGTTGAACATGAAAATGTGTTTTAAACAGCTGTTTTTAGATAATCAGACTGTTTTCTTTTCGGTGAACTTGACCCTTAGTTTGTTGAACAGAATGCTTGATTGGCGGCTTCGTGAAGGGTTCATTTACCCCCCTAAATACTCAACGAGCCGCAACAAACATTAGCCATAACAAAACAAACAAACATAACCTACAATGTTTATTTTATCTATACCGTTAGGGGCCACCTCCACGAGCGAGAGCATCGCGGCGATATTTTCGTACAGAAATACGTTCGTGGAGGCGGCCCCTTATTCTCTCTCTCTCAATTGAGTCGATGAAGCCATCTTGACATAAGATTAGACCGATATCATTGTGCAAAGCGTTTAATATACTGATAATATTTAACGGTAGATTTATCAGGAGTACCTAGATATTGAAAAATATCCAAAATAGGTGAAGGTTTAAACTTATATCGCAATATTAGATGTTGCTAAACCAATTGTGTGTATTCTATAAATCTATGCTATGGTCTTTTATTAGGAGCTCGGTCGGTCGATCTTCAGGTTCAACCGCACGTGCCTAGGTTGGTCCGTGGATGAGGTGACCACTCATAAAATACCGAGTTTCCTCCGTGCCTCAGAAAGCACGTTTCGTTCCAGCTGTCAATTTTTTTATTTTTTTTATTGTAGATCTATGACAATCCTAACACCCTAACAACCAGTCTTACGAAGGGTATCGTATTACTCATTACTAACTGTGTTGTGGAGTTCAGATAGGCAGTCGCTCCATTATTTTAGTGCATTTTGTTACATCCCTCATATTGTACCCCTTGTGGTCTACTCAGCAGCCTACGCTGCATTCCTGCTGCTGACGCAGCATCCTCTCATTCCTCTATCCCCTCGTCACAGTCCAGCACTCCAGTCATCTCCCAACCGTCCTACCATGCACATGTACTTTGCATTCGTGTCTTTTTATTGTTTTAATATACAAGTTTATTTCAGCCAAAATTTTTTTTTATAAACCTAATTAGGTACCCGGTTCTAACAGTTTGTTAAAGCGGACAAAATGCAATACTATAAAAAATTCTACTAAGCTCATTGGCAATAATATTATTATGTTGATTCTACAAATAAATGACAAGGATTTTGAAGTAAACCAAACGATAACAAATTAGCAAATATTTCCTTTAATAATTTTAAGTCATATGTACAAAACTCTTCTTATTCTCTAATAACATTGTTTGTGCCAACGTATGGCATCAGCCAGACGATTCCTGACAGAATTTCGTTCTAATCAATGCACTGTTTTATTCAGGATGGAAGGTTACATCGACGCAGAAATGTTTACCAAGTATTGAGTACATCATTCTGAAGTCCCTAAAAAGAAAATCGGCTGTTCCCTGCAAAAGATGTAAGTAACAGCAGATTTTTTTTAAATTACCGATGAAAAACTTCTTTGTAGGGTTCGAGATGATGTTTTGAATACGGTTGTTTGTGCGGTGATATCCCTTCCATCCAGAATACCTGAGGGTAGTTGAAGCTTTGCAAGCGATTGTCACTGGTCTAGACCAGTGACAATCGCTTGCAAAGCTTTTCGTATTTCTACGACGACTTCGAACAGGATTGGCATAAGCATTTTGGTTGCCTATGGGTCATTTTAGACAGAACGGAAAAAAACGAGAGAGTAAATTAGTAGCTGCATTAAAAACAACCGTATTACCAGTGGCAAAAGGCACGCGGTCAAGTAGCGAGCATGCGCGAGGCGACGCTTGACGTCCGCATCGATATTCATACAATGTCCTTCTTTAAACAATGGTAAAACGGTTTTTTTTTCAATACAGCCTGTAATTTGCGCGAGAATTTAGCCGTTCTGCCTGATCTGACCATATGTCATTATTTATTGTTATTGCTGTTGTATGTCTCTTTGTATAGACCCTCGGGTCATTTGATTCTGACTACATTTTAATTCACAAAATAAATTATTTTAATAGCATGGCAAGTGCTGTCCATAGCAAAAGCATAGTTGTTGGCATATAGACTGCTGCTGAATTAGGATCTGGGGTTGTAGAGGGTTCTGTAGGAGGTTCTGTAGTTGTATCGGGTTCTGTAGGAGGGTCTGTAGTTGTGGGGGGATCTGTAGGAGGGTCTGTAGGGGGGTCTGTAGGAGGGTCTGTAGGGGTGTCTGTAGGAGGGTCTGTAGGGGGGTCTGTAGGAGGGTCTGTAGGGGGGTCTGTAGGGGGGTCTGTAGGGGGGTCTGTAGGGGCGTCTGTAGGGGGGTCTGTAGGGGGGTTTGTAGTAGGGACTGTAGTAGGGACTGTAGTAGGGACTGTAGTAGGGTCTGTAGTAGGGACTGTAGTAGGGACTGTAGTAGGGACTGTAGTAGGGACTGTAGTAGGGACTGTAGTAGGGACTGTAGTAGGGACTGTAGTAGGGACTGTAGTAGGGACTGTAGTAGGGACTGTAGTAGGGACTGTAGTAGGGACTGTAGTAGGGACTGTAGTAGGGACTGTAGTAGGGACTGTAGTAGGGTCTGTAGTAGGGACTGTAGTAGGGACTGTAGTAGGGTCTGTAGTAGGGTCTGTAGTAGGGACTGTAGTAGGGACTGTAGTAGGGACTGTAGTAGGGACTGTAGTAGGGACTGTAGTAGGGACTGTAGTAGGGACTGTAGTAGGGACTGTAGTAGGGACTGTAGTAGGGACTGTAGTAGGGACTGTAGTAGGGACTGTAGTAGGGACTGTAGTAGGGTCTGTAACTTCCTGACCACCGGTGGCGGCCGTTATAATTAGGTCAGCATTATTGGTACCCCACTTTTTGGAGCTTTCGGCACTCGATATAGCAGTGAGACCTCCACTCAGAGCAGGGATAGTGGCCTGATTGTCCTCAATCCATGATCTCATCTAGAAATAGAAAAGATGCCTTGTTAGAATTTATTAAAAATGAATTATTCATATACATATACGTATATATGTTACGGCTAAGACACACCTAAGTTTAATCACCGGTGTGCGGCTACACCTAGTTTTAGCCGGCTAGAACTAAGTGCAGTCGGCCATATGCGGTTAAACCTAGGTGTATCCTCTTATCATCGGTTAGAACCGGAACCGGTTTAACCTTCATCATAGTGGCTAGAACTAGGTGCAGCCGCACACCGGTGGTTAAACTTAGGTGTGTCTTATTTATCATCGGCTAGAACTAGGTTTTTAGTTCAGTTAAGCATAATTATTGGTTTTGTTTTGAGATTCTTATCTTGCGTTTCCCGACTGATTCGATTTCGTATTACCCCCGCAGATGCATCCGAGTCGAGGGAGAAAAAATAACAACGAAGGGTATGGTGGGGTCTATTCGCTCGCTTCGCTCGCTCCTTTGACCCCGCCGTACCCTTCTAACCTAATCTATCTGTGTCGGGGTGTCTCAAGTCGGCCTAGGCAAAACTAGTTTGTCATCAACCACCTCATTACTGAACTAAAAACCTAGTTCCAGGCGATGATAAATAGGATACACCTAAGTTTAACCACCGGTGTGTGGCTGCACCTAGTTCTAGCCGCTATGATGAAGGCTAAACCTAGTTCTAACAGAAGATAAGAGGATACACCTAGGTTTAACCGCATGTGGCCGGCTGCACGTAGTTTTAGCTGGCTAAAACTAGGTGTAGCCGCACTTCGGGTATTAGCCGTAACATATATAGATGTCGCCGCAAGAGGCTCTATCTGCTAAGATTTAATCTAATTATTAACACTCATAATTCTATTCCATGAACCTGCCATCTCTGCTTCGTGGTACAGTTATTACATCACTTGACAAATGAGTTAAGCGCCATCTATTGGCGTAACTAGCACTTAGATAGTTCGTGGTTTCAAATAGTAATTTATTAAACAAAAGTCTAGCTAAAGACTCAGTAAGTCTTTAGCTAAATCTATAGTTAAAATTATGATAAGGAAGTATTTTATGACATTGGATTTGTAATTATTATTGTTCATTTTGACACAAGATTTTTATGAGGCAACACTACAGGCCGAATACGATTTGATCAATAAATCAATTAATAATTTGAAACTACAATTAAATCAGATTATCTAACTAAATTACAAACTAAAAAGTAACAAGATTATTTTACAGAACAATTTATTAGTGAAAGACTTCGTAGGTGTTCTTTGTACTAAATACTTTGATTTGCCGGAAATGGTTTTAAAAGATTGAATATTGTTGTAAAAAGTATTGAAGCGACTAATTAGCTTTAACTTGATAAAACCTTTGCATTTGTGAATATTGGTATTGTTTAATTATTAAAATGATTAATTATGAATTACTCTAGTATTGTTTGTAAGTTTTAATGAACTTATTATGTAATGAGTTACCTGTACTGTGTGGAGGACTTCCGCTCACGCAGGCAGAATAGAGATAGAGAATAATCGCGTGAGCGACAAGCTGTCACGTTATCATAAGATTAGCAAAACAATTGAAATACTATGTAATTATAAGTGTTTATTGAAGTGAACGATTAGCTGTTGTGAAAATGAGAGTAAATAAACGTTTGGAGTTTGAGTCAAGTGCTGTGTGTGATTTCAACTACCCAGTACCCACCTACCTATCTACCAACAATGAAGAATTGTAGGTGTCGCACGGCGATGTGATGGCTAGAGAAGTAGAGACTGAAAGACAAAGGTGGATTGGCGGCGGATGTCGCCAATATATGGGCAGAGTGTTCCTCTAGGCTTTCCCTGCCGTGATATAGATAATTATTCTTAAGTGAAGGTACACAAATTGATTACCCAATATTATTTAAAAAAGCTTTCTGGGGTCTGACATTTTTATTTTATTTTATTATAATATATATTTGTATACTGCCTCGACTGCCTCGTTGGTATAGTGGTCAAAATCGCGATTGCTAAGCATGAGGTCTTGGGTTCGATTCCCAGTTCGGGTAAAGTCGGTTTTTTCTTCAGAAATTTCTCATTATCAGCCACGGCGTTTGAATTTGTGCCAGGTTGATGGCCTTAAGACTGGCTTTATTACATGGGACTTTAAAACATAACTGGGAAATGTGGGTGTCCTATTTAGATACACCTCCTGCCTAACCTTACATCATCATGTTATGTTATGTTATTTGTATACTTACTTCCTCCAAACCTTCAGTGTCCAAATAACCGGCCATGTTGGAGATAACGTTGGTGAACCACGCTGGCAGGACGAAACTGCAAACATAATTCAAGCTTAAAATTCATCTTCTACCAAGCCTTTTACATGGGATTTAAACATATTTTCGCAAAATGTGGGTGAACTATGTGAACACCTTTGCGTAACCCCTTGGAGATTACAGGCGTGATGTTATACAGGGTTAGTTTTCAATAACCGGCCAAATATACAGAGAAAAAAAAAACTTTTTTTTATATAAGATTTCATTCCTGTCCACCACTAAAAAGCGAACTTGTGGATATTGCAACAGCACAATTCAGTTCAACAACCTAGATAGGTAGCAGTTAGCACACTCATAAAAGAGAATGGCGAGATTGGACCCACGTAATTTAAAAATCAACGGAGCGCCCGTCCACGGTCTAGTTTATATTAATTATAGTGAAGAGTTTAGCAGAGTTCTACATAAAAATATTGAGTTACTAGATGGTGGGAATAAAAAGTTACGAATGATTTTAAATAATATAAAAATAAGTCATCGTACATTTTCCGAACGCAACGTTTGACATTTACATTCTTACTACTGAGAACTGGAACGTCAGTGTCAAATTCATCTGTGGACATAGTCTGTGGATCATTCTTTTGTTTGTTTGTGTTCAAAGGGTATGTGGAATACAGATAAATGCTAAATAATAACCAATAAGTCCGTGCCTTAGTAAGGTAATAATCTTCTATCTTTCATATCTTTTTTCTCCCAACTTCTATAACCTACTTTCCATTTGCTTTTTTGTTAGTATTAAGCCGTTCTTCAACTATTCATAAGTTTCCACAATGTACGCTACCCATATCACTGTGTCCCAAATTACATGCAATCTCGCCATTTTCCTTTGGCGGTACATGCACGCACACAAGTTCATTGATTCCCATTAGGTTTATTATTTACGAAATTTTTAGGACATTTTCGAATGAATGCTATTATTTTATTTTTTTTTATTCGACAATCATATTCAAAATGCTCTTTTGGTTTGTTATAAATCTAGATCTTAATTTTAAATTTTGGTTGGTCATTGAAAACTAACCCTGTATAGGATACTCCTTGGTAAGACTGGTTGTCAGAGTTTCGGGGTTCTGACTACCTGTAACGACTGTCAAAGATCTAAAAATTACCGTAGAAACCAACGGCTTAACATACTTTCCGAGACATGGAGCGAACTCAATACTATGTTCTTTCTTTATTGGTGGTAAACACGAAGTGAACTTCTTCTGATTAGTGCCTAACCTGCAGGCTTAGCCAAGTTGACAATCTACAATCGTTAACGCTAGTAGAAATCTAATCAAATGTATGGGAATGACATCATTTCAACGTTAAATCTCGTGATCAACACAACCGAATAGAAAATTCGTAGACAAGTTTACATCGTTCAAAATAATAGAATAGAATGTTATCTGTATCTACAATGTTGATCGCTATACTCTTTGGTAGGAACGCTCACTATAGACTAAAGTGTAGGTTTTTTCTACAGACATTAGAGAACAAGCGCGTGTCAACTTGGCTACCAATTTAGCGCTTTCTACAATCGCTTACGCCGCGCGCCGAGGCGTTTACGATTGTAGAAAGAGAATCGATATGAAACGTTTGTAACTTGGCTAGGCCTGCTGGTGTGTGTTTTTATACCGCCCATTAAGCCTCTGATTTGACATTACATGGCGTCGAGAAATATATCTCAGACATGCTGGTTTCCTCACGATGTTTTCCTTCACCGAAACAAGTGATAATAAAATTATACAATATGCACATGAATCCGAAAATTCAGAGGAGCGTGTCTTGGGTTTGAACTCAGACCTCGACTTGGCAGTCCAACGGTCGGTAGATGGTGTCACTAGACCGTGATTGTATAATTTGAAATATCTGACTACATTAAGAGTCCTATTACATTTTTTTCGCAATTTTGTTTATTTTTCCTTCCTGAATCATATTATTTCGATCGACGTACACGAGTCGATAATAATAGCGACGACCAGACGATTGTCTGTTGTTATTGACGAAAATTAGAGACGATACGTCAGCATCGTCTCTAATTTTCTCATGTCAATGAGACTGAGGAGCGAGCTGAATTGACGCAGAATTATAGTACTTTAATTTTATTTATTGTAATTTCGTCTTAATATATTGACAAACGAAAACCAATGAAACGTATACATTGTAAATCGAAATTTTATATCATATTATTTTATTTGATAAAATTGAGTTCATTTGGAATATAATGGACGCTGAATCAAGACATTTATGGCTTAAATTACGCTTTCTTTACGATTTTTTCCTTGAAAACTCAAGGAATTTAAGGAAATTCTAGAACTCCAATAAACAAGTAAACCATATCTTTTACTAATTTTAGCTTTTCTAAGAATTGAATGTAACAATGTGAATTTGAGCGTCAAAGTTCCATCACCGACGGTTTTTCTTGCAAACTGAGTTCGTAAAATATTTATAGTCAATTACACGAAAACTAAAATGAAAATGTGTAACTCCAACTTACAAGAAAGAGAATGACACTATCGTTATTCATAAGCAAATAATTAAAATATCTTACTGCTGCTGAAAATTATTGCGTCAAAAATCATGAATTTGCGTAAAAAATGTAATAGGACTCTTAAACGGTGAAGGAAAACATCGTGAGGAAACCGGCATGTTCTAGAACCAGAAAATTCGAAGACGTGACAGGAGGCCTGTGTCCCAGCAGTGGGAACATTAACAGGCTGATGATGGTGATGATGATGATGACTACATTTAAATGGAGTCTAGTCTGATGGCAACAAGAAAGTTTAGTTTCTGTAGTCAGATGATGATATGGTAATCAAAATAAAGAAAAATAAAAGAGCCTTACGCAGCTTCTATATCCTTTACGCGTTCCTTGAGGAAGGACAGAGCGAACTTAGCGTTGGAACGATCTCCCATGTAGAACCAACTGAAAGCGTTCACTCGATCTTGAGCCTTGACGACTTCGTCATCCAATATGTTCTTCAAGTACCTGGTGAAATAAAAAATAATATTATTGCTAAAACTATAAAGACCAAAATGGCAGTCCAAAAACTCATCACCTTTTCACTGTTATTTTACCTCTTGAGGCTGAAGCCCAAAGAGACCTTATTGTAAAAAGGGTAAAGTATACATTATTTTGACAAGACTCGTCAGTAGTAGCGACCCAACAGCAACCTTATAGTCACGGAAATAAAGATCACTATGATTGTAATGGAAAGAAGATAGAGGTAAAATAACTGCGTCACTGGTCTAGTCGTCGAAAGCGCGACTAATGAGTATGAGGTCCTGGGTTCGATTCCCGGGTCAGACAAAGTGCTATTGGGATTTTCCATCAGGAATTTTTCAGTAGCAACCACGGAGTCTGGATTTGTGTCCGGTTGATGGTAATAGGCTCACCCTACAAACATAGGTCTTAAGGGCCTATACTACCTCAAATGGCTTAGCATGATCCTCCGTTACGACTAAAATACTGCAGCATTAATTTTGAAATGTTGCAGTATTAGTAGTACAAGTGCAAGTGCAAGTGCAGTAGTAGTAGTAGTGCAGTGTGTAGTGTAGTATTGTGGATTATTATGGTAAAGTTGAGGATTAATGTTAGGTCTTATATTTGGCGAAAACACGATTTCATAAAATTTTCTCGATAGAAAAAAATCCCAAAATTACCTCCAAATCGAACAATAAACCGCTGGTATTCAAAAACTACTTTAAATTAGATATATAGCATACTAACTGAACTAACTATAAAGCAGGTCTTATGTTTTTTACTTTTTCCAAAAGACGAAAATTTGATTTTATAAAGAATAAAAACCACTCATTTCGCACTATTCGGGCGCAGTGACTGACGTAACAACCGCTTTGTAGTGCAAGCTGATTAGAACTTTATTCTAACAGTAATACAAACGAAGTTTGAACCACCACAAATTTTAATAGAGTTGCTAATCTGAGGTAGTATAGGCTCTTAAACATAACTGGCGAAATATGATTGTACTATTAGGCACACTTCTGCCAAATCCCTTCGGGGATTACCTACAGGCGTGATGTTATGTCATGTTGACACTAACTAACTTGCTGCGCGAGGCACCGTTCACGAGCGCACTCCGCACTCTCAACCTCATTGCTGAGGAATTGGACATATTCTGTTGCACTTTGGGTGAATTTACAAGAACAGCTACATATAGAATTTGCTATGTAAAAACAGTTAAACTATTTAAATTTTAAGTGTGCTACAATATCGCATTGGGTCTAGCCTGTAAGGATATTTTGTATGTTTAGAGTAAATAAATAAATAAATGTTTTGTAAAATAACCGTTAAACGGCTGTTTGGTCCTGCGTTTGTAGGCGCGTGCCGATTGGATCTAATCCTTAGCTGCTGTAATTAATTGAATGATAGAATCAGCAACAGATTAAGCATCTTCTTATTTTTCCACTATACAAAGATTTATAGCTTTAATAGGTCCACCTATTAAAGCTATAAATCTTAGGCTAAATTCTTCCTCTCTAAGATCATTATCATGGATAACAAAATAATTTAGAAGACACTCACTGCAGCCTAGCTTGGTCGTTTGTGGTGCATCCCAAAGCTCTGAGCATAGCGGCTTCATCAGCCTGGTTGTTGGAATTCTGACGACGAGTATTCAGGAAGTTCCATTCTGGGAAGCCACCGGCACGGAGACCCTCGCAGAAGACGTGACGTCTCAAGTTGGGGTTGATGCTGAAAAAAAGATTATTGATAAAATTATCTGCCCTATAAAATTTTAAATCAATTACTGATGGACATTGCCAAAAAAACACATGGCTTTAACAAAATATAATTTAAGCTGTAAGTTTGTTTTCTTTGAGCCTAACATACCTATACAAAGGACCCAACCTTTAGACCAGGGTTGTTACAACAGTCGGTCACGATCGACCAGTCGATAGTCGATCACGGAAACTTCCGAAATGTATAACGTCCGATGAAAAGTACCTACGCAGATGAAATGCAGTGCCGGCTATGCATCAACATCCAGAAAAAAAAATGATGCGTGAGTTTGTACCTATTTATTTTTAAAGGGAGTAAAAGTCATTTTTTAAACACTACCGAGGTGTTTTCTTTCATTGTAATAGATTCTCAGTCAATATATTGTGGTACATCGCAGATACTACAAGTTTGAGCACCCGTGCTTTAGACATTCAATGGTGTCGATTCTGTTGTGCACAAACTAAACTTAATTTAGGCTATTGCTATCTTTTTCTCTACAATAAAACGAGAAAGAGACGGATGTAATTTAGAGCTGTCAAATTTAATTAGAACTAATATTTTCATACAAATGAAGGGTGCACGTAAAAACATGTGGACTAAAAACACGGTGAAGCGCAAGGCACAAACCAGTTTGACATCTCTAACTTAGTTCATAGCTATAGCCGTCTTTTTCTCGCACTGCCATGAAATAAAATATAGCAATAGCCTAAACTAAGTTTAGTTTGTGCACAACAGAATCGACACAATGTTTGTTTGAGGATGAAAAAACAGAAAAATAACTAATATATTTAAATGCCGAGAATAATTACCGTAACGAGATTGAAGTTAGGTCAAGATTTATAAATCGTATTCAACAAAATGATGTTCATTATGGGCATGGTCAATTTCCTCTGTGTTTTATTAAGCCGTTACTCTACATGATTAGACTATTATCATCATTATAGCGATTTACACATTGTAAATGGCAGTCAGTCACGCGATAAGTTTCGTTATCGTTAGTCTTATCGTCTTCTTTCATGCAAAAATCTTTAGTTTATTTTTAATAACTGCAGTAAATATTAAATAATTATATAGTTGTAATTTAATCAATTTTGTTAGTTTACTAGAAACCTTTAGCTACGACTTGATTATGCTATCGATGTTTTTAATGTTATTTATCATATACATAAATCTTCTTGAATAAATTCTCTAAATTACATATGTAAAAACCGCATTAAATCAAAATAGTAGTTAAGAAGATCAAAGCGGTTACACAAAAAAGATACGAAAAGTGCAAGTTCGATTTTATAACATGACATAGTAAAAATGTTATGAACCCATTGATCAATACGAAAGTAAACCTAATACCCTTGGCATTTTGAGTATTGTCCAAAACGAGAGCTCAATTTAATCTTAGTTCCTGAAATAATTAAATGAAATGGGCTCTATGAGTAATGTCTATCACTTAATGATTGATTCAAGCACTGACAGCTTTGATGCGTTGTGGCTTAAGAATTCTGCCTCGCTACTCCACAGGCCGTGTGGCCTAACCTGCAATCAATAGCCGCTCGGGCAGGCAGCTCGATTGGACCTCTTTGCAGTCTTGTTAAATTAATTAATTAAGCAGGATAGTAATGTACCAAAAGTTGGATCATGATTCTTACCGAACAGTCTGGCTATTGGCGTAGTAATTTTGGAACTTAGTAACGGCATTTTCAACGCATCCCTTGTGTCTGATGTTGCAAGCGAAGGAGAGCACGTAGAATCTGTTTAGGGTTCTAGTGAGTTTCTCGTTGGCGACCACGTCGTAACCGAGGTCAGTGATGACTGCGTCTAGGTAGCCGTGTAGAATTGTCTAGAAAAAAAATATGTTGAAATTCATGTGGAACCGTTGTCTTAACTAATGTAATATCGATTACAATATCAAAATTAAAGATAAGAAGAAGAAATCTTTTTTTAAGTGCGGTCTTTATTTTGATCATCAATCACTTTGTCAATTATGATCAATAAGCTGCTGGCTGATACGGTTAACCCCATACTCCATCATGAGGTAAACTACTTATTCGTACAAGGCAATATTTATTATACCTATTTCAGCTTCAATAATATCATATCTTGATGTAATATGATGGAGTCATTTGTAATCGCATGTCTATTTGCGTATGGGTTTATTGCTGAAATAAATTAAATAATCTTTTATATTTTTCTATTCTATTTATTTCTTTTAGTTACCTACTCGTACAATGAGAATGGTAAAAGATACGTACCTAGTACATATTCTTGAGTTTCCATGTGAGCATGAAAATACAACGGGGGATCAATAATATGACTATATTATCATTAACTTTTTTCCATCAGTATCATATTTGGGTGTCCCACAAAAGTCCCAAAAGTACAGTAGCACGCCTATCGTTATATCGACTTTCAATAAAATGCGAGATCAGCTTTTACTGGTTTTATTAGCTGTGATGTGTCCCTACCGTACCATTATCTTTTAGTCAACTTACATCAAAGGCAGCCAGTTGTGCAGGAAGATGCTGGAATCTGTTCCTCAGCCAGTTGAAGCCAGAAATGGCTGGGTACCAGGAGTAGTAGCTTGTGTCCTTCTTCAAGAATTCAAGCACATGGAATCCCAAATCATACGACAGCTGGCTAGCACGCATAAGCGCGAATACATCGTCAACAATCTACAATCAAAATTATCTGTTTAGTTATAATAAAATTCACATTGGAAAAATAAAGTAAATGATTGACCAGTTTCGGAAGTCAGTAATGAACTTTCGACTTTATTATTATTGTTAAGAAGCGCTATTCTATTATTCGAGTCAACACCTTCTTTTTGGCAGAAGTTTACGAGCAACAAAGCCGAACCAAAGCAATCACTACACATTATATTAAGTAAGTAAAATTTAATTTGTTTAAACATGGTGTACATGATACATTGCATGCAAGATAATAATAAACAGAAAAGTTCTTCGGCTTTCAATAATCGGTTCGTTCCGATTGGAAAACTTCGTTTAGCATCTGCCAACGCGCAATGTGGGGTTAGCTCGGCATAATAAATTACGAGCTAAACCGAGTAGGTTTTTTCCCGAACGTATACCTACATAATTTTAATAGGGGTAAAATATAATGACCACCAAAAATAACTGTGACCACTAACATCTATCACCTAAAATATCAATTGATCACCAAATTTAGTAAATTGAGCACCAAATTTTAATGAGCTGGTTGATGACAAACTAGTTTTGCTTAGGCTGACTTGGGGCACCCCGACACGGACAGATTAGGTTATTTTTATAAACCATCTCGACCGGGTCTCCCTCGTCTCGGATGCAAGGGCATAACAGTTCAACTTCTGGTCATTAAACTAAAAAAAAAAATTTTTGGTTCACGATAAAATGGGGATTAATTTTGGTGATCATTTACTACTTTTGGCAATCAAAAGTGTTTTTTTTTGCCGTTACATTTTGCTAAATCTGGTGGTTCGTTAATTGTATGCCATTATAATATTCGGTTTTGCTGCCCCTGAGTGAACCACTTCCAATATTTTTTGGCTTTGACTCTTGAAACTGTAACCAACTTTCAGAATCCTGAAGTTTTAACCAAAATGTACAGTTAAAAAAAATTGTTTCATACCTGAGCCCTGTTCAAATGATGGACGGCGTTAAAGTTTGTGTTAAGAGCTTCCGCGATCAGTCGCCAGTTGTTATCATCGTAGTTCACACGGTAGATACCTATAAAAATAAACATGAATAATACCAGATCATATCATCACGCCAAGTTTGGCTACCAACGGTTAATCAAGTTGTGGAGGTGAGCTACAGTTGGCAAAAATGGGAAGAGTCATGAAGACGCTGTCAACACCAAAATGCGCGCACACTGTCTATTTGTATTCGAGTAAACGAGAGCGAGAGAGTTACTGGGCGGCCAGGTCAAGATTATAAATAAATATTGTTAAAAAAAAAGTGTGCATTATTTGTGAAATATGACTCGTTAGCGGTTTAGGTATGAATATGTTGACTTCATGTTTTTAATAGCAGACCCAAAAAAATAATGAGATAGAACCATTTAATGATGATTTTAAGACCACTCTTTGCAATTATTTTCTATAGAGCCGATTTCGTTCAATTATGTATCGAGTCCATCCACGGTCTTTAAAATAATGATGAATATTTTTTTTTATTTTTTTTTGATGTGCTAGAACAAATAGTTTTTCTGAAAAAACTACTTAAATAACATCAATTAGGTATTGTCAGCTTCTTAATACTCTACTATACCCAGACCCAGATTTCGAACGAAATTAACGAGACTCATTTAACATTTTGAAATTAATAATGCCAATCATTGACAGCATAAAATAGGTATAATGTAGATTTTGACAGTTTCGGAAATGTAATTTTATTGTATTTTGACTATTTACGACTGATACGCTTTTGTTCATAATGGCTTTAATAAAAGCTTTTCTTGCTTAAATTCCCTAACACAAACCCAACACACTAACCAGCGACTGTCATAAATGGAGCTTACGAACTTTGCACTTTGGCACTTTGTCTTGGTACGATTGCCACAATGACCTTCACTTAAAAAAAGTAGACTTGCCCCCATCATTAGTGTTTGTTTCCACTAAGTATACCAAACAAGGAAGTTACATGTTACCAAAAAATATAAACTCACCTTTCTGTTGAACATTGAAAATGACCCATCCAGTTCCCGCTGCGTTTTCAATGAAATCAGTCTTTTCGGTCATCACTCTGGCAGGTGTCGTATTTTCCCAGTTAGGGGCGCTTGCAGTAGTGTAGGTCAGGGGTAGAGGCCAAGCTTGCTCGGTCGTCGGTGTGGCTCCGCTCACGAAGAACCGGTTCTGATGATAGAAAAACATGAAGTAATCGCGCGTGTTTTAAAGAAAGGACCATATTACTTTTTTAAGTAGTCGTGGATGGCCAAATTCAAAACTATGAGGAATAGCAAAAAATACTGAAGGGAGTCCCGAGCCCGAATTTGATGATAACTAAAACGGCATATTCTACTTTTGAAAAACTGGCCAAGAGCATGTCGGGCCATGCTCAGTGTCCGTAGTTTCCCGTCCGTCACAATAAGTGTTCCCACTTATGAGTTTAAAGGTGGGTATCCATTATGTAAAAATGCTTGCATATACGAATATACTACAAACTTAGTCCAGAAATTATTTTGTACAACTTTTTGTCCTTTTTGTACAAAAACTGTTGTTTCCATCAAGTTCAAAATGATTTTCCTAGAAAGTCCTTATAAAGTTCTACTTTTCAGATTTTTTTTATATTTTCTGAACTTATGGTTCAAAAGTTAGAGGGGGGGACACATTGTTTTTTACTTTTGGAGCGATTATTTCCGAAATTATTGACATTATCAAAAAATGATTTTAGGAAACCCCTATTCATTTTTAAATACCTTTCCAACAATATATCACACGTTAGGGTTGAAATTAAAAAAAAAATCACTTTCCACTTTACATATAGGGAACCCCCCTATATGTAAAGTGGGAAGTGATTTTTTTTTTTATTTTTTGACCCTAATAAAACATTTTTTTCCAATTTTTATTTTACCACTTTGTCGGCGTGATTGATATACATATTGGTACCAATTTCAGCTTTCTAGTGCTAACGGTCACAGAGATTAAGCAAGGACGGACAGACGGACGGACGGACGGACAGACATGGTGAAACTATAAGGGTTCCTAGTTGACTACGGAACCCTAAAAATCAATATTCTGCTTTACTTCCCTATTATTCTTCTATTGCTTCTCAGTATGAATCAATGAATATGAACGCCGATTGTCTGAATGTTATACAATACAATGATACAAATACTGTTTAGTTAGCAGCCACAATCGAAACATGTTCTGACATTGAAGTTTCCAGTTATTCGAACAGACTGGGCTGTTTTGCTGGGTTTTTAACAAAATCTTTGTACAAAGACCTGAAGAAAATAATTACCTGTTCAAGCTCAATGCGACCAGTTTGTGGATTGACGGTCACTTTTAGGACTGGGTATCCTTGCTCTTCGACCCAGTACTTCATGAAAGAGGTAACCTCGAAGTTTCGGACCCCAACAGCGTTTGCTGTCACTGCTTTGCTAAAGCTACTGTAGAGGTCTGCTGGGAATGCGTGCTCGTATGAACTGAAAATTTTGATTATTTTTAATAACTATTATAGTTTGTCCAGGAATTGCATTATGTATGTCGCGTTTTATAATTGTTAATGGCAATGCCATTTTTTACGTTCAATTTGCTCGGTAGTAATCTAGAGTGATGATTCTCTTCTTAACTTAAAACGATTGAACATTGTTTGTTGTTTAGTAAAAAATATTTTGACAAAATCACTTTTCTCTTAAAAATCAATAAATTCTGCGGTTATTTAATACAATTTTTCCATTAAAAAGTGAAAACTTACACTATCAAATCGTATGACATAGTAATTATTTTTTTTAATTACTGACGAGATTTTTATTTTATTATGGGAGCAAATTACGTTGCGATGTCCATGTCATATGTTACGTTATAAGGTGTAAGACACTATAATGTAACATAATTATTTATATTAAATAAATAGATTAAGAAAATAAATTACTTTTCTTTCAAGAAGTCGTGCAAAGCATCCTCAAAAGTCTTGTCACCGACTATATGCCTCAACATGAGAAGTAGCGAAGCTCCTTTAGAATAGCTGATACCACTAAAGTGAGAAGTGACTTGTGTGGGAGTGTTGACATCGTGTTGAAGAGCTCTGGTGACAGCTGCAGAGTCAGCAGACAGTGCACTTTGCACGTACATAATATTGAATTGATCTGCCAACTCTAAATCTTTGTCCACCTGGGAAGAAATATTAAATTATTAGCGTTTCAGAGTAGTCAATAAAACAGAAAAGAAAAAACTTTAAATAAAAAAATAAACAAACATCGTTAATGTATAGATTAAATTTCCAAAAATTAAGGGCTTTTACATTTGTAGAAAGTAAAAGATATAAGTTTTAAGTATACTAAAAGTTATAAGTGTACTCTTTGCTAAAACTGTAGGTTTCCTAAAATTATTTGTTAGAGTATGTTCTTTTCATTCAAAATACTTTCTTATACGTGTCATGGCGATTAGATGTCCTGTATTCTATAATATTATATACTTACACCATCCATAGCGAAATATTCGAAGTAGCTAGCGAAACCCTCGTTGATCCAGACGTTGTCCCACCATCTACAGGTGATTAGGTTACCGAACCACTTGTGAGCGAGCTCATGCGCAGTTATAGTACCAATAGCCAACTTGTCCACAGCATTGGTTTCACCCTCTTCGTACAAGAGGCGAAGCTCCCTAAAATAAAAATTAACTTTAACATTAAACCAAGCCAAAGTAAACAGAAATAAAAAGCTTGGAAATAAAGTTTGCATTAACTTGTTGTTTGTTTAACTTGTTGCAGTGCCATCTAAGTAGTAGTAATCTCTCTGTGTCACAATTAAACTAAAACTATTGTCTCCGCCAGATAAGTAAGAATTAAAGGTCATTGCTCTTTCCTTAATTTCTCTACATAGGTACCGTGACACACACATTATGAATCGTTTTATAATAGGTACTAGAAAAAATCAAGGATCACGATAAACGTCGTTTAAGGACAAGTTTATGTCATTATTTCTGTTTTCGCAATTGTGTATTTGAAGAAATGTATGCGGGTTAATGACCTTTAATTCTTACATAACTGGCGGAAGACTATAACTAACAAACAATATTGCTTCTAACTGGGGCCAAAGAATTACCTGTAAGTCACTAATCCCCAGTTCTCGGTAGCTCCTGAAGCCCAGTAAGGTGACGCGATCTGATCGTTCTTCATTCTTGGCAGTATTCCATCGTAGTAGTCGATTCTGAAGTATTTACTAAGCCAGTTTGTTAGAGGAGGGCCGACTTCTAGAGCGTAAGCTCCTTGACCCGCAGCGGTTGATCTTGCCAGGATTCTGTAGGGCCTTTGTGGATCGTTGTGCTGGGCAATCACCTCGAACCCTTCGTGGACGTGGAAAGTGACCAAGTACGCAGACATTCTTGGAGTAACCTCGAAGACCTCCCTTTGGCGACCCCCAACACTAAAATAATAATAGCCACTCTTATTTTTTCATTTATGTTTGTATAATTATAATTAATAGTTTATTGTGGTTTGTTGTAAGATCATTTTATCAATCTTGTGTTTTATTTGATGCTTAATCATTTTCTTTGGTGATTTCTGTTAAAAATGAGAACCATATTGTAGTAACCGTACATTATTCTTATCAATTATCTACTACATAGTATACCACTTTTGTTATCTTTTAATTATATTGAATGTTTATCTGATTTTCGGTAAGTCCCAGTCGCGGTTCTTTTTTTTCCAACTCATTAATCTATTGATTAATATCAACTCAGAACCAATATTGGGAACAGTGGCAGTAATGATTATGATAATAAATTTATCAAACTCAAACCATTTATTTCAATTAGACCATTACGGCACTTTTGAATGTCAAAAATACAAAAAAAAAGCTACAGACCCAGTCACAAGGCATAATCACTTGAGAAAGTACTGTAGTTGTGTGAAGTATCTTCATGTGGTGATGAAAATAATTGTTGATTTGCTAAGTTTAGGCCTACTGTCCACTCCTATTCTATACCTACATCAAAAGATACATTTTTTGTAAATTTTATGCTGCGAGAGAATTATTAGAGGAAGATCTGTATTTAGGTATATATTTTTATTTAGTATCTATGTAATAGTATAATTATCAACTATCTGGTCTCCACGACACAAGCCTCGTTGCTTAGTGTTGCACTAGGTGGCGGTGTGTTTAATGTGCAGCGATATTTATTTATTCATTTATATTTCAATTATATTACCGAATAAATTCAAATCACATAATTAATAGTGTCGATTGTTAGAACAAACACGTGTACAACCTGATGCTTGCTATAATATTGCATGACGCTTGCTCCTTAGGCACAGTTCCGTTTCTACGTAAGATGAGAAGATTATAAAATGACGATAGCGTACGTATGAGGTGCAACTTACACAGATAGTCTACTTTAATTCATCAAGTTTGAACAGAATAAGTACAAAGTAACTCACGTATCACTCGATTCCAAGGGCATGTTAGAGAAACTTGGAGAATAGCTCAATGGTCTGTTGATGGTGATTTTGAAGGTGGATTTGAAGCCAGGCTCATCGAAACTGGGGAATGCCTGTCTTGAGTTAGTAGGCTGTAGATGAGTAGCCAAATACCAGCTGTAAAAATAAAAATATTAAATTAAATAATAACAATTATTATAAAACTTCGATAAACTGATGTTAGATCAGCAAAATTTTGAATTCAAGCCAACATTTACTCAAAAAAATATCACAAATTCTTAATTTTTTCGCGCTTTTGTATAAATTGTTTTCTTACTGTTAGCCCAATTTAGATACAGATTGCAGGATTAGAGAAATAGGTTACTGCAACAGTGTTCTGGCTGCACCACTTTCTGACGCAGCTAGAGCACTGTACAGACTATAGCTATGTTAAGATTAAAGATTTAGTTGATGTACATTCGATATTTATTAAAAATTGTAAAAACAACCAGGGCAGCATAATCGCTTGCGAGACAAAGCCCTTTTCCCAGAATAAAAAAAAAATGAACAAAGATTCTCACCGCAGTACTCCATTTTGATCCCTGTAGTTTCCTCTAAATACACCTCTTAACAGAGGCGTTTCATTGATGTTACCGACATATTCCACGGTCAGTACATAATCAACCCCAATTGCCAAAATTTGTCCTTCGAGCAAATTCACTCTCAAGAATTGATAATCTGTAAGACGTTCGTATTTAGGTGTACGTAGTGGCATATTCCTGCCAGTTGCGGTCGCCAAAGTAACGTCTCTAATAGTTTTAACGCGTTCGTGTATGACGAACGAATTTAAACCAGCTTTTAGTACCTGCGAAATAAATTATAAAAAATTATTTGATCAATGTCCACAGATATTATAAGTTACTACAATTTAATACTTAAAAAAGAGGCATTTATTTGCGCTAATTTTTTTTTTATGTATACACAATATACAGGATAATATATTAACACAGAAGAGCACAAACGTACTGCTTATTTTAAAAGAAAAAAATAAATAAATGTGACATAACGCAAACAAAAATAATCATGTAAACTTATAAGGGGGAAAATAAGCGTCCATGCAATTATTTTCAATCACTAAGACTTGTGTGATCTACTTCTCCACGATTAAAAACTTTACACAGATGTGTATACATGTTTAGTATATATTTACCCGACTACGGCAGAGAGTTATGATTTCAGCCCATATGTATCTGTTTATCTGTTTCCACGTAACTTCTATACTACTACACTACTACAACAGCCCATAACGTCCACTGCTGGACATAAGCCTCTCCCATGATGGGAGGAATTTGCCGTAATCTCCACGCTTGGCAGGCGGATTGGAGATCGCAGTATGAAAGAATAACGGAAAACGCTGC
Organism: Xestia xanthographa; assembly: GCA_905147715.2. Lineage (NCBI taxonomy): Eukaryota > Metazoa > Arthropoda > Insecta > Lepidoptera > Noctuidae > Xestia > Xestia xanthographa. Next base: position 26,768,485 of record LR990653.1, on the reverse strand, counting down.
TGCCCATTCTCTGGTCTACGGAGGCACAAGGTGTTCTGCCTCAGACATTAGTCGCCTTATACGACACCCGTGAGTGTAATGGGTTGGTTCTATTCTACTCTGCCGGATACCACACGGCTAAACTAACTAACTTCTATACTACTTATCATATTTTGACAAATGACATACCGTAAGAAACGGCTTGATTGTTAGCTGGTTAAAAGCTATGTGGCGTCACACTAAATTTAATATGTCACCCTCTAAACTACCTAATTATAGAATTAAATTGAGGAAAAAAAAGTGACATTTGCCGTATTGAGTATGAAATGAAAGGGCTTAATTAGCTTATTTATAACAGAACACAGGTTTAGATGATATTCGTTCTGATAATAAACTTATTGTTAAGTTTGCACTCTTCGTATCTCTCTCTTTTCAGGGCGCGATCACGTAGTCGGGTTTTTTGTTCTTAAACTTTACTACAGTTTTTGTAACCACTAAAATAGGCTGTAGAAGATTGATTAATTACCTTAAAAGTAATCTTGACTACACCGTCAAATGTAAAAGCTTCATTAATGGTACCCTCAGCTTGGAAGTAAGGTGTTATCTCTATGTCATAGCTTATGGGGTCCAAATCTTCGGGGAGTCGGTGAGCAGCATCAGAAATCTCAGTGTTAGTGAACAGTACTTCTTCGACATCCGGTGGCAAGGGAATGTCTGCCGTAATAACGGCGACAAGCGCCAGGAGAATGGCGCTGATGTATCGCATGGTACTGAAAGTTTATTAATTGGTTAATAGAAATTAATAAGGTTCAAATTTGTACGGACAAATCACGAACTGGTTCGAACTCGGACAAATACTACAGAACAATATCAGCACCCCTAGCCAAGTTGACAATCTACAGTCGTTAACGCTAGTAAATGAATGAGAATGACATCATCTCAACGTTAAATCACGTGATCAACACAAACGAATAGAAAATTCGTAGACAAGTTTACATCGTTCAAAATGATAGAATAGAATGTTATCGTTTCTACAATGTTAATCGCTAAACTCTTTGGTAGGAACGCTCACTATAGACTAAAGTGTAGGTTTTTTCTACAGACATTAGAGAACGAGCGATCGACTCAGTCGTGTCAAATTGGCTACCAATTTAGCGCTTTTTACAATCGCTTAGGCCGAGGCGTTTACGATTGTAGAAAGAGAATCGATACGAAACGTTTGTAACTTGGCTAGGGGTGCAGATCTGTCAAAGTTGTAGTCCGTATCAGATGTACATACGGCGACAAATAAAGCTATACATTTCCATTAGTAGTAGAAAAGTTCACATTTATATAATATAGCATCACGCCTGTAATTCCTGAAGGGTTAGGCAGAGGTGTACGTAATAGTACACCCTTATTTCGCGAGTTATGATTAGACCCATGTAATAGGGGGCGAGCCTATTGCCATCAACCGGGCGCAAATCCAGGCTCCGTGGCTGCTACTGATGGAAGAACCCAGTGACACTTTGCCCGACCCGGGCATCGAACCCAGGATCTCATATTGTTCAGCAGTCGTACTTGGGACTATCACACCAACGAGGCAGTCGAATCCATATTTTATTTTTTTGTTTAATAAATTAAAGGTACTATTGAGGACACTCCCGCCTGACCACCACTAAGCTCATTTTTGCTTGCACTCGCAATATAAAAACGCTCTCTAGCCCCGCCCCGTTGACTTTGTGTAGAAAAAATGAATGAAAAGATACCGAATCGCCGAGCGCATTGACGACGCACGCCAAACGAGAGTTATTTTTACTTAGCGCGTCAAAGTTGACGCTTTCCTAATAGGCCCAAACTTTGAGGGGGCGTGGCTCGGCGCCTCCGCATGATTTAAGCGAAAAAAAATTAAAATGGTCAGGCAGAAAAGACCCCGATAGTACAAGCTTAGTTATGCAATGGTGTCGATTCTGTTGCGCACAAACTAAACTTAATTTAGGCTATTGCTATCTTTTACTAAAAGGCAGTGCGTGAAAAGGACGGCTATGAACTAAGTTAGAAATATCAAACTAGTTAATGCCTTGCGCTTCACCATGTTTTTAGTCGACATGTTTTTACGTGCACCCTTCATTTGTATGGAAATATTAGTTCCAACTAAATTCGACAGCTCTAAATTAAGTTCGTCTCTTTCTCGTTTTATTAGAGAGAAAAAGATAGCTGTAGCCTAAATTAAGTTTAGTTTGTGCACAACAGAATCGAAACCATTATCTAACTTCTAATGCTTCTAAATCGGTATCACACAAAACAATACTACAAGATGAAAAAAATATAGAAATAATATTTATTTATGGATTTATTTTATAGTGTATTTAAATAATTCAATCATATAATTTAAATGAATTATTATAAATGTTGCGCCACCTCCGTTTCAGTTATCTTACGTGGCACTTCATTTAATTTTAATTTTAATAAAATTATTTAACAATTTGTTTGGTACTTATTTGTATTAATTTTAATTGCCATCAGAACTAGGACTAGACCTTCACAATAATTTTCACAAAATTCTAGCCAAAACGTACCTGCTGGACAGTTTCACCACGCGAAATGAATTCCAAGTCGCCAACTTTGGGTAGTGATAATCAGCAATATTACATTATTTTTATTGTAAATTTTATCAGGATTACTGAACCAATATCAGTCGAAACGTTTGATAAATGATTATTATCTAAAAATCGATAAATTATTACTTAAAGCTATAGCTGAACAACTAAAAACTGGTCCCTAATGGTTTTTAAGAAAATCTAATTAGAGCCTCATAAGCACGTTATATCCGTATAAATAAACCACACAGTACTCTTTTTACCAAAGACTGATCTGAGGATCTTAGTGCTGGCAGATGAATACGGAGGGATGAACAGAAAATTCATAGGTACCACTGATATTGAAGATGCTACGCTGATCCGGTAGAGTTTCGAAAATTGATAAAAAAAGAAACGATTTTTAAAGTCGCAACGATACATGCAAAACTTGGAGAAAACCTCTGATAACTTAAATAATGTCAGATGTGATTTGAGACTTAAATATTTAAGCAGTGAAAGAAAAACTTAATGCATCATCATCTGCGGGAGACGGAGCGTCGGGGGCCACGAGGTGGCCCCCGGCCACCGTAGGTGCGGGCCTGTGGACGGTGAGCAATGGGCTAGCTCGCCGTCCATCCGTCTTATGACGACAGGCCGTGTCGACGACTATTTTTTTATGCTAGGGTCGGCTTCCAGTCTAACCGGTTACAGCTGAATTTACCAGTATTTAACATGGAGCAACTGCCTATCTGACCTCCACAACCCAGTTAGTACTGGGTAATACGATACCCTTCGGTAGGACTGGTTGTCAGAATTTCGGGCCACTACTGTAAAGACTGTCAAAGATGTACAAATGACAGCCGGGACCAACGGCTTAATGTGCTTGTCTAGGCACTGAGTAAAACATAAAAATCTTTATTGCTAATAAAATGGGTATATAATGGGTGGCCATCCGTGGAACAAGCTAGGCATGCGCAGCTTAACCTGAAGGTTGACCCGAGTGGCTATTATTATTTCGCCACCAGCTCCTACTTCAGAATCAGAATCAAATCCAAACCAATCAAGCCAAAGAAGCGTAAGAGTTGTGGAACTATTTAATTTAAACTAAACTCTCTAGCACTTTCATAAAAAAAATATTAAAAGATAGGTAGTAGGTCTCTAAAAGCCCGTCGTCCGCGGCCGTCGTTTGACACAGTTCTATATGATAAGCTTTGGGACAAACTGGGCAGGGCGGGGGTACCGGTAGAGGTCATATCACTGTTGCAAGATTGGTATCATCGCCAGCGGAACCAGGTGAGATGGGCAGGAGCCTTGTCCGAGCCATATGGCATGGAGTGCGGCGTTAGGCAGGGTGGACTGACCTCTCCTTTGTTATTTAACCAGTTCATAAATGACCTTATCGGTGAGCTCAGCAGCACTCATACCGGTTGTCATATCGATGGTGTATGCGTCAATAATATTAGCTACGCGGACGATATGGTGCTGCTGGGACCATCGGTGGGTGCTATTCGTAAGTTGTTAGCAATATGTGAGACATATGCGGTGGAACATGGACTGACGTATAACATAGCAAAAAGCAAAGTTTTGCTTTTCAAGGGTAAATCTAGCGTTTCCGTGCCAGTTTGTGTTCCACCGATTAAATTGTATGGTGAGGAACTACAGAGAGTGACCAGTTTTAGATATTTGGGGCACATTGTGACGGAAGATTTGTCCGATGACGCGGATCTGGAGCGAGAGCGCAGGGCATTGGCGGTCCGAGGGAACATGATTGCCCGTAGATTCGCTCGCTGCTCAATTCCAGTTAAAATTACTTTGTTTAAGGCTTATTGTCAATCGTTTTACGCGAGCAGTCTATGGGTAAATCACACCCGTCGGGCTGCCAGTGTCCTGCGCGTTCAATATAACAACATCTTTAGGATGCTGATGCGGCTGCCTCCCTATTGCAGTGCGTCGCTAATGTTTGCTGAAGCTCGAACGGATGGCTATCCAGCCATAATTCGAAAAAAGGTTGCTTCTCTATTAAGACGAGTGAGAGACAGTAGCAATAGCATCCTCAAGATGATTGCTTCCCGCACAGACTGTCCGATCCAACATAAGTGGATGTGTTTATCTACTGGACAATACTGATCTTATGTTATTCTTTAATTTATTTGTATTGTTTGATTGTACAATTTCTAATTTTTAATCGATTTATTGACGTAGGTTCTAATATGTAATATTGACATTGAATTTTTAATATTTTTAATTGATTTTTATTTATTTGTATTTGCTATTAATTGATTTATTTTATTAATTTTACTTTGGTTATTTTTATTATTTTGTGCGCTGACTATTTTATTATTGTGCTCTATGGATGGAATATCTGAAATAAATGTTTTATTATTATTTCCTTTATTCATTTATAAACAAATTTGTTACATTTTTAAATATTAATTAAAAAATATATAAAAAACATTTAAAAATATAAAAAATTGTAGCCCACCGGTATCGGGAACAGGGTCCAAGCTACCGGCGGTCAGGGCTCCAGAGAGAGGAACCTCCTAACAATACGAGCCGTGTCCAGGAGTACCGCTTTCTGAATAAAGCCCTTGATCCAGCTGCCTAACGAGAGCCTCCTCAGGTATTGATCGAGGCTCTTGGCAATTAAGCCATGGGCTGATACGACTATCGGCACAATGATTGCTGAGTCCACTTCCCACATGTCAACAACCTCGCGAGCCAAGTCAAGATACTTGATTTGTTTATCTTTCTCGGCCTTCACGAGGTTCTCATCATGTGGGACCGTTATTATTATTATTATTATTAATTTTCTGTCCATGGAAGTAGGCGTGACAAGTACTGCCTAGGCTTGCGCGTAGCTGTATGGACGCTGGAGCCCAGGAGCAGGATGCAGGACCCGCAGGGTAGGCGGTAGTGGAGCCAGATGCCCGATGCCGGTAGGGGCGACGGATGCAGGATGCCGGAGAAGGTGACTCGTCGGTATCAGAGTGTCGCCACAAGGTGACGCGGCAACTGTCCTCAAGGGTTTTAACCCGGACAAGCAAAACCCGACATGTGACATGGAACTTAAAAATAACATGCGAAATGGTGAACTATGGTGCATCATCATCCTATTAATGTTCCCACTGCTGGGACACAGGCCTCCTCTCTATGAGAGGGAATGGGCTATAATCTACCACGCGGGCCCAGTGCAGATTGGTAGATGTCACATGTCTTCGAATTTTTGGTTCCGGACATGCCGGTTTCCTCACGATGTTTTCCTTCACCGTTTTTGAGAGCAGTGGTGATGAAATAAATGAATTTTAAAATAAACTATAGTGCACTTCTGCATAATCTTTCGGGAAAATACAGGTTGAAAAGATATTTTATTAATTTAATCGAAGAGCAAAATAAATTCGATCAAATCAAAGATCATGCGAAGTGAGGGCTCAGTTTGTAGTTGTAATGCTATAGTGAAGCTAAAAACAAAAACACTTGGACGGTTCCATATCCTAGTACTATTTTGTTGATGAACTAATGACGATCTAATCTAAATTGTTACTCATTAGGGTTGAACCTGTTGGTGACGCAAGCAACAACACGGGGATTTTTTTTGTTTACATGTGTTTAGATTAGCAAGTACGATAACAAATTATTTTTTTTTCCTTAATCGACAGTTAACCCAACCTTAAATTATGATAGTGCAGCAGACTAGCGTTATGTGAAAAAAAAAGAAAAGAAATAAAATAGATATATTTGTCGCATGAACATCAGTTCTGGAGCCATAGCGTTAGATGGCGCGCCTCTTCCTGTCTGCTCCGACTTTCGGTACCTCGGTTCACTCGTGCAAAGCTATGGCGAAATAGATCGTAGTGTAAAGCACAGAATTAACACGGGATGGATGAAATGGCGGCAGGTCACGGGAACAATCTGCGACTCCCGCATTCCCCTTAAACTCAAGGGGAAGATTTATAAAACAATGGTTAGACCTGCTGTCTTGTATAGATAATAATAAATAATTTATCATTTATTTTCTTTTCACAAATCTGACTTAAAGTAAAAATATACAAAATAATGTCTCAGTTGTATTCAGCCTTTGTGAGAGACTGGTGCCTGATGTAGGTTTTTGGGAAGAACCTGTGTTACAGGTCACCAGCAATCAAAACCAAATGAATTGGGTTAGGGGCAAGAGAATGATGATGATGTCGCAGGAACATGACGTGCATACAAAACGATAAAAAAATACAACAAAAGTGCTTGCCCAACACTCCTAGTCATCTGTATTTTATACAAATACTAGCGGACGTCACGCGGTTTCACCCGCGTAGTGCCCGTTCCCGTGGGAGTACGGGAATAAAATATAGCCTATATTACTCAGGGTGAATGTAGCTTTCTAATGGTGAAATGTTTTTAAATCGGCGCAATTTTTGAGTTTATTCATTACAAACATACACACACACAAAAATACAAATCTTTCCTCCTGTAGAAATGGTTCTAGATTCACAAAAGGGATGAATGAAAGGCATTTGCTATAGCTGAGATGATGATGATGTTACGTGAAAGGAAATAAGTGAGAGGAAGAAGGGAGAGAGGCGGGAGGGAGAGGGGGGAGGAGGAAGGGAGAGTGAATAAGTGTGAGTGAGAGGACATCTGCTGGCCTACATGGCACCGGCGGCGGCGGTGGCTGAAAAGTTGTCGGGTGATGCGGAGGAATAAGGAAAATGTCGTGAGGAAAGTATTGAGTATGAATGTGGATGAGTATAAGAGTGGAGGAAGATCAAAGAAACGATGGATAGACTTATTTTAATTTGATTTTATTAATTTTATTAAATGGGAACAACAAACAGCTACACTATGGGATATTACAACATGATAACATAAATAACTTAAATGATAATGTACTGATGACTGAATGACTTATGGATTTGAAGTGATGAATGTTATGGCAAGAAGGGAGTTGTCTGATGAGATCACGAGTAGGTAATAGATAATTAAGGAAGAAGAAGACATATTATACTACACCGACTACAAATAAATTGGGATAACGTCAGGAGAATGGTGAAATGATTCTTGATCCTTGGTGTCTAGAAATATATTGGGATAACGTCAGGAGAATGGTGAAATGATTCTTGATCCTTTGTGTCTAGAAATATATTAGGATAACGTCAGGAGAATGGTGAAATGATTATTGATCCTTGGTGTCTAGAAATATATTAGGATAACGTCAGGAGAATGGTGAAATGATTCTTGATCCTTGGTGTCTAAAAATATATTGGGATAACGTCAGGAGAATGGTGAAATGATTCTTGATCCTTGGTGTCTAGAAATATATTAGGATAACGTCAGGAGAATGGTGAAATGATTCTTGATCCTTGGTGTCTAAAAATATATTGGGATAACGTCAGGAGAATGGTAAAATGATTCTTGATCCTTGGTGTCTAGAAATCTGGCACTCAATCACTGTTACTTTTTTTTTTTTGTAAAAAACCGTTGCTCTACTGAAATTTGGAAATGGAATTTCTTCCAGATCGTGGTTGCGTTTACAAACATTTACTCGTAACTAAACATTGACTAGCTGTAGGTGTAGGCCATAAAAATATTTGTTCCGTGCGGGAATCCAACCCGTGACATGTAGCGCAGTAGCCGAGTGTACAGCCACTGCGCTAACCGTACTGTAGCTGTTGGTGTAGGCTAAAAAAATATTTGTTCTGTACGGGAATCGAACCCGTGACATGTAGCGCAGTAGCCAAGTGCTCAGCCACTGCACTAACCGTGCTGTAGCTGTTGGTGTAGGCTATAAAAATATTTGTTCCGTGCGGGAATTGAACCGGTGACACGCAGCGTACCCGCTAAGTGCTCAGCCACTGCGCTAACCGTACTGTAGCTGTTGGTGTAGGCTATAAAAATATTTGTTCCGTGCGGAAATCGAACCCGTGACATGTAGCGCAGTAGCCAAGTGCTCAGCCACTGCGCTAACCGTGCTGTAGCGGTTGGTGTAGGCTATAAAAATATTTGTTCCGTGCGAGAATTGAACCGGTGACACGCAGCGTACCCACTAAGTGCTCAACCACTGCGCTAACCGTACTGTAGCTGTTGGTGTAGGCTATAAAAATATTTGTTCCGTGCGGGAATCGAACCCGTGACATGTAGTGCAGTAGCCAAGTGCTCAGCCACTGCGTTAACCATGCTGCCACTACACTCATACAGTTGATCCCTTCTTTCTGAAGTAAGTACTTCTTTAAGTCTGACTCTCCCATCATCGTTTTCGCTGATAGACAGTCACGTTTTCATAAACCTCTTGTCTTGGACAGCTATCATGATAGCGATGCAGAGGAGTATTTTGACGTCTAAGTGTCCCGTTGTTAACATCACGGCATCTCGTGACTAAATAATAACAGCCGCTTGGGTCGACCGTTAGGTTAAGCCGTGCTTGCCTAGGTTGGTCTGTGGATGGGTGACCACCCATTACATACCGAGTTTCCCATTCAGGGACTGGGTAGTCAACTTTTTAAAATGTTCATCATCGGTTTTCTCCGTGCCTCGAAAAGCACGTTAAACCGTTGGTCCCGGCTGTCATTTGTAGATCTCTGACAGTCGTTACAGGTAGTCAGAGGCCCAAAATGTCTGACAACCAGTTTTACCAAGGGGTATCGTATTACCCAGTACTAACTGGGTTGTGGAGGTCAGATAGACAGTCGCTCCATGTAAAATACTGGTATTCAGCTGCGTCCGGTAAAACTGCAAGCCGACCCCAACATAGTTGGGAAAAGGCTAGGCAGATGATGATGTTACATTATAACATCACGCCTTTATTCCCGAAGGCTTAGGCAGAGGTGTACCTACCTAACAAATTTACCCACATTTCGCCAGTTATGTACCTATGTAATAGGGGGCGATCATATTGCCATTATCTGGACACAAATCCAGACTCCGTGGCTGCTACTGAGAAACTCCTGATGGAAAAACCCAATAACATTTTGCCCCACCCGGGAAATCGAACCCAGGACCCGATGCTTAGCAGTCGCTTGACCACTAGACCAACGAGGCAGTCGTTTTATATGTGTCGGTAGTACTTAGATTTTTTTTTTTTGAAGTGGCGTCTCGCAGTTCAACCTAGAGAGGTTGTCGTCTGCTTAACCAGAAAATCCTGTGGTAAAGTACTAATGTTTAGTTAGTAACATTTATTTAAATAACCGGCTATGTTCATATCGAGAGTCGGGACACAGGCATAATATGGTTCCGTAGTTCCCATCACAAAATCGATCAGAATATTAATTCTTCACGTAAGCGGCAGAAGTTAACAAAACTAATATTAAATAATATTAATAAAATAGTTGACTTCTAGTGTTCGCAAGGCATTTTGTTTATTTCAATAATATGTTCCCTAGCAATACCACCATATCCCGTTGAATATTCGATTCCCTATCGCTTTTTTCCAACCTATGGTCGCAGACAGCCAACTCGAAGAAGAAAAAATAAAGACTGAATTAGTTCCTACAGAAGTATCCCGACCCAACCGTACCTTGAAGTTAAAAACCGTACCTTTTCAGAAAGCTAACCGTACTTTTTTGGGAAATCATACTGGCAACACTGTGTACCTTGCTTGATTATAGACGTAATAAGAATTAAACGCAGCGTTGCCGGCGCGGAACTTTTGTTCCGAATTCGGAACTTTGAAGCCTTTGGCGGAACTTTTGCGGAACCTCAGCTTTGGCGGAACTTTTCGGAACTTTGGCATATACCAACCAACAAACAAGCGACATTGGAATAACGTTGTCATAATTTTATTACAATTATTACCCATCATCATATTTATCGTAGACTTGGCTTGAAATATCTGAGTCAGCAATTTACATGTACACTACATACACGTGGTATAATTTTAAATACCTAGGTACATTTATTTGTAAAAAATATTATAAAAATGTTGCAATAAATAAATAATAGATACTACTTTTATTACACGTTAATCGTTGATCTGATTATACAAAATGATCTGTGTCCATGTTCCTTCATCGCCCTTTGTGTTCCGGGACCACGGTATCTCTTTCGAACAGTCCCGCAACCCCTGCAGGCATCGGTCCTTACGGACCCCTTTCTTTTTGCTGACTCTCTTTGAGGCACGCGTGGAACACGAACGCGTAGCCCATAGCCCACCGTCCACAGGCCCGCGCCTACGGTGGCCGGGGGCTACGTGGTGGCCCCCGACGCGCGATCCCGCGGATCCTGTGGGTACCTTAAGTGTAAGGCCTCCAGCCAGGGCATGTTAGTACCTTCTTCTTCTTCTTAGTCGTTCACTCTTGACAGAGTGGTCGTGGTCATGAGGGATCGCCCACAACAGCGGTCGCTGCCTTCGCGTCTAGTTTTTGTGCAGCCGATCGAGTTATGGCGCAACGTCGTCTAATCTCGGTGTCACAGCCCCCACAATTGGTGATAGTAGAGGCCAAATAGATGTAGCTGTTGACGACTTCACAGTTGGCAACTGGTGTGGTATCTGGGTTGTTTTCGTGAGCTCTATCCACTATCATCATCTTGGTTTTTTCGCGGTTCAGGGTGAGTCCAAACTTTAGACTAGTGGTTTCGAGAACACCCAACAAATTACTGATATCCTCCTTAGACGACGCCAGGAAGGTTGTATCATCAGCATACCTCAGGTTGGATATCATCCTGCCTCCGACCGACACACCCTTATCCCAGTTATCTAGAACAATCCGCATTATGTATTCGGTGTATATATTGAACAGCAGGGGTGATAGTATACATCCTTGTCTGACCTTGTCTGATGTTAGTACCTACTTAGTCTTAATTGAGTCTTTTCTTGTTCTAATATTATAGTTTGAATAATTATCGTGTATAAAGGGTGTAAGTAGACCCTTAACGAAGTTGAAATGTACTTGTTCTACCCATCATTGCGATTTATTTTTTGTTTCAAACTATACCTGGGAACCTTCTAGTTACGGAGATATTGAGGGTCAAAGTTCTAACTTTTTCACAAGTTTTTTTTTTAAATACAAGTTTTGAATGTTAAAACTTTACTTTAAATACCTCCACGACCCCTGTACTACTCATTGAATTCATCAGCACAATATATTGAGTGCGTTACATTGAGGCTACCGTAAAACGTGATTTTTCACCCAAAAAAAGTCGTTTCCCAGCAATAAATTGTTGCGTAATGTTACTTAGTTTGATGTTCAGAATGCTTGGTTGACAGCTTCGTGATGAGTCTGTTTACACCCTGTGTTTGGGATTGGGGTGAGATAAAGATAAACTAAGATTGAAGATAATCAAGATAACTGTATTATAGTACTTAATACAAATGGGATAACTATTAAAACTAATGAGGTGAAGGAGATGAGATTGAGTCGCGCCCGATATGCTGTCCGAGACGTACTGACTGTTTTTACATAAAATATTGAAGGCATGGAGCGCGGTGTCACGATTACGCTGACATGTTCATTATTGTTCGGTGATTGACCCGAACATGCTCCCGAGGGAGAAAAGATGAGGTTAGTAAGGAGGTATAGTTAAATGGGTCATGAAATTAATATTAACAAGGTGAAAACAATGTTCAACTTATATTAAAATAGAAATGTAGGGTTAGTAATGTTAAAAGATGAGATGAGAGTAACATTACAAATTAAACAGAATCGCTACAGTGCAAATCAGGAAGAGAAAACACGCGAAAGATCGGTGAAGAACCTCTATCTTCCTTTTTTTGTAAGCACTCACTCGATAGCGCTAGTCGCTTAGGATCACTTTTCACTGATTTACTACTAGATTGCCCATTTTCCCTAATTTCACTACACTCAATCACAACACTTTCTGTAACGGTGTGTCGAGGTGGCAACGCAGTCGCCGCCGCTGCTGTCGTCGACCGCTCTACTGTAGAAGTGGAGCGTTTTCCCTTACGTTGCCTTTTCCACCAACGTTTAAAACAGTAAGCTGCCACCAAAAGCAAGATTCCCGATATGATGGAATATATAGCCGTATATTGGTGGATGTCGTGGTAGGAGATATTGGTGCTCAAAGGTTCACTGTGTTTCATGATCTCAAGACTTCTCTTAATAGCTTCAAATTGCCTGAGGTTCTCTGAGTTATTGGGATTAAGCTCATATGAGATTTCTGGCATCGTGATATTTATTAAATGATTGATTGGTGATATTTCTGGCGAGATAATCTTTGTCGTCGTGCTAATCTTACTAGACAATCTTTTGTTTGAATACACTATAAAATCTTCTGTTTTTATTAAACAGCTTTCCCCAACACGCAACAGACCAGCACCTGATAACCTAACTGCCTTAACTTGATTTTCACACAGAAGTTTGACGTTGCATTCATTACAGCATAAATAATAATATTTGTTTTCCGATGTTAGCTCTCTCCAGTCATTCTTGCACGAGGTAGTTTTAGTTTTACAAGTTCTTGTGCCTGGGATAGTCTCACAAAGGCTATGATCATCTTTCATGTGGTGAATAGGCCTTCTGATATGACACAGAATAGTCACAGGGTTTTGTAATACGCATGACTGTAGATCCGTGTCTGTGATAGTTAAAAACGAATCTTTTCTCATGTTGATGGCTGCTAACTCAGAGATAGTTTCGATCTTCATCATCATGTTATCTTTCACAATGCGTGGAACCGGGATAAGATTAAATACCTCATACAGATCCCTTTCAATCAGGGGTATTTTTATTTCTATAATTAGGTATTTGCCCGAGTATTTGGCTCTTACTTTGAGCAAGCCGTAAAGATCTTTAAGATTAAAGTTGTCGACAGGAACTACCAAGTCTCCAGATATTTGTGCTGATATTATGCTTAGCTCTGATCTGAGTTGCTTCGGGGATATCAAATGAAAATCTAATTTTCCACTATAAATATCAGTTACTGTATCCAAAATAGAGTCCTGGATTCGTCGAAGGGTATACATCAAGTTGTTGGCAGTGAAAGCCGAGGTTATGAAGTCTGTGATGAGAGTTATGTTTTGCACTTGCTGAGAGAGATTTTTATAAGAATCTTGGAGATAATTAAGCTTTTGGTTTATTATTTTGTGGTGTTTGTTTATAGTATTCTCCATCCTTTTCATGAGATTAAATTCAGCTTCTACGACCGACGTTTGGTTTTTCCAGAGGTTGTATAAATGGTTTTCATTATGCTTTAGAAGGTCAATATCCTTCTCATATTTTTCTGCAAATCGTTGGTCCAACACTCCGAATAAACTATTTGCAACGTAACCTACTCCGTCTATCAAGCTGCGTCGCCGACGCTTCTTATTAGTCATATACGAGTCATTTATCATAACAATGTTATCGTAATGTTTAATTTCTTCGAACTCGTGCTCGAGTTGTAACATGACGCCGTCGCAAGGTGTTTGTGTTCTAATCGTAGAGCATAAGGTTTCAAGGTACTTGATATACTTTAATAATGCCGCCGTTCCTTCTTGATAAGGTTTTGTGTCATAATAGACTATTAACCGCCAATCATCTCTAACTAAATGCATATTCGATATTTTATCGAAGTAGACACTATTATTTGTCAGCAGGGTGGAGTTGTAGGATGCTTGAGCGGTGTTTGTTAGTGCCAGCAAGAATAATGTCAAAGATAAAACCATAGCTGAGAATGAGATGGGACGTTTTTTCTTCGCCCCTGGCGATTTATTGTCAATTTTAGGGGCACTTGGCTCTTGATCATTTTTATTTGTTGGCAGTAGGGACAGTTTTACAACTGGGCGTTTTAAGGGCCCGTTTTTAGTTTTAAGTGTGACAACTCTTACGTGTCCGTCACTTCCAGGATGCAGCGCTACTACGCGACCTAGACTCCATTTTCCTGGTGGAAGGTTATCGTCCTTTATAATAACGATATCATTAAGATTAAGATCCTTTTGACGCTGTCGCCATTTGGACCTCGTAGAAAGCTGTGAGAGGTAGTCAGTCTTCCACTTATTCCAAATATCTTGATAGATTTTTTGCGTCAAGTGCCACCGTGTTCTGAGATCATGTTCTGTTTCGAAAATCGTTAAGTTCGGGCCGCTTGCTAAGAAGTGAGCCGGGGTCAAGAAGTCCAGATCCTCTGGATCTTCTGTCAGGGGGCACAGTGGTCTGGAGTTCAAACAAGCCTCGAGTTGGGATAGTAGGGTATTATATTCCTCGTAGGTTAATTTTTGCTCTCCCACAACACGCTTCAAATGATGTTTTAGGCTCTTCACTGCAGCTTCCCAGAGTCCACCAGCAGATGGCCACGATGGGGCGTTAAAATGCCACTCAATATTCATTTCAGAGATTGTCGATGTTACTTCTTGGTCAGACAAAATGTGGGAGATTTCGGCAAACTCTTGTTTTAAAATTTTGTTGGCTCCTATGAAGTTGGTTCCCTGATCACTGTAGATGTGCCCAGGAACTCCTCTTCTAGCGGACATTCGTCGAAGCGCGGCAATAAATGCTGACGCTGTGAGATCTGAGACGATTTCTAAATGTATGGCTTTAGTTACCATACAAACAAAAACTGCGACATATCCTTTACAGGTTTTAATGCCACGACCTTTGTTTGCCTTAATAAGGATGTGTCCGGTATAATCTATTCCAGTGTGGTAAAAAGGTCGGTTAGGAATCAATCGTGCTGGAGGTAGGTCACCCATGATTTGATGTTGTGGTATGGGATTATTTCTTTTACATTTGACACACATTCTTAATCGTTTCTTTGTGACTCGGTTTCCTCCAAGAATCCAGTATTTTTGTCTTATAAATCCAGTAGTCATTTTGACTCCACCGTGAAATACAAGTTCGTGGGATTCATTTATGATAAGGTCAGCTAATTTCGATTGATTCGGGATTATGATGGGATGCTTCATTTCGGGATCAAGATTCGAATGTTTAAGTCTGCCACCGACACGGAGGATTTGATTAGTGTCTAGTATGGGATTGAGATTAAGAATTTGGCTTTTCTTATTCAGTGGTTCATTATTTTTTAGCCTCGATATTTCTTCGTCGAAATATTCGTTTTGAACGTGCTTAATTAACATTTCTCTTGCTGCCTTTATATTTTGCAGAGTAAGAAAACATGTGCGTTTTTTCTTGTAAACAACAATGTCGATGAACTTGTTTATGTAGGCTAATATTCGAGTAACTTTCCTTAACGTGCTGTGTTTTGCTAATAGTTGATTAATTATTAAATTTTCGGGATTAACAATGACCGTATTTACTTCCTTGTTTTTTCTGAGTTCTTCTGTAGTAATACTCGTATAAATAGGCATCTTGTGAGATTCTTTAGGCTTATATTGTGGTAACCAGTCGGGCCCTTGCCACCACAGCGAGAAATTGGCTAATTGAGCAGCAGGTAAACTGTGGCTTGCGCAATCTGCGGGGTTTTCTTTGAATTTTACGTAACTCCATTTATCTTTCGGGATTATTTCAGTAATAATCCTTACTCGATTCGCAACAAAAGGTTTCCATTTCTCCGGTTCGCCACTTAACCAACCTAGAACGGCCATTGAATCAATCCAACCATAAACATGCACCTTGTAACTCGATAGGGATAAGATGATTTTTCGCATAAGTTTTGATAACAAGAGAGCGCCGCAGAGTTCCAACCGCGGGATCGATTGTGGTTTTTTCAGCGGTATTACCTTTGATTTCCCTGCAATAAGGGTCACGTGGGTTTCATTTTCTCTCTGTACTTTACAATAGACGACGCAAGCGTATGCTTTTGTGCTTGCGTCGCAAAAGCCATGGAGTTCGATGATATCTTTTTCTTGAGTTTGAATCCAACGTGGTATTTTGAATTGACATATATGAGATAGATCGGCTTTAGTAGTATTCCACTCTAACGCGATTTCTTGAGGAACAGGGTGATCCCAACCCATGTCTGATTTCCATATTTCTTGGAACAAGATCTTAAGTTTTATTGTGACTGGTGCTAGCCAGCCCAAAGGGTCAAAAATTTTAGATATTTGAGATAAGAATTGTCTTTTTGTAAGGATGTCTTGAGAGGTAAATTCAATAGGATGGAAGATAAATTGATCATTTTTGGGTTCCCACCGAAGACCTAAAGTTTTGGTTGACTCCGGTTGCTTAAAGTCAAAGTCTTCCTGTTGAGGTGCATCAGAACTATCTATTATTTCTGGCAAGTTTGATCGCCATTTTCTAAGATTAAACCCGCCAGATTTGAGAAGGTTGATCATCTCTTCCTTAAGCTGTTTAGCTGCTCTCTCTGAATGTTCACCATGCATAAGATCGTCCATGTAAAACGAGTGTTCTAAGATGTCAGGAGCGCAACTTTGGGGATAATTTTTCCTTTCATCGATGGCCAGTTGCTTCAGAGTCATCATGGCCAAAAAAGGTGCGGCTTTTGTGCCATAGGTAACAGTCGCTAGCTGGTACTCTTTTAAGGGTTGGGATTGATGGTTCCGCCAGATAATTTTCTGAAATTTCTGGTCATCGGGATGTAGCCAGATTTTGCGAAACATTTTTTCGATATCTGCTGTAAAAGCGTATCTAAATTGTCTCCATTTTAAGATAAGGCTCTGAAGGTCTTGTTGTAAATTGGGTCCTCGGCACATAAGATCATTGAGGCTGTATCCACTCGAGGTTTTTGCCGAGGCATTAAAGACAACTCGCAATTTGGTTGTTGATGACTCAGATCGTTGGACGCAATGGTGCGATAAGTAGCAGGCCGGCTGTACGTGTGACGCAACGGGTGTCATATGTCCGAGCTCTAGGTATTCAGAAATAAACGTTTTATAGTCACGCGCCAGTACGGGTTGCTTACTTAATTTCCGCTCTATTTGGAAAAATTGAGCAATCGATTTTGTTTTCGACTCGCCTATGTTTTTCTCAAAATTTTCTTTGAAGGGTATTTTAACGACGTAGCTTCCGTCTTCTCGTCTGGAGGTTGAAGATTGGTAAAACTCGATGCATTTTTGATCTTCTTCTGATATCGCTGGAGATTCGTGTATGTCCTCCACTTCCCAAAATTGTTGTACCTCTTCGATATTATTTAGGATCACATTGCAATGGTATGTTTTGTAGTTGCCGCTTAAGACCCATCCCAACTGGGTTTGTTGGGCAATGGGCAACATACCTTCTGACCGACAGATACCGTCCATAAGGATAGTGGAATAGATATCTGCCCCAAATAAGATATCAATAGGCCTACTTTTGTAAAATTCGGGATCTGCTAGAGTTATTTGGTTAAGAGTAGGCCAGTCTGGCTTAGGTAAGGTACAGCTGGGTAAGTTATTTATGAGTCTATTCATTATATACACGTCCGTTTCAAAGGTAAAATCGCTAAGCAACGACGAACATTTGATGGTAATCATGCCCTTACAGTTGTTTTCCTTGTTTCCTATTCCAGAGATATAACCTTTACATTTTCGTCGCGGTAATCTTAACAACTGAGCTGCGCTTTCCCTAATAATGGATGTCTGTGACCCTTGATCTAAAAGAACTCTCATTTTTTTATGAGATCCATCCGCTGCTTGTACGTTAATTATTGCTGTGGCTAGCAATATTTCTGAGGGTTCTTTAAGAAGCGATGCAACTGTATTACTTTCATGCTGCTGAGATGGCGATTTCATAATCGTGGCTGCATTTGTGTCAGATCGACGTGACGTAAAACATTCATGCAAAATGGTATTGTGTTCTTTATTGCATTCTTTGCATCTTATTTCGGAAAGGCATTTTTTACCTTCGTGATAATGTAAACAGTTAATGCAAAGGTTCAAGTTAGCAACAGCATTTTTACGTTCATTAGGTTGCAATTCCAATAATTTTTGACATGCATGAATTCGATGATCGTCGGAGTTGCAAATAGGGCATTGCTTACGATGGTTAATTTTGCGTTTGGACTTTGACGATTGCGACACTTGATTTGTTGAATAATTCGTTTTAGGATTGTTATAATTTCGTTTATAATTGGAACCTTTAGAAAATGATGGTTTGTTATTGATGTTGGATTGAGATGGGGATGATTTCTGCGTAGAATTTTCAAGCTTCTTACGTGAAGTTTCCAGCATCATAAACTTAGTTTCCAAAAAATTAAGGAAATCTTCCAAGACGGGTAACTCTCGCGGAGATTTTAAGGCTTGTAGATAATCCTCGTATGTATCCGAGTCCAATTTTTGAGACAATATACATACCAGGAAAGGGTCCCAGGAAGACACATCGACTCCCAGATTCTTGATAGCATTCACGCTCTCGTACGTAGTGTCGTGAATGCGTTTTATATGATTTGATGATTGTTGCTGGTTTGCAGGGATATTCATGAGATTGTTAAGATAAGAAGTGAAGATCAGTCGTTTATTATTATAACGATGGTTCAGGATGTTCCAGCATACAGGATAATTGTCGGAGCTTATTTGGAGATGTTGGATAAATTTTTCGGGTTCACCTATGATTTTACTCTTTAAGAACTGCATCTTTTGTGCATTCGACAAAGAGGGGTTATTGTGCACTGCTTCGGTAAAAAGATCTTTGAACGAAATCCACTTATTGTAGTTTCCCTCAAAGGTGTTTATCTCCATTTTAGGGGTTGATTTTTCAATATGAGCAACGGACCACATTTTCTTATTGACGTCTTTCTTGATTTTGTTATAATAATTCTCATAATGAGTAAATTGCTCTTCATACTCGGGGTTTGATCCGCCATACTCGTTGTCCAGCTCCCAATGAAGCGAGTCGATAGCTGCCCAACGATATTGTATAGTCTTCAGGATGTCTTCAAACTCCCATTTGTCCGTGATGAGATCAAGGTTGATATTGGAAGATGTTCTCAAGAAAGCTTTAAAATTGGTAGCTTGCTTTTTAAAGAGACCTTCAGCTTTACTTTCTTCTGTAGTAGAGGTTTTAGCAGTAGCGTGAGATGCGAGGTTGGAGGTTTGTGCTTCCGCAGTAGGTTGGAAAGTAGGAGGTTTCAATACAGGGGTTTGCGGTCTGTTTGCGAGAGGGTTATAGCTTTGAATAGTAGTTTTAATGTTGTTATATTTTTCCTTCATTTGATCGTATTGATTAGTACTGAAATATGTATGAGATTGATCACCAAAAGATATCAACGTCATATGATTATTATGGAACTCTGTAAAGTATTGTTTCAAGGTAGCTAATCGACGACGTAGGTAGTCTGAGGTCTTGCGCTCTGCACCATCCTTCTTGAAATTGGTGAAGAGCTTGTCTACGGCTTCGATTAGTTGTTGTTGGGTTGATAGAATGTCATCCATGTTCGACATTTTAAAGGTAAAAAAGAGACCTTACTTGTATTGTAGGCTTCTTTGAGATCAAATGTCCTTGCGATGGCTGCAAGAACAAACCTGGAGTAACAGCGCGAAGAGATGACGCGATGCTTTCGTAAAACCAGGCTCAAACAGGATCAGCAGGATGACTGTTTACCAGGGTCTGGTAATAAGTTCCAAGCGAGACACTCACACAGTTCAGGTAGTAGACACACGCGTGATGGTCCCGCTCCGATGGCTCGAAGGACCAATGCTTGGGATTGGGGTGAGATAAAGATAAACTAAGATTGAAGATAATCAAGATAACTGTATTATAGTACTTAATACAAATGGGATAACTATTAAAACTAATGAGGTGAAGGAGATGAGATTGAGTCGCGCCCGATATGCTGTCCGAGACGTACTGACTGTTTTTACATAAAATATTGAAGGCATGGAGCGCGGTGTCACGATTACGCTGACATGTTCATTATTGTTCGGTGATTGACCCGAACACCCTGTATACCTTAATAATATCTATATTTGCGAGCAAGCTCTTGACAAAGCTAACATATTAGCATTTTTGTCGATACTTTTTTCGCGATTTCAGAGTTACATTTTCTCTCTTTTTAAAAATGTTTACATTCTAATCACAGCCTGAACCCGCCAAAGTACCTTTAACTTACGACTGCATTTTGGCATTGATTGTCATTGAAATAGGAGTGCATCTACAATAGATGACACCATAAATCAATAATTCCAAGACACCTATCTCTAAAAAAACACTTTTTTCGGCCTGAAAACGTGATTTATTTTCAAGTATTAGCCAAATTTAGTTGATTTGAAATCAACAAATAGTTGAGTCATTGAGTTGAATAAACAGTGACGTCAGTTGGCTATTGCTATACAACATCTATGAGAGAACCGCGTTTTGACAGCTCTTAAAAAGTATTTCAATTGATTGGTGTGTCATCTACCCCATTCAAACCCAAACTCAAACTATTTATTTCAATTAGACCATTACGGCACTTTTGAATGTCAAAAATATAAAAAAAAAACAAAGCTAATACAGTCCCAGTCACAAGACATAATAACTTGAGAAAGTACTGTAGTTGCCCATTCCCTAGCGTAGATCTGTATGGAGAAGAACGGGCAAGAAACTCCTCATTTGAACATTGTACGGTCGAACAAGCTATTTAATTTACAGTTTAACCCACAGATTACACTGTAAAATGTTGACCAAATAGATTGTTCGACCGTACGTAATATGGGAATTGGCATTCAGGTTTCATCCCATTAATCGTTTAAATCGTCAATCTCGCCTTTACAGCTTTTGGAATAAAAGAGTTTTCTTTTCAGTTTGGGTTAGTATTGTAGAGATATACCTTGTAGTCTTGTAGCTAATCATTATTCTTATTTATTTATTTAACGGTTTAGGTACACACAGATACTGAATACAGAAAAGAAGAAAGGAATGGAAAAATAGGTACAAAGGTGATGCTTATTTCTAAAGAAATCTCTTCCAGCATACCTGCGAAAGGAGAGAAGATACAAAGAGATGTAGACATAGGCCATAGTCTTCTGCCCATATACTAATTTATTTGGGGTCGTCCTAAATATTGTCTTCTTCTTCCATACTTCTCTATTACTCTACATCCCAGGCACATCTTTTCTTATCAATCTTAACATGCAACGACGTATGCCACATTAGGCACCCGCTTTCAGGGCACCTGAGATATTCCATATACGGCACCTATTAATCGTTTCTCTGGTCTTCCTGTGCCCATATACCCATCCACATTTATACTCAATATTTTCATCACGATATTTTGCTTGCAGTTAATTTATAAAGTTTAACATCATCAATTCAGCCGAAAGACGTTCACTGCTGGACATAGGCCTTCCCCCAAGTGTCGCCACATTGAGCGGTCCTGTGCGACTCGCATCCCGCAACCTTCACCAGGTTATCGGCGCAACTAGTGGGAGGCCTTCCAACGCAAACGTCTTCCGGTTCGCGGTCGCCACTCTAGAACTTTTCGGCCCCCTCGGCCATCCGTTCTGCATAAGTTAACCTAACGTTTGCTTAATCTATAGCCTATAGAATATGCAAACATACTTTCGATTGGTATGGAATTTGTCTATTAATAACCAAATTAGTCAAATGTTTAAAAAATAATAATTTATAAATTGTTAATTAATCATATTCTGGACTGAATTTTGTTTGTCAACCCATTTGCAATATAATTATTGACATATTTAATTTAATAATTATAAAATACTTTTTATCCATTAACCAGCTCGGTAAAGGTCGTTCTTTAAGGAATCTCAGACTATAATAATAAACTTCGTAGTGATCGTTTGATAGATATGTATTCGTTGTAAGAACAAATCGTATCTCTTTTGTCTTTCCTAAATCTATCAGCCATCAATTTATAATGCAAGCCACATAGGCATCTCGGAGCTCGTGGCTTAAAAATAATAGCCGCTCGGGACGATCTTCACTCGGTTCGTCCGTGAATGGCAGACCACCCATTACATACCACGTTAAGGGTGACCCGTCAGTTCACCAAAAATTATTTCAAAATCTTTTACTTGACAAGCAACCATTGGAAAAAACATTATTTGTTATTTCATCTTTATACAACAAGAAGTTTACCAAATAATTCACTTAGCAAATTAATTATCCGATAAACTTTCATTTTAACGTATTATTTGACAAACAATTCATTATTTTTTCATTTTATCTTATAAAAATCACTTGGAATAAAAACATTACACATATTAATTGTGACATTTCTAAGAAAACAGGGAAAGTTAACAAATTAACGAATTTTGTTTTCTATAAGCACAAATTTAGTGACAGAAATGAATCGCTGCAAAACCGACTCCACGTAGTCTTTTATGCCCTACCCCTAGAGTGTAATTTAAATCCGCGTAGGCGCGGAGGGGCGAGGTGGCCTGCGAGCTGAGGAGCTGGTGGCTTCAACGCTCGCCGCCACGGCTGAGGCTGCAGCAAGCCGAAGCTGCGGTGGTGAGCGTTAAAACCCTCTGAGACGATAAGCTCGCGTGGGACCGCCGGAGCTGTGACAGAAACCATGCCTGCTGCATGCTGGCATGCTTGCTGCTTGCTTGCTGCATGCTTGCTGGTTGCTTCCTGCATGCTTACTGCTTGCTTGCTCCATGCTTGCTGCACACTTGCTGCTTGCTTGTTGCATGCTTACTGCTTGCTTGCGGCATGCTTGCTGCACACTTGCTGCTTGCTTGCTGCGTGCATGGAATTGCATGCTTGATTGCATGTTGTGAAAAACCTATGCATTTACTAAACTTTTCCTTAAAAAAGAGTAATAAAAAAAAATACTAGCCTGTAAATTATTTTGTAGAAACGTGATTTATCCAAATGTATTTAAATTAGAAATGAAAAATGTATAAATGATTAAATATCATCTGATGCATTCGACAAAAAAAGTGTTTTCCAAATAAATGTATGTGAAACGTGTGTTTTTTAAAATTAAACAATTGCAGAAGGAGTTGTTTGCGAAATAAATAGTATACGAAACGTTGGTTGTAAAATGAATATTTGTCAATGGAGTTTTGGTGAAACTTTATTGAACCACATTTGGGAAAAAGCTAGGCAGATGACGACATGCCTCTCGGAAGCTGCACAGCGAAGGATACAAATAGAAATCATCATTTACACAGGTTCAGGGGATCACAGGGGATGTTACAAAAAGTTCATAAGGTACACTGTATTACAACCATGCTAGGTGTGCAAATATGTTAGGAACATTAGGTTAGCAACATTACATTAGATTAGAATTTATAGAGATATAGATACACAATACAATACACACAATAAATAATCAATACAATATACACACATAATAAAATTTTAATTAGTAATTTATAAGTAATAATAATGTCGTGCAAATTAATGTCTTAGGTCATAGTAATCATATTATCCATCATAAAAGTATTGAACAAATAAATTCTATAATTAAAATACAATTTATTTTTCTTCTAGATAGTCTTTTACATTGTAATAATGGGGTGTTATGACATCGTAGCATCCTGTCCTTAACATTCCGCATCGAGTCTGTTCTTCTACCCACATTTTAGATCGTCAGTCAATTTAACCGATGGGCGCACCACTGATCCACTCCAGGGTTCGTTTACGACTAACTCTGAGTCACTTCAGGGTTCGTTTACGACTAACTTCAGTTTGTTACCCAGCTTACTTAGTTAGTCTAGGTTTCGTTTACGACTAACTTTGGTTGTTTACCCAGCTTACTGATTCACTCCAGGTTTGGTTTGCGACTAACTTTAGTTTGTTACCCAGATTACTGATTCACTCCAGGGTTCGTTTACGACTAATTTTAGTTTGTTACCTACCCAGCTTACTGAGTCAGTCTAGGGTTCATTTACGACTAACTTTAATTTGTTACCCAGCTGATTCACTCCAGGGTTCGTTTACGACTAACTTTAATTTGTTACTCAGCTTACTGATTCACTCTAGGGTTCGTTTACGACTATCTTTAGTTTGTTACCCAGCTTACTGATTCACTCCAGGATTCGTTTACGACTAACTTTAGTTTGTTACCCAGCTCACTAACTCACCCTAGGGTTCGTTTACGACTAACTTTAGTTTGTTATCCAGCTTACTGATTCACTAACTGTTCATTACACGGTGGTCCCGCAAAACCTCAACATAAGATAAATCTACTCGTCGTTACCGCAAAAAGGTGTCCCAACTATTTTTCTCCAAATATGTGGGGGCCCAGCCTGATGTCGCCGAATACCAGTATTTCACACAAACCGACCGTCTATGACTGCCACCACCCAGTTTTCCCAGTTACTGAGTAGTCTGATGCCCGTTAGTAGGACTGTATAGTCGTTGACCAGGCCAATTTTAAAATTAAAATAAAAAAACAAAAGTATAATAAAAAAAACATAGTTTTATTTTTGATTTCAACAACAAATATGTACATTAACAACACAACTTAAATCTAAAACAATCAAAAGGTCCGTAAGGCGAGAGTCATGAACACTATCATGGGCAACGAAATGGCTGCCAAAGTAGCGCTTCCCCTGGCTGCCTGAATGATCCGATCGGAATTTTCTGTACCCCAAGCCATGTTGCTGCGAGCCGAATTGATAGCATTGATGGCAGAAGAGAACTGTGGTATGTTTGGCTGTGATGTCCGTAGCCAAAGCTCGTACTGTAAGGAAGAAATAAGAGACAGTGAAAAACCACATAAAAGCATGCCGTTTTCCCTCGTGTATTAAATTGTAATGAGTCGGAGAGTGAGTAACGGTGGCTCCTGAGTTGAAAAAAATGGGGGGGGACCCATAAATCACTTTATTTTAAGCTTTATAGTCTCACTGCTGAACAAAGATCTCCCCTAAACATTTCCACTTCTCCATGTGCCTGGCTATCTCCAGTCAGTCTCCCACAAGTGCTTCTAGGTCATCACGGCAGACCTTACTTGTGGTATTACATATTCGGCCTCTGAGCTTAATATCTACCGCTCTTTACCCTACTAACCTACCGCCCTTTGGCGAACCTTTAGTTTGGGCTTTTGTGACTCGGTCAGGGGAGTTCTCACACAGAATTTCGTGAGGAATCCAGCTTGTTCTGGGACCAAAATATCTAAGATAAAATAAGAATTACACTCCTCACTGAGAGGAAGTCTATGTTCCATAATTATCTACATCTATGTGTAATAGGAATATTTTGGTTTGATTATTGCTACCTTACAAAAAAGGTTTTTCAGGCATGCTGCTCAGAGAAATAGTAATAAATAAATAAATTATTAATATTATTTTAATTAAAATGTTTGATTATTATATAATTTTCTTAAGTTAAAATTTTAAACCAACATTACTAATGAAAACAATAATATACAGTCACATTCGTAATCTTACGTATCTATGATAAATTGGTAATATTTTTAATCTGTGGTAATATCCTGATTGCCCTTCGCGATAACGATTCTAAACCGGAATAATAATAATGAGATCATAAAAATAGGTAATATTGGACTTTATCTATAGAATACTAGCTATAGATAATGATATTTTATCTGTTAAGAATCGTATCAAAAGTTAGTTTACCTAATCTTTGAACAATTGATTAAATTAGTAGTCTATAAAAATGCTTAGGTAGTTATTTGATAAATTAATTTTCAGTTTTCCTTTTTCAAGCGATTACATCAAAGCAAACATGAAACTGTTTTTCATATCATCACAGTGCTTTGCAATAAGAATTATTGAAAATAACATGTCTGCAGGATGTCATAATATAGCTTTGGACCCGAATATCGCAAGACTTGAGCCCTGAAACAGCTAGACGGGGTCGCGGCAGACCGGGGAGATGGTGGCGGGACGTCTTGGATGGCTTCCTCGCGAATTGACGAGAAGAAGTGAGAAGTGGAAGGAATGGGGGCAGGCCAAACCAGTGGCCCAGTGGTGGTGGCCTGACTTACGAACTGCTAGCGCATTTCTTTGCGTAATTTATTTCATCACCACTGCTCTCATAAATGTGAAGGAAAACATCGTGAGGAAACCGGCATGTCCTAGAACTAAAATTTGAAGACATGTGACATCTACCAATCCGCACTGGGCCCGCGTGGTGTATTATAGCCCATTATCTCTTATAGAGAGAAGTCCTGTGTCCCAACAGTGGAAACATTAATAGGCTGATGATGATGATGAATAAAAAAATCTTTACATTTTCGCATTGCTACCAGACGAAATACTAGTTCGTTATGATTATTATCAAACATCACAGAAAGATCACTTCTTCATAAGCACAAAAACAAAAAATATAACATCATATTATTGCGCCTGTAATCACCGTAGCTTTTCTAGTTAAAATCCTATGTAATAGGAGGCGACCTTATTGTCACGAACCTGGGGCCCTACTCTCTAACGCTTCGTCCATACATTCGAATCTATCCGTCACTCTCGCGCACGTCTGCAGATGAGTGCGAGTGAGAGAGACGGATAGATCCGAATATACGGACGAAGCGTTAGGGAGAAGGGCCTCTGACTCAAATCCTGATTCAGGCGTTTCTTACACTCAGTCTGAAGACATCTACCAACATACCAACATCCACTGGGACCGTATGGTTGATTACTTAGCAAGAGGAGGCCTTTGTTCCAGCAGTGGACCTGGACACTATTCAATGTCTTTGGCTACAGGTTACCGATATTTCGAATGGCTCTTTATGCAAATTTTACGAGAATATTTATTTAATAATTTAATAGCCTCGTTGTTCAGTAATATCATTTGCACGTCTATAAGTATCTTACATTCAAAGCTATTAGCATTTCATTGAAATTGAATATGTTCAATGAAATGCTAATATCTTTGAATGTAAGAGACTTATAGACGTGCAAGCGACAATGGCTGCCATTCATGGGGTATGGGGTAGGCGTATTTAAAAGCATGTAATTGTCGATAGAAATGAGTAAATAAAAACCTTAAAGTAACCGGTAGACAAACACATTGTATAGACTGATTAGACTCATGCTTGCACTTACGTCAACCAAGCCTGGCTCATCCAAGTACGAAGCTATGTTAGACAGCGCGCTGTGCACAGGTCGAGGAGGAGCGTCTTCAACGTACCTGAATTAGGAATAATAATGGCATTACAAATGGGAACCTAGTGAGCAGAAGTGGACTCTAAAGAAAGAAAGAAAAAGCGTTTATTAGCCCGCACAGGACAAAACACAAATTAAAATGGTAAAATTAACAGTACAACTAATAAAATAAAATAAATTAAACAAAGAGAAAAAAAAAACAAACATGAAATGAAATTGGTCCTGTACGAGGCCAAAAGGCCCCATCTCAGCATGGTGCTGAACAACTCTCCAACAAGCCTCTCCCATGATGGAAGGAATTTTCCGTAATCTCTACGCTTGGCAGGCGGATTGGAGATCGCAGTGATGAAAGATTAACAGAAAACGGTGCTGCCCATTCTCTGGTCTACGGAGGCAAAGGTGTTATGCCTCAGACATTAGTCGCCTTATACGACACCCGTGAGTGTAATGGGTTGGTTCTATTCTACTCTGCCGGATACCACACGGCTAAGAAGTGCGGCTCGAAGTGGACTCATTATGTACCATCTACAAGAAGACTGTAATTATTCTTAATTTAGTTTAGTTTAGTTTAGTTTTTTTATTGATAATTGGTAAGAATTACAGGTCAGATTTGAACAAAAATGTAAAATAAAAGTAAAAACACAAATCACTATAAGTCATTAAAAACAGCATCAGAAAAATTAAAATAAATAAAAGTTCAATTCAAATTATCATAAATTAAACAAAAACACGCAATAAACAGAAAATATAAACATACACATACTAATCTCGTCAAATTACTTAAAACCATTCCTTTAGGTCATATAACGCCTGGTCGGTTAGCCAGCCTTTGAGTTTAGCTTTAAAAGCATTGTCAGATGTCGCGCTCACGATATTATCCGGTAACCGGTTGTATACCGATGGACCCATAACGTGAATTAACTTTCCAGATAAATATATATAATCGGGGACAAATATTTTTTCGTTAATAGTGGAGGTACAAATAGTGTAGACCCATGAAAATGTGACATTTGGGAAGAACCCAATAACCACTACACCAACCAGTATTTAGATTTAAAGGATTTTCAAGACCTTAGCAAACATCATTATCATAACATTACGCTTGTCATCCCTGAAGGAATAGGCAGAGATGTAGTAGGACACACATATTTCGGTAGTTATGTCCGATGTAATAGGGGACGAGCCTATTGCCATCAACCGGGCACAAATCCAGAAACCGTGATTGCTACTGAGATATTCCTGATGGAAAAACCCAATAACACTTTGCCCGACCTGGGAATCGAACCCAGGACCGCTCAGCAGTCGTGCTTCCGACCACGAGACCAACGAGGCAATCTTAATAAACATGCTACAGAATTACCGGTTTTCACTAACTGCGCTTTCGAGTTTTCGACCTCAGCTTAGAGCCGTAAGTTGCTATTTCAATAGCACGCTTTTATTTAATAGATTCGCAATGTTTATAAAGTACTTTAAGGGCCAAACGACAGTAATTTTTTGAGTCGCGTGATTTCGCTTTTATCACATATTTTACGTCGTCACGACGTCAAATGCGCCCAACTGTGGATGAAACCGAAATTACGCAACTCAAATAATTACGCTCGTTTAGCCTCACCCAAGGGGCCGCCTCCACCAGCGAGACAATCGCGGCGATATTATCGTCCTTGCCACGTTTTTGGAGGCAGCCCCTAAATGTCGTATTTCTGCATAAATTCTAGAACACACAAAGACTTACTCTCTTCTGATTGCATCGATGTTGTTTTTAACAAACTCCACGACGGTTTTAACGTTCTCCTTGTTACCGAGCAGAGCATAGTTGAAGGAGTTGAGCTTGTCGTGAGACCTTACTTCTTTCTTAAGTGTCAGCTCTAAGTATCTAGAACAGAGAACAAATAGAACACAATGTTAATTTGGTAGTTTTGGTACTCACTCCTTGTAACAAAAATAGTACAGTGCAGCAGTGCAGTGTAGTAAAGTGCAGCTGAAGCGGCATTCGGTTAGTTTATAGCGGCATTACAAAAAGTACTACAGGCTACATAGAACAAAAGTACTACAGCGCCATCTATGACACAGATGATGAACTAACTGGGAAACACGTCAGAATTTCTACATCGCGCACGTAAAGTTATCCGCGACTTAAGACTAAATAGAAGAACCCGACATCAACTGTCGGGCAGTGCCCCACCAGACATTAACACTCGTGTGGTCGGAGGATCCTCCCTTTTCTAAGGGGGATGAAGAGCTATACACCCTGTTCTCCAAAAGTTTTCCTAGGGATAAGGCTGACATTAAAGAGTAGATAACCATTTTTAAGTCAACTTTTATACATCTATCATCATCATACGAGGAGGTCATCATCATCATCATCATTTCAGCCGAAAAACGTCCGCTGCTGGATATAGGCCTCCCAAAACGTGGCGATTTTGCCATAATCGCCACGCTTGGTAGGCGGGTTGGCGATCGCAGTACGGTTGTTAAAAAAACACAGAGAACGCTGCTGCCCATACTGCGAGGAGGTGCTCGTGACTAAATAATTAAAGCCACTCGGGGCGATCTTCAGTTTAAGCCGCGCTTGCCTAGGTTGATCTGTAGATGGGTGACACCTCCCCAGGTAAAACACTAGAGAGTGATGACGGGTTAACCTTTTGTTCCCTTTGTCTTCTATATCCTCCTATCCAGTTTGCGAAAGACATAGCCATAAAATCATACGTCATAGTAGGTATGTTCAAGTGTAACTTCAGTAGATGTAATTACTAGGGCCTATAATATTAGACATGCGTTTCTAGTTTAAGCTTTAATATTGTCCTGTTTTGTAATATTTCCTGTTTTTATAAGTGAAGACTTGTTTGAATTGGCTGTCCGTTTCACTTACTATTTTTATTCTGTTTTGTTTAGCTGTAAGTCTCCCATAGTTCTTAAATAAATAAATAAATAAATGGTACCTGGTCAACAAAGCAGGATTCTTCGCAGCTCCCATTCCTCTTAACATTTCTAGCTGGTCATTGGCGTAGTTCGAATCTTCAAATCGTTTGAGTAGGAAGTTAAAGTCGGATACATCTCCTTCCCTCATGGCAGTTACATAGACGTTGCGACGTACACGGGCATTGATCCTGTAATCATAAAAAAATGTGAAGTCCAAATCATCATTAACTTAATTGCCTGTCAAACTTATCAAGTGGACTTGACAGTGGACTGCATGAGGACACCGGACTGTGACAGATATTTCAGTTCTTACATAATTTTGCCAGCGAAAAGGTTAGGCCAAAATCGTTGTAGATAGGCAACACTTTGCTTAAAAACACAATGGAGAATTTTCCAGTGCTTTTTATGCACGAACTAGATGGCGCTGATCAACCTTGGGAATAATAAAATGGCTCGTTTTTATGTCCACAAAGCCTTAACTGAAGTACGGAGGAACCTAAGCTCGACTCGACGCACCAGGAGTTTAGACGTAACGCAAAAACCCTAAGATCAATAGCAAAAACCATGCAAAAACTTGTAGTTCAGTTCAGTGATGCAAAAGAACAGTAGAATTTTTAGGTTAAAAATGTTTGACAGAAAAATAGTACATTTTGATACAAGTGGAGAAAGTTTGTTATTGCATTCGAGGCGGAATTATAACTCCCGAGGCGTAGGCGAGGGTGTTTTTGAGCCGAAAACTGCAATAACAAATGTCCACGAGTATCAAACGACGTTTTTCAATACACTTTTGAAGAAATAAAATAAAATATAACGAAAAATATTTTTGTCACGAAGAAACTATGATTTTAATTTTTTTTTTTCGCGCTCTGATTTCGCCAGGTTGAAGGACAGGCAAAGGTATGAAGCCATTAAACAGCCTAATATAAAAAATAGATTTATTTTATATTTTTGTATTCAGAACACAAATAAATGTTAATTTACTACAAATGTCACTCAAATGTCAAATGTCTACAAATGTTAATTTGTGTATAAACATAACTATTAGTTTTTAATAATCATGTTTATCTATGATATTCTATATAAAAACACAATCGTAATATTCAAAAAATATTTATGCCCTAAAGACACGTAGTGCTTTACCGAAATAAAAAAAAAACTTTCACCTCAGACTATAGGCATTGAACCAATTTGGACTAAGTATAGGTATAGTTATCTGTGGCAATTTTCATTCCCGCACACGTGCGGAAAAAAACGCACGCGTGTGAAATACATTGCATGTTGTACCTAATCGTAGTGCGTGGACTAGTTTTCGAGGAAGTGTATTGAAAAGGTTCTTTACAGTTCTCACTTTTTATACAACAATGAATAATAAAGAAATTTTCCTATACAATGAGTTTGACATTGATTTTACCATTGACCTTTAACATAATACGTAGTAAATTCTTTTTTCATTGGATTTCTACTTTTTTTTTCTACTTGTGTAAGTATGTATATCAATTCAATTTAACAAAATGGTATTTTTCTTATTTATTTTTTTGTACTCTATCACATTGCCGTCCTATTTGACCCAAAGGTTGACTGGTAGAGAATGCCTTGTGGCATTAAGTCCGCCCATGTACCACCCTTGTACATGAAGTTTAAATAAATAAATTTTGATCTGCTGATCAGCGTCATCTATTGATATATACTGAAGCGTTGTGACAAACGTCAGTGAAAAATTCCTCATGGCCTACTGTCTACGCCCCCTATGCAAAAGGCGACGTCAAAATGAGAATCATCATCGAAGAACATGACAAAGTAAAAAAAAAAAATTAATAACATAGGCTCTACAGTATGACCATTTCAAGTGTGTAGTTTAAACTGGCGTTGCTTATCAAGAAAATTGTTATCGATATGTCAAACTTGACATTTATTTTAGTTCTGTGTTTTTCCGCCTGCATAGATAACATGGTAAAAGTGTAGGGTACATGATTTGATTAGAACACTCACGGAACGTTATTGTCTTTCAGGGCAACCCAACGGTCCCAGGAATCCTGGTTACACTGCTTATGGCCAAGAGTGCACGCAAAGTGCAAGATGGACTGTCTGGCCATGCTTGTGGTTGGGGTCTCATCAGCAGTAGGCTGGAAACCTAGGGTGGTGATGGCATGTTCCATCAGACCTAGGATGATTTCCTGCAATACGAAAAGTGTTGGTGAAAAGTTGAAAATAAATATTTTATGCATGAATACAGTGTGGAAGAGACAAGGACAACGAAGTCCGAAAAAAAAAACTGCTGTAAGCAATACCACAAGCTGTTTTTTTTTTTTAATTTCATCATTTTAGCCGAAAGACAACCTCTGCTGAAGATGGGCCTTTCCCGTTTTGACATAATCGCCACTCTTGCCAGGCGGGTTGGCGATCGCAGTACGATTGTTACAAAAGCACAGAGAGCGCTGCTGCCCATTCTCTGGTAAGTCCCTTAGTCGCCTTTTACGACACCCACGGCAAGACATGGGATGGTGCTATTTAAATTACCGGTGAAAAATTTAAATGTAGTGTGAAAGTGTGGGGTGTACTGACTGTATACGGTAATCGTTAGTGATTTGGTGTCTGTTCCATCCTGTATAATAAAAGTATTATAAGCAGGTACTCTCTCGAGTAAAGTCGGCCTCATGTGTATATTATTACGTGGATTTACATTTATGTGTCCTACTAAAGATTTCATTACATTTCATACTATAACGTTGAACATCACTTCAACGTTAAAAAACGACAATAACCTTTTTTTAATTTTCTAGAAGTCATTGTTAAAAGTGGTAATCAATAGGCTTGTGTCCTGAATAAATTTAATTAGCCCGTCAGTTAGATTATCAAAAAATATTTAGCACTTATTTTTTCTTTTCTTACGTAAACCAAAATTGACGAAGATACGACGTTTTTTCTTTGTCAATATTCACTGATTTACAAAAAAAAAAAAGCAATTTATTGATGGTGGAAGCTAGCCTATTACCAGGTCTTCAATTTTAAATTCATTCGAACTAAGTACTTTTACTCCACGCGTCCGTGTTAAGCACACAGACAAACGTGTCTATGAAAATAAAATGTCACTTACATCAAACTCTTCGTGTTCAGGCAAATGCCTCAACCTGTTTCTGAACCAAGTGAAGCCACTGATAGCAGGGTCCCACACATGGAAATTGGTTTCCTTCTCCAAGAACCTCAAGATGTCGAATCCGAAGGCGAATTCCATTCTTCCTGACCTCATTAGAGCAAACACGTCGTCTACTATCTGAAATAACAATCAAAACATTATAAAACCTGCTGGCTGGCTGGCACGATTCCATAAACTTTTCTCGATAGAAAAAAAATCCAAAGTTACTTCCAACAACAACAACAACAGCCCATAACGTCCACTGCTGGACATAAGCCTCTCCCATGATAGGAGGAATTTGCAGTAATCTCCACGCTTAGCAGGCGGATTGGAGATCGCAGTGATGAAAGACTAACAGAAAACGCTGCCGCCCATTCTTTGGTCTACGGAGGCGCAAGGTGTGCTGCCTCAGACATTAGTCGCCTTATACGACACCCGTTAGTGTAATGGGTTGGTTCTATTCTACTCTGCCGGATACCACACGGCTACTTCCAAATCGAACAATAAACCGCTGGTATTCAAAAAGTACTTCAAATTAGATCATGAAACTTTGCATACTACCTGAACTAAAAGCAGGTCATAAGTGTTTTATTTTTTAGTCCAATAAATAGATTTTTTGGAAAACGTAAAAAAAACACTCATTTCGCACTATTCGGCCGCAGTGACTGACGTAACAACCGCTTTGTAGTGCAAGCTGATTAGAACTTTATCCTAATAGGGTTTGAAGGGCCGTAAGCATGTTAAGCAGTTGGTCTCGGCTGTCATTTGTAGATCTTTGACAGTCGTTACAGATAGTCCTAAAAAGTCTGAAAAGCCGTCTTACCAAGGGGTATCGTATTACCCAGTACCAACTGGGTTGTGGAGGTCAGATAGGCAGTCGTTCCATGTAAAATATTGGTATTCAGCTGCATCCGGTTAGACAGGAAGCCGACCCCAACATAGTTGGAAAAGGCTAGGTAGATGATAAGGTGGCGCTCCGCTAAGTGTCTGGTAAGTTCATAAAGTTCCTTGCTGAAAACTTTGTGTATTGTCTTGTCTAGTCTTGTCACCGATTCATCATCATCATCATTTCAGCCGAAAGACGTCCACTGCTGGACATAGGCCTTTCCCAAGTGTCGCCACAATGACCGGTCCTGTGCGACTCGCATCCAGCGGATTCCCGCAACCTTCAGCAGTCCACCTAGTGGGAGGCCATTCAACGCAACTCTTTCGGTTCGCGGTCGCCACTCCAGAACTTTTCGGCAACATTGCCCATCCGTTCTGCGAGCGATGTGGGGCTATCACGGATTGATCGTATTTAATACAAGCACTATTGCGAAGCTTTCAGCAAATAACCCCATCAAAAGGTATCTTGTCAGTTCGTCAAAGCCATCATCATGATGATGGCTGGCAGATGATGATCTGCCTAGCCTTTTCCCAACTATGTTGGTGTCAGCTTCAGTCCCGTCAGACCCAAGAGAATATAAATTAAAGTTCATCTGATCTGGTCGGTTTAGTAATTTATTTATTTTCCACTTTTCATTCTTTTTGTTTTCAGACGATTCACTTAAAGTTGAGAGGTTCATCATCATCATCATCAGCCTTTTAATGTTCCCACTGCTGGGACTCAGGCCTCCTCTCTATGACAGGGAATGGGTTATAATCCACCACGCGGGCCCAGTGCGGATTGGTAGATGTCACATGTCTTCGAATTTTTTGGTTCTAGGACATGCCGGTTTCCTCACGATGTCTTCCTTCACCGTTTTGAGGGCAGCGGTTATGAAATAAATTACACAAAGTAATGCGCCTGCCTAGGTTCGAACCCACGATTTACTGTTCTCTGTCTGTTGAGAGGTTGAATGAACCAAAAATGCGTATACTATTAGTCTTACCTGTGCTCTGTTCAAGTGGTGAATTTTGTCTGGTTCATTGCGCAGACCTTCCTTAATCAACGTCCAAGTTTTGTGATCGTAATCTACCCGGTAGTGGCCTGAAATGAATTCAAAACTTAGACATTTTAACAGATACAGCAGCTTTGAGAATTTTTTCCGTGTACAGACACGGAAAAAAACGTGTTGTGCAACTTGCACAACAAAAATGGTTAACGATTATTGTTTAATGGCTATAAATATAATTATTTATCACTCGCTTCGATGGAGGAAAACATCGAAAAGAAACTAGCATACCTGAGAGATATTTCTTGACGGCATTTATAGCCAAGTTAGAGGCCTAAAGACGGCATAAAACCCTGACACTAGGGGGCCACTTCCACGAGTGTGAGAATCACGTCAATCGCGGCGATATTATCGTCCTTGCCACGTTTTTAGGGTTCCGTCCCCTAAGGGTAAAAATGGATCCCTATTACTAAGACTCTCTCGTCTGTCCGTCTGTCCGTCTGTCTGTCACCAGGCTGTATCTCATGAACCGTGACAGCTAGACAGTTGAAATTCACAGATGATGTATTTCTGTTGCCGCTATAACAACAAATACTAAAAACAGAATACAATTAATATTTAAGGGGGGCTCCCATACAACAAACGTGATTTTTTTGCCGTTTTGTCTAATGTATAGATAATGGTACGGAACCCTTCGTACGCGAGTCCGACTCGCACTTGGCCGGTTTTTCTATACACTCTCTGTTGGGCCGTCTCCACGAGCGAGACAAACGCGGCGATATTTTCGTATAGAAATACGTTGAATCGCCGCGATTCACTCGCTCATGGAGGCGGCCCCTAGGTTAGGCACTAATTATACGAAAAGAAAGAAAGAGACATACTTATTTAACATTTTTACCTTGTTGTAGGGTATTGAAAATCACCCACTCTTCACCTGCACTCCCAGGGAGAGTCATACTTGCTCCAGTCATTATAGCAAGGGGTTTCAAATTGACAAAGTCAGAGCTACTCTTCGTGTAATAACTAATGGGTATGGGGTACACCTCACCATTGGGTTCGTTGTTCGGGTTCAGATAGAAACGTTCCTAAAACATGAAGAAATTAATCATAGTTGGTGCCAGTTAAGATGAGAATAGGGGTCATTGCCCTTTCCCTAATAATTATCTCTTCTTACGTACCAAAACAAATAAACCATGAATCGTTTTTCATTACAAAAAAATTTGAAGATCACGATAGATGACGATTCCAGACTTGAACAGGACTATTTTTGGTTTTCAAAGTTAAGAAGTTTAATGTAATATGTAGGTGGGTCAATGACCGCTATTCTCATCTTACTTGTCATCAACTATAGTTTCATGGCAACTTGTCATATTTACGGTACAGACGTCGCACATCAAGCTATCCGAAAATGTCAAATTTTCCCAATCAACTTTGAACCTAATTCTCTATCGATAAAGTTGAAAATCTATTAAAGAGATTTGAGAGATTGTAGTAGGTTGATGTGCTGTACATTGAGCTGGCTATTGCTAACTTAAAGGGGCTGCCTCAATTTTGTGCTGTAGAACAATTGAAATTTGAATTTGAATTTTTTTTTTTTATTTGAATTGTAGAAACAACAAAAACTTTATTTTTTCTATTGGGGTTTCAGTCTTCGGCGTTGAGAACTGAAATTTTACCAACTGTTGCTCATCTTATTTTAACTTAAACACTAGCCTACAAAATCACATGTTTAATACGATAATATTAATCAATTAGTTAAATATTTGAACTTCTAATTTGTAACTGTTACGTTACACATCAAAAAGTCTCTCCATCTGATTGTCTATCTTGTGTCTATTATCTGGAAAAAACTTGTCATAGCCATAAGCAGCTCAGTACAAACCTGTTTAAGTGTAATCTCCCCAGACCCATGATTAATGTCAACAATTAGAATAGGATATCCTGGATTGTTGACCCAAACTTTGTAGTATTCCTCAAAACTGAAGTTTTGGTAGGCAGTCAAACTTTGGTCTTCTTCTATGGCTTGGGTCATGGCTTTCAAAAGGTCATCTTGATTAGTAGGCTCGAAGGGACTGCAAAACAAATTAGAATTAGTCATAATGTTGTTTGCGTTAATTCTGCGATGTTGGCGATAAGTCTGCGAGGTGGAAATGGGACTGGGCGGGTCACATTTCCAGGATAGATCAAGACAGACGGGCCAGAATCGTCACACAGTGGATAGCTGAAGACGGTCGTCGTCACCGAGGCAGGCCCAAGAAACGTTAGCGCGATGTTGATAACCCGTTTCTTCAAAACACCGAGAGAGTTGGAATGGAACGGAGAAGGCTTTTGTCCAGCAGTGGGACAGAATAGGCTTAAAAAAGTCTTGTGTTTGTATAGTTAATTGCCACTTGAGTTCAGTGGCATAAAATAACTAATGCAACTCTTTTTTATTCTTATGTTATCACTCGTATTTGTGACTGTTTAACCAGTACTATTGATGAGTGTGTAACAACAACAACAACAGCCCATAAATTCCACTGCTGAACAAAAGCCTCTCCCATGATGGGAGGAATTTGCCGTAATCTCCACGGTTGGCAGGCGGATTGGAGATCGCAGTGATGAAAGACCAACAGAAAACCCTGCTGCCCATTCTCTGGTCTACGGAGGCGCAAGGTGTTCTGCCTCAAACATTAGTCGCCTTATACGACACCCGTGAGTGTAAGGAGTGGGTTCTATTCTACTCTGCCGGATACCACACGGCTGAGGAGTGAGTGAGTGTGAGGAGTGTGTAAGCCCAATTGAAATAAGCAGACTGATTGTTATTGGTTTTTAGTTATCTTGTATATCTACAGAAGCTGTTGGTAGTCCTTTGTTAATAAATAAAAAAATAGTTCAGGTACAGCATCAGGAATGCCTTAATATTATTGCAGTGTCGGAATTTCGTCTTTCGACGCAAGTAAGTAAGTCGAGCGTTGACAGTTCTACCAAGCGCTTTTACATAGGTAGGCAATCTTGAAACCTAGTGTAATTGAAAACTGGCATCATTACCGTGTATTCAGAAGCAAGTTTTAACTATTATATACCACAGAAGTTAATTATGTATGAACGTGGAAGAGGCCGTTAGCCGTGTGGTATCCGGCAGAGTAGAATAGAACCAACCCATTACACTCACGGCTATACGTATAAGGCGACTAATGTCTGAGGCAGAACACCTTGCGCCTCCGTAGACCAAAGAATGGGCAGCAGCGTTTTCTGTTAGTCTTTCATCACTGCGATCTCCAATCCGTCTGCCAAGCGTGGATATTATGGCAAATTCCTTCCATCATGGGAGAGGCTTATGTCCAGCAGTGGACGTTATGGGCTGTTGTTGTTGTTGTTGTTGTGGAAGAGGCTAAAGGAGTAAGTAAGGATCATAGCAGATGGCGTTCTGTAGTGTCTGTCTACCCCAATGAAACAAGCGTAAAATCTTTTATGAATGTTGGAGTTACTCAGTATAATATGATTACAAATTCAGAATACTCACTTGTTCAGGAGAAAGTATTTGCAAGACTTTTGAAAGGTGTCCAATCCCATAATGTTCGCGGTCATCCTGATGAAAGAAGCGGCCTTCGAGTAACTGATTGTCCCAAAATGGCCGGTGACCTGAAGCGGAGTGTTGACCTCGTGGTTCATAGGAACCGTGCCGGGGCTTGAGTCGAAAGCCAAGGAGGTTTGTAGATAGCGGGTGTTGAAGTGATCGGTAAACTCGTACTGAGGGAACATCTAGAAACCAAGAATGATAGGTAAGTTTATTTTGTAAAAACGCCTTGGATGATTAACATTTCATAACCTTTAATGCATATTTTCTCTAACACTAAGAGACACCTAAAAATATCCATCCATATTGAAAATGTAGCAGTGCGTTTATAATTAAAGATGACATTGTTATGGCATACTACCATTCTTTTTATACGTGTAGTTTGTGGACTAGCTACACGCACCGAACCGTCAGCGTCAGTGCCCTGCGGGTCCAATATAACAATGCTTTCAGGTTGTTGATGGGATTGCCTCGCTACTGCCTGCAGTGCGTCAGCGATGTTTGCTGAAGCTCAAGTGGATAGCTTTCACGCTATTATACGTAAAAGAGCAGCATCGCTGATGCGGAGGGTCTTCTTCTTCTTAGCGTGTCGATGGCAAATATTTATTAAATGTGTTTGGCCCAAAATTCAGCTATGCGAACTCCGCTCGCTGATGCAGTCATAAGGTCGTCAAATGTGCAGGTGTCAGGGCATGCGGCGCAAGATGGAAGATGGGCCATTGTCTGTGGAGACACACCGCATACACATTTGAGATCTGAGTTGTCCATAAACCCCCATCTGAGGAGATTGTCTTTGCTACGGCCGACCTGGGTTCGGAGTCTATTCAGAGATTTCCAAGTCGGCCACGGCAAAGCATTCCCAGGTGGAAGGCTTTCAGACGGCTCGATGAAGCCGTCAGGGGGTTTAAGCAGCTCCCGCCAGAGATCACATGTGGAAGCATTACTATTAGCTGGGCCAACGCTCCCAAAAAAGCTTTTACGGCTTTTCAGCCTCTGGGGCACTGGGACGTAACTGCGCATTGGGTGGCGTGAGTCAGCTTGTAGCTTCGTTCTCTCGTTGCGGCTGGCTATGGTCCTACGAACTTTTGGAGGCGCAATCCCAGTTAGTGGATACAGCATTCGTACCGGAGTCGGTTTAAGGCAACCACTAATAATCCAGCACGTCTCATTTAGAGCTGTATCCACTAGATTGGCGTGGGCAGAACGGTCCCATACTGGGCACGCATATTCGCCAGCGGAGAAGCAAAGCGCCATTCCAGTTGTTCGCTGAACTTGAGGAGACGCCCCCCATTTGGTGGATGTAAGGCGGCGCAGCAAGTTATTTCTGGCATGCACCTTCATTTTTATTGTCTGACAGTTATTTTTATATGTAAGCCACCGGTCTAAAGTTACACCGAGGTATTTCGGGTGATCACTATGGGCGATTGGTAGCCCCTGCCAGGAGATGTTTAGGTTACGACCCGCTTGTCTGTTTCGGAGGTGGAAAACGCACGATTGCGTTTTTGAGGGGTTTGGCTTTAAAGCGTTTTCACCATAATAGTGACTTAAGCCACTAAGAGCTGTGGAGAGTACGGCTTCAATATCCTCAAAGTTGGTATCTTGACAAGTGAGTGCAAGGTCGTCAGCGTACAGGAAGCGGGTTGCGTTTGGACTAACAGGTTGGTCGTTAGTGTATACGTTGAATAGTAGTGGGCTACCCTGGGGTAGTCCATTTTTTTGGGATCGCCATCTGCTTCTATCTTCAAGAAGATTAACCTGAAATCTGCGGTTGCTAAGCAGTTCACGGAGGATTCGTGTGAACTTTAGATCCTCTGTCAGGTCAGTCACCTTCCACAACAGCCGTTTTATATTCACGGTATCGTATGCTGCCGATAAGTCCACAAATACTGCACCCGTCACTTTCTTTGTTTCAAACCCGTCCTCAATGTGTTGAGTGAGGTTAAGAACCTGGCTGCAGCAGGATTTACCAGGTCTGAATCCAGCTTGTTCTGGGATTAATTTTGGATCAATGAGGTTTGTGAGACGAGATAACAGTAATCTTTCGAACAGTTTATAGGTGTGGCAGAGTAGGGATATAGGACGAAAGTTTTTAGGGTCATCATGTAGTTTTCCAGGTTTTGGAATAGCAATGATTTTTGATCTCCTCCAAAGGCGAGGGATGTTTGCTGACTCCAAACAGTGGTTGAAAAGTCGCAGCAGCCACGACACAGACACGGGACCGAGGTGTTTGATTTGTTCGACTGATATGTCGTCCACTCCGGAGGCCTTACCGGAACTCAGTCGTTGAATGGCCAAGACGACGTCCGTTAGCTGATGCGGAGGGTGAGAGGCAGTCTCAACAGCTATCTGAGGGTAATTGCAGACTACATCCATAGTCCTGTTTGGAGGCTTTGGTTTGGGCTGCACATATTGTAGGCTGACTGGCTTTCTATTATTTGTTGTATTTGTGCCTTACTAACATAGCTTTAAGTCGTCTTGATGTACCTAACACTCTATGGACCTAAAAGACTGAAATAAATGTTTTGAATTTGAATTTGAATAATTAGGAGAACTCCAAAGAGGAGATATAATATACATTAAAAAAGCAGTCACAATAAAATTCGAATTTAATTTAATAATATAGAATAGTTGACATTTTGCGTTAAATTGACCTAAGAATCAAACGATTCTCATGACCTACTACCAAAATCTGATGACCTTTTATTATAAACGGTTACATATAAAAATCTCCTTTAAATACATAATACCAAAGTGGACAGTTAGTGAGGAGCTCGTGGCTAAATAATAACATCTGTTCGGGTCGATTTTTAGGTTAAGCCACGCTTGCCTAGGTTGGTTTGTGGATGGATGACCACCCATCACATACCGAGTTTCCTCCGAGCCTCGGAAAGCACGTTAAGCCGTTGGTCCCGCCTGACATTAGTAGATCTTTGACAGTATGAGATCAGTACAATATAGGAATCAGTCCTAACAGACTGCAAGGGCCTTGGTACCTAGTCAGTGGCCCAAAAATCTGACAACCATTCGTACCAAGGGGTATCATATTATCCAGTAATAACTGGGTTGTGGAGGTCAGATAGGCAGTCGCTCTATGTAAAATACTGGTATACAGTTGAATCCGGTTAGGCTGGAAGCCAACCCCAACGTAGTTGGGAAAAAGCAGTCAGATGGTGATGAGTCAGACGTCGCCAAAGTAGTATTAGTGAAAAACGTCATAAGATTCAAAGTATACACATCTTTACGAAACTCACAGCATTAGTTGCAATATAACCGAAGTAGCTGGCATAACCTTCGTTGATCCAGGTGTTGCTCCACCAGTAGCAGGTGATCAGGTTACCGAACCACTTGTGAGCGAGCTCATGAGACACCAGGGTTGCCGCGTAGTGCTCCACTGACATGATCGTCTCAGCTTCATCTAGGATCAGGTACAACTCCCTGAAAAAGAAACCAAAAATTGAAGGTTGAAAAATTTTAATAGAAAAGTGACTAAACTTGGTGTTTGTTTTTTGCATTCAACTGCCATGCATGAAGTTTCTTGCTCAAAACTATGTCGTGTCATGGTGATAAGTATTTTACCTCGTCCCCAATGGGAGAATATGCAAGAAATACAAAACTCTTTTTTTATTTATTTTAGATGCCTTGTATTTGCGCATAAAAACATTGTGGTACACTTGTTTAAGTTTACAATTATTACTTATTTTACAATTTATTGTTTTATGTAGCATGTTTTTTGGTGAACCGGAACGCACTCTCAAAACGCGTCGTCCTCGATGACGCCGGTAGTGACGTCAAAGTCTATGTGTCAAAAAAACAATTTCATTTGAAAAGTAACAAAAGTTTCACTAAGACTTTATTATAATAACGTTATCGCAATTTTTGCGTAAATAAAGCACATAGAATTATTAGTAAAATTACTTTATTAAGGCCAAAAAAATTGATGTAAACAAGACAGATTGAGGTAAATGACGACACATCATGGCCGCGACAGTCACGGACGTTTGAACTGTCATAGAAAATTGCAGGAGTTAAATATTATTTTTGAGCAGCAAGCAGTAGTTAAACTTAACTTTTAATACTTTCTTGGGTTGATAATACTGTATTTGATTGATTTAAGTGAAGAA
The DNA here is from genome assembly GCA_905147715.2 of Xestia xanthographa. NCBI lineage: Eukaryota > Metazoa > Arthropoda > Insecta > Lepidoptera > Noctuidae > Xestia > Xestia xanthographa. The sequence continues at coordinate 26,725,564 of LR990653.1, read as the reverse complement.
AAAATTACATGCATATTCCCCATTGTACACATATTATCATTCATGGAAGCATTAGCTTTGAGAAGTGTCATATGGTCAAAAACACAGTGCTCTCTCGTGTCAAAGCTTTCAGCATACAATCTCATAGATCAGATTCATCTACACGGCTTAGTTAAAAAAAAAACGCCTTTATGGAGCGTCATCTGAGTCACTCTTTTACCAGTGTAACCATGACCATCTTTTTCTATAACTAATGTGCTATTTATTGCTCTTTTTAATTTTACCAAAATTGTCATGTCATATGACTGTTCCTAAATTTATCCTAGGCTAAAAAAAATAGTTTTTCCTAACAACAACAGCCCATAACGTCCACTGCTGGACATAAGCCTCTCCCATGATGGGGATTGGAGGGATTGGAGATCGCAGTGATGAAAGACTAACAGAAAACGCTGCTGCCCATTCTCTGGTCTTCGGAGGTGCAAGGTGTTCTGCCTCAGACATTAGTCGCCTTATACGACATGTGTGAGTGTAATGGGTTGGTTCTATTCTACTCTGCCGGATACCGCACGGCTTATTGTGAATGTTTTTCCTAAATCATGGTATTATTTACTACTATTAACTGCTTGCATCGATGTTCCCGAGTTCATATTATTATATGAACTCGGGAACATCGATGCAAGCAGTTCTCGAGTGTATCTCGAATTTAGCTCAATACATTCGTTCCATCGTCGACCTTATCTCTATCCTCAGGACAAAATTGGGTTAACATCATTTAACATCCAACCATTAAATATAAAAAAATAAAATAACATGATGATGGGAAAACTAAAATATAGGTCAGTTTTCTCTGATTGTAATCGGAGAAACCAATGTAAATAATAAAAATGTAATTATGTTGAAAAAGTTGAAGCTTGTCACCAAATTGTATGTCTACAAAGCGTTGGAAGCCAAATTAATTCTAACTGACCTAGCTGAAAATAAAGTTTTGTTACTAACCTGTAGCTAACCATACCCCAATTCTCCGTACCAGCTGAAGCCCAGTCAGGAGACGAAATATGATCATTCATCAAATTAGGATGCAAAGTCGAATAGGGGATCCCAAAGTAATTGTCAAAGAATTCTGTCATCTTGACTGTAAGCTCCAAAGCATGGTTTGCAAGGCCAAACGTGTTGGATCTACCGATGATCCTAATAGGAGGGTTGAAGGTCGTGTTCTTAGCAAGGACTGTGAATGTCTCACTGACAAGGAGAGTAACAAGGTACGATGACATTCTGGGCGTGGCCGCAAAGTCGGTGCGGATGCGATTGTTTTCCAATCTGAAAAACATAATTAGAATAAAGAAAATTAAAGTGTAATTTTTTGAAAAATATTTAAGATGAAGATGACAGTAGATCATTTCAAGATATAGATATATAGCACTATTCATTATTGTTTAAAATTATCTAGACTAAAAGTTTTCACATAACATATTAAAATGACACAGTTAGAGATATCCACGTAGACAACTACTTGGATACAAGTAAAGATACATCTTAAGTACAAATTCACTTATTACATTTCAGTGTAATACTCGTAGAAGACAAGCTTATTGCCATCAACGGGGTACGAATTTCACACTTTGCCTGACCTAGAAATGGATCTCATGCGCTCAAGCGCTTGCGACCAGATTGGCACTTGTTGCGTATGGCGCTGTGTGTAATGTCCAGCGATATATTTATTATTATTATTGATTTATTACCACTAGACACTGGCATAGTCGCATTCCACAAAGAGCAAAATCAACATTATCAACAAAATAATACTTACGGTTCGTTCGAAACATCAGTCTTGGTGTTCGAGAAAGTGCCAGTGTAAGTAGCAGGCCTGCTTATATGCAGCTTGAAGACGGCCTTGAAGAGAGGCTCGTCCCAGCAGGGGAACGCTTGTCTAGCATTGTAAGGCTGGAAGTGAGTGGTGGCGTAAATCCTGCAAACAATTTTAGAGCTTTAGATCAAAATCGAGAAAGTGTGGAGGAGCTCGCGGCTAAATACCTAATAACAGCGGCTCGGGTCGATCTTTAGGTTAAGCCGTGCTTGCTTAGATTGGTCTGTGGATGGGTGGCCACAATTACATACCGAGTTTCCTCCGTGCCTCGGAAAACATGTTAAGCTGTAGATCCCGGCTGTCATTTGTCCATCTTTGACAGTCGTTACAGGTAGTCAGTGGCCCAAAAGTCTGACAACCAGTCTTACCAAAGTGGTGTCGTATTACCCAGTATGAACTGGGTTGTGGAGGTCAGATAGGCAGTCGCTCCATGTAAAATACTGGTACTCAGCTGCATCCGGTTAGAATGGCCTCAAAATAGTTGGGAAAAGGCTAGGCAGATGGTAATGCGTATCAAGATCGAGAAAAAGGTTTATAAGTTTTACTTTTTTATTATTGCACAATATGACGCCTGTTATCCCAGAAGAGGGTGTACCTAATATGTAGTTACACCCACATTTTGCCTATTATGTTTTTAAGTACCATTGTAAGGTTCTATTGCAATCAACCGGGCACAAACCCAGACTCCCTGGCTGCTACTAAGAAATTCCAGATGGAACAACCCAATAACACTTTGCCTGACCTGGAAATCGAACCAAGGACCTCATGATTTTGCTATTCTTGTTATTGTGCTGGATATTTGATCACCCTGTGCTACCATGATGTTTAAAAACAACGGAGAGAATCGATAAAATTGTAGATGTAAAACATACGACACCCATGATGGAAAAACCAATAATTTTCGTAGAAGCTTCCTGCCCTTATCCCATGTTCCTTGGGGTCGGCGCAACACGTTGTTTTCTTCCATTCTCCCCTGTCAACCGTCACACTATCATTTACACCTTTTTATTCATATCATTCCTCACACAATCCATCCACCGTTTCTTTGGTCTTCCTCTCCCTCTCCATCCATCAACATTTTATATTCATCACTCTTTTAGTCACATGCGATTCTTCCCTCCTCATCACATGCCCATACCAAGACAGTCGATTCCCTTTCAACTTTTCTGTAACTGGCGCAACTTTCAAACTTCCTCTAATATACTGATTCCTTATTTTATCCATTCTTGTCACACCACACATCCACCTCAACATTCTCATCTCCACTGCTTGCAATCTTTTTTCATCCATCTTCTTCACAGCCCAGCATTCCGATCCATACAGTACGACAGGTCTAATTACGGACTTGTATATTTTCCCCTATAACTGAAACTTTAGAAAAAGATGGAACTATCTGTAACTAAATGGGCAGTGGGAGAGTGGGACGAGTTGATGAATTACTCTAGTTTATGAGAAATCATCATTTTTGCCATAATGTCAGTACAGGTCTTCCAAATGAAAATAAACAAACAGAAGCAGTCACAACAACACCTTCACAATTTCAAACCGTTTCCAATTTAATGATACAAAAGGAACGTGGAACTGACCTAAAAATGTACCTATGGATGAATCATCATCATTTTCCTGCCCTTTTCCCATGTTACTTGGGGCCGGCGCAATACCTTTTTATTCTTCCATTCTCCTCTGTCAACCGTCACACATATCGTTTCTCACACATTCCATCCATCGTTTCTTTGGTCTTCCCTCCCTCTCTATCCATCAACATTTTTATTCATCACACTTTTAGTCACATACGATTCATCCCTCCTCATCACATTTCCATGCCATGACAGTCGATTCCCTTTTAGCTTTTCTGTAACTGGTGCAACTTTTAAACTTCCTCTAATATACTCGTTCCTTACCTTATCCATTCTTGTCACACTACACATCCACCTCAACATTCTCATCTATGTATGAATATGAATAAATAAATCAACCAAATTCATCAAATCTGAAAAGCTACTCCAACTACAAATATTCTAAAAATATCAGACGTACCTTTCCCTGCCATCGCCATCAGTGTACCACCCTCGCCAAATACCTCTCTTCATAGGACCTTCATTCATGGTACTCCAGTAATCAATATTCAAAGTATAATTGACGTTAGCTGTCAAAGGTTCAGCGAGATTGACTTTCAAGAAATGGTACAGTTTTTCGATTTCAAATTCGTTCTCCGTATCTAGAGCAACTGAATCACCTGACGCATCTACCACAATAACTGAATTTATTTTGTCGATGTTTGAGTGAAGGACTATTTGTTTTACATTTGCTTCTTTAGCCTGTAAGTAAAAAACATCGTCAGAATCTATAATAATACTCCAAATGTTATATATTTTTTTGTAGTATCAACATTTTGTGCGAAGTTAACGTAATGAACCCACAATTCCCATGCAACTTCATTTATTCATTTTGTACAACAATATTTTGTGGCCTTTGACGAATCTACATTCATATAAGCTTCTATGCAATTATAGCTCATGCTTTGCCCGTTAAATATTTGATTCAACAAAATTTGTACAGGACCTACTACTTTGATGACGCTAAAATATTTTTGTGTCGTACCAACAACATCATTAAAACAACAACAAAAATACATTTTACGTAATCATAACATAATCAGCCTTCGACGTTCCTACTCCTAAGACACCTGGATCTCATGTCGGTAAGAAGGTAAAGGTTATATAAACATTTAACACGTACCTGAATAACAATGCTGGCCTTGCCATCATAACTGAAGGGTTTTTCGGTATTCTCATCAAAGTAAAGATCGAGATTAATGTCGTAGTCCAGAGGAACCACGTTCTCGGGCAATCTGTAAACTGTCTCATCAACTCCTTCCTTAGAATAATAGTCAATGGCATAGTCCTGGAACTCATTGTACAAGGATATAGGGTTGTCGCCTGTTGCCAACGCCAAGAGCGCTAGGCTCAAGGCTAAGAATAATAGTTTGGACATTTCTGCAAAGTAAAACAGGCTCACATTAATAAAGAATAACACTAGTAAGATAGCACAATTGCTGCTAATTGAGAAGTAAGAAATAAATATTATAATAAAAACAAAATAACATTGAAACTGACCTGTTATCATGAATGTCCTTTATACAATGCTGATTGTGATGAAGTTATTGGTCAGCTGAAAGTGAAGTCAATAAAAGATTTAGTGATATCATTCACTGATAGATGATTTAATTCGGATATCGGTACAATATGGCGTTAATTCAAGTTGATAAGATGGTAAACATTTTGGCTATAAAGTAAGCACTGTAATAAATTCTTTTTGATAGCATTTAGTATTCGCAGGTTTATTATGTGCAATGAATTTGCCCTCAACCTTGAAATAACTAGCTAACCTAATATGCTTCCGGCTTCGTCAGCATGGACTTTGATTACTGCCCTTCGGGAGTATGATCCCGAAAGGACTAAAGTATCTTATGTTATTAATTCAGGTTATAAACTAACTGTGTGCCATATTCGTTTACTAGATTTTTATCCATCAGTCCTCCCAAAGTTTTGCATTTTTATTCGTAACTAATTTATGCCCGTGGAGTCCGATAATAGTCCCACGGGATCATACTACTCGAATCAAAAGTGTCCTATGTGTTAATCCAGGTTATAAACTATCTGTGTGCTAAATTTCATCCAAATCCGTACAGTAGTTTTTGCGTGAAAGAGCCACAAACATACACACACATACAAATTTTCGCATATTAGTGTGATTAAAGTTTATGATCGGTACAACGTGGATTTACCAATAACAACCCCACGTCGGCGAGTCAGATTTTCGGAAAAACACCTATATCTTAATCACATGTACTTATACTTTTTCTTTTTACAAGGCGCGATGTCCACAATTTAAGTCAAAGGATATCTTTTATCTCAGTTCCATTGAATAATTTTCGACATTCACGCGAGAGATCACATTCTCTGTATCCTTTATATGCGTATTTCTACCACTTTCTACAGTCTAGTTTAGTTTTATTTAAGTATGGCTATAATTCTGTTTTACCTAAAGGAACATCGTTATCAGTGTAACTAGATTTTTTATCTAGCTTCTCACTAGAAACATGTTAATATGTTATCACAGAATAATTATACATATTAATCTCTGTAATATCAAGGTTGATGTTGATTGTTTAATCAATCTATCATCTCTAATCCTTCTTGAAATTGACACTTACCAAGGACATTAGGACCTACTTGTACATTTTGAGAGGTGCGTCATAAAAAATCACCTAAAGTACTGTAGCGGTATGGATAAATAAAAAAACATGCTAAAAGTTCTATAGCGCCATCTATGATGCAGATGGAAAACTAAAATCAAATTCCTACGCCACGTTAGTAAAGCTCTTAGCTAGATAGGTTTTTAACATATAAGAAAAACCCGACAACCCACCAAACACAAACACCCGTCTGGCCGGCGGATCCTTTTTCAACGAAATAATGAGGAACCTGTTACTCATTATTTCGTTCTGTTCCTCGTCATACTCCTAATTCACTTTCGCACATTTTGCCAACCATCGCATACTACCGCCCCAATGTTCAGAACTCAGGTGATCCAACTTGCGCGAGCCTGTGGACGGTGGGCTATGGGCTAGCTCGCCGTCCGTCCGTCTCATGACGACAGGCTGTGTCGACGGCGCGTTCGTGTTCCACGCGCGCCTCTAAGAGAGTCAGCAAAAACGAAGGGGTCAGTAAGGACCGATGCCTGCCGGGGTTGCGGGACTGTTCGAAAGAGATACCGTGGCCCCGGAACACAAAGGGCGATGAAGGAACATGGATGGGTTTTAGTCAGTAAAAGTCTGACACTCCCTCCTGCTCCGCCAGAGCGGGAGGAGTCATTTGATGATTTCCCATCCGAAAAAAAAAAGGTGATCCAACTTGCGTCAAACTACACTACTACTAATTAATAATTAATCTATTATTGAATTGGGTTACTTCGCTGGTCACAAATGTAGGTCCTGGGTTCGATTTCCAGGTCGGGTAAATGTCAATGAGTTTTTTCCATTAGGAATAAGTTGAAAGTTAAACTTTGTGCTCGGTTGATGGCAATAGGCTCGCCTTTTATTTATAAAAAGCGAACAACGCAGTGGTCAGATAGCAGGATCCTTGTAACACCTACTACCAGTACTTTACTGTTGTCCAGCTGTATGCGGTTAGATTGGGAACCGATCCCAACACAGTTTAGAAAGTCTATCATGAAGTAGATAAGTATTACGAGTACTATGTCTTCACATTGAATCCAATCGGAATTCTAACACATCCGTCAAAGCTCTAAATATGACTTGGTATGATATAGTTTCCTCTGTTAGCTTTTAGATAACTAAGAATAATGAATAAAAATAAAAGTTACATTTATTTACAAAAATATTTTATTACATTTCTTTTATTACAATCATTAACATTAAAAATTGATGAAAACTATTTCCTAGATTGTTAGTCAAAACACAACTTTCTTAAATAATAAGGTTAAATTATTTAATTTCTACTTAAAATTAAATAAATTAACGGAACAATTGTAGTAGCATTGCTGCTAGTAGGAGGACTGAAGAAGCAAGGATAGTAGAAGAAGCTCCCCTAGTTATAACGAAGTTGAAGATTTCAAGAGCTGCATTGTTACCCCAGTTCAAATTGTTCATAGCTGATTCAACTACTGCAACACCAGCATTGAACGAAGAAACTGGCAACTGAGCTTGGGTAGAATACACCCACTCTTGGAACTGAAAACAGAAAAAAATGATAGCAGAATAAGTTAAAATGAAAAACTATGAAGACAAGAAGGAAATGGTATTTTCATTGATACACAAAAACAACACGTTTTCGTGTGAGAAGTATGGGAGATAAAGGTGCTACGCCAACTCCAAGTAAATTGGGATAAAGGCAAGAGAATAACATTACTAATAGAATATTTTTGTTTTATTTTAAAAAATTTAACAAATAAAGCACACCTAATTTGCAATACTTACTTCCTGGATAATTGCGAAGTTATTCAAATGAGCAGCAAAGGCGTTGATGCAAAGATTGAGTCGAGCTTCACCTCCATATCTGTCAAAGAAATTGAAAATCTAAATCTCGTAACACCATCATTTATTATCATTACACCAATTAACTTTTTTGACAATAGTAAGCATAAATTAGAGCTTATTATAACGTTCCCACTGCTAGAACACAGGGCTTCTCTCTGTGAGAAATGACCAAACATAATGCATCGCGCGAAACTAATGCAGGTTGGTGAATGTCGTCATGTCTTATAATTTTTGGTCCTAACAGATAATGTTTTAAGAATAGAGGTGATAAAATAATAATCTTCCTTTTGGGCTTCGCCGTAGTCGGGTAAAAAGAGTAATGTATAACAACATTCGGTGGCAATAGCACCATTAAAATGCAATAGTCAAATCCGAAAAGTTCAAATACAAAATCAACAATACTTACGCGGTAGAAATTGCCTGGTGGTTTAGTTTGAAGAAGTTAAGAACGACTTGAACGTTCGACTGGTTGCCTTGCAGGGCAAAGGAGAATGCATTGGTACGGTCGTGGATGCGGATTCTATCATTTTCCATACTCTGCGTCAGGTAGCTGTAAAACAAGTTTTGCGTTAACTTGAAGAAGAAGAATCAAATGATTGTCATAACTTAATACCAAAATTTGATGACTTTTTATAATAAACGGTTACTCATAAAAGTTACATTTGAATACATGGTACTTAAGTAGATAGTTGAATAAGTGGCGATGAAGGAAAATAATTTGAGATCCTGGAATAAAACTCCGATGGAAACATTGAAAACGGATATTTTTTAAATAATATACTCACTGCTGAAGAGAAGCCTGAACAGTGGTGCAACCGAGAGCGCGGAGCATGACCACCATGTCAGCGGTGTTCTCCGAGGCGATGTACCGTTGGAACAAGAAATCGTAGTCGCTAGAGTTACCCTCACGAAGTCCGACGCAGTAAACGTGACGGCGGAGATTCGGTGAGATCCTGGGAAATAATTATCGTTGTCTTGATTAGTAAAGTCTTCGTCGTGTCAATAATTTCCAAATTCAAGTTATATATAAACTTCAACCAGAACTCTGCTACTTTGACTACGTTTTACTTGGCTTCAGTTTAGACAGGTGTGTGTGGAGCCTATGGAGCAGAACAAGTATGGTAATCTAATTTGGATACCTTCAAACGAACTAATCGCTGCCATTTTTATTTGATTTTCATCGTATCATAAATAAACGTAACGCTTATGTTGTAACATGAGTGTTTCGTTTGTCAAGAGCTGTTTTTTTTTACTTGCTATTGTAATAGCAAGTAAAAAAAAAAACAGCTCTTCATTTAAAAGCATCGAGGATAATAACAAATGTGGTTCGTGGCTAAATAATAACAGCCGCTCGATCGAGATCGAGAGGGTCGATCTTAAGGTTAAGCCGTGCTTGCCTAGGTTGGGTATACCGAGTTTCCTCCGTGCCTCGGAAAGCACGTTAAGCCGTAGGTACCGGCTGTCATTTGTAGATCTTCGACAGTCGTTACAGGTAGTCAGTAGCCCAAAAAGTCACTGACAACCAGTCTTACCAAGGGGGTTGTGGAGGTCAGACAGGGAGTCGCTCCATGTAAAATACTGGTACTCAGCTGCATCTGGTCAGACGGAGCCGACCCCAAAATAGTTGGGAAAAGGCTAGGCAGATGAAATACTTACGGAACGGAAGTGTTTTGCACGTGCGCTCTCCATTTCTGCAGACTGTCAGAAATGCAACCTTGGTGACCGAGGTTGCAGGCCACGTTCAAGATCTGCGCCCTGTTGAGGATGGTAGAAGTGGAATCGGTGGGTCTTTCATTGTAGCCAAGGTGGTCGATGACATTCCTCATGAGTGCAAGCAAGTAATCCTGCAAAATAAAATACATACATTTTAAATAGCGAAGGGTGTTTACTGTTACTGTTTACTGTTTTTTGTTATTTTGATTTTCAAAAAGTATTTAAATAGTTAATTTGAATAAATGTCTAACATTTTGATCAAGCTTAAGTTGTACTTTTTGCAGTTGGTCACAGGTCGAGCTGGTTTTTAAAATCATGAGGAATTAGTTGGTAGTGAAGTAGAGTGATCGTCCTCTGAAAACTGAAGATTCTCTGACAAGACATATTAGGTACTGACAGACTGTTTTGTTGTATGATCTAAGCTAAGTTTTGTTTATAATGGGTGTAAAAAAGGGGTGGCTCTTAACGAAGCCGAAAGTTCTCCCCGTCTTTGCGATTATGTCTTTGTTCTAGACCATACCTGGGAACCTTCTAGTTACGGAGATATTGGAGATCAAAGTTCCAACTTTTTGACTAGATTTTTCTAATATAAGATTTTTACTTTAAACACCTCCACGACCCCCGCACTATACAATCCATCCATCGGCACAATTATTTGAGTACATTGAGTTCTACCACAAAACATGATTTTTTACCCCAAAAAAATAAGTCGTTTAACAGCAATAATTTTTGCGTAGAGTTACTTAGTTTGATGTACAGAATGCTTGGTTGCCGACTTCGTGAAGAATCTGTTTACACCCTGTATACAGGGTGGAGGGGACACTGACACACAAACGGTCACCACAACATCACACATACAACATCATAGAAATTTTACATCGTATGTTTTTTTTTAAACGGCTGCTTCTTACAAAAGAGCACAATTAGGTATTGTGCACTTTTGCACACGGTCAAATTTTATGGAACAATTGTTTTTTTGTTTTAATAGGCGATGAAATCCTCTTCTGCAAATCTCTATCGCTATCAAAATTAGGTTTGCTGTAAGAAAACCCAATTCTGGGTTAAGCTCGCCTTTGTACAAGCAACAATTATTTTTTATGTATTTTTTTTGTGCAATAAAGAATAAGAAGAAGAAGAAACAACGCCTTTAAATTGTGAAAATCCCTTCAGTAATTTCGGAGATAAGCGTAAAATTTATTTTACCACCCCTTCTAAATTCAATGTTTAGACACTCGGGTTTCACTGTTTTATTTTATTATACGTACAACAAAAGCTGCGCGAGCCCTGGGAATGTGCTCAAGACGGCGGAGGATCCAGTCGAGTTGGGTCAGAGCCCCGTTCCACACGTAGTAGTCAGTCTCACTCCTCAGGAAGTCAAGCACGTCGAAGCCGAGGGTCTTGTTGATGTGGTGTGACCGCACGAAGTACAACACATCGTTGACGATCTAGTAAAAAACAGGAAATTTGTTTAAAACTCGTACAAGGTGAATAAGAAATTGAAAGCATCTCATGTGAGTTCGGACAGCAAAATGACGCCCTACGTTAATTTGCCATGTTATTTGCCATAACAACTATTAGGTACTTATAGAGTGACAGTTGTATTCAGAAAATACAGATAATTCATTTATTTATTAAAATCTCCCTTACAACTGTCATTACAGGAAGGTTCCTAATGCGATAGGTCGGTCTTGGCCAAGCTATTCGGTATACAGGTAACTAACTCGCAACTACTTTTAGACAATTTTGTGAGGGCGTATCGTAGTCAATTTTTAACATCACTCTCCTAACTAAAAAATAATTACGCACAAGCTAAAAAAAATGCTAGAGTAGTGAAAAGATGAATATTTGCCGAAGTACTAAATTACTAGCTGGTTCGATAGCACATTAGAACGCACAGTTTGAGTAACGCTGCGGTTATTATTATTAACACAAAGATGACCTCAAAATGCTGCCTGGGTCAGACTGACTGACTCCTGGACTACACCTTGCTCTCCAGGTATCTGGTAGGTTATATCTCCTCTTGGGAGACGCTTTTGTCTAGACAAAGAGACAGTGGACTTCGAAGCTGAATTAATTGACCAATTGACAACAGAAAGAGAGGAATGTTTTAGTGATCCAAGATATAAATACCTGAGCCCTGTTCAGCTTGTGAATATTTTCCCTATTGTTGCTCTTCAGGTAGGTTGAAATAAGTCCCCAGTTATTGGCGTCGTAGGCGACACGGTATAAGCCTAGAATACAAATATTTTTATGTTCATTAAATTAAGATCGTAACAATAGCTTACTGAAATAAAAAAAAACGACAAATGTGTTAACTTCCGATGTATGCAATTTTTTTTTTTTAGTAAAACTATCATTTTAAAATAACGCCGCGTTCTATATACTTAGTTTTTATTAATCTTGTGAACCCGTATTCGTTTGGTAAGCCAAAAAAGCACTCCTTGTCCTATCGATAGGTCGCAAGTAATTTTAGTAATAAAGTCTTACCAGACTGAGCAATGTTGAAAATAACAAAGTTTTCTCCAGGACTGCTAGCAATGATTGCAGACGGTCCAGTGAGGACCTGGCTAGGTTTGGTACTGTTGAAGTTCAGCTGGCCGTTTTGGGTCCAGGTGAGTGGAATCTGCCACTGCTGCACGGCTGGCGTGCCAGAGATCTGGTAACGACTCTGTAACCAGAATATTAATAAAATGAATGATTTAACAAATTGTACACGTACTTATTTTTTCGTGCCGTGAAAATCATGACAACCTAATACAATTACGTACAAAAAATAAGGACCACTAGATTTATTCTAATTTTAAAATCTCGTCAAGGTGCGTGCAGCGTTTGAGTGCAATCGCTTTGAAAACATGTCCTCCATGAAAAATGTCGCTTGAAGCCATATACTCTGTACATGCGACAAGACACCGCGACGCGACCTGCGGAGTGACGCGAGTCACATTGCCCAAGGCCTAGAATGGGGCCAATGTTGAAATCTATATAAAATTGAAACAAAAAAAAAACGTTCTTTAACATTCAGGCTTATCTATCAACATTGCACGCGAATACAAAGTTTCGTGATCGTGCTACTGAAGAGAAAACTCGGAGGAAAAAGGAGTTTTCTCATGAGGAGGCAATCATAGCTGCAAGATCAACTCATGTCTGTCCTAAAAATGTATTTTCACCAGAACCAAAGGTGTGTGCAAAGTTTCAGCTCAATAAATTGGGGGGGAACCGGTTTGGAATTCAGTTGCAAGATTTGACCTATACATACTAACAAGGTTTATAAACTAGCGACCTACCCCGGCTTCGCACGGGTGCAAGGTAGCATATAATATAATATACACACTCACACTTTTACACTATTTTTCTTGTTTTTGCTATTAATACGCTTTTATTTTTACTCTTTTTTAAATTAAAAATAAATAATAATTAGAAATAAGTAGTTAAGTATATGTTTAATTACCCACATATTTGTTACTGCTGTAATTATTTTGCTATGGAAGAGCGGGGTCTCCTAACACAGGCAAAAATTGCTTAAAAGGAGTCCCCAAACACAACCACCCTTTGTTGTAACAAATTTATTGAATAAAAACATTTTGTATTGTATTTGTATTTTGTATATAAACCTTCCTCTTTCATCATTTGACGACCCAATTGGCGCAGCGGTAGTAGCCTTACGTTTATAGGGTCCCGGGTTCGAATCCCGGTCGGAGCAAATGTTTGTGTGATGAGCATGGACATTTGTTTCCGAGTCATGGATGTTTATATCTATACTCTATACTAATATTATAAAGAGGAAACCTTTGTATTTTTGTATTTTTGTATGTTTGTATTGAATAGGCTCAAAAACTACTGGACCGATTTCAAAATTTCTTTTACCATTACTTAGAGGGATTCTTCCGAATCCGTATAGGCTATATTTTATCACCGTACTCCCACGGGAACGGGAACTACGCGGGTGAAACCGCGTGACGTCCGCTAGTATATAATAAGTATGTATTTACAAACAAAAACTATCTATGTAGGATATCAACTAACTGGCGTCCACGACACAAGCCTCGTTGCTTAGTGTGGCACTAGATGGTGCTGTGTGTACCTAATGTCCAGCAATATTTATTTATTTATCACTTTATCTATTGCTGAAAACTGCATCAAAATCCGTTGCGTAGTTTAAAATATCTAAGCGTACAGATAGCGGGAGTGACTTTGAAATACTATGTAAGTAAATAAGATTCTAATAATTAAACTAACCTGGGTGACAACCATAGCACCAGATTGGGCGTTTCTGGTGACGTTCAGGACGGGGGAGCCTGGGTTTTGTACCCAGCTATCGAACAATGCTTCGATGTTGAAGTCTCCGAAATCACGACGGAACTCCCAATCCTCATTGACCGCCTGCCTGAACGCTGCGTACAAGTCCGTAGGAGTACCTAGGCCGTAAGCACTGTAGACAAAAAAAAATGTGAGCCCAGTATTTTATCTGATATAGAATGCGTTTTATGTACGAGTACATACCAGTAGGTACTCTATAAGAAGTTTAAATATATGAATATCTGATATAGAATGCGTTTTATGTACGAGTACATACCAGTAGGTACTATATAAGAAGTTTAAATATATGAATAAAATAAGACAAACTTAATTATAACATTTTATATAATAGGACATGATCAGCATTCTTTTGGTTCAATATAAATAAATGTAGATCAATTTGTTGTTAAAAGGAAAGGCAATTAAAGTTTTAACATATTAGAGCTGAATATTAAGTCTACCCAAAGACAAACAGTATATTATTCGCTTAAACTCATTAAAATCTGTACTTAAAGCACAATTTGAAATAGAGTTTGTATCCTCTTGAATAAGATGCTGTAAGTTTTAAATCCTTTCACTTACTTGTTTCTTAAGTAATATCTGAGGGCATTTCTGAAGGTCCTGAAGCCGACGAAGTGCTCCAACATCTTAAGGACGGAAGCTCCTTTGGCGTAACTGGTGGTACTGAAGTGGGCACTGATGGAAGGGTTGCTGGAAACTCCGGTCCAGTTCATTGGCTGAGCACCCGAGCCAGCATCGTGATTGAGCGCACTGTGTACGTAGTCAACCACGAATTGGTCATCTAATTCAAGGCCGGGGTCGGCCTGTTGGCAAATTAAGTGTGTAAGTGTTACGTTAAATTATTAACAGAAAATCATTAGTATAACAAACAGACCTGGTCTTGTACCACTGTAATGTAATGTGAGAAAGAGATGATGCTATACAGGGCGTATAGCACTATCTCTTTTCCAAGGTGGGTGATGGTACAGTCCCTGAAACTAATTTTAAAACGTACCCAGTGAGCACCGAAGTATTCGAAGAAGCTAGCGAAGGACTCGTTAAGCCAAAGGTTGCTCCACCAGAAGCAAGTGACGAGGTTACCGAACCATTTGTGTCCAAGTTCGTGGGCCATGATGGTAGCGATGAAGATCTTGCTTTGCAAGTTAGTGTTGGCTGGGTCATACAACAGGTACGCTTCCCTAAAATAAAATAACGTTAAATATTTGATGATGTTTTAGAGGAAATCGTACAAAAAAAGTCGTCGAATCAATATTGCGAGAGTTCCCGCAACGTAAGATGACCTTGAAGGTCAATGCGCATTTATCAGCAATGTATGAGAACAGCATTGGCATCGACTCAACTAGAATCATTTGGGATTTTTTCTATGGAACTCCATACTGCAATGCACACTTATAAAACCCCTAACTGCATTATCAGAAATCGGTATCAGCTTTTAAAAATAAAGTGTGGTTATTCTAGTGTGTTAAAGCAATATACAAATATGAAACACACCTGTAGTTTACCATTCCCCAGTTTTCCATAGCACCAGAGGGGAAATCAGGAAGAGCGATGTGATCGTTCTTCATTAGGGGACCCTGTCCCATCTCGTGGTACTGGATACCGAAGTAATCGTCCAGTTGGTTGGTGATCTCAAGACCGATTTCAGCAGCATATTGGTGCTGGTATTCAACACCTTCGCGGGAGATGATCTGGAACGGTTTCTCAGGAGTGTGCGTGATTTTGGTAGCAACGAAGTCACTCACGTGGAAAGCGACCAGGTAAGCGGAGATAATCGGAGTACGTTCGAAAATTTCGATAACACGGTTGCCTGCCCTGTAGAAGTTGACAAAATCAGTTTTTAAATTGCCACAATTTCTAGCAGAATTTTATCGGAAACGTTTCTATGTGATTGCATTCGAGTGATGCATTTCATATTGTACATTAACATACCAACATTCCACAAAATTTACAACCGGAAAAGTTCGAAGTACAGAATTAATATACTCACTGTGTGGTGGTTCTGATGGCCATGTTGGAGTAAGATTCGCGAAGGTTGACATCACGTATGATGGTAATGGTGAAACGGGACTTGAATTGGGGCTCATCGAAGCACGGGAAGGCTTTCCTGGCATGGAATGGCTGGAACTGGGTGGTGGCGTATTGCCTGCAAAAGATAACAAAAATAAGGTAAGTGTACGGGCTAAAGAGTTTCTAAATGACGACCGGATTGGCGCAGCGGCAGTGAGGCTGCCTTACGTTCTTAGGGTCCCGGGTTCGAATCCCGGTCGGAGCAAATGTTTGTGTGATGTGCACGGACATTTGTTTCCGAGTCATGGATGTTTATATGTATAATAAGTATGTATTTACAAACAAAAAGTATATATGTAGTTTATCAACCATCTGCTGTCCACGACACAAGCCTCGTTGCTTAGTGTGGCACTAGATGGCGCTGTGTGTAATGTCCATCAATATTTATTTATTTATAAATCAGTTTATTTAACTCTAAACACTGAAGAACGTACAAATTCTACAAACATGAAAGAAATGTCACTCATTTGAAGACTGTGTGTTGATTATTTTAAACAAAGCAGAATTTAGTTTTATTTGCTACGTTGTGAATAATGCAATATCGCGAGAACAAGGCATATGTAATAATCGAATCGTAACACTCAAAGGTTGAAATTTTAAAAATATGAAAACATTCCTGGTTGCTTTTGTTAGTCTATTAAAAATTACTATTATATGCGTCCGTGACGAGAACGAGTCAGTTTCAGGACAGTGTGCTGCTCAAACTCATTGGCGTATTGCAGTCTTACTTGTATAGGTATTATAATCGTATTAGCTTTTTCGTAATGATTCGTAAACCATGATTGTTTTTCACTTGTATCGACAACTAGTACTTGGACAGCGACCTCGTCCGTTAGTGATTTTTCTATGGCATACGATTTAAAAATCTTTTTTTTTTCTTTCTTGATCGAAGGATTCGGACTTAGCGTTGATGAGTGAGTTAGGATTTTTCTTTTTAGTGAATAGTTGTTCTTTTTTTAGGGTTCCGTACCCAAAGGGTAAAAACGGAACCCTATTACTAAGACTTCGCTGTCTGTCCGTCTGTCCGTCTGTCTGTCACCAGGCTGTATCTCATGAACCGTGACAGCTAGACAGTTGAAATTTTCACAGATGATGTATTTCTGTTGCCGCTATAACAACAAATACTAAAAACAGAATAAAATTAATATTTAAGGGGGGCTCCCATACAACAAACGTGATTTTTTTATAATAATTGGTACGGAACCCTTCGTGCGCGAGTCCGACTCGCACTTGGCCGGTTTTTAAGTCTTTCAAATCTCACCTCAGTTGATTGTTATAGTAGTAGTAACCCCTGTAGAACCCTCGATCGAGTGGGTTAGTGTTAATCGTTCCAGTGTATTGGATGTTGATGCTGTAGGTTCCCCTAGGGATAGGTGCTTCAAAGTTGATGTGTATGAGTTCTAAGTAAGAGTCGAGGGTAATCTGCGCACTGGGCCGAAGATTCACGTGTTGATTGGCGCTGTTGAGAACAGTAACACGCTCGATAGAAACCACATTTTGATGGAACACAAACTCTCTGAGGTTGTCTTCAGTTACCTGGAGAGAAAATAAAATGGATTAGTTTATTGATTAAGCATTTTTCGATGTGTGTGCCGATTTTCCATCGCCAGAAATTACAAAGTACAAACGCCTGCACATTAAGCTACCCGGAACTGTACATTTTTTCCAATCAACCTTGAACCTAATGCTTTAGCGATAAAGTTTAAAATCTATTACAGAAGTTTGATAGATTGTAGTAGCTTGATTTGCACATCGTCAAAGAATTCTAAACTTCGACTGGTACATTTTGAAGGAAGATAAATGCTGAATAAATAGAGTGGGTTTAGTGACCTGCAGCTTTTATGACTATATTGAAGTGAAATATTTCTTAGTATTTATTGACACATTTTTTTTATTTTTTCGGAGTTTGCGATAACTGTTCCTACAGATAGGTTTGATTTGTTTTAGCTTTCTGTGTTAATAGAAATACCTATACGCCTTTCCTTTGGTTGTTCCCTATCGAATACAATATTGATTATTGGTAATATACGGGTGATTACAGGTGAGACCTGGTTGAGGTTTGCGCACACCAGGGAAGGTTGAGGTTCGCGCACGTCAGGGAATAATAGCACAAAAGAAAGCAGACCTTTACACAGCAGTCAGTTATTTGCTCTCTTATATACCAAACATTACGAAATATACATAATAATTATAATATAGAATGTAGGAAACCAAATATAAATATAAAAATATAAATACATAAACCATAATATATGTCGCCGCAAGAGGCTCTATCTGCTAAGATTTAATCTAATATTATTAACACTCATAATTCTATTCCATGTTAATATTGATGAACCTGCCATCTTTGCTTCGTGGTACAGTTATTACATCAATTGACAAATGAGCTAAGCGCCATCTATTGGCGTAACTAGTACTTAGATAGGTAGTTCGTGGTTTCAAATAGTAATTTATTAAACAAAAGTCTTTAGCTAAATCTATAGTTAAAATTAAGTTAAGCAAGTATTTTACGACAATTGGGATTTGTAATTATCATTGTTCATTTGACACTAAAGATTTGTTTATGAGGCAACTCTTCACACTAAGGTGGAAGATGGCGCCGATTTGATCAATAGTTCAATTTATAATTTGAAAGTACAAGTAAATCAGTTTCTGTAACTAAATTACAAACTAAAAAGTAACAAGATTATTTTACAGAACAATTTATTATTGAAAGACTTCTTAGGTGTTCTTTGCCTAATCCTTTGATTTGCCGGAAATGGTTTTAAGCAAGATAGAATATTGTCGTAAAAAGTAATGAAGCAACTAATTAGCTTTAACTAGATAAAACCTTTGCATTTGTGAATATTGGTATTGTTTAATTATTAAAATGATTTATTGTGAGTTATTCTAGTAGTTTGTAAGTTTTAATGAACTTATGTAATTAATAAACTGTACTGTGTGGTGTGGAGGACTTCCGCCCACTCAGAATGGACGTGAGCAACGAGCAGTCACGTTATCCTACGATTAGCAAAAACAATTGAAATACTATGTAAATAAAAGTGTTTAATGAAGTGAACGTTAAAAGTTAATCAGTTTCTGTACCTAAATGGTTTCATAGAAATAAACGTTTGGAATTTGAGTCAAGTGCTGTGTGTGATTTCAAATACCCACCTACCTATCTACCAACAATGAAGAATTGTAGGTGTCGCACGGCGATGTGATGGCTAGAGAAGTAGAGACTGAAAGACAAAGGCGGATTGGCGGCGGATGGCGCCAATATATGGGCAAAGTGTTCCTTTAGGCTTTCCCTGCCGTGATATATATTTTAATAATAATGACAAAAATTGTTCAAATAATTTCATAATAATTGTCTTGATTATTCTACATTACTGCATTACATAAATAATAAATACTAATATAATATATTATACCTTTAAACACAGATCTAATTAATTATTTAAAAATGTATAAATATTCATAATTATAGGTCATCATCATCATCATCATTTCAGCGGAAAGACGTCCACCGCTGGACATAGGCCTCCCCCAAGTGTCGCCACATTGACCGGTCCCGTGCGACTCGCATCCAGCGGATTCCTGCAACCTTCACCAGGTCATCGGTCCACCTAGTGGGAGGCCTTCCAACGCAACGTCTTCCGGTTCGCGGTCGCCACTCCAGAACTTTTCGGCCCCATCGGCCATCCGTTCTGCGAGCAATGTGCCCTGCCCACTGCCACTTAAGTTTGGCAATTCTTCGGGCTACGTCGGTAACCTTTGTTCTCTTGCGGATGTCTTCATTTCTGATTCGATCGCGCAAGGAAACTCCGAGCATAACCCTCTCCATTGCCCTTTGGGTGACTTTAAGCTTTCTGATGAGGCCCATTGTGAGCGACCACGTTTCGGTCCCGTATGTAATCATCCCGTATGTAATAATTATAGGTACATCCGATTTAATACATCTAATAATTTATGATAAAACTACATATTGAATTGCTTGTAAGCCCTCTTCCTCTGTCTTCCTTTCTCCTAATGTTGCTCTGCCCGACAGGGTCCATAATGATCTTTTATTTTATTTTATAACACCATCCTTGTAATACTTATGGAACGCAATAAACAATTGAGTATTGAGTAACAAGGCTGCTAACCACATCATGGTTAGCAAGATGATACGAGTGATGTCAGCTGTCATTTATTTTAGAAAAATGTTCTAAGCGCATTAGTTACAACCTTTTTTTTTTTTTTTTTTTCGGATGGGAAATCATCAAATAACCCCTCCCGCTCTGGGCGGAGCAGGAGGGAGTGTCAGACTTTTACTGACTAAAACCCATCCATGTTCCTTCATTGCCCTTTGTGTTCCGGGGCCACGGTATCTCTTTCGAATAGTCCCGCAACCCCGGCAGGCATCAGTCCTTACGGACCCCTTCCTTTTTGCTGACTCTCTTTGAGGCGCGCGTGGAACACGAACGCGCCGTCGACACGGCCTGTCGTCATGAGACGGACGGACGGCGAGCTAGCCCATAGCTCACCGTCCACAGGCCCGCGATTAGTTACAACCTTCAGTCATCTTTTTCGTTTGGTTAGCGCCTGACCCGGTGTCAAAATTTCATGCCACCCATGGGCATCTGACAAGGTCTTACATGCCGTCGAGAAATATCGACGTTTCCTTCACCGAAGCAAGAGATAATTATCCAAAACGTACATGTATGCATTCGAAAAATTAGAGGTGCATGTCTTTGGTTCAAACCCGAGACCTCACAGACAACGAACTTCAGTAATAAGTTAAATTAAATAATTATAAAATACTAATGCACCACGGATTTAGGTAAAGCATCATGAAAAGTTATAAAAATGACTTCGTCACGAATAATTTGTATCTGTGTTTTAGTTTCGATTTTATGATAATGTAATCGGTAGGTAATTACGATGGCGATGGCACACGTTTATCATCGGATAACGGAAATCGATACATTGTAAAAATATGTAAAAAAATATATTTTTATCATTTTTTATATGTTTGCGCAGCTATAATATTGAAATCATTATAGCTACGCAAATGAATTATTGCATTTAGTTGCAATTAATGCTAGATGGATGAAGACGCGCCGCCGTTGTTACCCGACTGTCTTCGAAAAGGAAGATTTTTTATAGAGGGGTTATGTTAAACTTTCCCTTTTAATATTAAAACAGTAGAAAGATCTTCAAAATACTCAAAAATGTGCAAGAACTAAAGTTGCATTTATTTAAGTACAAAACATATTAAGCATGATGACGGCATAAGAAGAAAAAAAAAATCACCCTATTTTTAGCCTATACCTAGCAGTGGGTGATTCCGGTTTATTCCGAACCTGATCCAAAATCCTAACCCGGTCGCGGGTTAGGATAGGAACTTGAACAAAAAAAAAACAAAATTATTCCGCTCGTAAACCCTCTTTCTAACTGACCCGACGTATCGTTCCTATCCTAACCCGAATTGCTATATAGATAGGTTCTCCGTGTATTCCCGTTTTTTTTCGCAGGTATGGAGCGGTATTGTTTAAGTTATTCAAACAAATTAATTAGTTACCTTCGAAAAAGTACTAGGCTATCATAAACTAAAGAAGGTAATAATTATATCTATATCGCCATTCGGGTTAGGATAGGAACGATACGTCGGGTCAGGTTAGGAATAGGTTTAGGCACGTTCGAAACAATTTTCTTTTTTTTTCAAGTTCCTATCCTAACCCGCGACCGTTTTAGGATTTTGGGTCAGGTTTGGAATAAACCGTGATTCCGGGCTGATTATGATGAAGGATAGTACCATTTACGTAACTAGTCTTATCTAATGAAAAACTCTTTTCAATCACACAATTGTTTTTTAATCCTGTTCCTGTGTTAACCTAAATGTAACATTGCCTAAATGTTAAACGCATGTTTAAAAAGTTTATATCTATCAAAGAATATTTCTAGTGCCCAATAACAGGTACAAGTATTTTTTTTGCCTTGTCTGACAAATACTCCTAGGCAAAGGCCTTTCCCTATTCCTACAGCCAACCAAAGTAATAAATAAAAACATACTTAATAAAAACTAAAAAGCATTTACAATGAAAGAATGGAGTCTACAACAAACCCCGGTACAGGAAGAATTACTTATTTCAAATAACCAGTAACAGGCACTTTTGAAATGTCCGGGAGAAATATTTATGGAGAGAAAGGGGTCAGAAATTCTATGGACACTGAAATATTTTTTCATTTTTTTAAAGTATACTTACAACAACGATCATATCAACAACACCAGTGAAGGCAGCTCCTGCGATGTCCACATCAAGTGTAACGTTAACATCGGTTGGTTGCACTACGTCTCGAAGACGGTATCTTGCTTGGCTTTCCTCGATGTCAGTATTAAGGTACTCCAGGTTGGACCTGAAGTCCTCTAGGGGCATTGAGGCGGTAGCATATCCTAGGAGGAAGCAGAGGACGGTCGGAAGCAACATGTTGGTACCTGCGGAGAGAAATATGGGCATAATTATAATAGATGGTTAAGAATCTGGTGAAGATAACAGTAATTTTCATCATCTGCTTCGAAGTAAAGTTTGGCGGTGAAAGGTTTATAATTGTCAGTGGGCAAAAACTGATTACAAAAGCCACAGCAAAAGCTGCAAAAATTATAACAAGTTTTAGTATTTTCGGTGCACAAGAGATGCTCGTGTTTGTGATACCTATTAATATGATGGTTGATTAAAGTGTTAAAAATGAGTTCAAAGTTCAAGGACAAAATCTTTGCAGTTTTCGATGCGTAGTGGCGGTACTTTCATACAAGCTTAAAAGCTTGGCTTGGCCTCATAAGTTACATACTCTTCAAGGTGTTAGAGTTTCTGAAGAGTCTGTTTGCCTTTTAGGCGTATTTTCAGCCCCTAAGCACGCCTTTGCATACGCCTAATAATTTAAAATGTTACTGCACCAAAATCCTTCAACGATTAAAGACTAAAATCCGAATTTGATACTAAAAGTATAGGGGGAAATATCGATATTTTATCGCGTCAAGCCATCGCCATTTTTGTGCGTATCACGTTTAATCGAAATGGCTGGGGCTTAGTAGGTAGGTACCTACTTATCAATTTATTGTAAAAAAATTCGACTCACCCATTGCTGCCCCGGACGGTACCAAACGAACGACTAGAGAGTCGTAGTAAAAATATTATATATTTATCAATAATTATTTACTTATCTTTAGGTACCTACCATTAATATTTTCGATGAACAGCGTTAATCAAAAGGCACGTCTGAAATCCACAGCTATCGTGTTATCAGGAGATAAGATACCTTTTTGTTTTTGGTTTATCTATGTGTAATTATTCACTGGTGCTTACTCATTTGAGGTATTCAGAAGTATTTTTTTAAGTCCGTGAGACGAATATGATTGTGATCTCAAAAACCAACATACGCTATTAACCCCTATTAGTTTCAGACTGGCAAATCATCATCACCTTCGTGCCTTTGTTCCATGTTACTCCTTTGCTTAGGGCCTTCTGGGCCTGGACAGAGTTAGCCTGCGTCTGGTGGCGGGGCCCATCACTGTTCACTGAATAAACACTTCCACACCCTAGGAATCACTGACAATCCCCTGTGCAGAGCATGCATGGAGGCAGAGGAAACGGTGGCGCATGTGCTCTTTGAGTGCACCGGCGTTACCAAGATTCGCGAGGAGACCCTGGGAACACCAAGATCCCTTGCGGATGCCCTGAGAAGACCGGGAAGTTTGATCTGCTTCTGAAGGGAGGTGTGCTGGTTGGAGTAATCGGCCACCAAGGCTCACGCACAATGGTCCACTTCAAGGACTAAGTGCGGAAACCTAAACCCCATGATAGATAGATAGATAGTTAACCGATGAAAAGTTCTCATCACATTGTTTTTCGATCTGACCTCATAATTATATCCTCTCAATTAGTCTTTGTCGATAACTGTAGGTACAATATCTAGAGCAAAACAAGCATTTATAAAGTTCCTCAAAACAAGTGGAAAAGTATGATAGCAACATTTTTGCCAGACGCTTTAAAGCTCTGAAAAATTACTTGATATTGTTTATAGTCTGAGTCGTGAGTACGAAGTCATGCAAATTTTATCCCTAAATAAGCGATATTTAAATTCTTTTAACAAGTAATAGAGTAACTAAGAGCCTTATGATGTAAACGCCTTACCACAAGGTGTAAAAAGACCCATCATATAGCCGTATTCACATAATGTTAATGTTTCCGAGTCATGGATGTTTATATGTATAATTAGTATGTATTTACAAACAAAAAGTTACCATATAATTATGTAGTATATCAACTATCTGGTGTCCACGACACAAGCCTCGTTGCTTAGTGTGGCACTCTGATGGTGCTGTGTGTAATGTCCACCGATATTTATTTATTTTATTTTATTTATTTATCTATTCATAGTATAAAACAAAGCTGCTGCCGCTGTCTGTACGCTTAGATCTTTTAAACTACGCAACGGATTTGAATGCAGTTTTCAGCAATAGATAGAGCGATTCAAGAAGAAGGTTTGTATGTATATCTACGTACATTGCAACCGTGCAAAGCCGGGGCGGGTCACTGGAATATAACAAAATCCTGACGTACGTCAGAACTAGTTTTCGAAAAAAAATACCAACACGGTTTAGATTTAGACCTTCAATGTTTCCGTTACCAAAAGGATTCCAGGTATAGTCAACAACAACAACAACAACAACAGCCCATAACGTCCACTGCTGGACATAAGCCTCTCCCATGATGAGAGGATTTGCCGTAATCTCCACGCTTGGCAGGCGGATTGGAGATCGCAGTCATTAAAGACTCACAGAAAACGCTGCTGCCCATTCTCTGGTCTACGGAGGCGCAAGGTGTTCTGCCTCAGACATTAGTCGCCTTATACGACACCCGTGAGTGTAATGGGTTGGTTCTATTCTACTCTGCCACATACCACACGGCTGGCGGCAGGTATGGTCAGCTACAGATAAAATGGTGGAAAGAACAAGAAATTATCGGCTTCGTTAATCGCCATAATGTGAATATCAATAGACTCGCGAAATTGTTTTGAAGTTTTGTTTTTTTGGTTTGAATGGTTGTTTACAAAGAGGTATCAAATGCAGCGGTTCCAATCATGAAAGAAAACTAAAACTAAAAGGTAACTTAAGGTGTGAATGTTACGATGAGTGTTAGTTTGTATGTGTTGGTGTGAAGGCTAGTACTCCATTGCAAGTAGGTTTTCTGTTTCGTTATATTTAAGCCCGAGTAACCATTCCTGGACTTCTTTTTTACACCCAAACTTGGTCATGTGGAGAATTTTAAGCTTTTTATTGACCTTCACATACAGATGTGGCCCAATGTATGAGAATGTTTTATTTCCAAAAGACCCTGAGCTGAAAGTTACCCTGAGCTGTCCCACTCCTGGGTAAAGGTCTCCCCCATTCCTTCCACTTTTCTCGGTGTTGCGCCTCTTCTCGCCAATTAACGAGAAAGCCATCCGAGGCGTCCCGCCAGTTTCTCCTCGGTCTGCCGCGACCCCGTGTTACTGTCTTAGGGCTCCAGTTTTGTGTTTCAGTGTTTATTTTTATTAATTATAGGAAAGTTTATAAAAATCTTAACGTAAGAACTATACTCTCATCACGACCTACCTAGTACCTAGTCGGCTATTAAGTTTTAATGCGGAGATGCTTGCTAAAAATGCACCTCTCATGGGCCGATTCTTGAAAAATTTGATCTGCTTAGCCTGAGGGGCATTCTACCTTACGATTGTCTCATTTTTGATCAGTTCTACGGCTAATATGACAGGTCCATTGCCACTTCAACTTCTATCAATACTTCTTCTTTCGAATCACCACATTTTGGGTTCGATGTCAAATTCAAAGCCAAACCATTTATTTCAATTAGGCCACCAAAATACACACTTTGGAATCGTCAAACAGAAATAGAAATTGCCTCAAAAAGACGAGCATCTTCCAAGATCATTTTTAACCGACTTTAAAGCAGGAGGAGGTAATGTTTTTGCGAGTGTATTGTTTTCGTAATCAGATTAGTTAGTTAATTAATCTAAAACTTGATACGCCGACTACGACTAAATCTGTTGTTGTGTCTTGATAATTCCGTTGGTATCATGGTAGTTAGCGACTGCTGAGCGTGGGCTCGTGGTTTCACTTTCCCGGTCGTGCAAATTAGAATTCAGTTTTTCTATTAGAATTTGTCAATGGTTGCTCGGAGTTGATGGTTTGATGTCGGCCCTGCGCCTGCTCTTTATCCGCTCGAACCGGAATGCCGCCTCGTCAGACTAAAAAGTACTAACGAGTAGTACGAAAGAGAGACACACTCTTTGCGCACACTCCTGCGCAAACATTATCTGATAGTAGGTACCTATTCTTTCTTCTTCTTTCTTTCTAGTCGCTACTGAAGTTGCCGACAAGTTCGAAAACGGTCAGTTCTATTTCAACTAGGCAGCTTTTTCCCATTAATTGATTTAGATTTTTCAGTAGGAAATATCATATCCCATATTTTCCCGTGGGTGTCGTAAGAGGCGACTAAGGGACTTACCAGAGAATGGGCAGCAGCGTTCTCTGTGCTTTTGTAACAACCGCACTGCGATCGCCAACCCACCTGCCAAGCGTGGCGATTATGGCAAAAGCCCCCCTTTGGGGGAGGCCTATGTCCAGCAGTGGAAGTCTTTCGGATGAAAGACGAGTAGGTAATGACTAATGTCTACTTAAATATAATAGTTGCTTCATTCAAAAGCGTCAAAGACGAATTTGGACTGACTGCACCAAAGTATTATACAAATGGAATAAAATTGACGTCTACGTCGTCTTTTTGCAACGAAAAACTGCAAAAGACTAATTTATTCGTAGGGCTAGTATTAAATTTAAAAGCCAAAGGAGTCAATTTTTTTTGTTTGGAGAACAGGCCACCCCATAAATTGTAGCAGATATTAATGAAACGTATATAGATTTCTTCCTTATAATTTCTAGATTACAGTGGTAATATTAGCTAAGCCATGTCTAACCGGAATGATGAGAAATTCGAAAATGAAAACGTGTATCTAACACTAGCCATACAAGTTGCTGCACGCCTGTAGCAGTCAGAAAGTAATTGTATTCGCACATTGCCTTGAAATCTTACTGCACAATTGACACAACGACCAGCAGATACCATTTTCATAAAATAGTTTTTCATTATATGCGAATAAATCGCAGAAACACTTTCAAAAAAATCGAAATAAACTGAGCAAAAATAGCTGCGTTCCGAATTAAGCTGTAAACGATTTGAGCGTCCATAAACCCGTTCCGAATTACCGTAAGCGCAATAACGATGTCCCTTGAATCGTCATAGATGACGTCATGACATGCGTCATCTTGCGATTACACCGACCATGCTCCAAATAAATATCACCGTGAGCGCTGTCAAAAATGACAGTTGTGTTGACAGGTGGTGTTGTTTTGTTATGAACTTATGACTCGCAGCTAACTATACATTATATAGCTGACCCACGCAACTTTGTCTGCGTCACATAAGAGAGAAAAAGCTAACAAAAGGAATACATTTTCCCCGTTTTTGCAACATCTTTCATTTATGCTCCGCTCCTTTTGGTCGTAGCGTAATGTTATTTATATATAGCCTATAACCTTCCTCAATAAATGGGCTATCCAACACAAAAATATTTTTTAAATTCCAACCAGTAGTTCCTGAGATTAGCGCGTTCAAACAAACAAACAAACAAACTCTTCAGCTTTATAATATTATATATAATTTAGATAGTATAGATTTAATTATCGTTGCATCTATGTTATTTGTAATTCGTATTATTTTTTTAAAGGGAAAATCTTTGCCGGGTGCAAAATACGCTAATATAAAACCCTTCCGTCATCCTTTTCATCACTGGACGAATCGTCGTTCTCTATCTCAAAATCTGAGTTATCAGAGTCGATAGAGTCAACCAACTTATCTTCAATTTTCAAAAATAGGTCTTGTGATTGGGGTTATGATCACTGGCAACGCGTTCACGAGCGTTCCGAATTGATGACAGTTCTTAGCTGTCATAATCGTGATATCTAAATCGGAACGCAAAATATTGATGTGAGCGCTGTGAGCGATTATTTTGTAATACGGAATGCAACCAATGTCAAATGAAGTTGTAAATGTCAAAAAGAGTAAATGTCAAATGAAGTTGTCTGTCAACCACCAAAAAGACGGATTTACAACGTTCCGTGCCATGATGATTTTCTATACCATATAAAAGATTTTAGCGGAAACCTTTAAAAATAGCATTAAAAAGCTCACAGTTTAATATTATTTATTTTTATGTTATATTCTATTTCTATTATAATTAAAGCAGATATTATTACCAATGGATACCGTACTTTTTCTTTGTAAACGGAAAAAAACGCCCCTATTTACGTAAGTATTTTCTGTCAAATAACATTGATCACAACAGGAATGATTTGACTCGCAAAAAAATATCATAATATAACTTATTTATTAGGATTTTAAGATTCCGGTTTCGTTTCTGTGTAATCTTTCGTTTATTACCTACTATAACAAAATGGTTACTTTTTTTTGGTGTAATATGAATAATATTTATGCAACATCGAAGAGGGCCTAAAAAAACTGTCTCCTTTACGCTTAGTTTTTAATTAATAATGATTTTAGAGGATTTTAGTAAATGTGAACATTACATCTTAATAATAACAAGTGAAGGGCGAAAATCATGCAACGTCACAAAGAGAATGAACTGAGATATTGCTAAATTAGTCTTGATCCGTGAAAAAGGGTACAGGGAGCTTTAAGCTCGAAATGAAAGAAATACATATTTATTTTTAAAGGTAATATATTTGTTTTGCGTTTGTAGTACAAAAAACCCTTTTCTTACTTACACAAAATACTAATATAAAATAGTATTCGTTTAAGCTTCACTATTTATTTTATCGGGGAGAAGTATTGCTTAGCTTTTGGTCCGCAAAACTTAGACTTTGGTGTCGATTCTGTTGTGCACAAACTAAACTTAATTTAGGCTATTGCTATCCTTTTCTCTCATTATAACGAAAAAGATACGGACGTAATTTAGAGCTGTCAAATTTAGTTGGAACTAATATTCCCATACAAATGAAGGGTGCACGTAAAAACATGTCGACTAAAAACACAGTGAAGCGCTAGGCATAAACAAGTTTGACACCCTAACTTAGTTCATAGCTATAGCTGTCCTTTTCGCGCACTGCCTTTTAGTAAAAGATAGCAATATCCTAAATTACGTTTAGTTTGTGCACAACAGCACCCCTAGCCAAGTTACAAACGTTTCGTATCGCTTCTCTTTCTACTATCGTAAACGCCTCGGCGTAAGCGATTGTAGAAAGCGCTAAATTGGTAGGCAAGTTGAGACGACTGAGTCGATCGCTCGTTCTCTAATGTCTGTAGAAAAAACCTACACTTTATTCTAAATAGTGAGCGTTCCTACCAAAGAGTTTAGCGATCAACATTATAGAAACGATAACATTCTATTCTATAATTTTGAAAGATGTAAACTTGCCTACGAATTTTCTATTCGTTTGTGTTGATCACGTGATTTAACGTTGAGATGATGTCATTCCCATTCATTTTTTAGTTTTCTACTAGCGTTAACGATTGTAGATTGTCAACTTGGCTAGGGGTGCAGAATCGACACCATTGCTTGTTATTGCACTGTATCAATATTTTTCTATGAAGATTACTCCGTGACTGTGTACATTTTACTGCTGTGTGTTTTGGCGTTTCGTTCTACCACCTTTGTACTACACAATGGTATGGCTAGTTAAAAAATATAAAATTGTGACATTGCATGTTTTTGTCCTTCAAGTGCAAACTGGTAAATAAGATAATCGTCTTCATTTCACAATCAATTAGATATCCTTAATTGTGTATTATCAAATAGGTATAATTGCTTAATGATAGACAATACCTAAACTTAACTACTATTAGTTATATATTATTAATCTACACTATAATATTATAAAGAGGAAAAATATGTATTTTTCTCTGTATGTTTGTAATGAATAAAGAGAAAGATTTCTAAAATTGTTTCACCATTAAAAAGCCACGTTTTTACTGAGTAACATAAGCTACATTTTATCCCCGCTCCCACGGGAACGAGAACTACGCGGGTGAAACCGCGTGACGTCCGCTAGTCAGTTCGAGCGATTCAAATCATCATCATTATTTCAGCCGAAAGAAGTCCACTGCTGGACATAGGCCTCTCCCAAAGGGGGATTTTTGCCATATTCACCACGCTTGGCAGGCGGGTTGGCTATCGCAGTGCGGTTGTTACAAAAGCACAGATTCAAATAAATAGCTTTATTAAAACATATAAAAAAATATTATCTTTATTTAACAAAAAATATTCTTACAACAATCCACTACATTAGTAATAATATTATTAAAAATAGCTAAAATAAAATTACGCCATATTTACGATAAGTGTCACAATTAAGGTTACGATGCTAAGGGAAGCAATGCTCGCCGAATCTGGTGCGGACGTTGTTGGCTCGGTTGTTGGAGCAACTGTGGAAGTGGAGGTAGGTGCTTCTGTTGGAGCTGAAGTAGGTTCTTGTGTTGTCGTAGGAGGAGTTGTAGAAGTAGATATCGTTGTGGGCGGGGTAGTAGTCTCCGGTGTAGTAGTAGGAGCTGTCGTCGGGGCGGCCGTTGTAGTTTCATCCGGAAAAATATTCTCGTATCCCACATTGAAATATTCATTGAATTCCGGCAGCCTTTGTGTATAAAACTGCATGTTACTTCTTGATGTCGCGAGACCAGAGGTGGCGGTGGCGAAGGCTGTCGGACCCAGGTCGGTTTGGTTTGTAGTAACCCAATTTTGAACCTAAAAATAATTTAGTGAAGTTAATATATTTTTTCTAAACATTATTGTAAGGAACTTAGGAACTATTAAAAGTAATGAGGAACAATGTTTCTAAATTTCTATTTTTACGTTTAATCAAACGGTAATGTTTGAACCAAATTTTGCAGTTATCTAAGAATCTACATAATTTAGTAGCAAAAAAGTTTACCGCTGTGATGTCCGCTTCAGTCAATAGACGGCTTGTGATCGAAGATATCATGGTGTTGGTGACGCCGGTTCTGAAATAAAAAATTGTTTCAATCAATAAGCATAAAATGGAAAGATTCATAAACAGAATAAATTTAATACGCACACAAGTGCATAGTACACAATTTCTATTTGTGTAAACGATTACACAAATACAAATTACAGGTCATCATCTTCCTGGTGTATCCCAAACTGTGTTGGGTTCGACTTGTCTAACTGGGTGTAGTTGAGTACCTGAGACCTGCACAACCCAGTTAGTCCTGGGTAAGGCGATACCCCTTCGTAAGACTGGTTGTCAGACTTTCAGGACACTGAGTACCTGTTACGACTGTGAAAGATCTATAAATGATAGCCGGACCCAACGACTTAGCGTGTTTTCTGAAGCACACTGATAAAACTCGATACGTTACGGGTCCTCATTTGCAGACCGAAATAGGCAAATGCGGCTTAACCTGAAGATTGACTGAAGATTGCGGTTGTTATTATTTGGCCACGAGCTACAGGTATATAATGGTAAACATGGTCTCATCGCTTAAAAGCGATATTTTCAAGACATTTTTCAAAGGAAAGAAGGGCATACTGCTGCGAGAGACAATACTGCAGGTAGTCTGTGGTGTATTTACAATTACATACTTAAAAAGCACATATATTTCTTTAAACATAAAAAATAATAATATAATAATAATATATAAATAATAATAAATAATAAAATAATATTTAGGGATTTCAATTTTATGGCATGTGATATAAAGTTCGGGTAAGTTAACATTCGGACAAAATAATGATGATTAGGACAAAAAAAACGTGGCACTTTAGAATAAGTATAAATAAAAAACCGGCCAAGAGCGTGTCGGGCCACGCTCAGTGTAGGGTTCCGTAGTTTCCCGTCCGTCACAATGTGTTCCCACTTATGAGTTTAAAGGTGGGTATCCATTATGTAAAAATGCTTGCATATACGAATATATTACGAATATATTGTCCTGTAAAGTTTTTTGTGTGTACATGAATAAATAAATAAATAAATAAATATACTACAAACTTAGTCCAGAAATTATTTTGTACAACTTTTTGTCTTTTTTGAACAAAAACTGCTGTTTCCATCAAGTTCAAAATGATTTTCCTAGAAAGTCCTTATAAAGTTCTACTTTTCAGATTTTTCCATATTTTCTAAACTTATGGTTCAAAAGTTAGAGGGGGGGGACACATTGTTTTTTTTACTTTTGGAGCGATTATTTCCGAAATTATTGACATTATCAAAAATGATTTTAGAAAACCCCTATTCATTTTTAAATACCTTTCCAACAATATATCACACGTTAGGGTTGAAATAAAAAAAAAAATCACTTCCCACTTTACATAGAGGGGGGGGGCTACCCTAATAAAACATTTTTTTCCAATTTTTATTTTACCACTTTGTCGGCGTGATTGATATACATCTTCTTCTTATTCGGTACGCTCTTGACAGAGCGGTCGTGATCGTTACGTATTCGTAGCAGTATTGGAAGGGGCAGATGTGATGCACTTCACGACATTTCGCCACCGCTGCCTGCTAGAGGTCATCCTGCTGCATTCGTTAATTGAACCCCCACTGGCAGACTTGATCTGGTCAGTCCAACGCGTGGGTGACCTTCCGCGCGGTCTAGTGCCTTCTACTTTCCCTTGGACGACAAGGCGTTCTATAGACTGGTTGTCACGCCGGGAAACATGTCCGAAAAATGTCAGGATGCGAGATTGTACTATCGAGAACAGACGCTGCCTGATACCGAGTTCTTGAAGTATCGAGACGTTCGTGCGAAACTCGGTCCACGAAACCCCAAGCATTCTTCTCCAGCACCACATTTCCAGAGCATCTATTTTCTGCCTTTCCACATCTCGCAAGGTCCAGGTTTCAGCTGCGTAAAGAAATATGGGGAATATAAGCGTCCTCACGAGCCTGGTCTTCGTGGCTTTAGTTATGTTTCTATTCCTCCATATTTTCCGCATCTTGTCCATCGCTGTTCTTGTGATGCCCATACGTCGTTTGATCTCATCGATGCACCCGCCATTGTTCGAAATTAGAGCCCCAAGATAGATATAAGATTGGACCACGTTGCAATTCGCGATTTGGGTCACTTCAGGCGAATTATTCCTGGCACGGTTAACAATCATCACCTGGGTCTTGCTGCGATTAATATTTAGTCCAAACTCATGGCTCACTCGTTCCATCTTTGACAGTAGCTCTTCTAAGTGTTGCGAACTGGTTGCAAATAAGGTGGTGTCATCTGCGTAACGCAAGTTTGCAATCTTGTATCCACCAATTGTTACACCATTCGTCCAGTCTTCCAAAGTGATACGCATTATTATCTCCGTGTACGCATTGAATAAGAGCGGTGATATAATGCACCCCTGCCGTACTCCGGCACTAGGATGGAAGTCACTTGACAGGACATCATCTGTGCAAACTGAGGCTGTGCCATCTTCATATAGACGTCTCAAAAGGTGTATAAGATGTTTTGGTGTGCCCATGTCTAGCAAGGTCTTCCACAAAACCGGCCATTTCACCGAGTCGTCGATATACATATTGGTACCAAATTTCAGCTTTCTAGTGCTAACGGTCACAGAGATTAAGCGAGGACGGACAGACGGACGGACGGACGGACAGACATGGCGAAACTATAAGGGTTCCTAGTTGACTACGGAACCCTAAAAAGTTAGGTAACACGATAAAGAACCTCTGCAAAATACCAAGATGCATATAGTAAATAGTGAAATGAAAATAAAAAGTAACAACACTGCATTTTACTTACGTGTTAGCTCGAAGGAAATTGGCCCGCACCTGCAGCCATTGGAAGACCTTCATAGTGTTGTCTTCGTTGCTAGTAACGGCTGACGATATAGCGGTACTATAGTCTTGAGCTCTGATAACAAAGTTTTCAGCAGTTCCAGGAGCGATATTCGCGAGGAATCTGTTCAAGACGGGCTGGTTCTGAGTACAGCCTGCCGCCGTAAGCATTACCACCTGCTCGTTAGCCAAGTCTGTGTTCAGGTATCTGTTCCAGAAGAAATCGTAATCTTCGGTTGTTCCGTAGCGCAGACCGTTGCAGTATACCCAAGGACGCATGTTCGGTGGAATGCTATTACAAAAGAAACAGAAGAACATTTAGTATCAAGATGTAACATAATATACAATAAGTGAATATAATTTTAAGTTAGTACTTCTTCGCGATTTCTCCGTTTAATTGTATACAAAACCAATCGCGCTTACCGTTCACCATTGTTCCTCCATTGCTGGAAGCTTCTTCTGGCCGTATCGATGCAACCTTGGTGTCCAACATTGCAGAGGAAAGTAGAGATATGCATACGGAAGAGATCATCCATGAAATCTATGGGTTTTTCCGTCTCGTTAAAGCCCAGGCGGTCTACAACCGCGGTGCTCAAGCCAAGGATTTGATTCTAAAAATAGTTTTTGGTATAAATAAGTACTATTGAGTTAACACAGATAAATATTCATCATTTCGTAAACTATCAATAGAAACAAACGACATTCTAAAATATTATAAGAAATTTGTCATGTCTGACGTCTAAATAGTTTAAATGAGTTTACCCTCAGCCTGGTATGAGCAAGACTGCCGTGAGCCAATCTTCTGAGAGCGAAGTTGAATCCAGTGATGGCAGCAAGCCAAGGAGCGTACTGGTCTTCGAATTGCAGGAAGGAGAGGATGTTTAACGCCCTTCTGTAGGTCATTTGGCCAGATCTGGCTAGCAAGAATACGTCATCGACGATCTAGAAACGAAAAAAAACTATTAACACTCTTAATTTTAAAACACATATCGAAAATTACAGTCGACGTCACGTAGTATGTTAAGAAAAATCTCCGGATGTAACATCATGCCTGTGATCTCCAATGGGTTGGGCAGTAGTACACCCACATTCCTCACATCTTGCTTATGTTTAAAGGGCTGGTAGAGATATAGCACTCTTACACTGACTTACTGACAGTTAGTTTTGTTTGCTTCACGCCCCGTATTAGAGACGAGCTCCGGTCTACTATAGATAAATTTAGTCTAAATATGTTCATAATATTTGTGCTGGTAAATTACGTACCTGTGCACGATTGTATTCGTGTATTTGTTCCCTGTCACTGCCTCTAAGGGCCTGAGTGATAAGATCCCATGTGACTTGATCATAGTTCACCCTGTAGAAACCTAAAAACATTTAACGGAACTTTAAAATTGTTCAGATTAATTTCATTCAATCTCTTAATTTATTTTAGTAAATGTTAATCAATATTAGTTTTACAAAAATAAATTTACCAGTCTGTTGTTTGTTGAAAATAACCCATTCGTGTCCAGTGGTTCCTCTGTAGATTTCTGTCTGAGGATTGCGCATGATCTGACTGGGCTTCAGGTTAATGAAGTCGGGTTCACCACCCCTAGTCCATGTAATGGGAATGTCCCACAATACCGCAGGGGTCGCAGGCACGCCAGCATCACGATAGAAGCGGGACTAAAAAGTAAAATTTATTTTGTAACCAATACTATTCCTGAACCGGCTTGTCCTAGAACCAAATAATTCGAAGACATGTGGCATCTACCAATCCGCACTGGGCCCGCGTGGTGGATTATAGCCCATTCCCTCTCATAGAGAGGAGGCCTGTGTCCCAGCAGTGGGAACATTAATATAGGCTGATGATGATAATGATGATCCATATTAA
Organism: Xestia xanthographa; assembly: GCA_905147715.2. NCBI lineage: Eukaryota > Metazoa > Arthropoda > Insecta > Lepidoptera > Noctuidae > Xestia > Xestia xanthographa. The sequence goes on along the minus strand of LR990653.1, from coordinate 26,689,809 downwards.
CTAAAATTATACAACTCATGCCAGTCTCCCTTGACTGGTACTCAATACGTAACGTTACAAGTTTGCTTGTCTACTTGTTCGTTTTCTATTTTTTGTCAGTTGCATGTAGATAGATGTCGTTAATTTAAACCTACTTGAGTAACATTCATCATTCCAGTTTCGTGATTTATGGTGACATTCAACAGAGGGTGTCCAGGTTTCGAGCTCCAGGTCGTGAAGTAGTCGCTGATGGTGACACCAGGATAAAGTTCCGCAAAATTCGTTCCGACGGTGGCAGCTTGCAAAGCAGTGAACAAAGTTGAAGGCTCAGCGACTCCAAAGGCACTGGAGAAATAATAAATATTGACGTTTATCATAATTATCTAGTTGAAACACAAGTTTATCTAGTTGAAGACTGAATATCACAGAGCGCGGTAACCGTTGTTGATATAGAGAGTAACAGTACTCTGCACACACACTAAACGTGTCACTATTTACTTCCTCTTCGACAGCAATGATATTCAAGGTATAAACGACGTACCCTACACGTAGCCGTCAACTAATTTTAATAATAAAATCTCAAAATATCTCTAAATAATAATATCTCAAAAACTAAATATCAAAGCTTAGTTAACCTAATTTTCATTGAAAGTTCTTAAACTATGCACGAACCCATTTTTTTTTAGTTTTGTCCTCTTCTTAGTATAGAAATCAAAGCCTCCGCCCCCCTCACAATGTATACTGGACTTACGAAGCAAATACCAGAAGTGTTTTTACTTCTACGTACATATATATTTTTTATTTTCAACCCTTAGTTACGTACCGGCGGGCAAACCGTATTTTTATTTTTACATAATTTCACATCATATTTGTGCAATGGTTTATAAAAAGCACCCACTCTCCAAATTTCAATTGTATGGTGCCAATAGTCTCGGAGTAAAGTAGTTGTGACATATACGGACAGACAGACAAACAGACGGACAGGACGAATCTGTAAGGCTTCCATTTTTTGCCATTTAGCAATGGAACCCTAAAAAATTACAATACATACTTGTTACGCAAATAGGTTCGAAGGCCGTTCACAAAAGTGTCGTTGCCGAGCAAGTGCTGCGTCATTCTGAGGACGGCGGCTCCTTTCGCGTACGTGATGGTTGAGAAGTGAGCACTGACACTGGTTGGATTTAGCACGGAGGGGTCAGTGAGTGGATGAGCGTTAGTAGCAGCATCCGAGAGTAACGATACATGCACCTGCTCGGTGATGAAGCGATTTTCGAAACCCATCTCTGGTTCAATCTAGTGATTAGAAACGATTAAAAGATATTAGAAAAAAATAATAATATGCAGTTCTAATTGTATGTAAGTATTATAGAAAATTTCAGGAGTTTTTATCATCAGCTAGGTACCCTTTTCTCAACTATGTTCCACGGCTCCACGGCTTCCAGCAACATAATAGTATATAAACAAGAATTTGTGTGGTATAGGTACTACCATTAAAAAACCCGACTACGAAAAAATCACGCTCTAATTAAATTCGGGGTTTAACAGTTAAAATCGACACTGAAATCGGTTAAAATGTAGCCTATGTTACCCGCGCTATAATAACGAATGAATTGACACCTTATTCGCCAAAATCTGATGAATAGTGCGCTACGGAGGAACATACGTAAATACAAACAATCTTACACTGCCAAAATCATAACCGTTTCTTTAAGCTTCGCCGTAGTCGAGTAAAAAGGTAAACTAAAGAACAGCCTGGACAATCTTTCCGGACTCTTCGTTAGTTTTTTTAACGATTAAATACATTCAATTTAAAACACTTACTTTTTCAGTCAAGAAGTACTGGTAGAATCTAGCGAATCCCTCGTTTAGCCAAAGGTTATCCCACCAGGCACAAGTGACAAGGTTACCGAACCACATGTGAGCAATTTCGTGAGAAATAATATTGGCTATACGCTGCTTGTAGAAATTGTTGGTGTTCTCAGGGTCGTAGAGAATGAGAGCTTCCCTGTATTAAATAATAAAATAGAAATGTTAGCAAACGAATCAGATACCAAGAGACCAATGAAACAAAATTGTGATTTCGTTTTACGTAATGAATTTTTAAATGGCAAAAATATACATTTTATGATTGTTGATTTTATGTACCAACCCCAGTAATACCAAGGTTAAAAAAAACTTCCCGTGGTACTACTGGTAATTAATACTAGTGGTAGCACGGGCAATAAACGATAAAATTGTTGGTTATAATGTTACCTGTAGGTTAAAAGACCCCAGTTTTCCATAGCACCAGCTGAGAAATCTGGAATAGCAGCCTGCTTCATCTCCATTTCATATGTATTTGGGCCATCAACCAATCGGTAGTAATTGTACTGGGTATAGTCCTCCATTGCCTGCAGAAGTGGTCCACCAACCGCCAAGGAATAACTTCCATTGGTACCAATATTGTTCCGAGCGTAAATGTAGAAGGGCCTGATACGATTGTGGTTACTAGCTGCTACTCTGTAGTCGGACACGATGAAAGCCAGCAAGTACGTCGAAGTACGAGGTGTGGTGTGGAAATCTTCTCTTATTTTTCCGTTAACAGCGCTAAAAAAAAAACTGTTGTTTCACTTTGAATCAGGAACGAAAGTCTTTATTTGTCAAGGCAAGTAAAGACATAGGCAGGTATTTTTATTATTATAGCTAGCCCGTATTGTTCTACTGCTGGGCAAAGACCTCCCTCCATTCCTTCCAACAGTCATGATTCTGTGCTTTTTCTTTCCAATTCTCAAGGAAGACATCCAGTTCGTCCCGCCATTTCCTTCGTGGTCTGCCGCGACCCCGTGTCACTGTTTCAGGGCACGAATCCGAAGCTTTACGAGCCCACAGTTCGTTCGGCATGCGACAGACATGTCCTGCCCAGTCCCATTTAAGTTGGGCAGCCTTTTGAGCCACGTCAACGATTTGCGTATTGGAGCGCAGTGTAGTATTACGAACACGATCTGTTAATTTGCCACCTAAGATGCTGCGCTCCATAACACGTTGGCAAACCTTGTGTTTGGACTTTTGGATGTTAGTCAAAGACCAAGTTTGTGCACCGGCAGGTATTTATTAAATGTTTTTTTTAACTGCTTCGTTATAGCAAGAGCTGCTGTGCACAAGATCCTGATTTCTACTTCCAAGTAGGACAAAGTAATAGAGGGCTTTTCTATCAGGAAGTCTCAGATCTCAGTAACTGTCACGGTCTCTGGATCTGTGCGCGGCTGATAGTTATAGTAGACTCGCCCCCTTTTTTTTTTTTGGATGGGAAATCATCAAATGACTCCTCCCACTCTGGGTGGAGCAGGAGGGAGTGTCAGATTTTTACTGACTAAAACCCATCCATGTTCCTTCATTGCCCTTTGTGTTCCGGGGCCACGGTATCTCTTTCGAACAGTCCCGCAACCCCGGTAGACTCGCCCTCTATCACCTGGAACTTAACATAACTGGAAAAATGTGGGGTTGGAGAATTAGGAGCACCTAAGCCGAAATTTTTCGGGATCATGTTATGTTTTTGTTATAGGTTAGGTTTACTTGCTAATGCTTACGGATGGGCTAGTCTGATCGGCATGTTGGATATGGTCTGGCTGAAACCTTCAACGTCTCTGGTTATAGATATATCGAAGGTGGCTTTGAATCTGGGCTCATCGAAGCATGGGAAAGCTTGACGCGCATGGCTAGGCTGGAACTGGGTAGTAGCCATCCACCTAAAAAAAAAAGATAATTAACCTTTTCAAAATCCAAAAAAATCTGTTAAAATCAAATAATAATATCTTTGGTCATCAATGTATTCGCTTCAATAAACGAAACCTTTACCATTTTTCATCCTCAATGATTCACTAACTTCAAAATATGCCCATTATGATTCACCTTGGGTACTAAAGTTTATATTTCTTTTCCTTTCGGTAAATTCACAACTATAATATATAATCTACTGTTTCACAATAAAGTTTTATTAATCTATATTTTTTAATGTTGAAGAATTTACCCAGATATAACAATCAAAATGGAGTTATTTTAATAAATAGCTTGGTCCGTACTATAGAATAGCACTGAGAAGCAACTACATCGATGCTACAATTTTATTTTTACATCTTCAAAATAATTAGCAATGCTTTATGTAAGTACCTCAAATTTAAAACGACTGGCCACTTACCTTCTAGCTCCTGATGCATCAGTATACCAACTCCTGTAAAAACCTCTCATGTTGGTTTGCAGGTGGCCTTTGAACGACATTGTGATGGTGTACGTTTGACCCACTGCCATATTTTGGTTAGTATTAATTACAAAAGTACTGAATTGTGGATGGCAAGTGAAGACCTGATTAGGTGTTACCGTCACCACGTTAGTGGTCGCCGCAGTCGTAATTACCACAGTATTTGCCTCGATAGTTAAATTATTGCAGTGAAGAATAATTTGGTTGGTCGCTGGTGCCTGTGGTACAATATTGATGGACACAACTCCATCAAACGTAAATTGATTTTCGCCTTCTCCCAAGTGTGGAATCAGGTGAACAGTGTAGTGAGTCGGGATGATGTTAGTAGGCAGACGGTATGCACCAGTGGTTTCTGTCATTAAGTTCCTGTATTCGATCAAATCTTCGTCCGTCTCGTCGATGGGACCAAAAGATAAGGTGCCCTGGAGTAGGGCTACCCCCAGGAGGAGGGTTAACCAGCGACCAGTCTAGAAAAAAAAAGAAATTTATTCCAAAAATCGAATGTTGACAGCAAACAGTGTCAGAAAAAAAATAAAAAGAAGAATGAAAAAAAACTTAAGTACTTAGGTCTCTGACAGTTTAAAGTAAAAAATAAAAGAGTCAAAGTTTATTGTTTTGGATTCAGCTAATTATTCCACATAAGGAAAGTTACATTATCCCCAAGTTTCATAAGCGAAGACTATATAGGTATACTACTAGATGGATGTTCAATAAAATGTCTGTTATCACCAATATTAACTGTAAAACAGTATACAATAATCTATATGGCACGAAATATCTCTCAAAATCCATCCGACACTCTTTCTTCCTAGAACCTAATCAACAATTCTTTCTCTCTCTCTAGCCGGGTTTGTACGACGTCCGAGCTTTTGCGAAGCTAGCCGACCGGCCGTCGGAAATTCGCGCGAATTCAGCGCGGTAAATTTAAGATGGTGAAGCTTGTACGCCACAACTATATTTAAAACGTTCCCGTGAGATTCCGACAACAACGCGAGCGAAGGAGCGGACAAAAGCAGGTTCATTTTTTTAAGTATATATCAGTTGAGTCCGATATTGTTTTCGGAACTCGCTTTCAAAAGGCAAGAGATTTATCCGGATGTCCTAATAGTAACACGTTCGTCATGCGAATAAGCGATCGTCACGATCATTTGTTCGCCGAACAGTTTTTCGAACAAATAATACAACAAGAACGCAAAAATACATTAAAAAAAACAAAAATCGTTTGGCACTCTAATAATGTTTATGGAGGCGCTGGTAGTAAACAATTGTTTAGCAAAACGTAATGAAAAAACAAGATGGCGGTACTACAGATTCTTGTACAACAATAATTACATAAGTCAATATTCTCTTCAACTTTTTTTGGTAGCATGTTTGTTTATTAATTTCTATTGTAATTGCGTCATATGAGGGAAAAACTTGACCATGAATTATAATTTTTAAGATAAGATTGGTTCATGACCGATCCATAGTCATACCAAATTCCCCCACCAGTGTGACTCATGTAAGTCATCCGCACTTCAAGCCGTGTCTTAATAGAAACGATCATTTGCCACTAATTTGTTCAGATAACCGAAAGTCACCTTCTATTGGTACGACGAGGCGTTCGTGTTTGCCGTATCGCGTATCAGACGAATGCCAGAAATTAAGCTGCCAGGCCACGTAGCCATGGGCGTACTGACTACAGTTACATACAGCCGGTATTCGAAAAATATGTCATTATGGGTGTGATACAGTCCATCAATATGGACATCTTTCTCCTGAGAACCAAAAAAATAATCAACTGCGTCCTGGACCCGAATGTATAGGACAGCTGATCTTTTCTGGAATGGGGGCTATCGCGCATAAATTCGCCGCTAGAGGCGTTCGTGTAGAGTAAGGTCTTCCGAAATGTCAGATGTCATACAGTGTTCGCGTTGCGTGTTTTTTATCACGTATTTATACTAATACTCACGATGGTGATCTAGATTGAGCCATTCCTTATTAATTATGGCTTGAAGATTTTAAGTAGCAGCTTAAGATATTATTTGTTAGTACTTGGAGGTAGAATGATTTTAAAATGTTTCATGATTGATAATTTTAGAAAGAATATTGTAAATATAATGTATCTAAAGCTTTCACTATGTTATTATACGTAATAAAATAAACTTTTTATAAAGTTATTGGTAGTATAAAGTATTAAATAGAAATATTGACAGGACCTTACTCGACAGTGGCGCTATCTGGTGAGCTCAAAAACGAAAGCCATCATTACAATGGCCCCAAGGAGAAAGTGGTTCAGTTTGAGAGTTTGTACCACACCTTAATATGGTCACAGTTTACTGATATACATAGCTGATATACTTTACTAATACAAGGCTACTTTATGTGCGCACTTTTAATCATTGCGATAACAATGGCAGCCGCTTGTGCGGAAGAAAGGTCCCCCTTAGTATCGGAACTGAAACGTTAATATTATTTTTCCGTTCTGATTATTTTATTCTATGATGTCAAAATAGTTAAAGTTCAGGTTCTAAACCTACTAAACAAAACAGTATGTGACCACGCATAAGTTTATTTTGGAATACGGAATACCACACCAAAGAGGTAATTTTCATATTAATCAATTAGATATTTACACTCACATTCACAATCATTGTTCAAAACAAGTTTATAACTTTTGTCGCTTTTTAACAAATACGAAACGATTACGTAACTTATTAAATCTGAATAAAATACTTCTACGTTAATATGTAAATATTCTTAGTTCTACATTATTACATTACACTATAATAAATATTTTCAAAAGTTTTTTTTTTACTTATAATTTAGATAATATATGAATAAAACATACCATAGTCGTGCTGGTTTGAAACTGGAATAACAGGGCTGCCAACTAATTTATCTATGTCTAAATAGCCGGTACATATCTTATCCAAAATTACAATTTACTTAATCATCTAGATAATAAATATTTAGATAGCGAGCGCTAAGTACATACATAGCTATAATATGTTTTCAAAAACCTGAAACGAATTTTATAAGTAGGTATTTATGAATTTCAATTCATCATCATCATTTCAGCCGAAAGACGTCCACTGCTGGACATAGGCCTCCACCTATTTCAATTATTTGTATCTATTCTATAATTCTTAAACTTTGTCTAATGTTTTTTTTTCTTTTAATGTCGTTTTGTTGTGTAGGTACATATAATATTATAAAGCTGAAGAGTTTGTTTGTTTGTTTGAACGCGCTAATCTCAGGAACTACCGGTCCGATTTGAATGATTCTTTCAGTGTTGGGTAGTCCATTTATCGAGGAAGGCTATAGGCTATAAAAATCACGCTGCGACCAAAAGGAGCGGAGCATAAATAAAAATATTGCAAAAACGGGGAAAAATGTATTCCTTTTGTGAGCTGTTTCTCTTTTATGTGACGCAGACGAAGTTGCGTGGGTCAGCTAGTAATTAATAAAATACATCTTCAAAAAGAATAATAACCTCATAGGCACTGGTCCCATTATGAAACCCTTGAAAAAGACTTTGGAAAGTGCGTCGCAAGCCGTGCAATAGGTATCTGTTCATCCCATATCGACATCGTCAGTCGAACGGTGTCAAGCTCTAGACGAAAGCTCAGGCCATCATCATCATCTGCCTAGCCTTTTTCCAACTATGTTGTGGTTGGCTTCCAGTCTAACCGGATGCAGCTGAATACCAATATTTTACATAGAGCGACTGCATTTAACTTTTTTTTTTATTTATTTATTTATCTTTTAAAAAATCCTTAACACTAATTACAATGCCCCACAAAACTGCTTACGCAGTTTAACTGTGAGATCGTTGAGTCTCTCATAATAAACTTAATATCAGGTACATCTATAACCTATATATACTTAACATGTACACTCACATAGAATCTAACAAGTATGTTTTAAGTTTACGCGCAAATTTTACTTTATTTCCTGCTTTTCTGATGTCAGCAGGCAAAGTGTTCAATAAATAGGGAACGCGTTTTTTTAAAGTTCATCAACTGACCTCCACAACCCAGTTTGTACTGAGTAATACGATACCCTTTGGTAAAACTGAAAGGCTAAGGTACCTATAGTAAATCTTTCTTCTAGAACTTGACTCCTTCAACTTCTTGATCAGCTTTAGAAATGAAAGCTTAGGTCATCATCATCATCTGCCTAGCCTTTTCCCAACTATGTTGGGTCGGCTTCCAGTCTAACCGGATGCAGCTGAATATCAGTATTTTACATGGAGCGACTGCATTTAACTGACCTCCACAACCCAGTTTGTACTGAGTAATACGATACCCCTTGGTAAGACTGGACGGCTTAGGTTACTAAGCTTTCTTGTAGAACTTGACTCCTTCAACTTCTTGATCAGTTTTAGATATTATTAATTTTTGCTGCTTGCTTTCGCCCGCAGGTTTCCTCGCGTTAATTTAGAATGGGGGAAAATATAATGACCACCAGAAATTACTTTTTGACCACTAACAACATCTAAAATATCAATTGATCTCCAAATTTAGTAAACTGAGCACCAAATTTTAATGAGGTGGTTGATGAAAAACTAGTTTTGCCGACTTGGGGCACCCCGACACGGATAGATTAGGTTAGTTTTTTTTTATAAACCATTCAGAAGTAGGAGCCCCGGTTTCGTCGACCGGGTCACCCTCGACTCAGATCCAAGAGCATAACAGTTCAATTTCTGGTGGTCATTAATTACAAAAATAAATTTTTGGTTCTAATTTCACCATAAAATGGGGATTAATTTTGGTGATCATTTACTAATTTTTGCAATCAAAAGTGATTTTTTTGCTGTTACATTTTGCTAAATCCGGTGCTTTGTTAATTGTATGCCATTGTTGTTAGCCGTGTGGTATCCAGCAGAGTAGAATAGAACCAACCCATTACACTCACGGGTGTCGTATAAGGCGACTAATGTCTGAGGCAGAACACCTTGCGCCTCCGTAGACCAGAGAATGGGCAGCAGCGTTTTCTGTTAGTCTGTCATCACTGCGATCTCCAATTCGCCTACCAAGCGTGGAGATAACGGCAAATTCTTCCCATCATGGGAGAGGCTTATGTCCAGCAGTGGACATTATGGGCTGTTGTTGTTGTTGTTGTTAATTGTATGCCATTTAGAATTTGACAATCAATTCGGGGTGTGGTCTGCTTGTAATTCAATCTAAGCACAAGAACGTTATTCTTGTTTTCCTCGGAAACAGTAGTATTTTCGGGATGAAATGTACCTACCGTCCGTTTCTGTACACCTGACAACGTATATGCAAAATTTTAGGATAATCGGATCAGTGGTTTAGGCGTTAAATGGTAACAAACAAACTTACTTTATATATTTTTTTTCGTATCTGACCATGGCATCACTGCTCTGGGCCCTATCAGAATACCAGTGCTGTAACGTTTTCTTAATGTTACAGCACCTTGCCGAGATAGAGGGCTTTTGGCCTCGTACGGGACCTACTTCATTTTTTTTATTTTTTTTTCTCTTTGTTTAATTTTTATTAGTTGTAAGTACTGTTAATTTCACCATTTTAATTTGTGTGTTTTGTCCTGTGCGGGCTAATTAATGCTTTTATACTACACCTGCTTGGAAAGTACCTTGATACTTTATCAAATTTACGGTAGAAAGTACGTCATTGCATATCGAACAAATATGCGGGGAGAAAACGCATCTGAGCGGGAGAGAAAAGTGTATGAAAATCCATTTCTTACGTGGTTTTTCTTTTTTTAATTTTGGGTAAGACTATGCGCCGGTAACCTAAATATCAAAAGCCAAAAAGTTTTTACAGTGAGTTTTTATCTCCAAGTTCGCAAAATGACACTGGCCACTAGCTGTGTGTTGGATGGTGTCGGGCTGTGTGTAATTTCGCCTCAAAAGCGGACATCCTCTTTTTATAGCGGATTCCGATGGATATAACTGTTATACAGTATAATATGAAATACCAATTTAAATATAATACTTAATTTTAAAGTTACAATAGTTTTTTTGAAAGGTCAATGAACTTTGTCAAAATCTTTTTTTGTAGATATTTCCTAAAATAACAAACGCTCACCTTATTTAAAATTAACCATGAATTGAAAATTGTATATATAATGTCGTGTATAAATTACAAGTCTTTACTTTCCCTGGAACGCGAGTTAAAAATTTATTTTGAAATATTAGGAAATAAATTATATAAAATTTTCTATATGACATTAGCATTTTTTTTTACCAATGAAAAACACTCTAGTTATGTAGCTTCTTATAGTAAAAAAATGGAACATTTTACGTACAGGACTTCAGAGTTATAACGTTTCTAAGTTTTTCATCAATTTCTATGGAAATAGGGTTGTCAAGCATGAGTTTACTATAAATAAGTAAACTCATGGAAAAATGTATGTTATTGAAAAATCACACAATATCTACTAAGTAATAAATTTTCTAAACACGTTTTTAATATTGAACCTCCTCAAGATAATTTTTGAGTTTTTGAAAGAAAAGGGAGAAATAAACTGGACTTATTTGGTATGACATAAACAAAAAAAAATTGAAATGAGAGTGTACGGGTTATCTTCAGTGTCTGAAATAATGAAAAAAATACGACGAAGCGCTTCGAGAAAAGGTATGTTTTGCCCTTGCAACAGTCCTACAAATACACAATAGTCCAATAATAAAAAAGCGCGCGAACTTGACACATCAGCCGACGCGCAATGCTGCAATCACACACATTATCGAGAGACTATCACTTTGATTCATACCACATAAATAAATATAAGAAGCCTTAAGTATTTTTTATTGAAATTGAAAAGAAGTCGGACGAAAACAAATAAAAGGAAACCATCAGGAGGTTCCTGGACACAGATGCAAAGGACTCACCGAATCATTTCTATCCATTATCAATCCCCTTATATCCAAGAAATAGGTAAATAACTTAATGATAAGTTTTTATATTATAAAAATAAGATATAGACATAATATTTTCGGAGTTTTAAGAGATCTTTTCTTTGACTTCTATCATCTACAAAACCTTAAAAAAGAAATTACGACCATCACTGAAATAAACCATCGACTTGAGTGACAACCCTAACTTAAAATTTTAAAATTTAATATCTCCGAAGTCCTATGTTTAAAACATTTAGTTTTTTTTGTCGAAGTAATAGTTACATCAACTAATAATTTGGCATTTAAAAAAAATGCTAATAATGCAGGACATGTCAGAAAAAAAATATGAACTAAATAACAGAAAAAAATGTTTTCGCCCAAACCAGACGAGATTTTTTAACTTTTTTAATATTAATAGGTGCCTAAAATATGTTTAAATCATAACCAAAAACACCCAATGGAAAAAACGATTACATACGGAAATAAAATGTTTCTATGGTTTTTATGGACTTTTTTCGATTTTCAAAATTTCTCGACTACTATGATATATAACGACACCGGAGTTTTACTAGTAGATTTGTTCGATTAATACCTTTCTAAATAGCATATAAAACGAGCATGTCCGCTTTTGAGGCGAAATTATACACTGTGGGCTGGCAGTGCGACCCTGCGGCGGCAGGATAAACAATTTGAAAAAAGAACATGTTAAAATTGCAGACGCCATTGGCGCCATTTCCAATTTGTGTGTTGTTTGAGTTTTTTATTTTCCTCGTAGGTGTAGTATAAAGCACTATGTATCACTCGAGAGAAAGTGCGATTCCCGATCTCGGGTGTTGTTGACTACACCCTCGACGGTAATCGGTCACTTTCTCCTCTCGGTGAACAATGTACTATTTCTTTCTTTCTTTTCTTACCTTCGGATTTATAATATTAGTTAGAATATTTCACTGATTTAACAGAATTATACATAACATAACATCACGCCTATAATCCACGAAAGGTGCTAATGCTAATGGAACACCCACATTTCGGCCAGTTATGTGTTTAAGTCCCATATAATAGGCGGCGAGCCTATTGCCATCAACTGGGCACAAATCCAGACTCCGTGCTACTCATAAATTCCTGGTGGAAGAACCCAATAACAATTTGCCCACCCCGGGAATCTAAACCAGGACCTGATGCTCAGCAGGCGGTATTGCGACCACTAGAACAACGAGACAGTTTTAATCCAATTCATTAAAATAATAGCTGTATGTAGATCTGTGAGATCTGTGAGAGTTTGTTTAGGATCAGACATCTGGTTAGGAAAAACTACGGACATCTTGATAGGAAAACGAAAAAAAAATGGAATCGGATTCCAAAATAACTTAAGAGTCCTATTACATTTTTTACGTAAATTCATGATTTTTGACGCAGTAATTCTCAGCAGCAGTAAGATATTTTAATTATTTGCTTAAGAATAACGATAGTGTCATTCTCTTTCTTGTAACTTGGGGTTACACATTTTCATTTTTCTTTTCGTGTAATTTACTATAAATATTTTACGAACTCAGTTTGCAAGAAAAACCATCGACGATGGAACTTTAACGCTCAAATTCACATAGTTACATTCAATTCTTATAAAAGCTAAAATTACTTAAAGATAAGTTGAATGTTTTACTTGTTTATTGGAGTTTTAGATTTTCTTTAAATTCCTTAAGTTTTCACGGAAAAAATCTTAAATAAATAGTAATTTAAGCCATAAATGTCTTAATTCAGCGTCCATTATATTCCAAATAAACTCAATTTTATCAAACAAATTAATATGATATAAAACTTCAATCTACAATGAATAAGTTTCATTCGTTTTGGTTTGTCAATATAATAAGACAAAAATACAATAAATAAAATTAAAGTACCTACTATAATTCTCAATTCAGCTCGCTCCTCAGTCTCATGTCAGTCTCGTCTCTAATATTTGTCAATATCAATCGACAATCGTCCAAATATCGCTATTATTATCGACTCGTGTACGCCGACCGAAATAATTTGATCCAGGAAGTAAAAATCAAAAATTTGCCTAAAAAATGTAATAGGACTCTTAAGCCGAAAGCACGCTACACAGTTGCACCCTTCATCCCGAGTCGGTTCTACAAGGTCTAGTTCACCGATGTATTGTTTGCCAAAGAAACTCTTCGTTTTCAGCCAGTTCTACAAATTGTAGTATATCGATGCACTGCTTGCTTATAATACACTTCCCAATTGATCCCTTGAATCATAATCGTTGGATGTAAGAAAGGTACGACTATAACAATAATACCCATTTTTACAAGCTTTTATTTAGTTTTTTTTCAGTCAGATTCTCGATTTCGGCTACACTGGGCCGAAGCTAGAACAGCGGTAGCCCAGTGGTGGCGGCCCCGACTTACGAACAGTAAGTTGTGGGTTCGAACCCAGACAGGCGCATTACTTTGTGTAATTTATTTCATCACCACTGCTCTCAAAACGGTGAAGGAAAAACATCGTGAGGAAACCAGCATGTCCTAGAACCGAAAAATTCGAAGACATGTGACATCTACCAATCCGCACTGGGCCCGCGTGGCCCATTCCCTCTCATAGAGAGGAGGCCTGTGTCCCAGCAGTGGGAACATTAATAGGCTGATGATGATGATGGGCCGAAACTATGGGTTTCATGCTTAGAAAGGAGACCTCTAGAACCTGACCTTACGCTTACGCAAAAGGGGCGTATGCGATGCCCAAATCACTAAAGCATTTCTAAAATGGCAGAAAAATGTATATTTTTTTTTTGTTTAGTCGTGTACATTATAAGGTATATTTCCTATCTACATTACGTATATAGATAATTCACAAATTTATGACTAAGTCCAGCGTAGATAACCAAAAAACAACATTATTTAATTTCTGAAGAACATAATATAGTATTACGGTTTTCGGTGGTATCACGCCAATCCCAAGTGACATGGGAAAAGGCCAGGAAGATCCGACTAATAATATTCACCATCTGCCTGGCCTTTTCCCAACTATATTGGGGTCGGCTTCCAGTCTAACCGGATGCAGCTGAATACCAATATTTTACATGGAGCGACTGCCTATGTGACCTCCACAACCCAGTAAGTACTGGGTACGAAACCCCTTGGTAAGACTGGTTGTCAGACTTTTTGGGCCACTGAATACCTGTAACGACTGTCAAAGATCTACAAATGACAGCAGCTTAACGTGCTTTCCGAGGCTCGAAGGACACTCGGTATGTAAGGGTGATCACCCATCCATGGACCAACCTAGGCAAGCACGGACCCGAGCGGCTGTTATTATTTAGCCCTGAGCTCCTCTGTTAAGGCTCCGTGGCTAAATAATAACAGCCGCTTCAGCCACTATCCTACTAATAATATTTAAAAGCGAAAGTTTGTGAAGATGGATTTCAGATACCTAAGTATGGAGCAGAATGGGAATAAATTGACAACAACAACAACAACAGCCCATAACGTCCACTGCTGGACATAAGCCTCTTCCATGATGGGAGGAATTAGCCGTAATCTCCACGCTTGGCAGGCGGATTGGAGATCGCAGTGATGAAAGACTAACAGAAAACGCTGCTGCCCATTCTCTGGTTTACGGAGGCGCAAGGTGTTCTGCCTCAGACATTAGTCGCCTTATACGAATGTGAGTCTAATGGGTGGGTTCTATTCTACTCTGCCAGATACCACACGGCTTAATTGAATTGACAAGTATTTCTAAATAATAATAATTCCTTGGAGTAACTTGGGAATTAATGTATGAGATTCTTATATTTGTAGTTCAAAGTAAATGGAGTACTTTGGAAATAACCCGATGGTTTATTACTTATTATAGTAAATGGAGTACTTTGGGAATAACCCGATGATCTATTACTTTTTATCCCGGTAGTACGTCCGTTCTCCCGTGGGACAATTACCGAACTCCATGCGAGCGAAGCCGTGGGCAGAAGCTAGTGATGATATAAATCAAGAGGATCTGAAAGTCATCATCAAACTCTTGCCGTATCACAATTTGTTTGGCGTCAGCGCAGCATGTCGTCTTCTTTCATTTTTTTCTTGGAGGAGGACTTTTGGCCGCAGGGAGTGGTGTTCCGTCGCTTCCACGGGCAAGTGCCACATGAACGCACGGTGACATAGTGCACAAGTGAAGTGATACTAACGTAGTTTTAAGGTCCTTTATACTAACACAGTTTGTATTTTATCACATGTATGTTAGTCTGTAAGGTATTTATCTATGGGCCAAAGTTGCCTGAAAATAAAGGTTTTATTATTATTATTATTATTATTTACCTCAAATTACTCGTCAGCTCGTCAGACACCTCTTTCCTAGCTAAAGATTATATCCTTCACACAGTCCACCCACCGTTTCTTTGGTCTTTATATACTCATAAAACCATCAAAACTTTCCTCACGAAGTTTACCTCATTTCTCCGAAACACATGCCATTATCAAGACAACCGACTACCACACAACTTTTCGGTTACCGCGGCCACTTTCAGACTCCCTTTCATGTAGTCACAGCTATTAGAATTATTAGAAATTTAGAATTTGACAATCAATTCGGGTTTGTATTCTGCTTGTAATAATAACATAATTCAATCATGACTCGAAAGACACGTGGCGCCATTTATAAGAACGTTATTGTTGCTTTCCTAGAGAACAGTACTTTTTTTTGGGATGAAACGTACTTTATGTCCGTTACTGTTCACCTGACAACGTATATGCAAAATTTCAGGATGATCGGTTCAGTGGTTTAGGCGTGAAAAGGTAACAAACAAACTTCCTTTCATTAAGTCCTTACTAGTAAGGATAAGAATTTCTTAGTTTATCCATTCGTGTAACACCATACATCCACCTTAGCATTCTTATCTGTCACATGCAATTGCGTAAATGATGATGATGATAGTAAGGATAAGAATTTCTTACTTTATCCATTCGTGTAACACCATACATCATCCGCCTTAGCATTCTTATCTGTCACATGCAATTGCGTAAATGATGATGATGATAGTAAGGATAAGAATTTCTTACTTTATCCATTCGTGTAACACCATACATCATCCGCCTTAGCATTCTTATCCGTCACATGCAATAGCGTAAATGATGATGATGATAGTAAGAATAAGAATTTCTTACTTTATCCATTCGTGTAACAACACCATACATCCGCCTTAGCATTCTTATCTGTCACATGCAATTGCGTAAATGATGATGATGATAGTAAGGATAAGAATTTCTTACTTTATCCATTCGTGTAACACCATACATCCGCCCTAGCATTTTTATCTGTCACATGCAATTGCGTAACATAACGCACTTTCATAACGTTTGTGGCCCAACATTCTGATCCATACAATACAGCAGGTAAAACCATGTTTTTTTTAATCTTTCCATTTAGTGTAAGGAGAATGCGGGAGTCGCATATTGTTCCAGCGATCTTCCTCCATTTCATCCACCCACCGTTAATTCTGTGCATAACACTCCAATCTAATCCGCCATCGCTTTCGCTTCGAGTGAATCTAAAGGTCTACCTGAAAAAAAATTGTTTTTCTTTTTCGCTTTCCCCTTTTTAAAAAGCTAAATCTTCACGACTATGTACGGTCGACCAAGCAATTTGGTTTACATTTTACAAAGTAATTTGCATGTTAAATGTAAACCTAATAGCTTGATCCACCGTACAACTTTATTTATTAAAATGGGGACGTAAACATTCTTCTGTCGTGCATTTTATGTTGATATGATTATTATTTATATATCCTTTATTCATTTTAACGACTTACTTTATACATCGGACAGGTCCACTCAAGTCTGTATGGTTCTTTTGTAGGTTCTTTCTTCAAAAGACCATCTCAGACACTAATTTGCATAGTCCTCATGTGAATTGAGCAATATTTTGTCTGGACTTAAAAAAAAGACTGTGACCTCTGAGTTTGTTTCGGCTGTTTCTTCTCAGAGCAGTCAGGTACGAAACATCGGACATTTAAAAATGACGTGTAAAAGTGTTTGTAAAAACCTACTTGCAAAATAAACATCATTTATCATTTTTAAATATTTCTTTGAAAAAATCTATTAAAAATACATTTAAAAAATTAAAAAATAGTATTAGATAATATTATTATTCTATTTTATGATTGATCGTGTAGACATAACTCTTATTATATTGAAAATACATAAATTCAAGTCTTTTTCCCATTGGGTTAGACAGAAACCAAGAACGCCAACTGCCACCTGTCGATCCTTTTTTTTATTTTTTTTCGGATGAGAAATCATCAAAATGACTCCTCCCGCTCTGGGCGGAGCAGGAGGAAGTGTCAGACTTTTACTGACTATAACTCATCCATGTTCCTTCATCTCCCTTTGTGTTCCGGGGCCACAGTATCTCTTTTGAACAGTCCCGCAACCCCGGCAGGCATCGGTCCTTGCGGACCCCTTCCTATTGCTGACTCTCTTTGAGGCGCGCGTGGAACTCTCCTGCGCCGTCGACACGGCCTGTCGTCATGAGACGGACGGACGGCGAGCTAGGCCAAAGCCCACCGTCCACAGGCTCGCGGCCACCTATCGATCCTTACATACAGTTTCGCCCTGTCCATGATTATTACGGTCCTGACCTTTATAATGACCTTGATTATATTGAAGATAAGATAAACAGGTACTTTTTATTCTACACTAGCCACAAAAAATTACCTCCTTATTTTTTTTAATAAGCTAGAAGACACGACATCATCATAAATTCCTGATAATAAAATGTATCACAGATAGCCCGAAAAAAAGATTGATGGTTATTCACTTGATTTTCCCGGAAGTTGGCCGAAAGTCATGAAAATAAGTAATTTCACTATGTAGCTGTATGTATGTTCTGTATGGTGTCGGACGTAAAGAATAGCACCATCCCATATCTTCCTGTGGGTGTCGTAAGAGGTGACTAAGGGACTTACCAGAGAATGGGCAGCAGCGTTCTCTGTGCTTTTTATAACAACCGTACTGCGATTGCCAACCCGCCTGCCAAGCGTGGCGATTATGGTAAAAAAACCCCTTTGGGGGAGGCCCATGTTCAGCAGTGGATGTCTTTGACTGAAATGTCTTTGGCTGAAATGATGACTATGTAGCTTTAGGTACTTCGTACGTACAGAAATCCACACTATAACTGCCTGTATCATGTTCATGGTTTTTGATGATATTTAGTAGGTACACACACACACAGGTGACCCATGCACCTGTTCAGGACATTACGGGTATTCAGCTGAATCTAGTTAGACTGAAAGCCGACCCCAAAATAGTTGGGAAAAGGCTA
This sequence comes from Xestia xanthographa, assembly GCA_905147715.2. Lineage (NCBI taxonomy): Eukaryota > Metazoa > Arthropoda > Insecta > Lepidoptera > Noctuidae > Xestia > Xestia xanthographa. Next base: position 26,671,429 of record LR990653.1, on the reverse strand, counting down.
GGCAGATGATAAGCATGGGTGCCACAGGGAAGTATTATATAGAATAGGGTTTTTGTCCCGGGAATAACGGCTCGTACACATATGCACGATACGACGTCGTGGGAATCTATGTCAAAACATGAATCAATAAAACTGCAGTGATCGCAGAAAATAGGTCTTATTTCCCTGTTCTAAAGCATAGTAAAAAGATAAGGAGTAGGTTGACTTCCAACGTAAATTTCGTAGGTTTTTCGTGTTTATAGCCGTAAGTTCCTGTGGAATAGTTTCCTACTTACAAAAGTCAGTCATCCTCATCAGCCTAGCCTTTTCACAATTTACACATCGTCTTGCTGTTGAATGCGATGCGCTTCTTCCAGATGAGGTCGTAACATTACTATGCCCTTGTTTCATGTGCCCGTGCACACCAAAAAACACTTATTTTTCTACACACACAATGACCATTACGTATATCAATAATTGATAAACAAATAATCAATTTAAACTATATTTATCAGTAACTGTAGATCTGTAAATCTATCGTGACGTGACAATTTTTTTTTTCAACTAAATTGTTTATCTTAATTAGTTTTTTACTTCTCACCATCTGTTTAGCCTTCTCTCTTTAGAGAAGTTAGAAGTTAGTTAACAGTTTATATACAATAGTGGTTAGCCACTATTGTATATAAACTGTTAACTAACTTCTATATCGACGTAGGAAAACGTATTTGCTGTAAGCCTCAAAAAATCGAAATTACGTTTTTTACATCATTTTTATCAGATAAAAATACTGCGTCGATTGGTCTGGGTCTCATATTTTTACGACGAAAAAAATATCACTTACGTCGTAAGTTTTTTGAACAATATTAGTGCCTTTTTTGTCGTAAGTCTACCAAAATCGAGTATTTTTGGTGCATTTGTTGCTTACGCCATTCTTGCCGTCAGCAAATCTTTTAAACAGAGGCTTACGCTATTTTGGCAGGATAAGTTTTTTTGAATGCCAACACTTACATCATTTTAGTGGTTTATCTATTAGACGACAGAGATATTTACTACTTTTATCAGTAAGTATTTCATAACTAATAGTCAGTTACTACAAATAAACAGCATTTATTTTTCAAACAATTCAAAATAACACATTTTTGACGGAAATTAAATCGCAATTACGTTATACTTACAACGTTTTAATTGGAATAAATACTTGTCAACGAATACTGATACGCTATTGGTTGCAACCCAGTGTTCGCTGCACCGCCATGTTTACATCAAGTCACAGCCCGCATTCGGTCCACGCGCGTCATTAGATACTGTTGTTTGTTGCAATCGTAACACCAAACTGAAGGAAAATTTATATAAGGTGAAATTACCGATTTCTTCCCAAAAATATAAGGATCTGAAAAATCTTGTTTTAAAAAAAAAAATTCCATCTAACTACGCAAAAGAATTTCTGGACCTAGAACATAATAATAAAACAGTGGACCGCTTGCCAGATACTGATGAAGAGGATTGAAGATCGACCTTTTTTCTATTTCTGTTTTTTTATTTTTTATTTTGATCTCAAGTACCTACCTACTAGATGTTTTTTTTTATTAATAATTTTGTTGATTTCTACTTATAATTTGATTTTATTGACTCGTTATACTAATAAGGTTTGTAACACAAAGCAGTGTTTATTATAATTATGTTTTGAAAGTACAAATTAAATAAATACAGCTAACTAACTGCCTTTTATTCGTAAAACATTTTTCCCACTCTATTCAGTTAAATCAATAACATCAATGCAAGATAATACTTCACTATGGCTTACGTCTTTATAGCTTTACTTAAAAAAATAAGTATGTCATTTACATCATTTTATAGTTATTAACATAATTTAAATATTTTGTTGCCATAGAAAATTCCCTAAGGTTACAGCGTTTTAGAGATCTGTAAAAAATAATTTGTTTGTTGTAAGCCACAAAAACACTGGTAATAATTGAGTTAGAGAGATATCTTTATAGCCAACATGTAATATGAAGAAAAATAAAAATACGTTTTTAAAATCATGTTTCTAAGATGTATAGTCTATGAGTAATGATTTTTTTTCTAATTTCAAAAAAGTTTTTTGGCTCTGGTGAACATTTCATGTTTTGAGGCTTACAGCAAATACGTTTTCCTACGTCGATATTTAAATCAGTATCCGAGTAATACGATACCCGTAGGAAAGACTAGTTGTCAAACTTTCGAACTTCTGAATACCCGTAACGACTGTCAAAAATCTACAGACGACAGCAGCACATATTTTTTTAGTTTTGTTCTCCTTGTCCACATTACACTACCCCTGTACTAAAATCGAAACTTCGATGGTGTTGCTGAAAATGAGACACACTTTGTTCCAAACAAACCTATTGTTTGACCGTGTTGAAAAGTCGCCCTAGACCAAATTAGTTTTTTTTTTTTTTTTTCAATAAAATTTTGCCCCTTTTTGTGGTAATTAACGGTTAAACCACGATACATCATCTCCGGATTCTGTTTCGCGTGTTTAACGTTTAACATTTCGATGTGTACGCAAGAGATATTAATACTATAGTACTCAAGTGTGTGAGCAGTCATCTTTCTCGCACATAGTTCGATGAGATAGTCATAGTCCGTGATAGTAGTTGCCATGTCCCCCATTATGCACGGAGTATTTCACCGCCTTTATCAACTACAAGCTGCTGCTCAGAATTTCATACATATATTATTCAGCACCCACAGCAGTCGCCCCAGCTCGCCGTGCTAGGAAGATAGGAAGGCGCATATATTTATTCATTGAAGTCATTTTGTATCAATGTGTCACTGAGAGATGGGATCATAGTTTTTGTATGTAATTTTTCTTACAGCCTTTCCACAGTATTATAAGACCATTTAATATTCCTTCTTAAACTTACTCACTTCAAGACCAATAAATTGTACCGCATTTATAGCAAAATAAATGTTAGCGAACACCAATAACATAATTAAGTTCCTTGAATTTATGTTCAGATTAAAAGCATAAATCAATATCTTATCACAGGCTGGTGAAGTAATCAGTAATACTATCATTAACATCGGATCGCTCTAATCCAAAACTAATAAAAAAAACATTATCTTTTGTATCTCATTTTCCTACTACAAGAATCATCAACAATAAAATCCACAAAAATGTTATAAAAATATATTTTTAATAATTTACAAAAGCCTGTTTACAATTCAGTGGAAAAATTATAAGGCTATAACGATTACTTATCTGAGCTAAATAAATATTTATAAAAACATGTTACACTTTACAAATACGTATTTAACATTCTAACTGTAACATTCTTTAAACACCATGCTTTTATTTGGCACTTTAAGTCGGACAAAAACGAAACATCACTCACTTATTGACTATGTTTAGGATCTTACAGCTAATCCCTTGGTCCCTAAGGCTTAGAGGTTGGTGCTTATAGAATAATTTAGGATCTTACAGCTAATCCCTTGGTCCCTAAGGCTTAGAGGTTGGTGCTTATAGAATAATGTGAGCGAAAGCAGCCACTGTCAACATGAAAATGGAAACAAAGGTGTTGACTGCTGAGGACGGAGGGAGCACTGGAGTTGTTGGCTGTACCAAGGCTGGCTGTGCGGTGGTCACCCGTGCAGTCGTGGTGGGCGCGGCAGTAGTGGTGACCGCCTGGTCACCGTTCACGAAGTAATTGCTCAAGTCATCAGCGATGGTGTACGCCAAGTTGATGCTCTGGAGAGTGCTGACGGATCCCCCGTAGACAGAGTTGTAGTGGCTACCCAGGATGGACTGGGTGCTGTTTGCCCATGTTTGGAACTGTGGGAAAACGAAAATATACAACAATTATCATATTGTAGCCTGTAAAGAAAAAGAAAGTGCTACAGGAAAGACATATTATTACCGCAAGGCGAGAAGAAGTTAGCAGAAATGTTTAGATTACCAGATTTTTTTTTTTGGGGGGTTTTTAAATCCCATGTTTTAGGCAATACCATGTTTCAAACGGGGGACAAAAAAAATGTAATAAAAAAATCTTACAGCGTTAACTTCGGCTTCATTCCTCAGCCGGCCAGACACGTAGGATAATGGTGTTACTGGGCTTCCGAACCTAGAAACAAACAAATATTCCATTAGAAACAAACAAATATTCCTTTAAATATATCATGACGCCTGTAGTCCCCAAAGGCAATGGTGTACCTATTGGTACTCCCACATTTTGCCAGTTTTGTTTTGAGTCCCATGTAAGGCTGCCTGTCCACTGAAGTGGAGCGAGGCTGCGGAGCGGAGAAACGATGAAATATTAACCAATAGGATCGCATAAAATCTCAGCTCCGCTCCAGAATGCAATCCTAAGGGTTAATATTTTTCCGTATCTCCGCTCCGCAGCCTCGCTCCGCTTCAGTGGACAGGCAGCCTAATGGGGCAAGCCTGTTGTCATCAATAGGTCATTATTTAAAGGGGTAAAGCTGTATGTAAAACGTATTTTTAAAAAATAGAAGCACTGACAGAAAGCTACACTGCTCCCTCCCGCGAAACAAATACATTTTTTTTACATTGTTGGCAATCTTTCACCGTCTGTTTGTTAATATGATGGGAGATTGTTGTTAAGCAATGGCCCTTGTCACAATCTTTTGTTACTACTTTTAATAAATGAGTGCACTTACGCAAGGGTAACAGCGGCCAAGTTCTGCTGAATGTAAGCAAAGACCTTCTGGGTGTTTTCTTCATTGCCTGAAACTGCAGTGTTAAAGGCAGTGGTGTAGTCTTGGCGACGGATTTCATTGTTTGGCTGGACAATTGCATCCAAGAACCTGAATACGAATAATCGAGTTTAGTAGATGAAAATAAAATTTATGGACACTAAATAATCATTATAAAAGCCGTGCTGTTCACCGCTGAATAGTTATTTCATCTTGAGCCAATCCTGGGTGTAGAATCAGGTCATGCTTACTATATAAAAAGTAATGTCATCGAAACATTTATAATAAAAGGAAGTTGTTCTTATACATCATCATCATCAGCCTATTAATGTTCCCATTTCTGGGACACAGGCCTCCTCTCTATGAAATGGAGTGGGCGCGGGCCCAGTGCGGATTGGTAGATTTTCTTATACATCTTGCCATAATTCAAAAAACGTAAAAAGAAAAAAAAAGAATTTAAAAAACGTATTTTTCTTTCCATGTTTAGAATGATTTCTGTTTGTTAAGGTTCAATCAAACCTCGTCAGTCCCGATTCATATTCATTACTTATTATTGATCCGTCAATGAATAATTTCACATTTTAAACGGAATGATGATTCAAAATTCGTCATCTTGTCTTTTTTAAACTTTCACGATCAAAACACATTATAAAACACATATAAACGCAATCGCGCAAAATCATTTGCAAGGATTTTTGGGTTGTGTAACTCCATCCAGTGGTTGGGTCCTGAATATTAAAGGTAAAAATTCGCGAAAATACCCGTTTATATGTGTTTTATAATTCGTCATCTTATCATTTTCCTACTCTTGGGGTTGGCTCAACATGTTTCCTTTTTCCATTCTCCCTTGTCAACCGTCACGCTATCATTCACTCTTTTATTTTATATCATTCCTCACATCACAGTATAATATTCCGTTCTTTTATAAGGACTTATGAAGACTACGACTACCTAAAGGGTGTAAATGGACCCGTAGATCACGAAGCCGTCAACCAAGCATTCTGTACATCAAAACAAGTCATCATCATCATCAGCCTATTAATGTTCCCACTGCTGGGAGACAGGCCTCCTCTCTATGAGAGGGAATGGGCTATAATCCACCACGCGGGCCTAGGGTGGATTGGTACATGTCACATGTCTTCGATTTTTTTTGTTTTAGGACATGCCGGTTCCCTCACGATGTTTTCCTTCACCGTTTTGAGAGCAGTGGTGATAAAATAAATTACACAAAGTAATGCACCTGTCTGGGTTTGAACCTACGACTACTAACCTACGGGCTACCGCTGCTCTGAACATCAAAACAAGTAACTCTACCCAAAAATTATTGCTGGGAAACGACTTTTTTTTTGGGTATAAAAATCGCGTTTTACTGTAAAACTCAATGTAACGCACTCAAAACATTGTGCTTATGGACGCATTTAATAGTAATCGGGTTATGGAGGTATTTAAAGTAAAGTTATGACCTTAAAAACTAGTATTTAAAAAAAAAGTTGTAAAAAAGTTGAATCTTTGACCTCCGATATCTCTGTAACTAGTAGGTTCCTAGGAACAAAAAAATTAACGCAATAACCGGGAGAATAAATGCCTTTCGGCTTCGTTAAGGGTCTATTTACACCCTTTGTAGGAGTTAGACCAAAGAAGAAAGTAATAAGGATACGTATTAAATCACTATAAAATAACAACTCCTGGACTCACGTGCTAAGAGAGGCATCATCCTTGGTGCAGCCAAGGGTTTGGAGAAGCAGGATCTTTTCTGTGTACACGTTGTGAATTTGGAACCTATCCCATAAATATTTGAAGTCTTCAGGATTACCTCTTCGCAGAGCGTTGCAGTATACCCAGTTGCGGTTGTCAACTGGCACACTAAAACAAGATTTAATTATGTGTTTTTTTTAATGAACTTTTTATGAGGGCTCATAATGATGTTTCTACTGTAAATTGAAGTCATCAGCGTACGCACTAATTACGGTAGAAAGACCATATTATTTGAAGGAGTTCATCTGTTCAATGAATTACCGGACGATATTAAAGAGTGCGCTAACGTGAATATATTTAAAAATAGGCTTAAGAAACATGTATGTACACTATAACTTCTAATACTCTGGAGGAAATTGTATTGTATTATCTTAATTATTACTTTGTATCTCATTATAAGCGGACTGTATGTTCTTATGAGAAATAAATTTCTTTAAACCGAAATTGATTAATGACATTTTCAATAGCACATAATTCTGATATGATAAAATATTAATTAATAATATAAAAATAATAATAATTAATTATTAATTAATATTAATTAAATATTAATTAATTATGATATCATCATTATCTGCCTAGCCTTTTCCCAACTATGTTGGAATCAGGTAACATAGTTGGGAAAAGCTGAATATTTAATTGTTTATGGGTACCTTTGCCTAGTGGTGGGACATTAAAGGTTAAAAAAAATATTTGAAAAATATGTGTAGCAGGATCAAGTGTAAGATATCGTCCATATTTTGACAGTGGTACAGTTGATATTCTGCTGTTCTTTTGCACAAGGGTATTTATTGTAAATGTCAGCACTAATTTTAACACCTCTATTGGTCACTAGACCACTCCTGCCCAATTTACTCTACGCATAGTTAGTACTCACGCAGTTCCACCATTTTTCATGGTATCGAACTGTGTATAGGCAGCAGTCAGGCAGGCTTCGTTGCCAAGGTTACACATTACCGGTGCCAGCTGATAACGCAGGTAAGATCGCATGAAATGTTCATTAGGGATTGGAGAATAAGTCAGCAGTCCCATCGCGTGAGACGCCCATGTAACAATCCGGGCCTGTTGGAAAAAAAACACCGTTTAAAAATCTAGTCCTCATTGAACAGTAAAATATTACAGAAAAATTCTCTAAAAATTTATTTCGGTTCAGTGACAAACTTGTAGGACTTATGGAACTCTACTTACATTGAAAAAGTTACCTTAAGTAGAGCATGAGTAGTTTCATTATCAAACACCTACCCAAATCAGAAAATCAGAAACTGGATGTTTTGACAATCATACGAGACAACGTAGATAAGAAAGTTACAAAATGTTAATTAATGACATTAGCTCCCGAAAAGTTTAAATCAATAATGTTGAAAGTTCAATATAGAAAGAAAAATAATAATCTTATCTTGTTCAAAATACTTACGTTAAGTAACGCCAACTCAGCAGGGTTTCCATGAAGTCTGTTCCTGATCCAGTTGAAACCGGTTATGGCAGTAACCCATGGAACGTATTCAGTCTCAAACTGTAGGAATGAGAGGATGTACATGGCACGCTCGTAGGTCATGATTCCGGAGCGAGCGAATTGGAAAACATCGTTGACAATCTGAAAAACAACATAGAAATAAAGTTTTTGTTTGTTAACGTTTTTCATCGAATATCCATGAAGTCACAGGAGATTTTATCGTGATAAAAATCAATGTCAATAGAAGATTCTAAATAACCTCAAATTGTTATTTAAACAGCAAATGCTATTAAAAACACCTCATCATCATCACTTCCCAACTATGTTAGGGTCGGCTTCCAGTCTAACCGGATGCAGCTAAATACCAGCATTTGACATGGAGCGCACAACCCAGTTAACACTGGGTAATACGATATTGGTAAGACTGGTTGTCAATATTTCGAGCCACTGACTCCCTTTAATGACTGTCCAAGATCTACAAATGACAGCCGGGACCAACAACTTAACGTGCTTTCCGAGGCACGGAGGGAACTTGGTATTTAATGATGACACCAAAATCAATCAATTTTTATCATGTTAATATTGTTTACCTGAGCTCTATTGAATTCGTGAATCACGGCTCTCTGGACGGGATTTCTTAGAGCTTGAGCGATCAATTCCCAAGTGTAGTCATCGTAGTGCACTCTATAGAAACCTGTAATAACATTAAAACATAATTCAAAATGTCTTGGCTAACACCAATTTTTTGAAGACTGTCAATAGACTCCCAATTTTAAGTCTCCACTCATACTTTCTTTACTTTACAGAAATCCAAAATTACTTACCAGTTTGTTGAATGTTGAAGAGAGTCCAGAAATTACCGTATGCGTTGCGGTTAATGACAGTAAACGGCTCAGTGATGATATGAGAAGGTTTCGTGTTAGCAAAATTGGCGTTATTTTCAGAAGTAAAGGTAATGGGGATTATGTATCTCGTGTTTTGGTTTGAAAAACCGGTATTGATGTTGAAACGGCGCTGCAAGAATTAATTGAATTAGTAATGGTAAAACTTGCAAACTTAGACACCTGTCAGAATGCCAAAAACATACAAAAGATTGTAGTTCCCGAGTAAAAGAGTAATCGTGGACTTTTTCATCACCAGCGAGGACTCTGACACACAAACATCTCGTTTTTACTTGTTAGCTTCAAGGACAGGTACAAAAGGAAACGAAAATTATTACTCTCATTAAATTGTAAGTAAACCACTCTAAAGAAATGTACCTGGTAGATTTCCATTCGCCCAGTGCTGTGTTCTATATTGACTTGAAGTACGGGATGACCTGGCTGTTCAGTCCAGCTCTGATAATATTCTACGAAATTAAAGTCGGGTCCATAGGCACTGAATGCATTATTCGCGAGACCTGCTAGGTTCAATTCAGTGAACAGGTCGATGGGTTTGACAGTTTCGAATCGCCTGTGAATATTATTACTAAGTATTATATCTGTTTTAAAGTACGAATATTTTGTTTCATTACAACAAAGTTTTTTATTTCAGTTAAAAATATTAAATCTAAACCTTACTTGTGATTCAGATAGGTTCTGAGTCCTTGTCTATGAACATTGGTGCCAAGAAGATGCTCAGTCATTCTGATGACAGCAGCTCCCTTGTTGTAGGTGATGGTCGAGAACATAGCGCTGACACTGGCCGGGCTGCCGACCCCAGGGTTAGTCAGAGGTTGAGGGTTGTTGGACGAGTCACTAAGCAGTGATGTATGCACTTGTTCATTAATAAAACGCCTATCAAGACCCATATCTTCGACCTGAATCTGAACAAAAGTACAACATTCATAAATCTAAGTGACAAATTGTTTTAACATTATATAAAGACTAGTATTTGCGTGGGTGCGCGAGCTGCGCGCAGCTCGCGTGTTGTCGTGTTCTTGAGAAGTATTCCTCACCATCATACAATTTTGAGAATCCATAGGAATCCTTAAAATAATTGGAAAAACCGTTACAACTACCCCTAAATCAGTATGATAACCCTTAAGAACCCCTAAAACATTCTAAAACCTAATTCAATAAAATAAAGTTAAAAAAAAAAAAACATTAGAAACGTTAAAAGATGAGTTACGCTTCACCCACTCGACCTTCGTTACGCTGCGGAGGTCGCCGGCTCGCTTCGCTCGCCACCTCCCCCCTTCTCTCCACTCGGTCTCGCAGGTTCGCTCCACTCAGGACTTACCACCACCGGACAGGTTTCGACGCCTACTATAATATTTGTTCAAACACATAATGGCTATCTCTGACCGTTACGAAGTTATAGCCCTTTTATTTTTAGGGGAGGTTGGGGAGAGGTGGAAAGGGTGTACAAATTTAAACGCTTCTTAATAATAATTTATAGTAAAAATCAAAAAGCCGCTACGTGTCCTAGTTTCCGAGATACGATGGGGGGAGGGGTGAAGGGGGGAGAGTGGGGAGTTTTGAAAAATGATTTTGACTAACGCGTTGCCCCTTTATATGAATCTGAAAAATAAAATGTTCCAAGTCTCTCAACTTCCGAGATCCGCCTAAAGGGGGGAGAAGGGGGAAAAAAGGGTCAATTTTGAAAACTGGTTTTTACTTTTCCGACCCTCCTCTATACGAATCCGTAAAAAACGAAAAATACGGGTCTCTTTGTTTCCGAGATACGATAGGGAGGGGGTGGAAAGGGGGCGAAAAGGGGAGGTTTGGGACTTTTCCCATACTCACGGAAGTTACTTGTTTACGAATCTGTCAAAATATACCCACCTCCCCATCCACCATCTGGGAGAACAATTATGTCAATGAGTCAGTGAGTCAGTGAGTGGTAATCGAGCTTTATATAGTATAACTATAAGAGAAGTATTTTGCCTCGAATCAACAGAGTTATGAATACATGAATTTGTTGGAGGTATAAAAACATCACTTACTCCATCGCCTTCGAGGGCTGTGTAGGCAGTCAAAAAGTACTGGTAGTATCTAGCAAAACCTTCATTTAGCCAGAGCACGTCCCACCAGTCATTGGTGACAAGGTTTCCGAACCACATATGTGCAATCTCGTGGGATAGAATGTAAGCGATGAGTTGCTTGAAATAACCGTTGGTTTCACCTTCCTTATACAACAGATAAGCTTCCCTGTAAAAATAAATAATAACTGCTGCATACACTCATTAGATTATACCACTCATTATTTTGTTTGCGTACTCAACCCACCTATAAGTTAGCAATCCCCAGTTCTCCATTGCGCCAGCTCCAAAATCGGGGATGGCAGCTTGCGTCATCTTTAGGTTGGTACTTTGGCTAAAGAAATCGTAATCTGTGTGAACATTCATCCAATTCAAAAGAGCCTGTCCGACTCTTTGGGCGTATACTGCTTGACCGTCGGAGATCGCTCCCGGCCTCGCTATAACTTCATGTCTCAGGACACCGGTGGCAGGTGCCCGAATAGATTCATATTCAGCTACGATTAAGGCCAGAAGATAAGTGGACATAACTGGGGTCCTACTATAAACATCATTATAGTAACCTCTGCAAAATAACCAAGATGTCATAGTTAATAACAATAGGGTGAAGACTTAAATTCCCGTTTAATCATAACAACACACTTTTTTTTTAACTTACGCTATGTTTGTGTTGACTACGGAGTTTTGAATTAACGTACAAAACCAACTTCTATACGTGTTGGGACGTGTGATGGTCACATCGAAGGTAGCCTTGAAGCTAGGTTCGTCATAACAAGGGAACGCGTGGCGAGCAGCAGTAGCTTGGAATTGTGTAGTGGCCATCCATCTGCAAATCAAATCCTTATGAACTCTAATCGTCTCTTATCAACTCCTTTTTAAAGTAAATGATCATTGAAAGTGTAGCATTAAAATATTGTTTGTACACACACACATTTGTTTGTTTGACACTACTTACCTAATTGCTCCGTCTCCACCTTCATTCCTGTACCAGCTGTGGTAAATACCGTACATATCATCGCGCATATTTGCCTCAAATGTGATAGTCAATACGTAATTAACAGGGGTCACTGCATTGTACTGTAGGACACCGTCCGTGACGTTGACAATTAGGAATTGATATTGTTCCTGTCGGTCGTAAGTGGTAGGAACTACTGTGTTTCCATGTCTTAACACAAGGCTGTTTATAGTCACGTGGCTACTGTGGAGGACGATCTGGCGAACGTTACTTTCTTTTGCGTTCAGAGTTATTGCGACTGTGCCATTGTATCTAAGCAAGTCCATGTTGATGATCCAGTTTACGTTATAGTGTGAGGGCTCGGTGGTGTTGGGTAGTCGGTATGGCGACGGGGTCGCGGACAGCTCGATATTAGAGAAGGCATCGACATTCTCAAACACCTCGCCTTCGAAGCGTTCATCAGCGAAGATGGTGTTTCTGGTCACTTGCCCCGGTGCAACATCTGGTATGGCAGTTGCGCAGACGCAAGCCAGGGATAAAACTACAAGTTTTATCGCCACCATCTGAAAGAGATTGATTGTTAATGCTAGAAAAATTGTATCGAAACGAAAAATGTGAAAGTGTAAAATGTGAAAGTATTTTGTTTGTTTGTTTGTCACGCTATATATTAGAATTGGTAGCTTCACATGAGAGTCAGTGATTATGCAAGTTAGCTTTAGACAGTTATCTTGAACATACAAAATTACTATTAGGATAATATTAAAGTTCAATAGATTAAAATTTATTCATTCTTGATCATTCGTGAAATTTGTAACTTCTAGGTATATTTCTTATCTTATTTTCATAAACTGATAAAGTTTAATAATCATTATAAAAACATCATTATCGAAATACCTTTATCTTAACGAAATAAATGGAATGTTCAATTTTGGTGCTTAGACTTGCCTAAAAGTAATTTGATAAGTTGTAGGTATTGATATAATTATGATCAATGTGCATAATGCCTAATGTATGTTTATGAAAACGCTTAGATATTTTTAATGTGGATTTATTGCACAATATAAGAAATTAGCGCTTATGTATTTTGTGTAGCTATCTACTCGTAAATAAACTAAGGATGACTCGCCTTGATGACATCATCATCATAGAATCGATGAAAATGTGAATGAGATTAAACATCTATTCTTAGAGTGAATTATTTCACGAATACTTTTCCCAATTAAAATACTTAAAGAATTATGATCTTTCTTGGCAGTAGGCTAATTCAGTGCTCAATAAAATAGAAACCTTTGGAATTGGAAATTTGACGATAACCGTTTTTTTGGCTTTGAAAAGATCACAAGAATCTAAACACTACATACGTAATCTTAACACTAGCCGCACTAAAGAGGAGTTCAAGGTATCTTAGTAAAATCTTTCAAACGATTTGATAAAATATTGCAAAAGAAAAATTTGCAACTGCTTTCAGGCGCGAAAAAGCGCAAAATACGCACATGTCGCCCGAAGCTTTCATACGTAACACCTTTACATACTAATGATCAGCTTTTCCGGCCACTATATCACTGGGTTTTAAAGACCTTTGGCTTTCCTAACTGCCAAGGAATATGATGAAAATTTACATCCCACAACCAAGAGACAATAACTCACAGGCTTGAACCATTAATTATTATCATTTTAATGTGTTATCTTTGACCTTTCTATTATTTATAGTGTTTATTTTCATTGTTATGCATTGAATTTATCAACAAATACAAAGATGCAAGTAAATATAACCCCTAATAACTTAAGTACTGGACGTAATTTTAACTTACACTATTACTTTGCCATAATAAACCCGAAAAATCATCTTACCTTGAATACCAGCGACCACTAAAGCGGGACCTACACCCGCAACTGGATTATTGTAATCAACTTATTGAAATATACACATCAATGCGTAATCACCAACGATATAGTATCAACAATTATCAACAGTATCATAATGCTATGATATTTTTTCGACAAATAATCGCCATATCTTTTATGCGAGTTGATACGCCAGTGACAATCCGGTATTTTAATGAAACTATTAAACAAATTTTTAAGCACCTATTATAATTCTATCTATTTTCCAGTATTTTATTTCCTAATTCCTCTTTTTTTATATCCCCTATATAAAAAAAGAGGAATAATAATTCTAATATCTAATACGGAATTTGAAAGAAAAATTAAAATGGCGGCTGAGTAGGCAGGCCAAAATATTCAAAACCCTTTCGTTGCGGTTATCAAGACTTGAAACATTTCTTATTCCTATTAACCTAACGACTGTCAAAGATCTACAAATGACAGCCGGGACCAACGGCTTAACGTGCTTTCCGAGGCACGGAGGAAACTCGGTATGTAATGGTTGGTCACCCATCCACAGACCAACCTAGGCAAGCACGGCTTAACCTAACGATAGACGACCCGAGTGGCTGTTATTATTTAGCCACGAGCTCCTCATCATCGTTTCTTTAGTCTCCATAAATCAAAATTCTAAAAAAAAACCGACAAGTAAGTAATAAAGATTGTTTTTTCTGGTCTTAAAACCAGGAGGTTATTATATCAAGAGGTAACAACAGTGTTCAATAAACTCCAAATGTTATCACATATGGAGTTTATTCAACACTGTTGTGAGCTATACGATTTCTGATAAAACAAAAAAAAATACTCAAATCTGTGGCGTTCTTGTGTTAAAAGACCACCTCAGATTTTCTGCAAGGTACCTTTCATTACCAAACTTTAAAAGAGGCTGTGATGACCCAGTTTGTTTTGGTGTTTCAGACCTCAGAGTTATAAAGTAGGAAACACCGACCTTGACTAGTTATAACAAAATATCTTAAATAAAGTGAAGTGCTAGTGATTTTTGCAAGTGTCTATATTGGAAAACGTGTTATGGAACTCTAATGGACACGGTGTTGACAGGAGTAAAACGGTGACAGAGTGGCGTCCAAGGACAGAAAGAATAACTGTTACTTAATTTTTATCTTGAAAATCATAGTAACATCATCATCAGCCTATTAATGTTCCCACTGCTGGGACACAGGCCTTGGGCTATAATTCACCACGCGGGCCCTGTGCGGATTCGTAGATGTCACATGTCTTCGAATCTTTTGGTTCTAGGACATGCCGGTTTCCTCACGATGTTTTCCTTCAAATATAAATAAATTACACAAAGTAATGTGCCTGTCCGGATTCGAACCCACGACTTAGTGTTCGTAAGTCGAGGCCGCCACCACTGGGCCACCGCTGCTCTCCATAGTAACATGGTAAGGTTATTTAGCTTTAGCATGTTTCTTTGATTCATTCATGCATTTGCACATATACCTAATAAATAAAAATTTAAAAAAAAACAAGGTTTTATTCCCATGCGCTAAAAATAATGAAATAAACTTTTCCTTTTAAACTTATTTACTATCAACTTATAACGTCATTACACAATTTATATGATATAAAAGCTAGTCGCGAGATTTAAGTACTTGGATCTACTTAGTTTGATAATTTTAAAGAATTTAATCAGTTTGATCAAGTCATTTAATATAATAGTTTATCTACACAGGTAAATCTCACGACGGGCGCAAACTCGATGGGATTATGTCGTTTTATTATAGACTTCCTATGGCTACTTTCCAGCTCCATCATCAGAGCCTGGATACCATCTAGAGACAAAGTAGGTACTCGTCAAGACAAATCATACGAGCTCAAACTCGATGGGGTTATGTCGTTTCATCAGATCAGCTCTATGTCATCATAATGTTGCATTTTCAGCTCAATCGGTTGATATCTGCTTCAAATTGAGTTGCACATTGCAAGTTAAATAAAAGCTTGTAAAAAACTGAAAATAATAAAACAAGTTCAGGAAACAGGAATTGACTGCAACAGTCGGAACCCATATTGGACGTAAAGATTTTAGTCTAGATTATTTAATGGGTCCCGACTGTTGCAGTAAATTCCTGTTTCCTGAACTTGTTTTATCCTTTTCATCATCATCATCAGCCTATTAATGTTCCCACTGCTGGGACACAGACCTCCTCTCTATGAGAGGGAGTGGGCTATAATCCACCACGCGGGCCCAGTGCGGATTGGTAGATGTCACATGTCTTCGAGTTTTTTGGTTCTAGGACATGCCGGTTTCCTCACGATGTTTTCCTTCACCGTTTTGAGAGCAGTGGTGATGAAATCAATTACACAAAGTAATGCGCCTGCCTGGGTTCGAACCCACGACTTACTGTTCGTAAGTCGGAGCCGCCACCACTTGGCCACCGCTGCTCTCCTTTTCAGTTTTCATTTAAAGTTATTATTTATTTTTTACGCAGAAAGGATTTTTTATTTTTTTATTTTACACTTTTTGTTTACTTAGATATATATACCCTTTTAAAATCCTCATGGTGAGCCCTTTATTGACTGAGCCGTTCAGGCTGCAGAGCGTGCCTGCCAAACATTTGAATTTGGCGTAAAAATCCGCCATTTTGTTTTTTTTTTTAATTTTGATATACCCAATGTCACTCTCACAATAAATACGAATCTAACGACACCTCTCAAACTAAAATCGATCGAGCCGTTCAGTCTGCAGAGCGTGCCAAACATTTGAATTTGGCGCGAAAAATCCGCCATTTTGTATTTTTTTTTTTTTGAGATACCCAGTGTCACTCTCACAAAAAATACGAATCTAACGACACCTCTCAAGCTAAAATCTATCGACCTAATCAGGCCACAGAGCGTGCCAAACAATTATACATACATACATACATAGATACTCTCGAAAAACATAACCCTCCATGGCGCAGTCATGTAAAAAGAATGACAGCCTGCCTCCACAATGTCCGAAAGAGATGGTGCAACTACAGTACTTTCTCAAGTTATTATGCCTTGTGACTGTGACTGTAGCTTCGCTTGTTATATTTTTTTTGTCATTCAAAAATGCCGTAATGTTCTTATTGCAAAAATTGCTTTAAGTTTGAATTTGATGTCTTCAGTGTAGCTCACCCAAATCAATTTCAATCTACATTTTATCACCTTTGACCTTTTGAACTAATTAGTTTTTTGTCATCTACCCTATTGTTAATGTTATTTGTATGGAATGAAATAAAGTATATTCATTCATTCAACCTTTTGAACGCCATAGTCACGGTTCTCTATTGTATTACCTAACTTTTTTATTCATAATTTAAAGTGCCATAACTTTTTTTGTCCTAATCATCATTTGTCCGAATGATAACTTACCCGAACTTAATATCACATAATATCACATGCCAAAAAATTGAAATCCCTAAATACAATATGCCCTAAACCCGTTTGTCATAAATATTGCAATCAATAATATACAAAATACTTAAAACCGTTTTTAATAATAGTTATAAATCCTAAATTAAAAAAAAAAATCGATGTATTTTTAAAACAAACCGGTATGTTCCCAGACGTTCGTCTGTCCGTCTGTGACCGTATACCGTTCTGAACATTGTTATTTTAATTGTGTCTGTAATTACGGGTAACTACAGGTTAAGTATTACTTGGCTTTTGTTATAACACATTTTTAAATAATATTGCTCTTATGAAATTTGTAAGAATTAAAAAGTAGAACCATCATAATATTGCAGAAAGTTCACAGTTAGAATCTTCTTTTGGCATACATTTCATATCGGTAGTCACTAAAACACAGAAAATCAATCAATCAAACAAACATACACCAAACAAACATAGGTACACCATGCATTCAGCAAGCATGCAGCAAGCATGCAGCAAGCATGCAGCAAGCATTCAGCAAGCATGCGACAAGCATGCAGCAAGCATGCAACAAGCTTGCAGCAACCATGCAGCATGCAAGCACACATACAGTATGCAAGCAAGCATGCAGCATGCAAGCGAGCAAGCAACATGCAGCAGGCATGGTTTCTGTCACGGCTCCGGCGCTGCGGGGCTCCGGCGGTCCCACGCGAGCTTATCGTCGCAGATGTGTTTAACGCTCACCGCCGCTGCTGAGGTTGGCCGGCGAAGCCGGCCAGCAAGCCGAAGCTGCGGTGGTGAGCGACCTCCGCGCCTACGCGATTTTAAATTACACTCTCGGGGTAGGGCAGACAAGACTGCGTGGGGTCGGATTTACAGCGATTCGTTTCTGTCACTAAAACCTAATTTTTAGCAAATGTTTTAGGACCAAAAATTTCATTATACTTAAATGAACATTCGGAATAATACACATTATATAATAAAATACTTAAAAATACTTAGGACATTTGACTTTATGGCATGTAAAATTAGAAGATTCAATTATTATAGTATCCGATATTATGACAAAACAGTTTTAGAAATAAAGATAATTATGTAAAACAAAATTTCGGGATTTTGAACATTAAGGTTACTGAAGTTTATAGCAAACGTTTTATGGATAATGATTTTCGGGCAAAATTTTTTAGGAGAATTAAGGGAGTACCCATAGTCACATATACGTGACATGCAAGCGCGTGCCCTGTACGCCAAACGACACAAATGACACAACGAGCTGAAAACCAGCGCTGTGCTGTGGGCCCCTATAGCACAGAATTATGCTGAGTGGTAACCTATTTTTCGCACTCACGACGTGCAAGCTGTCAACTATTTTTTTTTTTTATGTTCCGTTTTGAAATACTCTGAATGTTTATGTTTATTGTTTCTGTTTTCAAATTTTGTATGCACGTTATGCCCCTGCGATGAATAAAGACTTTTTCTTTCTTTCTTTCTTTCAAATATGTGACAAAATGGTAGGTTAAATTGTATCTTGGCGTGGAAAGAATGCGCGTGCGTTTATGCTCTGGCGTTCAAAAGTATAACTGACTCTGATAAGCATTATTATAACATTTGTGAGCCAATTGCAATTTAGGCTTAGCTTGTTAGAATTTGAGTGTGTGCCACGTAAAGGAACTATTTCAGAGAAATCCTACCTCCGTACCTGTTTGTAATTTCGTGACATTTTAATTGAATCTCCGCGATTGGCGGCGGCGACCTCTCGCGTCCGGCCCTGGTTCAATCCATGGTCTGGAGCGAGAGGGAATGGGAAGTCGACACCTCCTTCTGCGAAGCAGTCATGCTAGCGAAGGAGGTGGCGGAACGTGAGAGGGAGAGAATCTCACGTCCCAGCCGCCACGGGAGACGCACCGGGCGTAGGGGGCCACGTGGTGGTCCCCCAGGCCTTGTCGACGGCGCGTTCGTGTTCGTTCCACGCGTGCCTCAAAGAAATGTCAGCAAAAAGGAAGGGGACCGCAAGAGCCTATGCTTGCCTGGGCTGCGGGACTGTTCGAAAAAGATACCACGGCCATGGAACACAAAGGGCGATGAAGGAACATGGATGGGTTTTAGTCAGTAAGAGTCTGACACTCCCTTCCGCTCCGCCCAGAGCGGGAGGAGTCATTTAATATATCAAATCCGAAAAAAAAGCCCACTTACAGGGAAGAAACCTGTACTTTAGTAGTGTAAACGTTATAAGCAAGTTGTGGAGAGCTGCGAGTCCTGTGGGGTTACCATGACGTCTTAAAGCAGGATTGTTTTAATTTTATTCCAGCGTGGGAAAGAGATGGCGCTAGACGTCCTCTATAGCTCCGTCTCTTACCCACACTGGAACAA
The DNA here is from genome assembly GCA_905147715.2 of Xestia xanthographa. Lineage (NCBI taxonomy): Eukaryota > Metazoa > Arthropoda > Insecta > Lepidoptera > Noctuidae > Xestia > Xestia xanthographa. Next base: position 26,652,022 of record LR990653.1, on the reverse strand, counting down.
GATTAAAACGATCCAGCTTTAAGACGTCATGGTAGGCCACCTGTACTCCAGAGCTGCACTGAACTAAAACAAAACTTGAAATGAATGACAACCTCAAACTCTATTTCACAAAAAATGCTTACGCCTCCGCCGAAGTAAAATTTTCTGCTACAAAATAAAACCAATAGATCCGATAAGTAACATAATTCGTCAACAATAAATAATAATGTTGAGACTAAACGAGAAACTAGCAGCGCCATCTTTTATTAAAACAATAAACTTATCTGCCACATTATCTACTGATAACAAATATATTGAACCTCGTGTTTACAGGAAAAAACTCAGAAGTGACATTGTAATTTTTATTTATCAGAATGTTTGATCTAACATAACATCACGCTCGTAATCCCCGAAGGATAAGGCAGTAGGGTACCTAATAGTGCTGCGTCCTGCTGTGCCTACGACGCAGCTGTACCTTTCGCGTCTGCATCAGTCCACTTCAACCGAGGATGTGGTGCAGTATTTGAAAGTGAAGACCAACTGGACTCTGAGGGTCGAAATTTGGAATCGCGCCACAATATCAACTTTAAGACATTCGTGCTTTGCTATGCTTTTTTTTCGGATCGGAAATCATCAAATGACTCCTCCCGCTCTGAGCGGAGCAGGAGGGAGTGTCAGACTTTTACTGACTAAAACTCATCCATGTTCTTTCATCGCCCTGTGTGTTCCGGGGCCACCACGGTATCTTTTTCGAACAGTCCCGAAACCCCGGATATCTACGTATACTGAATCAGCCTTTAACGTTCAAATTCACACAAACCTCCTCTTTTTGAAAGTGAACGTGCCATAATCCACCACGCCAGCCTATAAAGGATGATGGATGTCATATTTCCGCGATTTTCAAGATCAAGGACGCATGTCATTGATCTTTAAAATCGCAAAGCTACTGAACACATTGTGGGAAGTGATGCGATGTTTTCGTACAATGTGTTCGGTAGCTTTTCAATTGACACTAAGCATAGGTTGTATTTGGTAGCTTTTTCTGACACTGAGCAAAAATCGAGTTTGAGCTTTACTGAGCATATACTCGTAATTAGTATTTGTTAGGTTTCCTGACACTGAGCATCGGTTGCGTTTGTTAGCTTTTCTGACACCGAGCAGCAGCATAAATTGGTAGCTTTTCTGATAGCGAGCATCGGTTCCGTAAGTCAGTTTTACAGACATTGAGGATAAGTTGTGTTAGTCAACTTAAGTTGCGCATGGCACCTTTTCATAGACTAACTACACACTATTAGTATGTTTCAATAAAATTCTGTACGTAATTATTATCTTCTTCATCATCTGCCTAGCCTTTTCCCAACTATGTTGGGGTCGGCTTCCAGTCTGACCGGATGCAGCTGAATACCAGTATTTTACATGGAGCGACTGCCTATCTGACCTCCACAACCCAGTTAGTACCGGGTAATACGATACCCCTTGGTAAGACTGGTTGTCAGACGTTTTGGGCCACTGACTACCTAACGACTGTCAAAGATTATTATCTTCTTATTACTACTATAAGTGCGAAAGTTTGTTAGGATAGATGGATGGATGTTTGTTACTGTTTTACGCAAAAACTACTTAACGGATTTAGATGAAATTTGGCACACATATAGATTATAACCTGTATGAACACGTGTAATACTTTTGTCGCGGTAGTACGATCCTGTGGGGCAATTACCGAACTCTACGCAGACGAAGACGCAGACATAGGTAAGCTAGCTTATTATACAGGGTGTAAAAGACCTCATCACAAAGCCGTCAACCAAGCATTCTGTACATCAGACTAAGTAACTTTACGCAAAAATTATTGCTGGGAAACGACTTTTTCTTTTGGAGTGAAAAGTCATGTTTTGTGGTAGAACTCAATGTAACGCACTCAAAACATTGCGCTGATGGATGGGTTCGAAAGTACGGGGGTCGTGGAGGTGTTTAAAGTAAAAATCTTACATTAAAAACTCGTACCTATTCAGAAAAAACCTTGTCAAAAAGTTGTAAATTTGACCCCCAATATCTCCGTAACTAGAAGGTTCCCAAGGTATGGTGTAGAACTAAAAAAATATCGCGATGATAAGGAAAACAAGTGCCTTTCGGCTTCGTTAAGAGGTGATTTACAACCTATAAAAACAATCATACAGAGTTGAGCTGTCAAAGAATCGACTTAATGAAACTTGTCTGAATTCTTATAATTGTAATTAGCCGATTAGTAATTTTTTTTCGTCTAGATAAATTTATTTAGTAAATGATAATGTACTTAAAGATAATTTAGTATCAGTACAGCGTCATTTAATATATAATTTATTTGACTTAATAAGCTTTTATATCGTTGGTAGATTAACAATTTCCCGACCAAATTATTTCCAAATAATGGTTTTAGACTCATTTGGTGTTATTGTTACTGGTCTTGATTAACGGATCTGTATTCATAATGAGAGAGTAAGTGAGTCAGAGTATTTTCTGTGAAAGTGTACCTACCCTTAACGCCTTTGACGACTAATTCTGCTGTCAGTCAGTGTTGCTGTGGTCACTGCTTGATGAGACACTCGATTAAAAAGTTTTTTTGTAATTAATTTAATCCTGAAAATCCCGTAATCTGGAAACTATCACACTATCACTCGCATCGATCAGTGCGCAGTGACTGGCGACTAAACCTCGCATCGTACACATCAAAGGCGGACACAATGTAATCCCACACTTACCAAAAATATTCCTACAAACTTATAGATAGGGGCCGGTGAATTTTAACAGGTGTACAAAATATACGTACACTGGCCCGCTTTTATTTTTTTCTAAACTCTATAGAAGTTCGAGATTTAAAATAAAAAACGTTTGATAGCAATTTTTATCAGCTTTAAGTTTTTATGTACAGAATAAAACTCTTTTTCGAGCCCTTTTTGTTTCGAAAGTATATCTTGTGCACTTAAAAAGTTATTGCAATTTTAAAAGTGTGATACTGATTTTTGCAGGCCAGTTTATTAGCTTCATCTCTAGTTCTTTTGGCACTTAATTACATTGACTAGGAGAAGTTGTTGGTGAACATTATGCATGACCACTAAAAAACTGTCACAGCAAAAAAAAGTTTTTGGATAACTCAACTTTTGAGGCGCTAGTGGCTAAATAATAACAGCCGCTCAGGTTCGAACTTAAGGTAAGCCGTTACCTAGGTTGGTCTGTGGATGGGTGACCACCCTTACATGCCGAGTTTCCTCCGTGCCTCGGAACTTACGTTAAGCTGTTGGTCCCGGCTGTCATTTGTAGATCTTTGACAGTCGTTAAAGGTAGTCAGTGGCCCAAACCAGTCTTACCAAGTGGTATCGTATTACCCAGTACTAACTGGGTTGCGGAGGTCAGATAGGCAGTCGCTTCATGTAAAATACTGGTATTCAGCTGCATCCGGTTAGACTGGAAGCCGACCCCAACATAGTTGGGAAAAGGATAGGCAGATGATGATTTCAAATAAAACACCAGTTTTAAAAACCACATATTTTTATAAACTTTAATTTACGAAAGTTATTATAAGACAGAGCTAAAATAGTACAAAGTTTAGGTTTTATTTACACATAATTAACTATATCTAGGATAAGTTAATACAATAGCTTTCATTTAAATATGTTTTGATTTTAAATAATTGTAAAAAGCTGTCACGTAATAGGAACGAAATTCGAAAAAAAAACACGTCGGTTTTCATTTTTTACAGTGCTCTGATTTTTGCCCAATAAACACTAAATTGAAAAGTGAAAAATATGTCGGAGCTTTTGGGAGCTTATGTCTCTCCAACACATTTTTAACTTTTCCATCAAAAATTTCGCTGATAGAATGTCACTTGGTCTGGGCCATTTTATTTGCAAAGATAATAAGTTGTGACGTGAAGGTTTTCAAAAAAAAAATACTATAGGTATTTTATTTGAAGGCAAAAAAAAAACAAAAACAGTGTAGGAATGTTAATATTCATTTCGCGCATAAATAAATTGTGATAACGGTATGATAAAACTGTATATTAGACAGTATCTACCCCAAAATCTTATCTTTGATAACATGGTAAAGTAAAAATGTTATGGAAATTCTGTCCTTGATGGTTTAGGTAGCACTTATTTAGAAATCGATGAGGCGTTACATACATGAAGATAAACCTGTTTTGTATAACATGAATGTTCATCCTACTTTAATACTATAATGCGAAAGTTTTTGAAGATGTATGGATGTATGGATGTTTGTTACTCTTTAAGCCCTGTTCTCGTAACTTGTGCGGTACCGCACCGAGTTGACCCAACATGCTGCTGTACGTCTCACGTCTGCATCACTCCACTACAACTGAGGAAATGGTGCAGTATTTGAAAGTGAAGACCAACTGGACTCTGAGGGTCGAAAGGTTGGAATCGCGCCATAACATCAACTTTAAATCATTCGTGGTACGTGTTCCAACCAACCATCTACAGACCTGCATGAAAGAGGACTTTTGGCCGAAGAGTGTCGTATATTGACGTTTCCGAGGACGGTTACGCGACACCACGCAGCGGAACACGACGCCGACAACGTTACGTGTAGAGTTTATAGTTTCTCATGGTTTTAAAACCATGTATTAGTTTATTATTGTTAAATGTTAGGTTGTGTATTTTGTCTATGGGCCTTAGTTGCCTGATAATAAAATGATTATTATTATTATTTAGCGCAAAAATTACACAACGGATTTGAATGAAATTTTGCACACAGATAGTTTATAACCGGAGTAACATAAAGGATATATTTCGGTAGTATGATCCCGTGGGTGGGTAAGACCATAACCGAACCGCGCTAGTATAAGAATAAAACGCTTGTTCACAATTGTATAGGGAGAATATGCACATTAAAATCATTCAAATAAGGTTCAGTTTTGTGTACTTGGTACTTACATTAAGTAAAGTCTGAAGTTTACTCTACAGGTCTTCACTATGTTAAAATGATAAAATGTTCCTTTAAAAAAAACATAAGTCGAGTTATCAGTACACAAAAACAAAAACGAAGCGATTGATCAAAGAAATGAATGCAGCTTTAAGATTAAAAATAATGTAATCTGTAACAGAACTAAGATGATTTGCGATCGCAATCAGTTTTAATGCTAATTAATAAGTTACAGATGAGGAAAAGTCTAGAAAGAAATAACGAAGCAGTGGAGACTATTCAAAGGTCACTGAAAGGACTCTAAATGCGCCCAAAGACAACACACATCTCTGAACTGAGGTGGAAATAAACAGCGAAAGGGAACAACATTAAGGGTATCTAAAGAAGACAGAACAAATTTTAGGCCTCTTTTATTTAATTGAGATCAGGGGTTGTCAAGACCTCATGGCTAAATAATAACAGCCGCTCGGGGGCCGAATTCTGTAAAATTACCAACTTGTCAATAGTGTGTCGGTAGTGTGTAAGTAGTGTCTCAATAGGCTAATCATTGACATTTGGTATTCTACAAATTATCTATGGTCATTGACTTACCACTGTAGTGCCATTGAAACGCCATAGAAAACTATTGTTTTCTATGATAATTTCTTATTATTCTCTTATTTTCTATGATAATTTGATTTACAATAGTAATAATTGGTATTCTGCTCCAATATAATATGTCAATGTCATCATGATGGCCAAAGTTACGGTAGTCTGTAAATATTTTAAGTGTATTTGAAAGTTGTGTCTATCGTGTTTGAAAAGTGTTTTGGCCATCGAACCGCCATTGTGAAGCCATCGAACAACAAAAACACTGAAAAATATTGTACCGCCACACTATCGATACACTACTGAGACACCACTGAAACGCCATTGAAGTTTTTGCAGAATACCAAATTTGCAATAGTGGCAACATAATGTCTGTAGTGTGTCGATAGAGTGTCAATGGCGTGTTGCTTAACACAAAGTTACAGAATTGGGCCCCTGGTCGATCTATAGGTTAAACCGTGCTTGCCTAGGTTGGTCTGTGGATAGGTGGCCACCCTTTGCACACCGAGTTTCCTCCGTACCTCGGAAAGCACGTTAAGCCCTTAGTCACAGCTGTCATTTGTAGATCTGTGACAGTCGTGACAGGTGTCTACCTGGTACAGGTAGTCAGTTGGGAGTACTTATTAACTACTACTGGGCTGTGGAGGTCCCCATTCGCTCCATGTAAAATACTGGTATTTAGATGCATCCGGTTAGACTGGAAGCCGATAGAAACATAGTAGGGAAAAGCAGATGATGTTTATGATGAAAAAAGAAAGTGGCACAGGAAAAAAGGGGGGGCTGGAAGGATATTGGAGCGGCCTTTGCCCAGCATTGAGACATTCAAGGCCAATAAAAATAAAATTGAATAGGATAGTTTCTTTTGAAACCCTTCTTGTTAGAGGGCAAATTACGAGCAAAACCATGCGTATTGGCCCCTAGTCAGCTGCTGCATCTTGTTGTACTTAAGTCCATTTCTTTACAAAATTATTTAAATTAGGCCTTTTGACAATATACAAGAGGCCATTCGTTCCGATAACTCAAGGACATAGAACATGTATAATTACTGCACCGAATCGACATCGCTATACCTCATTTTTACAATGTAGCTAATTCGAGGCGATGCCGTTAGGAAGGTACAGTCGGTCTTTTCCGCCTGATCAGTTAAAATTGTTTTCGCTTAAATTATGCGGAGGCGCCGAGCCACGCCCCTTTAAAGTTTAGGTCTATTAGGAAAGCGTTAATTTGGCGCGCAAAATAACAATATCTCTCGTTTGGGGTGCGTCGTCAGTGCGCTCGGCCGATCGGTATTGACTTTCATTCATTATTTCTATACAAAGTCAACGGAGCGGTGTTAGAGAGCGTTTATATGTTGCGAGTGCAAGCAAAAATTAGCTTAGTGGTGATCAGGCGGGAGTGTCTACGATAGTACTCCTTGGGTACTAATGGACGTTATTCTACCGAGTTCACTAAAGATCTGCCACTTTTCATCCTTATTTCCTAAGTAATAAGATTGAAAAGGGGTTGACTGTCAGTAAACTTAGTAGGACCTTCGGAGTATCATAGATCCTGAACGTTTTGAGTTGAGGTGATGTTGATCCGGAGCAGTGCTTTTACGAGTGCGTTGACTCTTAATCGTGACGTCACATTTGCATCTCGTAAACTGCTGCTTTAGATTTTGACAGCATTCTAGATTAGAATTTTAGCTAATTGTACACCCGGCTGTCTCTAAAAGACAAATAAACATAGAACAGAATATCTATTGCATTTTTTATTCTTATAAATACGTAAATATAAATTAATATCCCGTAGTAAAGGCGCGTTCAGCGGACCTGTAAAACGCCGCTGTGTGAACGTGCACTAATATTAACTTTATTCGAATACTTTTGTTTTAGTACAATTTTCACTAAAAAAACAAAAATTTGTCAGTTTTACATTAGATTATGATTCTACTGGGTCAGAATCCAACGATAAACCTCTTCAGTACAAATCTAAAATAACACAAAAAATATCTGAACACAATACTAATACATAGGTACCTACATAGATTTGACTATCCATAACCAAATTGTATGGAACAATTTATTTAGACATGGCACTTCATAACTGTTTTGCTGAGGTCAGAGGGAGATGACGCTATACGACTTGTATGCTTAAAAAGAGACCCCCATCTAACATTAGTGCCATTGAAAAAAATGTTCCTGTAGGAAACTCTAATGCCCGATTCCTATACCAAACTCAATGATAGTACGATACTATAGTATAGCGACTTTTAAACGCCCGAAAGGAGTCCGTTGCCAACGTTTGGAAACTACTCTTCGATTCAAGTATCAATCAGATCATTAGGAACCGGACATTTTCTTTACATTACTTCTGTCATGATATTGACTATTTCAATCTAGAATATTCTTAATTCTACTTTAACTAGCTGAAGCGGAGTGATCTGCCGCCCTCAGCCAATCGACAATGGTGTGATAGTTTCGATCCCTCCATTGCACGTTGGAGGATATAGTCTCCAGTACTTGCTGAACAGGTCTGCCCAGGTCACTGCAGGATTCTGCGACGAATCTCTTTAGCTGTGGAGAGAATTTATCGTTATTTTTAAAGTGGATAAAGAGATTTCAACGCACACAAATTCCTTTCAGTTTTTTTTTTACTTTTGTGAGCTTGCTGCTCTTGCTACCCACAGAAAACGAGAATACAGAAAAAGAAAGAAACAAAATACATAATATTAGGCATATACCGTGAGACCCGCTTGCGAAATCCCCATGAAATCCCAACCATATCGAGGTGGAACAATCATGGTATGGGCACACAAGTACACACAATATAAAACAAAACAGATGGAAAAAAATATATATCGCCGCTCTGTTTCTCGGTCATTGTGGCATTTTAACAAAAGAAATAGCACTGTGGGTGCGTCAAATAGACTCAGTTTAGCAAAATGCCGGACAAGTAGTGCCCGACGCTGTTTTAGATCACTGTGATCACAGAACACGTCTGTCATTGGCAATAAACCGAGAGAAACGAGACTATAGATCAGTCAGATCAGATCGGTTTTGAAAGAAGTGCTAGTGGCAGCAACGTAACAACAACCTTCATCATCATTATCAAAAGTCTATTAATGTTCCCACTGCTGGGACACAGAACTTCCCTCTATGAGAGGGAATGGGCTAGAACCAAATAGCGCTCGAACCACGCGGGCCCAGTGCGGGTTGGTAGATGTCACATGTCTTCGAATTTTTGGTTCTAGGACATGCCGGTTTCCTCACGATGTTTTCTTTCACCTTTTTGAGAGCAATGGTGATGAAATGAATTACACAAAGTAATGCGCCTGCCTGGGTTCGATCGAACCCACGACTTACTGTTCGTAAGTCGAGGCCGCCACCACTGGGCCACCGTTGCTCTCAACAACAACCTTATAGCAACTAAAATAAAAATCAATTTAACTTCGCCAGTGACAAGAACTATACAATAATGGCGCAGATACACTTGGTCGTTAGCCCGAATTCGGGTGCTAGAAAGACTACTCGAATTTGGCACCCAATGCATTTATTACACTACGAGCTGGGTTAAAATCGAACAATATTGCCCAAAGACGGGCGTAATCGGCCCCGTTCTTTTTTAATTGCTCATTTGCCCGAATTTCAGAGGCAACCGAATTCGGGCAAATAGCATAGTTTAATTGCGGGTTTCAGGACACTTGCGCGAAAGACACTTGCGCGAACCCACTTGCGCGAAAAGACATATTATGCGCGCATGGACGTTTGCACGATTGGACCCCGATAACCATGAAAACGACACCCATGATGGGAAAACCAAAAAGTTTCGTCCGCGCTATCTTGGATTTTCATTTTGACTTCATTTTCGTTATCGGCGACCCCAAAACCCATGAAAACGACACCCATAATGAAAAAGACGCGCAAAAGTGTAGTCGCGCAAATTTCCATTCGCGCAAATGTCCTCTCGCGCAAAAGTCCATTCGCGCAAGTGTCCTGGCGCGCAAAAGCCCGTCTCGCAAAAGTCCAATCGCGCAGAAGTTCATGCGCGCATATGTCTTTTCGCGCAAGTGGGTTCGCGCAAGAGTCTTCTGCGCAAAAGTCCCGGATCCTATAATTGCACCATCGTGCCACTAATCTTATTGGGATTTGTATGGCACATCGATCATACTACGATTAATTTGATTGAACTGATCTACATATTATAATAAGCTTTTGTAATTTGATTTGCAATTCTTGATAACACGAATGAATCATATGGTTCCGGAACAGTAAAAGTTATCTATTTTAAATGAATTCTCATCGAAATAGTTTCATGATGATTAATTCGGGGATACTTGATATCCTGGTGATTATCATTTATTTTTTTATGATCAGTCTGAATTATACAAGGACAAACATAGGGTTCGCACACAAGGGTTCGGCTGAGGTGTACCCACATTTTGCCAGTTATGTTAAAGTCCATGTAATAGGGGGTGATTGCCATGAACCGGGCACAAATCCAGACTCCGTGGCTGTTACTGAGAAATCCCTGATGGAAAAACCCAATAACACTATGCCCGTCCCGGGAATCGAACCCAGGACCTGTTGCTCAGCAATCGCACTTGCGACCACAGAGGCAGTAAGAAACTGGTATAAGTTTTTTGTGGCTTAGTTTATATGATTACTTACTACTTTGGAATAAAAATAAATAATAATAAGTATGGAAATATTAGTATAACGTACCTCGTCATATTCATGCTCCTGATTCAGTCGTCTGGTCACGAGTTTAACAATCAAGTTGATAGTAGATAGTGACCCAACACTGAAAATAAATTACTGATGAAAAACAAAATCAGTGTGTCCAAAACGGGTGGGAAAAAATAATTGGTGAGAAAAAAGTTTTGCTTTGACGGTAACAAAATCTATAGTTCTTCATTCTTTTGCTTTTCAATTTTAGTTTTTTTCTGAATGACTGCTTATTGGGTTGTGGGGGTCAGATAAGCAGTCACTCCATGTTACATAGTAGTATTCAGCTGCATCCAGGTAGATTGGAAGCCAAAACCAACATAATTGGGAAAAGGCTCCTGAAGACGTCACGACGACGGCGACGTAAAGTTAAAGAATGCAACTGCATTAAGTGAATGTTAGCATATAAGTGAACATCAAGGATAACTCAAATGTTAAGGTCAGCATCATTCGGGAAAGTTTAAGTTAACTGACCCGAACCGATTGATTCAGCTTTGGTCATGCCGAACGGAGTTTATAATGTTCAACTCTAATACTTACAAAGATCGCAGCCTCTGCCAATTGGCTCTTATGAAGTTGAACGCGATAGGCTGCCCTATGGCGGTGCCGGCGACTGCAGAGAACACGCGCACGATGTCCTGCTTCCTGATGCCGCTGTCGTTGCGCAGTGACATCTCTAAGTACCTGAGGAGTTCGGAGACAAAATCAATAAAAAGTTACTAATTTCCAGGTTAGTATGAGCTAAGTTCTTCTCAAGGTAGACCAGTAGCAGTTAGATTTCCGAGAATAGAGTATAATGGCGTGCAATTGGAGCCGCCTATGTTCAGCAGTGGACTGCTGTAGGTTGATGATGATGGTAATAATGAAGTTACTGCTAGCAGCTTAGAGTCTGGGACCTAACATAACATCATCACTGTTGAGATCTCCGGAAGATTAGGCAGCGATATACTTATGGCACATTCACATTTCGATAGATATGTTTAAGTCCCGGGCAATGGGGAGGAAGTCTAAAGCACTAAAAAGGTAATCCTAATTTTGGGCTGTTACTGAGAAGTTCCTAATGAAAAAACCAATAACATTTTGCTCGTCCAAGGAATTAAACCCGGAAACAGCAGAGGCAATCAGTAAGCATCAATAGACATACCTATGTAGCAACGAAGGTGATCTAGTACATCCGAGCACAGAAAGCAGCCTGTGTCGTTCGGAAGGCGCTGTTGCCACTCTGAATCTCTCCCATGCAAAGGTCCACTCTCTGACGCCGCCAGCTCGCACTCCCACGCAGTACACGATACCGCGTAGGTCGACGTGAATCCTGTAACGAAAGAAGTCTTAGTAAACCTGCCTTCAATATGGCCTAGAAAGTTAGCAAAAAATTTGGACGACGTTAGCTTTAGCAGTTTTACTATTGTATCATAGTCATCGCTGATATGGTTTTCTTACTCTAGGACCTCTGGTGTACTGCCTGTGATCAAGCGTAGACCTAGCTAAAGAGCCTTGTTATCATAATTCTGCAAAGGATTAACCTCGATGTGTGGGCAGACAGATTTAGTAAGTCTTTATTTTGTTCATAATAGCAATCAGTTAATTTTGTATGCATGTCATGTCCCTGCGATAAATAAAGATTTTTTCTTTCTTTCTTTCTTTCTTATACTATTTCTCACGAATGTTTTCTGTATTAGAGTCCTTCTAGTCTAGATGAATAATTACCCCCATTTAAAGGAGGATCTAATGAGAATATTTAAGGGAATTTATCTCCTGATGTGATTGGTGACCTTATTTAATAGTCGTTTACAATACCAAAGTCTAACATATACCAAATTACCTAGTCTACTCATCTCCCAACACTTTGATAAAGCCACAGATTCACACATTTTAATTTACGCTCCTCCCTTCAAACCTCATACGTACTCATTGCTAGCAAGAGGGTTCGGCGCCAGCATCCAGTTGGTATACATCCTGACCGCATTCTCCAGGCAGTCAGGGTGTTCGAAGTGACAGGCCGAAGCCAGCAGGTCTACTCGGTACTGTGACGTGATGACGCTTTCGTTCGGTTGCACCTTCCATCCGATTTCCTTGACTGCATCGTTTAGAAGACGGAGAACGTAATGCTGGAATAAGAAGAAATTCGTAAAGCCTTGTGCCTTGTATTTCGTTCTATCCAAGGGAATAGAACGAACACCTTAGGGTGGGGTTTAAAAGTTATTGGTTGGTGGGGTTTAACTTAACCGTTATAACTGTAAATCGTTCCGAGACAACTGCCCTTAACGTTCGGCTTAATTATCAATTATATTCACAATTTTTATTATTATTCATTACTAACACTATTCGCCCGCGACTTCGTCCGCGAAAATTGTGATGAGAGTAGTTCTTGAGTTAAATCGTCATAAACAAACAAAAAATCAAATCTTTCCTCTTTATAATATTAGTTGAGATATCTCCCGCGCCGATGGCTAATCTCCGCTAAGATTAGCCGCCGTGACCGAAAACGGGCAGAGGACTATATATTCACAGGTTTCGGAAATAAAACGTTTTTTACTAAACACGCAACAACTATTAAATTGCACCCTACCCTCATCCCAAAACTTTTGTGTTCTTTCTTGTTTCTTGTGTGTAACCTACCTTCTTCTGAATTGTTAATTTTGTACTTGTTATGAACTAAACGATGAATGATTGATAAGTAAAAGTATTATTGTAACGTAGTTTTAAGATGCATATTTGTTTTTGTTTTTATCTACGCTTACTGGCAGATAACACTGTAAATGTATTTATGTTTTTCTCTGTAAGTGAATTTGTAATTCTTTTGAGAAATAAATATCTTTGACCGTTTTTTTGTTTGGGTTTTACTTTTACCGAGTAGTTTCGTGTAATTTATGTATTAGACTCATCTGGACCAACATCATCATCATTCTCTAGCCCTTATCCCAATTCATTTGTGGTCGGCGCAGCATGTCTTCTTCCTTCTCTATTTTTCGTCATCTCATCAGACACTTCTCTTCTTGCCATATCATTCTTAACACAGTCCATCCATCGTTTCTTTGGTCTTCCTCTACTCATATACACATCCACATTCATACTCAAAACTTTCCTCACGACATTTTCCTCATTCCTCCGCATCACATGCCCATACCACGACAACCGATTACCACACAACTTTTCAATCACCGGCGCCACTTTCAGACTTCCTCTAATATACTCATTTCTTACTATATCCATTCGTGTAACACTACACATCCCCCTTAGCATCCTCATCTCCGCGACATGCAAATGCCTTTCAGCTGGGAAGGGATGATCCCTTGATGAATCCCCATAATGGCTGGAAAGGGATGATCCCTTTTATGGCCAAACATTCTGATCCATACAAGACAGCAGGTCTAACCATTGTTTTATACTTTTCCCTTATATTACGTAATGATAAAAAAACTACGACCACAAAAGATAAAGATGAATATATATTTATTGCGTCCATTTGTTTGAAGAGCTTGATGTACACAGTTGTACATCAAGCTTTTCAAACAAATGGTTATGAATCATTCAACTCATATACTTTCCCAGATCCAATAATCTCTCTAGTAAGACATCCTAGTCTTACTCATAACCTTTGCACGACCGATTACTATCTAAGAATGACTCATTATATTTTTGTTATAATCACAATCGGATTACAGTATTATCACTTGATTTATGATAATACTGGTCACACTAGTCTTCCTTGAAGAATTTAAACAAAATTAATTTCTTTAATTTGGTTTATTGGTGGAACAACTAGCGACATCTATCGAGCGAGGGCATTTTTGTATTATAAAAGGAAAAATCAAGTACAGGTATTGGGACTTGTACTTTCTATTCCTTTGCGTGTTTTGTATATAACAGTAGTTTGAATATCTCTATACAAGTTACAGATTTGGCTATATGAATTACATTTAATTAAATTTTTAGTTTTTTTATAGCGTGAGATGTACTCGTGACGACCTGGACAGCGCCTGTACCGCTGGAATAAACGTAGCCACCTACTGGGCCTACACCGTGTAATTGGAGGGAAAATCGATACGATAAGAAGACAAGATGTAAACGGATCGTTCACGATATCTTCAACCAAGCATTCTGTACATAAAAACTAAGTAACTCTTCGCAAAAATTATTGCTGGGAAACGAATTTTTTTTGGGTGAAATCACGTTTCACCCCTTTCGGCTTCGTTAAAGGTACTTTTACATCCATTATAAATCTAAGCCGGTGTCTCCATAGCTCAAGCCTTTTTTTTTTCTTTACATTTTGTGTCTTTTCACATTTTTGATTCCGCCGATTCTGTCAATTAATGAAACCAAAGATATTGAAACATTTTTCAGGATAACCACTCCACTTGATTCCACTTGAAATAGTTCCAATTTCAAAATTAACATGCTTTATCTGCAAGCTACATGGAAACGACGAACCCGAACCGTGCCTCTTTTTCGACGTTTTATAAGCGAAATTGAGATTTAATAATTAACTGTTGAAGTTCAGGATGACACTCAGGCCTATGTGAAATAAAACATTTTGATTTTGAAGCATTTGTTTATAAAAATTGCGGTTGGATAACAAAGTTCAGTCGAGTTCTCCCATGCTATGGCGCGATTATTGCTTCGACCATAAAAGCATAACACAATGGGAAACAAGCTTGCACTTTGAGATAGCAAGTGGGCTGTCAACCACCACCCGAGCAAATACTAGTTAAAGCTTTATCTAAACTAATATTATAAAGAGGAAAGATTAAATTTTGTATTTTTGTACATACAAAATAAACTTAAAAACTACTGGACCGATTTGAAAAATTCTTTCAGCAATGGATAGCTGCCTTATCAGCAAGTAACATAGGCTATATTTTATCCCCATACTCTCACGGGAACGGGAACTACGCCGGTAAAACCGCGTGACGTCCGCTAGTACAACATAAGCTTACACCATCATTTGCGTTCAACTATTGTGAACGCCATTACTAAGAAAGTGGGTAGACAGATTTGTCTGCACCTATTAATTAATTTACATTCACCCGCATTCTCCTGTCATCCCGCTATCATGGCTCTTGCAATAGCGTCGAAATATCGGGAGCTTACAATAGTTGAAAATCACGGAAAATATCCCGTAAGTGAGCATTAGTTTAGTCGTAAACCAGTATTTATACAACAGACTGTGTTAACCTTAAGACTTTGACCTTGAGCTAATCTCACGTAATAAACTCAAACTATTGCATTCATGTGTACATTTAGTTGTTACATATACCTAATGTAAGTAAGTTCCAACATGAAACCCGGTTAGGGCACGGCAACATAATAAGGTAGATTGGACAAAACAAACATCCAGTTAGTTAGGATTGTAAGTTTGTTAACAAATACAATTATTATCGACAATATTACTAGTATTAGGTTTATGTAGTTATGGAGCATCAATAGAATCTTTTTTAACGTGTTGTTAGTGCCTAAGCCGGTTTCACAGTTTATATACCGCTCATGGGCCTCCGACTTGGCTTTACATGCCGTCGAGAAATATCTCTCAGACATGCTAGTTTTGCCAAGATATTTTCCTTCATCGAAGCAAGTGATATAGTTGGTGCCAGTTAAGATGAGAATAGCGGTCATTGACCCACCTACATTTATTAAACATCTTAACTTTGAAACCAAAAATAAGCCTGTTCAAGTCTGGAATCGTCATTTATCATAATCTTCAACATTTTTTGTAATGAAAAACGATACATGGTTTATTTGTTTTGGTTCGTACGAAGAGATATTAGGGAAAGAGCAATGACCGCTATTCTCATCTTAACTGGCACCAACTATAGTTATACAATCGGCAAATGAATCCGAAAAATCAGAGGTGTGTGTCTTGGGTTCGAACTTGAGAACTATGACTTGAAAGTCCAAGGACAAAGGTCACACAACCAGGCTATCACTGCTTCTATGTATCAATAGAATAAAACACCCACCTCGTACTTATTTCATTACCAGTAGGTAACATACGGTCTACTGTTTGGGAATAATGTGGCGGGCCTGTCCCAAAAAAAAAAAAAACGGTCTACTGTGCTTTTAAACTTGAAAGCTTCTCGTATTTTTTATTTGTTTGTGATTACACAAATATGTGCAATAACAAATAAAAACGAGCACGTGATTCTTTGCGCACGATGTTACTATCAAAGCAATTAAATAAGTATTCATCAAAGTTATCTATAGGTATATCTAATTAAAATACCTGGACTGTGTATCAGAGATAATAAATTATAATAATTAAGATCAGATTAAACTACCTACTATAATTATGTTCTTGAGTTTACAAAATGATTAGATAATGTTTTCGATAATGTTTTCTTTTTCAGTCAAGGCAAACATCAAGGTACAATTTCAAAGACGACTGCAGTCGAAACCACAATCAACACATCCAATGGCTATGAGAAACTGCAGCGACACTTCTACATTACACCACACAACTCATGCACTTAAAGGTCTCCTCCGTTACGCCTATAATACTGCAGCATTAATTTTTAATCGACTTCCAAAAAGGAGGAGGTTCTCAATACGATCGGTTTTTTTTTTTTTTTTATGTATGTACACCGATTACGCTGAGATTTATGATCCGATTTACGTGATTCTTTTTTAGTTTGATGCGGCATAGTTGCCATTTGCTCCCATAAAAAAATTACATAGTTTAGCCCAGTAGTTTTCATTTTATGAATATTTTTACTTCAGTCGTGTGGTATAATTTCATGTATCTTCACCGATTTCTCCTCCATTTGTGGAGTGATTTTCAAAATGATTTTTTTATTTGAAAGAGTATACTCCTGAGATAGTCGCATTTAAATTTGGTGAAGATCTGATGCTGGTCTTCGGAGATATACAATGGAACTCTTCAAAACTAGACGGTAAATCGGTCGTGATTTTTGCAATCGCTTGGATGTTTATTGTTTATACAACATCATGACGTAACATCACGCCTGTATGCTCTGAGGGGTACGCAGATGTGTACAATACACGTAAATTTCGACAGTTTATAGATATGTTAAGTTCCATTTATTTATTTTTTTAAGCCTATTACCATGACATGTATTGTTAACAATGTAAAATAAATGCATAGCATATATTTGTATAGGCTATTACGACTAAAAATGGAAAAATAAAAAAACTTTTTGCAAAAAAAATAAAACCGACTTCAAAACACAAAAAATTGAAAAATAACTTTAGCTTCAGAAGTCGGTGACAAAAAAAACTAAATTAATCAAAAAAGGTCACCGACTTCTGAAGCTAAAGTTATTTTTCAATTTTTTGTGTTTTGAAGTCGGTTTTCTTTTTTTTGCAAAAAGTTTTTTATTTTTCTTATCTTACGTGTTTTCTTTTTTTAGTCCAATTAATAGAATTTTGTAAATCGCAAAAAAAACCACTCATTTCGCACTATTCGGCCGCAGTGACTGACGTAACAACCGCTTTGTAGTGCAAGCTGATTAGAACGTTATTCTAACAGTATTTCAAACGAAGTTTGAACCACCACAAATAGAGTTGCTAATTTTAGGATTGGAAGGACCATAAGTTATATTCTGCCCTGTTGATGGTAATAATCATCTTCCCTTGTTCCATTCTACTTGGGGTCGCCGCAACACGTATTTCACACAATCCATCTTCCTCGCCTTCTCCTCGTTGATGGCGGCCGCCAAAATGTGTTTTTTTTTTATAATTACAAAATCACGCCTGATGGAAAGCGATGGATGAGGTATATGATGGAACGAGCGTGCCCAGCAGATACCTGTTCACTCTTGCTTTGGGTTAAATGTGGGTGGGAACACAGATGTAGGTAGAGCGTTCCACACTTTGTCAGTGCGCTTAATAAAAGTGGAGGAGCAGCGCTTAGTACAGGTCACGGCACGTAACTCTAGCGCTGAACGAAACGTGGAGGGGATAGCTGCGCATGTTGTACGACTGGAGAGCCAATCGGCGCAACGCACGCCCCAAGACATTCTTATTTTTTACTTCTGCGCAATAACGGTCAGCGCTAGAGTTTCGTGCCGCGACCTGTACGACTCGTCTATCTACCATGTCGGGATATCTACCAAGTGCGGATGGTACGCTGCAGTACGTCTGCTAGTCCGGTGGTAAAAGTGGAGACTATGGGGTCAGGTTCTCATTTTAGCTGAATATAACCATAGACAGGCCTGATGTCATAATAATTTTTTGATCCACCAACATAACTTTTTAAAGATAACATACTTGCACCTGTGGTCATCATAACAAGTCGTTTTAATGACTTGACGACACGAATATTTTTCCCGCAAAATTTTCCTTGTTTGTTTATCGTTCTTTAATGATAATAGGTATTATTATCCTGTCTTATTTCATAGAATTCCCTACATTTTTATTTTCTCAACATTTAAGGTACAACTTACGATTGTTTAGGTTTTCTAGAAGGAGTTCTGAGTTCTGAACAATTAATTCATGTCCACAAAATTAAGAACATTTTTTTTGAGAATCTCGATATCAAACTAATAATCGATAATCATCGGAATTAGCCAAATGCATAGTAATACTTACACTTAATAATAAAAAACACGATAACGATTAAAAACGCTTATACAGGCAATTCTTTTAGTCCTAATACTTTTATGAGCTAGATTAGATATTTACAGCATGGGTTTGCAACAAAAATACTGTGTTGTTATGTAAAGTAGGGTATTTCCCTTAGGTATAAGCCAGTGGTCCCACTGCAGGGCAACGACCTCTCTACTTACGGCCATTTTCAATAACTTACTGACAGGTATCGCTATTTCTGTCTGTTTGACATTTAGCTTACGGACGGTTAGGAACAAAACGTCACAGAAAAGCTTTCTTTGATTTTTCTATAAATGAAGTGACAGGTAGGTAACGCGGATAGGAATTTCAAGTTAACTTTGTTTTTAAAAACACCGATAGCTACGGACGTGCCTGCATATTAATCAACGATTATACTTAAGTAAATTATAGAAAACGGCGGTTATATAAAGATCTCAAAGGTAATGACGGCGATAACAACATCACAAGAAATATTTCCATCATTTCACATTACGTTAACTTGGAGAATCCCACTGATCGTAAACAGCATCAACGTCGACATAATTCCTTTTCATCCGACTTCGGTACAGAGAAACATTATATGACTCTCTGTTCTCTCTGTTCTGTGTTCTTATTTTATCCATTCGCGTAACACCACACATCCCCCTTAGCATGGTAGTATTGTGTATGGTAGTTTGTTACCTCATAATCTAAATGACTTTGTTGACTATTAAAACGATTTTAGCAATGTATTTATTTGTCTTGGCAGGGTTTTAAAAAAAAGGACAAGAACAATATTAAAGCAATCACTGGTCGAATGAATATGGCACTTACGAATTACGTACTACTAGCGCCATCTGATGAAAGTTAGCGTACTACAGCATACAATATTATGTATCGCGTGGATTAAGTTATTGCAATAAGGCAAGTTTAACGTCGTCAACTGATTAATAAAAATACAATCCCGGGCTTCTAAAAAGAAACTACTAATTCTTGAAACAAAATAAGGTGAAAAGTCGAGAAAAGGGGTACCTAACACTGAGATGACGGCATGCAGAGTTGAATATAATCGTCTCAGGCCTTCAATAAATTAACTCAAAAATATGTTTGTAT
Source organism: Xestia xanthographa (assembly GCA_905147715.2). Lineage (NCBI taxonomy): Eukaryota > Metazoa > Arthropoda > Insecta > Lepidoptera > Noctuidae > Xestia > Xestia xanthographa. The sequence goes on along the minus strand of LR990653.1, from coordinate 26,632,178 downwards.
CCCGTGTGTGATGTTTGTGTTGTACCTGTGTGTTTTTGTGTACCAATCTTTTTATCGTTTATAAGCTGAAACCTAATCATTACCTACTAACATCTATTTACCTAATACCATAATCATCAGGTTATCTTCCAGCAGCATTGTAAGTCTAACTGTGTTATCCTTATCAACAACTGATATGACCTAATGTCATTAACATAATCTTTATTGAACACATTATAACTATCCAGTTTACTTGTAACTGTAAGATATTAATCTAACACTAATTTGATAATGGTATCATGGGATTTGTTAATTGACGTCAGTAGATATAGGTGCCGAAGTGCAGTTGTACTGACATAAGATTTTTAAAATGGTGGCCATCCACCATTATAAAAGTCTTACGTCAGTACAACTGCAAACCAAGCTTCTACTGACAACACACAACAACAAAACACAACAACACCACCAACCAACACGTGCAACTAGTCTTGGTGGTCTTACGTCGTTACAACTGTAAATGTAGAAGGCGAAATTTAATGTAAGTAAAAAGGCGCATCCAAGGAAAGCAAATGGATGCAGGGAAAATAAGTCATAATAGATGTGCCTTTTATGTTTAGTGAGGCTTGTTTTTCTTTACATTATTTCTACTACTACTAATTTTTATTACGGTGGCTATAGATAATCGAAAAGTACTTAAAAAAGTACTTAACTAGGGTGTGTATCTCTTTTTATCTCAATTCGTTAAACTACCGATCCATTTATTGTGGTAACAAAAAAACGTGAAAAGTTACTTAACGTTCCATGAGTCATGACTAACAATCCGACTTAGATACAGAACAGTGAGATAAGACCATTTAGAGACTACTAGCGCCACCTGTTGAAAATTGCTATTTTAATGTTCTATGACTGTTGAATTTATCAACTGCTAACGCCATCTATTATTTAATTTGCGATATTAGAATACAATCACTAGTTTTACTTTTGAAGTAACCCCACAATCATGGCACTTGCCAAAATTGAAATGAAAGTAGGAGCAAAGCATGATTATTATTATGAGGCTGTTGTCTCCCACTGCAGGGCACTGAACTCATGCTTATGCCAATATTTACTGCTGTAATTTTTATTATATTACTCACCCCATATTCCAAATAATGTGCTCCCTTCGACAGCATTGTGTCAATGTAGCCCAAAGCCGACAAACCAGCTTTCCAAGGCACATAGCTTCTCTCGTGAGAGAGATAACTAGTGACATCCAAAGCAGTTCTATAGTCCAGCCGACCAGTAAGGGCCAGATTCATAGCATCGTCCACCATTTGAGCTCTGTTGATGATGTGGATCTCTTGGAAACGAGATGGGTCCTTGAGGATCTTGATAAGGAGCTTCCAGTTTTGTAAGTCGTAGTTGACGCGGTAGAAACCTGAAAATGATGTATACCAGTTTTTGAGAATTTCATAATGATATCTTAAGCATGCAGGCGCAAATAAATTTACTTGGGAAATGACGTGGATTTCTTACTGCCCAGTTAATTACGAATTTTACTTTAGGTCTTTGATTATAATGCGTTCGTCAGCTAAGCACAATTTCACTTTTTTATCTCTGTTCTAATTAAAATCATTATTACCTGTCTGTTGCACATTAGCAATGAACCACTCATCAGGCTTCATAGTGATGTTGCTGATAGTCAAAGACTTCTCTCCCTTCAGCCATAACTTAGGTTGGGTGGTCTCGAAGTCTTTCTCCGAAGCCGTCGTGTACGACACAGGGATCCACCATATTGGCGACTTTTGAGCTTCAAATGTATCGTTGATTAAGACGAAGCGTTCCTGCAAACAAAAAATAGTTAGCTAAGATTTCTGTGAAATTACTGACGTTGGAAATTCTGCCCAGAGGCAGGGACTGTAGTGAGTAGGTAGATATTTATTATTTTAATTATTTTGCCAATTTCGATTAGGTACTAAGAATCTTTGTTTATTTTAAGTCGTAAATTACGCACTTAAAACAATACAAAGGATTACATGCATTATTATGTAAATCATTATTCATGTAATTTAGTAAATCACAAGTCATGGCCGACATGACGTACATTAGTGTACTTATTTGATAGTATCAGATAACAATCACGATAGTTATCCATAGGAATTTGCATAATAGGTAAGATGTTTGACCTAGTAGCATGACAAACAATTTTTTTTAGAACTTTCTATATTTAGCACTAAAGGATTGAAGTATAACATAATATAAAATAAACGGAAAGCGTGCATGATGTTTCAGTCACAAAGTCATGGAAGAAAAAACAGATAATCCAGATCCAAGTCCAACATATTAATAAATAATATTCATTCCAAGGACAAAGACGTGAGCCTAGTACCAAACAAAAATCAAACGTTTTAGATTGTACCTACAACAATAATTTTGTATATCACTATATTACATACTAGCGGACGTCACGCGGTTTCACCCACGTAGTTCCCGTTCTTGTGGAATTTCGGGGATAAAATATAGCCTATGTTACTCAAGGTCAATGTAGCTTTCTAATGGTGAAAGAATTTTTGAAATCGGCGCAGTAGTTTCTGAGTTTATTCATTACAAACATACACACACACACACAAAAATACAGATCTTTCCTCTTTATAATATTAGTGTAGATTACGTATTTAATAAGAAATAATAAATCAAATCGTAGATTAACGCCTAATGATCCATAGAAAAAGATAGCTCCACTTGATTAGATTATATAATCAGTCTGTAAAATATCAGTATTTGATATTATCGCGATCATTAAACATCTATAAGAATTCCGATTAAAAAGATATTAATATCAGAGACGAGGACAATGTAATCGTTTTATTGCCCAAGGCACGTGGCAATCTTAACAGTACAAAAAAATGAAATTAACATGAAATCAACAGATGTTCATAGTAGCGACATCTATCGACCGTTACGATATTAAAGTGGTAAAATGTGTTTTAAAGTTCTTCACGAGATGGCGTTAGTGCAGTTTATTTTGTTCCGGATATTCCAGATACGAAAAATTAGTAGACTTTATTGAAATACATTTAAATAAAGCAAGTATTATTATTTTAAAAGTTGTGCTTTAAATTCTGACAGCCAGTGCAGTAAAATGTTTATCAAATTGAGACACTATAGTTGGTGCCAGTTAAGATCGCAAAAGCGGTCATTGACCCACCTACATTTATTAAAGTTCTTAACTTTGAAATCCATCGTGATCTTAACATTTTTTTCTAGTGAAAAACGATACGTGGTTCATTTTTTTTGAGATATAATTAGGGAAAGGGCAATGACCGCTATGGTGATCATAACTGGCACCAACTATAGGTAAATTAATTTTTCGTGTTAGAGCCGTTTCATGCAGCAGAAAACAAATGACAGCAACGGAGAATTTCAGTTGGTAGTCAATTTGCTAAGCAATTAATTAAAATCAATTAATTTTGTTAATTACTTAATTAATGTTGTTAATTAATTAACAAGATGGAGCACCGTAGAGCAACACAATTGACACATACATAGGTAGGCTATAGGGAACGTGCAGGAACTATAGGTGGCAGCACTAATTGACAAAAGAGTGCAAAAGAGACACTATGCGGACAGAAAAGGAAACTTATCACTTCTCATCGTGGTTTCAATTTACGTAAACAAAATTATCTCTTCAATTATATTATTTTTGAATAAGATAAAAGGCACAAAGTATGAGTTCCGGTCTATCAATAACGATCGTCAGCGTAAATATAAATGTTTAATAATATGAATTTTATATCTTTCGTTTACTTTCTGATAAAATTGTGGTGCATGAAGACATGGTGGCTGGCATAACTAAGATAGCTTTCTTATTTTCAACTCATGTTATAATGGAAGGGAATCCTTTATCAGCGAGAACATTACCTATCTCCAGGCTCTAACAAATCAATTAGTTCACAATCATTTGATGAAGCAATCAATCAAATGCAGTCCGTAGCATTTAGATACAAAACTTAAAAAAACAAAGGAGTGCAGGCAACTAAAAACATTATTGTGGGTATAACCATGTTTATATTCTGAGTACATGTGGAGTCTTTAACTGTTGAGGGATATTCGGTGTGAACTTTAGTGCGGTCTAGTAGAACACGTGTATGGTGAAGTATACTTAAATGGTTCTGGTATGTTTGCATGGACGGTTGATTTTGAGGGCCTTTTCAATGCAGAGTGTAACAAAAACAAGTTGTTTTAAAATATTTTTCTTTATTGCGTTTATCCATTTTTAGCGTTTTTCACCAAAACATGGTATGTTAGTAGTATTCTTTGGAAAGTAATAGAATTTTACGCTAATTGATTTATTTTCATTTTTGTGGATGTATTGGTACCTACATCCAGAAATGAAACAATGCATTATGATTAGTTAATTAATTTTCACTATAAAATTAATTCTGTTTACTTGTTAGAAAAGTCAATGTCAAGCATTAATAGAGCACAAAATTCGGATTGGCGACGCCAGTTGGCAGCACTGTCGTTGTGCACGTTCCCTATTGTATGTACCCGATCATGTTCGGTTATTTTAGATGAAAGCTTAAAATATTAATAGAAGCAATTTCAGCACCTGTCAGTGTCATCATTGTCAATCTAGAATGCAGTAGATGCCTTCAGTTTAAATGGTGAAAGTCGCCCTCTATAGATTACAGTCAACCAACCTGATTAAAATACACCGTCCCATTCTCATAATTCCTCGTCACAGTCAGGACTGGGAAGCCAGTCTGCAAAGTCCAAGAGTCCATGACGACTGCCACATCAGCGTCGAAGTCTCCTGTCTTCCTTGCTGCATTGGTCAGTGCACTCCAGAGGTCCCTTTGTTCGGCATTGCCGTACATTTTGGAGTTCAAGTAGTCCGTAACGCCGGCGTTGAAGACATCGCTTGATAGTACGTGGTTTAACATGCGGAGGAGAGCTGACCCTGTGTGAAAAAAGAGGGGAATTTTAGGGCTTTTGGGGAAAATCAGGGATTGTTTAAGTGCGACTGGCTTGAAGTGACGCTTGGGCGAGTCCAAGGTTTATTTGGGTTATGGAAATATACCGTCACTTAGGTGACACGTGCCCTGCGAACTTCGAATTTTTTTACGACGAGCAACCGCCTGTCAACATTTCTTATCTGACAACCAGTCTTACCAAGGGGTATCGTATTACCCAGTACTAACTGGGTTGTGGATCAGATAGGCAAAATTCTGATATTCAGCCGCATCCGGTTAGACTGGAAGCCGACCCCAGCATATTTGGGAAAAGCTTAGCAGCAGATGAACCGTCTGTCAACGTCATTGAAGTGCCAAGAGATCCTTGTTGGTAGCACTTTAAGTAGTAACTTTACCAAATTGGAAATTACCTGTGGCATACAAAAAATAGCATTTGTCGTTTTGGACATACACCTGATATTCAATCAAGGCTGGTAAACCAATTACAGGGGCAAAAAGCACAAAGTTTATAGTTTCTTTACCTTTCCCATAAGAGATCTTGTCAAATATAGCGTCAGCTTCCTCAGAGGCACTGACTTCGACAGACAGCTGATGTGAAGAGTTGAGAGCATCCAACTGGAACACGTTGTGGACTATGTCCAGAACGCACAGCTCGGTTATGTTCCAGGATTTCTCCACCTTGAATACAAAATATTTATGCATTTCAAAGGAAATACTGAAATAATATCAAACTACCCAAGTTAATAAGTACAAACAAATTGTAAGATTTGATTAATTATACTCACAGCGTTAACAGCAACATACTCCACATACGTAGCGAAGCCCTCATTGAGCCACAGGTCCCTCCACCAGATAGGAGTCACCAGGTTGCCGAACCACTGGTGAGCGATCTCGTGGGCCACTACTGTAGCCACGTGGACCTTGTCTGTGCTGGCTGAGACGCCTTCTTCGTACAGCATTGATATTTCTCTGGAACATTTAGTTTTAGATGAACAGATGTGAGAATCACCAACATAATATTCACCCATGTTTCTACAGGCGTTTTTACGCGACCTTTTCTTTTGCCTCCTAATTTTTAACTTTCGGCGTTGGGTTGAGGGTTGAGACTCCTGTCACGTGCGGTTGAAAAAAGTAACTAAAGAGAGATTTTCAATTCCAGGCGTTAAACCGAACGGTTAAAATCCAGTGCAAAGTGACATAAAAATCTCCTCATAGAGTCACAGATATGAGTTATTATTTAAAGGACAGTTGCACTGCTGGCCACAGTCTTGATCACTTTATTCACATCTCGCTTGAATTATTTGCAATACTGTAATCGCAACATTTGGGTATCATCCCACGCATAGAATGTTCATTTGTCGCTCTATTTCACAATTTTCACCACAAAACCGTCCCCAAATTAGTCCATTCATTCAAACAATAATAAAAGGAAACAAATTCGCCAACACTCAAAACCAGTATTGTGCCAAAATCCTCGGTCTCCAACACAATATGTGCAGATTCCCGCAAATAAATGTCGTAAGAAACCGTAAAGGCGCTGCTCCCATTGCAACGTTAAACTCATCGCCGAAAATTGAAAATACAACTGCACCGCCAATGTCTCTTACGACGTTTAAACGTACGTGTAAACGCCCTTCGACCCTTCCCCCAAATCAAAGGGATGATAGATGGTCGCTCCCCAGCCGATAATGAAGTGTTGCGATTCATTCATCCATCAAAAGACTCACCCCTGTACCAGATTTAACGGTGCTGATGTTATTTACCGGTTCGGGTTTAGTTTCATTATTATTATTTGGAAGCTTGTCGTTCGTCTATCGATTTAGCTTTGGCGAAAAAAAAAACAGCTAACGGTTTACATCAAAGTGACTTTTTATTAAGCAGCGTTTGCGAGTATTTTTGGGTAACAACGGATACAAAAAAATATGTAATGTTGTGGTATTGATCACAGATGTTACACGATGTTTATTATTAATGACCTCGATAATTATGATGCAACCAATGGCAAAAAGTGGCCACAAAAGTCATAGGAAGTTACATAAAGTTCCAAGTAAATTATTCTTAACATGTTGCTAAATTATGAGCTACCAAAAGTAATATTGGTGTGTATGCACTTTAACCGCAGTTTGTTATTTTCTTTAATTTACATAATATTATCTTTAAATAATTATGACCTTTTAATTCTGGTAAAGTCTGGTGCCAGAGATCGTCATTTGTTTCGCGTTCAAATGACGATCTCTGGCAGCAGACTTTACCGGAATTAAAAGTTCATAATTAGTTTGAAGACATGTTTCATGTTTTTGCGTAAATTAACAAACGGGAAAATGATATCAAACGAATTCATTGTAACGTCTTTCATTAATGTCAATCAAAAATATCAAACGAAATTAGCTGAAGTTTTTAAGCCATTTATTACCAAAGTAGCCAATTTACGTAAAGTCATAAATCTTGAATTGATCATAAAATGTTTTCAGGACGGTTTTCCTCTGTATAAATAAAACGTTATAATTTAATCATGTCATTAAACAATATTTGAGAGATGGATATAAATGTTGATTGATGTAGAGGGAGAGGAAGACCAAAGAGACTATGGGATAGATTTTGTGAGAAATGATATGAGAGAAAAAGGAGTAAATGATTGCGTGACGGTTGACCAAGGAAGATGTAAGTAAAAAAAAACGTATAGCGCCGACCCCAAGTAACATAGGACAATGGCAGGAAATGATGATTAAACAATATTTCTAAGACACAAACGTTCAAATAACTTTCTTACCTAAAAGTTAGTAATCCCCAATTCTCCATCGCACCGTTCTTGAAATCCGGCAAAGCGATCATATCAATTTTCGGCAACGGAAACTTTATCTTATAATACTCCTCCAGATATTTCAATATCTTCGGACCAATCTCGAGAGCGAAGGCTGCTGACTTGACCGCCTCACTTCTGGCCCAGACGGAGAATTTGTCGTTCGTCATGTTCTTGAAGTCGGTTACCGTGAATGCTACCAAGTATGTTGACATCGGCAGGGATTCTGCGTAATGATCCCATGTGTAATCTGGTACAGTTTCACTGTAAAGAAAATTGATTTTATAACTAATAATTGCTTGTATTAGTCTGCAAATATGAATTTTGCTATTAAAAGTGACCATTTACCTGCGTGTGACATGTGCAATGGTGTGTGTGTTGTTGTCTGTGTGTGTTGTGTGGTGTTGTGTTGTTGTTAGTAATGTGTGTTGTTTTAATGTGGTGTGTGTTGTTGTTGTGTTGTGTGTTGTTGTTGTGTGTGTTTTATATTCACAAGTTATTTTGCATGCACGTGTCATATAGATGGCAAAGTTGGCGCAGTGGTTGAGCGGTTGGCTGCTGCAGTGCGTGTCGTAAGATCGATCTCCACACGGAAAAAATATTTGCATGACCTACAGGTAGTTTTTCCGGGTCTAGCTATTTGTGCATGTGAGTTTGAATGTTTGTAAACGCACCCAGATACTGAGAAGTTCCTAGTAGCTTTCATGATAGCTTCCCAGAACAAGAGGTTCAAAAAACTTGACAGTATCAGCGAAAACGATGATAGGAAAGTCTAAAATACATTGAACTGACGAAAGTTTCTGAAAAGCTAAAGGTTACCAATTTACCACTACTGCATAAAGTACTCAAGTCAACTCTAAATACTTACTGCTTACTCTTATTAACAATATTCATGTTAGAAAGAGACGTCATGTTGTTTGGTCGTGCGATGCTGATGGTGAACCTCGCCTTGAGCGCAGGTTCGTCCCAGCAAGGGAACGCACGGCGGGCGTCCATAGCCTGGAACTGGGTGACTGCTATCCATCTGGAATTAAAAGGTTAATCATAAGAAAATGTTTCTGCGTTTTTGTAAGCCCAAAGTATAGAGCACTAGCGGATGACACGCGGTTTCACCCGCGCAGTTCCCATTCCCGTGGGACTACAGGGATAAAAAGTAGCCTATGTCACCCGGGCTTAGTGTAGCTTCCCAATGGTGAAAGAATTTTTCAAATCGGTCCAGGAGTTTTTATGTTTATTCGTTACTTACAAAAATATAAAATTAAATCTTTCCTCTTTATAATATTAGTATACTTAGATGACCAAAGATCTCTATCCCTTTCATAGAGCCTGTGTCCCAGCAGTGGGAATATTAATAGGCTGATGATGATGATGATGATGACCAAATAAATTGCCATGTTGTTTATGGAACTTATACTTGTCAATCTAAAAGACTCATGATAGGACAACGTAAGCCGTAATTTTAAAAAAAATCGTTAACCACACAATTTTTTTTATGGCAGTACTGTGTTGTTCACACCATCTTCACCAGTCTGTTTTTATCTGTAATTGAAGACTTGATTTTTGGCTAATTGGCTGTCAGTTTCACTTACTATTTTTATTCTGTTTTGTTATCCGAGTATAATGGAGGGCTGTAAGCTTCCATATTTCATAAATAAATAATATTTCCCTTAACGTTATTAGTCTTCGTCGTAAGGCGACTTCATTTGCTGTGGATTTACTGATCCAGAATATTATCCGTCTATTGTTACCTGCCTCGAGCGAGCGGAGGAAATATATCAAATAATATGATATCTACCATAAGCCTATCTTGGGTTTTTATTTCTTCGAATTGAAATACGCTTCTACTCTTCCATGGTACGGAACATTTTAATTTTCCGATATGAAAATCCGCTTGAATGAGTACTTTAAGAGAACAGAATCCCGTCATTTACATAAAAATACTGTAATTGGTTCGATTTTTTTAGTCATCTATACTAATCATATTATGAAAAGGTTAGTAAGCTTGAGTAAGCGTGTTTGTAGGGGATAATCTTCGGAAGTACTTATCCGATTCCGAAAATTCTTTCACTAAAACGCTACATTTAAAACGTTCCCATGGTATTCAGCTGCATCCGGTTAGACAATGACCGGAACTCGACCCCAACATTGTTGGTAAAAGGCAAATAATGGTACAACCTTTTTTGTCTACGTCTGAACGGACCGCGTTTCATTCATTTTGGTCCGTTCAGGCCTTAAATACACCAAACGCTGTCTTAAAAAGTTTAGCGATAAGACTGCCCATTGTGTCGTCCTATGTATTATTTCCTAATTGTATGGTGTGTACATAGTAAAGAATATTTTCAACACATTTGCTCAAAAACTGCATTTACGGAGCCTGTATACATTGTTCGAAAGTTGAAAATTACGCACCATACAACGGAACGTGCGGTAAAATAGGTACTCTCACCTAAGTACCTATTTTACCGCATACATACCGCCATATAAAGCACCGTGCGTATTCTTTACGGTTTTTTTTTTTTTTCCAAAAAATGTATTATAGGAATTCTACCAAGGAGTTTCACATTACGAGAATAAATAAGCTGACTGATCAAACCTCCTTGGAAGCGCTTTTGCTCAATACGTTTGTCTCACTTTAATACTGAAGATTAAATGAGACGAAAAATGTAGTTCTAATTTTCGCCACGTGCATGTGGCGCCATTTGCAAATTCGCGCCATTTTCATATTAGAAACGTCAAAGATTGTTGCGACTTTCCGACTGATATTAAAATAATAATATGAGTTCAAGTGAGGAAGGATATTAACATGGAATCTACTCCACCTGATGAATGTGGCGCAAATTGCAGAAAACGGTCTCTTGCCGCAAAAATCGCGAGAGCGCTAATCAATGATTTATAATAATTTTATAGCATTGGAAGACTCGAAGAAATACTCAATCATTATCTGAAAAGTTTGTTTCATTACAATATTGTAGGTAGGTACTGTTTTCTCGCAAATGTGTTGAAAAACGTTGTATGACACACGTGCAGAAATTGGTTTTTACAAAGTCGTGACTATGGTAAGCCCTCGACTTCGTCTCGGGCTTACATTCGTCTACTCGTTTGTAAAAACCAACTTACCGCACTAGTATCATAGATAACTATCTCATCTATTACTTAGTTCAGGTAGTACAGCCATTACGCAGTCTAATTTAGTAGACACACGAAAATTTACCTCCAAAGACGCTTCCTTAACAATTCTGCAATCCCATGACCATGCCATACAAAATTCGCTAACAATAAGCAAGGAAAGCAATTAGACCTCCATTGTACTAGAGGAACATCTCAAAGTATATTTTTATAGCTGATAATCCATCGTTAGTATTCAATACAACGCGTGCATTCAAGTGACGAGTCAAGATGTCTCGAACGTGCTTCTTGCCTAATATACGACTGTTTTGTATTATAAGATGGTATATTTTGAATTTAGGAATATTTTAGAGTAGTTTGTGGGAGTTTTTTTGAAATTACATGACATCACGCGTGCAATCTCCAAAGGGCTGAGCAGAGGTGACCTACATTTGGCCAGTTATATTTATGTCCTATGTAATGTAATAGGAAGCGAGCTTATCGCCATCAACCGGGCGCAATTCCAGACTCCGTGGCTGCTACTGAGAAATTCCTAATGGTAAAACTGAGAATCTCTTTGCCCCACCCGGGAATCGAACTCAGAACCTCTTGCTCAGAGGTCGTGCTTGCGACCACAATAGATCAATGAGGAAATTATTTTATTTAAAACCAGTTTTATCTGTGCATATCAAACGGGACTGGGCCCGCGTCGTTGATGTCGTCGCGGGCGCAATCTTTTCACAAAGAGGAGGCCGAGAGGCAATGGGAATATTATACCCTGATTATGCTATGACTAGCTGACCCACGCAACTTCGTCTGCGTCACATAAAAGAGAAACAGGTCACAAAAGGAATACATTTTTCCCCGTTTTTGCAATATTTTTCATTTATGCTCCGCTCCTTTTGGTCGCAGCGTGAGATGTTATATAGCCTATAGTCTTCCTCGATAAATGGACTACCCAACACTGAAATAATCATTCAAATCGGACCAGTAGTTCCAGAGATTAGCGCGTTCAAACAAACAAACATACAAACTCTTCAGCTTTATAATATTATAGTATAGATTATGTTATGCAAGGTATTCAATTTTCAGAGTTTGTAGGGTTAGTATTCAATTTTCAGAGATGGTTTAGAATCGATAATATTATCGATATAATGAAAAAAAAAGACAACATTTTTTTAAATAAAATTTCATTCCTGTCTACCACTAAAAAGTGATCGTGTGGATATTGCAACAGCACAATTAAGTTCAACAACCTATATAGGTAGCAGTTAGCACACACATAAATTTGGTGGTGCATGAACGCACACAAGTGCATTGATTCCCACTAGGTTTATGATTTAGAAAATTTTTAGGACATTTTCAAATGAATGCTATTATTTTATTTGTATAGTTTTCGACAATAATATTAAAAATGAACTTTTGGTTTGATATCTAGATCTTAATTTTAATTTTCGTCTGGTCATTGAAAACTAACCCCGTATCTATAGATATACCCCATAGATATGGGCCAAAGTTGCCTGAGAATAAATGAACGTGTGTTATGTATGCACGATGACCGCTTGGCAAAAGTCTCCACACGATGGTTGCCCGAAGACGGACGGCGCTACCTAAGCTGGCCCAGCGAGGGTTGGTTCGAGGAGGTACGGGAAAAGACCACATGGAAGGAGTTGGGGGAGGCCATTTCCCAGCAGTGGGACAGTACAGGTAATAATATATATATATATATTATCTTGATAAAATGTGGTCAACGCTTTGCAGAATTCGCTTTTGGGCAGATTGAGAGTTGCAACTATGCATAGTTTTTCCTTCATTTAGTTTATCATGTTTGTTAGAAATAAATGAGTCGGATAAACTGAGCAAATCGTATTTGGAAATGCTGTAAGAGGACTTAACTGTCCTCAGATTGTCCACTAGGAGTGTATAGTTTTTCTGAAGTTTTCAAGATGTCAAACCTTTAAGTAACATTTTCGGAATTACTAGTGCCATTAAATTGAAAAATACAAAAAAAAACAAACTGAAATTCAATAAGAAAATTGTTCGCGCTTACTGGTTGAATTCTATTTTCGATAATAGTAATTACGCAGTAATTATATATTTTAATCTTAGAATTCAGTCTAGCCGGCCATGATAAAAAAATGCTTATCACCCTTAACAAGTGCATGTCATTATGGTAATTATTTATGCATTTATACCTATAAAATAACTAGATTACCTACCTTACTTGTTTCTCAAAGTGGTTGTAGGACTGAACTTGACAGCGAACTTATAATTTTATAATTATACATAAAGTGTGTAGGAAACCTCTTAACGAAGTCGAACATAAAGAGTGTAGAAAACCTCTTAACGAAGTTGAAAGGCACTTGTTCTCCTCGTCATTGCGGTCATTTTTTTTGTTTTACACCATACCTGGGAACCTTCTAGTTACGGAGATATTGGGGTCAAAGTTCCAATTTGTTGACAAGTTTATTTTTAAATACAAGTTTTGAATGTTAGATTTTTACTTTAAACACCTCCACGACCCCCGTACTGTTCAATCCATCCATCAGCACAATGTTTTGAGTGCGTTACATTGAGTTCTACCACACATGATTTTTCACCCCAAAAAAAAATCGTTTCCCAGCAACAATTTTTGCGTAAAGTTACTTAGTTTGATGTACAGAATGCTTGGTTGACGGCTTCGTGATGAGGTTGTTTACACCCTGTATAGCATGACGCTAATAAAATGACTATATCCTGTGCTATATGTATATCAAGGTGAAGAAAACCGACTTATTAAACTACTTAGGTTAAGAAGAAAAAAAAACGATTATTTCGTCATAAATACAAAATAACGTTATATCACGCTGATATTTCACCGAGGGGTTAGGCAGAGGTGTACCTAACAGTACACCCACATTTCGCCAGTTATATTTAGGTCCTATGTAATAGGGGCGAGCCTATTGCCATCAACCGGGCACAAATCCAGACTCAGTGGCTGCTACTAAGAAATTCCTGATTGAAAAACCCAATAACAATTTTCTCGACCTGGGAATCGAACCCAAATCGGCCTGCTCGACAGTCACGCTTGCGACCACAAGACCAACGAGGCATTTAGTAACTAATCTAATACAAGAAACTAGATCTCATGTCTTAGTGAAGTGTCTTTGAAGCGAAATCACTTTCCAAGTTTGACAGAGGCCAGAGGCACATCTTAGTCTTGTCTTGTCTACAATGGTGCCGATTCCCTTGTTTACAAACTAAACCAAATTTAAGTTCAGTGCATCTTTTTCTTTCTATTTCATTAAAAAAAGGACAGAAGATAAATTTAAGTTACGTTCTGTCAAATTAATCAGCGCCATACAAGTTTTAGACGCGATTAAAAAGTTGACTACTAAAATTACATCAAATTACGTCAGGTGCTGACTAATTTGACAGGATTAATCTAATATTTATCTTCTGTCCTTTTCATAATGAAATAGAAAGAAAAAGATGCGTAGAACTTAAATTTAGTTTAGTTTGTGAACAAGGGAATCGGCACCATCTAACAAGTATTTCTAAAACTAAAACCCGACTACTGAATGAAGTCGGTTAAAATGTAGCCTATGTTACCCGGAATATAATAACGAATCGATTGACACCTTATTCATTTAAATCCAATGAATAGTTTAGGCACTACGAAGGAACATACTGTTAGACGGAAGAAAACCGAAAACCCATTCAATCGATACAGCACAGCACTACGTGAGGACGCTATGTGGGACATCACTAATCTTGCTGGCTTGACATTCGATGATTTTGGCGGTAAAAGTGTCACCAGTGTAATAAAGTTTTTAGAACTGGATTACCCGATTAAAATTTGTTTTAATTACTAATAATACGTAAATACAAACAAACATACATAATACATAGACTGTTAAAATCATGACCCTTCCTTTTGGCTTAGCCGTAGTCGGGTAATTAAAATAGTATCCATATTTCGCCAGTTATGTGTATAAGATTTAATAGTGGAGGTCAAACCTACTGCTATCATTTAGTCACAAATCCAGACTGAAGCTGCTACTGAGAAGGTCTTGAAGGAAACTCGTAATAACAATTTACCAGACCTCGCATTCAAACCTGCTGATTTAACGAGGCAGTCAGACCTCGAAATTATAACAGCGAGTAATTTATTTATCTAGCCATTGTTTAGATCAGAGGTCTTAGCACGAATATGACGATTTTATGCGTAGATTTTTTAATTGAAAATCCAATTACTCATTATTACATTGGTTAAAAATGAGGAGGAGCTCGTGGCTAAATGAGGAGCTCGTGGCTAAATAATAACAGCCGCTCGGGTCGGTCGTTAGGTTAAGCCGTGCTTACCTAGGTTGGTCTGTGGATTGGTGACCACCCATTACATACCGAGTTTCCTCTGTGCCTCGGAAAGCAAAGCACGTTAAGCAGTTGGTCCCGGCTGTCATTTGTAGATCTTTAACAGTCGTTAGGTAGTCAGAGGCCCAAAAAAGTCAGACAACCAGTCTTACCAAGGGGTATCGTATTACCCGGTACTAGCTGGGTTGTGGAGGTCAGATAGGAAGTCGCTCCATGTAAAATACTGATATTCAGCTGCATCCGATAAAAACTGGAAGCCGACCCCAACATAGTTGGGAAATGGCTAAGCAGATGATGACATTGGTTAAAAATTATTTGCAACAAGCACAATCGATTATCATCATCCATAGATATGAATAAATTCTTAAATTATGAAAATATTGTATTTATGTGAAACAAGTATTTAAAATGTTAAAATTGACGTTACGGTTACACCGCGCGTTTACTGTTTATATTATTTTCATATTTTACCTGAGAAATCGTTAATATTTTTAATACTTATTTTCAACGTTTTGGCACTAAAGGCTTTCTATAAAATTGCCCTACAAAGAGTAAGTACCCATAAAAATTGTTACGCATATACACGTAGGAACATTACATATACATTCGTATCATGATTCAATCAACTGGAAGGGACATAAATATAAGGTAACAAGTACCAACGAAATAAGAATATATCCATCACTGTTGCCAGGCATTTTGCCAATTCAAATAAATACCTTTAGTACCTAACCTTGTAGTTTAATATCCATTACCTATAATTTATAATCTTCTCTCGTTTCATATGGTGCAAAGAATAGAGCGAAAACATACTGTAAACATCAATACATTATTTTGGCTATAATACTATGTGAATATGTTATGTGATTTATTGAATAGGTGGTGTGTTATTGACCGCCTCGTTGGTGTAGTGGTCGACTGCTGATCACTAAGTCCTGGGTTCATATACTACGTAAAGTATGCATATACTATGTGAATTTACGCTACTACCTACAAATTAAAAGAATCAGTGAACAACAATTTGAATGTTTGATACGTTTTACCCACAGTTTTGATTTGTAATATTTAAAAGTAGCTTATCCTAATTATTTTCTCTCAAATCGGCAATATTTATAATATTGTTAACTGAGAACGAGGAAACCTGTCCCACCGTGATACAGTTTATAACTAGTACGGGGGTCAGTGTGAATTCGGTTTCGTAACAACCAGAATTTATTATTGTGTACCGAGTAACTAATTGGGTGTATAATCCTTTAACTGCATAGAAACTAAGTACCTACTAACTAGTGTAATATTTTTTCTTTGTCTTTGTAAGGTTGTTATTCTTTTGGCAATTAAAGATTATGATTATGGGTTTGATTTCCAGGTCGGGCAAAGTGTTATTGGGTTTTTCCGGAATTTATCAGTAGCAGCCATGGAGTCTGGATTTGTTTAGTTGATGGCAAATAGGTTCGTTTCCTATATTACATGGGACTTAAAAGTTACTGGCGAAATGTGGGTGTAGTATTAGGTACGCCTCTGAGTAACCCTTTGGGGATTACAGGCGTGATATTATGTGTTATGTTATTTACAGATCATTATATTTATAGAATTGGAAAACAAGGTGTTGATAACATTGATAACCAGTTAATGATGTTCCAACTGCTGGAGCACAGGTGGCCTACCATGACGTCTTAAAACAGGATCGTTTTAATTTTATTCCAGTGCGGGAAAGAGATGGCGGTAGACGTCCTCTATAGCTCCGTCTCTTACCCACACTGGAACAAGAATAAAGCGATCCTGCTTTAAGACGTCATGGTACTAGATTGTAAGCCCTGGCTGGGGGCCTCAAAGTAATTTTTGGCCACCACAGGATAGTCCGGTTAATCAGTTAGACAACCTTAACGAGTTGTAACTGCGAGTGGTCCCTTCTAAAAAAAATAAATAAAAAAAAAGACGTCATGGTAGGCCACCAGGGTCTCTTTATTGAGAGGGAGTGCGCCACACCAAAACCACGCTTGCCTAGTGAAGGTTGGGCGATGGCACATGTGGTCGAATAGGGTAGATGACACCTTATAACAATAATTCCAATATCTAAAAAAAAACACTCTTTATTTTTGGCCTGAAAACCCGATTTATTTTCAATTAATTGACAAATTAGATTTTTAATTGCTTTGAAATCAATAAATAGTTGTGTCATAAAGTTGACCAAACAGTGACAGTGACAGTGACGTCACAGTTTGCTATTGCCATACAAAATCTATGACAGAACCGCGTTTTGACAGCTCTTATAAAGTATCTCATATCTTGATTGATGTGTCATCTACCCCATTTGGACGCCCGTATCCTCATGATGTTTCCCTTCTATATGCTCTTTAAGAGCAGTGGCTATGAAGTTAACCACATGACTGGGTTCGAAACTTTGACCTACAATTATGTATTTTGTCAGTACTTACTTTTTTACGCCTTTCTCCTCGTAGGAACTTCTATAGAACCCATGTAGATTATCGTTCAACAATCCAGTGTACCTGATGGACATAATGTACTGTTTTCCCTTATATAACGATGACCCCAAAGTTAAAATGTGGAAATTCCTCTGCACATCCTCCAACTGTCTGATAATGTATATCAAATGATCGTCATCCTTTTCATGTATTTTAATTTCGTGTATCGTAAGTTCCACACCATGAAAAGTAAGTTCTTTCGTTTCTTTAAGCACTGCTAGAAATATAGTAACTTCTCCATCAAAAGTGAAGTTCCCTTCATAAATGTATGGCGTTATTTTGAGAAAGTACTTCTCTGGTTTCACTTGAGTTGGAAGCCAGAGGTTCGTCACATTTGGTACTGAAGAATGGGTCGTAGTTTCTAAAGGTATAACTGATCTGCTGCTTTCTGTCGTCAACGGTAACACCAAGAGTTTTGATTGGTCACAATGGCAGAGTTCATATTTCGTGACGTTCGCTAATTGGTCAATTTTCGGGCAGGCTGCGTAGTTGTAGACTAGGAGGGAGGCAGTGACGAGGGCCAGCCCGAAGATCACGAGGATGATTATGGCGAGATACTTGGAGAGGTAGACCCCTTTCTTGGTCTTCGTAGAGTAGTCAGCTTGGGTGCCGTCCATTATGTTTAAAGGCTCATGGGCTTGGGTCATGTCACCGTTTACTCGACCTGTAACAAATGAAACTGTTATTTGTTGTAACAAAACGGATGGTAATATTCTGTTTTACGATAAGGAGAATGAAAATCATTAATGTAGCATATAGTCTAAAAGAAAAACATCATCTATGGGACAAAGTATAATAAAAAGTTCAAAATCTATTATTTTGTTTCGACTGATAATTAACAACTAAATTGAAGACCAAGGAAAAGGCCCAGGGGCAAACCAACCCACTATGGAATGAAAACATGTGAAATTTCCAACATCCAATTTCCAATTTCCATCTCCATTTTTTTATCATTCAGAGGTTTTAATTCAGAGACTCACCCACAACGCCAGTAATTGCACAAACGAACGCTATGCAAAACAGAAAAAAAAACCATTGCAAACAAAAAGTATTCCAAAACTACAAATTGGACGGTTCATATGGAGCCACAACCCGCAGAGCAGCCGCTCGCAACTCCGAACGAATGTTTGCGGAGAGTGCGGCTAAAAGCAATTTCGACGAAAACAAACTCATCAAAATGTCGGTCTGTTTGTTGCAGAACTAAACCGCTTGTTACCGAGTGTAGTTGTTTACCTAGACTCAAAGGCAGATCATTAGGGAGAGCCGTAAACAATTTAACAACATCTTTTTTAGAGTAACGTTGTTGATTAGCGGTACAAAAATGGTGTCGTGCTTTCAAAATATTTGGCACCTTGCACCTTGGCATAAAAGAGTCTCTACAGAATATAATGCATCAATTTGTGAAGCAACTGATAATTATGGTCACTTACACTATAATTTACCCTGAAAATGGGATATTTACTATGTTTACTATTTGTTTTGATTTCCCGATATTTCGGCGCTGTTGCAAGCACCATGATCACGCGTACAAATAGTAAACATGGTAAATATCCCGAATTCAGTGCTAATGATAGAATTTGTGAAGCTTGAAGCCGGTTGGGTACGATTTAACACAGAAGTAATTATTTAAAATGGTATCATAAAGACATTGTGTCGGAGATTCAATCAGTGAATATTATATGCATATACGTATATACTGTGTTTCCTCACATTTGTGCACTATCATATCCCTGCTGAAATTTACAGTTATGACCAAAAACGGTCAGAACTGTCATCCTGCATATTGAGTCTCATAAATGGTGCATTTTTCTTTTTTATCTATAATCTATCTATTATTCATGGCAGCATTAAAGCTATCTCATGACACGTGGTTGATATTCACGTGGTCTTCTCCTCAGAGATTCAAATTATCTTTGCAATGTCAATTGGCTCGCCAAGCTGTCAGACACCCATCCATTGTTGTGGATCGTAACCAATTTGCAACAACACTAGTACACTAGTATTGTATACTATGTTTGTAGCGTATAGTGTAGAGTGAGTATAAATGAGACAAGCCTCTGGTTGGCAGTGCATGATAGACGATCACTTCCGAAGCCAACCTCAACCACGCCAGGCCACCACAATAGGCTTGTGTACTGAAAAAATCGAATTAGTCCGTCAGTTAGACTATCAAAAAATATTTGACCCGTATTTTTTCTTTTGTTACGTAAACTAAAATTGACGAAGATACGACGATTTTAAAATTCTCAATACGTCACGCCGTGGTATAATTTTTAGTGTGTTCTGACATCACGAGCGGACTCCCGAGTTTTGATGCGTTTTATCTTTGTTTTACATTCATTGATTTACAAAAACAAAAAATACGTGTCCATTATTTTCCAATACTAACTGATGGACTAAATAGATTTGCAATTTATTGATGGTGGAAACAAGCCTATTGCTAATACAAATCACATCAACACGACTGTTTTCTATGTTACTCTATGTCGAAAAGAAAGAAAGAAAGCGAATACATTTAGCCACAAATACCTACATCAATTAGATAGTACGAAAACCATAGATAAAAGAAAGAAGATTAAAACGCTTTCTTCGATTACAACATTGCCATGTGACGCTGCGACCGAGTGCAGGTGTCTTTATTTTGACAAATGACTCTATACTTGGTGCCAGTTAGGATAAGAATAGCAGTAATTGCCCTTTCCCTAATATCTCTTTGTACGAACCAAAACAAATAAACCATGTATCGTTTTTCATTATAAAAAATATTGAAGATCACGATAGATGACGATTCCAGACTTGAACAGGCTTATTTTTGGTTTTCAAAGTTAAGAAGTTTAATAAATGTAGGAGGGTCAATGACCGCTATTGCTCAAATGGCTTAGCATGATCCTCCGTTACGCCTAAAATACATCACCATTAATTTTGAAATAAATATATGGTAAAGTTGAGGATTAATGCTTAAGTCCTTTGTGTGACAAAAACACGATTCCATAAACTTTTCTCGATAGAAAAAAATTCCAAAGTTACCTCCAAATCGAACAATAAACCGCTGGTATTCAAAAAAGACTTCAGAGTATATCATGAAACTTTGCATACTAACTTAACTAACTATAAAGCAGGTCTTATGTGTTTTATTTTTTCAGTCCAATCAATCGATTTTTTGTAAATCGCAAAAAAACACACATTTCGCACTATTCGGCCGCAGTGACTGACGTAAAACCGCTTTGTAGTGCAAGCTGAGTAGAACTTTATTCTAACAGTATTTCAAACGAAGTTTGAACCACCACAAATAGAGTTGCTAGTTTTAGAGTTAGAAGGGCCTTAACTGGTACCAACTATATCTGAATATTCAACTGCATCATCGCTAACCATCATATAAGAGTGTGCATGTCTTATATGATCTGTATCCACTTACAAAAAATTATACACTAGGCTACTAGGCTGCAAACCTCCGTAAGAGCAAAAATATTTGCAGTTAAACAACTTCGTGAAATATATTAAACTTTGCTACCGAGCAAGTTCGAAAGTCTTCCAAAAGTTTGAAGTTGATAAAAGTCGCCAGACGAGTTCCTTTAACTTTTTAAACGACACAAGTTGCTTGCGGAAATCAACTTGCCCAATTAAACTTTTTGGTGAACTCAGCGCATTTAAACATCGAATATTGAAGAAGGAATATTGAACAACTTCTTCAATCCGGGAAGACCTAGTATATGGGAAGACGAACCGCCAATCTGTGGAATTCACTACCGGCTTTTCTGTAATCTGGATCTATTCAAAGTTGTAGTGAATGGGCTTCTTCTAGGCAAGCATGCTTCACCCTAGGCCACAGCATTAAACACAAGCAAGTATAAAAAGGACGAAAAGAACCGGTAGATAAACATCTACCGGTTCTTTTCGTCCTTTTTAGGGTTCCGTACCCAAAGGATAAAAACGGAACCCTATTACTAAGACTTCGCTGTCTGTCCGTCTGTCCGTCTGTCCGTCTGTCTGTCACCAGGCTGTATCTCATGAACCGTGACAGCTAGACAGTTGAAATTTTCACAGATGATGTATTTCTGTTGCCGCTATAACAACAAATACTAAATATAGTCAATGGTACGGAACCCTTCGTGTGCGAGTCCGACTCGCACTTGGCCGGTTTTTATACTAAATAGGCTTGTGTAAAAGGTCAGGACTGTCACCCTGAGTTATTGAATCTCATTAACGGTGTATTTTTATTTTTATCTATCATGGCGGCATTGAAGCTATGCATCACTCTATGCCACAGCATCAAACACAAGCCTATTTAGTATGAAAAAAGGACGAAAAGAACCGATAGATAAACTTTTGAAGGATGATATGTCTATAAAGGAGGTGAATACTGAGGCATGTAAAAGAGAAGGACGTAAGCAGAAGACACGCTGTGTTGACCCCAAATAAATTAAGATAAGAGTCAGATAATGATGATGATTTTCGAGTATCTTCTTCTTAGAATAGTACATTGTTCACCGAGAGGAGAAAGTGACCGATTACTGTCGAGGGTGTTGTCCCGAGATCGGGAATCGCAATTTCTCTCGAGTGATACATAGTGCTTTATACTACACCTACGAGGAAAATAAAAAACGAAATCTTTACTAATTGAAATTTATCCTCAAACAACACACAAATTGGAAATGGCGCCAATGGCGTCTGCAATTTTCACATGTACTTTTTTCAAATTGTTTATCCTGCCGCCGCAGGGTCGCACTGCCAGCCCGACACCATCCAACACACAGCTAGTGGCCAGTGTCATTTTGCGAACTTGGAGATAAAATCTCACTTTAAAAACTTTTTGGCTTTTGATATTTAGGTTACCGGCGCATAGTCTTACCCAAAATTAAAAAAGAAAAACCACGTAAGACATGGATTTTCATACACTTTTCTCTCCCGCTCAGATGCGTTTTCTCCCCGCATATTTGTTCGATATGCAATGACGTACTTTCTACCGTAAATTTGATAAAGTATCAAGGTACTTTCCAAGCAGGTGTAGTATAAAAGATTATTACGGCTACGAGAAGGGAAACACAAAAGAAAAAAAGGCGTTTATTCGTGATGACAGCATATTACAAAGAACTTACTTCTGCCAAACTGTAAAGCAGTTTGTTGGCAATGTAGCTCCCATATTAAAAAAAAAAAAAACAACAACAATATATTATATTTATTAAACTTCTTAACTTTGAAAATCAAAAATAAGCCTGTTCAAGTCTGGAATCGTCATCTATCGTGATCTTCAACACTTTTTGTAATGAAAAACGATACATCGTTTATTTGTTTTGGTTCCTAAGAAGAGATATTAGGGAAAGGGCAATGACCGCTATTCTCATCTAACTGGCACCAACTATAGACTGCGTAGCACGGAGAGACACAGAACCGCTCTAGCTCAGCGGCTTTATTGGATACTGGGTTCAAGGGTTTACGATAAAGTCAATGCTGTTCTAAATATTTGCTTACTCACCCGACACCAATGTAAGACTTCTGTAAGTGCTCGCCTAAATGGTCTCACCTATGAAGAGTCTGAGAGACTAGATGTTGACTGTCTATATTACCAACACGTGATACACACGTTATTATTTACTCATACTTTCTAGAATTCAGCACACACACCGCCCCGCACACACATACATACACACACAAACACACTCTCTCACACACCACAAGCACACACCGCAAACATATACGTCCATACTCCTTTTGTTTATGGTATCTTATTTCTTAGTATGTATATACCTTATATTTATTTATATATTTATTTAAAATAGGTGCACCAACAGTACATACATATGACATTATTGATAAAAGTACACTTGCTATGGTTCTAATGTACGTACCAATTATAGGTGTACACAACATTTTTAGTATATTATTTATATTATATAAGTTAGTTTTTATTTTTATTTGTACAATTATGTTTTTCTAAATAAATTATGTAAAGAACAGCCTAGCTGGTCTAGAGGAAGGTGATGGCATTCGTGATACAGGGTATACCTAGTACAAGTGCCAAAACACTCATTTGACACTTAGGTAAATGCACATTATATTCGACCAAATTCATATTTAAGGAGATTTACTGTACCTATTTAACTAGCTATATAGATATTTATATTATTTAGGTCGTCCAATTCATACCCTGTTGATACTGTTTTAGCAATGCGATTAGCTTAGTTATGTAGTGAAAATTACAGAAGGTAGGTACTGAAAAATATTCTTAAGATGAATTACATACATAATTATATTATCATTAGGTAAACTCGACATAATTGTTATGGTTGACTTTGCATACTACTACTACTACTACAACAGCCCATAACATCCACTGCTGGACATAAGCCTCTCCCATGATGGGAGGAATTTGCCGTAATCTCCACGCTTGGCAGGCGGATTGGAGATCGCAGTGATGAAAGACTAACAGAAAACGCTGCTGCCCATTCTCAGGTCTACGGAGGCGCAAGGTGTTCTGCCTCAGACATTAGTCGCCTTATACGACACCCGTCAGTGTAATGGGTTGGTTCTATTCTACTCTGCCGGATACCACACGGCAGACTTTGCATGAATAATCATTATTTGGCCAAAAAAAATTCGTTGATATTCGCCGTGCAATGTTTAGCAACAGCGAAGTGAAGGGACTATAATATATACTACAAGCAACTCGCCCCGGCTTCGCACGGCGACACCTATCGGGTCAAAAATATCCTATCTTTCAGGTTGGATCAAACTGCACACGGTGTGCAAATTTGATTAAAATCGGTTAAGTAGT